>OY540818.1:9177393-10576560 GCA_961205875.1 Sialis fuliginosa | reverse complement strand
AATAGGTATTTTATTAATGTTGACACTCTGTATTAACATATGAACTCCTATTGAATATTGTGGTTGCAATACCACTGCCTGTAGTTAAATCTCAATCTCAAAATTTTTGGTACATAATACCATTATGTAGTACTATTATGGGCTAAAATTTCAAATTTTTATCTGGTCCCCCACCAGAGTAATTTAGCTTTGAAAAGTGCCATTTTCTCAAATTTTCAAATTTTGAGAATTTTTTGAAATAAAGGGGGGCAAGTTTCAGAGTTGAACTTTGGTGTGTGAATACAACTAGTACCCACCTATTTGTAAAAAATAATTTGACTTGTTAACTTTTCCCCTTCTTGCAAAAACATCCCCTTGAAAATGGGATTTTTTCAAAAATAGAACTAAGAATTAAGGCTGAAATTTCACCTTTTAGGATAACATTTAGGTGAAAATGTCTAGAAGTAATCTTGTAGCCCGTTTTATTCTGAATAATTTGCTTTTACTCCGATGTTGAAAGGTTTGATAGAAGCTGAGATATTTTAGTTTCCGCAAACCCTTTAAAGTTCAAAAAATGCTGCGACCTGTAGAACAAATATGGCCGTCACGCGAAAACAAAAAACAATAAAATTAAAATAATGGTCGTTTCGAACTACCAAAATGTTAGGGTAATTACACACAAAAAATAAATTTTTTTTAGAATGGTCAAGCAACCATTTAATTTAATTTTGGACCATTTCATATGGATTGACCCCAAAGGTAGTAAATTTTTGAACAATTTAAATAAAAATCGATGAAATGTTAAGATAAATTGCCTGGCATTGGCTAACTATTTAATTTTTATACAATTTTACTAAAAAATATTTAAAAATATTTTCTTAAAACCAAATTGAGATAAATCTTTGTAAGGGAATATTTTACAACAAAAGTTGTGGAAATTAATGATCTAAAAAAAAGAATCTATAAAATTTTCACGTAACATGTGTCGTTCTTGAGATATCTTAAAAAAATTAATATTAATAAATAATAATAAATTAATATGTCTCATTCTAAAACGATCACAAAGCTTCTCGTATCTTCGATATTGCGAGGAAACAATAATTGTATGCATTATCAAAAAAAATTATTATTATTGATGTTAATTTGAAAATATACAAACATGGATTACAGGTGGGAGTGGTGTTATCAGGGCAGATAACATTCACAATACCCAAGAGAGAGAGGTCCTAAAAATCTCTACTTTAACAATTATAAATACTAGTAAATAAATCGTTAATAAAGTTAAATATTTTTTTTAATAATATACATATGTATGTATAACTAAATTATCAAAAATCAGAAGCTTAAAGGTAATATAGTTGATTATACATACCTATATGCTATTTGTTATATTATGCAATTTTTGTAATTTTGAAATACTTAAGGCAATTTAAACAAAATACACAACTATAATGATTTGTTTTTTGGTGGCAATGATAGCTTTCTGGGAATTATATGTTTTTTAAATAATTTTCTTTTATCTTTTCATTCTTTTTTTTATTACCCAGGGGAAGGAATCTACCTCGTCACTCAGTATAAAAGTATCTATTATATTTTATCTAAACGTTTGTCCTAGATATAATATTAAACAATAATTATGATTCTTTTTCTGTGGTTATGTATATAAACAGTAAAAATCAGTATGATAAGTAATATTATCTTTAGCAAACTAATTGTTTTAAAATAATAAACATGCCCTACTAAACTACATTATACATTAAAAGTACCTACATACTAAATAGTTAGTAAAATTGATCATTGTTTCTTTTATATTTCAATTTTCTTCAATACAATGAACACGTTTACATACATTTATTACAAAAAATCTAATAAGAAAGATATTGTGAATATAATATACTTTTATTAGATTCAATTTACAAATGTATGTTAAAATTTCCGTCACAAACGCAAACAAATTATAATAATTTAGAATGTATACATATTGACATATGACATTCTTTAAAAGCAATATTAATTATTGATATTGTGGAATATAAAACAAAAAAAAACAACATTTTTTCAATAAAAGAAGCATTGACACGTATGTTGATAAATAAATGTTATATATAATTAATTCGTCATTATTTTAATTTAAAAATTTCCACATGTTAATACGAGTAGTCAATGTGTCAATAATGCGATAATTTATAACAATTAATTCTCCAGAAAATATAGGTAATATAGTACAACCTTGTATTATAATTAATTCAGTTAAAAAATAATAATAACATTATGTTTCAGATTGCATTGTTTTCTTTATATATATCATTATAAACTGAAATTAAGTATAATCCTATCTATTATGTTGCTGAGATGCACTACAAGTGCATTATCTAAATGTAGAAATACAAAACACAGTAAAAAAGATTCATATAATTTACCTGTACCTACTTATTTTAAAACATAACGAAACACGCAATATTTTCTAATGGCCAAATGATTGCAAATATTAAATAAGTAGGTCTCGTCTTTTGAAATTAATCGTTGACTAATATTAAAGAGCATTTTTACTATGTTGCAATTACAAGTTGGTTAAAAAAATAAATGTATTTAAAAGTAAGAAATAGAAATAAATTACATCAATGTCTTAAATCTTAAATGTTTAATTTAAATACTAATTGTTGATAATGCCTTAAAACTGATACTCTTGACGAGACTTACAAAGAAAGTCTCGTCCTTTAAGACAGTCTTGTCTCGTTCAAATTTGAGAGATATTGTCTTATAGTTTGTTTAATCAATTGATTTGGTGAGAAGAACAGTACAAATCCAAATTCTGCCTTTTTTACATGAATCGGTTCGATAAATGTAAATCTAAACATTGAGTGTATGTTAAGAGTAATTATACCAGCCTTCCTTCATTGGTTCCAAACATTTTTTGAGTGAGTGGAAGAACAGTACCTGTCCAGCACTAGTTCTGTTTTTCCACTCAGCCGCTAGGATGAACTTGGGTCAGACTGACTGCATTTGCTATACAAATATATATATAGAGTTTTTGTGTGTCTGACCGAAGTAATCTCGATAACTGCTGGACCGATTTTGATAAAACCTGCATCAAAAAGCTAGAAGCAATAGATTTTTATCAAAATATCTATTCGTGGAAGACCACCAGCGTGAAAGTCGTTGGTTAATAAGTGTCTCATTTATTTTTTTCGAATTCTTTAACTTGTAATGTTTGTATAATATTACTTTTTGTTCAATTAAAGTGACTTTTCAGATAAAGTGCGAAGTTGAAAGGAGTTCTTGTCCAATGGTTTTAAAAAAAAATTTTTACACAAATAAAATATTTTTAATTACCCGTGACTGCATTAACAGGTCCTTGGGGATTGTGCGGAAGCAGCCGTAAAGTTAGCTTGCTTTCAAAGTTAGTAAGTAGTAACCTGCAAATTTTTGAAACTTAAAACTTGATTATTTGTTAGTTATTAGTTGAGAATTAAGGACTAGTACTGTTCTTCTTCTAACCGATTTAATTATACTATAATACAAATAAAATATTTATCAATGCAAAATTCGGTTAATACTGCGTAGGTACAGAATGCATGTACCCACATATAAAATTTGACTGAAAATATTTAGATTGTAAAGGAATGTTACGTAATGCACTTACATATGTTTGAATGTATTTAATTGATGAATGCAAAATATTAAGGACAAATAAATAACCATTTATATTACCAAGTTACTACGATCATTTAATTTAGTTATCTCGCTAACATCTTAGTTTTATAACATAATCTGGATTAAGTATCTCTTACTGTTCTACATATATACTTTTTATTAATTGATTAAAATAAATCTTTAAATCAAGACAAAAAGATTTTTTGTTATATTCAGTTCCGGACATTTCAGTTCTTTTTCAGGAAAAACTTTCAATGACCTATATATATTCTGTCAACGACCAATTATCAATATCTGTTAATGGTCTATTACAATCTTTACGCATTGGATATAACGTTGAATTTTTTTTAAATTAGTAACGACACACATTTAAACTGAGAAAAAAAATTAAAATTGGTTATATGGAGACCGCTAACGAAAAGGGAGAAAAAATTGCTTGTGTTTTAAATACTGTGCAACCTTCGTTTCGTCAGATTTGGTTTTTATCCACATTTCTGGCTGAATTCGTCCTTTCAAAATTTGAAAACGGCGGCAAAACAAAAAAATTGGCAGTAATATATAAAAATTTATATTGACCGTCGTTTTCGACTTTCGAGCTACACCCAGAAACCAATTGTCAACAAACACCAAGGTTATAATGCCTGAATTTTCTTGACCTAAATTCAGTCATGACTCAAATAAAACAAAATTAATTGTTCCTACAAACATATTCGTTTAAAAAAATGTCGCTAATTATGTCATAATAAAATTAGGTACTGTTATTGTCAAGTAATTAGAATATCCAGAAATACTAAATACTAGAGAAGGCAAATTAAAATAGCGATGTGTGTCACGTATAAATCTGTACATAATAATACAATTATTGTGTTAGAAATAATTAAGGCTGCAAATCACAAAGCATATGAGTGAGTGGGCCTCATAAATGGAATAATTGACCACAGAAATCGTAAACTTTAAACGGTTATATTCAGATCACAAGCAATACATATAACATCTCTGTATCATAGAATATAATTAGATTATGTCATAATTATTCTCCGAAACAATTTTTTAGTATGTTTTATTTGTTATATTTATTATTTGCTAACCTTACAAACGTTGTTATAATATACTATACCTAATGCATTTAAACAAATTTCACATTTTTTTACTTATAGGTCTTATTAACAATAAAAAGTTTAATGAGCAAAATTTACATTTGGGATATTTAGTTTTTATATTTATTAAAAATAAAATAAAATATTGTATATTTTGAAAAATTAGAAGTGGTAAATACATTTTCCTGACTTTTGCAGGACATTATTTAATAGCAGAACGCAAAAAGCTATAAATTATTTAAATGGAAAACTAAGATTTTACAAAAAAATAATATATTAATGTCCGGTATTTTAAAGAATTTACTTCAGTGCAAATGCAAGTTAGCTTTCAGTTAATGCTATCTGCTAGGTATTCAATATAAGTGATAACACACTCACACATGTAGCGAAAAAGATCGTATATATCATAACCTTGACGCATGCTCGATAAGTACAATCAGCGACTTAAAATAAGTGCTGCCAAATGTACCTCATAAAATGTATAGCATTTACATTATTATACATTTATTACCGCTGCTTTAAAATATCGAGCAATTTTATAACAATTTGACATTTAGCAGATAGCGTTAGCTGGAAACTAATTTGCATTTGCACTCAACATAAGAGTTAGGTAGATTAAAATGACATCTGCAATTTTCATAGAACTTGCACAAGAAACAAATATAGGAACCAAAATTCATTTTTTATTCATTCGTTATAAGTATAGCGAGACCGAGACTGAAACGATACCACTTGATTTTAAGGTGAGGCCAAGAAAATACATCTTAATTTTCACGAGACGAAACTATTAGTTGTAAAATTTGAGACTGAGATGCAGTGGTGAAGCGTCCTTCTTTATGGGTAAATTAATACAAATCTGTGTTTTCAGTTAATAAATAATTTAAAAATATTATTAGAATATTCATCTTTATGCGCAACCCAAATATTTTAACCAAAAGTCAAAAATAACATTAAATATTAATTTACACGTTCAATTATAAAACTATAATAACTCTACGTCTTATTTTCTTGTATTTTAGTCGATATTTGTATGACGAGTTGAAGTTCAATGCAAGAAATTTCACTAAATTTTTTTGAATTTTTGATTTCGTTAAAAGTATGTTTATTGTATAGAAAATGACGCGAAAAGTTGAAATTTTCAAACCGCAGGTCTGTATCTCAAACCGTTCTTGAGATATAGCCTTTCAAAGTTTCAGTTTTTTCAAAATTTTGAAGAAAAATGGCCCTAACTTTTGAACGAATGGTCGGAATTGATTTTAATTGACGGATTTGGAATCAGCGTGTCAAAATCTATTTAATGATATGTATAATACCTTAAAACTTGAAAAAAAAAAAATTCGCCAAAAATCGAAAAAATTCAAAGGGGTATACCTTAAAAAAATGTCGTTTTTTTGACCAAAATTTTTTTGTCGGATTTTAAAGTATTATACATGTCATTATATAGATTCTAACACGCTGATTTCAAATCCGTCAATTAAAATCAATTCCGACCACCCGTTCAAAAGTAATGGCCTTTTTTCTGCAAAAATTTTAAAAAACTAAAACTTTGAGAGGCTATATCTCGAGAACGGTTTGAGATACAGACCTGCGGTTTGAAAATTTCAACTTTTCACGTCATTTTCTATACAATAAACATTAACGAAATCAAAAATTCAAAAATTTTTAGTGAAATTTTCTGCAGCGAACGTCAACTCGTCATACAAATGTCGACTAAAATACAAGAAAATAAGACATACAACCATTAAGTTACTATATAAATATATAAGAATTTATTTAAAAAAGTAAAAGCTTGAACTAAAGCTGTTTCAGAATTAGTTTTTTTTTGTTAATAGGAGTTAATAATAATGAGACTTCAATTATAAAAACTGAATTTAAACTCATCTAGCTCTTTTCTTATCAAATCTCGTGTGCAGCTCTAATTTTTACTTTTCTTATAACTCGCGTATATAAGTATAATGTACCTACTATCTTATTTCATAAAAAAAATATTATTTCAGTTTCATTTTTTTATGAAACAATAAATACCTGTTTTAAGTGTTCATTAAATGAACCTAAAAATACTAGTTTATAATCTGTTGATACTAATTTCAACCGATAACCAATAATCAATATTCGATTCAAATAAACTAAAATATTTAATATCATAACCCTGAGATTTTGCCAATAAAACAATTTCATGTGTATCAATATTAAAAGAATCAAAACAACACTTATGTATTTAATACGAAGTTTTTTTATATAAATAATGATTGTCATGATTACTTACTGCATTAGTAAGTATACTTTTGAGATAAGCACTTGATAATAGAATAAAAAAAATGTACTGAAATACAAAAAGCGCATGTTGTTCCAAAGACAAAAGAACTAACTCAATATTTTGTTGATTTTGTAATTACGACACTCGATAACGTAAATGAGTGTATTAGTAATCCCATAAACTCGTTTAATATTTCTGTTATTTGCTAATACGTTGAAAAACAATTTGAACATCTTCTAAGTCTTTATAAAAACCAGAGGCGAATCTACAATTTATTCTCGTCGCAGGCCCTAAGCGAAGCAGGAATTTGGGGCTCTTACAGTAATTTTTACTTTCCTATACCCATGTACAAGAAAGATACATATTATAGTATAAATGAAGCCGATTTTTTCGAAATCCGGATTTTGATGGAATTATCAATTTTGACTATTTTCGCCATGATGTTTGTCGGTCTTTAAACGCTGTAACTTAAATAAGACAAATCGTAGAAGGGTGCAATTTTATATTTAAAATTAATTTTTGTCTGGGAAAAAAACCTATTTTTGAAAACGATACTGATGTCGATTTTTGAATTTTTCAAATGACTTTGAAACAGTACAAATTAGAGAAAAATGGTCAAGTTAAAAATTGTAGGTAATATTATTATATAGTTTATGGCCCATTCATTTTGTTCTTTCTTCTTAGGCCGATAAAAAATTCGTGGGAGATGGACTGAAGCCGAACCTGGGAATTTTTGAGCCTTTAAATAATTTTTTGTTTGTTTATTTTCTGGTTTGTTTACAAACAGTCATTTATATATAAATACATTAATGAAACTTCCTATTCATAAAAAATTCATAAGGAAAATCCACGTGTAAAATATACATTATATTCATGATAACCTTGAACAGATTTTTGTCACTCAAGTATTCAGGGTCAAAATGTAAGATAATTATATCAAAATATTCTTAAAATTTTGCTCAATCATTTATTGCACTACGTCTTTACGTAGGTATAAATAAAATTTCCCATCTATCCAGAATCCATCTCACTTTGGAGTTTAACTGGCTGTATATATTTTAGGAAAGCAATAGAATAAATTTAAAAAATATATAATTTTAAGTTAGATCAATCGATTTTTATGAACTGAATCTTAAATCACAACTAGGAAATTTATATTAGATCTAACTTAATCTACCTAGATCTGTTTGAGCCAATTTTGAAATTATATTGAACCAATGGGGAGATCTATTAAGATTTAAAAAAATCTAACACAAAACACATTAGACCTCAGAAGAACTCACTAGATTGAAACAGCTCAGACGTGAGAGGCTTGAGCCATTTGAGACGATTCATGCATTTAGTGGTTCCTATATTGCGAGGGGGGGGGGGGGGGCAAACTAATAATTTAAATATTATATGTTTAACGAATGTAATTTTTTGTTATTTTACGATGGATATGTCATTAATTGAATAAGGCTGGCACACAACGTCAAAACGTAACGTTGGCTAAAATGCTGTCTTATTTGCTAAGGATTATTAGTTACACTAAAGAATTTATTTATCATTAAAATTGAATTTAATTAACCATTAAGTATAAAAGATAACAACACATCTTCCCAATGTCAATAACTCATAATATATTTGAATAAAACAATAATAGGTACTTTTATTGATAATTTACAATCACATTCCAATATACTTAATTAAATATTTTGAAAGATAAAATAATTTTAATCATTAGATGTAATTAAAAGTCATTAAAAATAAGTACTAAAATGAGATAAAAATCTTACTAAGAAAATATTATAATATTTCATATAATTTTATCTGTAAATTTAACCTTTAATATCAATAAATTATTATAGATATAAAAACAATAATATACCTGAAATATTTTAATACTATAAAGTACAAGGACCCATATCAGCACCCATTATACATATTATTATATTTTTTATTTGGTCATTATACACCATTATCAGTGCCCCTAATAGCGATTTTTTCGCCCCGTGCCCCCATCTGGTTAGATTAGCCACGTCACTGTATTTGGGGTAAATTACTTGTTTTTCTTAACCCCTGATTTGGATGGAATAAAGTTACTATTATAGTAAATCACAAAGTTACAAATCAGGTTAAAATAAGCCAGTTAATTTCGGTTATTTAACTATATAAATCATATAAATTTACTGAATGTTATTTAATAAAAAGTAAAATCTTATTCATTTTAACCTGTCATCTCCAAGATGTGCTTGTGAAGCACATACACAAGTAGTTACATTAAAACCTATTATATTAATTAATAATGTTAATACAAATTTTTTAAATTTAATTTTAAAATGTTTACAATTTAAATAATACATGTATTATGTCTGTTTATAAATATTTTGTTTCTTTACATCCTATTTAAGAAGAAAACTTTGGTGGTACTTGATTGATTTGTGAGCGCATAACAGAAATATATATTTACTGTGCTGTGAACATAAACTATATGTATATATGCATTTAAATGAAGAAGTAAATTAACTTTCCTCAATTAGTATTATCTCTGCTTCCCATATTCTTTAGAAGCAAATTATTTTTACATAATAACGTGAACTTAATCTCCGTTATAACAAATTGATTTTAAATAATTATAATGTCAAATAAGACAAAATATACAACTATAAAATGTGTAAAAGGTACTCGTGCATGTACTCTATAATCTGTGACTTTCACCCACAAAATAATCAAGTATCTTGATATATCAATCAATATTTAACAAATTACAAAGCATGTATCGGTATCGGTGCTAATATTTTGCTTCTTATTTTTAATTTCTAAATGATATTTCGTTTTATTGTAATGATTTACTTCCTTTCTTCGAATCGAATCACAACCATATTTGTAATAACGATTAATGATATAATCATAATACCCTGAAAAAAATCTAATGTTAAAAGATAAATTAGAGAAATATACTACCCTCAATTGAAAAATTAATAAAATAATGAGTAAAATCAATATATTATATTATCAATTAGTTTATTTAATAACTATTTCTTCAATAGTAACAAGTACAACTAACAAATATAAATTATTATTGAAAAGAATTTACACAACGAATTTGCACCATATGAATTTGACATTTGTCAAGTATTCAAAAAGCGCATGCGCAGATTGAAGATTATAAAACAGAATTGCCAATACGTAGACATTTTTTATCCCTAAATAAAAATAATAAATTTACTAAACCCACTACTTAAATTTTCTTATTTTTCAAAATTTGCACAGGAAAAATAAAACTACCATAAACGAATTAATTCACATCGAATCTGTAATAATATGTCATAACCGTATAACTTATAATATATACATTTGTATGAAATTAACGTTTTATCTTCAATATTCTTCAACTTTTTTTGCTAATTAACGACTCAAAAAAGATTTTTGTCAGTTAAGATCCAGTATCAAATAAATATAAAAAATATTACACCATCAAGTTAATAATTAAAAAAAATAAGTAAAACATATATCACAACTCTTAAATTAACTAATTATTAATTTAATTGTATATTTATCGCCCAAAAAAACTGTATAATTATGCGTACAAATTTTACGAATATTTTCCAGCAGCATATGAATTTAAGTTATATAAAATATTAATATTACATTTATTCGCGAGGTTTAAGAGAATTTCAACGATATAAATTTTTGAAATTCCATCCTCGATTGTGAGTAAAATGTTATATGTAGTACATATTGCGCAAGCTCACATTTGTGCTGTAGTATTCAACAGACTATATTCCCTTGTGAAATATAAATGCATGTCTACCGGTCGATTGCGGCACAGTCAGCGGTGATGTCAGATTGCACGCGTACCGCGCATACACTTCAACAATAAAGAATTCAAAATTTCAGAAATACACAACAATCATAATATAACATAACCTCAATAAAATGGCCGAGAATATTCAAAATATGTATCACCATTATTTCGGGAAAAACTTAATAAAATGCAATTCGTTCAACAAAAGAGACAACGTGTTTGAAACTTACGATAGCGGAGATGTTTTGAAAGGCGATTCTTTGATTGTTGGAGTTTATTTTTCGTTTGTAAATGTTTGCGACGAGTTTACGAAAAGTCTTGTTAATTTATATGAACGGATTAACGAAAGATGTGATGGAATTAATAAGTTTGAAGTGGTTCAAGTGGTTCTTTGGACAAATACATTTGTTAACAAAGATGCTGAGCAGGATTTCAACAATATGGTGATTGATTTGCCATGGTTTGCAATACCCTTCTCGGAATTCGACAAAAAGGTATATTATTTATTTACTTATTTTATCTTTATTGCACTAGTAATACTTTTATCATTATGCCAATATAAAAAAGTTATTTGAAATTCCCATTGGCGTATTTTATCCTTTAATTTTACTTACAAGAAGGTAAGTAAAAATGTTATACAGATTTTTTGCCCTTTCTTGACAACAATGTTATAAAGTATTAAAAGTATTCTACAACATTGAATACTATAAGCATATGTACAATAATATACATATATTTTAAGAATCGTATTTGTTATATTTTTGTAGCATTATCGTATAGTATATATTTAAATATTCGGTATCACTGCTTCCAGATGTTTATATTACCTAAACAGTTTTCACTAACTGACCTTTTAGAAATCTGTTAAAATGTAAACAATTGTAGTTTTAATGAAATTCTTGACTGATGTTTATTTTCTTATTTGGATTTTTCATAAATAAAAAGTTAGATTATCTGTATAATGTAAGGTGCATAAACCAGGACTGTAATAAGATGTATTTATGTAAGGCATCAAACTTTTCAAAGAACCATGTATCAATTTTTAGTAGGCTAACTTTTAAAGTGTGAAATAGGACCCATGGGTAACGTAATGGACACACCTGAAAGAAAGTTTAAAATTTTCATATCTCTTTGGGAATATAGTGTCCTCATAACTTTAGATTGAGTTTCTCGACATTACAAACTTACATAATCGAAAAATAATATAATAAATTGTGAAAAGAATGGAAAGATATTTCGAAAAGTCTCCTAAAATTGGATACCTGGTAATTGTTCAGGTTCGTAGGTAGGTAGATAATTTCATAAAGGATATTTGCATTAAATAACTTCACTGAAGAGGTCCAAGAAAAAATATAATACATATGTAGGTACACTGGTACATACAAGTTGAGTTACTCGTTTAGATGTCGGAATGTCGCCTATAACCGTACATATTTTGATATACAATTTACCTATGTATGTGTTCTGAAGGGTCTCCATCTTGCGCCACATTTTCCTTACTGATTGTCATGGAATTTGTAAATATTACCTATCAATAATAGATACACTTCATTGATGAGTCAACACTTGTATATCGACACTGGAAAGTAATTTAGAAGTTAATACCAAAACTACAACATTACAGTAGAGACAAAATTATTTTTTGGAAAAAGATTGTTCTTTAAATACTTGTTTTATCAAAAAATGTTGTAGGAGTGTTGGTTTCAAATCATTATTATTACAACAATAAAAATCATATAAATTGGCTTCCCGGGAAAAAATTTCAGATCTGAAGTGATCTCAGTTGATCTTCATTTTGGAACAAATCAGATCTTTGTAAATAAATAAACTTTTGTCTACCTTAAATAACAAATACACATATACTACCTATATAGAAACCTTGTTGATAATTTAATCAAAATTGTACGTGAATTAAATTAATAAATAAATTCACAACTCACCCCCTGTCACAGATGAAGGGTTGTAATTGGTCTCATTCGATCCAGCGGGAAAAATACTTCGGGATACTAAGGGTGTGGGGGGCAAAACAACCCTCTATCTAGCACAGGAGTCGAGATATTTACGATTTTCTATAATGAATACCATAAGTAGCGAAACAGAGAAAAATTCACCTAGTATCCCGAAGTATTTTTCCCGCTGGATCGAATGAGACCAATTACAACCCTTCATCTGTGACAGGGGGTGTGTTGTGAATTTATTTATCAATTTAATACACGGGCCTCAAATATCATTCAATACGTTTCTGTACAATTTTTTTTTAATTGTTAAATTATAAACAAGGTTTCTATATAGTATATGTGTATTAGTTTGTTATTTAAGGTAGACAGAAGTTTATTTATCTACAAAGATCTGATTTGTTCCAAAATGAAGATCAACCGAGATCACTTCAGATCTGAAATTTTTTCCCGGGTTTGGCGCTTATAGCAAAATTGCATTCTAGCATTGATATATAAATTTTTTTTTATTTATTAAAGATATATATTTATGCTGCCGCAGATTATTATGCTGAACTACATATATACATATTTTTGATATAAATTTTGTAGTTTAGCCAGGCGTACGACGCGGAGGTAGAGCCTCTCATTTTTTACATTTTTGTTCACTGTCCAGCCTCATGATGACATAGTATTATTAAATATAAGCTATAAGATAATTGCTTTTTGGGATAATTCTCTAAATTGCTGCTTTCGTCGATTTAGAAATCCCAATTTCTATTTAAATTCGTGATTAATCCTTGCCCCGGGGCATATCCGGTCGACATGTGATTTGTTGACGTCCATTCCTACAAGTACCTAGTTTGGCAATAGCGTTTATTAACCAACCCTTCTGTCCAGCTTGTCACCCTAATTTCCAAAGCGCAACCCCTGCAGATACGTTTCCACCCACACCACTCTCTCTGGTCCAACCCTGTGACACATACATACACTACACACATACTAAGCGCACGTGTTTTAAACAAAAAACAAAAGAGAGTTTAGGGCGTCGTCGGTTAGCCGGATGTGTCTGGCGTTCTTTTTCTGCAAATACCGCGACCGCACAATACTGAGTTCCTGGGTAGGTGTGTTTGTGTGCGGGCAGTGGCGCCATTTGGCTGCGGAAGTGCACTTTGTCGACTTAAAAAAACTTTAATAGCGATCATTAGTTGACTGCATAATGATGCATCTCAGAAATGACTGGCATTAATTTTACTATGCAAATCTTTGTTTCATTTTAAAGGATCACGATACTTTCAAGCAGTGGTGTTAAACACGTGGTCCGTGGTCCGTAAGACCGTAAAATTTGGCCCGTAGCCAAAAGTTGCGGTTGATTTTATTAAAATAATAAAATGGAATTAAAAAAAACTATAAAATAGATTATTAAAACATTGCATATTTATAGAAGTATAAAATATAAACAGTTTCTCCCATCTAAAGAATGCTAAATTTCTAGTAAGAAATATATTTTTTTAATTTCCATAGGACCAATACTTAATTAATTGAACATTTTATTGTAGCATTGTATAATAATATCTAAAATTTGTATAATGTATTTTCTGTTAATTTTTGTAAATTCATTAAAAAAGCATTATAAATGCTAAATTTAAATGAATTATTTGCTAATATAAAAACATACTATAATATAAAAATTTACTATTTTTATTCGTCAGTTTTTTGACGTTGGGGGGGGGGGGGGGTGAATTTGGTGGCCCGTATTCATATATTAGTTTTACAACACTGCCTTAGGCCTTAGAGTATCTACAGGCCTCAGTTCTATAGTATTCAAAATTCGAATTAAGTTATGCTAAGGAATTATAGTTATAATAATAATTAAAATTTTTATAATCTTTCCCAAGCTGCAAATGTGAAATAAACAATCACAGCTGATAGGGTTAGGTTGATATTTAATTATATTTCCATTTGGTATTTAATATTATTTAAATTACCTACAATACTTTCATCATTAGAATAATACAGTGGGTAATCGGTAAACCAAGTATTTTTATTGTAAGCATATATGGGTACATTTATTGGATAGTAATTCATAATAAAATTTAATTTGTGTGAAAAGTAGTTCGATTAACAATGGTTTTAATTAAACCAGGGATTCATTTGGAAAAGTTAAATATAAAAATTAAAAAAAAGAACGACAAAAACGTAATAAGTATCTAAAATTTTATATGAAAATAATATTTAGATTTATAATGACTAATAATTACCTTTTAGCGGTGTAGGGGGGGGGGGGGGCTAAGGATACTATTAACAAATAACGTACCTAGTAATTAATCGAAGTCTTTTTTTATTTTTTTGGACAAGTAAGAATGACCACAGCAATACACGGTAATTAAAAAAAGTGACATTAAAGTAGATAATTATATCCCTATAAAATCCCTTATAATTAGGCGACACTGTTTCTGTGTGTTTGTGTATATATAGATGCATGTGTGTCCGACGGGTTAAAACGTTATATCACCCTAGTGGAATAAACACTGTGCAGGACTATCCGGTCTGTTAATAATTAGAGGTCACAGAGTGGTCAGATGTTTTTAAAATTTAAATGTATAGGTACATAATATCGGTGGATTTGAATATATCATACAACTAATTGTGGTCTAGTCAATTATGTATGTATATTTATTCTGAAATTAACTAAACAAGGGGGTGCAATCGACTGTTAAATCGTAAAATAAATTAATTAAATTGTAAACATACACATGACTTATCGTTATTTGAAAATGTATTTTAAAAAATCTAATCTTTTCAAAACGTAAAGTTCCCCTCTACCCTCACATTAAAATTTCAAACTAGTGTTTAGTGGGGGGAGGGAATATATGTTGGGAGAGATTTTTTTACATTGAAATTAATTTGTTTTGCACAATTTTATTTTTTTAGAACTTTGCTTAATTTAATCAGGCCGACCTTAGTGACTCTGGCACCCTAGGCGATATCCCTTTCATTAATTTTATAGTTTGAAACACCATAAAGCACTATACATCAAGAATATATGCATATACATTGATCTCTAGAGTTTAGAGTCTAGATTCTAGAGTAATCTATATGTAAAATAAACTTTGATATATCTATTCCAAACTTACAATTAGTACATATGGTCTAAACTAAGATTAGACTCTGAAACCTAGATTTATTTCTAATTAATTTGATCTTGCAACTGCAAATTAAATCGATACATTGTCACTCGGTGTAAGAAAATCATTTGTACAAATGTATTAAGTAAAACACCCCTGAATTATCTGCAGCGAAATCCCAAAGGATACATGAAAACCAGAATAGGTCCCTAAGGGGTGCTTGTACGTATATGTGTACAAAGGCTTTTAAATGAAGGAGCTAAGAACAAAACAAATAGACCTGATTTGAGTTTGTTATTTGTAGGGAAATCTAATTACAACTGAGTTTATAAATTTGCATATAAATGATAAGTAAGTACCTACATATATTTAGAGGTTATTTAGTTTTTAAGAAAGAATGATTATCATATATACATAGATTACAGTAAATATACAATGCTATATAAAATGTAAAATCTTAAATCAAACCCAGTTTCAAGTTCATATATTTCGCAACTTTTCTTTTCGACATCATACATTTTTTATCACTCCGGAAAGATGCAAAAGAAAAGACAAGGGAGACGTCCAGTAGAAGACAGAGAAATATCACTCCCCTAAATAACGAAGGTAATTTTATGCAAAACAATATACGATACACCCTCATGGTGCTACAGTATCACAGGATTCAATTACAAAAGATTTAGCCAAGGTTCGGTTACAAAGGCCTTGTTGGTATGAGTGAAACCAATTAGCTAATCCCAGTGTTTCGGATTCATTGTGAAAACAGATGTGGTCAGAGACGTGTTACCATTTACTTATTACAGCATTCAATTTTATTGAAGATCGAATTAATATTCATAGCCAGGGATGGAAAATAAAACGTCAAATTGATTTTCGATTTAGCAAAATCAGATTGTTGAAATAAGCGATGCAAAATATCGATATTTTGAGCTACCCAAGAAAGGACATTATGTTTGTATATTGTATATGATAAATATTAAGTACCTACTATATATGCAATATGATATAATTTATAAATTGTAGCTAATACTATATTATAGACTTGTTGGTGCCAATTTTTGTTAGCAAAAAGAAAAAAAAAGTAATTTTTATCTAAGTTATTGACCCCAATTTATTGTCATATGGAAACTTGTTAAATCGATTGGCGCCAAATCTTCTTTTCTTTAAGTTTAAACAATGGTGAAAGTAAGAAAATTGTTATTATTGGAGGTACACGAAGAATTTTCAAGTTTGTGGAACCACTAATTTGTTTTATGTAAGCAGGAATCGAAAGGATGAAACTTAAAAAAAAAGTCGACATAATGTCTATCACTGAATTTGATACTACTATATCTCTGCGAAAACTATTTTGTACAACATTAAAACTTGCACGAACTACAGCAGTTGACGCCATATTAATAACTGAAAACTGCGTGAAAAACAAAACTGGTATCATTAATATTGGCTTACATATTTAGTAAATTTTTCTGACGAATGGTTGGCTGAAATGTGAGATAATTGAGTACAGATTCCAATAATACTAAAAACGAAGCAATATGGTAATTTTTAATGTACTGTTTGATTTTATTACATATTCTGTAATAATTGCCATCCCTAAAGAAAACTAATTAAATGATTCCTATGTTTTGGTTGTTGTGCAAACAGATGTGGCCAGGAACGTGTTACCATCTACTTATTACGGTATTAATTTTATTGGAGATCGAATTAATATTCACGATCAATTTGCATTCCGATTAAATCCATAATGTTAATATTTGAATGTAATTAGTAATTCGTAGCTCGATCGTATTCCTAAATCAAACACAGTTATTGTTGGATGTTTAAATATGTATAGAATGAAATATGATTGTGCTGTTAAAAGTTTGAAAAAATCAATTAATATTTAAAATCATTTGTAATCAGTAAAAATATAATTGGAAATAGGTATTTTCCACATAATACAAAATACATATTTAATAAGTTTTTTATTGTAAAGTTGATATACCAAAATCATATTGTTTGATTTCAAATTATAATTTATATTACATTATTTGATTTTAAATAAAGTAAGAACCTATTTGAAAGATATTCTCTAAAAAATACTAAATATACAATTCAGACCCACCCCAAATTGTTTTACATTTTTTTGTAGTTTTTTGACTTTTAAAATTTTTAAATTAATAATTGATAATAATTTGATACTAATTTAACTTTATCAATGACTAAATAAAAGTGATAGTAAATTAATAAATATTTATGTAATACGTATGAGGACGAGAAAAAGCTCAGTTTCACGAGAGACGGTAAAATCGAAGACGAAACGAGACTGTCAAGTTATAAATCCTTGTCTATTTTCATGTGAAGCTTAAGTTTGAAACCTTCATTATTTCTCTATAAATAAGGTAGTGGCACCAGTCTTAGCAAGGACCCCAGTAATGGCAAATTTTTAATTAAATGTACTGAATTATTAGTGTTGATATTTATTTGATAGGTGCTAACTAACAAATATTTATTCAACAACCCAGAAAACCTTTAATAAGGTATTAGCTGAGATATTAACTAATCAACTTATTTGTTAATTTATCAATTTTAATTTGTTCATAATAGGTGAAGGAGGTCTCAACGGTCTTAGGGCATTTGGTAGTCTTAAAGTTAATGATGTAAGCTATTTTAAAAAAAAAGTTGGAGTCTGTAGGATCGCGCCAAGCTGAGATATTAACTATTCAACTTATTTGTTAATTTATCAATTTTAATTGACATTTTCGGTGATTTTTAACATTTTTTAGGGGGAGAGAGGGCAGAAAAATAAATCTCGCCCAGGGCACCACTGCCTTTACCTTATATAAATACGCAAAATTCAAACTAAACAATTCATAATATATCTCTAAAAATCCTGAAATAACTCTTTTGTAAATAAAAAATGACAGCGATAACAACGAACCGTTGAACGGGCATAACGAGTTGATTTGTGCACGGAATTGGAGTAGGGGGGAGTACACATCATGTGCTTTATCCGTTACACTAATCAGTTTGTCGAAAAAAAATCAGTCATGTGAGAGGCGATGGTGGTTGCTGCACTTGGGGCTGCACTGAGTTATCAGAACTGTTAAAACAGAGTAAAGTTTCTGGCAGATCATCAATCAAGATCAGTTTCTGCATCCCCTCGCTAGTGTGGTGGTTATTTTATCATTTAACAAAATATCGAGTTCTCAGTTAATATTAAGTTATTTGGTAGGGCAATATACGTGTATAATATTCTTCTCAAGCGAATTTTTACCAAACTCACAGTTTTCTCGGAAACAGTTTTAAAAGTTATTTTAAACACCGAATTTCTGTTTGTTGGAAACAGGCTTTAAAATATTATTTTCTTACACCGAAAAAATAGTTAGTTAAATTGAACTAAAGTATTTTGTAAATCAAATTTGATGAAACTGACCAAATCTATTTGTTACAAATATTTAGTTAAGTGTAACAAATTATTAGTTTGGCAAGTTCAAGTAAACCAATTTGCACTGAATCAAGGATAATTCAAATAATAATGTGGACCAAAACTAATTATCAAGCTTGGACCGGCATTTCCTGAATAATAGTTGTTACTATCCTTAGAGAATTCATTCGAGTTATCCCCTTTTAATAATAATCTTAAGTACAATAGACGAAAGATTTATTATGTAATTCTGAAGGAAGGCCAAAGTGCAGAGACAGGTTATTGATAGACCTTATTTATATTAATCGCAAATACATTTCCCTAGTGAGAGTTACTCAACTTTCTTTTCAAACCAACCTTTGGTTACAATTTCAACAAGTAAAATTAGTTATTTAATTAAAATTTGTTCCATTCAACCCATATTTAGTATTTGAACTAAATGTATTTATTACTTTTTAATTTTTATTATATATGTTTTTCAGTGTAATTGATATTTTAAAGGTAAATTACAAAATTGCAGGAAAGTTAAATTACTCGGAAAAGGTTATTTCAAGAGAAACTCTAATACAGTGCAAGTTAAAAACTGCCAAAATAGAAGGAACGAGAAGAATGTAGGTTCAAAAGGAACTGATTGTAATTGCCTACGAGTAAAATGGTTAGTTAGAGTTTGATTGTAATTCTTGATTATTCTTTCAGTTACTCCACTGAAATAGTTTATATAATCAATACCTTTTTATTCAAAAGAATAATAAGGTAAGGTGTATAGTTAATGTTATGAAACACCGTTTATTTATATATCTATAAATATTAGTTATTATTTACTGATTTTTATTCAACATAATCATTCCATAAATACCTGTTATTCTCCACGTATCTTAAATCTAAAATTAACATCAAATAATTAGATCCGGTGCGTATTAAAATGTAGAGTTATTATTTTATAATTAAACTACTTGAAAAACAAACAGGATAATCAAATTACATAATGATATTGATATAATTAAACTATTACTACCGCCAATGTGGAAGGCAGTTTTTTTCAGTAGCTCGTCGCACGGGCATTCACTGATTTTAAAATACTCGAAACCTCGGAGAGGAGATTCTAGTAAATAAAAATACTATACACTTATCAATATATTACGTGTAGATATGTCAACACAGTTAATTCATTTTCATTAATTATTGACTATAAATTATGCATTGTATCGGTAATAATTCTCTTCAAAAAACGTCATATATACAATAGCTCGTGTAATAAACATCCAATTCAAACTTTACCCCTTTTTTCAACTCTAGGACCACGTGACACGCACAAAGTTTTTGACAGATCATCTATCAAGATCATTTATTCACTCATCCCCCCCCCCCCCACCCCGAATACATTTAACTCGATCCTAGTAATTTTTTTTATATATCTTCCAACCCAACAAGCTCCTAATCCAATTTCACTTGATGCGTAGGAGGGTAGTATTTTGCAGGCTAATTACAACACCCAGAGCTTTTTGACAACAGTTATATATATCTACGAGTAAAGCTGCTAGCTCAAAAGGTCTGCAGATGACGAAAGAAGTTTTTTTTATTCTTTATGAACTTAATTACGTAACTTTACTACGGAAGGTTGTTGAGTTAAATGCCGTTATATTTTTGAACTGCGTAAAAGGCGGTGGATTTTTTTATATTAATTTAATTAATTTTTTGCGCAAGTACATATAAATTATAATGATAATGAAATAAATAAATGTTGAAAGATGTTGCAATAAATGTGTCTTTTTTATTTACTGATTTGTTTTATTATTAGAGATTGGAAAAATAGTTGTTATTTTCAATTAAATAGTTACTAGTTGAATTTTTTTTCGGAAAATAGTTGGTAAATAGTTTTTTTTACGATTTGGTAATAGTGCAAACAAAGCAGTAAAAAGTGTCGCAAATAGTTTAAAAATAGTTGGAAATATAGTTGCAAATAGTTGATTTCAAATCGTGTTCAATCAAACCAGTTTTCTTAAAACGTTGGAAATATGTAATAAAAATTACAATAAATGCATTTTTACGTAATAGTTGAAAAACTATTTTTCCAATCTCTATTTATTATTGAGTAAGTAATTTTTTAAGTCTGTATGACGTTTGACAATTTTAATTAGCTTTAAAATTATATTAAAAATAAAAAACTGTATATTATTAATTTTATTAATTTTTTTAGAGGGTGCAAAAAAAGCTTTAACAAAAATGTATGTAAAATGAAAATATTATATTATATTTTAATTGATTTAATAATTTTTGTAAAAGTGTATAAATAAAAACTTCACATAATTTTATGGATCGAAAATTAGGCCAACACACTTTATATTAATTGAGTTTTAAATTTCCTTTCGATATCGATTTCCAAACACGCTAATATTACATTCCCTCGATTAAGTACTAGAGATAAAATAATTATTGCTGACTTTTAATTGAGAGTTTTAAATATTTTTCTTTCCGGCAAAAGTTTTTAACAGTTTTCTACAAAATTTTTAAGTTCTTAATAGTCGTAAATAAGGTTAAACATTTTTATAATTATTTAGTGAGATATAAGTATAAATTATATTAATTTAATCGAAGATTTGAAATGTTATTATCAAGACTAAGACTGGACATGAGATAAGAGTTAGGTTAGGTTATTTATTTTATATTATTTATTATTTATTTTATTATTATTCGGAAACCATCAAATTTAGAAATAAGTGTAAAATATAAGAAATGTTTATTTTGATTTAATACAGAATGGGAAATTATTATAGAATTCATTTTAAACTTATAATATTTTTTTGCTGGAAGAAATCGGAAATATAGAATTGTATTTGAAATAACAAAGATAATCTTAAATCGACAGTGAAAACATCAATCAAATCAAAAACTAATAACACCATTTTGTTTCCCCCTCAAAACAAAATAACTTTAATTCAAAACATTTTTCTTAAAAATTAAATACATAAACATCTTTAACCATACACGTGAAATTGTTAAAAAGTGATAAAATATTTAATAAGGATAAGTAAGTTTAAATACTACTGACTACTGATAAAAACAGTGATTCCATTTTGAACGGGGAGATTTACTTCATAAGAATTCTTTGCGGATTTTCCACTCAGATAAATGTAGACTAACCGTGTTTGGGAATTCGATAAGAAAACAGGGACGAATATAAGACGTAAAGAGTGATGACAGGAAATTAAACGAGGCATTTTTTCTTTGAAGGCAGACAAAAATACTTATTTCACTGCATCCATAAATCATCTGTAGGTGTCAAAGTTCAAAACACATACATTGGACTAAAGTTATTTTTATTTTTACTATAATATGCATACACAGAAAAAAAATCAATCTTTGTTTCAAATATATTGAAATCAATATTTTCTTAATATTATAATATAATCTTAACCCAGCTACATACATTACATAAATACATTAAATAACATTACATATGTTATATTATTATAACTGAAATATTATAAATAATATTACATATATTATTATAAAAAACTTGCGTTATCCGGGAAAATTTTTAGAACTAAAGTGATCAAATCAAAACTTGATTTATCTGCATTTTGAGATAAAATATTTTTTCACTGTTTTTTTATTTTTGCAGGTCTCCACAGATCAAAAACCAGTGAAAAAATATTATTTTGTCTCAAAATGCAGATCTATCAAACTTTTTGATTTTTGATTTGATCACATAGATAGTATAAAGGCTTCAATCGATATCATATTATTATATCAATAAAGTGGTGTCATATTAGCAAAAAAAATCTTGAATAGGGACCTGGAAGGAAGTATTTTTTTTATTTGCTTGCCCTAGGCATCACAGGGAGTATGTAACTGAAATATTTTCATTGGACGACCTCCGGAAGACGTTTGAGTACATAAAAAATCTATAATTTAAAAAAAATTCTCTCTACCTTTACCATATGTTGTCCATAGGTTAACGACTCAATTTTATTTTTTAAATACGTTTTTTAGCCGTTATTTCAAATGAAGTAAATTGAACCGAAGATATTTAAAAAAATGTACAAGAAAACCCTCCCAAAATGCCTTAAATATAAATATTTACAAAAAATATGGTATAAAATGCGTAACATACAATCGCAAGTGTATTTTTTGAAAAGTTGAATGTAAATTTACAACAATAAATTGTACGAGTATTAATTACGATCAAATTTCATAACGTGATGCACTGCGTGTGTTTACATTCGATATTAATCGATTTTCATCTGTTACATCCTAGGGGCATTTACTAGTGTATTCATTACAGTCTGTGTTCATTGTTTGGGGGATCTATGTGTATAATAACGACATATCGTTTTATATTTTCACGAACGATAGTTGCCTACATCTCAAAACTGTCTGTTTTAACCATCGTAACCCTTAACTTATGTATAATTTTATCTGTTCTAATGTTCATTTAAATGTATAAAATGGTTTGAAAATGGGATATTATCTATAATATTTAATATTTATAATATTTAATCATAATTTTGATTTCTTCATAGATCCAATACAAGAAAAAGTTTCTAAAAAATCATACAGTTAACTGTCATAAACATAGAACATGGACTGTGTATCTGATTCGAAAATCGAGTACCTATTCACAAAAAAGAGATAGAGCGTAAATTGAGCATTTACTTGTCGTTATTTTAAAATGATTGTAAAAAAATAGATTATTGATTGGGTTACATCTCTATTTTTACTTTTGTGAACTAAAATTTTTACACATTATATGTTAATACAGAATGTGCAGTCCATGTTCTTATGTCTATGGTCAATTCTGTAGCTGTTTTCAGTAGTAGATAGATAACTCATTGTCAGATAACTATAAATCCTAAAAAACCGGGCATAGATAAGATAAATAGAGTATTCTTTAAAGTCTACTCTTAAATTTATTTTGGCTATTTATTTATTTATTTTATATTAGACAAAAAGGTGTTAAAATTTAAAATCCACTAGGCCTGAAGTTCTCATTGGAACTAACATTTTGCAAAAAAATAGCAATCAGAAACAGACTTTATTTCAGACGGTCGGACACCACCTATCATATATGTATATAAAATATTTCAACAATTTTCTTATCTCGTGCCTTCATAAATTCCTCCTTTTTACTTATTTAACCGTTTTTAATCTATGTATCATCATTTGTCTCAATATTAAACATTAACAACATTATATATATGATATTATACTTCCATTACCTTCAGAACCTGGAAGTAAAAAGAAAAAAATAATCTACCTAATTATAATCTAATACAGTACAATGTATTTTTAAGAGTCTATAAAATAGTAATAGCAATAATAAACCTAATTAGATTTCAATCAATTTCCACCGAGAATGTAATAAAAAAACCAGCAGACACACATACACCGGATAGCAGTCTTTGTTCGGTGGTTGCTTCAGCGAGCACACGCTTCACAGTTGTTGTTATCTAGCTCTGGAGTAATAAACGTTGGACCCTCCCCCGTTTAGTGGATTGCTGCATTTATCACACCCTCCCCTATTGATGGGGGTGCGCGACCCCCGGTACGATCACACTGCGACGAAGGTGAGACAAAACCACTTCTGTCTACGTATATGTACTTATGTATGTTTCTGTGTGAGTGTATACATACTGTGCTCAGTGCTGCCATCTCTGAACTAGACTTTTGTGTAAAATGTTAGTCAGGCCAGGCTTCGGTATTATAGATGAAAATAATAAATAACATTATATTTAGGGATGTTGTATATCTTATTATTAAGTAAATTTAAATCTACATACTTCGTAATATCATATTCGTTCATAATAAGGTTCATCCTAACCATTAGGCTTATAGGGACTTTTTAGTAGTTTCTTTATTTTTATTCAACGTTAACAACCCAGGGCAAGTACTTCTAGTATCAATGGTCACGTTCACGACTGACGAAAAACAGTGAACAACGAGCTTTGATTGGTTGATTCATGGAATTCCTGATGGAAAGTACCAGAAATTTAAAGAATGTCATTTTTTAAGCGTGTAGGGAAGTGAGAAAGAAGTAACTAGAAAGAGATAGAAACTAGTGACCAGGCTAACCAAATAACTTTTATGTTCACTTTATGTTGAGCGTTTCTGTCAGAACACTAGTTTCTATCTCTTTATAGTTAATTCTGTCACATTTTCTTACACACTTAAAAAATGACATTCTTTAAATTTCTGGTACAATCCACCATAAATTCCATAAATCAACCAATCAAAACTCGTTGTTCACTGTTTTTGGTCAGTCGTGAACGTTACCAATATTTTACGCCAGACTGGGTGGGCATTTCAGAAACTTGATGTAACGCGCTGAGATTAGTTTGTGCGCTAGCGAAAATTTATAATCAGTGTATCTCGACACTCAGAGCAGCTACCACGCGGGTGTTGTTCTCTAATTATAGATCTCGATTAGATCAAAACATTTAACCAGTTTTAATGAGTGATAAATTTAATATTATAAAAAAAACAACAAAAATTTAATTTTGTATTTCCACGATTGCGATTGTAAATATTAGTTAATTGAATAAAAAAAAATAAAAAGCAAATTTCGTATTTTCACAAATTTGTTTGTAAATATTAATTAATTGTTTTTATGTTCGTACAAATCATAAGAAATAACTATATTATACAATACTAGCCTGAGTTTTATTTAACCCCACGGCTACGTATTCACATCCTTCCCTCGACTGTGCATCCCGACAAATTCACACCCATTTTTTTTTGCTATTTTTATATTTACGTGAAGTACAACCTACTTGAAATATGGAAAGCTCAGATTACAAACAATAAATTATTATTAATTATTGGTCACTAGGGCGTTAAGCTGTTTTAATTTTGTGAAGTGAATTTTTATATTCTGATATAATTTGAAGAGGATTTAAAATTTTCTACAGCTGCAAAAAGTATCTATATAGTAGGTATGTCTATGTCTATATTTCATTACCCTCAGTAGGTACGTGTTTTATAAACTTTTATATCGACTGTATTGTTCGTGATGGCACCATCGAACTTTTAGTTTGTTCATTAATTTACTAGCCTGATCTTTGTTATTAAAAGTAGCGTGATAATGGAAATTTATGTTAAAATAAAATATATATGTGACTGAAAAGTAAATATGTTTATGTCATGAAACTAAAATCATCTAGCGTAACGTATTCTTTTGAATAACAGCATTTAGAAGGGTAGATATTGATTTAATTTGAATAATATTTGTTTAATATGTTTACACTATTAACTATTCACTTTTGCAATTCTTATGAAATAATATCAAAAAACAAGCTGTTATGTCAGACAAGAATTAATCTTAAATATAAAATTTCACCCTTTTTCAAAACATCAAATAATAGTTTTTGAGTTACAGTGTCTAAAGACAGACAGACAAACATCATAGCGATAATAGTCAGAATGGGAAGGTCAAAATGAGTAATTCTTTCAAAATCTCGAATTCGAAAAAAATCAACCTAACAAAACTTATACCTATAGATATAGAGCATGGATTGTGCATTTGATTCGAAAATCGAGTCAAAAAGAAATAGAGCGTAGTCTATATTTAAACATGAGTGTTTAAATAAAAAATTGTTTGGGTTATATCTCTATCTTCATTTTTTTGACCAAATTTTAGACATTCACTAAATTAATTATGTATTTCATTCATAAACGAAAGTAGAAAAATATTATTTAAAATTTAACTATGTTATTTATTAGTACTGTTACTTATTTACAAATATGATGATTTATAGCTAATTAAGTAAAAAATAAAATATCATAATTTAAGTTTAGAATGTGTTTAATTAATAATAAATTCAAATTTTGGAATTATTTTACGCTCTCGTCAAGTCGGCTCTGCTTATGAACGGTAGTGTTTTGTTCTGTAGCTGACTTTAATTACATTTATTGCAGGTGCGTCTCGCTAAATGGTTACTACACAAGTAGTGTGTCGGCTGTTTCATTTGCTAATAGAGCAAGAAGCGTGCGATAGGAACGCCAACTGGGATCTTTTTTATATTTCCCGTAACGTGTGTTTAATTTGTTAGTTAAGATAAAAGTAATTGGACTTAGGATAAGTAATTAGCCAGTTTCGTGTTTGTTTTTGATTTAAAAATTAGTACTTACTATGTTATTACAATATTTCACTTGTCATATTTTAATAATAACCTTTCCAATTCCGGTTGAAAATAAAAAAAATGTATCTATAAAGTTTTATAATTTGATATTTTGTATTTCTTATTTCAGTCAAAGCATCAAATCTAATAAGAAGTTTCATATTTTGTGGTAACTTATAAATTGAGTTCAGTACGCTCGAGTCAAATCCCTCAGCGACAAATTCGATTTAATTTCAGTACTAATTTTGAGATACGTATACGCACTTATTAACTGGGGATGGAATATTACAGTGCTTTTCAAATTATATTTTACTGTTCTTTTATCTCTCGGTTTTCCACTTTCGATTTCCTTAGGAACGTAAAATTGGTAAACTCAAAAATATTAATAAGTTGAAAGTATTATTAAATATGAATCAACTGCTGTGGACACACACGAATATCTTGACAACGATTAAATAAGAAATTGAGAAAAAATGAAAAGACATTAATTATAAACAGTGATTTTTTCTTAATCTTTTATTTTTTACTACACCCGGTTTGAAAAATAATCATAAAATTGACATAAGTAAATATTTGCTTCCGCTTTAGCGATTGTTTTAAAAAATAGGAGGTGCGCATCTATCGTATATAAGAACTTTAAATCAACTATTTTATTTTTATAAGGTAATTGAGTGTTCTCAGATTGACAGACAGACAGATATATAAACGTCATTAAAATAATGATAGTACGTGATTCGTGTAATTTCGTTAAAATATCGAGTTATATGAAAAAAAAACCCAAAGAGTAGGAAAGTATAAAAACTATTGAAGATGATTTTGTATTTTTAAAGCCTTTGAATGCAGTAAATTACAACTTAACACTGCCACCTTCTACCGTTTCATCGAACAACAAAGTAAAACGATTCTTTGTAATTTTTTTACTTCAGGCTTTTTTTATAAAATGTTCACCGATATTTACTTCCAAGTAGAGATCAAAACAGCCTTTATGTATAAATAGAAAAGTTTTTTTTAAGTCAAAAATTAGCAAGACAGATGTGTTCTACATTAATAATGAAGAGAGTAGACTCGTAAAAAATCTTTTGAACAGAACGTCTATATATGTATATGTATGTACCATAAATTTTAGATAAGTACATGTGTATTATTCTAGTGTAAAATTATTTGTGTCGTTCGTATCTAAAACATTTCGTTGATTAAAATTTCTTTTGAAAAACGAAAACAAAAAACAAGTTGCCTGAATGGAAGTCGGTGAATGTTGTACTACAATGATTAATTAGTCGTTAACAAAAGGAAAAGTTTATGTGCGCGCTTTTAGAATGAGGATCTGTACCGAAAAAGTTTTCTGCAATGGCTAATACCGTTCGTACGATAAAACAAACGATAACCGGAAACATTTTTAGTGCATGTTATTTGTAAAAGTATGCATGATTTGAAGTTTTTAGTTTGAGTTTTTAAGAGTAGAAAATATAATTCTTGTTCTGTATTTGAAATTTGCACTTAATCTACAGCAGATAATATTATCTTTCTGTATAAATTCATTATTTATATGCATAAAAAAAGTGAAGTAAAATGTTTCTTTATATTTTAATTTTCAATCAATAATATTTCAAAATATTTAATTATTAGCATGTATCAAAAATCTTCTATTTGTTTGACAAAATATTTGAAAGAGACGTGATCATAGTGACCTAAATTAATAAAATACTGAAACCGTAAATTATAGAATTCTGTATTCCATGGCTAAGCACTATATTTTTATATAGCTAAATAACAGTTGTATGACATCATGGAAATAAAACACGACTTGGTAAAGATTCTTTTTAGTCTTTTTGATGTTAAATCTTTTTTGAAAATGAAATTTAGCAAGGAGATAGCTTGCATCCTGAGGAAAGATATAGGCTATTTTATATCCCGAAAATATATTAGATAAAACGCGCTAAACAGCTAATCTAAAATAAATTATTTCGAAATAAATTTTTATAAAAAAGTGGCATACTATTTTAAATTCAATTAAATACCATATACCAATCAGTACCAAATATTAAAATACCTCCTGTACCATTTCAACATATACCTTCATTAATGTCTTTAAAATAAAACAAACATCCGACTCTGCAGTGTCTGGACCGATAGCTGACGTAATACATTTGATTTTTATCACGTTCTGTTTAATTAACATTTTTTAATCACAAATCCGGATGATAAAACTGTGGTGTCATCGATTTTCCTTACTTACCCAACTCTGTACACATATGGCTGCACATAATACCAGGTAGAAAAACCTTTGTTGGAATCTTTCGGGTTATATTATATTAAAGTTTGCAACATTTAAAAGTTGGTCATAAGTCGCAGTACTGCTTAGGATCAGTGAAAATGCAAATGGCGTAAAAGGATTTGTTTTAACCCCGATCTCGGAGTTGAATTGGATTATAAAGATCCTGTTGTTTGCAAAGGTTCTTGTTTAGATATGTATGCGGGTTTCTGTGCTTTTATTTGAACGAAATAAATATTTGATTGTATATGAAATGTTTTAGTGTCGCTTAGAAAACTGAAGGGGTTACATCTAATGTATTAACTAATTTTTTTTTTTTTTTAATTGGCTGAAATGATGTATAAACATCTTAAAAATGATATTCAAAGAACATTACAAGCGAAATTTTTATTTTTTTATTTTTAGAGCTCACTTTTCCAAAACAGAAGCAAAATAAGCAACTAAAAACCGCCAAACCGACGTAGTCTCGAAAAAAAGTCGGAGCTAACGTCGATGTTTGCATGTAGTAAAACAGTTTTCAAAATTTGAACTAATTTTGATCGAAACCACGTTTTTAAAAACTGCGGAAAACATATCTTGTCCATTTTCCATCCGATCGACTTGAAATTTTAACTGTAACTACAACTTAGATAGATTTTATTGGTTAACAATTACGGTTTTTATAAACAATTTAATTAAATTGTTTTTTTACATTATTAGTATTCATTTTAGAAAAATATTAATACTTTACTAATTTAACTGACCATCTAACTCCAATCATAACACAGTTCGCAATGATTCCCACGATCACCCAGTATTCCTGTTTGAGATGATGATATTTTAGGTTTAAATAATATATTCGTTTGTATGTATATTAAAAGTGACATCCCTACTGTTTTCCAATAATACTAAATAACAATAAGCTCCACACAACTTCTCTATTTAAAATAAGAAAAGGTTAAAGTTCATTTATATTATCTAATAAACTGTATGCCAATAAAAAGGTCCTATCTAAAATACGATTATTTGTATACATATACCATATATATACCTATAGAGAGTTAACGAAAAACACAGAACATTTTCCCTGATGAAAAGTTGTGTTTCCTATACACACAAAGTACACACGCAAATAAACAATGACAATAGCTCGCGTGCTGGAAAATTAATCATAGGGTTTTCCCTGACACCTGTACAGAAATAAACGCGTTAAATTATATCGCTGAAAATGTGACGAATATATTACAGTTTTAATCCATACAATCCTTCATTTTGTTACAACATTGTTTACAACTGGTGTAATTGAATTTTGGGATTAAATAAACGGTTCGTTGCATTACATTTCACCCTTGACTGATTAATTTTAGACTGTTGTGCCTTACAGAATACGGTTATTATAATAAAGGACTAAAATCGATGTAGGATTCAATTATTTCTTACATCATATAACTTAATAATACTTCAAATTGGTGGCTTAACTTCAGGTGAGGCATGTGGTAGTTACCATTGTTATACATACATATGTTATATATATAGCTGACAAAATAAATACTGAAGGTGTTTAATTCTATAATGACAATATCTATAATAATAATACCTATAATTTACAAACGAAGTAAATTTTATGTAAAATGAACTATAAGTAGTATACAAAATTTTCCTACTCAGTACAATAGTACATTGAAGAATGTACTACTGTATATCTTCATAACTTTTTCCTCTACATACAGTGTAATACATTGTTTTGAAGTTCTTTAATTTTTTTCTAGAAATAAATTACTAGAACATTATACATATTTTACATTTTACTTTATTTGTTTCTAAAAATATTCCTCATATCGACTCGATGGTGGAAAGCAAAAATTAAATAATCGACATTTGAGGCGATGCGGTTTTAAGTTATGTACTCCTATCATTAAAACCAGCATTTCAATCCGCACTGAATATTCAACATTTGCATTAAAGTTTAACGACTGTCATTTTGACTTAATTGAAAGAAAACCCTTAAAAAAATTTTAAAAATACATTTTTCCGTTTGCCTAGAGTAAGTACGTTTTTGATAATATACATAAGTATAAGCTATAGAAATATCTAGTGTATAATGTATTGCTAAAAATAATCCTGTTATAATTTGAATAATTAGACATAGTCCTAATAAAGATCCAAAATTTCTTCAAATTGAAATATTTAATGGTGCAGGTAGCTCTACTAATGCATTATTTGCAATTTTAAAAAGAGAATGATTAATTCGTATTTCTTTAAAAGTTTAAAATTTTTCTTTACATATTCCTAACCACGAATATGTTATTGTAAAAAAACAAATATCAAAATTTATATTATAATATTTTATTCAGCGATATCAACAAAATTATAATATATGGAAGAAAATAAGACCAATATTAAAATCCCTATACGATATCTGTTAAAAAAAAGTTTTAAGTCGTTCTAAATCCTGTCGTTCATGCATACAGTGCAGATGTAGTTTCAATCGGTTCTTTTATCCGACGTCATCATCTAGTTTTAATGCGACTGAAATGAAAATCCTTCATGCGCAAATTAAGATTTCTGATGAACTGCCATTTTTCAATAGCGCGATGCAGCTCTCTGAATACACCTGGTGTCAATAGACGTGTACTAAAAACAGTCAAGTGTAAATGTTACACTGAAAACTATAATTATTAAAAAAAATCACGTGTTTTATAAAAAATATACACGTACACTGCTAAAAACTTGTAGTTGTGAATTTTTTATATTTTTTTCGTTGTACTTTAAATAAATGTGGGTATATAATATAAAAAATATAACTTATTGCCTTTGCCATTGTGGTTTCACTTATAGATTTAGAGAACAAACTGCACAAACATTATTCTTAATAGATGTTCCCTGTTCATTGTACACACAAGTGAAGATTTCTTGATTGCTATTTTCCAAAGTAATGATTTTTAGTACTTTGTAAAGGCTTTTTATTAGGGTTCCGAAGAAACCCTATTGATCTCACTTTGTCGTCCGTCAGTCCTTTTCAGTCAAAGCAAAATATCTCGTCAACTATATAAGCTAGAAACTTGAAATTTTTACTGAACATGTAAAATGATGCCCTCTAGTAAAATATGTATGTATAAATTTATGTATATTTTTATCTTTATAAAATTTAATGATTTGATGTACATATAATTTATGCAAATTTTAATAGATATTTTTCATTATAAAAAAAATTCGATCCGGCCCGTTTTTCGAAAAGTTTAGTGACCCCTGGTGTAAAGTAAAGTATATAGACATTACGTAAAGAGATAGTAAATTGAATATTAATGATGATTAATGAGGAAAATGCAGAAAAAATATGTTGACAGTTCGTACATATTTCATAATTACAGTACAACACTGATTTACAATATAAGCTCTAATTAAAATGTATGAAAAGTTGTTGAAACATTACGAAATATAACATAAAAAATACTTCAAAATTATATACTATGTATAACTTGCATGGAATGGAATACACTCAAATATGGAGCACTATTAAAAATAGTCACATCGGCAGAATATTTCAATCCTTAGGGATTTTCACTGCATCGCGTTTTCCATCGACGGGAACGGATTCTCCATATGCCATTGAGTCGACTCATTCAAAATTTATCTCGTCAGCTATTCCAGAGTACGGCCAATAAAAAAATGTGGCTTCTCTCTCCTCGACTGGATGTACTCGAATATTTATATAACAATACATGTATATACACAGGGCCGTAATCAGGGGTTTGCGTTTGGGTGGTTTAAATCCCTTCCAAAATTATTGTTAATTTAACGTGAGCAAAAAAAATCTGGACTATAATAGTGTTGATTTTAATAATATAATTTATTTTTAATATTATTTATTGAAATTCTATACAGAGACGTTTAAGTCAGCGAGGCCATAGTATATATTAAAGATACAGTCTATATACTGTGATTGCCAAATTATATTAATTTTTTACTTTTAATTATAAACAAAGTAAAAAATTCCATTTAATGTACATGTGTTCTGCATATAAATTAAAAACTATATTTTTCGAAATCAAATCTTTTTTTTTATTTATAACTAAAGGGGTGCTAGGCTAATAATTTTAAGTTCATTGGAAATATAACAAAAATAAAATATTTAACTGCTCGTAATCCCAAAAATAATAAATAAAGAAGCGCTCAAAAATATTAATAACAGCTGCAGAAGAAATGAAAATATTTGTGTCTTTTAAAAAATATCCAACAACTTTATCTCTCATAATTTTTAATTTTCGCATGAAAACTCCGATAAGGAGGGAAAATTTAAAACAATGTAAGCAAATCAATCAATATGAACTCATGCGTACACTACATTATTACTTTTTAAATTAAATTTTGTAATATTGTCATAACATTCAAATTTTATCACATCGGCATAAGAGATCGGAAGGAACCCCGTGGTTTACTATTGTGTGGTTTTTTTAACAATAATTTATCTACATAGCGTCGTGCCTTTTTCACCCATCCAATCGATAGCTAACTTTATACCCTTTTTGTGTATTCGATTTTCGTTTTGCTGCTTGCCGCTTCGTTTGATCGGCTTAATGTTTTGGTTTGAACAGAAATTGGATTTTTGTATTTCATGCTATGATTCCACGTATTCGTTTGCCGTGTATGTCTTCTGAACTTTTATGATTGATGGACATGAAAGCATCTTGTGTTTAGAAGTTTTTGAAGAGGGTATTGTTTAAAAAAATATATAAGTGTGCTTTACTGTGGACATATATATACAAGTCAATGGCGTAGGTAGTAGGTATATTGAGAAATAAAAACATACCCATACCAGTGGTGGCAGATTTAACAATTACGGACCTTCATGTGTAAAAGTATACGTAGAGAAAAACATTGTAAATGTATATATCATACAAATAGCTCCTGAGAAAACACACATCAGTGTGATGCTCAACACAGGATTGACTGGAGGCGTCTAATACAGAAGTAGACGCATTTATATCTACAATATAATTTCCGCTTATGTTTGACTTTATGAACCTATTTTCGAGAAATGAGAAATACGTTTTTATAAATATATGTAAAATAGTTTATTACAATTTTTTTATCGATTATAACATTTTTAAATAGAAAGCAATCATTATAGTTATATAAAAAGGAAATTGATGAAAATTAGCCTCGCGGTGAACAAGAATTAACAATGTGTTATAACAACCTTTATTATATATAAGAAGTTAAAATCAACGTTATAAAAATTATAGATGTCCGGATTAATTTTCTTTTTCAAAATCGATTTACAAAGCATAAAACAGCCTCACTTTTATGACTTTAAAAAATTCATATTTTTGTATTCCGGAGTTCTACAAGGATTTTAGTACTTTTCCGAAATATTTCATATTTAACATTATCTATAAATATTTATTTGATCTCTGTCCACTTTCTGGATCAAACTCACAATGAAGACCTGTCAATCTTTTTTATGTCGTTTTCATTCTTGACTCAAAAACTACTGAACCGATTTTGTGAGGACTTTTACTGTTAGAAAATCTATATACTATATATAATTAGTTTAGATTATATGATAATTGATTTGACAGGCTCGTATTAAATAAATTAAATAAAAAATAATTGTGGTATTGATGTAACTAAACCATCAATTTATATTAGCTAATTAAGTAAGAATAATTGTTATATTCTAATAATGATAACCAATGTCTGTGTTTCCTACGTTTTTAGCGCGGGCAAATGTTTTTATTACTGAAATCACTGCCGTCCCTTAAGGTCCGCGCCCCTTGGTAATTACCTTGTTTGTATTTATGGTAGTGCGCCTCTGATACGTCCTGTATAAATTGAGATAAATAAGAAGTGAGAGAAGATGAGAAAAAGGTATTTAATTTCTAAATTGAACATAGGGCTTATTCTACATTACAACTGACATGGCTCTTGTTAGATATTTCCATCCTTTCCATTTTCTTTCAACCTCTTTGTCTTTTTGTTGTTGTTGAAATATTTCACTTTTATTGTTTTCCTCTCTGTGAGTTCTAGTAAAATGCTACTTTCAAGATTTTATTGTAATGTTACTAGAAGGATTATAATAAAACAAAAAAAAAACATTGAATACGTATGTAGATATTTGAATATTTTTAACTATCATAATATTCGGTGTTCCAAATCAATTCTGATTCAAAAAGTTAAATTAATTGTTACGGTTTAATAATTCTTGTAATAATTTAATAATTTTGAAAAATGTATATATATGTTTATTAAATAAAGGGTCCATAGTTAAAAATTTTTCTATATAAATAGAAAAATAGTTTTAAAAAAACCTCAACCAAATTTATTTAGAGGTTATTTTGCTGGTTAGGTTACTTCCTTTATACGATTTATATATATCTCCAAAAACAGAATAAAACGATGACTTGAAAATATTAAGAATGCTTTCTAATTTTAAAATAAAACTTAATATTCTGAAAGGCAAGATCGTGATTATACAGAATGTTTAAAATTATGAAGTTGCAAAAGACGGCTCATAACAAAGCCACTTATATAAAGGAACATCATACTCGTATTACAAGTTAAATTTATTACCTCTATGACAAAGATCACAGGATTATCTCCGACGTCTTAAAACTCGAGATCTCTGTAAACAAACCGCACTGTTTGCATTTGGCTGTTGAAAAAGACTGGCTCTCTCGTACGCCTTCAAGCGAAATCGAGGGTAAGAAAAACTCGGCTCTTATAGTGGACTAATTTCATTTGGATTGGATAATTTTACGCCAGAACTGAAGTTCAATTTCGAAGACGTCGATGTAGACGAAGATTTACTTTTTACTTCTGGCATCAGTATTGCAATTAAGGAATATTGACTACGAGTTTTGTATTTCAAGACGTTATTCGGACACTGTGTTAAATTGCTTTTATAAAATAAATAAAAGTCGAAAAGATTTTTAAACGAAATGCCATTAGTAATTTTATATTTCCTTTATACCTAGTTACACACGAGACGAGACTATTAGACTAGAGTATTATTAAAAAATGCAGAACAAGTCTTATTTTGACACCATTACAATCCGAAATTTTCAAAATCTTTGATTTATATGTACTTGAACAGTTCAATGTTCGTAATATATATAACATTTTTATTCATATATTATTATTATTAATATCTCAGCTTGGCGCGATCCTACAGATTCATTTTTTTTAATATAGCTTACATCATTAACTTTAAGAGTATCAAGTGCCCTAAGACCGCCGCGACTCATTTCCCCTATTATAAACATATTAAAACTGATAAATTAACAAATAAGTTAAATAATTAATATCTCAACTTGGCGCGATCCTACAGACTCAAACTTTTTTTTTAAATATAGCTTACACCATTAACTTTAAGAGTATCAAGTGCCCTAAGACCGTCGTGACTCTTTTCCCTTTTTAAATTTATTATACTTTTTTTTTTTCAGAGTCGCCTGAGTCGTCGATATAATATTAAACCAGGAATGGCAACGCTAGTATTAGTAGAAGGTCCTGAATGCAAGTTACTGACGCCTTTGGGTAGAGACCGAGCGAAAGAGGATCCCGAAGGTTTGCGGTTCCCATGGCGTCCAAGACCTGTGTCTCAAGTATTGAGAGATGTCCGTTTGCTCAGAGGCGGGTTCTGGGATATAGCTCACGATGATATACCTCCGGCCCCGGATAACGATAAAGGGGTGCTTTATTCTAGTCTTGACGATAATGTTATTCGGGGATTTTATTTCTCTGCACATTGGGTAAGTTAAATATTTTTTTTAATTAAATTTTTTTATAATTATTTATCATAAGATTGACGTAGTTTTTCCACCCCTGATCTAGACGAAAAAAATATTTTATTGTTTCGGTTTATATGAACTTGTCCGGGAAGTTTTTTAAACGCCCCTTACAATTCAGTATTATTTTGTGTGAGGTGAAAAATTTCAATTCGAAAATCATATTTTACGCAGTGAATAATTATTTCAAAATACAAAAGGTATAGGTACATAGTTCAAATATCTAGTACATGCACATATAGTGATGTAAAGGTGAAAAGTTTTATTTAGACTTTTTTTAACTTAAACAATACGCAAATTATAAACAGTAACATTCTATCTTTAAATTCGTTTTGAAAATGATCGATTCTTACATATATTGTCATCGAGAATACATAAGTATACAAAATTTCAAGGAAGTGGATGAAAAATTGGTTACAAATTTTGATCGAAACAGACAAACAAGCCAAGTTAATAAAATTATAAATAAATAAATTGTGTATTACATTATAATTTAACTCATAGCATTACAATCTGAATTTTTCACCGACTTTTCATGAAATTTTACATCACTTTATTGACCCAATACTACATTTCTGCTAAAGCTAAGTAAATAAATGAAGATGTCAAAGGAAGAAGTATTTATTATATCTTCTATTGTCGTCAAAAACTTTTGTTGTAATTATTTCCACCAATATCATTCCATTTCATTTATGCTGTCGATATCTGAGAGCATTAACTTCACATTATTTTTTCCTCTTTATCATTGTATCAAATCGAGTTATTTATGATCACATTGGAAACTTCTATTTTTTTCTTCCATTGTAAGTTCTCCAATATTTCCTTTCGTATTGTGTGAGTATTGAATAACAATTTGTTTCGTATTGTTGGATTCATGAACTTCCTAACAAATTCGTATCCGTATTACGTTTTTACTGTCGCATGTTTTATTTTTGTTTCATATACGCATGCACGTACAGGGTTGGTCCCATGCACATAGTTATTCAGGTCGTATGAAATTTTAATGATAAAACTAGGGGATGTTACAGAAGTGTTCATTAAGGCACCTGCAGTCCATACGAGCTAGTTAAATTAACAAGCTCATTATGTATGTATGTAAAGTACTGTCAACACTGTTTTAAACGACAGAAAAACAAAAAATAAAATAAATTATTTCTTAGAAATATTTCGTTACAAAAATAATGATATACTATACTTAACAGAATTGCTATTTGTACATTACACGAAATATGAAAAATTCGAACTCAATATTTCAGTCTAAAAACACCTGACAAATGTATTTTTAATTGGATATATCATCTTCAGATGCCCGACGATCATTTTTATAAAAAATAAAATGGTTTTTATTACATTAAACAGTCTTCGAGATATTCGTTTCTGTAAAATAATGTATAAAAACAGTCTTTTGATGGCCACATCGGTTTATTTGTTTTTTTATTTAGTCATATTAGTATATATAAGTCATCCTGTACATATATTCTTGTGCGTGTCAAAGACAAATAATATAATATATACCTATATAAATGATGAAAATATATAGTGAACTATATACTGGTATTTTCATAACGATATTTTTATAACACATTTAATGTACACATAAAAATATTATCCATTCAGAACGCATTCTCGTATGTATGGGTTTAGGGGAACGACATTAAGTGGGATTATTTTTTATATTTTTTATTGTAGTTACTGTAACAATATTTATAGAATACGAATAATCTCGCTGTTTTAAATATATGATTTTAAAATCAATCTTCTATTATGCACAATTGTACATATTATGTATATGATATACTCACAAATAATATATTATCAATAGTAAAAAAATGCAGTTAAAATTATATTTCAAAAGTTATAAAGGAAATACCAAAACCATACATTAAAAAATATATTTCTCCTTTTCCAAAATATTTATCAATCAAAATTACATACTATATACATAATCAGTTAGGACAGTTAGAAATAATGAATTCGATTTGACCTCAAAGTTCATGGGTTGTTGTAATGTTCAAAATTTAATTTAGTTAAATATCACAGATTGTGCAGAAGACCATATTGTTGAACTTTTAATGTAATAATAATAATGTAAAATTATCGATTGGGTAACTTTACTCATAAACTTTATGTGTGTCCTAACTTTATTAGTAGGGTTTAGTTACTTATTAGTTATAATAGTTGTGACTAAGGCCCTCTACACACGGTGCGACTGTTTTGCAACGAGAATCGCAAACCAGTTGCGGAAGCGACTATTTTACAACTGGTTTGCAATCGATTTAAGTCCTCACTCCGCACACGAGCGCGACTGAATCTTGATCAGTCGACAGAAAACGCGATTTTTAATAAGTTTTTAAGTTTTTTTTACTTTTGGCAACATTTATTAAATTAGCACTAAATACATATGTTTATGCGAATTTTGTTTTCGAGCGATCAATTCGACGCATGTTTGTTAATTTAAGTCTTAAGTCAGCACCCATTCATGTTTATTTTCGAATATATTGATAAATAATTGTTTCTGAATTGTCTAATGCGGGTTATAAATTAGCACTAAATGTTTGACACCTGATTTGTTAAGATTTGTCCGTATTTTACTTGAGTGTGCTGGCTTAAATCTTAAGCTGGCACACTCGCTCGTAATTTTTTTTAATAAAAGAGATATAAATTATTTTTTTGCGTTAAATAGGCTCTAATTAAGTACTCTTCTTTTATCGATGTGTGCTACATTTGTAGTGCTAATCTAATGTACCTTAGTATTCTTATATTTTTTTCAAAATACCGAGTTAAAAACGAATGCCTTTTCTTAAAAAAACTTTAATAATCGACCAAAGTTCTTTAGTAAATTCTGTAAGAAAGTATTCAACGCTAAGAGATACTTCCCCGGTATGTGATCTATAGAGTAGAATAGAATAGCGACAAGCGATAAGTGCAGATCTCCGTGCTTGATAAAAAACCTCTTGAATTTTTTTTCAGTGTCCGCCATGTCGAGCGTTTACCCCTCAACTCGTGAACACGTACCAGCAAATCAGAAAACGTGGCTTCAAGTTTGAAATCATATTCGTCAGCAGCGACAGGTACTACATTGACATTTTTATTGATTATATATATATAGATGTGTATGGAATTTAGCAATTCAAATCGAGATGAAGATTTCAGATGGAGGATTTTATAAAAATACGCTTAGAATTGAAATGTTTTATTATGATAATTTATCAAAATATTTCAAACATTTACATCTTTTTTTTAAAACTCAGGTAATTTTATTAACACAAATATTTCAGTATCAAAATAAACAGTTTTTGTACCTTTTCTCTAAAATTGCTAGTTTTCGAGTAAAAAATTCTTGAAAGTTCAAAAATCTATAAATATTTTGTTAAATGTCTTGGAAAATTGAAGTCGTTAAAAAAGCTGTTTCTTTTTTCACGGATAATACGATTCTGAGATAAAAAAATAAGGACTTCCATTTAAAAAATGTAGATAACATCCATATGATGTCTAAACCTGCGCCAAAAATAATTTTAAATATTTAAAATTTAAATCGTTACATTTTCGATAATAATAGTTTCAAAACGTTTTTATAAGATTATAAGCTCGAAATGTTTTTTGATTGATCATTTTAGACTATTTCTATCGATGATTTTTTTTTCGACTTTTTAATTCATCAATTTGCCTTGTATGAAATCGGTATTATTATTTTAATGCATCAAAATATGTATATCATGTATTATGTATATTTTATAATCATTTCGATATAACGCCAAAAGTTTCGTCGAAGAAATTATTTTTAAATGGGAAAAACTTTTTAAAGAAACTTTATAATTAAATTACTGAGATAATATCCACAATTTCACCTTTTGTTCGAAATGCGAATCAAACTTTTCCCCAACATTATATTATTTGAATTGGAATCATAATTTAGTACGTACTGTTAAAAACTGTGCTGTGATTTTGAGAAATCTTACAAACCACTTCTAATTCCATTACAAATATTTTATGTTTACTTTTAAACATTATTAAAACAAAAAGACACTCAAAAGTATTAAAAATGGAAAAATTATGTATAGTACCTGTGTAATACATTTATAAAATTTCTTACTTTGATAATATTTTAATTAATTTCTTGTAAATAATAGATATTGTAAGAGAAAATTTATATCATACGACATAATTTAATTTAGCTGTTAATCTGTTAATGAAAATAATGGCCGACTGGTTGTTTCAAATTACAGAATTATTTAATCTATCAATTCTTATAAAAGTATTTGATACTACGGATATTTTACTTGAAGTATCTATATTAAAAAATAGCTACATTATAAATGATTTTGTATAAAAAACGTTTTTTTATATAAAATACCGTTTGAATTTTTATCGAGACGAGACGAGACTAGACTGAGACGATATGAACTTTATTAATACGTTTCTTCGAGATAATTATAAAAATTTTTAATATAATGTAGTCGATAAAAAAATGAAAAAAACTAAAAAATTATATTAAAATCGAAATTTATAACATTAGAGAACTATTTTAAATGCATGAAGAGAACAATGGCTAAGATAAGAGTTATATATCCACCAGATGTTCCCGTCGTAATAATTTTATTTGAACTCCATTTCTGCTGGATCAATAAAACACAATGCATTTTAGACGTTTCTCAGTTTTAGATTCATCCTGGAATGCTATTTTATATCAGCATTATCATTTCAACATCATTAATTCCGACTGTAAAGTTAGCTCCAGTTTTTATACAACATTTATTTAAAACATTTCGTATTTTATTGATAAGCTTTCTCTACAACTGACAATTTTATGTCGTACTTTATTTCTGAGACGGTGTAAAATTTATTGTACTAATATATCTTCAAATGAAATTATCTAATAAAGATACATTGTCGTATTTAACTTATGAAGTTTCAGTTTACTAATTAATTGTATTTTAGTATTCTTTACCGAAATCAGGCAAATGGAGTATTTATAAAAAAGAGAGTGTCCGTCCGACTGTCTGTAACTACTAACCCGCTTTAAGAGGGCAAATAAGTAACTTTTTATATTCAATTATGGTTAGTGGAGTGTCAAATGAAAGCTGACAATTCATGGAATTTATATTTACTATTATTAATAATTATGTATTTATTGAAAAATGTAACTGGCTCTACCCCTTCTCAATCTTTTTAGTTGTAAAACTTAATTTTTCGACTTATTTTATATAAAAGATTTAATATTTCTCTACCCATCGCTTTATAAAATAAATATGCAAGATGTGACGGAGAGACATTGCCTAAATAAATACTAGCAGAAATCTCTTTTTTATTTGAGTACACTGATAAGATCTAAGCTGCTGCGTTGTTTATCTATATAGAAAGCTTAACCAAAAATACAGTCGTGAATATCCTAAATGCCCGTTTTATATTTCTATATATATATATGTATAAATTCATACGCACGTATTCTCGGAGTAGTAAAAACATTTGCAGAGGCAGTTAGGTCGTGGTGGTGAGTTGGGAACCTCCACCACGGCGCGTTTATGTGCGCGACCCTCGGGTTTTCCGTGCCCAGCCTGAGTAATGGCGCACAGCCTCCGGGCAGCCGAGATGCAAACAGAGTTAAGATTGAAATTTATGTGTTAGTTCTAGTCGCGACCACGTGGCTCCGACACGAAAAGGGCTCTCGCTTTAATAATTTATGTTAATATTAAATATTACGTTTGAATATGCTATTTTTGATATTTGATCTCTGAACAGAATTAATTTGTTCTCAGTGTATAATGTATTATATAAGAGAATATCTTATAGCTTCTGTCTCTTTTGTAAAATGTTCACAGGATTAAAAGATTAATGCTTAGTAATATAAATAAATGTGCTAACTAGCTAAATGAATGCAAACGCTTTTATCAGGGTATCGAATTTTGTTGGATTTTATTTGAAATTTTGAATAGAGGTACTTCAATATACTAAAACCGAAACTGTTCGAAATAGCCTAGAGACACAAACTGCAGGTAAAAACAATTGCCAATTAATAAAAATTTATATCCAAATGCGAAACCCGAACCATTAAAAAAATATCGCTATCCGTATCCGAAACTGTATCCCTTATATCCGTGTCCTAAAAATAATGTTTTTATACATTTATTATTATTATTTCAAACGTATTTATAACCATTTAAGGGTGAAAATTAGAAAAATGGTAATGTTACATTAAAATTTATACTATACCATTGGAATCAGTACGTACAAACCATTTTACTGAACTGATTAAAATGGTTGTTTTTCCCGTCTCTATTTTATCAGATACCTATGTAATAATGTAATTAATTTTGGTGCCTTTTGTAGATTAATTCACTGTATTTTGCCTGGTGCAAAATTATTAACCTAATTGATAGCTGGCCATTTATAGATAAGTTTATTTCTTAAATTCATTTTGGTTTCAAAGGACAGCAGAATAAATGTAGTCCCATTCTTCTGGCGTTGTCTAGGGACTGAATATAGCATCAGTACACAACGTGTGTATTTACATAATACCAACATTCTTATTCGGAAATTTACTTTATTTGGTCCCCTCGGTTTGCGTACTTGCGAAATTGAACCGACTTCTTTCATTTTTATAGCTGCAATAAATTTCATTGTAACTGTGTTGTTCAACGATAAAAAAGGAAAATTCAGTTTGATATGAGTGACTTTTTCCCAATAGTATACTGATTTTTCAAGAAAATCATAGAAAACATTTTTCTCGGGGAAATTTATTTTTTCAACTGTGGTCATTTTTTTAAATTAATTGGACATAAAAGTCTGTGTTTATTTATTTATTTACTGTATACTAGCATGCGTAGAAAATATTATTGGCTTAAACTGGGATTTTTATAACATAAAACAGTTGAATTTACTGTTTACAAAATAAAATTTTATGTTTCCGTTTCTTCGTAAATAATGTAAAAGGGTTCGAATTGTGGCTGTATTCCTTTGGGGGATTTAATAACGAATACGTTGCTGTCAATGTTTTAGCTAACAGAATTTATTGTGCTTGTTCATTGAAAAAAGCATGTACATTTAAACGATTTTCAAAAAGTTTTTTTTTAATTAAACGTACTGCGTCATGTTTTATTTTTTATTTGTTTAGGAAAAATGTTTTACTTATACAATATATTTGACATTTTTTTAGATTTCAACAAAATCTAACGATTCTTTTGCAATCAAAATATGCCGAAGAATAATAAATTATGTTAGATAAAAAACGTTAGTTTAAAAGTTTGGAACATTTTTTTATTAAATCCTGATATATATCCTGAAATATGTCAAAATATTTAAAAGATTTTCTGTTAATATCTGTCATTTGACAATTTTTGATATTATTTGTTAGAATTATTTCATGTTTTATCAGTTTTAATATATTTTGTCATTTTTTCTCCAAATCTGACGAATCATTTTCACCAGGATTATCTCTTGTTTTTAGAAGAAAACCTACACAATATCGATTTGAAATACATGAAAGATTTTTTAACTGTAAAAATATACGATATAGAAAATCTGTCCGAGTGCATCCAAATCAAATATTTATTTTTCTGTTTACAAGCGTTCACTCTCTCTTTCGGAGCGGAAGGAACTAAATTCTATGACCCTTTTTCTGATATGGCAAGCTTAACATTGATTTTACATAAAAATGTATCTGAGCGTCCTATTTCCTACATGAATTTTTATTTTTTATGGAAAATATGAAACCTAAATACATATAAAGCATTTTTATATTAAAACGAAACATCCCAACTACATAAATTTTCTGTCAGCTTGTAGATATTAGTAAACAACGTATCTTTCAGTAATTTTTATATACTTTTTGTAAGTTTATATGTGTACTAGCTGGACCCACGCGGCTTCGCTCGCGTGGACTACGGAATTATTGTTTAGGATTTAAAAAATATATAGTTGAATTAATTACAAACACGATTAGTTATTAATGTAATAAAAACCAAATAACACTTAAATTACCTACCTAACAAAAACGAATCAGAATAAAAAGTAAAAATAATTTTTGTTCTATTTAAATTTAAAAGTTAATTATTGAAAACAAAATAAACAATTGACAATCAATAGAATACCGGCCTGTTCTTCCCAGCGTGTTGGCATGTTCCCTCGCCGCTCCCCGCGCACGGTCACAATCGCGCGAATAATATGTTCTAATATGTATATTTCGATATTTTCTAAACTATACGACCAAATTGGATGCTGTAAATGGCAAATTATATCTACATTAAGTACTTATGACGATGAAATCATTTATTTTGATAAGGATTAATGTTTTGCAGGTCATAAGTCCATGTAAACAGAACCCAAATATTTTATGTTTTCTTTGTAACATAAAAGCAGTCATTGTGGCTTAAATATAAAAGTTAGACATATCGTGTCGCTGACTTTATTGTAGAACTTTTGATTCTACACAATTCTTTAATACATTATTTTGTTCTATATTGAACGGTTTAGGCAGCGTATTACAAAACAGCGCGCCGACGGCAAAATTTTTTCCGACTTGATTTACTATTATCGTCACTGCTTAGTTGTTATGTTACCTAACGTAAAAAAATATAGCCCATAACCTGGCCAGAGAACGTACCTATGAATTAAAAAAAAAACATGTAAATCGGATAAGTGGTTCTCGAGTGATAAGGTAACTAACGGACAGACAGACAGACAGAGAGACGTTGAGCTTTATATATATTAAGGATAAATCAGCGATCTCCAAACTACGGTGAAAAAACGATTCTGGGATATGTTTAAGAACATTAAAAAATGACTTTTATGAAAAAAATTCAAGATTGTGTTCGGCTAATTATATGAAGCCATTAGGTAAAATAATTTTCAAAATTAATTAAAACTTGGTGAAATTCTTCCTCCGATAGAGATAATTAATAAAGAAAATAGTGAAATCGAAGCTTAAGTGAATTGCTAATGGCAACCCGGTTATAGCTTTTCTTAAGAAATAATAATTGAGATATTTTTCCATACAGTTTGACATTGCTTGACGAGTCCAATCTAGGACAGTGTTTGCTATATGTAAATAAGGCTTATGTTATAACAGCTCACTGCTGACATCTCGTGATGCCTGTAACAACATCTTCTGTAATGAATATTCATAGCCGACTTAGATACCCACCATGCTGTTATTAATATTGAATGATACATAAATAATGTATATATGATGTGAATGTCTAATGTGTTTGAGAAATTAGAATTAAAATGATATACTGTATTGTGGTGCAGTTTAAGTGCTTTATACCGTCTACTATGGGATTCAGAACAGAGTTGGATTGAGATAAAATTGCAATAAAAACTAAATTCAAGGAAGCATGCGAAGTTAGAAGGTCTAGGTTAAATATGACAATTTCGAAAAGGTACTAAAATCCTTATAAAAATGAGGATGTTTGTGCTTTTAAATACAAATATTATAAATTGATTATAAATTGATCTTGAAATATCACGAATCGAATAAATTGATAGATCTACTTGTAGACAAAAACATTTAAAAAAATAAAAATGTTTATTGATTTTTTACCTATTTGTCCACAAGCTTGTCTCTCCATGGAAAATTTTCTGTGGGTGCCATTGCTTTTTTAAACTGTATTTTTTTTAACTATAGCTTCTTAATGATCTACGCATTTTTGGACCGTCGTTTATTTAATCTTTTTTATTTAAAATTCTTTTTTCTACAAGATTTTAAGTTTAACATCTCGATCAGTGGCGTCTCTAAGGGGGGTGGTGGAAATCGAGTGCCCCCCCTCCCCCCCCAAAAATAAATAATTTTATTTTTTACACATATGGCGGGTCTCACCCCCTGTGAACTTTTAACTACAGAAAAAATATCAGTGATCTCTATTTTTTTAAATTGAATTTAATAATAAAATAAATAAAACTAAAAAATAAGGTAAATACGCTTTTTTAACATATGAGACGGGTGTCACCCAGGGCGGACCGTCACCCCAATATCATAAGAAATCCTCATCAAGAGTTATTTTTTTCTAATTGCAGGGGTCTCAAAATATAAAAATTGTGTAAATTTACTTTACCGACTAAAACCGATATTTTTTCTGCCTTATAAATTAATATTCGCAATTGCCAAAATATAACCGTATCCTTACGTATATTTTATATGAAGAAAAATAGCATCAAGAAATAAAAATATATTATCAGTACAAAATATGTATATCTCTTCGTATATATTCTTCGTGATATTGGACATAAACATCTAAAGATGGCTTTAAACGAGCATCCTATGTTCATAAATGTTCCGCGTAAACATTCACAAGATTTGCATTTCTCGGTCTTTAATTGAGGAAACAGCGCGTGGCTTTACGAGCTTGCAAGGAAATTAAAGGTTTGATAAATAGAAGAGCATCGTTTTATGTACATATAATAATAATAAACATAATTTACGTAATGCTTTTATAGCATAGCATATTCTAGGTATTTACATCTATATGCTACAGTTCAAGTTAATATAGGTATTATGCCCGGTTTCAGTAAAAACAGTTATTTCTATTAAATCTCCAAATGGACCAATAAGAAGTCAGTATTTAGAAAGATAAAAATACTTATGTCCGGTATTATAAACGAGCTAGCATAAGTACTTCCAAATGAGGTTTCAAACCTATCTGACAGTTCTATTTAAGTTTTATGAAAAGTTTGACAGTTTTCACGCACGCGTGGTATGTAAACACCAACGGTATTAAAACAGTGGTGATATTATAGTGATGTTATATATAATAATTTGAAGTATCACTGCTCTAAGTTCCATAGCTAATTCATAGATACTATCACAGAATTAATACTCCATTTGAAAGTGCTTACTAGCTAACAGATTTGCTAGCTCTTTTATAATACCAGACAAGAGTTGTGATTTTCATCCAGGTATTAAACAGAAGTAATAAAAAGTCATTTATGATGAAATGGCCTTTCTAGAGAAATTTATTTTTGTATAATGCAAAAAATAACTAACCAATTTATCGGTTTATTACAAAAATATGTATTTAAGCCGAAATACAAGTTATTACGGGTCTTGGCATAAAATATTGTGTTTGTATTATTTGAATTTGATGCTGATTGATAGCTATTCAATATAGATAAAATTAAGTGTACTATTGAATCATATTCCTGCTGGAGATGGTAGTATAGTATTTGAAAAAACGTGAAAACGTTTTGAATAGAATGATCAGGATATTCATGATTTATTTTATAGGTGTTCTGCAAGTCAGGATCCATATGGGTTTTTAATTTTTCACAGCCTTTTTTATATTTAAAAAAAGGCGGGACTAAGCTATTGGGCATTTAGTTAGTCTAATAAGTATTAGAAATTCTAATTTCAAATTGTTTTGTAGATATTTTTAAATATCCGATATTATTTAGTTAGTTTTAAAAATTAAGATCTTTCGCAAAAATTGATATTTCAATGAAAATCCCTGATCATATCCATTATTTTTAAATAGAATTTATTAAATTTAGTATAAATATGTACGTTTTTTAACTCTCATACTATCGACGCTGTACTGTACATATATATCGCGTAAACACGTTTACTTGGTAGGAGACGAATGCACATACTTGAAATGTTCCAGCATTTTATGTAATGTTGCAACCACTTCTGGTTCCGTTCTATTTTACGGTTTTTAACGCTCCGTTGCACAAGCAATTAGCGCACCCTTGACGAATGCATTGTTTTTCTGAGAAAATACGCAAGGAAAATGTGTAATTTTCTTCGTGAAAAATTTCTACAGGTATAGAAAACTTTCAGCATACCTTTATACGTAATTAGATGTGTTTTAACATTGTCGTGTGACTTTTGGAATGAAAATATTTGTTTTTATTTTTAACTTTTGTAACATAAATTACTCTTTGGGAAATTTGTACATTTTCGTCAATTTTAGATAGGGTTCGAAATTATTCGATAAGAGAGAAGTACATACTATTTAAAATCATTTTTAGTAATTGATATGTTTGGCATATAAGTCTGAAGTTAGTCCAGAAATCAAAAAAATATTTTTTAAAGTAGAATGAGATGCATTTTTAGATTAATGACAGTATAGTAAAAATAATGAAATTTCCAATGATAGTTCTATTAATTTACCACATTTAAAATATATATGTCTCAAAAAAACGAAAACGCTCATTGAGCGAAAAAATCGACCACAATTCTGACGTTTTATCACATTACGTCATGATTACATTAATAAACGTCTACAACACGTTTTTGCATTTTCGCATTTCCAGAACGTGTTTTGGTCGATAATAAAAAAAACTCGACTCAAATTTCACTTTATGGTGTATTTGAATATACTAAAACGCGTAATGAGCGTTTTTGAAAGTACCACGGTATTTTGGTTGGATCTCAGAAGTCAGAATGCGTTGTGGTCAACTTTTTCGCTCAGTGAGCGTTTTCGGATTTTGAATCAACATTTGACGCAATTGTATATTTTTCATATTATCCTTCATTAACATACATTTTTATGGTAATTTTACCAATACATATTTCTGCGTGTTTTACGCTCAACGCCTACCATATTTTTTTTAAAACTTATTCTTTTACTTCTTCTATATTTCATAATAAATGTCATAAAGTTTTATACATTTAGCGTATACTCTACTTTTAGATAAAATCTAAAATGTAATTCATATTTATATAGTATGTGTATTATACTTTATATATAGAAAACTGTATAAAATTTCCTTTTCCTTAAAAATTAATCAGGTGGAAATCTGTAAAGAACATATTCATTTATTCAAAGTCAGTAAGAGAGAAAGAGAACATAGCAGTCAATATATTATAATATGGTTGTTTCTTTATACGCTGATAGAAATATCAATTTCATTAATTCAGTAATAAATGGAAATACACGTGCTAGCGCTATAAAGCTACCCCATGTTTTGCTTCTTTGTTTAGTCATAATGAGAATTGTTATTGGCTTCATATACACCTGCTTGCAAGAACAAACTTTGAAACAGGTATTATACGCGTTGTAATGTTTAAGCAAAATTTCGTTAATGGTTGTGTATAACTACCTTTATGTATTAAAGGAACAATAGATACAATATGTGACAATATTGTTAGTACTGTTAAAGTTATTAAGTACTTGCTTTAGTACGAATCTCTCGAAAAATATGCAAAGAACCTTTTTTGTAGAGTTAATTAGGGGTCTACGACAAAATGCAGAATCTCGAAAGGCCAATAAGGATAAAAGACCGAATCCCAAAAGGTAGACATGGACTCCCAAAAGGCAGACAAAAAATGTATATAAATTAATAATATATTTGAGGGATAATATTGCAAATTAAATAATACAATATAATTGTTTTTTGTAGGGGGGTTATATGGATCAAGCTCCCCTCCGCCACTACCAAAAAAACTTATCAAATAAAAGCATATTAAAATTTTAAAAAAAATTGGGGGAGGGCGCATGACCCACATGCCCCCCCCCCAAATTAGATAGTTAAACAATATTATTTGGATGGGGCGGGGAGGCTGCTGACCATATCAATTTATTTTAAATGAAAAAGGGAGTTGGCCTTTAGTCTGGATCTAATATATTAGTTATAATTATTTATATGATAATAATTTTTGGTTTAAAAATATCAAAAAAAAAAAAATTTAGTAGCCTCTCTTCAAGAGTCACATTTTTTCATATAATATAAATTATAAATATATCTTTATCGACACTATATATAGGTAAGTATAATCTTACAAAATTGCAAACTTATAAGTGAAACTCGAAAACACCCTAAACATTTAATAGAGCAGCTGGTGATCAAATTCTTACGCGTTAAGTTCGATAAAATATTAGTTTTTAAAAACGCAGGGAAAATACATATTTCGTTCACATTTTCCTTATATATACTTTCGCAACAATATGTTAGATAGATATATTTTTATATCGATGGCGAAAAGAAATTCTGTGTTATGTCATCTTCGATATTGTAGAACTTTATATGATTGGAAACCTACAAAAAATATTAGATTCGTTTTATTGTTTCATTGAGAAATATGAGATACATTTATGCGGTATTTTTATAAATGTGTTTTTATTATATACACCTCAAAATTGTATTGCTTTTTCTTGGTGATTTTTAGATCTTTATTCGATTCATATTACTATTTTTATATTATAAAATTGTTGATAGATAAACCAATTTATGTAATAGAGCAACAAGATTTGCTGTAAGATAGAAAAATAAATATTGCGCGACTCGTGTAATTTCTCGGAAAATTAAAAAAATAGAGTAAGCCCAAATTTTGTAAATAAATTAAAAAATATAAAAAGAATAATCTCCATTCAAAAACCTGAAATGATTCACCACCTGTAAGTAAATATACCATCAAAATAATTAATTTATTGATTTTATTTTGACGATATCTTTGCTCACAGGTGGTGAATTTAAGAGGTTCGTATAATAATTTTTAGTTATGTACCTACAAAATTTAGGTTTACTCTTGATATTTTTTAATTTTTCGAGAAATAACATAACACATCAAATACGGAGAAATTCATTGCAAAATATTCCCTAAGGCGGGGCCGATCTGCAACGAATTAGATTAAAACAAAAGATTTCGTAAATTCAATATAATAAAATTTAAATCCTATCGACCAATTTTTATTAAATTGAAATATATCTATATAAGACAAATAAAGTGCTATATTTATAATTGACAACTATCCTTCACAAAATGGGTCTATAATCTATATATTTTTAGGTAGCTAGCGAATAAAAAATATTTGATAAAAATATCTTCTAATTGTTATAAATTATAAACGCGAGCAATATCAAATCACGCAGAATCCACGTCCCCCGTTCCAACACAAAGTTTTTTGATCACGCGGATCCTGCGTTCCCGGCATTAACGTGTTAAGTACAGTTGCAATTACTCTACTATACAAAAATGTACTTAAGTACAAGTATAAGTATTTTATACAAAAAAAAAATACCCACGTTTTCTTTGGATACATAAATATATGTATTTAATTTTATGTAATTATACGAAATGAAATAAAATATAATGCATGTGTGTTACAGGAGTATGGAATCTTTTGAGACGTACACGGAGACGATGCCATGGCTAGCTGTGGGTTGGTCGAGCGAGGAAGCGAGACGCGAGCTGGCGGAGTTACTGGGGGTACAAGGCATCCCCGCGCTCGTACTCCTCGACGTCCATGGGGACATCATAACGAATGACGCAAGAGATCACGTCACGGACGACCCGGACGCACTTGTAAATATTAATTTTATAAAAAATTACATATTAGCTAATTTGCTTATATAAATTTTTCTAGAGGAAGGCAAAGACACCGTACTTTTCCTATTATGAAAAAACCCCGACCGATTTTTTAAAATTTCGTAGAATTATAAAAAAAATACTTTTGCAAGCAGTTGAAGCAATATAAAGCAGAGAACGTATTATGTGATATACTCGAAAGTAGAAAGAGTTACGGCCGTTACGGCCTTTACGCGTTTCTCAGTATTCACTATAGACATGTAGAACTGGACAGCGCGATCGGCATTTTAAGATGGTTGTGAGTGAGAAAGATACAGCGTGTTTAAACCATATTCTATATCTCTTTTACACAGTGCCGTTATGAGCTTAGAAGGAGACAGAAGCTGGTTTAAACAAGCTCTATCTCTGTGGCCATTTTATTACACTCGTAAGATACGGATAGCGCAGTCCATGTCTCTATGTCTATGGTATTCACACACATTCTATCTCTTTCTACTCTCTAGTATATCGCATAGTACGTTTTCTGCTTTATCGACTTTATTGCTTCAACAGACAGCTTGCAAAAGTGATTTTTTGAAATTTGTGTGTGGTTGATCTACACTTTTTTGATATCTAGGCATGTGGGGTATCGAAATATAGGTAGAAACCATTTTTTCATAACAAAACTAAATTTTATGAGTGTTAAGTAGATGAAAATTATTTCAGTATAGTTTAAAAATATTACAATTTTAATTTTCAGAACTTCCCTTGGAAACCACGTTCCGTAAACATCCTAACAGAGAGATATGCTACAAGGATTAACGACTATCCTGCAGTTGTATTATTTATAGGTAAAATATAATTTATTTGTAACTATATTTTAAATTTGAGATATAAAATCTAATAGGTAATTATTTTGGTTACAGAAGGAGAAGATACTGAAATTCAATTTGCAGAATCAATTCTGATGCCAATCGCAGAAAACTATTATAAAAAACACGGAGTTTCCGCAAACCTTGCAGAACTCGATGACCACAACAACTGTGAAGACAACGAACACTGTCTTCAGTTTTTAATCGGCGTTGACTCGGACACGAGTGATATTTTACGTGAATTTGTCGGACTAGATGACGTAGTACCTTTACTCACAGTGTTAGATATTCCCGAACGCAAATACGCTTTTCTAGAGTATGGTGTTGAAATAAATTTAGATTCGGCTACAAAGTTTATTGATAAATTTTTAAACGGATCGTTAGACATGCATGATATGAGATTACACGATAAGTTACCTGAATGTGATACATAATTTTATTGTAATTGTTGTTTAATATTATTATTTGTAGAGATTCAAATAAATAATTCCATGTTTTTAATACAATTCCATCAACAGTTTTATTTTAAATGTATATAAAAAAAATCCAAAACAAAGACATTCCCTCCATACAAATGTACAGATTTATTTGGATCAGATATGATTAAATCAAACTTCATATTCAGTTAGATCTGTTTGTAGATCTGATTTGATGTCATATCTAAAATAACTTAACTCTCACTAACAGTATAATTTAACTTTCTAACTTTATAATAATATATACATAAATAGATATAGCTATGATGTAATAGAGGCACAACAGCAAGTTATTATTGGGATTTGAACAGGTTAATAAATTTAGATCCAATGGATCTGTTCATTTTTGCTTTGGTTAGAAATCTTTTAAATTGTAAGTAATCAGAAAAATTAACAATTTCATGTTTCCCCCTGACTTTCCCAGTGGCGCTGGAACCAATTTTTTTTCTGGAGGAGGGGGGAGGGCAGTATTTGAACAAGGAATATCAATTATTTACAAAGACAGGAATATGTAAAGGTTTTGATCAACAACAAATACATTTTTAATTGAAAAATATGTTTCATATTATTGAATAAAAAAAGTATACATAAGACTTAAATAAAATTACATTCTAGCCTAAAATAAAATGTACATTAATTATTTTAGAAAAATAAATTAATGTTAGCTCAGTAAGGTAGTAAGAGCATCTAAAAACTGAGTTCTGTCTTTCATTAGAAGTTGGACAACTAAAAAGATATAATATATTTCTCACATTATAATATAGCTAGTAAAAGTTAAAAAAAACTTACTTGAACTGTCAAAATAATCTGGAACCATTTTTGCTTTAGAATTTTCTGCAGCTTGTTCAAATGCTTTTCCAAAGAAACTAGAAAAATGAAAAAAATGTTGATATCAACCACACATTTTTCAATTTGTGTTGCTTTGTATTTGACAAATGTTATGTTATTTAAGGATATTAGCACCCGTTATCAATAATCTACACTAATATATATAGTTATAAAGAAAGTTTGTATGTGTGCTTAATCGAGATAATCTAAAAAACTGCGGGACTGATTTTGATAAACCTGCATCAACATGTTCCTTGAAATCTCAGTAGTCTTATAGGGTTCATATCATCACGCTATCACTAAAAGCAGCTGAGCATTTTCCAAGTTCAATTAATTCTATATAAAAGTTAAAGAGATCATTGTCGACGTTTTTTCTATAAAAGGCGGGTGATGTCGCGCATCTTCGATGGGCACTATCTCAGAAATGATATAAACCTGGTTTTAGATTGAAATAGTACATTATCACAGATCATTTGAATGTGTGATTTAGGTAAAATAAAGACTTTAATAAATAACAGAGATCTGAGTTAAAAATAAAATTATACATAAACCACATTATATTGTTTATCTGTGAGTGGATGTGCCGCTGAGTGGGGTACTCTGCATTTTTTGCAATACTCGTATTATAAGTAAGATATATTTAATTAATTTGTCTATTTTTTGACAATGTTCAGTAATGGATTAGATTCAAAGACAACATAACATCAATCACAAATTTGCATTTAAATAATATTTTATGTTAATACATACTTCTTTGGAGAATCTTCTGACATAGGTGGTATACCAATAACTAAACATGTACCATTTGAAATATCCAATGGAGATGAACATATCAACGGTAACGTAGAAGCTTTACGACTTCTCGAAACAGCTACATGAGCTCGTAATGCAAATTGTGCCAACATTATTAGACAATGTGGATGTGAAAATATATTACAATCAAACGAACCCTGTAAAAATAATTGTTATGAATTATTAAAAAAAAAAAACAAGATATTTTAATTATTTTTGAATTTCTTACCTCTTCAATAATTAAATACAAAAATGGACCAGCCGAAACAATTTGTTTCATATCTAAGAGACTTTGTACTTGTTTAAATATCGTAGTTAATATTTTCTTTGCATTTGTTATCCCTGTTTCTAAAATATCTTTGTTTGTTCGAGATAAACAATCTATTGTATTCATGAAATAATTTTCTGGCGTTTTATCACCGGTCTAAAATAAAAGAATTATAATTATTTTTTAATACAATTAAATATTTCAATCTTACTTACGGTACTTTCTAAAATTGCTAACATAGCGTACACAACATCACTAGCACAATAACGACTCCTGTATCCATACTGAAGCATAAAAGAAGCGTACACGATATCTTCTATGTTATATTTTTCTGCTAAAGATTCGATCTTTTCATGAAACTCTTTTCTTAATACTAAGTCCATTGAACTGAAATTTTGTCGAGATTGAACTAAAGGAAGCCTGAAAGTAAAAAATAAAATTATTTTAAACTAGTGTTTGAAATAAAAAAAACATCTGAAATGACTTAAAGTTTATGGCTTTATGCTCAGCTATTTTGATGTACCCTAAGATTTTTGAAATTTCAAAGAAACGTGGTGTAAGTTTCATCAAAATCAGTCCAGTAGTGTACCTAGGTCAAACCATCCCACAAAAGTTTTCTCTTTATAATTAGTATAGATTATCAAATAAAAGACTTACCCCATTTCTGCTAACAGTTCATGTAATCGTTTATCTCCTTTTAATGTCCACAATCGAAGTTGACATGCTGTATACATAGAATTTTTTAAACTTAATTCTACTGTCCAGTGTCTATATAAAGCCAAACGTAAGTCTTTATCAAAAGATATTTTCAGAGCTGTATTTACTTGATTATTGCTAGCTTGATGACTTAATCGAGACATATGTTGTTGTAGATTTCCTGTTTCAAGTACGTACTGTTCGTTTTCAATTTTTCCTAGTAATAACTGTTCTGTTACTCCAACAATTGCCCACCACAGTAATTCGTTGCTGTCTTTTGAAAGTTTCCAAGCTAATTCGAATATCAACATAGCACTCTAAAAATTAAATAACAAAATTATAATTTATTAAAAACATATTAATAATGAATATCCTACCGATCTTCCATAATAACTAAACTGAGTATATTCGAACATAAGTTTATGTCTTTTTTCTTCCCATTGTCTTTTTTCTCTTCGTTTAATAATCCCTTCTTCATCCAACCTTCTTCTTTTAGCTGCACGATCTTCGTTCTCATCAGATCCATCATCAGAATTGGAATCTTCATCATCTGACTGTATTTTTTATAATAGGAAGAGTTTTAATAATTTAATAACTATATATTTATAAAAATATAAAAAATACTCACATCTTCACGAAATATATCACTGAAGTCAGGTAAATTTTCATTATCAGACAAAGAGCCTACGATGCGAATTTGTTTATCACTGTATATATTGCACACATCAGTTGGCTTGTGAGAATCGATAATAAAAAAAATGATATTTTCTTCAGGTTCTAACAGCTCTACAATATCAATTGTTCCACCACAATTTATTAGAATAAAATATTCTGCTTCTTCGTAGTTTTCTTGATATGCAACTTTCAAATCAATAATTCCTCGTACAGGCACAACAGTGTATATTATATTATCGATTTTAAATAAAGATTGGAGTATTTTACAAGCACATATTGCATCTATATCGAAATTGACAATTATAATACACCTCTGTAAATAAAAAATATTTGATAATCATAACCTCCATAAAATGAACAACAATCTCTTTAACTAAACAACGAATAAAAAATATATGAACATACTTTTCCAAAGAGTACATTATAGAAGTCTTTTCGTAAATCTTCTGTAAACATTTTAACTTATATCTTATATCAGGACATATTTTTCATATTCAGAAATGCGCGGAAAACGGACATAATAACAATGAATATATCTATGAATGTGTGAAGTGCGAACATAATCAAATGTCACCAGTTTTGAATTTATTATAAAGAATATTAATAAAACATTTATAAATTATAAATTAATTATGAATCCATATCAAATCTGTTGTATCATTTCACATTTTACGATTTCATTTAAAACAAACATTTTCTGTAATTTTTGAAATAAAAATTGCTTTAGAGTTTTTCAGTTTTCTTTTGATCTTTCATATTTTTATGTTTACATTATTTATCTTTATTGCCTATCGTCATTATGGAAGTAAATGTCAAAAAATCAAACGTCATTTAGGAAACAACAATCATACTCTTTGTACTATATTTATTATTCTGTGCTTTTTACTACTAAAACATTAAAATCGTTATTATAAAGAAGCAAACATGGTAAGGGTAAGAGTATTACAATTTTTGAAAATTCAATATAGGCATTTTTCTACTAAAACAAAATATGCGTAATTTATTTAAAAAATTAATCTGTAAGAATTAAATTAACGAATTTAAGTTTCAGTTTGGACAATTTGGTTTTAATATGTTCCCTGATATTCCTCGGCCTTTCAATATTTCTTATCGATGTTACTCAGCAGTGATGTTACCTGGCAATGAACGTGAAGACGTAGAGCGTGGTGGTAAAAGTAAGTGTTATCGGTTAACCTTACTTTATTAATTGTACATATTTTAAAATTGTCTTGTTGTTTACAGTTATTATGCCACCCTCTGCATTAGATCAGTTAACAAGATTAAATATAAATTATCCAATGTTGTTTAAATTAACAAACAAAAAAACAGATCGAATAACACATTGTGGAGTATTGGAATTTGTAGCTGATGAAGGAAAAGTTTATTTACCATTTTGGGTAAGCCCATAATTTTATGTACATTTATTAGACTTTAACTGGTACATGACTATTAAGCATCCGTCAATCACAAAAGTATCAATTCACTATGAACATAGACTGTAAGTGTATTTACACAAGTTAATTAATACTGTACTACAGATGAGAAAGTAGCATTTATATATTACAGCTATCAGTACACTGTCATTTAAATTTTATACTCTACAAATAGCGTTTGCTTTGCATTTGGCTTAAAACAAATTCTTTATCACTGGATATGCATTTTTCGAATGCTAAATTTGTTTGTTTTTTAGATGATGAGAAATTTACTGCTCGATGTTGGCGATTGGATACAAATAGAGAGCAATTCACTTCCAGTAGCTACATTCTCACGGTTCCAACCACAGTCAGTTGACTTTTTAGATATCACAAATCCTAAAGCGGTTCTTGAAAATGGTTTGCGCAGTTTTGCTTGCCTCACAACTGGAGATGTCATTGCTATTGAATATAATCAACGGATATATGAAATGTGTGTTTTGGAAACTAAACCAGGCAATGCCGTAAGCATTATTGAATGTGATATGAATGTAAGTATAAAAACCAATTATATATTTTTTTATTAGACCTGCTATACATTTCAAAACTTTACATATGGCCTTCTTTTTAAAATGTTTGATTAACCCTGTATTCAAAATTTTTATATTATATTTTTTGATCTCAAATAATTTTTTCTTTCACTTTTCATTGTTTGAAACAATATTAAAGCTACTATATTACTCTGCGAGCATAGGCATCTGCACAGGAGGGAAAAATGGGCACTTTTTTCATTAAAACTTGAATATCTCAGCATCAAAAAATATCATAAAAATTCAATAATATAAAAATCATCTTGAATTCAAAAAGTACATAAATTTTACTTCAATTTTAATCCTCTACAAATAAATTTACGTTAATTTATTTCATGAGTGTAGTTCATAGGTTTCCAAACTTATTTGACCCACCACCCCCTTTTCAACTTTAAAAAATCACAAAGCTCCCCTGATAATTAACATTTTTAATAGTAAACATTTTTTCATATACATATCTAGTGTTATATAATAATCCAGGGCTTCCCAACTACACCCAGAGCCACCAGGGCTCTCTTTGATCCACCCAGTATCGCCAAGGAAGCCGAGGACCACAGTTTGGGAACCAGTGGTGTAGATTATTAATTTAAAGATCACTATACACCACCCAATTTTATATCCAATCTGCAGGGGCAATCTGAACAAAACTTATTATAACAATACCCAATTTACCCCTGCTCTACCTCTCTACAAATCGGCCTTGGTGTATAGAGGCTTTAATTATTTGCCTAAAAACTTGAATTCCTGCTCCCCACAAGTATACATTTCTGAAACTCTCATTTATAACAGTAGAATCATTTTGCATTGTTTATTTTATTGATTTTGGACATGTTCATCTTCAAACAAAACATTCTACCTTTTAGGTGGAATTTGCACCTCCTATTGGGTATAAAGAACCTGAAAAGAAATTTAAAAAAGATGACCAAATGGATGTAGATCCTTCTGAATTAATGCCAGAACCGAGTGGCTTCATAGCATTTAAAGGCGCTGGTAACAGATTAGACGGAAAGAAAAGAAAGGATTCAACATCTGCAGATACAGTGCCTGTGAAGCAAGCTTATATTAGAGGAATACCAGATTATGATTTTAAAATTGGTACATTAAAGTTTATTAGAAGTGCTAAACCTGTGAATAAAGAAGAAAAAGAAGAGGAGGCTGATTTTAAAGCTTTCAGTGGACAAGGTTTCAGTTTAAGAAGTAGGAAGTTATAGATAGAGATAATTTATGTAATCAAATATATTTATGTGTTTTATTAAATAAATTCTTTTGTAATCATTTGTTTTAAATTTTTTTTTTTATTCGTTCCTTTAATGAAATATTTTTGTGGTGAGAAAATAAATTGTATTATTATGGTAGGAAGTATATTATCTTCGCAATATTTTGTAAGAAAAATCATTGATTCCAGAAATTTTGGACGTAGATTCTTTCCACATGTATTTCCAGAGTAAGAATAGAGCCAGGGTCAGCCTTACATGTATATTTTTATATTCGAATAGAATAATACTTTGCCTGAAATAATTGACTTTGAAATTTCACCTTCCTCTCTCTTAAGGTTTCATTTTCAGAAAATACCTTCATTGGGGATGCTTTGTCATAAAAGGAAGAGAACTTTAAAATTTCACGATTCTAGGTTCAGTAGTTTGGGCTGGATGTTGATGAGGCACTCAGGACTTATTTATATGTTATTATTGTTGGGTATTTTATAGAAATTCTTAAACACCAATATTTTTTTCGATATCTATTTTGGTTCTCGAGATATTTGTAAATTTATAAACTAGATAAATTAAAAAAAAGTTTAATTTTTGATGGGGCTCCTCGAGATGACCCAATATTCAATTCGCGGTATTTTTAGGTGATGGAATTACACTTCTTTGTTGACATTTCTGACTACAAAATTTAAAAATTCTTAAATAATATACAATGCTTTAATCAACTAATTTTAAGCATCCCTATTGAGTAAAACTTTTGTTTTAAGAATTATTTCTTGTACTATGTGTCGAATAATTATATATAAGTGCCCAATAAAAAATAAATAAACATACAAGAAATAAATAGATATTAAGGCTCATTGGCCCCGTATACTTTTGGTCTAAATAATTATTGTTTGTACTAAAAATCGATAAAACAATATATAAAAAAAATTAGAATAACTTGAATGGATAATACGAAAAAAATGATATTATTTTCTGAACTTTATTTAGCTTTAAAACTTTTCAAAAAAATAGACGTAGTACCTACATAAAATAGAATTTGAATATAAATAAAAACATAATATAAAACAAAAGTTTATAAAAAGTTCATTTTGTTGTAAATATTTATATTTATTATGACCTGTCCTAAATAAACACTTGAAGGGTGAATTTATTTATGTACTAAAATTTTATGTTCGTGGGAGCAACAGGCATATGAAAAATAGAAGAAAACTAAAACAAACACTGAAAAATATGAGATTTTTTGTATTTATTTAAAAAAATTGCCTCCGTAAACAAAAGATCAAATGTAATATCATCTACAAGATGTTCCGTAAGTTGAAATTGTAATGTTGGATATTATAAAGAATTAACTTTAGAGCAGCGGTCGCCAACTGGTGATCCGCAGAAATCAACAGATATCACATTAAATATGTGTAATACTTAAATACGGTTAAGTTATTTTGTAATAATTAAATTCATCTAGCGTGAATACTTTATAAATTTTTTTTCGAATTTTTATTTTCACTCGCGGAATACCTAAAGAGGTAAACATAGCTTAAAGGGTCGATCCATACTATTGAGCTGGTTTCGGTCCGGTCTCGCTCCAATCAAATCTTATGATATTTATATTAATGAGCCGATCTCGGCCCAATCAAATATTATGGTAAATATCAGTAAAATATTATTCGATATTATACTGCATCGGAGCGTGATTGGACCGAGATTTGACCGATCGATACCTATAGTGTGAATCATTTCATTTTTTGATTGGAGCAAGACCGGTTACATGGGTTATTTTAGTATGTAGTTGTAGCCTGTTTCTGCAGTTTCAAAAATGAAAACTGCAGTATTTTTTGCAGTTGAAAAATTTTCTTGAAATAACCCTTGACCAGTTAAATAGTCTGGATCGACCCTTAAGACAACTACTATTGAGCTTAATAAAATTACAACTTTTATTATAATTATTGGCTGCTATAGAGCTAATAGAAACTTCAAATAGATTTTGTAAAATTTCCAATGACCCGAAATAGGTACACCATATTCCCCTATTTTTGGTATTATAATTAAATTAATTTCAATAAAAAATAATAATAACAATAATATTTATAATAATAACTATCGACTTTGATATGAATAATTTATGTGGTATTATTAGGGTTGCGATCGGTATAATGATGAAGGGTTGAATTATAATAATCGGGGTATTGGTGTGAGTTGTTGAAATATTTAAAATACTGATTAATGGGTAATCCGGAGGCAATACACTATAGTTACCTAAATATCCAAGATAATACTAGAGGCATTGAGGCATTAATATAAGTATTTTTTTTACAAAATTCTCTTTTACATCATAAAATACATATATATACGTTTTTTGTTTTATTTTTTTATGTCCGGTGATGAAATTTGTTGTATCTTTATTTCAACAATATGAACAAGGCTACGAAGTGTAAGGTAATGTATATTTTATAGTTTTTATAAACGCAAACTTATTTTTATGATATAAAATCATATACTACTTTTGGTATATAGAACCAAGGGAAGGTTAATATACTTTATATGTGGTGGTTGGAGGTGTAGCTTTATATAGGAGTTACTTAATTATTTTAATGTTAAAATGTATAATATAAAAAAATTACAATTCGTTGACCACCTACTGCAGGGATAAGGAAACATTTTTGGGTATTACTCTAAAATATATTTGTTTGCAACGATTTTACCCTCTCGAGTTGAAAGTGAGAAAATTGTTTTCTTAATTTATATAGAATCAGGAAAACTGATTTATATTGAATTAATTTTTACGGAGAATACAGCCATAAATGTGAAAGTATACTTATAATAAATAAACTTCGAAAATAATACAAAAAATTATATTTTATTAAACCTTCATTATCTAAAAGATCTACATTTTTACCCCATTTGGGGTAATATACCTCGTTTTTCCGTATACATAAATTCAGCGTTCACAATTAATATTTAGGCTATGCTCAATGCACTTTAAATTTAACGTGTATTTTAAACTTTATCTGGTAACTGACAAATTTAAAAAAAGACTGTGGTTTAAAAAAAATAATTTATAAATTCCATCTTCGCAGAAAATCGATTTTTTGTTATATTTGACAAAAATAAATTTTTTATGTTTAATCGATTTTCTTGGAGATGGAATTTATAAATTTTTTAAAATTTACTTAAAAATTTGCCAGCAACCTGAAAAAGTTATAATATACAGAAAAATGGGACAATTGAGAAGTTATAACTATGTTGTGAATATTGCTTTGATACGTCCCCGTCCAATGGTTTATGCCTGATGAGAACACATACATACATTGATTTTGAATCACTAATTGTAAGATTTAAAATATTGAAATGAATCAAACATAAGCGATTCAGTCGTCAGTGAATCAAATCGTATATTATTGTATGTATTTATTTTACTTGCATTTTAACTCAACGAGTAAGGCCGTTTTTCCACACATCGGCAAAAACGGTGCCGTTGCCAGTAAAGGCACCGGCCATGGATCTTTTTCCACACACTGGCATTCTCAGTGCCGGTGCAGTTGAGTTCTAGCTGGGGTGATAGAAACATGTCTGCAGTGTTCAATAAGCGTTACCTTCTTGAGTTATTATACCTCAGAAGGAAGTATATAAATCACAAATATAAAAAAAGAAGTATTGGTTACATCCTCTGTTGACTGTAAGGTACTTATGCGATTGTCGAGTTCAACGCCGGCAGCATTTTTGACGGTGCCGGCGTTGTCTCCGGTAAATTTGCCGGGCCGGTTTACGCGGAAAAGCACTGATTTGATCACATTTCAACCGGCGCTGTCATCAGTACCAGTTTTGCCGGTGTGTGGAAAAACGCCCTAGCTCTTTTTATTTTATTTTATTGAACTGATTCAATAAAAAGACTAATTTTTGCCATTTCTAATTTAATAGGTACTCTTTCTACTGCGTAAATCATTGATACGTACATATGTATGTACATACATATGTTAAAGATATATGTACATATGTGTGTATGTAATTTAACAGTGTAATTTTTTAACTGTAAGTGTGAATGGACCTTACAGGCGTCCGTTGATGAACACCACTCCGTTTAATTAAACACGTTAATCAAAAAGCTCGTGTCGCCTCACGTCAAGCTCACGGAGAGCTTTTGTTACGTGAACTTTTATACGCACGAACTCAGTTTTTATATTTTTTTATTTCATATGCACTAAACTCGTCGTGTCTTTAAATCTGATTAAACCACCACTACTTTTTAATTATTTTTTCTTTTACAATGATTTCGAGATCATTAGGTACATGCTTTCTTTATTAATGGTGTGCAATTTTCTTAATAATACAAAACGGATAATAAGAAGGTAAAATAACTTTTGAGTAAGTTGATATTATTCCATAAATCGTTGGAAATACAGACTTGTATAGTGCTTTAATATTTTATTTAAAAATTGTTTATGCTTAAACGGTTACATCAACAATACATTAATTGATTGGTAGATAACCTATTTTAACTTTATAAAATAGGTTTTAAATTTATTAAACTATATGCAAAGTCATACATACTTTGAGGCACATTTTGAGGCCAATTTAAATGAAGCTTGCATCAATATATTCTGGGTCCTATCAGTTATTGTTTATAAATTTAAGGCATACATTTTGCGGTTATCTATTAGAAAAACGCCTAATTAAATATAACAATAATTTCCTTAAAATAAGTTCAGTAGAAATTTGGGGCGTGTTTTTTTGTACATAGGAATAATCATACATAAATTGAATAGAAAATCATTTTTCACAAAATAAATAATATATAAAGGTAAATAGAATAGGGGCCACGCAAGGCCCCCATCTAGAGCCTGTTCAGAAGTACGACTCTGGCTGTATGTTTTTTAGCTCTCAATCATTATTTGTATTCACTACATAATTAAAACATAGTTACAAGGTACAGACATACATAAATGAAAAAAAGATGTATTATTCATTACAAAAAGGAAGACAATATTTAATTTGATATGTCTAGCGTTACAGCCCATCCCCCATTGTTGCGACCTGTGTCAGTTAAAGCTGCGGACAAAGGTCAAAGTATTATTACTATTATAAACAAACATCGTCTCAACGGAATGCTGTTGCAGACACCTAGGAATGTTGCCAACTTTAGCGAACTAATTTCACCAGAGGTGAAGCTCTAGCTCCCGGGCTGTTTCATATTGTAACGGTGCAACTGAGATAAAGGTGTCCTCCTGTCCTCCCCTGACCAACGCGACCATCAGTGAGAGTTGAATTTGTTGAATTTAGTATGTTTGGAAATTTATGTAGTTCATTTTGTTGATGGCATTTCTCTGTTGGGGAATTCATTTAATAATTCAGGGTTTCGAATCGATTTGGCAGATGGTTGGACATTCGAGTAAACTTGCTGATATAACTATAAAATTAAATAGCTTGTAATATAGTAAAAGGGTTTCTATGATTTAAAATACTATTTTTGGATTTATTTGATACAGATAAAAGTCAGGTTTAACATATTGTACATAAATGCATTAATGTCCAATAAAGAACATTCTGAAATCATATTGGAATAGAAACAATTTTTTACTTGACTGAAACTAAAATGTATTAATTTAAAAATTCTTGTTTTCATAAAAAAATGAATAGAGAAATAAAAATAAAACTATAATGAATATAAAATTTATTTCGTTTCTATCTAAGAAAAAAGAAAATATATACCTACTCGTTTTTATTACGGTCTCTTAAAATTTGTGACAGAAAACCGCTTTCTTATATTTTATTAAAGCTCCACCCATTCGATGTTTTGTTCTGTTTTTATGTAACAGTAAATTTAATTGCTTGGACTCCTTCAGTTAAAGATTTTATTTTATGTTTAATAAATATTTAAACTTTTCTAGAAAATAATTAGAAAATTTAATTCACCAGTCTTGAAATTTATTTTTATACTTATTCAGTATTTTTAATTAAATTTTTATACAATTTAATTAATTAAACTTGAAAAAAGAGATTTATAAAACACTTATATTATATTATTATTATCTTTATTAACGATATTGTTTTAATCGACATTTCACATAATATGCAGAGGTCACCATTTTTAAAAAAAAGCGCAGCTCATAGATTTTAGCGAACTAGAGAAATATTTTTTTCTATTATTTTCAAAAACAATAAATCAGAAACTGCAATAATTGAGAAATTATAACTAGCTATGTATAGTTTTTGGCAAATTGTCATAACATGGAAAATGCGAAAAATTATCATAAATAAGTTTTTTTTTTAATAATTCGGAAAATTTTAACAGTAGTAGAGCATTGTTGGTATAGAAGAAATGCATTAAAAATTGAGATAAAGCCAAAATTAACTGTGGGTCGGTTTAAAACCTTTATTATGCTCAACAGACTTCATATAAGGCAACTGCAATGGAAATAAATAAAATATATTATACACCTATGGATATATGCACACATTTTTATCAAATACGCCTCTGATTTTGAATAAAAATAAAGCCTCAAATAATTTCTCCACAAGTAAGTTAATACTAGAAATCAAACAAATTCAAAACCAAGAAATAATTACTTCAAGCCTAAGCTATAATGAAAGTTAACACCTCGGAAGAATGAAACAATGTCAAAGTTCATTAGCCAACAAACAAAGACAAAAGATTTAACTCATTAAATCTGCACGCTCTTTTTGAACAACGCACGCCGCAAGAGTGGGAATTGACAAACGTGATTTTAATAACTGTCAGGAGATGAGATTTCCCCCAAACGTCTCCAGAGAACATATACACTCAGTCCCCCTTAAATCCTATTTGCATATTTGTACAGTTATTTGTCATATAGACGTTGCAGGGAAGGTCTCTGGAAGTGGAAATACTTTTTGTTCTGAGAACGGTTATACGGGTTGGTTTTTAAGCGCACCTAGTGGAAAATATAAAAATTATATATTTTTAATATAAAAAATCTGTTAGATGCCACAGGACTTTCTTATACGTCGTACTGATAATGAACAGTATACATGTTTCTAATTATATAAACCAAATCTAAACAGATTTATATTTAATTATTTTAAATTAAATATAATTAAGGATGTACTTACATGAACAAAAATTATGATTAAAAAATAATAATTTTATACAATGATGTTACAATGTGTATATTAATTATATTAATTTTATGAGAATTTTTAACACTCAAAAAAAGATTTTTTGATAGAAACATTGTTATTATAAACATTTTATTCTGCTATGAATCATTTCAATATTTATTTTCTTAAATTGAATATCATTAGACAGTAACATTCTTTACAATATTCTTACTAATATGCACCGTTTCAAAAAATAATTCGAAAAATTAATTTCCAGTTGTAAAAACGTTTTCAAAAATTGCAGAAAATTAATTCTAAATATACAATTACATCCTTATATATGTTATATTGTCGTTTTTGAGTTATAGTGTCTACAAATCGACACATAGATATAATAGTGAAAATAGTAAAAATGGATTCAGGAAAGGTCAAAATGAATATTTCTTTCAAAATTTCGAATATTTCGTATTTCATATATTATTTTATTACATATTATAAAAAATATACACCTTTTTAGTCGAGAATTAAAATACAGTACAATTGACTAAAATAAGTCAATTATACGTTTAATTAACAATTATAAATATACAATTTTCGAACAATCAGAGTTTATATAATGCTATTGAAAGTGAAAGTTAATTATGAAATTTTAAATAACCTTTCTGTGATTAATTATGAATTATCAATTTTGTACTTAATATCGATACGAAATAAATAACGTTTCGAATTACTTTCTTAATTAATTCTCAAACAGACAAAAAGTGTAAACATAACTAAGTGATTTTAATTAGTTTTCGAATAAAACATTGAAGAACAATGAAATCTGAAATTGCAATTTCAGTATTGCAAACGACAAATACGTTTTAACTACTTTTTATATTCTCACAATTATATAACTATTATATAATTATATCAATCTTTTAAAATTTTACACGCGGCATGTGTTCTACGTGAAATACCATATACAAATATCGATAGTTAAAAGCTCAATTTTGCGAAAATTAGTTTTGTTAGATTTCCTTTCTCTATCGACTGGTATATTTAAATTTTCGATATCTCTTAACGTCAATCAGATTAACACATAAACATAAGTTATAATTTTTTTTATTTTTTAAATAATATATTTATTCTGACACGAAAACTAGTGAACTGATTTAAAGGCTATATTGCAGAATGTTTCTAAAAGAACAAAATCCTATGAAATGAGATACTTATTAGAAATTATGTATAGGTACCTACTTAAATAAGTCAAATGGCAACACTTTACTCAAAGTTAACTGTTTCCATCCATTTAAATAAGCTTGTCACAAGCCAGTCTCATATAAGTATGTAGTGAAAAATAATATAAAAATAAAAAGGCCAATTATTTAAATCAAAAATCTTTATTTAATAATTAGCAACAAAAAAAACCATTTAATAAAATGAATAACGAAAGGATTTAGTTTTAAAATATATGGGCAAAACCGCAGGGAATTTCTAGTAAATAATACGTATAATATTATACATATCTATGTTAGCATTCGTATATAATTATGAAGAACATTCCGATATACAGTATTCTGTTCAGAATATTTAATGTAATTTTCTGTTGAATATTTTTTCTTGACATCTTATTTATTTCAATATCTCTATAGAAAATGCTGTAATATCAAGTATTGTATAGTATGTATATTATAAAAATTTGATAAAGAATACTCGAAGGTAAAATTTATCAACATTGTATATTTTATGTTTCTATATCTATGTACGCCTGATAATGAGTAAAACATATTATGGTAGGTTTATAAACTGTGATATCGATATGTTAAAAAAATTAATTTTAATGACATTAATTACTATAGGATGTGATTTTTATTAGGTATAACTATGTATTCGTTTCAAATTCAAAAATATTTGTCATGTTAAAAAAAGACCCTAACTTTGACGTATAATAAAAGGAATGGCAATTCTTTTTGGAGGGCTTATTCATTAATAATCAAGTATATATTTTTATTTGTTATTATTTTTGTACAAAATGGCGGCGAAAGAGCCAATTTTCGAAATGGTCTTTTTTTTAAAAACACCTCCAGTAGCGGACAAATCTCTCGTAAAATATAAAACCTGGAGCAATAAACCAAAAAAACTAAAATCTATATACTACTGGCTATAGAATACGTAGGATTTTTTTATTTAATCAAATTTTGTAAAAATTGTGCGCTTTAAAAAAAATCAATTTTTTGCCAAAAAATAAGCAGTAAATTGTTTATAAAATAAAATGTTTTACATCGAATCGAAAAACCCCTATGTAGGTACTTCTATAAAGGATCTTAATGTGAAGCGACTGTGAAAATTTCAAACTAATCCATGTAACTGTGTTGAAGTAATGTGTTCGCTAAGATTGAAAAACGTGGTTTCAAGAAAAATACGTTTAAAGTTTTACAAGCAGTAAGTTTTACTTAGCGTACCCTGGTGATTTTTTGAGTAACCTTAAGCACCTTCTGCACTATTTTTTTTTACTGTAATGCATATTGTTTTTATGATATTAAAGCAACATTTTTTTCAAAATCCTAGAGTGGTGTTAACCCTAAATGAAATTTTTACGAGTGTCATTTTAATATAACATAGTAGTAGATATACTAAAGAAAGGAAATACCTAATTTGCAGTTTATTCTAGCTACGTATATTAAATTAATGTATTATTTTCTAAATAACACCTCCCTTAAGTACAATTAAAACTGCATATTATGCACTACCAGCTGTATAATAAAAAGTATCTATTATAATAGCAGAACAAAAAGATATATCAGGGTATCGTAACATTTTAAATGTGAGACCACACTTGGAAAGGTCTGATCTACTTAATAGCAGGGCATCGAACGTATGTCAGAAAGGTTAGATTAAAGTTCAACAGTCCATTATATCCTGTCCGACACTTGTCCTTCTTGCACAACGTATGTAAGATAACATTTGAAATCAATCACTTCCGATTACGCAGCCCGGTTGAAACGATTCGCGATTGTTTATTGTGTGCGATCTAAGAAAATTTGCCTACATTAAATTGAATTTATTTAAAAATATATCTTATAAGCACACCTATTATTTTTTTAAGCTTATTTGTATCTATCAAAGTTTTGTATTATTATTATATCTAGCAGTATACTCAATTTGCTTTCTCGTATTATCAGAAGAATAAGGGATGCTGACCAATTTTAAATTTCGAATGAATCTTTCTGTTTCAAGTGAAGAAAAACAATTTTCGTTTGTCTGTTCCCTGAATTCTTGTCACACGTATAACTCATGAACCACTGAACCGATTTTGATGAAACTTGGTTTTTTAGTTGGGTTTGGTTAGAAGATGATCTCATATAAAAATCATCAAAATCGTATGTAGGAGGGAGGAGTGCTATCCCAAAATTGTTGTTTTAAAAATATCTCAAAATCGACGCATATGTTTTGTGGAACATTCAATTTGTTATAAAAAAGGTCACTACGATTTTTGTAGTAAAATATTCCCTTACGAAGATATATCTTCCTTTTCTTCCTTTGTTCAAGGTATCTTCAATTGCTTTTTGACATTAATTAATGCTGGTTTCACGTATGTATAGCAGAAAAGTTTAAAATAATCAGGTATTAAACAAATTTCGAATTTGTATAAAAATTAAATGGTAAACTCTTCGATAATTAACTACCCTTGATGAATTTAGCACGAGGAAGCATTATACAATCACTCGGCAGTTGTTTATTTATGGAAACCATTTGAAAAATTTAAAAACAAAACTTTTCAATTATTGAAATGTACTACGTACTTACTCTGATGAATTCTAATATTTGTGTGTAAACTTTTTATTGTTTAAACCTAATGCGTTTGACATCAGAAATACTACTATTATATAGAAAGACTTCTAACAATAAGAGACTAAAAACTTTATTTACGTTATTGGCGAGGGAAACGTTAATAAAATTGTTCCACGTGTTTACAATGAATTTGCATTCTGAAACATTTTACTATTTTTACTTTTTAATATTTTTAATTTTCCATTATATCCAACAAATTTCATAAAACGATTTTAATTCATTCGTTTTATATATAATATTTATTTAATGAATGAAAACTAATCGATTCGCATAGTATAATAATTAATTGATGTTAATTATTTGTTTAAGATAAAATAAATTACTTAAATTACGCAGTTAAGTAATTAAGTCAATATTAATTACCCTAGACAAATAGCACCACTAAAGCCATTAATTTTTTTCACAGTATAATGATCGAAAGTACGAACTCAATAAATCCACGTATATCTGGCCGCCGCAATCCCTTTTTATTATCCCAACTTGCTGCGGAGGTCCTTTCGAACGCGCCATATGATAACGGTAATCTTCAGTGCACGGATTATTAGAGAGATGCTGTAGGCATGGACCGGCTAAGTCTGTGATTTACTCCCCAGAGATCCGCGGCCAGTAATTGGGGTTTTATTGGCGATATAAATGACATTTATTTACTCATTAGGATTAAAGCAGATAATTCATATATGTATCTATGCGCGCGTGTTGTATGTTAATTCTACAAGGAGTGATCAAATTATTCACAAATTTAAATGTTATATCTTAGTTTCTGAGTTTAAGCACGACTGTGAACTATATAAAAAATTTGGCATGATGTCAAATTTAATTATAAATCTCGCCGAGAGTTTTGATTTTAAAAGAAACCGAAACTTTTTTCGATCTGTCTCGTTCACGTATATGAGACAAGATGATTTTAATGAGATCAACATCGATAACCCAAAATACAAATAATATTAATAATTTATTTTCAAAGCAATTTTTTCAAATTGCTTAATTTTACTCGATGAATATGATATACATCTTTTACTGTAGAACACCCATCAAAATGATAGATATAAGGGGAAATAGTTTTCATTGCCAAACAGTCCTTGTATTTTAATTTTTTTTATCAATAATAATAATAATAATAATACAAAAAAAGCAATTATGCGAAGAGTACGAGCACAACGATCCTTTATTTGGTTTGTTCGTAGTAAAATGCTCAAGCCAAGAAGTACAATAACACGTAAAATATGAAATAAGATACCTGCTAAATAATAGATTTAAATTTAATATCATGTTTAGTAATAAACTGACAATAAGAACAAGTATAACAAGAATAATGTCGGATTTTCCAACTTTATGTGCTATAATATTGAGACTAGGAAAACACGTTATCTATGTATGTGTGAAAATTAAAGTCGTTCTTTATGTTTAAAATGACAGCGCTGAGTTTTATGATGTCTAGTTTAAATTTGAACTTCATACGTGTTTGTTTGTTATAAAAGAAACACAATATACCTATGTACATATATACAATCACGGTTGCTAGGGAATTGTGGTGCTTCGGTGCAAGAGATTCATAGATTAGCAAAAAATTCTCCAATTTAGGTGGTAAAGTATGATTTAAGGATGTACTATACAGTTAGTTTGTGTTAAAAATAATCTAAATCTAAATATCAGTGAGATGAAAGAATTATATTCGTCTATATTAGATGTGTTAAAAACGTTATTTGAATCATATCAAATTATTTTGGAATTAATATTCACCTCAGTTATTTCAGTGTATGTCGATCGATGACAAATGTTTCCTTTAATAAAATATCAATACTGCAAAGCTGTAGGTCAGTGTGGGTATCTAAAATGATGTAGGATAGAGTAAAAAATGAACAGGAATAATTTTTCAGATAATACATTTTTTTATAAGAAAGGCATTCCGGTATATACGCATCTAATTGTTAAGGAAGAAAGTCGTTCAAAATTACAAGGCCAAAATTACGTTTTTGAAAGTGCTGCAATATGCCTCTAGGTCATTTATAAAATGAAGTTAATATCGATATTCAATAGTTATTTAAAATTTAAAAAAAATCACGATTTAACTATAGACACTATTGGGTGTAATTAAAATAGTTTTTCGGTTTAAATTGTAACTATAGCGGTTAAACTAAAAATTATATTAAATATATAAATTGTTCATAACCGCAGAATAAAACAACAATTATTATTTTAAAGATAACTTTATCCCCTAAAAATACAATTGCAAGAATTGAAACCGTTTGCATGCAATGCTTAAATAATAACAAAATGGTAAATTTGAGAAAATTTTAAAAATTGGATATAGTTCCTTAACAAGGTATATTGAAATCATTTAACAAAGGTTTTATAGAAATAAGTATCTATATGTAAATAGATATTATAATCGAAATACTTGAACAACCCTGATATTTATATTTATGTACAGCTTCTATAAGAAATTATTTATGGCGTACAGAAAATACGGTTTTGTTAAGTATACCGGTTTTGCGTGTTGGAGAAGATTTACAATGAATGTGCGTTTACATTATGAAAATATAATATTATTGTGAACTCAGATTTGTTCTGTAGTGAGTTTTAATATCATATATTTTATTTAGTAGATACTTTTAATTTTTATACGGTATGTTATTTGTACAAATTATATTTGAAATAAACAATTATACATATGTAACTTAGGTGGACATTTTATAGACAGTACAATTATAACAAGTAAGGCTAGAAAACATTTTTTAAACGTTTTTTTGTAGTATTTATTATAAAAGGTGAATGAAACTTATATCATTTGAAAGGTACTGTGCCGTAAATGTGCACAAAAAAAATCATGTAGGTATGTATGTTGCCGTTAATGCAGGTAAAATAAAGTTAATATACACACATGATTTCCCCTCTCGCCGATTGTTTATTTTTCCTCACAACATAGCAATACTCCTAGCGTCATCAAGCGGTAAAAATAATAGTTTTGGGTTTCTGTCAAACGTAGAGAATGCGTATAGAGATTTCAATTATTTTTGTTGTAAAAGTAGGTTAGGAACTATGCCATAGTTGTGCACAAAAAATCATACGTGCATGTTGTCGTTTTTTGTCGAATTTTGACCATAGGCGATACTAGTTATTATAATAAATAAACATAACACTAATTGTAATTATAAAGCTCCTTTGTAAACTAATTGAATTTACAAACGTTTGAAATCATACCCATATACAAATAACACATGTAGATTAAATTTTAATAAATGTTCTACATTCTCACAAAGATCCGCGCAATAACAATCACAGAAAACAATAGCATGCTCTTCATACACTTCTGAGAAGCACTCGTTACAAACATTCAAGAAAAGGCAACGGCGCGGCGTTGAAACTAACAAACGCTCATGTTCATATACATACGTATGTTCAACAACCCATTTCAGAATCATGCAGACACACATATTTGTATTTAAACAATTTGATAACAGTTGATGACATGATAATTAGTTCAGACTAAGATTGTATCATTCTGGAAAATAGTTCTTCTTATTTTAAAACATCCACATCTTCCAGTTTCGGGATCTGCAATATCAACTACGATATAAATGTTTTTACATGACGTAAGTGCTGCAATTAAGTATGATTGTTGTTGCAGTGGAATTAACATGATAATGATGAGTTATAGGGAATTTTGGATTTGTTAAACATGTTAAACAGTAAGCATTTGTATTGTCTTCAGTAAGCAAATTTACCCTCCGTGCATTTTGCGAAAACAAGCTATATAACCATCATATAGTGTATATGCAGATAACTTCCACAAAGCGTAATCCTCCCTGTGGGTGATGTAAACCGAACAGAACTTGTTACATTGTTCGATATTAATGTAGCAACTACGTATGTGGTACATATGACGCCGTATATCTTAGTATTAACAGCTCCTAACCACTGAAACTATAAGTTTTACGAGAACTCGTATGGCTCGCTTAGTGAATTTTATATATGGCATGGCGAATTAATGAAATAGTTAGCGTTGCTTGCATAGCGTTTTATTGAACCGATATGCGAAGGATTGTAAATGAAGCATTAAAAACTGTAATTCGATATTACTTGTAAACTTGTATGGCTTTTAATACTTTGTGTAATGTTGCCAAACCTAAGTATGTGCTAATACACGGTGTCTATATTGTTTACAAGAAACTGATATGCTTACGTAAATACGTAAAATGTACTTACTGTATAATGAAGATATTATCTGTTTATCTGCTTATGAACATTACAAAGTCTTGTGCAGACATCAGTAGTTTACTAAGAATAAAAGATAAATAAAAAGTGTCGGAAGAGGATAATGCCAGCCGACAATTGAAGACATACATTACATACATATAAAAAAAAAAACTATAAACATTTTCTGAAATAGAATAAGGATTAGAATGGAAAAGACTGCGACGAAATATTATTATTATTATTTCAATGAAATACAATTATTTATATGGAAGTGATAAAACACATTATTATTTTTAGCTTTGCAATTAATTTCAACATTTCAAACTGCCTTTCTACTACGATATAAAAATGTTATAGGTAACAATAGAGGTTAATTCCAGGGTTAATGTTTTATACATGTACAGAAATTGTACATATTTTAGTTTTATATATATTTTTAATTGGAATGAATGAATAAAACAAAATATTAATTATTCATTAATTTCAACATTAATGAAATGCGAGTATGACAAGACCTAGTACTTCTTATTCTGATATATTTATAATAATTAAATTAAATAATTTTTACTGATAATTATATTCTTAAATCAAACTAAAAAACTATGTGATATAATGAACTTGGTTATCAGCTTAAGATTTATAATAACTTAATTTATTCTAATACTAATTGTTCCAGTAATTGTTTTTCAAAATAATTGATTTTTGGTAGCTTTGTAAGCCTGTAGAAAGATATGCACCCCTCTTTGAAGTGTTCTATACATCAAAATCTACAAATTTCTCGAAAAACAAAAGTATTTCGGCATTTTTCTAGCTGAATCTCCTGACCTGTTTAAAAACTAATCAAGTTGAACTAATTCTAAGTTATCTAAGAAAACCCGTACCAGTTTCCGTTGAGCCGTTTTTGAAAAATTGTCGGACAAAAAATTGTTACAGGCTACATTATAAAAAATAGTAAAATATGGTTTTCAGTGTCTATTTTTTTTTTGAAAATCACAATAATCTTTCTCTATGAGTGGATAGTAGTTCAAAATAAATAATACAAATAATATAAAGCTAACGAATGATTGTGACCTATATAGGTGTAAGAAAAAATAACCAGTGTTAAATAAGAGCAAATGATTACTACAACAGACAAGAGTTATATTAGAAATTTCCGTCACATATATCATCAATATCGTAAGATTTAGGATACGCTTTCAAAAATAAAGAGGTGATTTCGACGATTTTTTCTACTATAGCTTGATCCTTTTTATTTTCACTAACTCACAGCTCGCACAAGTAATAAATCAGTCCACTAATCCCGGGCCTGTTGCGTGGTTTTCACGGGGAAAACAGACGCAGGATAACAGCGGGGTACTCAGGATAAATTGGTTTGTATTTATTTTCATTCCGGTTATGTCAACACGTAATGATATCATTTTTTGAATACAGTGTATTATTTTTTAGAAATATCACATTATCTTTGCATACCTACCTATATTATTCAAAAATAAAATTACATGTGTGAGAAACAATTAAAGATAATTTTGTAATGTAACTACTAACTAGTATAGTATAGTATATCTATAGTCTGTTTCATTTAAGATTGCAGCAGTAGCTAACATAGAAGTATTATACACGCTCCTGATTGGACAAAACATCAGGCAGATTCACATTAACACAATTTTTACTGACGTAATACATGTACTAATTTATTATTATTCAAATTCTCAGATATTAGAAAACTAATATTCATAATAAAAAGGTGAATTTTATTTCTGACAAATAATAATTAGTTTTTTAACGTGAAGTATCGCTTCTTACTATCTTTATTCTGTGTGCTAGCCTAGTGAGAGAATAGTGCCTGTGTGAATCGTACCGTCTAATCCCCGCCTACCACTACAATCTTAAATGAAACAGACTGTAGTATATACTTCATAGTAAGTTTACTTTGTCTATACCAAATAAACCGTTATTCGTTATTGTATGTTTTTTTTTATAATTTATTTTACAAAATATCTTATATTATAAACTCAAATTTTAATTCTAGTGTAGGTATATCATTTCGGAAAAAATTGATTTGTAATATATAAATTCATTTATTCATTTATTTTGGAGAATCAAGTTCTACTTATTAAGATCTTTAATTTGATACAACTATATATTTAGTAACTAAAAAAGAATCAACCTAAGGTCAATGGAGCCTACCCTCCGAATTGTTTTTTTTTATATCTTTGTCTGGGGTATATAATTTAGCATGTTTAGGTAGTTAACAAGATATTTTGATGTAACGGACAGACGGATGACAAAGTGAGATTAATGGGATTAAAAGGATTATAGAAATCTAAAAATGGTATGTATTGTTATTATAAGAAATATTAATTCCAAAAAAGTTTTTATTGATAATACGTCGTAAATACAAACACAGCCCTGATTTTTTTAGGTACACACGTACACATGGCCACATATATACTTAAACATACATGTACACATATTTCTATGAGACAGGCGTGTAAAATGTTTAATACAGATCTATGGTTTCTGGTCAAAGCGCGCGGGACCGGATGTTGAGCGCGGCGACACGTCCAACGCATTCATCTGCAACGGAAGTGTGAGAGATGATCCGATAAAAATCTGACGGACGACACCATATTCTGTGGATGCTGAACGATGAACCACCAGCCTCACACACGTTCTATCTTTTTCTTTCTGCGCGCTTCTTTACACCTCGTGCCAGTGGCGTAATAAGAAGATGCAGCCCACGTGGTGAATTTATGTGAAATACACAGTGGGTCAAGAAAGTCTCTTTATAAAGATTTGATGTTTTTGTTTGTACAACTAAAAAAAATCAGTCGTATCTTGGCACCGTTATTGCAATTGGAAAATATTCTTAATATTTAGTACCTATCTTTTAATATATATGTCGTGGAGTTGCACCTGGTTGCGCTTAAAAAACAACCAATAATTCCTGAGTTCAAGGCGGAGATTAAACGTGTCATTGGGGAAATTGAACCACAAGTAGACAAGTATACAAAAATTTCGTTATAAGAGGAAAAGCGTACCAGCAGAATCGTGGAAGACATTTGTCGTATATTGTGTTCCACAATTAATTAAAGTGTGTACTTTATACTGAAATAAAAAGACAAGTACTTAAAAAAATGATTATTCCAAAATTAAATATTGCGTAGTTAATATTTTACGGCCATTTTAAATTCTCTGATTTCTATCTAGTTTTATGTCGTTAAATAAGTGACAGTTTTAAATCTATCAGATAAGTACTTAGGTATAAAAAATAAAATATCTGCCTTGGTACCCACGGGACTTTCTTATATCCTGACAGTGAACAGTATACGTGATTCTTAATTTATTTATACACATTTCTGACAAACTAATAAAAGATAAAATAAAATGATTTGGCACATAAAGTATACATAATATTATTCTCTACTATGTACAGTACTTAAAGACCGGCAGACAGACACACAGATATCATGACGAAAATAGACATAATGGATTCAGGGAAGATCAAAATGGATGATTCCACCAAAATCTTTTTTGTTTTCATTAATAACCATGCGAATTAAATAAATAAAACTAAACCTAATAAAGTAATAATAATCAAACGTATTATTTTGACGCATAAACCGTATACAAAACATGTAGCTTGACACTGACTCATCTATCTTTCTCTTATACATCTAATCATCGCTCTCTCACGGATAACCGATGTAAACTGACTTGTACACATGCGCAATTCAACCATCTTTCTCTTATACATATACTTATCGCTGTCTCACGCATATGTATGTATACTCTCCTTAGTGTTTCATCTTGAAAACCTGTCGTATGTATGTCGAGGTCGTTTCAATCCATTAGCTAGTTAAAGAAGTTTCACTTCAAAAAGTTATTGAAAAAAGAAACCATAAATGTACTTAATTCGGTCTCTCTACCGGGAATAAAATTAACCTCCTCCTGAGGGTTGATGTATGAGTATATTCTAATATTTGCATATAATGTATATAATACGTATTTTTCACATGAGGGGATCAATGAAGGTAAATTTACTTCCATAATGGAGTTGTTAGGTAAATTTATACTAGCTATTATAACATTAAATTGTGTAGCGAAGTGTAAATTAGAATGAACTATTTCTGTTGAAATCTTCTACCTGTATCGGGCATTAATTACGCCACTGGACCGTCAATGTTGACGTTTCTTGTACGAACGTGTGCAAAAGAAGAATCCGAAGAACACGAAAAGAATTTCGTGTGTAAATATATATATTTACTATATACGACTTTAGTATTTATTATATTGTTTGATTAATTATTGTCGTGTAGTTTGATATGTTCTTGGTTTTCTATAGTAAATGTTATATTCAATGAAAATGTATTTGGTTTATAAAAAGCTTTATCGTTATACATATATTTACTATTCAATATCTCATAAATAATACACAGTCATAAATTAGATAATTTGTTTGATTTATTTATAACCAATGTCAATTGTACTTGTTCATATAATATAAGAGGAACCAACTCACATGAAGTTCTTATCAAAAGTTGTTTTTTTGTACAATAGTTATTTGTGTATTTTATTTTATGCACACAATATTTTTTTTACAACCCCAATAATATTTATAATTATATAAATTAGAAATCGCTAAAAACAAAAATCGCCATCTGGTGTTAGTGAATAACTTTTTTTTTGTCATATCGATTTTTACGCCTCTTTAAGCTTTTCAACCCCATTTTGCCGCCCCCCTGAACCTTGTGTCGCAGGTGGAACTAGTTTCGCTAACCCCTGAATAGAATACCTATAATATTAGTCCAGCTAATACATGTCATTTCCATCTTTTAGATAAATATTGGATTACGTTTATACATAACAAATGATAGAAAATAAATAATTGATTAAATGTTTACTGCTGTTTAGAATTGACAAAAAGTATAATTCAGCAGTCAGTTGTGTTGTTATTCTAACCAATTGATGGTGAACATTGACAAAACATGTGTTGATAATTTTTGATTAAAACATCAAAATAGAATAAATAATATAATACTACAAAATTGCTAAAAATTAGAAAATGAATTTTTAGGAATAAATATTGTTGATACTCTGCAATTCACAACACATGTGGATGACATTTGTAATAGATTATGCAGGTGTTATTATCAAATTAGAATATTAAAACAATATTTCGTTGATGGAATATTACGACGCAAATGTGAACTCAGCAATGATGTGGGGAAGCATTGTAGACGCTGGGAGAGTTTTTACAATTCAGAAAAAGTTAAACAGATTAATTTTTAACTAAAATAAAATGCAAACGCTTCGAAAGTACACGGAAAAACTAATTTGCGAAAAATAACGTGTGATTTTTAAAAGAAGCAAAAAAATCAAGGAAAATTGTCATATAGCTCTGTAATTTAGAAATTTCATGAGATACTCAATATAAATTGATGGGTAAACTGCAAACTTACAGTCTAAAATTATATTATTGCAGTTTCAGAGAGTAAAATATATTATAGGTTTTCGCTTATTATCCGGGATAGACAGGATAAAACTGTGATTCTTATGTATTGTATATTTTTTTCTGTGTACTTTATCGCACGTGTTTGTAAAAATAGAACTTCTTGCACGCATTCTAGGTTGTAAAACATAGATTTTTAAACAAGTGTAGGAAAAATAGTGCAATTTCTGTTGTTCAGAACACAAGAATTACTTTAAAAGAAGCACATAATCTTTTACAAAGTAAAAAAATCAGCAAAGCATTTCAAATAGTTACTTGTTTTTAGCAACTTTACGCGCATAATTAAGCATTAGCGTTAAATATGGCGATATCATATTATGTATTTTTCCTAAAACAATAATGACTTTTTCAGGATTTTGTCATAATAAAATTATATTTTTTTCCATTTGACTGTAAAAATATTACTCAGTAATAAAAAACGTTAATGTTAAAAATTTTTTTTGCTAGGCCGAAGTGAAACAAATATTGTTTATGTTTCCGATAACGTCACATAGTAAATCACAAAATATTATTTACATCCATATTTAAAACCATAACAAGTCTAAATACATACTGCAAATATTTTTTTTTATACCATACAATATATTCATACATAAAACATGTTTTAAGAAAATGAAAAAGCACGCGTTGTCAAACGGATATATTTTAAGAATGATGTTTGTTTACTTGACACAAAATAATAAAAGAAGCGCAAGTGAACCGAATACAAGATGAATGGTTGAATTAGTAATGTGATAAATTGTTTTCCGTGAATAGTGTGACATTATAATGTTTGAAATGTCTTCACTGCTTCGCTTTTTATATACATAAGTGTAAATTAATAACACCCGATACGATCAAATCAATTGTTAGATAAAAACAAGTTCAATCAACAAGGTTATAAGGTACTGGCACCAGTTATGGCCGTTGACGGGCTTCTTTTATGTAATTATCATGAACTCATGTTACTAATAAAATAAGTTACTCTTTATTTAATCAATTTAATTACCAAACTCCGCAAATATATATAATTTAAATTATAACCTTTTTTTTTTTTTTTTTTTGTCTCCAGTAATGGATAAAGTAAAACCAGTAATGAGCATGCAGTGATAGACACTTACTAATGATTACAAAATGATAAATACTACGACACAAAAGATATAAAAGAAAGAATCGTCAAATTTGAAACAATATAAAACAATTGCTATGATAATGTAATAAAATAAATTATACTAATAATTAGTTTCAATGTCCACCATTTTGACACCTATTGGTCGATTGTTATCAAATCACGCTGTTAGATAGTTAAATATAAATAGATTAATATTCAGAAATGGTAGTAATCAAATATCAACAAATAGTTCTAAATCAGTACATTTAATTAAAAAATAGCCATTATTGGGGTCATATCCAAGACTAGTGCCAATACCTTATAGTTTTTTTAGTGTTCCGTACCGAAATCAGAAAAAGGAATACTTATGAAATCAAAACTGTGTCTGTCTGTCATAGGCATAATTATAGTAAAAGATGACACCAATAATAGACCTGAGTTATAAAAATAAAATTTAAAGTTTTTGGTGCTTTTTCAGGAGGGCAAAGAAGTTACCAAAAATTTTCAAATTAATCCCGGCGAGAGGGGTATCAAATGAAAGCTGACTGTTGTTTGGATTTCCTTTTTTTAATTTCGAAATATACCCCATCTTTGCGAATTCAAAAACCTAAACAAGAAGATTATATGAATTATTTTTCAACTAAAAAAAACTCAAAATGTATTTTGCTTTCATGTTCATTTTAATATCACAAACAAATTTGGACATTTTCAAACTATCTTACAGAATACAAGAAAAGGTCGTAGGTTTCTTATCCCTGCACTACCTTATATTTATAAAAAACACTTTTATATCAACATATTTTGTCTTCTATACAGATACTTGTGCTATTACTTCTTAGAATGTTTTTTTTTTAATATATATTATACATTGCAATGGATATCTTCAAGGTTTTGTGTATATGATATCAAGAATTCAAGACCAATTAGATGCGGTTTGTATGATAATAAAGCGCAAAAATAATAAAATATGTATATAATACGTTACATATACCTACAGTTATTATAAAATAAGTTTTTGTAAGCAGTAATTTTGTAGTAAATGTAATTATTAATGAAAGGTTAATTAATTTGTGTACTGCTTGGATTATATCCTGAAGCATGTGTGTAATTAATGTAATTTTGTATATAAAAATAGGATATTTTATTCAAAAAGGATGTTTTTATTACATTACATTAATGAAAACTAATTTTATTGAAATTTTTTTGTCAAAAACTTTTTTTAATTTCATGTTTTGGCTTTCCTACCTTAAATTTATTTTTCAATCAATAAATAACAGTTTAAAAAAAACTAAAAATTATCGTGATCAAATATACACCCTTGTTAAGTTTTATTAGAAAATGTGTAGTTATTTCAAATTGGTGGTATATAAGTAATAATTATTTACACATATTTGAAAAAACAGAAAAATCGGCCTAAAAATTAAAGGAAGCATCTGAAAATAAAATACACTGTGGATTCATGATCTAAAATATTCTAGAACGAGGTAGTTTTGGAAAATAAAAAAATGTGGAAATGGCGATCGTAAGAAGTGAAATTATTTTTTGTTACAAAACGACCCGTATATTATGTTTCAAATTCCAACCCTCTATGAAATTCCGTTCCTGAGGTATCATGGGCATTGATCAAGAAAGAGTTTCGTTTAAAAGCAGTTTATTTTTGAAGACTTTGAAATTGTTGTCAAAGAAAATTTTATATTTTATACGCATGAAAAAGCTTTACAACTCCTTCAATTCTGAAATAAACATCTAAATTTTTACAACAGACAAAAAAGAAATCAACAATAGTTAAAAACAAGATGATGATAAATTACCCAATAGTAGTAATGTTTTCTATTAAATCGAAAAATGTAAAAGCTAGTGGAAAAGTTTTACGATTAGATTGCGAGGGGGTGATATGCATGCTTAAGCTCTGACCAAGATGAATGAGCTTTTAAAGCCAAGGCTTCTTTTGTACGACGCTATCTGTTAGGAATCGCGCGTTCTCACGGGATTTGTGTTGCGTCGCGAGCAACGGATTCTGTTTAGAGATGCTTCTCTGTGTTGTGGAATGAATTATTCAAATTCAGTCTCAATCGAAATCAGTCTCGTGGATAATCTGAAAGGTGCAATCGGATGTTGCCGACAAATAAATACAAAAGGCTATACTTGTTTCCTGTTTCATTTATTTATATTTCAATATCTAATGTAAAATGTTACAATTGCATGTTTGCGCATTTAACATTTTAATTGAGCAGTTATTTTAATGCTATGTGATACTGCCTTGCTAAACACAAATGTAGTATCTGACAATTTTGTCGAAATTAAGTTAAACACAAAAAGGCATTATCTATATCTTTCTGCATCTTACTAGTGTTAAATGTGGTATATAAAATTGTTTTTTATAATATATGAGTAAATCACCTTTTTTATTTACAGTTATTTACATTTTAGGCTGAATTATTGACTATATTATTGTATCTGCAGTTTACTAAGAATTGTTTTATATCTACTGTAGATACAATTTTTAATAATCTATTGACAATGTATTAAATACAATAAAAAAGCAAAGCTAAACAACTAAACTTTATTCAGCCGTTTTCACGTAACTATACTTGATTATGTCTAAATAAAGAGTAGTTACAGTAAAGTATAGCTTTGTAAAATCAAGTGAGTTTACAAATCTGCGTTTTTAATAGGAAATATTCATTCTATCTCATTTGTAATTTGAAAAAAATGAATTAACCTAAAGAAAATACTTTAAATAAAATTTTATTTATAATTTTTAGCAAGTATTTAAGTAATGCAGAGCAACAATTTAAAAATATAAACTGAATTTTCTCTTTATCCATCTAAATGCAGATACCATATTTGTGCTTAGCAGGGCAGAATAGGTGTGCTTACAAAATTTTAAATTTAATTTTGTGTCATTTTAATTGTCAAACTTGGTTAAAAAAATAAATTCTTTTTTTTTTTTAAATCAAAAGAAAAACAACGAACAAAATAATAAATCATTTTTTTTAAGAAAAAAAGGGTTCGGTTCATATTCAGGTTCGCTTATCTTGAAGTATGACATTTTGCACACCTTTGAAAGTAATCAAGTATATTTTATATTTTCAAAACCTTTTCAATTGCAGAGTACATAATTAAAACCATGAAAAACGTGTGAGAATGTAATTAAAACACAGACAAAAGTGTATTCGATTTTTCTAGCCCGAGAGCAAAAACCATTACCAGACGGAAAAGCATCGAGGTAGGGTTTCATTGAAAATCACCTCAAATTTTTCACACTAATGTTACACATTCAACCAACACTTCACTCAATGGCGCTTTACAAAACAAATCTAGAACTATTGAGTGTTTTTCATGACAAATTTGTTATTTTTATCACAATTATTTTTGATGAGGAAATGCTTACAAAAAATTGTTAAAATATGTGCTGTAAAATCAAGTATAGTAATAATTAAAAAAAAATTCAATGGAACTACATGTTTTGAGGGTGTATATGACAGCTGTATATGTCTGTCGATCTGTCTGTTTGTCTGTAAACGCTTTACAACAAAACATTTCTTTTATATAGTAAATGTGAACCTCTTAGCATCACTAAATCAAAAACGTATGTTTACTCTTATCAGTTTTTTATTTGTTTAGATATTTTTGAAACGGTTCGTAAAATAAAATCAGTTTTTAACGTTTACAAGATATTCGTTTCTATATAAATATGTGTAAAAAAGTATTGTGGTGACAAACATTTTATGTTAAATTTTCAGGTCAGATTTAAAGACGGCGAAATATGCATTTCAGCAACCTTTATTATGTAATACATAGATATACATCTACATTTTATTAGACAATTTATAAGATTTGGTGATAAAAATCAAATCAATTTTGGACAATTTAAATATTTCTAAAATATATGTATATATGTATTATTTACATTCAATATCCTATATTTATTTTAATATGTTTATATAAATAAGATTACTTTTATTTTATTTTTATTTCCGTAGAATATATAGAAATAATATTTACTACAAACAAAAAACGTAACATTATATAATAAGAATTTCCTCGAAGCGATATAGAAAATTGATTTGTCCAATCATCAGTCATTACAGTTAATTATAAAGTGGATACTTATTTCAGCAATTAACTTATTTATCGTTCTTTGAAAAGAAACATGAATGAAATAAAATGTTTTATTCATTTTCTATGTGAAAGTTTGATAATCAATTAATAAGACTATGTTATTTATAATTTCATAGAAACTTTGTTTTAATGAGGGTAATGAATATATTTACTTCTATAATGCTACACCTATTAACGAGCGTCCTGTCTAGCTGACTTAATTAATAAACTATTTTATCTGCTAGTACATAGATATAATTCATAATGATTTACAATAATATTTGTGCAATTTATTAGTAATTTACTATTAGTAATCAGTTAAGATAAATTACTGTTTCATTGTGTAAATATATTTCCATAAAAATAAGTTTTAAAAAATACCATTTTTTTTCTAATTCATCTATTTTTAAAAATCATTTTAAAAAATTGGACGTTTTTACTTCCATGTTCTGAAAGAAATGGAAGTATTGTAATATCATCGAAAAATCGTGTCCGAGAAAATGACAAATTCTGATTGTACTAACTTCAAAACTTAAAGAAAAGTTAATTTCCGCATGGCGGCTGTGCGTGTGTCTGTGTGTCTGTGCGGATGTAGAATTTTCTTTCGTTCACGATAACTACTGTAAAAATGCACCGATCTGAATTATTTTTGGGGAAAATGTTTGTCTTAGTGAGTACTCCAGACCTATTGATTTTGGTGCTAATCGGATTAGGGGTTTTGGAAATATTCGAAATTTTGTAACTTTTTTCGTCTAAAAAGTGAATATTGCGAGTATTATCTCACTAATTTTGATAAGATTTGGTACATTTGCAGTTCAATTGAATCTAAGGGACATTTATTATTTGTACGTGCCTAAACAGCCATTAAAGGGGTGAAAAACACACTTAAAATTTGAATTTTAAATACTAATATGTCATTAATTCATGTTGCCTTGGAAACAAATGCAACTAAATTCAAATTCTCAAATTAGTTTTTCTACGAATGTGAATTATGTTTTTGACATTAGAAAACTAATATTTATATACAAATGGCAAAAAGAGCTGTAACCGTTGTAAGTATATATGTTTTTTTAATGTATTACGATATGTATATTCATAGTAGTAGGTTATATAAATAAAATATTTAAAAAAATGTATATTTAAAAATTATTTAAAAAGATAGAAAGAACATGGAAGTCATGTATGGTTCTCCATACCGATATTTGAGTTATAACACGCGCGAAATTCGAAAAATATATTTATACTATATGTATTTCATATCGTATATGAAAGAAAAAAATAACCGGAAACGTCATTAGAGTTAACGTCACGTTCAAAATCGATCTACTGCCGTGGATTAGGTACGGGGATAATATCAACCCTACGTCGGCGGCGGGGTGAAGAGTGCATAAACCTGTTATACTGTGATAGAGACAACGGGTGGTCCTCTCAGCGTCATCCATCTAAGCCGCATTATCTGTCTTGTGATCGGTGCCCGAATGAAAAATACATACTTACCCACTTCGCTTAGATCGCATCGGATCATTTCATATGTGAAATACGATGACCAATTTTGATCTGCAGTCGTTTCGTGGTATTGTGTTCTATTTTCTTAAAAAAAAAAAAAAAAACGCTTGTCTTAGCTAGGGAGATTTATAACAGTCGGATTATGGATAATTAGATAGATAATTTTATAAATTGGGTTTTGAAATGTTTCTGTCTAGTTAGGATATAACTATTTATTTAGATAGAAACGTTCTGAGTAACTGACTCATCAACGCCGAACCCAAACGTGAAATTTTAATAGCCCATTAAGAAGTGTTTTTTAGTTTTTCGGGCGTGTTACGAGTATACTTTTTTTGATATATTTATGATGCAGACTGCTTATACATATATTATAAATGTTTATAAAAATGATAATAACGCCAGGCAAGCTATTACAACAAGGCCACCAGGAAATTATGGGTACTTATATAAAATATTACAGTATGCGCCGGTCATTGTAATTCTATTTGTCCCAGGAGTCCAATAAGCGGCGATTCTAATAATTGAATATTTTTCAATTACTCAATCGATACTTATAAATCTGTACCTAAATTCTGTTTGTACAATTAAAATATTTTCGATATTTTGATCTTTATATCAATATAAAACATTTATTATTAATTAATTTTATAATTCAAAACAATTGATATTTATTTTTAAATCTGAATGATGACTCGTGAAGCGATATGGTAACAATACTAGATAATGTGTTATTTGTCCTTTATATTTCCTTGTCTAAGAAAAATAATATAAATATGTTTGATAGTTGACACAAATGTTCTCTACTTGTTAGTTCCGACATGGTGCAAAAACTACTGATCCGATTTTGATGGGATTTTCATTTTTCAAAATCTTAGAATCTAGAAGCTTAGGTTATATGATAATTGATTTGTGACAGAGTAATTAAATCAGGCACGTATTGAGAAAAAATGACAAATGTTTTATAATAAAATTGTATACAAATGAAAATAAAATATGATATATGAAAAAGTTCTGTGTTGCCCACAGTTGTTTCTAAATTTTAAATTATACACGTCAGATAAACCGTTATGTTAACAACCTTTTTGAAAACATAATGTTTTATTTTCTGATTTTCTTTTGTAAATATATGTGTTCATGTTGATATGTGCAACAGCAAAAATATGTACTAAAGGGTTAATGTATTTTATCGCGAAACTACCCCACATGTATACAAACAAACAGGTTTAATCCTGACGTGCATATAAATATGAAATTTCATGTTCTGAAGATAACAAAAAATATACAGCCTGTTAAATTAGTGAACAATACACTACGTTGGCACTGTGTGGAAGATGGTTGACGGTTTTGGAGATACGATCTGCAACGTTTACATTAATTCAATTATAATATCGCGGGATAGGTGCCTCAAAAGCACCACCACTAGTTTTCAGCAACAATAGTGATGATGTCTGAATATATCTTTTGATAGAGTACCGACCATCTTTTTGATGACGTGGGTCTAAATTGAATTGTTTATGTTTGCTGTTTTGCGTGTTAGTTAATGGAATAGAGCGTTGTTGACAACATAGTTGTAAACTTTATAATTATGATCGTGGTATATCATTATTGTTTATTTTAAAAATTAAATATTTTTGTTAGTGATGTTGGTACCTATACGCATAATAAGTTGGAAAAAAAATTCGCAGTGAACCGTGTGTTGTGTGCATGTTGGGTGAGTATGTTGGGTGGGCATGTAGAATATTTTAGGTCACTATGATTTTGTGGATATTATGCCGGGTAACACTGGGTCCAATGCGCTAGTAGTTAAATAATAAAAAATGATGTTAATAATATATATCGTATATGAAAATGGTCGCTAAGAAGACTAAGGGGCTCGCAAATTATAGAATAATTAATTTAGCAAAGAGCTCGTGCGAGCCCCCGCGATATCCTTTTAGCTTACCTTTGCCTGCACGTACTTTTCGTAACTTGAATATATTTGTTTAATACATTTTTATACACATTTTTAGGAATAAGTGTTTTGCGACATGGTCGCGTCCAAAGGGTTAATTTTTTTTTGGTTTTGCGAAAAAGACTTATTTATTATTTTGAATGAGAAAAAAAAACATGTCAAAGAAATAAAAATAAAGTAATATTCTATTAACATTTTTTAAATAGTTTTAATAAGCATAATTAATTTCAATTCAAAAGAAAGACATATTCGATGTTCATTTAAAAACTTTTGTCCGTTAGTAACAGGGAATTATCGGTTGTGTGGATAATCAGGAAAAACTGCCAACGCCAGAACGTCGCAGAATTGACGTGGAGCGGCCATCAGAGTGCGTGACCATTCTCCGAGCGACGCAAACGGTGTGGAGAGGAAAAAGGGACAGATGAAGGCGCGAGTGTGTGGGACAGCAGCAAAAGGAAGTCGGTGATGGAACGACGGCGGGTGTGAGTGTGGAAGGGTGTATGTGTGACGTCTGACGGTGAGACATTGGCGTTTGTTTTGTTCTGACATTATCACTTTAATGAGTGACGTTAATGTTTTTTTAGAAACGAGGAAAAACTGTCATTATTTTACTTTTAAGATTTATGGACTGTAAATATATTTTTTAAATGACCAATTGTTACTGGGTAAATTTTTGAGAGCCTTAAAATTTCCTATTCAAGTGTAATTTACATATATTATTTAAAATGTCTTCCTTCTAAAAGAAAGTACGTAGAATCGCATTCAGAAGTGGTCGACCAGTTTTCATTCAAATTTGTTTATCCCAATTCTTCCCATTTGATTATTGTAATATTTAAATCATTTCTCCATGTACCAAGCAAAGACAGATATTTTGAAACTCATTTGCTAGATAAAGAAGTACTCTTCGTTTATAGTACTCATATATATTATTAAAGATAACCGATTTTCGAATCTGTGGTAAGCGATTCTGATATTTACTGTGGTAGACGACTTCTGAAGCCCATAGTATACATATACATACATGATTATTGATAATAATAATGATTATTTCGTAAGCTTTATACAGTAGTATTAAATTGTTTCTGTTAAATAATGTATAAAATGTCTTGTAGTGGCCAAAGGAGTATAATTTTTTTTATATTAACAACAATGTAAATACCAATATAAAATTAGTTTGAACAATTTGTTACTATAATGCATAGATACGTACAGTAGAGAAGTTATTATATATCTCCAATATATTAGTGAATAAGTTTAACATCAAAGCCTCCTTGTCAGTTATGTCACGATGTGAGTTAAATTGTACTCTTTATGAGTCTTCATAAGGCATTCATAATTTTGAAATTTAATGACGGAAAAATGAACAATTTTTAACATATTTTGACCAAATGTCATTACTTTTAATGATATAAAAAATGCCTATTACATCAATTGTGATCAATATAACTTCACGGAGTAATGATTCAATATTTTTATCGGAGATCTGATTATATGAATTTCAAATGATGAAATTTATCGACATATATTTTTAAAATGTAAATATCACATACTGATAAAACTTTAGCGGCACTCTTGTAAAATGTTCGCAGAATGTTATAACTCGTAAAATATTGGGTGAAAATATATATACAGTAATATAGTATCTATTTTCTTACATACATATGATATATTTGTACACGAACCAACTATTAAAACTTAGAAAAAATTTCCGCAAACTAGCACGTAGACGTTTTTACTTTTTTACAACATATATTTCACTTATGAGCAAGAAGAAGTTACAGCAAGGTATCGAGCAAGTGCCAGAGTACGAAGATGTTGTTGAGGGAGAGAACGAAGATAGAGTTAGGGGTTGAGAGGGGTAACGACACGTGATTCTGATAGTAGGGAGGGTTGTATCCTGCTGCCAATCCAGCCACGAGTCTGTTGTATACAACACTAATTGATTGACTCGGAAACAAGTGTTTTGTATTTCTCTAAATTGCTTTTGGATTGCGCTGTAAATGAATATAACAATTTATTTACTAGACACTGGTCTTTTGTGGGGCATTTTTTTCTCATATAAATTTATTGCTTTATATTTATATAAAAATATGTTGGATGTCAGATTCTTGCAAAGATTTTTGTCATTTGTTTTCAATTACTGTTTCGTAATTTACTAACAACATTAGCTACTAATTATTATAAAGTACTGGAACCAGTCTTCGCCGCTTTATGAGCAAGGTATATAGTTTTTTGGGATTGATAGACTTTTTTTATAATTCTCATGAACTCATGTTACTAATAAAAAAAAGTGCCTCTTTATTAAATCAATTTAATTACCAGTCTACGAATAGAGTTTATTTTTTAAAATATAGTCTTTTATTTTGTTTATGCTTTTTTCTTCAGTAACGGACAAAATAAAACCAGTAATGGGCATCCAGTGATAGACACTTATTAATGATTACCAAAAAGTTATTAAATAAAGAATGGTAAAATTGTAAACAATGTAAAGCAGATGCTATGATAATATAATAATTAATCAATAGATTGCACTAATAATTAGTTTCAATGTCCACCATTTTGATACACATTAGCCGATTGTCATCAAATTATGCTGTTTTACAGTTAAGTATCTATAGATTATGATTCAGTAATGGCAGACCAATCTCGCGGAGAAGTTGGCACCATATTTTTTTTTTCAGTGCAGTAATCAAATATCAAGTTTTTCTAAATCAGTATAGAATATAATAGAAAATATTGTATTTAGTAATATAATTACATTACAGGAAGGTTGGATGTATACAATAATTTGAATTACATATATTCTGATACATTTTTTTTTGTACTCAAACTTACATGAGTGACATGAGTAAAAAAAAAACATTATTAAAAGAAAAAGTCTCTCCATGTATGTTTGTGTATGTGCTTATACTATACTAATATATTAATAATGTGTAATATTAAATTATAATAAATCAGTATATTTAATTAAACAAATGTCCGACCCTGGGGTATGATCCAAGACTGGCGTCAGTATATACCTTAGATTTATTGTTATATGTATTCATTTTCTTTTATCCTGTAGATGCTTAAAAAATGTACATGGTATTTTTACCGCCATTTGCATTTTCATATTTTGATAGTAACAGCAATGCCACTTATTTGCTCATAGATTTATAACATGCTACGTAAAATTGATACTATTGTTCTCCGAAATAACGCGCTCCGAAAAATCAACAGCGTCCATTTATTCAAATGTTTTATAAAACTCGGTCTGCGACCCACATTTTGAGAACGTCTGATATAAAATATACGTCGTCTATGGGATATGTACATTGTAAATGATATTTGAGAAAAATAGCCGCCATCAAGTTTTGGTTACATATATCCATAAACTTTCCTAATTTAAGGACTTTGGGAACAACGCAAACCGCTGGCTGCCTACACAAACTGAAACTTAATTGATAATGCGTTAACAATAGTATTATTAAAACTATCATCGTTCTCCTATACAAATGTTGAATTAATATTATTTATTTATTATTAGTGCGATGTAGATGCAATATGCATACCTAGATCTTATAGAGAATACGCATAAAAATAGTGATTAAATAAAATATTAGTAATTTTATAATAAGAGTAAGAAATTCTAACCAGCATTTTTAGATGTTTCTGTATTATAAATTTTTTAAACAAAAAATAAAATAAACATACAACATAAGCTATATATCGTGTATATTTTTAAGATAAAATATTTACAATATTATTATTAAAAGTAAACATTTTTTAGATATGTATAATTACAATATTGTTAGTAATTTTATCTCATTGTATATGTTGTAGAATATAACATGATGAAATAACAACAAAAAACATAACTAATTACTTCTATACTAATATTATACATAAATGCGAAAATGTTTCTATCTCTCTGTCTGTTTTTTACTTTTTCACGACTAAACCGTTGAACCGATTTTGATGGAATTTGCTAGAGAGATAGCGTGCATCCTGAGGAAGGACATAGGCTACTTTGTATCCTGAAAATTTATTAGATAAAAAATAGGTGTTTGACATTTGTACGCGCAAAAGGTTATACTTTTTTGGAGTAGACATCTAGTGTGTCAATGCGAAACTAATTGTAAGTAAGTGTATAAATGTTTTATTTTTTTGTTTTTATCTATTTGTTACAGTTTAAAAGAAATAGTGCATAAATATTTATCACTTCAAAATTTAATTTATTATAGTATATTAATATTAAATCGTATCACGAATGTGACCAGCCGTGCGCGAGTTAAAAAAATACAATTCGTGAACGTGAGTAATTGTGAACAAAAATTACTGTAACATTACTATAAAAATACTATATCCCTAATTAGTAAGCGTTAATTTTATTTTCAACATTATTAATAAGTTATTTTTGTAACAACATTAAATATAAATTGAAAGGTGGATCTCTATACTTGTTTTCTGCAATAAACGTTGAATTAAAAGATAATAGGCATGATGCCAGTAACAAAGTATCACTGAAATTATGATTTTAAATAATGAAATAAGTTAAAAAGATTCTAAAAAATGTATTTATTTTTATATTAAAAGCGAGATTAATATGACTTTTGTTAAAATAAAAACACAAAATACAGCAATCCGCCATGTTTGATAAAACACCAGTCAGAGTGGATGACGTCACGGCTACGTAAACGTCATTTTTGTTTCATTAATATCTGCACTGTTTATTAATTATTTTGTGGTTTTAAATTATAAATTTGTTCAGTTTTGTGTTACCAAAAGTAAAACCGAGAAACATTAGCGATGGAACAAGGATTTATTTTAGTTGACAAGGAGTGTTTACTTGGGCGTGACGTCAAAAATGCGCCATGACACCTGCGAGCGTTTTGGCGTTAAATTCAAAATTAGTTTTAAAATGGTCAATTTTTGCGATTAAACCTTTATTTTCTGCAGAAATAATCATTTGTTTGGAAATAAGAGACACGTAAGATCATCATAAAATAGTTTTTAAAAATTAGGCATCATGCCTATTGAACTATAGTATAGGATAGTATGTAAACAATCACATATTATTAGACAATTTAACTGTAAAAATTAATTTTTAATGTTTAATAAATTATAACCGAATCAGTTTGCCTTCTATATGTTTTATAAAATGCATATATATATATATTGTATTTATGGTATATACAGGTAAATACTTATCTTTTATCACTATCAGCAGGTGTTATTATCTTATCTTATTTACTTTTGACTGTTGAAACCACATTTTAGTTTTTGGTTTGATCTTTTGTTACTTATGTAGATATAAAAATCTAAATACTATAATTTTGAAAGGTTAAAGGTATGTGTATATTAGTTAAGTTAGTTGACCATTTGTAAGTTTGTATCATAGTTTGTTTAGATATAAATATGTGAAGACACTTGTGCAGTTCAGTGCCACACCTTGAATAAATATGTGTGATAAAATAATGAAATATTTTTTATATTTTCACCGTATATCTGATTATTTTACATATTATATGATTATTACCGTATATATTATAAAAAAATAAAAGGAAAGTGAAAAATACATATTAACCTATGTATGGTATAATTAAAAATATTTAACATTTAATATAATCTGTGGTTACTCATTCTTATTTTTAATTTACATGCCTTTATCACTAAACAAACAATTTTTCGAAACAAAAATTCAGATAATCTGTTGCTTATGATAACAGCCCTACCTGTTTTCATGAATCAATATTCTAGTTAGTTCTAATTAAGTTTATATCTATATAAAGTTGTAATAAAAATAGGTGGAAACATGTGCGGAAAAAAATAGTTTAAAGTTTAAAATATTATATAGATTTGTAGACACTATTTTTATATGTAGATAATTTTTTTTAAATATATTAAAATAATAAAATTAACCAATATATTATCGACTCACTTGAAACTAAGTAAGTACACCTTAACCCCAATAAAACAATGTCACAAGATATGTGTTTCGATTTCACAAAAAAAACTCATCAGGAATATTAATAGTCCTTGTCTGGATAAATATATATAAGTATTTGCATCATCAAATAGCTTATAATAATTTTAATTTACTTGAAGACAAAAATAATTTAAAAACTAATAACAAAAAAATTCAACAAATAACATTTTTAAAACCATTCCGGGAAAAAAAATTTTGATCAAAAGTGATCAAATCTGATCTTGATAGGTCTACATTTTGAAACAACATCATATTTTTTCACTGAATTTTGATCTGTAGAGATCTGCAAAAATCTTCAACGACCTACAAAGATCTCTAAAGATTGTTGAAAATTCATGAATTTTAAACGTTACAACGATCTTCAGAGATTTTTGTAGATCGTTGTAGATCTTTGCTCTAACAACGACCTGAAAAGATCTACAAAGATTTCTAAAGATCGTTGTAGATCGTTATAGAGATCGAAATCATGAATTTTCAACGTTACAATGATCTTCAGAGATCTTTGTAGATCGTTGTAGATCTTTTCATTTCTGCACAGATCAAAAACCAGTGAACAAATATGATTTAATTACTTCAGATCTAAAATTTTTTTCCATATTTCAAACTGGATTCCTAATGTCTTACATTTTAATACCAACTTAATATTTTTTTTAGGATGTACACATTTAATTATATAATCCTGACGATTCTTTTATATGGTTTCACGGTTGGACAAGAAAATGCTCAGTTCCAACTATCTCCCTCTCTACGAGAGTGTTATGAAAATCCAGCACTGTTGGACAAGGATAGTAGATTACCGATGACTATGCCTGTACTGATTGATATTTTAAGGAAAATAGAAAATTATCCAACATTTAACATGGACATGAGACAATTTTCATCTAGTATTCTTCATAGGTGAGTATTTAATAACGAAAAATTCGTTCTTAAAAATGGTAATATAATTTATTTTCTTTCGCTACGCATAACTTGTATACCGTGAGTTCCAATAATCTTAAAACAGTAAAATATCTCAAAAAGGTTGAGTATTTTTTGTAAAAAATGTTTTATACAAAAGTTGAAGAATTTAAAAAACGTATTGAATGATTATATTTATTTGATCTTGGAATGACCTTAACCTATATTTTTTTATAACGGTATCTTAATTACAAAAAAGCAACTTTTTATCTGAAAAAGGTATTTCGGAAATTCAAAAATTTAAAAATTATCGTTTATTTTTAATATTGGGCAAGCGCATTTTTTGTTATTAAGAGATATTTTAAAGATTTGCTCATTTTCAAAATAAACGGTCTTTAATTTGATTTATTTTTAATAACTTACAAAAGTATTTCAGACAATCGCGACTGCAGTTTTTCAAAGTGAATTTTTTTTAAATAGCTTTGCATAATTTTATTAAATAAAATTGTTTCAACATTTTAACAAATTCAATGTGTTTGAAAATAATAATAATTTTAATTAAAGATTCCGACAAGATGGTATTTCACGTGCATCAGGATCAAAAACAAATATTCCAGGAATTATCCCTTACAGTCCCACAGGATTTCAGTTCAAGAAACACAGAATATTATTAAAATATATGATACCAGGAAATGCGCAACGCTTTGACAATAATAGCTTGACGGCAGTTGAAAGGGTAATATTATCATTTCATAAAGTCGCGTATAAATATTATAGATTGGATTTTATCCAAAAGATACTATATTTATAAAGGAAAATATAATAGATTTAAGAGGAATAAAGTAGAACATAAATGTATAAATGTTTGCACAAAATGAAATTTTTAAATTAAAATAATATTATAAATTATTTAAAATAAATATTTATATTTAGGATTTTAAATGTTATAATCTTGATAAATGTTCATACACATCAAATTATATCTATATGTTAAAAAAATTATTAAGTGCGAGTCAAGCCTGACGTACTGAATAGTTTTTCAATTTATTTGATTATGTTAATTAATTTTTTCGTTGGAGAAATGAAGAACTATCAGTTATATTTAATAGTTCGTCTATTAGAAAACAGATGGCTCCAATAAAATAGTTTTATAACAATTTTGAAATATTTTTTTAATAAATATCAATAAAATTGAAAAGCCTGTCTATTAATCTAGAGAATAACGAGTTTACTTTTTGAAATATTGCTCTCTTTGTTTCGTTATTTAATGATTTGTACGAGCATACAAACAAGTGAATATTCACAATTCTTTTATTAATATTTAAAAAACTACTCAATTAATTAAAAATGTAACTGCGTATGAGAAAATATTCTAATATATATAATATACTGTTATTTTTGTTTAAATTAAATTAATTAATATTTACAAGCAAAATCGTGGGGATACGAAATTTTTTTTTTTTATAATATAAAGTTTTTCATTCATTAAAACTGGTTAAATGATTTGATTTGTACTTGTACCTTATAGAACTAATCGAGATCTATAATTTGAGACCAAAACCCGCGTGGTAGCTCCTATGAGTGTTGAGATATACTGATTATAAATGTACACTAGCGCGAAAACTGATTTCATCGCGTTACATCAAGTTTCTGAAATGCCCTACACCCAGTATCTGAAATGTGAAACACTAGACGTTATTCACGTCAAAAATCATTAGAATTAAATTGGTTAGTTTGATTACTTGCAAGACAAAATCTTAAAACAAAATTATTTCCAGTGTACTTTACACTTCATGCTCTCTGATTCACACGAATTACAAATTCGAGGAAATGAAGGTCAAGTTTGCCGACTTGGATATTACAGACGCATACGAAGAGAAGCCGAATCTTTAGAAGAAGATATTGAAATTTTAAAAAATTCAAAGTTAGTTCAAAAACAGTAATTTATAGCTTATTTAAAAAAATAAAAAATAAATAAATTTGTAGACAGGACCGATACGGGCGAAGAGGTTTACTTCAAAGTCCTTCTTTAAATCCTGATGCGGAAGTAGATGTGATTCAACCAAGAGGAGACAATAATCAAATCAGTCAATGTCCAGTTGAAAATGGTGTGGTTTATACAAGGTGGGGTTCGGTGACAGCTGGAGCCCTAGTTGCTGGTATTGCAGCTGGTTTGGCACCACAAGAAATTCAAACAAGAGATATTGATAAAAATGTTGGTGGAGGGTCCATTGATAACAAGTGGGCTGCAACATTTGCTGGTATAATACAATTAATTATCAATATAGTCAATTCTGTTTTTAGACGAATTTTGTTTACACGATTTTTAAATACTCGGGAAAAAGTTAGATCTGAAATGATCAAATCAGATCTTGATAGATCTGAATTTTGAGACAAAATCATATTTTTTCACAACAATCTACAAAAATCTACAACGATCTACAAAGATCGTTGCATATCGTGATAGAGATTGAAACGTTGAAAATTCTTGAATTTTCAACGTCACAACGATCTTCAGAGATTTTTGTAAATCGTTGTAGATCTTTGCAGGTCTCCACAGATCAAAAACAATCAATGAACAAATATGATATTGTCTCAAAATGCAGATCTATCAAATTTTGATTAGATCACTTCAGATCTATAATTTTTTCCCTGGCAGCACGGCCGATAACAATAAAATAATTTTTTTATACGTATTGATTTGATTTTACAAAATTTATACAATTTATTATTTTCGTAGTGGTAAGTTCTTTTTATTGTAAAATTTTTCTTTTTAAAATCTTTTTTTACACGATTTTTTTACACGACGACAAGCTGTACGTATCTACCGTGCAAAAACAGAATTGGGTGTATGTAACTGATAGTATAAGATCACAATTCAACCTGTAGTTCATTAAATAATAATAATAAAAAAACTAATCGTAATTATTCTTTTTTAAGGCCCAAAAATAAGTAATGATTTTTTTAAAAATATTACTGAAAAAGTCAAATATTGAGATATTTTAAAATAAATTTCAAGTAAAAATTAATTTTAATATGAGTTGTAAAGTCTTTTGCTGCGCTACCTAAAAAAATATACGAGTATGTATTAGAAGAGAAATTACAATTAATATGTAATTGTAATTTTAAATTTTAATTAAACTTATTATATTAATAATTGTATTGCACTCTATTTCTTATGTTTTGTTTTTGGCTAATTCGGCACATCTCTGAATACATCAAATAATTTTAGAATAAGGCATTGTAATGGAAATTTTTTATCATTTCATTATGAAATATACAAAAAAAAAATTTCTCAGGTGACATAGCTGAAGTAGCTTTGATTCAAGGAGAAAAACAATATCTACAAGAAATTAGTAAATTAGAAGTGGGAGTTGGTGGATCATGGAACAACAGCCAAGTACCGAAATGGTACTTCTTACGCAGAAATGATAACCTGGAATTAACAGACGGCGAACTCCGTGGAGATCTTGACGGTCTAATCTTAGGTTCCAATGTGCAAAAATGGGCTCGAGATATTTCTTCGTTAAAACTTTCACAGTTGCTAGACATGTATTACTCAAAGCGTGGAGTGTTCACAGAAAAAATACGTGCGTGTAATAGAAATATATTGTTCACTGAATATGCGCCCACTGAAAAAATAGAAGATCAAAGTAGGGTTGCTACCCAATTGTTCCAGCCTCAGATTCTGATGAGAATCACTGTCAATGGATCACAATTGGAAGCGTGGTCAAATAAAGCAGTCAGAGCTGTACAAGAATATATACGTAAGTTTAAATATATATTATCTATTTTTAAGTAATTTTCACATTGAAATTAATGTAAACTAATCACATTTCAGCAACTTTACAAGACATTACATGTACCGCCAGTGAGTTCACCCTAAACAATCAAGTGGTAACTGATATTACAATTATAGTAGATACTGCATGGCCCTATAAAGACATCGAAGCTATTTTAGCGTAAGAATGTTAATTTGATATTTATTAACTGTAAATTATACGTGTATGGCGATATTTCAAAGTTCAATCCTGATAGAAGTAAAAAATATTTCTGAATACTTTCATAAATACTTAAAGTAACGTAGAAAAAAAATATCATAATGAAATTAACTATAAAAATAAACAGCTAATGAGAGGTACAGGTATCTAGCACCCTCCATCACTATTAATTAGGTTTTTAATTTTATAAAAAAAGAAATAACCTCACCAGCCATTTTCGAGGTATTCATATTTTTCATTAGTTATACTTGTTTTCTTAATAAAAGAAATTAAATACTCTAATTGTTAAACTGATTTAATTGTTTAAAATTAGATGACAATTTTCCCGATTGCGTTAGTTTCGATTTTTACCACTGAACACGTCGATACCATCGCACCACATATCAATATTATTGTAAAAAGAAAATCCTTTGTGTCTCTGAGACTGGCGTTACCGCTGTAAAGTTAAAATATCTGTTTTCAGTTACCTTATCGAAAATATTGATATAAATATATATGGAACTAATGTAACAATTGTGAGTGCCAAAGACCCAAGAGTTGTTTTAGTCAATGGAACACAGTCGTTGTTAGGCTTCTACAGTGTATTTAATGAAACAACTTACACAAATTGTATGTATCGATACAAATACATATTTAATTCTGAAAAATGATTTCGTTAATATTTTTTAAAGATATCCAAGGACTTGATCTGATTTACATTTATGACGAATTATTGATCACATCTGCAAACAAATTGAATTTAGAAAAGAAAATGAATTTAGCTGGAGGACGGTCACAAATTGCTTTAATTCTTCCGTACACATCTGTAAGTTATGATAAAGAAATAGCAGAAGGAAGACTCACAAGATTGAGAGAAGATGTCCCAGGTAATTTGATTAATTAAATGAATATACTATGTGAGTACATGTATATAAATATATGTATTTATTTGTGTTTTAGATTTGAAGGTGCTGTATGCATCGAATGGAAACAAAGAACAATTTAATGAATTGGTAGAAGATAAGAGAGATACTTTTACTGTATCACCTGGACAGGATATTGCAGCATCATTACGACCCTTAATTGAGAGGATTAAACAAAGTAATCTGTTATATAATTACTGAATTTATCGATAGTGTCGATTATGATTAAATATCAAAAATATTGATAGTAAAAATAATGAATACGAGAAATACGATATTTTAAATATTTCGACGTCCTAAATTTCAATTTACAAAATCGGAATCAGAATCACATTTTTGAGCCCATTTTATTTTTCAGTTAATTAATTAAATTATAAATCGACCAAATACTGATAAGCTAGGGTTGCCAACAATAAATAATAGTCCTTTTAGTTTCTTGCGATATCTAAAGAATAGAAGGAAGCTATATTATTATTTATTATCTTGTATTGTTTTTGAAATATTATTCTGATGCGATTAAAATACATTCTGTATTTATATATATATATATTTCTTAATGTGTTGATACATTAAAAAAAAACAGTGTGCAAGATATGCAATTAAATATACAAAAACATTATTTTCTTAGTACAACGTCGAGTGACTTATTCTGAATGCGGATCTGATTGGGAATCAGATCGGGAAGACGGCGGAAACACTCTAGTGCAGTATGTGCAACCTGGCGATATAAACTATTACCAACTACGAGCCAACTATTTCTTTAGGAAAAGAGACCAGCGACGCGTGAAGATTCAAGGCAATAACTACCTCAAGTTGAAGATGTGTTACTCACGTCAAGAAGAGTTACCACGCGAAGACAATAAGGTAATTGACATGCGATGAATGTATGGACTCACGAATGTAACTCTGTAAAATAAAAAATAATATTATTTTCACTATGACCGTGCGGTCACAGCAAAATATCTCATAAACTATATTAGCTATAAACTTGAAATTTTAACTGAGCATGTAAAGTTATGACTGACAGACATATATGTAAATATTTTGAAAAAAATCAGGGGAGTGCATAAAGGTAATGTTAATAAATATAATTCATATATTTTTTATACCAATTCGTGTGAGTTGTCAAAATATAGATTTGAATCATTAGAATTCGATCATATTTTTAATTTTATCCTTTTTTAACTTATAATGGTACCTTAAAGGGGTTCCAAACAGTCATTAACCCCCCCCCCCACTCTATCACGATAACTACTGGTATAAAAATCTGAAAAAATTGGTAACAGAACCTTGGTGATATTATCAACGATAAATACTAAAGTCAACAATATTTTTTCAAATATAGATTTTTATTTTATTTTTATACGTAGGCATGAGGGGTGTCAAAATTTAAATCTAAAGCATTTTAACTCAAAAATGGCGCCTATATAGGAGTCCAAACAGCCCCTGTACTTAATACGAGCCTTTTATAGTGTATGTTCTGACCGTTTTTTTTTGTATGCAGATAAAAATAAAAATTCTAATAAGAAAAATTAATTTATTTACTTAATACTTTTTAATTTTTTCCTGGTAAATATTTAGTTTAATTAAATTCTAACTTTTTTATATAGATTCCCAATTCAGACATAAAATGTGAAGAAATATCAGCCGGTACAAAGGAGATCATGATAGAGGACATGTGCAGCGATCACAAACGTATCATGGACTGTCCATCTCTGTACTTCTCTGTAGAGGCACCTATATCAACAATGCAACCTAGTTACCAATGTCATGGTAAGTAGCACTATGGTATTCTTTAAAAATAACAATAAAGGTAAAAAATAGAATGCAATTACTTATGAGCCAAGGGGCGTCAAAATCTTTAATCCGTCTCTGTTATCGAAAAGTTTATTTCTTTTATGATGTTATTGTAATATGAAGGAATATAATATGTAAATAAAAATTAGGCGCATTATTTTAAATAATGTTGTTTCGACAAAAAATTCATTACTATATATGTACAAATAAGAATTACTTTTGTTTTTTACTAGCCTGCAATATGTTAGTTAATAATTATAAATTCGTGATGTGTAACAAAGCGTTTGATGTTAATTATGTTTATTTAAATATTAAGTATTTCTAGTAAATATCTACTTATGTAACAACAATATTAAAGGCTGAGTAAATTTATATCACCTAGATTTTTTTGGAACTGACAGTCTCGTCTTGTACAAATGACCGAGTTGTCATTTGATTTTAGTCCCTCTAAAACTCACCAAAGCTCTTCCACCGCATTTTACCCTCCCCACTATAATGTAATTAACAAACAGATTTATATATTTATTGTTTTCAGAAAAAGCATGCAGATATCCTGACTCGATACGTTTTTCAATAATAACAGAGAGAATGACATGTGATAATGGAGCAGCTACAATTATATTGAATATTCTTCTTTTGTCGTTAGTATTAGTACACTTCATGTAAATATAAACAATGTTTATTTTAAGTCTATAAATACAAGCATTTATTTTCATAGTGTGTTTTTTAAAATAATTATTATAGTTCTTGTATTAAAAAACATAATTGTTGTAAATATATTTTTGTAATAGAAATATTTTAATAAAACTTGTTTTATTATTTCTCTTCGAGATCATAAAGTTGTAAAATTACATTTTTTCTTTGTAGGTGTTTTTAAATTATTTTGCGGTAAGAATATTTTATTTGATGGGATATACAATAGGTATAATATAATATTTTTTAAAAGAAGCCTTGAAATTTATGACGATATTAATTTTTTTTTTAATAAAACTGCACAATATGCTATATCAATGTAAGTATGTACGTACATATTTAAAAAAAAACGCTTCGAAAACATAAATAATCTATCTGTACAATATTTATAAAATTAACCGTATTTTTAATGAAATCTACGATAGTTTGAGTTCACTTTTTTTAACTAAAATAACACTGATATTGTTTTCTGTAATATGAGATATAAAAAACTATTGATTGAGTCTTGGGTTCTGGGTATAGTTCGCGATTGGGACGTTCTATCGGCCATTGCAGTGCTCTGAAGATGTTCACTGCAATAGTCGATAACACGACCAAATCGACGCGGCTTGTACCTACAAGCTAAGAACTATATCAAGATCACCGCAGAAGCTTAAAAGTTTGTATAACTGTAGATCGCCTATGTCAATAATATTTACATGTGAGTTTTGGCAAATACTGTATAAAAATATGTACTTGTAAATTTTGTAAACCTAGTCTTCATTACAATTTCATGCACAAAATAATTTATTATTTATATAATCAATAACCTTGGTTAAACATTTTCTTTATTTCCGTTATTTATTTGTTCAGTTACGTGCTGGTATCTAATAATCAGAATGACTTATAAATATATTGCAGAATACAATTATTACATTTTAATTTTTATAATTGATATACAATACAACATACAAAAAAGTATTCATTTTCTATGATGATTTATCTTTCTCGAAATGTTTTTTTTTATAAAACACCTGTAATTAATAGAGATTGGAAAAATAGTTGTTATTTTCAATGAAATAGTTACTAGTTGAATTTTTTTCGGAGGTAAATAGTTTTTTTACGATTTGATTATTTGATTAATTAGTGCAAACGAAGCAGTAAAAAGTGTCGCAAATAGTTTTAAATAGTTGGAAAGGTAGTTGCAAATAGTTGATTTCAAATCGTGTTCAATCAAACCAGTTTTCTAAAAACGGTGGAGATATGTAATAAAAATTACAATAAATGCATTTTTACGCAATAGTTGAAAAACTATTTTTCCAATCTCTAGTAATTAATAATGTAACTGTAGAAATGATTTGCAATTTTAAAATTATTATTAAAATAAAAGACTTGGCTTTAAATCAAATATTTTCAGACTATTCTGAATTTTGTGTATTTTTACCCAGATTGAACTAACAAAAATTCAAATAATAAGCTATACTATATCTATACAAAAGCTAATTTAAAACTAAAAAAAGTAATGACAAATATTACACAATGTAATGATCATTATGTTTGAACATGAAATAACTAATAACAAATATCTAATCAATCCAATTTGTGTTTTTTATACTTCGTTGCAATTACACGGAAATAAATATGTACATTACGTATACGCAATTATATTTTGATTCTGCGGTTATGTAATTATGTTGATAAACGCACTAATTTTTTTTAGTACAATCCAACAAAATAATAATTCCGTTTTGACACGGTCAAGGCTTATATTTAAGTATTGTTGAAAGTGAGAAGAGTTATACTTTGATTACACATTATGGTTCATAATTGTCCAGTGGCGTGGAGTTGGAAGAAAAATGAATAACTCCGTGTATATTATGCACTTCCCATTTTTTAAGAGAATGACTAAACTGGAAACTGATGATTATTTTTTTTAATTTTAATTTTTTTCTAATTATATTTTGCAACGGTTTGAAATTTAGGGCGTTATATGAACACGGGCTATAAAATTTAGTCTAAGAGAGTTTGCACGCCGTAGCTTCCACTTTCTTCAAAAATGCCCCGTACCCCCCCCCCCCCCCAAATCAGTAAACAATTTTTTTGCGAGCTGAAAAAAGTCTTATATAGGAATAAGGAATATTCGAAAATAAGCCATTTATATTTTCTATATTAAATTTACAAAAATTTACAAAAAAAAACAAACAATAATGTTATGCACCTATTATATTAATAATTCAGTAATTTGTAATGTTTTAAAAATGTATTTTATATAAATATTTTAATAAAATCAACTGCAAGTTTTCGGCCGCGGGCCACATTTAAAAGTCTTACAGGTTATGTGTTTGACAGCACTATTTTAGATCTTATTAAATAATTTTTCAAACTATTATCTAAAATTTGCTATTTTTTAACAATTTTTCTGTTATAATGAATCGTTTTCGAGATATTCGATATTCCATAATAATGCATACAAAAGTCTTGTGGTGGCCACATTAGTGTATTTTAAAGGTAAATATTATAATTCTACCATTGTTTTTTTTAAAATTAACTATAAAATAAAAATAACATAAATAAATACATTATTTTATTAAAGGACCGTACCATCTTTAAACGATGATTGTGGTTATTAATATGTGTTAATAATGTTAATATAAATACACAATTTAAACAACGACACATTGACCGCCACTGTCGCTATCAGGGTTTGATCAAACCGGATACTTTGAAATAATTACTCTACCTTCCTAAAACAATGCCTTGTTTTGAAACCACCCATCCGAAGAGAATAACCTCATACTGAAATAACTCCTGCGTTAAAATTATTCCAGTGGTTTTTGGTGTAATTGCCTTTGTAATGCCTTAAGTCTTTGACGTCACAGTGTCTCGTCATATTTTTATTATTATTCACAGAAATTAGTATATGTTGGCAGCACAATTAATATTTTATGATATATATATTTTTTATATATATTTTTTTATTCATTATACATATATAGAAAATCGTAAATATCTCGGCTCCTATGTGAGATAAGGGTTTGTTCTCCCCCCCCCCCCAAAACCTCCTACTCTGAAGTATTTTTCCCGACGTATCGAATGAAACTAATTACAACCATAGATACGTGATAAGAGTTTAAACATTTTTTTTATTCATTTTACAAAATCAGAAATATCTCTGCTCATATGCAAGAAAGAGGGTTGTTTTCCCCCCTGAATGTTTGTAAAGCTGAAGATCTTTTCTTTATAATTTGGTGATTTTACAGTGATACAAAAAAAAAATTAATAGAAATGTTAAATTTACAAGTCTTTTTTTAGATTTGGTCAAAAATTGATATATTCTATATTCTATTTTTTGCAATTTTCTTATGGATAGCAAACATTTGTTTTGCTACTCAGCGAGCTTTTCGATTTAATACAAAATGCATGTATAATATGTGTGCATTAATTCATATAGATCCTTATGGCATAATTAATAAAATGAAATGGTTTTAGTTTTGTATGATTAAAACAAACTCTTCAGAAAGCTTGTCATCAAATATTATTAAATCATTATATTAGTTTTCAAAACTAACAATAAGATGAATAACTTAATAAGTTAGAGTAGAAAACTTTACAAATTCATCGTTGATTGAAAATAATAAATGAATCTTTAGTTATTGAAAGTTTAAAGAGATATTCTTATTGAAAATAATTTATTTAAAGGTGAAATTATTGACGGTATACTTGAAGTATAAAACATTATAAAATAAATATAATACTAATTATAAATATTTTATGTACATTAGGACCTTTTACGATTACTTCCATGGTTAACTCTGGTACTTCCATAGATTAAATAATTATTCAAGGTTAGATTTAAATATATATACACGTGCGCAAAATTAGTATTGTTAGTTAAGCTTCAGATTCGGACAAACCTTAAGAAGAAATTTAATATTGTAAGTTCCATTGTTTATAAAATATTATTTGTGTATTGTTAAAAATAACAAAGTGAATAAGTGCAAGTGAAATTTTACAATTGGATTACAGTGAATCGGATTTATGTGGAAAAATTATATAAACAATTTTTTTTTTTTTTTTTTGATTAAATACTCCAAAAACGGCAATATTTTTATTTAAAAAATAATTTTTTAAAAATAATTCGTATATTGCGATGGTTAATTGTTTTTTCATTTTACATTTTGAGAAACCTTAAACCGAAATACATGAAATTTTTTATAGATTCAATAATTCTAAGATTTCTTTCAAATAACATAAATGTTGCAGGGACATAGTTACCATGACTTCTTTTAAGTTGGAAGGAACTTTGGAGTGCATTTTGAATGATGCAGGATGGTCACTTGAACGTTTCCATGAAGATGTAAAAGCATTGCAAAACTGGATTAAAACTCAACCCCATTTACCGCATTATCAGGGTAATTTTTTGATATTATTTTAATTAAAAATTATAATAATAAAAAATAAGTCTTCAAAATATTAGCTTTCGAGTATATATAGTTGCATACTTACCTATTAAAACAAATAAACATATAATTTTTCATTATTCATGATTTTGCCGGAGCATTTTTCCACATTTCTAACCTAATGTTATATTTCCATAAAATATATGCATTTTTAGAATTTTCTTTAAAATCTTGGATTGATTGTATGAAATAAATCATACAAAAAGGACATATCAAAATTTCATACCCTGTTTATAATAATAATATTTTCGATAAAGTAAATAATTTTTTTTAATTACGTCTCAACAGAAAATTTTTAACCTGATCGTATGATGACAATTTTTATAGACTTTTTTTACATTTCAAAATAACTCATACTCTATTTTTAATAATTAAAGAATTTGAAAAAATTATAAAAAATATCGAAAATTTTAAAGTTCAAATCCAAAACATAGTTGAGATAAAAGAGTAGATGGTTAGATATGTAATAAAAAAATAGCGACGAAATTTAAGTCTCAATATATACATAAGTTCCTATATTTAAAAAAAATGTTTTGATCATTTATTAGGCATATTTATTAAGACATTATTTGATATGGATTATTTAAAATGTTTTGGGCTAAACATAAATATTTTTTTGCAGATGAAGAAAGATTGCAACACCACATTTTAAATAAGAAATTCAGCATGGAAAAGGCAAAAAAAAAGATTGATATGTATTACACTGTCCGAAATTTCGTTCCAGAATTGTTTGCCAATAGAGATCCATTAAGTCCACGATTACAAAATGTGATGGATCAATTGTAAGAACATTTAACGTGAATTCGTTTAAATTTAATATTAATTTTGTCCACAAAATATTTAAAAAATAGACGTAATTGTAATTTTTGAGTGCCATTTTAAAACATCGTGGGTATTTATATTTATATGTAGGTCATAATTGTAAATTAGTATCAGATTAATGGGAATTTAAATAAATAATTCAATTCAAGAATATCAGTAGTTTTGTTGATGACAATGAATCACAACATGATTTAAAAATACATAATATTATTACATTTAATTAAATTTTTCGTGCCGGTAATGGGTACTACTATAAACAAAATATCTAAAGAACGACGCATATTACGTGAAAATTTTATGGAATCTTTTTTGTAGAGCATTCACATTTCTATAAAAAAGGTCTCTACAATTTTTGTAGTAAAATATTTCCTTACGAAGATCAATCCCTATTTTCTTCCTAAAATTTAAACCATATCGTCAATTTTTTTTTTCATTTTTTATATTAACACTAGCTAATCCGGCAAACATTGTTCTACCCAAAAATAATTAAAAAAAAAATCTGACATTAAATTCACATTTTCGTAATTATCTCGACTCCCGGGTTTATTTTTTTGTAAAAATATTTATTTCTATTATACGTATATAACATAATATTCTGAATTTGAGCCAAATTGTAACCATAAATACAATTTATCGAAATATCTGGACCCCAGCGCCACTTACCGGATCCAAAAAAATATAAACTTATCGGAACACCAAACGAACATATGGTGTGAATTTGGCTTCGATACGTCCAGTGGTTTAGGCGTGATGATGTGACATACGTATACATCAATATATGTATAAAAATTCAATGTTGTATGAATACTTTATCGATATTTATTAAAATTCTTCGATAATTAACCATATTTGTTGAATTTAGCACGAGGAAGCACTGGGCAATCACTTGGCAGATATTTTTTTACATTTAAATCACGGCCAATTATTAATTTCAACATAACCCGATTGAACGTTAACTTTAATAGCGCAAATTGTAAATAAATCATTAATATTTCTGTTCAGAATATGCTGTCCGATGCCAAAGCTAACTCCAGACTTGGAACGGGTGAATATGATCAGTCTGAAGTACGATGACGTTGACAAATTCATTCCTTGGGATTTCTATACATACATCTTCATGCTCGGGGATATTCGGCTATCGTGCGACTTCTCGAAATCAGATGTTCTCATTGTAGACATGAAGAACTTCAAACTTGGACAGATCACAAAACTAAATCCGGCAATTTTCATGAAAACTTATGTAGTAATGACGGTAAGTCTGTACATATACATATACATATATTATTATATTATGAATCTTTTTTATCTGTATTAAATGTTCTGCGAATCCATTTTGTACAAGACTATGTCTTAAATTTATTCAGAATTGTTGCAGTGTCAGCTGGGACCAAATAATAAAATTATTTTTCTCGTTTTTTGACATTTCAGATTTCTCGAAAAGAGATATTTTATTTCAAATTATTCGAGAAATTTTGTTAATGATAAAATTTATAATTTTTTTATAAAAAAAAAGAAAAAAACATTAAACAATAGGATATTGTTACCAAAATTGTAAAATTTCTATAGAATTAAATTTTTGATGAATATCAAATTTTTAATTTAATTTGAACATATGTATCCAAAGTTGATTATTCTAAATATTTTTATAAACTTGAAATGGTAATATTTGAATAACATATTCCATAATTCTAAATATAATTAAACATATATTTTAATTTTTAATGAACATGTTATGTATTTAAAGCATTTGAGATAAAAAATACGAATCAGCAAATCTATTTATCAATTAGTATCATACTAATTGGAAGACTTATCCTCCTGTTAACTTATTGGTTCCTACAGTATGTAGGTATTTTCAATAGTGAATCTAAATATCAATTTGTTTGATTTCCTATGTCTTATGGTGTCTAACTTTCTTATTTATTAATTTATTGTTTTACAACATAAAGAACTGTCTTTAAAGATAATGGTAAAAAGAGAATAAAAGTTTCCTGTATTTATACATATATGTTTACCACGAATGTATATATATTTGCCTAATATGCAAGTTAATATTTTTAATATTTTCGAATATATTATATAATTAGTGGTTTATATGATTTACAATCAAAATAGAGGCCACGTTTAAGTGCGTTCTTTCACAATGAAAACAATTAATATAAAACAGGTTATTCTTTATAACAATACAATTTACTTCAAATGTTCTCTGCAAGGTCTTTTTTATTTTTCACTATGATCAATTAAAGTATGTATTTTTAATATCAACTAATACAATCGATTTTAATTATATGTATATTAAAATAAGTTTAAGACAAAATTACAGTAATATTAATTGGTATTTTAAAAATAATAAACTTTAATTTTCTCAATTACAGCAAGCCTATGGACAAAAACTAAATGCAGTACATTTACTTAATGCTCCAGCGTACGTAGATACATTCATGCAAATGATTAAACCGTTTATTTTACCGAAACTGTTTAATAGGGTATGTATAAAATATCAATTTACAAGTGATCAAGTATTAACACTTATTATCTTTTTTTCGCATAGATACATTTGCACAAAGGATATGACACAATAAAAGATATTTATCCACTGGAATGTCTTCCCAAAGAATATGGTGGTACCGGAATTTCTGTCATAGAAACTAATGGTAAATATCCATATGGAAATAAATATGGGGCAAATATATTTGACACTTGAAAATACATTTATCTAGCATAATAAAGATATTAATAAATTAGTTCTATTTCTACCAAAAAAATATATAATTACCAAAAAGAAAGAGTCTCAAGAAACAAATGCTCCAAAATTAAATTTTTCTTTAACGGCCGTTTTTGAGTTTAGACAGATTTATATACTATTACAAATTTAGTACGTTTATAATTGGGATATATTATCCTTTCAATTTTAAGCAAAAAAGTATCAATTTGTTTATTTTAATTCGTCTCGTTTGTCGGACAGATAGGATAGAATTAATATCAAATACTAAGATCTACAGACCTTTCAAAGCGTATTTTGATTCTCACAGACTGACAGATTGACTGATCATCAAAATCTATAGGATTACTTCCTGTTGACCTAGAAACTTGAAATTTATTATTTGTTATTAGATTCAACTCGATACCTCCAGTCGTTCCTGATAAAAAGGGTCTTGACGAACAGACTGAAAGACGGACAAAAAAGTGATCCTATAAGGGTCCTGTTTTTTCATTTTGAGATATGGAACCCTCAAAACGGTCACTTCGAACGCACTGATAATAAAGTTTTGATACACAAAAAAATATACCTGCTTTAAAATATTTGGATGTAGGAAATATATAAAGATAACTTATACCTACATATATAACTTTTTAGTTTCAATGTTTTAGCGTAGTCGGTTTTTATTTTTGAACGTACATACAAACATACATAGACTGCCAAAATCATAACCCTCTTTCTGGTTTTACGTGGTTGGGTAAAAAATGGTACATTTTCAGTTATTATACGTTTTTAATTGTGGACCTTCCATACTGTGAACTGCGTCGGTGCAATCAGTTCTATTTTAAATGACAGATGTACAAATATATAGGGACTTTGAGGATTGGGATTAACACTGAATTTTCAGTCTATCATAAAAAATATATATTTAACTTGAAATTAAAATATCTTCTCATTTTGCATTTACAAATACCTATTAATTAAATTAATTAAATAAATATATATTGATAGTAACAATGTTTGTTTCTCAGAAATGTGGAATAAAGAAGTAATTCAATGGAGAGACTGGTTCTTGGAAGACATGAAAATAAAATCTGATGAATCCAAACGTCCTGAGAAATTAGAAGATGACATGTTTGGATCTCTTCATGGATCATTCAGAAAATTAGATGTGGATTAATTTATTCTACGAAGTTTGTCTGCTACTTATTTATTTTTAATTTAAAAGGTACTTAATAAATCTTCTATTTTTAATTCACAACATAAAATAATTTTAAAGAATTGATTTATCTATTTACAAAAAATTTAAAAACATTGATAAAGTTTATATATAATATTATTATTTACTTGTTGAACTTGGTTAATGGTCCATCTTCATATCGACGGTAGAAAGCTGAAACTAAATAAATATGTGATATTTTTGCCGGTATTTATTTCAAGCCACCTTGAATAGTATATTCTTCTTAGCTCTATAATGAAAATAAATACGGCGTTTATTAAAATAAAAAACCATTATAATAAGTAAAATAACATATCACAATAGACATATTACTTCTTTAAATAGAGCTAAAAAATACTAATCGTGAAAACATCATTTTTTCGTCTTTTTGTAAAATTTGGTATATGCCGCTTATTAGGTTTTAGTTTTCACCGTCGAAAATAAAATATATTAAGTATATCGTGTATAAATTTTTTATCATAAAATAATTGCCAAAGTTGTTTAATAATAAGGTCGGATATCATATAATAATATGTGTAAACGAGTGGTATATTTTAATTTATTTCTGTGCATATTTTATTACGGTTAAATATACATAAATTCCAAATCTAATGTGTGTTTTATATTATATCATTACCCCTATAATTTAATTGAAAATAAAATAACTAGTATATTGGTATAGATATCAATAATAACTAAAAAAATAGAAATAACATAAAATATTATATGCATAAATCTATAATATGCTAATTATAAGTTATAAATAAAATTCAGAAAGAAAGTACAAAAAATTAATTAGTCAATCCGTGTTTATGCATTTGTATGTAAATAAATAAAATTATATTATATCTAATGAAACAGGATTTTATCAGACAAAAAATGAATATAGATATAAATAGAATTGAAGAGATATTGTATGTTGAACAGCTGGGCGTGGACTGTGAATTTTTTACGGAAATAAACGATTTTGAAATTTTTGAGTGTTGGGCATGAGTAAAATAATTTAATCGACAATTTTAGGTGCTCGCGATAAATAGAGTAGCAGTCGAGACGAGAGTTGGGTAAATCTCATCTCGTTTGGTTTTTTAGAACTGAAATTTCGTCTTGGTTGAAAAAATTTCCGGTTCTTATTGTAATATAAAAAAAAATATATATAGTTAAGTAAAGAAAATCTTTTGTATTTTACTGTACAACTTTATTAATTATTGCTAGTCTTTTAAATGCTAGATTTTCTACGAGACTTATAAATAAAGTTAATATCGTCTCTATCTCTTCTTATCTGAAATTATGGCTTGCATTCCTATCGTTTACGTAAATATTTTTATATTTTTGGTTGTATATAATTTTTTTAAAGAGAGGAAAATAAAAACTGTTTTGAATTCTCTATACTTATATGCAAATATCCAACATGAAAATAATAAAATAGTTTTCCGAGTGAAATTATGATATATATTTTTTAATTATTATATGTAACATTTACATAAATATGATTATAACTTTTTACAACAATTATAGAAGAAAAATATACATATAAATCCATATATTTTAAAATTTATTTCTTTTTCACATAACTAGCGCATTAGACTCATTGTTACCCGAGGATATAAATTTAATCTGTAATAAAACTAATAAACATTGTTTTCATTTATCGCGCACTCCGATGATACCTTTCCTGAATTCATGAAATTTACACAAAATATCCAGAAATTATATACTTAAATCTTCTTCATGAAAAACTCTATTAACTAGTGAAAATCGGATTATAATTCGTTCAGTATTTACTAAGAAAATTGTGCACAGACAGACAGACGTGACGAAGGACTTTGTTATATATTTGTAAAAAAAAATAGAAAAAAATTTACGCCAGACTTTTCTCGTTATGTTTCATTAATTCTTACGAGATGAGAGTTCAGTTGTAAAATTTGTGACCCAGACACTAAAACCGAGACATACCTAAATCGTGTGTTGTGTGTAGGCCCAGTTGGCGTACGTGCTCGTGAGAAAAATCACTCACGCGTCCAGTTTTTATACATATTTACTATTTATATTATATCCAGTTCGCGAAATGCAAAAAATCTATTTTTATATTGACGTCAATGTAGTTGTATGGGAAATAAACTGACTTGACAAACTACTGAAATCGTAGGAGCAAAGATTGAAGATAACAAAAAAAAATTAAATTATTTGTTCATGTTATAAATAAAATAACAACGATCAATCTTATTTATAAATGTATTTTATATTTTAACTAACCTAAAGTTTGGTTTATTCTTCATTAAGATTATTGGTATTAAACATTAATTTTTTAATGTACACTAAAAATAAAAATTTGTCAAGTGCAAGTCGAGTTTCGCGTACAAATGTTCCGTACAGTATTGTTTTTTAACTTATTCGATTACGTTAATTTAAATTGATTTACACAAGGGGCTGTCGGAAAAGACTTAGAACCAATTAGTGTTGAATTTATAAAAAATAATAATTAATGTTATATTAGAACTATTAACTACTGTAAATTTTGATACGATCCTAGCATTATTATACATATTTTATTTTTTTATAATTTCGTGAAGTGTACATTTTAATATTAAAAAAATGTTTAGATATTTTAATATCAGCTTTCATGAGATACCCCACTTATCGGGATTGATTAAAATAAATATTCGCAACCCTTTTACCCCTCTTAAAATGCCAAAAACGTAAAATTTTATTTTTAACTATATGTACATATGCCAAATTACAGCGCTCTATATATAAGTCAAACGGTTCAGTAGATAGAAGACTTTGACATACAGACAGATAGACTGATTCCACAAGTGTTCCTTTATTACTATTCTGTACGAAACAATAGTTTTTAAACAACTGTAATTTAACCATATCGACAGGAATAATTAACTCGCGATAAATGATTTCAAATGGATCTAAAAATTAAAAACAAACTTTTTCCCACATAATGAATAGTTGAATTTGAATAAAACACAATGGTGTAACTGTTTTGTTGTATTCACTAATTCCCTATGGCACAAACACTCATCAAATATTGATTATTTGATCAAAGTTTAATTGTTCGTATAATCCATTTGAAAATGAAAACCGATACAGCAGTTGGATCAAAGGACGAAGTGAGAGAATTTTAAATTAATTTCTGTGAGTTTGATTCAAATAATTGTTCTTTAATTTGCTGAAGAAATAACCTACCTATTTAATAAAAATATATTACCAATTTATATTTGTTTATTTCGATATTTTGTATATTTAAATAACTCGTTCATTAGCAGTTAATGTATTAAATTATTTCTTTAAATTTTTTAATAATGGCCCTCGGTGGTTCTTTCCCCTACTAAGAAACCTTTTTTTTACTCCTAGTAGCCCGGTTTTAGTAATAATTCATAATTTTCAAGAAATGTATTTTTTTAAATTAATATAATTTTTTGTAATACCCTTAAGTATGCAATTATGTAGGTAACGTATTAATGAATGAATTTGATGAAATGCGGAACATAATAATATTCAACACGTTTTTTGAATCCCACATTAACAGAATACTGAAAAAGCAGGTAGCCACGATTTTTATAGTTATTAAATAAAATAATCAAAAAATGTGTGTGAATAAAAAAATAAAAAAATAATGATAATTTTATTCGTTGCCAATGTTGCTATACAGGTCTTAGACAGTTTATGACATTTCCAAAAATATTCCTATAATGAAAATGTTAAGTTGAATGTTAATAAACCGATAAATTCAATAAAATGATTACGTTGTTAGAATAATCTGTATTGCAGAGCTTCCCAACATTTTTAGCGTCACGACACACTATTAAAGTCAAAACATTTGTGCGGGACACTAAAAAATTTACATACTCTTAACACGTAAAGGTCGTTAATTATACGTATAAATTATTCCAGAGGTAAGGAATATTTTTGTTCCTTAGGGTTATTTTATCATCATAAATAATGGCTTATAATAATAAATTTGTTATTATTTTTAAAAATACAGTTTTTCAGCAGTTGTTAGATTTTGAATGTCCAGTAACTTAGTCCCACTTTTTTATATAAAGGTTAAAAATCTAACAGATAATGATAGATAAAAACTAAGATTAAGTAAAGAAAAATAATGTATAAACATGATCATAATTTAAAATTTCTAACCTTCGACCCTGAATAACTTAAAAACTGACCCATTTCGGACCTTCCGCCCGTAGGAACTTTTGATCAAGTTACAATATATATACTTTAAAATAACTAGTTATTTATATATTTTAAAATAACCCGAAGACAATAACATAAATAAAAGTAATAATAATAGGGGTATAGTAACATTTACAACAAAGTAAAATTATATTTAACATTTTTTATATTTTACAATTTCGATGCAGTTGCATAATATTCCTTATAAAATCAAGTTATCCTTCAATTACATAGCATTTTCCAAACCGGATATTATAAAAACATTAAAAAAAAAATTCTTAAACAAGAAAATATGTAAATGAAAATAAATAAGTGCCTTCAAGGGACTCAGTACAAGCTAAACATTACTGATCGTTACCGAATAGTATCTTTCTGGTTTGAGGAAATTATGACTCTATACTCGAGGTCGACAACTACCTGTTCATTGTCACGCAGTGAGTCAATGACGCAAGTTTACTGCAGCGAGCAGCACTCCCATTGCCGAAAATAGTTACATAACGTTTTTAATGGTCAGGGACGGACCCTATACTTAACTAGTTTTACCTTCTTTGTAATATTATTATTGTGTGATTGCTACATTGCGTTCTTTTACATTTATCAACAAATAAAAATTATAACAAAACATTTATTATTATTGATATTTTGACTTTTTTCGTTTTATTAATGATATGATGAGTGCAAATTGAAACCGTCTCGTCTTGTGCACGTGGCCACGTCGTTAAGTTTGGGAGATATGTAAATTAACAAAGGAATTTTGAAATATCGATGGTTGAAATTTGTATGACGTAAGAGAAAAACACGATTTTACAGTGCGAGCAAAATAGGATTATTTAAGTCAAAAGAGAAAATCTTTAAAATTTTTTAGCTCTCTGATTTAATAATATCAAAATTTGTTATTTGTAACAGCCATGTAAATCTCCAAATAAACCAATCAGAGCCTAGCATTTGCTATTTAACAGATGTGTATCAAGCTGGCAAATAAATGTATAAGATAATTTACAAATAAATTAAATTATGAAAAACGAAATTATTTATTGGCGACCAGTTCAACCAGAAAAATAAACGTTTTGGTTTTACTGACGCAAATTCATTCAACGCTCAGAAACAAAATCTGCGAGTCATCTTATGCCGTGTTTAGACCAAAGAAAACAAAACAGCAACACGGTGTTTGAACACTTCGTATTTAAAAATGTATAAATATTGAGCTATTAAGGATTACATAATTGGATTCAATTTTAATAATAAACGAATGCCTTGACGCTCGTGCAATATGTATTAACTGCATAATTATGTAAAACGTCCAAAAAGTATCTTCTGAAGGTAGCTTCAATATAAATTAATGTAATATAATATAAGCCCAAAATATATCAATATTTATTATACTCTATGTAATACCGAACTAGTTATTTAAAAGAGAATATCATATTGATGGGTTTGAGATCTAAAATCCAAAACGAAGTACAAAGAAAAGAAAATATATAACAACAATTTCAAGACTAAAATTCAACCATTGCTGTTCATCAAGCCACCTACTTAAACTACAAAAAACCGAATCACCTCACTGCTCATGCAACAAACAAACAATAGCCATCTCACAGTACATATTTTTTAAATGCAGAAAATATCACCAAGAATACATACTAATGACAAATGAACTCTATCAAGAAGAATTCAGTCCACCATTTGACCTTACCATATTACTTTCTAGCCGGAAAATTCAGGTCTATGATATATTAATGAATTATTTAGAATCTATAAAAATAAAGTTGTAAAAATTGTGTATATTTTGTATATACCCACATCCAGACAGTACTGTAAGTCTACTAAATCTGCACCGACAGGTCCGGTAGCAACCTCCCTGTCCGTCCTTCCAAAAATCCAATGTGATGTCTAAAGAAACAGAAAAAAAATAATAAACAAATAAATATATACATATATAAATATAAAAAAATGAAAATAAAAGCAAAAAACGAAAAGCAGAAATTGAAAGTTCGAAAAGAAAACATATAAAATCAAAATGTTCTGGCTGAGGGGCTATGCCCATGGCCAATTAAAAGAGAGAGGAAAAAAAATCTGATAGGTTGATTAATAAATAATGTATAACATAAGGTTATAGGGTAATTCTTCACCCAGATTTTTTTTCAGATTAAAAATTGTTTGATTACTTCTTTCTTATTTTACTCCCACGTAAAAAATGTGTTTTGATGATGTAGTAAATTAAAAATAGATATTACAATAAACATTTTTTGAAGTTATACTTCTTTAGGTGCATTTCGGTTGAAATTTTAGTAATGCAACGGAAATGAAATGCGTGTTGCAATAATGCACGCACACTATGCAACGGAAACAATTTAACACCAAGAAGTTAGTCGATAAACTATTAATTATATAATATAAGCCCTAAATATATCAGTATTTATTATGCTCTATGTAATACCGAACTAGTTATTACAATATATTAATTAAATTTTAATTTTAACTTTTTATGTTTTTGGAAATTAAATGAAATATATATCTATAGATAATATGGATTTCTGTTTTAATAGTCGATAAAGTAGATTTTTAGTTTTGCATTTGCACGCTAGATGTCACTATGCTAAAGAAGTTTAACTTTAAAATACATACACCTATTTTTGTGTATAGTATATTAATAAATAATATCAAGCACTATTATTAAATTATAAACACTCGTACGTGAGACGAGAGTTTGGTAAATATCTCTCGTCTCGTCCCTGTTAATGAAACTAAAGTATCCTCTCGGTCTCAAATTTGACAACTGATGGTATCGTCTCGTATACGTGATCTAGACCAAGAAAAATCTCATATCTTGTAGTTACGATACTGATCTAGATTAGATAATAATAAAAATATTTAGAAGTTAATAGTAAATTAAATTTAGTGTTTTAGTCATATATTTTTATAAAATATGTAAAAAACATAAAATAAGATTGAATGAACAGTTGTATATAAATAATAATACTAATTGATAGGTAAATGATGACAACGACCTTTTTATTTTTCTTAGAAGTGCAACAGATTGTAAAATTTATTTACGAATAATGTAGTTCTGTGATATTAGGTATTTATACATAATTCATACAAATTTACGACATATCACTTACTTAAAACAAGATAAAATAATACAAGGTAAATCTTACATCAGAGGTACATTTGAGGTCAATAGTTTTTTAGATTGAAAAAATAGAATAAAATTTGAAGATACACTATACGTAATAAAATGTAAGTTAAGAAGTATATTGTCATATAATATCGCAGATAATTCTATTTTTTATGTTTTAATATTAAATAGGTTTTTTCACACAAAAATATACATGAAGAAAAAGATACTTATAAACTGATCTATATTTTATGTTCTTAAACGGGTTTTAAATTAATAATATATGTCGTATAGTAATTATAAAAACATCTGGCATGAATTGCACAATTATTCTTCGTGCTAAAGTATTTAACTATTTTATACAAAAATTTGGATCATTTTTATAGAAAATATAATGATCCACAAAATAGATTATACAAAATTGTCATTTTACATGCGTCGTTCTTGATATATCTTTGAAAAAATAAAAATTTTGAGATGTCTCCGTATACCTTCACATGATTTGTGTATAAAGTCAGACCGAACTAACAAAATTTTATTAAAATCTGTTAAGTGGTTCATGATTTATGGGTATCACAAAAATTCAGGGAACAGACAAACGGAAAGATCAAATTGGAGACCCATATTCTTTTGTTTTCATAAATGATCACATAGCTTCTTCTTATCTTTTGGATATGGTAAGGAAATAAAAATAATAGTAATTTTATTTACACTAAATCAGAAAATAACAATGAAATGTAAAAATGAAAAATGATTTTATTTTATTACAATAATTTAATAACAATTCAAAAATATACTATATACATTTTTTCAATCAATTTTTCTTTTCTAGGTTTTCTCGTTTATAGATCGACTATAAACAGAATAATACAAAAACATCATGGGGAAAAATTGTCCAAATGGATTTATAGAGGTCAAATATATTTCCATCCTAATGTGGAACATTTTTTCAACATTTATTTATCTTTCGTATGTCCAGTATTACAGCCTAGCTAACAAATGCTAGCTTGCAAGAACTTTCAAATAGGGTATCAAACTTATATGACGGTTGCATGAAGTAAGTAAAAACCAAGGTATGTGAAGTACGAGTATATCAGAAGGTGAGTTCTAAAACTTGTTTGTTTTTTATTTAAAAAAATAATCGAGTTGCAGTGGATTTTGTAAACATTTTTGACATTCTTTCATATTGTAATGTCAGTTTTGAACAAAATTAATAATATGATAGAGCGAGTTTTACTCAAAACTGACATTAAAATATGAAAGAATGCCAAAAATTCTTTCAAAATCCACTTCATTTCGATTATTTTTAAAAATGGAACGAACGAGTTTTGGAACTAACCTCCTTATATTTTCTAATCTTGAGTAAAAAAGCTTAAAACCAACTTACTGCGCATGCAACTATCAGTCAAAAACTCCAAGATAAATATCATAAGTTTGATACCCCATTTTAAAGTGCTTGCAAACTAGTAAATTTTTGTTAATTATTGTGTAATACTCGACGTTAGATTATTAGTATAAGAAAGAAAAATATTATATTGTTTTTATAATTACAAATATGTGTTAAAATAAAAAGATCGAGCATATAATGTTTGTCAATTCTTGTTTACAAATCGTTAATTATTAATATTCGAAATAGATATTTATTTATTTTTATCCATAAATTAGCATTAATCAAAATTATTGGAATTGCAGAATGTAAATGAGCAAAAAATTAAAAAAAATAATTGGAAGTTAGTTGCTTAGGTGTGAAATAGGTTTTTTATTTATTTGGTTTAACTAACCTTAAATTGTGAAATCAATGGGTAAATGAAATAAAAGTTATATTAATTTAATAATTGCAGTAATTAAAAAACTATTTTCAGACCATAGGTAATTTTTGTACATTGGCATAGGGATTCTAGGAGAATAATCTGTCTTGCATAGGGGCCGAAAAATTTACGATTTTTACAATAGATAGAACAAATAGAGAAAAATTATTATTAATAAATAAATAGAGAATAAATTATTATTTCGCCCCTTGTCACAAATCAAAGTTTGTTTCAGGTCTTATTCAATCCGGTGGGAAAAATCAGAGTGTAAGGAATATAGGGAAAAATTCTACTCTCTATCTCGCAATGGAGCTGAAATGTTTTTACGATTTTGTATAATGAATAAATAGCAAAAATCGCCAATAAACAGTTATATATGCTTCCATTTATAATAAAATAAGTTTGAACACTACATCCCTCAACCCTTAAATACAGCAGCATAAAAAAGTTAATCTAATTTTCATAGGGTTTTGTACATTCAGTCAACCTAATCAATCATTAGTATGGCATAGTTTTATGTATAATAATTTTAAAATGTGACAATATGTGTACGTAGTCCTACTTTATTAGTTGCTACTGTGCCCCTTTGTCTTTTTTGTAAACAACATACTGTAATAACAACAAATTTATTGCAGTTCAACATCTGTTAATAGGCGTTATATTAATCGAATTCTTACTCAAGGTGAGCACCCAAAAATATGATTCTATATTAGAAACAAGATTTTTATTTCCAGCGACAGTTCAATTTAGAACTGATACTTACAAGTTTCTATATTCCCCCCAAAACTATCCTTAAGTTAGTTGCTTTTTCATAGTCAATGGTGAATATTGTGAAACAATAAAGTGACAAACAAAATATATATATTGTTGAAGAGTTAGAATAATATTCTTATATATATAAAGAGGATTTTTTTTAAAAATAAGTGAGTAATAAATTATTTTAATTTTTTTAAAGTTTTTGGTATAAAAATTGTTTAAATAAAATTAATGCTTTCATAGTTTGGTCTAAAATTAATCATCGGGAGTTTAACTTTTCTAAATTAAATTACGTTTTCATCCCTAAACGTTTTTATTTTTATTTATTTATTTTTATTTCGATGTGATTTTACACACCTAATTTTCTGAAAAACAGTAACTGTAATAAATTTATTTCCAGTTGTAATGAATTGTAATTAATTTGTAAAAAATGTTGAAAAAGGTTTTATTGGATATTTATTGCATCCATTTAAACTTATTTCCACATTTTTGACAAATTAATTACAATTTATTGCAATTATGGCACAAAGAAGAACAAATCGAACTCTCAGCACAACATATTTTTTATTTACCTCTTTATAATAATAAATAATACAATTCGATGTCAAATTATTTGGTAATAAATTAATTAATTAGTTTTAATTTGATTTGATTCAAATCTAAGATAAAATAACATCATGTTTTCTTAATTAAAAATAGTCAAGTACAGAAATAAATAATAATTTATGTGTATTTTAAACACGTATATTAGGACTGCATGCTAAGATAAAACTTTTCTCGATCTCGGTCTCGTTTTAATATTAACGAGACCGAGACAATATCTGAATCTTGAGTTGAAAGCATTGACACATTTTAAAGTTTAAAATTAGAATTTTTTTTATCGTTTATGATTCTAGGGGTTGATGTTTAATATTTTTGTGTCTTGATTATTTTAACTTTCTTCTTAAGATATTTTTTTAAATATCATAGATTATTAAAAAATATGCAAGTATGTATATGTAAAATTATGAAAATCGTTTAATCGAGTCAAATTACAGGAGGTCCTCGTTCTTCGAAGTCCCCGCAGTTTCGAATTTGTAGAAAAATGTAAAAACTATAACAACACAAGCGCAGTCGTCAAAACTATTTATTTCATTTTTCTAAACGTGTCCTAATTAAACTCATTTTGGTCCTCGCTTTAAGATGTACCAATTACCCTCGCATAACTAGGACCCCCTATTATATTGTTTTTTTTAATGTGATTTAAATTAATGCAATTACAAAAAAAAAAATGAAAATTAATACGTATAAGTATTTATAAAATTTACAACTTAAACAAATCACGCACTTCCTCGATTTCGGATTCGATCACTTTTATGAAACGAGATGGATTCAATTTTCACGAGACAAGTCTGCCAGTTGTAAAATTCTAGACCGAGACGAGACTTTAGTTACAAAAACCAAGACTTACTTGACTCTAGTCTCAAATGCAGCCCTAACATAATATATAAATAAACGTTATTTAATATTTTCATTGCTCTATTGTTATGAATGTAATGCTAATATTCGATTTGTACTATAAATATATTATCATGTCAGTGTAATGATATATACACAATGAATACAATTAATCATTATTTGAGTAGCTTTTAACTTCATGTTAGCTACTTACAATTAATGTATCATTTATTATATTATATTACGTTAGAAAAAATCATTAATACACATTAAAATGACAACTTTGATCCATAAGAAAGCCATACATCAAATTGTGTTATTTTTATGTATTGTTTTACTACATATATATTTGAACCTAAGATTTGTATTATTTTTTTTAAATTTTATATGTATACTAAGTAGGCATCGTAAATTATTATTAAGTTAAAGTTTTAATTTATATAAAATCTCATATCGTTGGACTTTTTTAACCTGCGAGAAAACAATAGTTCTCCCTGATAATGTAAGGTATATTTCATGTGTAGTCGCGTCGGTTTGGTCGTGTTATCGGCCAACGTTTCTTCAAACATTGCAGTGGACATCTTCAGGGCTCTTCTAAAAGTGCACTGCAATGTGTGACGAAACGTTAGTCGATAACACGACCAAAGCAACGCGGCTTACACCCAGAAGCCAAGATCCATATCAAGATCACCGCGGAAGCCTCAAGACTTGTATAAATTTAATTATTTCATTTTTCAAATAAAAAAAATAAAATTTTATGTCATGTTGAGATTTCAACATTCAACAATAACCAGCTGGGTCAATTGGATCTGTGGCGATTTTTAAGATATTAAAGTTGGATCAACTTTATGTAAAAAAGAAAATAAATATCTTTAAAATGGGATAGGTTCTAACATACGTAATAAATATTTGTTACAATTCAACAACATAATTAACAACAGCAGATTTTAAAATTGCTTCAAAAATGTATAAAAGTAGATGCAATTATATAAATATAATATTAATTGATACAGGTTCAATGGACTCTACTAGTAGTTAATGTTAATTTTTTTGCTAAAACTATTCTTTATAACAGGTTTTATTAATATAATAAATGTATCGATTTTTTATATTATTATAAATATTTTTTTAAAAACACTAAAGAAAACGACGTGCGCTGTTTTGTAATAAATTATTTTTTATTCAGCCAAAAAACTCAGGAAATGATTTAAATCGCATATGTGTTAAAATAATACACGGCCACTATTATTCGTAAAATGTATTCATGAATATGCAAATTAGTTGAATTTAAAAAAAATATAATAGTAATGGATAAAAATTAGGCATAAATGACGCACGGAACAGCGTGCTTCTCTAAAGCAGACTTAACAGGTGTCTTTTTGTAAGTACTTTTGTATGTACTTTATTTAACTTTTTAAATTTTTTGTAATATTATAAATCTGGTTTGTTTGCAACAGTAATATTTAAAGAAATTTTCCACTAGAAACATTTTTTATAAATTCATTAACTTAGATAATGACAAATTCTCCATAAATTTCCCATTTTATTATGCCACGTGTTTTAATAAATATTTTTTTACATACCATTACATTTTATTCTTTGAAGTTAAAATGGTGTTTACACCAAATTCGACGCGCTATAGCTGATTTTTTCAAGTGCTCTACTTCAACAAGTATAAACGCTATATAGTAGATTAAATTAAAAAAAAAATATTTTTTCATAAAACTGACAGTTCTAGCTTTGTTAACTTCTGTAGAAAGTTATGCGCTTGCTTCTAAAGCGAGTACATATTAGTTAACTTCGTTTCTTTAAATAAAAAAAAGTGCCATCCTTATAAAAAATTTTCTGATAAATGCAATTTAAATATTTAATAATATTGCTCAATATTTATTATGTAACACGTTAATATGTCTAAATTAACTATTCTGTCCCTGAAAATATTTTAATCGTTAAAAATAGTAATCTTAAATGTGATTACCAACTTAATAAAAGAAAATTACATGCATACGATTTATTTTATTTTATGTAATTGATATGAATATGATATATGAATATGAATGACAATTTAGAATTTTCAGTATCTTATAATTTAGAGGTTATATATTTTTTTAGTAAACAAAAATTGTACATGAATATATATCCGGTATGATAAGAAAATGATAATTATTTAATTTATTTAAACTAGCATTTTGCTTCCTCGCAATATCGAAGATACGAGAAGCTATGTGATCGTTTCAGATTGAGACAAAAAAAAAGTTCTCCAATTTCAAAATTTTAAATTTATTTATCCGTTTCACGTCAAGACAAACACTTTTCGTTCCGTGTCTGTCTGTCTGTCCGTGTGTCCGTGTGTCCGTGTGTCCATGTATCCGTCCGTCTGTCCCCTGAATCCTTGTCACACGCATAACTCATGAACCACTGAACCGATATTATTGAAACTTGGTCGGATGGTTAGGTTTGGTTTGAGGACGGTCCCATTTCAAAATCATCAAAATCGTGTGTAAGGGGGAGGGGTGACACCCCAAAATATTTATTTTTTCAAGATATCTCAAGAACGACACATGTTACGAGAAAATTTTATAGAATATTTTTTGTAGAGAATTAAATTTCCTATAATATGGGTCTACTACGTTTGTTGTAAAATATTCCCTTACAAAGATTTATCTAAATTAATTTTAAAAATTCGTGTTTTGTTTTTCTAAATTGATATTTGATTGGATATATTAAGTGTCATTTTGACGTTTTAAATGTCACTTTGGCGTTTTAAATGTCACTTTGACGTTTTAAATGTCATTTTGACATTTGCATAAATTTAGATTTAGATTGAAATTGTCAAAAAATTAAAAATATATGAAAAAATAGTCAGGTGCGTTTTAAGAAAAAATTCGAACTAAGATTTTTTAGTAAAATTTGTATAAAAATTAAATGGTTAACCAATGCCAGGCAATTTATCTGAACACTATCGGTTTTAGTGAATTTAGCACGAGGAAGCACTGTGCATTTACTTGGCAGATGTTTTTTTTATATCTATTTAATTTTTTGTAATTCTTACTTATCTATTTTGAACAATTAATATCTTTGGTTTCGGGTTGACATATATAATTCCATTATAAAAAATTACCACAATAATAATTAACGTAAATTTTCATTTACTTTAATCTTTCTTGGTTTAATATTCGTCTTTACCTCTGAAGTCATCTACGTGTCGTAAAGTGCGACGTTTATAAAATTTAGTTTAATTTCACACAGATGTAAATTAAAGCGTCCATAGTTTAAATCTTCCTGAGACTGTTTTATGGCCGTTTAAAAGTTTTGTAGAAACTATTTTTAATTACTACATCTTAATGAAATATCGGTGTTTAATTACACATATTTAAACCTCTGTCTACCAGCTGGGTCCTTTAGACCAAAGAGTCTGTTAAGTCTCGTCTCGTCTCAATTTTTCAGAACTAAAATTTCGTCTCGTTAAAATTGAAGCCACCTCGTTTCGGTCTCATCTCGTACATATAACCGAGATAAATACAAAAAAAAAAATTTTTTTTTTACGTAATAAAGAAAAATTTTAAATATAAAATATAACGAATTAAATGTAATGTATTTAACTTTAATTATTAATTTGAAAATTAATTTGAAATAGTTAATTTTTTACTAATTATTGATAATCTTTCAAACCCGAGACTCAACGGTGAAACTCTTGTCGAGACTATAATGTAAATGAATATCGCCTCGCTTCGGTCTTTCTCGTTTCGAAACCGAGACAGATCTTGTTTAAGCGTATAGCCCTAATCACGAAGTACTATAATTAATTATAATTATTATAACTCTTTTAATTTGTTTTTGAAAGAAAAAAATGCAATAGAACAAAATTCATAGCAATTACTAAAGTAGGTTCAATAAATTCATGTGGTTAAAGCAGTGTCTGCCAAACTTTTTTACCTTACGACGCACTGAGCGGGAAGGATTTATTTCGTGGCACACATTCCTACAAAATTTAAATATATTTTACTAGTATAAATAAAAACACATAAATTCTTATTATAATAAAATAATATATTTAATATAAACCTATATTGCTTCCTCGCAATATCGAAGATACGAGAAGCTTTGTGATCGTTTCAGATTGAAACAAAAAAAAAAGTTCTCTGAATTCAAATTTTTTTTAATCATTCGCGGCACACTATTGTACACATACTACGCGGTACACAGTTTGGCAGTCACTGGGTTAAAGTATCGATTAATATCATGTATGTATATCATGTATATATTTGCATGATTGCTTCTACATATTATAAAAGTAAATAAAGTTTGATGTTACATATTTGCAAGGGTGAAATTTCAACTATCGCACTACAGTCTCAAATTTAACTATAAATATGAAATAAATTATTATAAAGAATAAATTCGCATGCAATAGTATAGTACAATTAAAAATTAATGTCGAATAATAATCATACAAAATTATGTTTCTATTAATATAATCAAAATAAGTATACATAATAATATAAACAAAAAAAACTACTTTACGATTCTTATAATTGTCCAATAGCAAAAAATATAGTTAATTTAAATTAATTTTTTGTATCCTAAGCTCACATAAGTAGAATTATTAAGATGTGAGACTTCCAATAGATAATTACATACACCTAAAAAATATGTCTGTTTCCAAGTTCCTCTTTCTTATCTATAGATTATGAGTAAGCATCAAAATAGAAGGTATTAAAAGTAATATAACCTGTTTTATAAATGCATACAATATATAAGACAATAATAAATCGATACAATTTTACTATGTGTGTATTTGAACTTTATGAACTAACAATTAATAATAGGTTTTTTAATCATACCTATGAGTCATATGTTTTTTCTACCCAAATTAATGTGTGCATTTATACTAACGAAATTTAAATACTTGGATTACGAAACAGTGCGTATTACTGACCTTGTTTACAATATTTTAAATGCAGTATGTAGAATATACATACATTTAATATTTTTGAAGGACCTTCCTTAAAAATTTACAATTTTTATTTTTGCCTATAACCATTAATATAAATATTAAAGACATTATTTTTTTGTAAAATTGAACATGTATATTTTTTTGCAATAAGTATAATTAATTCGGCACCTGGATGTTAATTTTTTCCGGCATGACTCCAATATGAGGCGATGATTCGTTTTTTTCTTCTGTTTTTTTGGATTGTTTTTGATATTTATGGTAATATTGTAAAAAAGTATGTCACATTTAACGCCAGCACTGCTATCATACTAGTGTCATATAGCATAACTTCATGTAAATATTTATTTATATAATCAAATTCTAACAATAAGTTTGGGCTTAACTTTAGCTCTGCTGGGAAAATGTATTTACATAATTTTAAGATCTATATTTGGGGATTAAATTTTCAATATATATATTCTCAGAAGTTATAGTGATTTTCATGGTAATTTTTAATGTATAATTTTTTGTATGTACTATTTAATTTAGTATAAGGTGGATAATGGATTAATTTTGTTATTTTTTCTTTTATTTAGTTATAATGATATTGAATATGCTACAGACCATTTTAGTAGAGATATTGGAATATGGTGGAATAACCTATGAAAAATTCAAAGATGATTGTGATCACATTTATGATTGGATCCAGACGCAGCCTCATTTGCCTCACGATATTGGTGAGTAGTAATAAATTGAATATATTTTTAAATAAATAAGCACATTTGTAAATAAAATATGTTTTGAGGACTTCGTAAACATATAAATATGGCGATAAGAAATATTTATAATAAGCTATAAATAATGAAGGAATGTCACATTACAAATTTTAAGAATTATGCATTAATTAAAGAAATGTCTGATATATAAGAATTAGTAGGTATATATGTAAATCATATAATATGACATATTTAGTGACTATGAAATTTTATTGACTATTATTATACCGGATGTTTGAAAAAACACGTAAGTAACGAATTTTTAATTCAAAATTTAAGTTATTTATTGAAAAACATTTGAGACAAAAGTTACTCAGTTTGAAGGGAACAATAATATTTTTGGATTTTTTGAAAGGTATATTTGATTTTTAAATAAGAATCTATGTTTTCGTTTTAAAATCACTTTAAAATCGCTTTTGAAGAAAAAATATTTTCACAATAAAACAACGTACTATGATTTTTAATTTAATTTTAAATTTATATGTTTCATACTAGTTTAATTAAATACACGAGAAAGGCAAGTTTTTTTAAATTAATAAATCGGAGTCACGTTTTAACATTTCAGAAATTCAGTTGGTTTTCATTAGTAACAAATATTTTGTTCGATTAAAATATACTTAAACAAATAAGACTATTTTTGAAGCACTCATTAATTTTAATATAAAAACTAAACTATTTCTTTGTTCTTCTACTCGACAAAATATTTGATTGAAATAAAGAAGTTGCACGAAGCGGTTGATCATTCCCCCTTTAATTAAAAAATTCTCAAGTGTAACCGCATTTTGTCGCAGATGTGGAATTAGTGGCACAGTTATTCAATTAAACAATTTATCAGAGAATCCATTATCATCCTTCAAAAGCGTAGTCAACAGTAAGGGTTTGTCAGATTGGTCTCTTCTTGATTACATTTAACAACTTTCCTTTCTAATTCATTATCCGTCATAGCGGTTAAAATATTTACCCTCAATGTTTGTAGTTAATAATTTTATATTCAAACAATGAAATATATATATTTATAACAATTATTATAATATTAATATTCTTTATTGTTCTCAACCAATTTATTTAATTACATTTAAAAGCACTCAATCAAAATTATTAGCTGTTTTAAGCTTTGTTAACCTCTGTAGAAAGTTATACACTTGCTTACTAGTTATTTTCGTTTCTTGAAATCAAAATCTGTCGATCTCTCGAAAAAAAAGTGCCACCCTTATAAAAATTTTCCTGACGATTAGACAATTAATGTAATTTAAATATTTAATAATATTTCTCAATATTTATTATGTAACACGTTATTAATATGTCTAAATTAACTATTCTGTCCCTGAAAATATTTTAATCATTAAAAATAGTAATCTTAAATGTGAATACCCACTTAATAAAAAAAATTACATGCATACGGTTTTATAAATTTATGTAATTGATATGAATTTTTTATATACTTACAAATATGTTTATGAATGACAATTTTCAATATCTTATAATTTAGAGGTTAAATATATTTTTTTAGTAAACAAAAATTGTACATGAATGTATAGTGGGTATTAAGAAATTAGAAGGCGCTCAAGAATTTTTAAATTTGGTATACTTTTGACATGATTTATTTAATTACATTTAAAAGCACTCTATCAAAAAAACTTGAATGTGTTTTATTGGCTGTTTTAAGATTTGTTTGTTTATATTATTAATTTAATACATTCATAAATATATATATATATAGACTTTGAGAGAGAAATGAACTACATTAGAATATCATAAAGAAATTAGTATAGTATAGAATGTATAATTAATTATACTATTTATAGATACATATAAACTTGTTTTAGATTAAATGGAAATATCGTATATTATATTTGATATAAAAATAGATAATTTATTGCGGAAGAGGAGGGGGGGATAATTGAATTAGTCATAATTCTTTACAATCTAATCATTACAGAAATACACACAGTACAACTGTCCCGAAATTAATAACGTAGAACTACGTGTATTGACAACTTTTTTTTTTTATATGTACAAAATCCTACGAAAATTATCTTGTTACTGTTACTGCATTTAAGGACTGTGCGGTAAAGGGTTAAATATCATTTTATTATAAAGTTGGTATTAGCGATTTATAAGCGTTTTTTTTTATTGCCTATACGTTTATTAATTTCCGAAACAAAGTTATCCCCTAATACCACCAGAGAAGTTGTACATGTTTTGATATTATATAAAAAATTAAATGTAGTATTACACATTTGATACCATTATGCACTTTAATCTTTCATTTAGGTACTAACTTGATTACTTTTACATTTAACATACGAAGTAAATGTTCCATCTTACTCTATCGTCTTGCATTGGCCGTATTTTAGATATGACTTTTAATATGTTAAAATAGTCTTCAAGAACCATTAACGTAAGAAATTGTTTAATTATAATTATAGTATTTGTAACCCTTGTAGTTTTTTTAACAAATGAATTAAATATAATATGCTAATATAAAAAAAAAACGGCATTAGCGATATTTATGAAAAAAAGCCTGCCATGGATTTCTTTATTTTTAAAACATATTGTAATGGTATGTCAATCAAGTAGAATTATAGTTGATTTTAAAAACATTATTTACTTTGATAAGTACATTCAATTAGAAAATTTATTTCCCGTGTTAAAAAAAATATTTAAAAATTTCAGACAGAAATAGATTGCAACGTATGGTGTTAAACAGGAAATTCAGTTTAGAAGTGGCGAAGAAAAAAATAGATGCTTATTACACAATTAGGAATTTAGTACCTGAACTGTACGCAGATATGGACCCTCTAGGACCAAGTATTCAGAATGCAATGGAAATATAGTAAGTATGAATAAGTTTGATGATAGTAATAAATTACTATTAGGTAACATGAGTAAAGTCTCCTACATATTATGGAATACGTTATACTCGTATATATAATCCGGTATTTTCTACAACCTTTAGCGATTCTATCATTTACCGATTTTAATCGTTCTTGCATTGTATATACATGGTATTAGGAATTGGTATTAGAAACATTTAAAATAGTGAGGTCACTTACTTCATCATTCTAGTTCCCCACTATATTGCCGAAACGGTTTCGAGCATAGACATAGAGCATGGACCGCGCATCTGATTCGAAAACAAAAGAAACAGATAGAAAATGGTTTGGGATATAGTTGTCATTATTTAAACCCCACCGCATCTCTCTCACTATTTTTAAGAAATATTACACCATTATGTTAATACAGAATGCGAAGTCCATGCTCTACGTCTATGGTTTCGAGTAATTTTTAACCCACTGCAACTTTTTAAATTGAAACTATGTTTGTATGTATTTTATAACAGAAAATGGATTTGAATTTAATAGAAAATAAAGATATTTATAATTTATATCTGTCAACATTAAAAGAAAAAGATTATGAGAAGTACAAAACATTAATTTACTTAATGTTTACAAAGTGTTTTTATAAGAACTACCACTTCTTTTACAAGTTGAATTAAAAGTTTTAATACAATAACATTTATTAGAACATAACTGTACTTTACAGAAATGTTAAATGCATTTGCATTCATACATGAATATGATTGTCATACATTGACCATTAGCATAAAACGTTCTAATGGCTACAAGTCTGCAAAGTTTTAAATTATATAAGTTTTATTTAACATGACTTAAGTTATACAACTTCAATTATATAATATAACTTAGTTAAATTAAATGAACTCAACAAGTTTAGCATTACGTTTTATTGCAGTAACTATGAATGTATGCACCTATCTATGTATTAATTTAATTAATACATAGCAAACAACAAACAAAAACTATGGTTATGACTTATCAAATACAAATCCCCTAACCATAAAAATACAAATCCCCTAACCATAAAAATTGTAAGAGTTTAGACTTACACGTGTTTCAATAGCAATGCTATCATCATCAGAGCCCTAAAGACACTAACTTAAATATAAATAACTACGACTATTTATATACCTTAGAAACTACTGAACTAGAACTTATCCTGCGTTGGTCTGAGTCATTACTTTAATAAGGTGAAAAGGTTGGACTCTGATGATGATAGCATTGCTATTGAAACACGTGTAAGTCTAAACTCTTACAATTTTTATGGTTAAGGAATTTGTATTTGATTAATTAATACAATAATACAGAAAATAATTTTTCAGTCACATCGTTCCAATGCCAAAACTGACCAAGGATCATTCGAGGGTTCTATATTTTGGTTTCTTGAATGACAATGTGGACAGATACGTTGCATGGGATATTTACAAATATGGCTTCATGATTGGAGAATTGAGAATTTCTTATGACTTTTGCAACGGAGATATTCTAGTTGTTGATATGAAAAAACAAAAAATGGGACATTTGGCAAAACTTACTCCAGCAATTTTAACTAAAACTTACGTTGTTATGACGGTATGTATATGCACATTAATTATCCAGGCTCACAAAATGAGGTCTTGTAAAATTGTATATGATCGTCTCTGACGATTATAAATACAATGAACGTATACAACATTTTTAATCGGGCTGTGTTTTGATAAAATGAAAAATAACAAAACCTTTATTTTTATTATAGAAAGCTTATGGTCAAAGAATTAACCAAATCCATCTTATCAACACAGAACCTTTTGTTGATAAATTTCTACAAATGATTAAGCCGTTTTATAAACCAAAAGTTTTCGCTCGAGTAAGTTATATTCATTTTTATTAATCATTTAATTTATGTATCATGTATTTAATAACTATTTTTTTAGATCCACGCCCACAGAGGAGTCGATACATTAGCAGATTATTTACCTTTAGAATGCATTCCAAAAGACTATGGTGGTACATCTATATCTATACAGGAAGGGCATGGTATATAATTTTATTAATTTTAACACTTATATGGGAAAATCCACAGAACGTGGCCGTTTTGGGGGAACGGCAATAGTGCGCGTGTGGGAATGTATATTACCCACCCATAAGTACACGAACATAAAGTATACTTTATTGTGGATGTAAACATGGAGTTACAAGTCGATTGCTTGATTCATTTAAAAACTGCAGCACAATTTGCATTGAAAAATCGGTTATTTTCACGTTTTCAGAATGGAACTTTTAAAAAAAGAAAAATTCATACCACCGCAATTTTCTCAGATTCAAACCAATGAATCTGAAATTTTTACTGGACATGTTTTTTGGTACAATGAACCTTTTCCTGGAGTTTCAAAGGCGCACACCTCTTACATTTCATATGCGCGATTGTTTTATCCAGCGAACGGCAATTTCAGCGTTTTTAATTTGGTTTATTTGCTGTAACTTTTGGAACATCCGAAGCACACTCCTGAAATTGAGACCAATTATTTTTCTTTTTGTTACGAAGATTTTGAAACGACATAGAAGAGTGTGCGTTCAATGCTCCATTTTGAAGAAGCATTTGAGTATTTTAATTTAAAGCTAATGCGGCCACGTTCTGTGGATTTGCCCATATATATATGTACTTCACCATTTGAAAATAAATCGTGTGTCTAAATAATTATTTTTTACAGCAATGTGGAATGAAGCATTGGTTAAAAATCGTGATTTTTTCTTGAGAGAAATGAAAATTAAAGCAGATGAATCTAAGAGACCTGAAAAATTGAACGACGATTTGTTTGGATCAATGCATGGATCATTTAGGAAGTTAGACGTAGATTAGTATAATAGTTTGGGAAAGATATATAAGATTATATCAGCGTATTTATTATTTCGTTTACTTTCTTATTAAAATTAGCAACATTATTACAAAAAGTGATTGTTAAAAAGGTGATTTTCAAATGTTTTTATTTTAATATAATCATTTTGAAATTATGTAATTTGGTTTGTAAATCAATTTTGTAGCAAATCTTAAAAATAGTTTACGAAACCAAAAATATATTTTATGTCTATGTTGAATGTATAGAGAACAAATAAAACGTGCACTATTTTAAATGAAATGAGAAATAGCTAAGAGCATTAAATAAACTATTCTAATACTTTATAAACTATAATAGCATTTGTAATTAATATTGAACAGTATTTTTTGTGTTTTAGTAATAGTTAATATAAACTAATAAATAATGACTGCACATATAATTGCGCAAAACAAAATTTTAATGCTCAAAACAGAAAATGTTATTGCTCAGAAAAATTATATTTAATGTCACACTTTATGCTTAGTATATTGCTCTGAAATCAAAATGATATTGCTCAAATACAATATATTTCATGCTTAAAGTAATAAAAAATTGCGCGCTTAAATACTATCCTTAAGTATTCATAAGTATACAATTTTGTACATAATATCATATATTCACATCTTTATAATATGAAGCATCCTGTTACTTCTGTTATAGCTTCTTGCATTATCAAATATTGAATCAAAATTTACTGTCCACCCTAAACTATTTGGAGATATTTATGAATTTTTTTAATACTTGAAAAGTTTAATATATTTCTTACCAAAACATCTGAAATTATAAAAAAAAAACACAAAAATAATTATTTACAATTTTTGAAAACGAATGGTTAATATTGCATAGCTTTTTTGGTAGTATATATAAAAAAAGAGAATAACATGATGCACCATATTTTACATTATGTACACGAAGATACTGGTTCTTTTCCTTAGCTTTAAATATTTAGTTAATGTTAAAACGAAAAGTTATAACATTTAGTTTTAAAAATGATCAAATATTAAATTACGTACGTACTAGAAATATGTCTTTATATAGTAGGGTCTCTTTTTACGCGGATTTGAAGTTATGCGGTGTGATTTTCATGCAAATTCATTGAGGTATCAAATTCAAGGAATTTAAATACATATGTAAACGTTTTGTTATTATTAAAATCTTCGCTTAACAAGACTTCGCATATAATGACGATAATTCTGATAAAAAAATATGAAAAAATATTGTTACTTTTCAATAATTTAAACTAAAATAAAATTGAAAAAAAACTAATATTATTTTAATTTGTTTTTTTTAGACATTCTTACTTTCAAGAATTTATTTTAGAAAATTATGAAACGTATCCCTGATTTTTCAATGTCTTTTTTTAAGCAATTTTTATACACGATTTGCTGTGGAACGTATCTATTGCGTAAAAAGAGATCTTACTGAATACATAAATACGTTTATATGTATAATATATAATGAAAATGTATCATAAAAAGCGGGTAATAGTTCTACGCCAAGATAGTTTTCCTCGTAATTTCGGAAAGATACATTGATATTTTTAATGAATCTACAATAAACTTTAATGTATCTTTATTTCTCAAATTAATTCATGGTAGTATATTCAATTAATTAAGAGTACAGAAATAACAAAATATAGATAATTAAATTGAGATTTATAAATTATCTTATTGCAATGTAAAAATTTCCAAGAAGAATTTGCTCGGCGTACAAAGGTTTGTAGGTAGATGGACTATATTACGTTAATTAATTAGATTAATTGAATTCTTAAAATGAATAATGATATACCTTATTGCATTTTAAGCATTTTAACTTATATATTTTTTATAAATAAATAAATAATTAATTTGAAATACATATATTTGAATTATTTCAAAAGGTCCTAGAATTGGCTTTATTTTTTAAATGTGCATATATAATAAACTGTATTTGTGTAGAACCTTTTTAATTTTTCCCCAAAATTAAAAAGTGTTTGTTGTGAAACAATTTGTTACTTGGTGGTTCAATAAAAAGTCCTAATTTTTATCAGAGAGGATTAGAAAGTCTAGACAGCGTATGCAAACGTGTAATAACCTAGCTTAGAGCAAAAAACCTCGTATATTTATCGTAATTTTTTTATTAAACTAATATTTAATAATGCGATAGGAGCTGCGAGGACAACATTTTTAAACTATAATGATTGGAACGTCATCTTTGAAGTTATTGAAATAAAGTATGGTTTACTGAAATATGCCGGATAACTCCACTATTTTAAAATAAATATCGTGTATAAATATATATTACGTATATTATTTTAATATATAATTAATATAAGTCGACACGAAATAATTTCAAGAAAATGGTGTCTAAATATTTTCAGAACGGTTTATCTGTTATATTAAAACACAATAAAGCGTTATTTCAATCAATTAGCCCAACGCCTGAGAAAAAGCTTCGCGCCAGGTAAACAATGAAAGCTCACAGTGTTGTAACGAGCGAACGAGCTTTCTTATCTGGCTCACTGAGCTTTACAAGCCCCTTGGGACCCGCCAGCCGCCAGGTACCGGCACAAATAAACGTGTTGTTAACTTTTAAATTCCTCACGAATAATTTTGCGAGCCATAATTTTATTTTATTACAGCAATGTAAAATGGGTGAAAAGGAAATGAAGCAACGCTTTTCTCTTCTTCGAGAAGTGTTTTACTGATATAAAAGTATTTTCATTCGTTTCGAGATTGTTTAGTGGCAAATTACATTGTTGTTGACATTTTGCATGCCACTAAATGAAGTACTTATTATTTAAATATGCGTGTGTTAAGTTTCTTGTCATTCTTTAATTAATTTTGTACTGTGTTTAACTTTCAATTTAGTTGTACATTAAGGTGTACATTTTTAAATATGCTCTGTCTGGAAAGAAAGGTAAAACATAAGTGTTATTAACTAATACTATATTTATGTTTTTATTAGCAGTATCTCTTTAACGTACGTGGAAAACATGATGGCATACGAAAAATTAACAAGTTATGATTAGAAATTATGGTAAATCACTACTCTGCCTTGCCTCACTTTCCTTTATCCGTTTATCAGTTTTATATTTATACGCCTACGTAGGCAGACAAATACAAAATATTTTTATGTTTCAATAAATATTATATCGAAAATATTTTTTGCACAAAAAATCATGACATTTAAAAATGATATAGGTAGCTTTTTCTAAAAAAATATCAGATTAGAAAAGATTCTAAGATAACATATTTCGAGGAAATCTAAATTAATACTTCTTGAAAATATGATGAATATTCATATATAACAGTACTTCACAAACTTTTAACACTGCGACCCAATTTTTAGAATGAGTCGTGATTCACATAGTCTTAGATTGAGGAATTTACGTTTCAATAAACTTTTATATAATAAAAAGAAACACCTTTTAAAAACTAAACGCGACAAACAAAAAATCGACTTACGACTCACAGTTTGGGAAACACTTGTTTACAGTATATCACATTGAAATTAGCATATTAAAATCGTCCTTTGCGACAGAGTACAGTGCAGAACTGTGCTCAAGTAAATAAAGTTTTGCCTGTGTACGAAGCTTGAATTTGCCGAGCAGAACAGCCAAATACAAATAAAAACAAACACAAAATTGAGCTATCATGCAAGAGAAGAAGGATCGACTTCAATAGCTCTCATCTGTTGCAACGCCAAACCAGAACGTGTTAGTTACAGGACTGGTTTTGAACATTTAAAAAATGATGCAGTTAGTACTTTTTGTGGTTATTGTATCTTTTGTAAAAATTTTATTTAGTTTGTTTTGTAACTATACGTCTACGATTTTATACAGGCTAATTTAAAACATAATGTATAATATTTGAGAGGTGATATAGGTGACCAAGACAAACATTTTCTTTTCAAATAAAAAAATAAAGTGATGTAATTTTTCTTTTGATCTGTATTTTATTTTAAATTAAAATGTATAAAATAGTTTACAATTTTTAATCAAAAGGTCCCCTGACCTTATACACATCTGGTCTGAATATATGTATATCAATACGAAACCGATTATCAAATTTCATTTCTCAAGATCTTAAATAATTTAATTAAACCTTAAATAATTAATTAAATTAATAAATGGTTAACCAATGGCAGTTCGTATAAATATTTTATCGATGTTTATTAAAATTGTTCGATAGTTAACTATCTTTGGTGAAGGAAGCACTATGTATTTACTTGGCAGATGTTTTTAAATCCAGTTGCGGTTCTTTGTTAATTTTCAGGGCCAACTCTGTTGTTATTTTATATGTCGATGTTTTACACTGAAACAAAAACAAAACGTTCCCTCAGAAAAACTTTTCATTTAATAGAAACTGTTGTGTAAAAGTTGTGTTCTTATGTTGGTCGAACTGTTCGTTATTGGACAAAATGCGCAGATGTCGAGAGCCAATATTTGATTTATTATTTACCATTGTTTCAGTTTTCTACTAAATTCATATGACATAAATAGAATTAGGGTAACGCAATTTTAAAAAGGAGCTTATTGAAAACTCCACACATTTTATTTTTTTCTATGTCTACATACCTACATATATTATGTAGATTTTTTATCAATATCAATGCTCATACGTTTTGTATGCTCTGTCTGTATATGTAATTTTTTATTTTATTAGTTTTATCTGCCTTTTTGTTAGAAAATCTAAGACTCTTTAAATTATATTTAATACTAAAATAAATAGGTATTTTGCTTTTAAAAGAAAATTAGGTTAGTGTCTAGCTGTCATAAAAAATAGAGGTGCATGTATATTATCTTCAATATATGGTTAAGCACGTAATTAAAAAATTAAAGAAAATTGTTTAAAAATTAAAAATATTTGATTTCGAAATAAATACGGGTGAAGCCAAGATGAAATTCTAGTGTTCAATTAGTTAAAATTGTATTGCCAAATAAATTTAATAATAAATTTTGACAAATTGAAGAAACAAAGTAGATTGAAAAATATTGCTTTAAGAACTATTCAAATAATGTTCAAAATATTACAAATCTCTTTTGTGTCATCTAACCATAAATTATTTTTAAAGATTTTGGTCGTAATATTTTATCAGTTCAAGTTTTCTTTCAAACGTTGTACGAAATATTACTAACAATTATCTATTTGTTTCAAAACGACATTTATTGATTTGTCTGGCTATCCAGCTCCAAAATATAATAATTTCCTGTTAAAATCAATCCATTTATAAACGTCATTGATTTTTGTTTTTGAAACGTCTGGCAGAGCTACATACTGTACAAAATGTGCAGATGTCGTGTTAGAATTTGATTTATTATTTGCCTTTGTTTCAGTTTTCTATTCAACATTTATGACGCAAACAGTATTACCAGTATGTAGTAACATGATTTCCCACTAACTAAACGCTATCGGAAAATCTCTCATGAAACGTTTGGTCTGTACAGTTAAATTGACTGTTAGTTTAGTTTTAATAAAACAACTATTCACAATTGAAAACTTGCAATAGATCATAAGAAGTTATTGTATTGGAAATTACAGGAATTACTGGAAGTTCTTATTTGTTCTTGATTTTTATTGTGTATAGCAATTCTTAAGTTGTCTACTGTAATATGTGAAGAAACATTGACTAATGATAGGTTATTAGTATAAAGGAGTCAATAATTCATAAGAGGTACTGGCACTAGTTATGGCTGCTATAAAAGCAAGGTTTACTGTTTTTGTGATTGACGGGCTTCTTTTTTGTAATTCTCATGAACTCATGTTACTAATAAAACAAATAAGTCTTTATTTAATCAATGTAATTACCAAAGTCCGCAAATATAGTTTTTTTTAATTATAGCCTTTTATTTTATTTATTATTTTTATAATTAGTTTAAATGTCCACCATTTTGACACCTATTGGCCGATTGTCATCAAATCACGCTGTAAGACAGTTAAATGTATATAGATTAATATTCAGAAATGGTAGTAATCAAATATCTACAAATATTTCTAATTAAAATATATTCATTACTGGGGTCATATCGAAGACTGGTGTCAGTATCTTTTATACTTTTAAAATAAGAAATATATTGACTCGAGTCGATTTGTTCGCTGAAAAGATTCATTCAAAAAGAACAAGCTATTTATGAATTACTGATCTCAAATGTATAATATAAGTGATGAAAAATTGAAATACTGCTAAGAATTCAGAGCAACAAAGGCTGCCATTTTGACGTAAATGGGCTCGCAGTTGCTTTTAAATATAAGAGAAAGGTATAAAGAAGAACAGTATAACTTTACTTTCAATTCAAATGATGTTATAATAACAATAATATTTATAATATTTCTCTGCGGAATTTCCTTGCAAAAAAGTTGAGTAAATCGCTAAAAAAATCAACAAGTTACTTTATAACCATTGTATAGAAAGCTGTTAATAATAATTTTTCATTTGAAGTTTTAGTATACCGCACAAATTAAATAGTAGTAAAAACAATATTGTAAGACATGTACAAGTTACCAAAGAAAATACTATTCCAATATTAAAACTGTATAAAACAGTTTTATAAACTTTAAATGTCGTTTATAAAATTAGATTATCCCACTTTAAAGCATATTGAATTTAGTAAAATATGTAACAAAGCACACACACTACAACGTTTATTGTAAATTCGAAAACCAAACAAAAAAACATCTTATAACACGTTCAGCTAACAACATTTTCCGAAGTTTAAATATTGTTTAACTATAAGCAAACAAAGAAACTTTAGCGGGAAAGAGATGAAAATAATTTCCAATGCAGATGTTATACAAAAGTAGCAGTGTTTGGAACAGATGTACATTGGCACAATAACACAATTCAATTTACAAAAGAAGAAGTTTTTTATTGTCGCTGTTTTCTGTTTGACTCGTGACCGCACATGTTCAGTATCTATGTACAGGCTCAGGGGACAGATAAATATCGTCCTGGCAGCCAAGGAATGAGGATACATCGTCCTGAGATATGGTTTATGAGCCACAATCAAGTCTTCTCCGTCGTCTACTTCTCGTCATGTCACCAGTCAGTGGCGCTCGCTCAACCTACCTATGCATTAATAAATACTAATATATAAATCTGTAGGTTTTGTCTGTACATTGTAAATATTTCAGTTTTATTCAGTAGGTAGAGTAAGGTGGTGCAAGAGTGCGAGGGTGTACAAGAGTACGCAGAGTCATTATCCAATCACACAGCAATGTTTTACGGCTAGCTTCAGTTGTCAAGTCACCTGTCATGACAAGTACACTGACAAAAAATTCTACATGTTTTTATAGTCATTTACAGAGATTTTAATTAAAAAAAGTGATTTTGACCACTGCGATGTAATATTCAGAATTTTCATAAACAGGATTGTTTTAAAGATTAGAAAGGTAAGCTACTTTTTCCTGTTTATTTTAGTTACATAACTATCGAACTATTTGTTGTCTGAGTGATTTGAGTATCCCTTTCAATATATGTCACTAGTGACGTTTCAAAGTTGTTTGGTCAGAATCGTGCGCACATACTCTTGTCCAACATTTCATTTTGTAAGTGTACTTTGCTTTTTAGGGTTCCGAAGAAATCCTATTTATCTCACTTTGTCGTCCGTCCGTCCTTTTCAGTTAAAGCAAAATATCTCGCAAAAACTACAAAAGCTAGAAACTTGCTAAGACATCTCAAGGAACCAATCGTAGAAGACTGGATATAATGTATTTCTTGCAGAGACTGGTGACACGAGAAATGCATAGCGTATTCAGGTCGTGGTCACTATAAATGTGACGTTTGTAAGTGGTACGCACTATTGTCCTCATGGGTAGTGCAAGAGTGTGCATTCAGGCGACTTTCAATATTTTTAATAGCTCCTAAAACGAAAAATGAATTAATATGTTTTTTTGGTAGCTAGATTATCTAGGAAGATAAATAAACTATACCATCCTCTCTTAAATCTTTTTATTTAGTCCCATAGACTGAAACAGCGAAAGTGCGCACTCCTGCACCACCCTACCCTATACGTCGTTTTATCAATACTAATATTATAAATGCAAAAATGTGTCTCTCTGTTTGTTACCTTTTCACGGCTAACATTCCGAAGATGTTGATGTAAGGTGTTTAATTTATTGTACAACGATTATTATTTCCGGAGATATAAGCTTTCAAAGTGTGAAATTTTTCGTTGCATTCGTGCTCTCAAAGTTACCTCCAAGTACCAGCTTTATGTCAAAGTATTTTATTAAAAAAAAAAGTTAGATGGCTCATCAGACATATATAAAAATTCACTACAGTATTTGATCATTTATTGAATAAGTTATCTTGCTTTACGATATCTGACTTGATCGAGTACAGTAACTTCAAGATTATTAGTGGTTCTATAGGTAACACATACACACATACATATCATCATATCTCTTTTAAGGTTTCGTAAAGTGAACATACATAATATTACATTCCAAGAACCATGTCAATAACATGATATATAATAGGAATGCCGTACAATATCTATAGGCAAGGTAATAATACATATATCTAATATGTATAATGAAATTGGGGACGTAGGTACTTGGAAAATATGAATATCTTAAAGCTGAATATTTATGAAGTGTACCTCAAATGTGGAAACGGTTGGATAAATTAAAAGTAGTGAATTTTAGAAAAAAAATGTGTCAAATAGAAAAGTAAGAAACCCTACCACTGCGTTTTTAAATTTTGGGGTATTTTTTGCGTCCAGATAAGGATACATTTTTTAGACCCGGATCCTCCGCATGGACCCAAAATGGAAACCCATATACTTATCATGATTCATGTATTGATCATTATTCGTTTACACAAGTAGCACACTGTTAAATTTTCGCAAAAAGTATTATCATACTATAAATAATTATTTCACTAGAAATCAAGATTTATATTAAATATAAACAAAATTAATTGCTGTATACACATTATTATATAGGAGTGGATTACTAAATAGTCCAGGGGTTCTCAAACTTATATGGATCGAGACACTTTTAAAAACGAAAAATTTTCACGATACAATCGACTTGTAAGAGAAATGGAAAAAGGTCGCTTTATGTTTTTTCAGTTTTAAAAAAAATTCATTTAAAATTAAGATATGTTGAAAAATAAATAAATGTTGAATGAAACAATTTCTTTATTAAAAACATTTAATAAAAATAGAAAAATATGAATTACAAATGTTTATGTGAATATCGAAAATTCACCCATTGTGCGTTTCTTGGTGTGTAATATTTTAAAAATTTTCTCGCGAAATTTTATTATAATGATAAAAGAGAATATGAAATAAATAATAATAATAGTAAAATAATGGCGTTGATATTATACCTATTAACTATTCATTGGAAATACATAGTAAACTTAGTTTTTTATTAATTTTGCTACCTAACAAACAAACGCTTTAAATGTGGTATCGAATTTGATGAATTTGCTTTGAAATTTAAAACAGTGGTATTGTGGTATTTAAATTTACTAAAACACAAATGACTGTACAAGATATGTTTCATATATTATAATATTACCACTGTTTTAATACCGTTGCTTTCTACATTACAATTACTTCATAAACTGTCATCTTACAATTAGTTTATCACACCGTTTAAAAATTTTTTTTAAATAGAAAATTATAAATATTTAATCGCATACACAATTCGAAAATATATCCGTTATTATATATCGAGATTTTGTGTTATAGGTATCAAGATACATGAAAATATAAAAATAATTAATAATACATCAAATACCAACTTATAAAATACTCGTTAACAATAGTAATACAAACAATAAGTTGAATGATGTAAAGTGAGCCAAACTTTATAAATTAAAGCCAAAATCAAATAAAGCGATGATATCAACAATATACATACGAAAAATATAATATATTTTCATGTTATTGTTATTTTTAATGCTGCACGCCACTGAACTAACCATCACAAAAGTTGTTGTAACATCTTGAACTTTATTTCTTAAATATTACAATAAAAGTTACATTTAGATAGCAGTTATTGTGGCTCGTATTGTGACGGTGTTTGTGGTAATTTTTCATTTAGGTGTTTACCCCTTTGCTTGCGTTGGGTTTGTTCTTTTTGTAGCATCGTTCTTAGAGATTAGGAGAGTTTCATAAAAAATGAATTGTGTTTGTCTTACAATGAATTATTATTAGTAAAAAATGTGATATACTGTACATGACCCAACATTTTATCGTAAGCTCCAACGGTAGGATTCCTGACGGACACCTTTTTTGGGTTAGTTATTAATAATTAATTTAATGATTAATTAAAAAATACTTTACGACTTCCCGCGCCAGTCCTTCTTAGCCTCGGTCACACAGTTAAGAGCCTTGTTAGACACCCCCCGGCGTTTATTTCTGGTTTTCATCATCTTTCTTATATATGAAACTAGCTGTTACCTTAACTGTTTACCTTAAATCATCGTTTTTACGAAAAAAATCCGGAAAAACACACTTTTAGGAATGAAAATTATCTATTAAATTTTTTAATAACGGTACAGGGGCGATTGTAGGGGAGTGTTTCACTATCAATTCGTAATACGATGTTTTTTTTACACTCGCACTCCAAAAATACGTTCATGCAGGTAGTACTTATTCAAATATAACGGGCGTAGTCCTTAAGATAAAGACAATAAAATTAATTTGTATAGCTAGGACGTTAAAATAAGAACTGGTACAATGGTTATTCGTCAGTATGACGCGTTATAGACGCCACGACAAGTTGGGTAGCTCTGGTCAAATGAATAAACAATAATCATGTTATTTAAAAAAAAAAATTCACAATCATCTCACAACCTAACAAACAATGTTCTTTATATAAAGCGATAAAAGTTTAGTACCAAATCAATTATGATAAGATTCGAGAAGAGCAGCTTAAAACTTTCTTATGTCAAGTTAAAAAAATCTAACTTTCCATGAAAATAATCCCCGGAATCTCGAAGGAATTGCACAAAATATTGTTCTCTAATAGACATCTCATCCCACCGGTCGATAGCCTCTGCCCACGTTTTCTTTCTCCATTTATTTTAGAGTTTTTTTTGCGTTCGAGTTTCTTGCAGAGTAGAAACTTTTCATGTTATATGTATACACATACAAAAGTTATATTGCCAAGATATTGTTACTAAAAATATAAAAAAACAGCTGCACCTGTGCATTTTTATTTTAAACATACGTGTATGTAGTGTTTTATTTTTTTAATTTTTATACTGCTGTTAAAAAAGCTAATAAAAGTAATTTACCGCCTGTGGAAGTATTTTGTATAACTTATTTATAAAGTGAACTTTATTTTATGTTTATTGTTTTTAATTAATTATTTCAAGCATATTTTAAAAATATCTGCCAAGGTTGCCACGAAGCTTTCTTATACGTTATATTGTATATGTGTGAATAAAACATATGTAGATCATATAAAATAACGCCCATGAAAAACAAAAATTCTTAAACAAAAATCACAATAACAACAATCGAAATAACAAATGAATATTTGAAAACAATAAACTGTTACAAAAAAAATGTTCTTACATTTTTCGATAGTAAGATAAAGGCACCCGTTATGGCCGCTATAAGAGCAAGTTTTCGTTTTTTTGGATTAATGGGCTTGTTTTTTGTAATTCTCGTGAACTCATGTTACGAGTACTAATAAAACAAGTAACTCTTTATTTAATCAATTTAATTACCAAAGTCCGCAAATATAGTTTGTTTTTTAAATTATAGCCTTTTATTTTATTTATGTTTTTTCTCCAGTAACGGATAAAGTAAAACCAGTAATGAGCACGCAGTGATGGACTTGCTAATGTTTACAAAATGATAAGTACTACGACACAAAAGATATAAAAGAAAGAATCATAAAATTTGAAACAATGTAAAGCAGTTGCTATGATAATATAATAATTAATAAATAAATTATACTAATAATTAAGTATTTAGTTTAAATGTCCACCATTTTGACACTTATTGGCCGATTATTATCAAATCACGCTGTAAGACAGTTAAATGTATATAGATTAATATTTAGAAGTGGTAGTAATCAAATATAAATACTTCTAATTCAGTACATTTGAATAAAAATTTGCCATTACTGGGATCCTTGCCAAGACTAGTGCCACTACCTTATGTATATAATATTTTTTGATGTAGTAATACTCACCCCTTCCTTACAAATAATTCATCTCATTTAATCGAATCTGTATCTCTTACCGTTTAGAAAATCCCCATGTATTTAACGCTTATCTTGGACACCCTGTATAATAACTTTAAATTCACTGAGGTGTTTCAAAACAAGTAGGTTTACAAAAAATAATAATCAATTACACTTTTGAGAAACGGGCACCTGCAGACAACGGTAAATCAAGAAAACGTTCATTTAAACAAATAACCGTCCACCGGCTACACATTGTCGGTGTCCCCGGCATCGACACTTATTTATCGGGCAAACTTTTCTCCCTTATCCTTACGTAACGGTCTCGGCTTGATCTGCGTGAAATATTGTACACCTCCGACGTCCCGGTTTATCTGTGCCCGATTTACTCACGACCCGGCTGCGTTCAAAGCTCAATGGGAACGTCCTTATCGACGACACGAAGTGCCATGTTTATGTATTTTTTTAAACCGTTTCCAGTTACAAAGGATATTTGAAAAGAATTAGGTACGGTAAAGATGTTTTCGAAAGTTTTGTGAAATTTATTTTGTATCCTTGTTTGAATTGATTTATTATTACATTTAATTTTATGATGCACTTGTTTGTTTATTTAGAGATTGTTATATAGATATCGTTATATTTTCAATGAAATATATTTTATTATCTATTTGTATCTTTTAATATTTTAATTTGACTTAATGGTTACAAAAAATATTCAGAAACGAAATTATTGATGATTTTTTCGACTGGTCGTATCTACGAAGTCATATAATTTCACCTTAACACTGAAATTTATATTTCTAAGTTTTGTAAATTTGAAACAACGCATTTCATGCAGGAAAAATATATAAGGTGCAGCCCTTTCTAATAAAGGGTTATTTTAGAATCGTTCATTTTTAATAACACTACGAAAATATTGAAATTTCAAAAAGAAATGTTGAGATTGGACCTTTTTCTATTGATTTTGATCAATATTTTTTATAAAAAAATAATAAAAATAAGAGGTTATAATATAAAACACGAAATTTATTTGAAGTAGCTAATGACTTCAAATTGTAATAAGCAATGCAAAATATTTTTTATTCATTTCAGCTATTAAATCCGACAATACTATATCATTTTGACTTAATGGTCACAAGATAAATATTCTAATATTTAACGGCTTATTTCCGATTTGGTAAATTGTCTCAATACTCTTATAGAACAGATGAAAAAGTGTTATTCAATTTTATTGGGAAAGGTATGAAATATTGAATGATTTTTATCGTTTTCTTGTTCAAAATTTATCAAAGTAACTAATTTTTAGATTTGGTCTCTTTTAAAATCTAAAATTGTTATTTTTTATTAAAAAAATATTAATAATGTTCATTTACATATCTGCATTTTTGTTTGTTTTTTATTAATATGTTAATGGGCCTGGACCCGTATGGTTCCTTTAGACAGCCATTAATTTTTTAATAAAATTTAAATTTTTGAAAACATACGGTGTTACAGTCCTTATTCAAACAATTTATTAAGTGTTTAAACACGCTCGTTTAAGAACTTATATATATCTGAGTGTTCCGGTAAATACAATGTACATACACTAACAATAAGCTACTTTAGACAAGCTGGAAACAATGGAACATCTTCATCTTCTTACTGAGAGATTTGCTTACATAGTCTATTTTGTTGGTTTGTTATATGTAAACAGTATCGGACATAACGGACTTGATGTCAGCCCGGGCTCCCCATGAAAAGGGGCTTAGAATTTTTTATAAATGATTTTTTTATACGCATCCTTTTTTAAATTTTTTCTTATGGTTCCGTAGAAATCCTATTAATCTAACATTGTATGTAAAAAAAGATATACAAAATGCTGATCTCAATCAGTAGAATTCGAATCGAATTTTATTTTATTGTTTTAACTCAAAAATGACACCTGTAAGGTTTCCAAATAGTAATTAAGTCGAAGAATGGCCCAGTGATGAACAATTTTAAATTAAATGTACTGAATTAGAAATATTTGTTGATATTTGATTACTGCCATTACTGAATATTTATCTATATACATTTAACTAGCTTACAACAGGATTTGATGATAATTGATCTTTTTTTTTAATCAGTGGACAAATAATTATCGCGGTTCGGCGCACAAAAAGAGGTAGTTGTTTTATTAGTAACAGAATAGTAAAAACAATATACTTTGCTCTTGAAGCGTTGAAGACTGGTGCCAGTACCTTTTTAATAAAATAATATTTATTTATATTATTTCAGAGTTTATAATAAATATTTTTGATGCAGCTGCAAGTTTCTAGAAGGATTGATGTTCAGACAAAGCTTGGCTTACATCTATAAATTTATTCAGCTTTGCATCTAGTATCTATGTATAGATACACTAGACGTATTTGCAACATATATAGATATATAAAACACATATGCACATAAATAATACAAACACATAAATGTACATGAAAAATTCATATGTAGTATTTGTATTATCTTAAAATGATTTTATATACTTACATAAATAGTTTTAGAATATATGAGTATTTCCAAGTAAATTTAACATGTACATATATACTTAAAATCAATCAAAATTAAAAATATTGTATAAAACACCATATCAAATCATATTATTGGTGTTAGACCTGCGCTTATTATAAAAAACGTGTTTTAGTTTTTGCATGATATTTTTTTAGTTGATATACCTACTTTTAACCCAGTATTATAAAGAATTTTCTTGAGTGAAAAAGCAAATAAACTTCCAGCTAACGCTATTTGTTAGGTGAAATTGCTCGATATTTTAAAGTAGTGGTAATAAATGTTTAATAATGTAAATGCTATGCATTTTATGAGGTACACATGGCAGCACTTATTTATATATATTGATTTTATCGTGTATGCGTCAATGTTATCATATGTACGATTTCATTCGATACATCTATGTATCTCAAGCAAATTCCTTATAATACCGGGTATTAAACATTTAATAGTAGATTATACCATGAGTCAATAATGACAGCTATTATTCCAGAGGAATAATCTTCGAATAGAGTATTATTATTTATGTGTATTTAGTTTCCATGTTATTATTTAATTTGAGAAATTTTGTGATTGGAACACAAGAGGGAATAATGACTATTAATCCCTCGTCAATATTCCCTTTGGGATTAATACATGGCATTATATTTATATATATAGTAAAAACTACTTATGTAATATATGTATTATTTATTAGTCGTGGATAAAATAATATTATATATATTATAACATACGCGCCTTTTTGTTGTTTCTTTCGTCGTCGTGTTTTTTTCCAATGCTTTTTGGGAGTTATTCTTTAATTTTGTAATTAACAGTACAAATCTAATGAGCAAAATAACCATTGTTAATGCAATTTGATATTCCGTAACTCACAGAAATGTAATTTATCTTTCGATAATGTATTACGTGCACGTATATACACAGCCAAAACGTCATAAATTTTTAAGACCACGACATTGTAAAGAGATCACCATGTTTTCTTTCAAAGCTTTCCCGTATCGTCTGATCATATTTTGCCGCTGGTTAGCTGGGAAACGGCTCCGAAGTCCTGAGATCGATGAGGGATCGAACTATATTGCAATGTGGACGGCACATTTATTTTTTTCCTCGGCGACACAACGCGACACATGTGTTTTATTGCATATTTTCCGCGGTCTCAACAGCACATGAGTTACAACAGTCGGGTTCTTACTCTGTATGTGTTTGTGTTTGTGTGTGTGCGAGGCGGACGGATCCATTTTATCAACAAGACCAAGATTTCAATGTCAAGTAGATATATATTGTATATAATTTTTCATGGTCTGTGTACTATACACTTGCGAGTAACTATAGTAAATTTACAAAAATATTTTCTCGTTTTACTCGAAATTTATTTTGTCTGATAATAATGATTAGAAGATATTTATTTATTTATTATTTATATTAGCACACCATTTGGAAATCTACACGGCTGATAGAAATAACAGACTTTGATAAAACTGGGGTCTAGCATTGTTAATATTTTGTGTCATTTTCTTATGCCATAAATTAGAAAATTTTGGCAGGAAAACTGTACACACATAATAAATTCATATAATTTATCATCTTGAGACTTCTTTGTATTTTCAAAATTGAAAATCAAGATAAAAGGATCACGTTATGTTGGTTTCAACAATATTTGTAAATATATTAATGAAATATAAAAGATATAAAATCAAATTTATTTTTGTACTAAAAATGGATATATTGTATCAAAATTTTACAATACATACTTTTACATCATAGATCATCACAATGTGGAAACCCCCGTGCATTTCTATATACTATATAAGCAAATAGAGATGGAGTATCGATTTTTGTGAATATTAAACAAGAATAGAGCGGTATCATGTTTATGAATTGTTGTCTGTGAGTGCGACAAGGACAGATGTAGCATTTTTACATGCAAATGAGAGAGATAAAAAGTAGTTGTTTGCGCGTTAATGTTTTTCATTATAAACAATCGAAAATAATTTTGAATTGTCTTTTGTATAATGTAAATTTTGTGGCAGATTTCAAGTTTTCCATAAAATATATCAATTATCTCAACAACAGATATTATTTAATGACACTAAAGTCTTGACAAATAAGATAGAGCTGTAACGCCGCCATGTTGACTTAGAGAATTCAAACCGTGTCGCGTTTTGTCGCTGTCTATAGTGCCAGGCTCATTCATTTACATAGTTTTGAATTCTCAAGGTTATATTTTCCAGAAGAAATGTATATTTAGTTTTTACGAAAGTTAATAATATTTTTTTCCTTCTCGGCGATATTTATGACATGAGACCGACTTATTTTCTTACAAAACGAGACTGTCAGTTATACCTAGCTCTCGTCTCGTGTGCAGTCCGGATAATGTTATATGTGGTAAGAATTAATTAATTATTCATAAAATGACGGGATGTCTACAAAAATTAGAGCAATTAGCAACATTTATTTATTTCTTATAGTAGAATAAACTGTCTTAAATTAGTGTTCTTATACATGTTCAATATAATTATGATATTTTAAATAAAAATGATTATCACAAAAAATGTCAACGCTAGTAAGTATGTAGATATATTACATTGTGGATCACACTATAAATTAATGTCTACATACCTATGTATGTTCACACTAAGGTATTAATAACATGTGTTAATTATCTGTTGATTGATTCGAATAATGGTTGTACGTAGCATGAGTTGTATTCTGTAATTTACTACAATATTCTCTAACAATAGGTGCATCAAAGGCGTTGAAAATTATAATGGTGATGAGGTTTTTAATTGTTTAATGAATCTTGTTGATTGTTTAATATAATTGTATTTCATGTATGTTGATTTTAATAGCGGCGAAATTATAACATTTATAATTATAAATATTTAATCTTATTATATGTTTTTATATTTCCATTTAAAAAAAAATCTTTCTGGTTGAAATATATGAAAAAACTAATGGAATATATATTTATACTGTTTCGAAATTATAACATTTATAATTATAAATATTTAATCTTATTATATGTTTTTATATTTCCATTTCAAAAAAAATCTTTCTGGTTGAAATACATATATGAAAAAATTAATGGAATATATATTTATACTGTTTCAAAAATAATTCGACAAATTAAAAAAATTGAGTCAACGTTTTCAGTTGTACTATCATTTTTTTAAATATTTAATATTTCACTATCATTATTGTTTAATTACAGCGTGATACACAGACATGATAGTGAAAATAGTCAGAATGGATTCAGATAAGTTCAAAATCTCGAATTCGAAAAAACCGTTTCAACAATACCTACTATCTTATTGTACAAGGAAGTTAGAATATAACACAACGTGACGCTTTTATTTATTTAAAATATAAAAAAAAACGTAATGAATATACGGTACTACGTATACATATGTACGGTACGTCTTATGTTAGTACTATATATACATATGTGTATCCATCCATTAAGGAAAATATTTTTCTTTTACATTTCTTATTTTCTGTTGTGCTATACACACATGTATTCACTTATATCCAAACTGAAAACAATGGCCATTCTGCATCACAGCTAGACGGTAATCCAGTCGCCTTTGCATACAGAAAATGTATACACAAACATTCTCTGTCAATGTTTATGGAATCATCTTCCCATATCCTTTATTTTCTACACAGCATCTCAAAGCACGTATAACTATAAAAATAAGGCACCATCAAATGATCTGAATACGTCAGAGACGGTTATCAGAATCTATTGTTTACAGGTCAAGCTACAAACTGCACGTTTAGGTAAATCGTAAAGACAAACTGACCGTTTTACAGCCAACGAAAGATGCACTCAACTGTTCAACAATATAAATTCACGTGCAGTGTTTTACTGGACGGATGTATTTGGGAAATTGATTTTGTATATTGAGTAGATTCAATGAAATTTGATAGGTGAGTTCGTTATTTTGTATGTAAATGGATGAATTTCATTCCATGCGTGTATTTAGTTTCAGTATTGTAAATATTTTTTTCCCGTAGAACGATCATCTCGAATATAAAACTGTATTTTTTCATCAGCATTTTTTATTTTAGAGTTTTCACGTAGTGAAAAATTACGTCGTTCAACTTACGTTGTAAATTGTGTTGTAGATAATGGTGTTGTATAAAAATTCATCACAATATTTTATAGGGAAACTTTAGTTGCGTAGATATAAAAAAACCCTTATTGCGAATTTTGAAGCCTTATCAATTTTGTGTAGAGTAAAAATAAAATAACATGGCTTCGCCATTAAATGCACACCTCTTACCTTGGGTTGCATAAAGCAAAATTAATCACAATTAGTTAATCAGTTGTTTTAAAATCATCATTACGTCAATTCTAACGGTTATTATATATTTTATAAGATAAAAAAGTATCATATTTAGTGAATTGTTCATTTACAAATTAAGATTAGGTTTAGAATTAACATTAATCATGGTTTGAAAACAACTGATTAACTAATTGTGGTTGATTTTACTTTATGCAACCCGAGGTTAAACTTTTGAAAATGTATTAGTTAATAAGGTTGTCTAATTCGTCAATTAATATGGTACAACAAATTTGGCGAAACTCACGTTTTTTAAGGATATTTAAAAAAAATGGTAATTTTCTTATCTTTACTCTCATTTCTTGTAAAAAATGGATATTAATAGTTATAATAGGGGTTTTATAAGTTCATTTGAAAACATAATAAATAAATAAATAATATAATCTCACTTTCAAGTAGTATATTTTCTTTAAAAAAATAAAAATAAATACAGAAACTGAAAAATATATTCCACGAATAATAAATAATATTTTTAAATTTATCATAATACATTAATCCTACAGTTATAATTTTTCGGAATGAACATTAAATTTCAACAAATACAATTTAAAATTTGAATAAATATAAAATTGAAGAAATTTAATATATAATGCTCATTTTAACAATGCGTTAAAAATTTTAGGACGATAATAGAACACACACACATCCAAGTATGTAGAGTATAATAAAATAGTATTTGTTTTGAACGCCAGATAGCGTTCGAAGTAGTTTTTGTTGATCTGTCTTTTCGCTTGTAACAGGTTTGGTTTTGATTTGATTTGAAAAAATTCGTGTAAAGTTTACACAGTGCTTTAACGACTGTCATAGAGTTACAAGGTATCTCATACATTGTTTTTCGCGAAGTAACGAAGTAAGAAATATATCGCATGTGACGGTAAAATAAAGCGATATCGCGAATCAATTATGACGATTATAAAGAACTCAGTTCATGCTAGTTATTTTGGAACTGAATCAATTAAGTGACAGTGAAAATAACTGTTTTAGAGGTTAGGTTAGTTCACAATTTGTTTTGTTACGTGGCTAAGTTTAAATTATTAAAAAATAAATTCTTGTTTATTAAGGTATTGGCATCAATATTCAATGTGACTCCAATAATGGCTATTTTTAAATTAAATGTACTGAATTAGAAATATTTGTTGATATTTGATTACTACAATTTCTGAATATTAATCTATATGCATTTAATTGTCTTACAGCGTGATTTGATGAGAATTGACCAATAGGTGTCGAAATGGTGGACATTTAAACTAATTATTAGTATAATTAATTAATTAATTATTATATTATCATAGAAACTATTTTACATTGTTTCAAATTTGACAATTCTTCCTTTTACGTTTTGATAATTTTTAATTATCTTATCATTTTGTAATCATTAGCAAGTGTACATCACTGCGTTCTCATTACTGGTTTTAGTTTATCTATTTCTGGAGAAAAAACATAAACAAAATAAAAGGTTTTTATTTAAAAGATAAACTATATTTGCTGACTTTGGTAATTAAATTGATCAAATAAAGAGTTATTTGTTTTATTAGTAACATGAGTTCATGAGAATTACAAAAAAAGTAAACCTTGCTTTTATAGCCGCCATAACTGGTGCCAGTACCTTATTTGTGTGTGAAGTAAATTATAGTTAGTTAAACGTAAACTGCATGAATCTGAGCAATTCTTTGAGGGATTACGTATCAGTTATCATCTTACCGGATGCTGTTCAATATTTGATGGAACAACACAACAACTTCCTATTCTATCTCTCCTTCCTTTATATGCAGTGACAGAAGGAAAACACGACTATAAGGTACGGTTTTAGTGTATTATTAATTTAAGGCAACAATTTAAAATTTCGTTTTGGTTTAAGAATTAAAGTCCACGTTTTATTAATTTTCGTTTATTTGGGGACCACAGCGATAACAGTACTCAATATGTTAAATTTAAAAATCTCGTTATAAAATATACTAAATAAAAAATATTTGTTGATATTTAATTACTGCCATTACAATTTATTTGACACAATCAGATAATGTGTGTCAAAATGGTGGACATTTAAACTAATTATTAGTGTAATCCATTTATTAATTATTATATTATCATAGTACCTGCTTTACATTGTTTACAATTATACGATTTTTTATTTTATTACTTTTGTGTCGTTGTAATCATAAGCAAGTGTCCATTATTAGGTGCACATTACTGGTTTTACTTTATCCATTACTAGAGAAAAAACATAAACAAAATAAAAGGTTATAATTAAAACAATAAACTATATTTGTGGGTTTTGGTAATTAAATTTATTTAATAAAGAGGTACTTTAATTAGTAACATGTGTTCATTAGAACTATTGTACAAAAAAGAAGCCCATCAATCCTAAAAACAGTATAACTTGCTCTTAAAAGGGCAAAATCTGGTGCTAGTACCTTATTTCTATAAACGCAATATTTAGTGGAATATTATGTTAATTTAAATATTTGTATGACTTCCAGTCTACAATATACAATTTTCCAGAAATACATTTAACTGATCAAAGAAATTATTACACCTCCTTACATTTATGAGGTTTCTATCGTTTCTGTAGGTATATTTATAGAAAATATATTAAATAATGTTCTGTGATACGGAAAAAATACCATTCTATTAAGTGATTTAAATTTATAAGCATAATTTTTAATGATGTGCAACAAGTAATCGTATGCACTACGATTTTTAATATTTTACGTTAGAATTAGCAACATTAAACTAGTGCTGTTGTGTAACAATGGCAATCAAAGATAACTGCAAAGTTTTCATTGTTTAAATATATCAAAAACTTAAAAAATTTGCATATGTGACATATTGTCTTATTATTTTAATACGTTTTGTTTTTTATAAAAAATCCAATTTTGTTATATGACCGAAAATGACTTAAGTTGCTATCATATTAAATATCATTAATAAATAATAAAAATTTTTGAAATTCTTTTGAAAAAATTGGCAATAATATAGGTTTTAGGTGCACACCATTCTCCCATTATAATTACAAATCATAAGAATCTATTAAACGATGAATGCAATATCAAAATTGATTAATATGCGTAATACTAAACCAAAAAAACATTTTTTTGAATAATTTTGTTTTAACAACACATTACAGAATAGATATAAGTACATATTTTTATTAATGCAGTAAAACAAATTTCGAGAAACTAAAATTAGAACAACATCCAATTATTCAACTTGCACCATAATCATTTGTTCCAAAAACCTGAACTAACTTTTGTCATTAAAAATAATTTATTTTAGTCGTACGTTTGCAAAATTCCTTGCTCTAAATTGAATTGCGACGAGAATAAAAAAATCTCGTCCTATCCCCGAACAGTGTTTAAAACTAAACGCGTAAACCAGCACTATTACATGTTGTATGTCAGTATATGTATGCGTGTGTGGTCGCAGGGTTGGACAACATTTTATAATCCCGTCATTTATCTGCAGCTTTATGGACTTTACATAAGCCGATGTAATAAGAATTAATCAAATAAAATATTTAAGTAATTGTAATAGTTTACTAAATAAACTGCTTTGACCAGCACAATACTTTTTTATACATCATTATTAAGGGTTTACCGGAACTGAAAATTCCAGTTCCGGTCGGAACCGAAATTCACAAAAAAATTATATTTTTATTAATAATAACAAAATAATTAAAATAATATAATGTATAGAAAAATTATTTTTTAATATACTGTACTGTATTGATATTTTTTAAATAATATATAGTACATTTTATTTAATGAAATTTTACCAAAATAGCCTTATTATTATAATTTTCATCCAGCTGATATATTTAGAGAAGTTTTACTGCAATAATATACATAATATCTGGTTTGTAAATGTAGTTGAATGCACAAACTATTCTGAATGATTTTGTGACATTCGCTGTTCTGTTCTAGCTGACTTGGCAGTATTTCTATTAGTCATATCGCTTTCAACCTGGTCTCGACATTCAGTTTATCCTACGAATTCATACATGCTGTTGCAACTTCATATAAGAACGTGTCTTAGAATATCGCTTTATTAAAAATTTGTTTTTTGAAGATTTTCTTTTAGAAATATTATTTTTTCTTATTTTTGGTTTTCATTTATTATTTAAAATCGTAAATCTCTCGGCTCCTATGCAAGATAGGAGGTTGTTTTTCATTTAACCTCCCCCCTCCACCCCCCGTGATATTGAATGTAACCAATTACCACCCTTCTTATGTGACGGGGTGTGAAATATTAATTACCAAAAAAAAAAAAAAAATTCACTATACAAATTTTTCCACTCTCTTGCAATCCCTTAGGGGCAGGGCCGGATTAACAACGTAGCAGGAGTAGCAAATGCTACGGGCCCCGCGTCTCTGGGGGCCCCGCGACTTTACGGAAAAATATCACTTATTGGACTTACCATTTACCATTTGATTTAATTGAAAAATCGATTTTTGAATCTCCGATCTTTGATTTATTTAATCGATTTTTCTAAATTTGCTCAAATCAAATCAAGAAAATTTTGTTTGTAAAAGTGGTGTATTATTATACACACCTCAAAAAAATTAAGGGGTAATTAAAAAAAAAGCAAAACAAAAAATTCAAATTTTCAAACAGTTATATTTCCGCGAAAATTCATTTAATTTGCGTGTTCCAAAGCACATTTAAAAGTTCGTGCTTTCTAATTTTTGAATAAAAATTTCAACAAATTTTAACATCCTTTTCCGTTCTTTGCCAAGGGTTAAAAGAGTTAAAAAAAAAATCCCTTAATTTTTTATTAACTTATCAATTTTTTTAAGAATTAAGTATATTCTAACTTAAGTCAGTTAGTTGTTAGGTGGTGGGTAGGGGGACAGGGCGGTCACTGCCAAGGGCCTCTTTATAACATTTGCTACGGGCCCCGCGCTTACTTAATCCGGCCCTGCTTAGGGGTTGAATTTACGGGATACGAAGTAGCCTTTGTCCTGTCTCAGGATGCAAACTATATTTCTACCAAATTTTATCAAGATCAGTTTAGCCGTGAAAAGGTACCAAACAGACAAAGAGACACTTTCGCATTTATAATATTAGTATGGATAAATGTTTTCCCATAGATAATTAAAACAGACATACCCCTGAACACTGAACAATACATCCCTGTTGTGTGTATGTAGGCATAGGAAAAAACCACCGCGACTGTAGAAAAACCAAATTACGGTATAATCAACATATTCATTTGCAAACTGCACAGAATGTACCTGACAAGCATACGCGGTTTTTATATGTCCCCAGTATAGCGTGGCGTGGGTGGGATAGTTTGTATATTGGAAAAGCGCTCTTTCAATTCCAACACATATGCTTGAATAAATAACGGAGCGAGGACATGTGCGTCCATTATGTGTCATTTCGAAAGTTGGGGTTATTTTTATTGTTATAGAAAATGATTGTTGAATGTAATTCGTTACGAATAATAATAATTATTTTATTATACTCAGGATGTCCACTTTCTGGAAAGTCAAGGAAGCCTAAAGTGGTCAAGGAAAGTCAGGGAATTTATAATTTTTTTTAGGAAGTCAGGGAAAAAAGCTTATAAATTTTAATTGACGAAGAGAAAAAGGTCATTGAATTGAAAGAAAGTAACGAGTGTAAAATTTTCAAGTTATGACCAAAAAAAAGTCTTCAAATTTTATTTCTGCACACTCTTGCCCTGCTCCTCCCCCCCCCCCCCCGAATCAGGGAATTTTGAATCTGTGGTCAGGGAAAGTCAGGGAATTTTATTTCCGAAAACTAGTGGACACCATGTATACATTTAGAATTAATAGGACTGTACGTTGAGATGAAATTTTTTGATGTGTAAATTTTTGTATGTTTTGAAAATACTATAGAGTGTATATAATCACGCTATCACCTAAAAGAACTGAGCAATGTATAAAGTAGCTGCACAAATAAAGAAAACAACTAACGCACGCACTATTTAACCGTACTTTGGCATAGGTACCTATATTATAACAGCCTTTAGTGCATTTCTTAAACCTATACTAAGATTTTGAGTATATCTGTTGTATGCGGTCTACGGTTCATAGAAGACAGGATTATTTTTGTTCAGATAAAAAGGAATGATGTTTTCTACACCGCATACGCCATGATAGCCAGATTATGTAACATACTATAACGAAATTTCCTTGAACTAAAACCTAAGCGAGATTATTGGATACACTAGCGACTTCTAGTAGCGCGACTATCGCCAGTGTGTATGGGTTTTGCGATTTACATATAAAACAATGTAAAATGAATGTACGCGATAGTCGCGCGACTAAGTCGCTAGTGTGTAAAGGGTCTTAGAGATACTTTAAAATTATGTTTGGATGTATTGTAGAGTTCAATTAATTTTAGATTCTAGAGTCTAGAGTATATAATAGTATATATGTATATGTAACTTTGATATTTAAGTTGCTTCAGATTTAAATATTTTACAAATCACAGTGCGAGTGTCTGACTAATTTTTTCTTTGATCGGCTTAAATTCGGACGAGACAAAATGGCTTAAATGTCTACGACACAAGATTGTTAGTTATAAGGTTTAAAACCGAGACGAGATAAAACATATCTAACACATTCGTCTTGCCTTATCTCGTATGCAGTATTGAGAATTGGAATAAAATGTACAAACAAATTTTTTTTTATTAACTTTTATCTGAAAATTTTTTTTTGTAATTTTCGAAAAAAAAAATACTTGGTATCATTTTATTTTGAACACCCGATAGATAGGTATATATGATTAAAATAGAAACTGTAAATATACTCACAATCAAATACCTATTAAACATTATTTATATTTCATTATATATAATGTATGTATATATTTATGCTAAAAATATAACTAACATGTACAAATATAAAATATAACTATACTATATGTGTATTTGTTTCCATTTAAAAAAATTAATTACTTTACCCGATAGGGTCATTAGTGTTAATACACTTACATATGTATAATACCACATATCACAACATCAACTGTATAATATCCATTTAATTTATTGTTTAATGTTATTTGATTTTAGCTACAATTCACTGCTTATAACTGCACAATAAGTGGTTATTTGATTAGTATAATGATGATTATCTGATATTCCATCATTCGGATAATTTCGTTGTTGGTAATACGATTAATACTAATGCATCTATTGTCTATAGATTGTACATAACTAATTTAACTGCTAATACAATCATAAATAAATGTGAAGGAAATGGAAGTATTGTAATACCGTCGAAAAATTGTGTCCGAGATAAGAGCAGATTCTGATTGTTCTAACTTCAAAACGTAAAGAAAAGCTGATTTCAGCATGGCGGCTGTGTGTATACTGCGTTCACGATAACTATTGTAATAATGCACCGATTTGAATTATTTTTGGAGAAAACATTTGTCTCAGTGGTGAGTACTCCAGACCTATTGATTTTGGTGCTAATCGGATAAGGGTTTTGGAAATATACGAAATTTTGTACCTATATCGTCTAAAAAGTTTACGTTGCGAGTATTATCCCACAAATTTTGATAATACTTGGTACATTTGTAGTTCAATTGGACCTAAGAGACATTTATTTTTTGTACGTACCTAAACAGCTCTTGAAGGGGTGAAAACTAATTTAGTCTGTAGATTTATTCGATATATTTGAAAACATAATTGATAAAAGCTACTATAAAACAATACTCAATGATGCATCGATTTGTATAGGTAAGTAATCTGCAGACAGAATTTATTTTCTAAGAAAGCTTTATTTCAATTTAGATCTTATTTCATCTATTTATCCAATACAACATTGACTTTTACGAGGAATCAATTCGCTTATTGCTAAATTTTGTTTATATTTTCTTCCATTTTCAAATAAATAGTCGCTCAACTCGCTTTTCTCGTATAACCTCAAGTATTATGTTTCAATTCTAAATACTGCAAGCAAAAATAAACTAAAACAGAGTGGTTCTAAAACCTACCCTTGTATTGGATATACGACATAATCCAACGTTATCATTTATTTAAATGTTTGTTATACAATTAATAATGATATTAATGACAATATTGTACAGGTTGAGTATCACCGATAAATTAGTCCTGTTATAATTGATAATCATTGAACATAGGAATAAGGTTAATATTCTTTTGACAAAGAATATAACAAAAAAAACCGCTTAAGGATCATTTTCAAAAATATTCAGGAGAGGGTTATATGCAGAAAAATCCAACGAGTGAAACAAATTGATTTTTAAAGTGCGGGAGTGCAATAAATATCTTACGAGTTAATAAGAGAAACATTTCCCCTTCATCACTCTTCACCTTGGTCGATTTTCATAACTGTGATGAAGGAATTTGTTTAAAAAAAAAAAATTGTTTTCTGGTTTTTAGTATTATGTACCAAAATCGGAAAAGAGGAATATATATATTATGGAATGATAATATAATAGTAGTGACGTTAAATATAAATGAAAACAAACTTGTTTGTTTAAACGTCAAAATTTAATTAAGAAGAGGTAAACGCAAGCTTTCGATTCACAGAATCATCGTCAGGCTATTAAAAAAGATTTAAATTTGAGTATTATTGAGATAACGACATCGTTCTCAAATTTAAATCTTTTTTAATAGCCTGACGATGATTCTGTGAATCGAAAGCTTGCGTTTACCTCTTCTTAATTAAATTTTGACGTTTAAACAAACAAGTTTGTTTTCATATATTATGGAATGAACACTGTGTATGTCTGTCTGTCTGTCGCAGCTTTCTAGTAAAAGAACCGTATTACAGATATGGTAGATAATTTTCTTAATTATAGAAAAATGAACCAAAAATTGATTTGAGTTGTAAAAATATATTTTTTTAATTTTTGGAGTTTTTTTTGGGATAAATAGGTTACCGTTATTCATTGCTTGACTTACAATTTGTCGCCACGGTCTCCATTTAATTTCATTAGATCATTATATGCACATGTTTCATTCATGCTCATATATGTATATGTAATAGTTTATTTTATATTACTAGGTTATCGCGATTATTGAATATACGTTTTCTCCAATACAGACGTAGACTAAATTGGATCACAGAGCGAATTGGATCCAGTGATTACTGAAATAATCATTCCAGTAGGTGCTGAGAAGAGAGACAAAATTCTACCGCGATGTAAAAATATTTTATTTGGATCCGATTTGCCTCAGTCTACCCTAGTCAAATATTGGAGTGGACATTTTATACAACCATTTTGTACATCAAATATGTATCTATAGATCAAAATGTAATGTAAAATTTGTGTATTTTTGTTTTACAGGCACTGGTTGAACATATAAAACGTTTGCTAGTCAGATCAACTGTACGTCGTATTACGTTCACCGCACTAAAGGTTTTCATCTTTTTTCCCAAACAACCGTTCAGACAAATTGGTTTATTCAGGTATAAGCTATCTGTATCGCTGCAAAAACCGAAATTCAGATGCTAATGATTTTTCTTTCCGCGGTTGGTAGTAAATATTTAATACCGTAATAAAATCCTAATTGTTATCAGCTTTTCTAGTATCCTATTGTTGGAAATTTATATATTTATGTGAAACTCACAGAGCCGTATTACGAAATATTATTAGAGATTACATGAAAAAAAAAGTTTTCGAAAGTTATGCTTTTCACTCATTTATATCAATATTATTTTATATTTGTAGGTAAGTATACATATTGTGCATAATATTTTAATATTTTTTTTCATATTATGTAAGTTGAAATATGAAAATTTAGCACGAGGAAGCACTGTGCTATTACTTGGCGGACATTTTTTTTAATTTGTGAGCAATTCGTCTCTTATTATTTTCTATTTATGTAAACACTTGCCTTGTACTTTATTTTAGACAATAATCGACTGGATTAATGTTTGCATGGTTGGAAATTGATAATTGCAAAATTAACAATGTAAATTATCATAAGACGCAGTATTTGATAAAAAAACACCTTACTACCTTTTCCATTGATATTTTAATTTAAAAACCTACAATTTGTAATTGTATACATTAAAGTTATCTTCAGAAAATAGTTGGTACAGGTAAAGAAAACTATCTCTTGCATGTTCATATTTAATATGAAACAATTTAAAACCAACCAACTTTAGATTGAAGAGCAAACAATTCATTATCATCAAAGTAATAACTTTGTATAAATTATATGCAGGTATCCTTTAGAAACACCGTGACTGTGGGTTTTTAGGAGTTTTAGAGTACACGAATTTAAAGTTTTACAGAAATTATCAGGGCTCTCTAATCTTTGATGTGGTTGAAACCAAATGACGGTGTACTGGATGCTATGAAGCTAGTGTGCGGAAATAAGTGTGAATATTACCGTTTTCTAACAAACATAATTAGATTCGTCCGCTCCTTTTTAATTGGTTTGTCGGTCAACTAATGCCATTTCTGACAGTTCAGTGTATGTATTTGTTTAGTATGTAGTCGCACAGGGATACAAGATGAATTGGAAAGCTGCTGATGGGGTGTATGTATAATGTTCCTACATAGCAGGTTTATATTAACCGCGTGGTCCAGATGGTTTGTACAATAGGTACCCATTTTATTTGTACGAGAACTAATTAATAAAAGTTCAGTATAAGACGGTTACAAGATTTTTTTATAGAATCTTAAATTGGTAACAGTGCTGCGTTCGTGCTATAACTAGTATAGTCTATGGTCGAAATTTGACCAATATTTTACCTGCATTAACGGCAACACATGATTTTTTTTGTGTGCACATCTATGGCACAGCACCTAACCTACTTTTAGACAAAAAAGAGCGGAATCGTAACTGTAATTCAAAATGAATAAATTAAAAAAAACTTTTACAACAAAAATTTATAAATAAAAACACTGTAATTGAACGCATTCTCTACGTTTGACAGAAACCTAAAGGTATTTATTTTTGCTGCTTGGTGGCATTGCTGTGCTGTTGAACGAAGCGAGGGGATATCATGTGTATATATAAATTTTATTTTACCTGCCTTTATGGCACAGTACCTTTCGATTGATATAAGTTTCATTCACTTCCTTTTATAATAAACTAGCTGGGCCCACGCGGCTTCGCTCGCGTAGACTACGGAATTATTGTTTAGGATTTTTGAAAAATATAGTTTAATTAATTAAGTACAAACACGATTAGTTATTATTGTAATAATAATTTATCAATACCTAAATTACCTAACAAAAACGAATCAGAAGAAAAAAGTACAAATAATTTGTGTTCTGTTTAAATTTAAATGGTAATTATTGAAAACAAAATAAACACAAACGATCAGCCGAGGGACTCCGAATATCTACCGAGCGTACGCGAATCCAGTCTGATGTACTCGCTTCGATGCGGCACGACACTATACATTTAAGATATTATCTTTATAAATATATTTTAAGATATTTTCTAAACTATACGACCAAATTGGATGCTGTAAATGGCAAACTATATCTACATTAAGTACTTATGACGATGAAATCATTTATTTCGATAAGGATTAATGTTTTGCAGGTCATAAGTCCATGTAAACAAAACCCAAATATTTTATGTTTTCTTTGTAACATAAAAGCAGTCATTGTGGCTTAAATATAAAAGTTAGACATATCGTGTCGCTGACTTAATTGTAGAACTTTTGATTCTACACAATTCTTTAATACATTATTTTGTTCTATATTGAACGGTTTAGGCAGCGTATTACAAAACAGCGCGCCGACGGCAAAATTTTTTCCGACTTGATTTACTATTATCGTCACTGCTTTGTTGTTATGTTACCTAACGTAAAAAAATATAGCCTATAACCTGGCCAGAGAACGTACCTATGAATTAAAAAAAAAAACTCGTAAATCGGATAAGTGGTTCTCGAGTGATAAGGTAACTAACGGACAGACAGACAGACAGACAGACAGACAGACAGAGAGACGTTGAGCTTTATATATATTAAGGATACTAAAAAAAGTACGATAATTTTCCATGCTTACGTATTGTGTGAAAAAATAATAAAAGAAACCAACACCAACATTTTAAGAAACCCGCGTACTCAATTTAAAAACTAAGCAACGAGGAAGCAGGTTCGGCAATAGTTATAAAGTGAACGCACTTGAGAACGTACTCGTGGTTATTTACTTTTTCAGCAGTAGTTATTATCTGAGACTGCTCCGTAACTCCGCCATACATACAGATCATATTCCACTGAGTCGCACTCACTGACTGTTAAGTGAATACTCATGTCGCTCACTTAATCTATTCAAGCGAGACAGAAGATATTGCTCTCTGACAGGGGTGGGTTAACCGAATAATACACCCCTATTAAAATTTTGTAATCGAACACGCACGACATGATATTTGCTGTACATAATTGTAAAATTTAATTATGCAAGGATTATAAATTCATTTGATTTTCGATTTTTCAGTGGAATCACGTAAAACGGATTTTAGAGATATTTGAAACATAACTTGGGGAAAACAAAGTCATGATGGTGGTCTAAAAGTGATCCATGTTTTAGGTAAAATAAAATCATTTGAAAATGTAACGAATAGATAGGTAATGTATTGTTTTCCGATATACAAAAAAATGGAACAAATGTATATTGTTAGGCCAAGGGGAATTGGATCTAATTTTGAGACCTTTTCAGTTGTTAGTACTTTTTAATTTATTTATTGGAGATGGCCTCGAAAGTTTTTCGCATGTAGAAACCGAATCCAAATCACCAAGCAAGCAATTTTTTTGTTCACGGTAACAAATAGTACTAGTATCTATCCCCTTTAAAATGAATATATTTTTATATTTATGTTTTAGTATTGTTCATTATGTCTAGCCTGTAAACATATCTCTTCAAACGGTGAGAAAAAAAATTGTATAGTAAAAAAATTAATTTTAAAGGAGAAAAGATAAAAATTGGCCTATTTGGTAATACATTCATAAATATGACTAAAATCGTTATTTTTGTCACTTTTAGGATGGCAAATTTCAGACAAAATGTTCGTCTATTAATATAAAAATATACGTGTATCAATATTTTTCTAACTTCAACCCTAATAGGTGTAAAAATTCATTTTCTACCCCTATTAGTCATAAAAAATCAACAGGTATATAAATAAAAAATGTATAAGATCACATTCATTGAAAACAACTTCAAGTAACTAACTTTGTGAAATTAGTTCATCCTTGAAAATATGCACAAATCCAACCCTTGCTTTCATTCCATTTTGCTGAGAGTGCCTACGTGAAAAATCATGTTGATATCAAAAAAAGTTATTTACATTTTTTCGCTGTGGTAATTTTGTGTACTGAAGAATTGTGATCTCATCATCTTTGAAAAGACCTCGGAGCAGTTCCGAGAACATTTTTTTAGGAGCTTACATATTTATTTGATGAAACTTAATTTATAAATAATACTATACAAAAACATACGTATAATTTTGTAAAACAAAATTATAAATTCTACAATCAAATTATTGGTATAAAAATATTTTCTTTGAATAAATAGCCAAAGAAAAGTGTGGAAATTCTATCAATATTAATTATAGATTATAGACTATTTTCTCTTTCCAATTTGCCCTACTTTACTTTTCAAATTTTCCACCTATTTGAGTCATCAAATACTTATCAAATTTATTTTCGATTTACCCTTATCAGTATATTATTCCATGTTTGCTTGCTTTCTGTTAAATATCTCACGATAAACTTCTTCTAAGCATATTTTTAAAACATACATACATTTTCGATCGTTTGTTTTTTGAATTAAATAAAAAAAGCGACATGGTTTCAACTAAATAATTAAAGCAGTATCGATTTATGAATTGTAGTTGAACCCGATGCGCATAAAATTTTATGAAAATGAATGTAAATAAAATAACATTGCGATGTGTAAGCCGTGGGTGGTGACTTCCGTGTAACTGTATAACATCCGTTTCGTCATTTCCGCTTGTTTCCCGTCGGTCTGCGGTCGCGTCTATAGTGTTAAACTTTCTGTTTAATATTACAGAACGCAACACTGTTACAAAATATTAAATGGCTGCCACTTGTGTTTTGTCGTGAGCGTATAAATAAAATATCGGTAAATATCTGTAGATATTGTTCCAATTCAATCGTGCAATAAAAACGTGGAATAATATATAAAATGATATATTTTATTCGTACCGGTATTTAATCTCAATATGAACATCCTGTTGTTAAAGTATTTAATTCAGCTTTTAATTATATATTTTGAATTTATTTTTACTATCTTATATTGCGATATGTATGTTTATGTAGTATAGGTTTTGCTAAGCCGATTTTCACCTTCCCCGAATTCATTCTGAATATTTTCGACATGATGTCTGTGTGTCTGTAGATACTGTAACTCAAGGATCAATTTTCTTCATGGAAAAAAATCTCTTATATTTAAAAACGATCTAAAACCGGAAACGGATGTTACACTTGTAAGTTTTTGAATTTTTCGAATTATTTTTGAAATGGTGGGTATTAAATAAAGTTGCTAAGAAGTTATAAAAAATAAATTTAATTTTTAATTTAAAAATGTTATAATTGAAACGGTTTATAGTAGAAAGAAATGTATTATAATAAAATGTAGAGAAAATTATTTATATATTTTTATTTTTATTTTATCAATTAGATAGAAATAATAATTGTTATATATAATAACGGATAATCTTCACTTGGATTAAAAATATCAAATACGAAAAAAACATTTACGTTAATTGTTTCTGGAAATAGCATTACAAAATAAAAATCCTGTTTTTTAATTAGCATAAAATTTCTTGCAGAAACAGACAAAAAAAAAAACAATATCTTACTTAAAAATAAAACCCCACACTTGAATGTGATTCCGAGCTAACATCTATATTGTCAAAGTTGTATTTCATTATCTAGGGACTTTTACAAGCACTTGAGTGCAGCAATTTCCGAGTATCCGTTCGACAGAAAGAATTTTAAAGAGGTGTGTGCACGAAAACCTCATCGGCCACAATGCGGTCCGCAGATCGAACTGAATCAAAGTTTGATTGCCAAAGAAGACTGCGACGTCGACGATGTCGTTCGTGCTCGACCGAGTAGCAAATACGATTCGTGAGCAGCGCGTGGATTACACTCATCATTCCCGCGATTTTTTTATTGGATTTGTTTGGTTGTGATTTGTCATTACGCCCCTCTCACTCGCTCTTTCTCCCGTTACCGCATTACTACTAGATGCCACGCGTTTCGTCGTGCCTGAAGGTCCCATTGTGTGTCTACTATTATGAGAATGTCGTTCTTTCATTTGTATCTTTGGTTTTTATATTTATTGTATTGGACGATTACCCATTATGTTCTTATATACTTTTCTTTTGTGTGCGTATACGTGTGGCGGAAAATCAAGTTTCTTTTACTTGTTTTATTGTTTCGTAGTTTTGAGTATACAGGCTGGATCAAATAACAACCCATTTTCCCAGAAACCATTGGAGGTATCGACTTGACTTTTGACGTGAGTAACGTCTAGAGTTTCAAACCAGGTACTATCGTCCAGTATTATCAAGTTTAACTAAATGCTCCTTTAACTAACTGTCATATTATTAACAGAACCAAGCATAATATATTTAATCAAATGGGTTTTTGATTTTCTACACTATGTTTTTACAACGCATATTATGTACATTTTTCATTGAGAGCCTTAAATATTGATCTAAATCACGTTTGTAATATACAAAATTTAGGTTAAAGGAGCATTTAGCGCTAAAGGAGCTTTAAATTGGTTGATAATACCGGGCATAGGAGACGTATTCATGCCAATCCCACGACTGTGCATCCTGACACATTCACGTCCATTTTTTTTTACATTATTTGAGTAAAAATATTTTGCGAGGGACGAGATAATTTGTTAACGGAATTGGGTATATTTTTTTTTATTCAGATAGTTCTCATTAAAATTAATAATAGCGGGATGATGTTGAATGGTTTTAAACAATACACGAAATGAAAATCAAAGTATACGTATTTTGGTTTAAAAATTTAAATGTTTTGAACACTAGTGTCCAATTACTATCAAAGTTGTTTATTTATAGAGTACTATTGCCAACCTTATACTTGTGCATTTTTTGAGTGTTGTCCTCCGTAATCAGGGAGAAATTTATTGCTAACAATTATTGTAAAATATAAATGATTAATTATAATACATGCATAAATACGTGTAAAATTACCCTGTCCACAAATGGGGGCCCAATTACTGCAACCCCACTATAAATGTTACTGATTTTGATGAGAGTTACCCAAACAAAAAATTATATCCTTTTCGTCCTCACAAAAGTGATCCATATTTTTTTACCCGTCAAACAGCTTGGAACATCGTCCACCCTATATATTTTTTTATTTTATACTTAATTTGGAAGGTTTATTTGAATTTGTAGCTTCACAGATATACATAAAATAGTTGTTTTGTTTCAACAAAAGGAAGTACATTATTTTAATAATAATAATAGGTTCATAAAACAAAAAAACTATTTAGTATTGATTTCTTGAAAAATTAAATATTAATAAGCACGTTCATAATATAGATTTAAAAAAATATATTTAAAAATTGCATCTGAATTTATGTGTTTAATAAAAGTTCCATTCTTTGATGTGTATCTTTAGTTTTATATTTATTGCTTTATGCGATTAATGGCTGAATGTTCTTACATGCGACCCTTTTATGTTTATATGCGTGTCTATTTCTTTGTCTTGCTATCTTAACCCTTTAGTAGGGTAGTAAAACCCTTTATTTTGCAATTGAGTGTTTGTTTTTATGCAATAAAAATACTGATATTGTTTTTTTTTTTGACCGAGATTGTTATTATAATTGAAATGTTTTAGTTAAATGTTCAAACTTTATTATAAGTTGACACAAGGAAATATTTTGAAAGTTATGCATTTTAGAAAAAATATTATTGGTAAAAGTTGTATGGTTTTGAGAGGAAAAGCAAATGATTTATGCCTGAAATAAAAAATGTATATCAATTTTGAGGCTTTACTAATTTTTTAAAAATAAATCTAATAAATGACTATTTTATTAGATTTATTTCTCTTCAATTTACTTTTTTTGTTAAGCTGTACGTCCATTTTAAACCAAGTTATGAAGAAAAAACTTTCAGCTTACAAAATCTGCTCTTTTTTATGATAATTTGTTCCGTAATTATAGACGTTTAAAGTAAAAAGTATGGTTTTTTGTTTGGTCGAAAATACTTCGGTTAAAAATGGTCGTATATTCCAAAAAAGCAAATTTAAGAAAAAGTCTGATCTACAAAAGTCAGTTATTAGATTTGGTCAAAAAAAATTATCTCAAAAATGATAAAAATGTACTATTTTTGATGGATCATCAGAGCTCTTTTTTATTGTCAAAATTTTTTTCAGCACACAAAAAACGTAAGAAAAACATAGCTCGGTTAAGAGTTCAAATTCCTTTTTTTGTGGGCTTACTAAAAAGTACTGTACCTGTACATTTATTACCAAACTAACAATAATAATTTTAAAAATGTTATAATGTGTGTATTTTAAATAGAAAATAAATACACTGTAATGTACTGTAAAAAAAGAGAGATTAGGATAACGTAATAAAAAATAACTAACAAGTGTTTGTGACATTATACAGCAGAAATTAACAAAAAATAGAGTTCGAATCAAACAGCTAATCCAATTAGATGTGACGTAAGCAGCAAACTGTATTTGTGAAAGCACAGGTAATGTGTACAGTACTCGTATTGAAAAATTGACGTGACAGTTTTGACAACTGTTTGTGTTTAAAGCTATTCGAATATGACATCAATTGTTTTCAATTCTAGTGCTTAATGTCCGATGTGTACTTGTTCATTAGCAATCGTAATTTTTTTGAATACAAGTGTTTTAGTTTTTAATTTTTTAACTGGTATTGGAAATGTTAAAAATGGGAAACGTAAATTATTTTTATCAATCTGATTTTTTTTTAAATTTCATGGAGCATAAGTAATTTTCGAGTAAACTTTTTTTTATATTTAAATTTTTTGTCAATCTGTTAAACCCGATTAAGCAAAAAATATAGCTAAATATAAACAATGTTAATTTGTAAAAAAAAAACAAGAAAAATCCATTATTTGATAGCTACTAACTAATAAATCCTTATTCAGCAACCCAGAAAACCTTTAATAAGGTATTAGCTGAGGTATTAATTAATCAACTTATTTGTTAATTTATCAATTTTAATTTGTTCATAGTAGGGGAAGGAGGTCTCAGTGGTCTTAGGGCATTTGATAGTCTTAAAGATAATAATGTAAGCTATATTTAAAAAAAATTGAGTCTGTAGGATTGCGCCAAGCTGAGATATTAACTATTCAACTTATTTGTTAATTTATCAATTTTAATTGGTTTATAATACGGGAAGGAGGTCTCGACGGTCTTAGGGCATTTGATAGTCTTAAAGTTAATGATGTAAGCTATATTTAAAAAAAATTGAGTCTGTAGGATCGCGGCAAGCTGAGATATTAATTATTCAACTTATTAGTTAATTTATCAATTTTAATTGACATTTTCGGTGATTTTTAAACATTTTTTTAGGGAGAGAGAGGGCGGAAAAATAAATCTCGCCCGGGGCACCAGACTTGCTAAGGCCGGCTCTGATTATAATTTTATTCTGTACTATAGCGTTGCATTTTTTATTACAGGTTTACGTACTAGATAAAATAAACGTATAAATCGGATGTTCGTTAACAGGGAATAAGCAAATTTATTTCAATTTATTTTGAAACACTTTTCCATTTAAATATTTCAATTTGGAATTTGTTAGTATGCATGTACCTACAGTCGGTTGCGCGGATACAAAAAAAAAACTACAAGCGGGAAACTGTCGCGACGTTAAGCGCCGGTTTAAATGTGATTACGGACGCGTCTACCATCGCCTGAACTTCCGTCAGACCCACACCACTTTCTGTTTTCTTCCGCACTGCTTGTAAACAAGTTACACGTAAAGAAACTGTCTTTGGGTTTATTTTACATCGTGCGCGCACAATTAACAGCGTAATTATGAGAACATGTGAACTTTGTAATGTCTCCTGCATTAAATATTTGTTTATTAGTTTTTGTGCCTTGTATATATTATACACGAACATATTTCCACTGTTAACATGAGAAATTTACACACATACGCCCCTACTGATAGTTTTTCACAGAATATATGTAGGTATGTATATTTCGTTTTGTTTTGAAATTAGCTGATTGTTAGTAGTTTTATTCTTAACCTTTAAGGTTTAAGAGATACAGATTCGGTTAAATGAGATAAATTATTTGTAAGGATGGGGTGAGTATTAATACATAAAAAAATAGTAATAATTCTATGTGATTTAGGCGGTATACCATGAAAATTCGAAAATTCTTTAAATAGCTATAACTTTTTTGTCAAAGTAGATAGGTTCTTTTTGTTTAAGGTTTCTGAAAGCACTTTTTGTGTAGAATTGATTGGTATATTTAGAATTATTATACCACTTTTAGTTTCCGATATACTTTAGTTTTTCTTATGGGCCACTAAGTTAGATATAGCATATTTGAATGTGTTTTTTTACTCTACTTAACAACGACAGAGCTTGTAACACGGTAACTAAAAGTGGTATAAAAATTCTAAATACACTAATCAATTCTACACAATGCTTTAAGAAACCGCAAACAAAAAGTACTTATCTACTGTGACAAAAAAATTATAGCCATTTAAAAAATTTCCGAATTTTCAGATTTTTGGGTATACTGCCTAAACCACATAGAATTATTAAAATTTTTTGAAGAAGTAATACTCACCCCTCCCTTAAAAATAATTTATCTCATTTGACCAAATCTGTATCTCTTACCGTTTATGAAATTTCCATGCATTTCACGCTTATCTTAGAAAAAATTTCAACAATTAACATTTTGTCATTTTGGTAAAATATTCTATAAAAAAACTTATTTACTTAGTAAGATATTCGGATAGCAAATATTAAATATTTGGGATTTAAAAGTACATTAGCGAAATAAACAACCATAAAAAATTAAAAGTTCTTCTTTTAAAAAATAATTCACAAAATACAATCAAAATCTGTTTCACACAATCAAACCTTTGCTAAATTACAACTTTATTAATAATAAATCAACCGTCATTTAATCGTATAAACAAAGCGATAGGCAGTTGAGCTTTGGGTGTAAACACAAACGCGGAAATGGTAATTTTTTTAAATTTGTTACGTCAATGTTTAAACTTTCATATTTACCTATTACTAATTCAATAGTAGCCAAACAATACATGCAACATTACGTATAGATACATATCCATTTTTGTACACCCATATTGTGAAATCTATTTAGATACATGTACTTTATAAATGTATATTGTATATTTAGTTTCAATTTCATGTTATATGTATTTTTACTTACTTTCATTCATTTTGTTAAGATGATCGAAGATAGCGAGGTGCAGTTACCGGACTTTTTGGCATGGAATGACCCATATTATAAGAAAACATATTATTATAAAATATGATTGCATAAGAACATGCCATTGACACGGAAATTGATCTACGTTTTAATATAGTCCTTCTTCCTTCACCGTCACACCGGAGATTAGTATTTGTAGAATTGGCACTAACCTAACTATTTCATTCAGTACCGGCTTTAGGGAGGGGGGCGAACCAGGGCGACCGCTGCTAACTAACAAAGACTTATTCAACAACACAGAGAAAACCTAAGGTATAAGCTGAGATACTAACTAATCAACTTATTTGTTGATTTATCAATTTTAATTTGTTCATAATAATCGAAGGAGGTTTAGACGGTCTTAGGGCATTTAATAGTCTTAATGATGTAAGCTATATTTAAAAAAAAAGTTTGAGTATGTAGGATCGCGCCAAGCTGAGATATGAATTATTCAACTTATTTGTTAATTTATAAATTTTAATTGACATTTTTGGTGATTTTTTAACATTTTTTTAGGAGGAGAGAGGGCGGAAAAATAAATCTCGCCCAGGGCGCCAGATTTGCTAAGGCCGGCACTGATTTCATTAATTATACATTGCAACCCCACAAAGAAAAATGATTTGTGGAATTTTTTTAATAACATTTTTTTCCTTTTTATTCTTATTTAATAAATAAAAATATAAAGACTTTCTTGTACTTATATCTAAGACTTTCTTATATGCATTTTATTTATTTATTTATATATAATGTAAAACACTTATCTTGTAGTCCATGAATAGCAAAACCAAAGAATTCAACACTTCATGAGGCTGTAGAATTTTTAGATGAGCATTTGGAGCTTCACGTCCATAAAAACTTATTCAGAAGGGTATAAGGAACAACATACTAAAGTTTAAAAAATTGTAAGAAAAGTGCGGGGTCATTTGAAGCAAAAATAAAATTACAATTAATCCATAAGAGCTCCACAAATTAGATTATACTACTTACTTATTTTACAGAACATCAGTTAAGAACTGTGAGTGTTAAAATTAATTAATCGATAAAATGCTGCACTGTAAAAGGTAAAAATAAATATAATATACTTTAAGTACAAAAATCAACATTCTTAAATAGAGAAACGATCACGTTTCCAAGTCATCGAAAACAAAAAATCACTTTATCAAAAATAATCTTGCGACAAATTCTGAACTTCATACCAACTTTACGCGAGTACTCCCTAAACCAAATATTTGTTCACACAAAATTTACTTTCAATGAAAAACATGACTAGAAAATACTGACGAGGATTTCGAGCTAAAACAATCGAAAATGTCACGTTGAAAAACTGTTCATGAAGTAAAAAGTGATATTCTTTCAGTTCACAGAAGAACACGTCTAATAAAATCAAATAAGACTGGTTGTTGTAATAAACGATATGTGCCAGACAGAAAACAAAAAAATAACATGAAAAACTTATATACTGTACTTGAACGACGAATATTATGCAGGTCCAGTTCTTTTGTTTATTTAACGAAACAGTGGCGTCTATAAAATTCATAATATTCAATATATACATAAAAACATATTCATTATAATAATATGTAGGTATACATATCCCAATATTTGAATAATGTTATAAAGGCATTTACTATAAATAATAGCCTTTGTGTATGAAGTTAGCTGCACATTTACATGTATTCTTTTTCTCGACCTTCCGGTGTTGTAGTTTGCATCGCCATCACAAAACTTGATTTTTTACTAAAAATATGTTGTAAATAAATAAAATTTTTTTAATTTATTTAAAATCCGAAATATTCAAATTTCTACCCCATTATATTAATTAATTCACCACCACTGCTTAAAAAAAACGCGCATTACACATCTAGTAAAAACAGCTGTTTCGCAATACTGGAAAATTTTAGTATCTACTTAAACATATTTTTATGCTCATTATTTCATCATGTGTAATATATTCCAAAATTTTGTTTTGTATTTTGAGTTATTTTAAATAAGCGTATATTAAATAATGAAAATATTAAAATCTGAATTGTATTTTTGTCATTTAAATATAATTCCTTATTGACAAAAAATTTCATTTCAGTACTTTTTCTTTCTGTGTAATATTTTCAAGGACTTTGATGTGATTTCAAAGAATTTCATAATTTAAATCAGAAACGATTTTACAGAAACTTGAACAAAATAAAATGTAATATACGAATATATTCATTGAAACTCGGATTCTATTAAAAACAATATACACTAAAAATGTCTATTTACTGTTTATAACCCAGGTGATAATTAATAATCATAATATCAAATAAACTATCGGGTAAATTATGATTAGTGTAAATCGCGAATAAACAAAATAATAAATCAGTGATTTAGAAGTTAAATGTAAAATATTTACTGAAAATAAACAAACAAACAAATGTATCCACTGAATATTTATTATAATTAACATAATAATGACAAATTTCAATTATATTCAATAATAGGTAATATAAAAATATATACCTGTCAAAACTGCACATTAATTTTTATTTTTTATAAATATTCTGCCTCTTATTAATTCAGAAAATCCAAATTTTATAATAATTTAAATATATCAATTATTATTTCTACATTATTGTTCTTATTTCTATTTATAAAGAGAGGAGTATTGAGTGACTGACTCATCAACGCCCAACCCAAACTCCTATGCCTAGAAACGTGAAATTTTAGGGGTGTCTTCTTTTATGACATAAGTACAAGGGTGTTATGTTATTTTATAATTGAATTTATACTATTTTATTAAAATAAAATAATCAAAAAATAATATCAAAATTTTCCTAGATTAAGTGCAAAGAATATTAATTTTATTAAAAAAAATACAACACAGGCGAGCCTTTAAAATATCTGTCATGCGTGCCTTTAAACTTTCGTATATTGAATACAGATAAAAGACGTATTGGTTTATATTGAATTTTTATAATGTACGTATTTTTAACAATATTTAATCTACCAATATAAAAAAAAATGTTTTTTATAAATATATTATTTTCAGAGTTTAAACAAAATAGAAAACCTTTACTGAAATATGTACAAATACATATATTCTGTGTAGATATTTCTAAAAATAGCGCATCAAAAACAAAAGAAGATATGTAGCGCGGGTGGAAGCCGTCGTACGGAAAATGGTGTTCAATATTTTTTGATAATAAACGGTTAGTCGGTGGTTCGAGCACCGGTTCACAGACATATCGATAAATACGAGCGGCAATACATGTTCTGTTTGACCGATTAAGTATTGTGTGGTATTTACCGAATGTAAAGAAAATAAAAGGGAAAATGTACGTGTATATCATATTATAATATGTGTGTTTTAATGTACCTATTCGTAACGATTTATTTTTAGATATTTTATTCAATTGAAATATATTGAAAAATAGTAAGGTACTGGCACCAGTCTTGGATATGATCCCAGTAATTTTTAAATTGAATGTACTGAATTAGAAATATTTTCGATATTTAATTAGACCATATCTGAATATTAATTTATATACATTTAATTGTCAATAGATGTCAAAATGGTGGAGATTTAAACTAATTATTAGTATAATTTATTTAGTAATTATTATATTATCATAGCAACTGCTTTACATTGTTTCAAATTTGACGATTCTTTCTTTTAGGTAAACAAAGTGTCCTTCACTGCGTGCTCATTACTGGGTTTACTTTATCTATTACTAGAGAAAAAACATAAACAAAATAAAAGGCTATAATTTAAAAAACAAACTATATTTGCGGACTTTGGTAATTAAATTGATTAAAAAAAGAGTTACTTGTTTTATTAGTAACATTAGTTCATGAGAATTACAAAAAAGAAGCCCGTCAATCACAAAAACAGTAAGCCTTGCTCTTATAGCGACCATAGCTTATTTAAAAATATACATATAAAATAACGAGTGTAAACGTTTTATTGTAATTTAAAAAGTATACATTTGGAGCAACCTAATGAGTTACAAAAAGTGTATCATAGTCTTTGAGACACAATGGTTGACAATGGACTGTTCTACTAATCCCTCAGATCTGTCAAATTTACTCTGAACGGGTTCATTTTTCATTTGTTTAATTTATCATTTCTTGCGTGATGGCTTTCAGCTTCTGTGGATGCGGGAGTAAAAATTTTGAAACTCTCTTAATTAGTAAATGATGATCTATTTAAATTGTTATTAAATGAACATGTTAAGAATGTACAGCGTGTCCCCGGATCGACGCATCGTTTGCGTATCAATAAACTACCAGAAACATGATTTTATATTCCTTCTAGGAATAATAATGTGACACCTTATTTTTTTTCTGATAATCAGAAAATATTACTATAGTAATATTTTCATATAGCTTTGAGATACATTTCATTATATCTCTGATGTAGCTGTATTCACGCTGTATTTGTGTAACACGTGAAATTCACAGTGTCCTTGAAGTGAAAGTTGTTCAACACAATATTTTATTAAAAAGCTATAAAGTTGATTATAAACAAATTAAAAGAGTGGAATACAAGTAAGTAGCATTTTTTCTGGTTTTACTTTTTGCTAGAATCATATCATTTATTTATTCAGTTTCATAATTATTCTGTGGTTTGCAGAGCACTATGACTTTCTTCATGTTAAACTAATATGGTTACGTATATTTGTTCTTCTATTGTTTTTACATTTTTCTAATTATTTTTGAAACGGTTTGTAAGAGAAAATTATTTTGTATAAAAAATATTGTAATTTTTTTTATCATTTATAATTAAAATAGAATCCTTTATTTCCATTCATACATAGAGAAGTGACAACAAATACAATAATAAAGGTGTTTAAAATGATGTATTATGTATTGGCTCAATAAAATCATGATACAAAAGCAAAAATAAAGTGAGCATTTCCATAATCATTCAAATTATTGTCAAACAATCATTACAATGAAAAAAGTGAAAATCGTTGAAAAACACACAAACAAAAACAGCAAAGAGTTATTACAAAGGGCTATGGTGCAGGACCGGCGTAACGTTGACAATAGACAGCTGGCATAAATCTGCCGTGTCCGAAATCGACATAAATCCGTGTGGTCAGCAGTTCACAACCAGACGATCTCTTTCGTTTTCTGTTTGTATTACCGCTCCGTTACACCTTCCTCTATCCCCCCCCCCCCTTACAACCCTTCAATATCCCGGTACTATACGCTGTGCGCACACCGTGTCTGACGTAGCTTCCGTTGGAAATATTAAGGTTCGAATGGGTACACACTTTTTTGTATACAATGGAATGTATTTTACTTTGATACATGTATATAAAATAGCACAGTTGGTGTAATATACTTCTTCCTCGTGTTACACTCGCGTTTTCGTGACTAAATAATATTAACTATGTGATGTATATATGTACATATGTATATATATATATATGAATGTGTAGTATACATTAAAATTATAGGATAAAATTGGGAAAGACGTCACCCTTTTTGCTAGATTGACAATGATAAATTGGTTCTAGAATTGAACGAAACGATTTATTCTTTATTAAAATTGTGTACTATTATACTACAAAAAATAACAGAAATAAAAATTCTCATGCCTACACAAAATCCAGGAGTAATAATAAAATATCGGTATGGAGAACCATACATGATTTCCATGTTCCATAATATGTATAATGTTTTTAATTAATATGAAAAATTGTATTATAAATTTTCTTATTTTTTTGCTTTTCTGGGAGCGGATGGGTAAATTTTTTTTGTAAATTTTAATTTGTATTAATTTGATTTTTGTTTGTTTTTTTTGGTGGGGGTGTGAGGAGTATGATCCGTATAAACCCCAAGGAAAATTTACTGTATTTGCTTTAATTTATTTTTTTGGAAGGGGGGGCGAATATTTCCAAAACCTCTTATTTGATTAGCACCAAAAGAAATAAGTCTGAAGTACTCACTGAGACAACCATTTTCCCAAAAAAATAATTCAAATCGGTGTATTTTTACGATAGTGTCGTGAACGAAAAAAAAAATTACATCCAGATACACACACACACAGACACACGCACAGCCACCATACGGAAATTAACTTTTCTTTACGTTTTGAAAGTAGTACAATCAGAATCTGCTCTTATTTCCATTAAAAATACAACAAGCAGGTAAAGTCGCGAGAGATAGGTACCACATTCAATATTTTTTTATTATACGTATATTTTTCCTCCCATCATTTTTGCAGTTGGAAGGTCATGTCATTTCTTCCCTTTACTTTATATTTCATAAATTTTTATTTTGGCTAGCTTCAGATTTTCTTTAGTCCTATATTACTTGACTGCGTTATATTTTCGAATGCACTTCTTCGACGGTCTTAAATAGACCAAACGAATGTCGTTTAATGTGGCGTCTCTCCCTATCTTATTGGAGAAATGCCATATTCACATAATAAGAAAAAAATACAGGTGAATTACTGAAAGAAACATTGATGCTTTAGAACCAAAAATATTAATGTTTATAGACTAATAATTTTGCTGCAACTAGAAAATCATTTTTTTTGCATTATTATTTTTTTCCGAATAAATTAGAAAACTGAAGTACTGATGGCTTCCAAATAATGTTTTAAGATAACTCTTAAAATGTCAGCGGGGAAATAAGAGGGCGCAAACACTACAAATCTCTATTCGTAGCAATTAGCAAGTTTCTAATTGTAATGTTGCGTCACAGTTTGTAATGACATGTAAACACGGGATGCTGTAGATTTATCTCACTCAAATCTGTGTCACTAAAGTGAGACTCGAGATGGAATGTCTTTGTGTTGAACAAAGACAGAAACACAACGGAAGAACACCTGTGGTCAGACGTACAGTAATGAATATTAATTGCATTTTGCTTACAATAATTAATTAATTGTTTGTAATTTCTTTCTTTGTGATCTTGCAGTTGGATACATTAATTGTAGCTCATAACTTAAGTAGGGTTTGTATGATTTTTAATACAATTGGTGCACTTTTTAATCGTAACTTCTTGCGTTTGTGAATCTGAAAGATCCAATAGCGTTATAGATAATTTAGATTTTTGTGCTTTAGGATTAAAATGAAGTGTATATAATTAGTTATGACCAGTCTTTAAAGGGAAGAAATAATATTTAAAAAAATTAAATAATTAGCAATTTATCTGAAAATAGTTGAAAATCAGTTGTTATAAACGGAAGTAGTTAAAAATTGTCGCGTAAAAATATAGTTGGAATGCTACTTTGAATTTATTACGGCTAAATTATGTTGAACAATATTTCGATATTATATTTATTTAGAAAATGTTAAAAAATAATATAAACAAAAAATCTATAAATTGTAAGAATAAAAATAAAATAAAATTTCCACTGAATTGTGCCAAAATGGAAAAAAATAGTTGGTTGATATTTCTAACTTGTAGTAAATATATGTAGCCACATACCTACTAATTTTTTTTGCAAATGACAAGTTTCAAGTAAAAAACTCCAACGTTTAAATTGTTTTGATTTCTTACCTTCTTTAATTATTTGATTGTTGTATAAATATTTTTATTTACAATGAAAAAGAAGTACCTATAGTTAATAAAGTTTCATTTATTAAATAAATAAAATATTTATTTAAATGTCTTAATTAGTTATATATGTATATTCTGTTAATTGTTTTCACAACAATGTTTATATTTGGAGTTTTTTCTGAAGCTGTTAAGCACTTTGTCATTAAAAAGCGAAATTAGACCGAACTAAAAATACAATTTACAGTATTTGTTTTAAATTAAAATTTTAAATATCTTATCATTTGTTTCATTTTATTTTGTTTCCTCGTCATATATCTGAAGGTTAGGATGAAGCTAAATGATTATTTCAGAAAATAAAAAATCATCAAAATCGTTTGGGTATCCAAAAAATATAATTTTAAGAAATTATTAATATTTCAAGAAAACCTGTATAGATTTTTTTGTAGACTATTTTTTTAAAACGGTACAGCTTTCAGAGTAAAATATTCCCTTAGAAAGATATTTCTTCTTTTTTTATAGAAAATAAATCACCCATTAAAATTCAGTATCTGAACAAATGTTTAAAATTGCAAATCCATTTTTATACACAAGATATTCCTTTAGATTTTAATGCAACTTCAATAAACTGTAGAAAGCAGAGAGAACTACAATTTGTCCAGTTGTCCTGAGACCTAATCTAAGATATCGTTTTTTTGTGATTCACCTAATACATAAATAATGTCCCCAGTTTCAGCTTTAGGGAATAAATTTCAACGAAAGTACCGAAAAACTTATGTAGGAAGGAATTGGAGCAAATCTCAATGAGTATGAGTTCTGCAACTTTTATATACAAAACGATTTTAATTATTTTTGTGATTTAAGATTTTATATTTATGAGAGTTTTTTTTTAAATATACATTTCTAAATATTATATAATATATATGTAATTTACGTGGAACGTTCTTATGTATGACTACAATTTGTAAAAATTTGTTTTTTTTTCGAACTTAACCCTCAACGGGCACGCTCTCGTGGCTTTCCATTAAAGGCACGTTGGGTGTAGCGTCAAACAATGTAGAAAATGAATATATCAAAAAGAAAAACGTGTTTATAATATTAATATTATTAAATAAAAAAAAGTTGAACTTGAAGAAATTTTTTTTTTCTATTGATTACAGTTTATCGAAAAAATAAGATAATTGAGTTTTCCCAACGCTGTTCTCGAGATATTGAATCATATTTTTCAGAAATATATTCAGTACTATATAATTACTATAAAAGGATATTTATTTGGAGAAGTGAATTAGGCCTATTTATTGAGTAAAAACACAAATTTAATTATTATAAAAAAGTTATTTATTTTTAAATTAGACCATTATAAACTTTAAAAAAACATTATAATATGATAAAAAAGACGTAAAATTACATAATCAAATATAAAAAATCATGTATTAGATATACGCCAAGAACATTGCTCACAAATTTTTGCAGTGTGCTCTTTGCACCTAGACAAATCACATTGCAAACATTTATATTGCGTTTTCCTATTTAGCGTTGATGGACAAAATCCACAACGTTTATATTTAGACAATTTATTAGAAGCTAATAAATCCCTTGGATCTTGATCTTGTAGGCTGTCCGTAGTACCTAAGATACTTTCTATTAGTATCCGTAGCGAAGTTTGTAGTATTGGACGTAATAATCACTTTTTCGCTCTGCACGCTGGGTGTGTCATACCCGAGAAAAAATTTATACTGAGCGTAGTTTCTAGGGGGTTAGTTGAGTGGAGTCTCTAACCTTACCTAAGAGTAGTGGGGGGAGGCTAATTTTTTTCCCCACCACTCTTAGATCCCTTACTCTAACTATTTGGAAATACCAAGTGCAGTAAAATTGGACTCGGATATTGCATACCCAAGGTGTCCTTTGGTTCTGATACCCGGGTGCCGTGTACCCTATCTACCCCCGTTTAAGACGCTTCTGCCTAACCAGTATGTTACTATAAGGTACGAACATAACATTCGTAAAATAACATAAACCAAAACAAATATCTACATATAGATCTGTCTTTAGGTATATGTTTGATGCAAATGCAGTTCTAAAACAGTGATTACAAGTATTTGAGCACGCCAAAGTTTAACAAAACTTGAGACGTTCATTCATTCTGTATAATCTTAATTAGCTTTAAGAAGCATTAATCAAATCAGACACATTTGCATTACTATGAATTGAAAAGTTTAGGTATTTAATACGGTATATATAAACATTGTTAAATACGTTATCTTGACAGATTTCTCAACTAACAACAATGTTGTTTTTTTTAACTTTTTGCGTTTCTACAAGTTTTTTTTTATAAAGTGACATTAGATTAACAGCTTTCTAGTTTCATCTTTTTTGTTGTTTGTAATGAAATTATAAAGTTTCAGATTATTCTGATAAAACACATAATGTAATTAACGTTAAAAAACTAATATCATAGTTTGATTAATCATTTTAATTATTTAATTATTAAAGTGTATAAGTTTTATACATTTTATGTATGTTTATGTCCTTAACATTTCGTGGTTTATGGAACCTTTCTAGCTGATGATATTATTCTATGAATTGTTGTTTTGGAAAATATTATAAAACATTATAAATTGTGTTTTATTCCAATAGTGATACCTATATGATAATTTAACCTCGTAGACTTGTAGACCAGTTTCGGAAATTATCCTTATTACGTTGTCAATTTTAAGTTCGTGCCTGAGGAAGAAAACTATTTTTCTCTAAATTTGCAGATTTTCCTGAATACTTAGAAAAATGCCTTTTTATTATTAATTATCTATTTGAGTGATGTTTCAAACACATAAAAAATAGCAGACTTCAATTCTTATGTAAAAAATAAATTATGAAAATCGAGATAAGGAGGTAGAAAGAGAGGTTAGTACGGTCAAGCAAGGATTAAGAAATTTTAAATAGGATGTGATCTATAAAAAGTTTAGTGATAATAACTTTTACGTTTGTTAAGAATGCTCACGGTAATTTTTGCAGTGAATTTTACGTAAAATTTTACCTAAAAATGGATATAACATAAAAACTATTGAGTGCGATGTTTAAATACCACTGGAACATGTGCACATTCTCAAGGTGTATCGAAGGTACAACGAACGCTTTCACAAACATACATACGACGAGACCAATATCGTAGTGGCAGTGCAGTAAATTTCTCTAATTAAATTCACAGTGAATAGTTTAACTAAATTGCACGGTTTGGATCATTTGTCTTTTGTGACAGAAGTAAACTAGAGATGTTTTTGCTCTGCTCCGTTACATAATTGGTGCAAAAAAATAACAAGTTATATGTACCAGAGATGCCTGTGCATTTGTAGACCTAATATTTTTTCGTTTTATTATAGTTGTTACATTTTCAAGGCGTTTTCTTGTGATTGTTAGAAATGAAATATTTCTAGGTTCAATTTTTCTTATCGTCTGACATTTATGTAGGAAAATGAATTATATTACATATTTGAAATCCTTGACTATTTTTTGTTGTAGTTAGTAGGTATGCAATTCTTTTGCATAGAATAAAACTACATATATATGATAATAAAATATTGAATCTAATTTAATTTATGATGCTTTTTTTTAGCTTGGATTTAATAATTCTTCTAATTTGATTGTAACGTAATTAACGCTAATCATTGTATTTCATCCAAATAATTTTGTAAACTCAGGAACAATGGGTAATTCAGTGAAGTAATATCTCGAGAAAAGCTTTGAAAAGCTGCAACTCGAAACTAGATTACGGAGCATCGTTTTTAATAAAATTTTAATTGCTTCACTATTCTAATCTATTATACATATAAAAACAATAATTATGATTTTTTTCTTCTAAAATTCTAAATTCAAGAAAAATATTTTGAGCTGATCGTGAGTCAATGAATTTTTTTTTTTTTTTTTACTTATAAAAATTCGAAATTGTAATTGGAAAAAGATGTGATCAGTAATTTCTATAAGTAGTATAAATCACAATGAAACAATTGATAAGAAACTGAACGTTAGGATTAATTAAAACAAACGAATAAATAAATTAATTATTTGTAAATTACCTATTAATAATTTTCGTAGCTTCAAAATTGATGAATTTAATAATGTCTCTTTTAAATTTTATGGAACATTAATTGGCCTTGTGGAAGCGAGGAAACGTAATTAAGTAGTATAAGTACAACGGTGATATCTAAATTATGAGTTTTACCCTTTCTGTGTATCTGAATAAACAACAGTACAATTAAAGAAGATATAGAAATTATATTTCCCGCTCTGGATTCTCTTTAAGGAATTAATTATTGAAGTATGAATTATGCACAAAATTTAATATTACTCGTTACATACAAATATATTTATTAATAAGCATCTTATACGGTATTATTTTCATTATTCAATATTTCAGTCTTATTGAATATTTTGCTTTTTTGAATAATATATAAACGTAATTAAAACTTATTATTAATATATGTATACCGTAAAACTTTGATAAGTCGAAAAAATGTATATTCCCTTTTTTCAAGTTCCAAATCCTCTTTTACTTGAAGCATGAATTCTTTAAGTATAACTCGAACTAATTGCAGTTAACCTAGGAGATATTTTTGGTATATTTTATCCTCTATAACTTGAAGTGATCAATGTGTAATTTTGACAACCTCTGCATGTCCAAGTTATTTAACTGTAGTCACTCTAACTCGAAAACTACCTCGAATTTTTTAAGCGGTTTCATTGAACTTCGACTGAATTATTATACATAAAAAAAAATTACTGGGGTCAGGTAGACCTTTATATATTGTGTATCTACCGTTCAAATATTTAAGAATTATATAATTTTAGTATATCGTCCCCTACAAGGCAAAGTATCGTAAGCGCCATTTTTAATTTTACAGGAGGCACAAAAACTGATTAATATGACCTCATATGATATAATTTTATTATTTTTCTTTAATAATATGTATTTTAATACTGTTAACTTAACCGCTATTAAGGAATTGAAAAACAATGATTATTTATCAATAAAATGGCGCTTACGATATTTTATAACCCCCAATTCCAGTGGTCACTGGTGCTTAAGATACTTTTACTTGGAGTTTAAGATATTTTAGTGGGTTCACAACTTGACAGCACTCAATATTATTATCTTAAACACCTTTTTTGATTAAAATAATATTTCATTTTGTACAACTATTCGCACAATGAAAATAATATTTATGAATTAAGAACACTGGAAATAAAAAATATAAACCAAAACTTTTTAATTTTAATTTTGAAATATAATGACAATATTTTAACGATTACATTTCTGGACTTTGGTTCACAATTAACATAATGTATGCTATTTTGAAATATGGTAAGTACCATTACGATACAATATCATTGTCGGATACGATATTTGTGAAACAGAATTCGGTGCTTACGATATTTTATCTGGCGGTTACGATACTTTATAAAACAATGGTAGATACGATGGTCAAAATTTACACAGATTTTCTAGTGAGAAAGAGAAGTTTATCACTTATGAAACTTTCAGAATCGATGGGCAGTATCAAGCGGATTATCATAACCAAAAGAACTCAATTTCGCAAAAAAATGGCGCTTACGATACTTTGCCTTGTAGGGGACGATATGTATTTCGAAATACGACGAAACATTAGAACAAGTGTATCAAATTTCACTTATAAGAAATACAAAAATTACGTTATGTGTACTTATACATATTGATCATTTAATGATGATAAACGCACCGTTATTGATTAATATTAAAACAAAATACCACACTTACACGTGCAAAAGTACATTACAAAGTTGATAGCGAAGTCTTGCAATTCCATTACAGGGTCCAGTTTGCTAGGCCATTACGCATTAATCGCATAAACCGAATAGAGGTAAAACAACTTAATTGAATATGTGTGACTAAGTAATAATACACGTGCGGTTATCTGCCTGGAGCCAGCAGCGGTCCCCGGAACACCGGAAAGTCATTACCTCTGTCTCCGGCCAGCCTGTTTCCGCTCCCGACACAAACATAGAAAACGCGCACGCCAGATCTGGTAAGTAGATAAAACTATATGTATAATGTAGTCGTGGGACGACTCTGTGCAGCGGTACTCAACATTTGCAGTTGTGCGGTTACTTACATAAACAAAAAAATACCAAATGGTATTATAAAACAGATAGATATTATTTAATTAATTTTTAAAAGTCCAAATTCATATTAAGTAAGTTTTTTATTGTTAAAATGACTAAATCACATAAAAAATATTGGAACATTTGATATTTATTATAATAAATTAAATAAAATATTAGTTCAGACGCATAATAAGTACGATACATAATTTAGTATTGTCGAAACAAACCAACAGCTATCGATATTGATCCTAGATTATTTTATTAGGTATATATTTGTATCTGAAGTATTTCATAATATAAAGTAAGACAACATCTGTGCCTGGACCAAAATTGGTACATTCACCATATTTATGTTTATATTTCATACATTGCCGGCTATCAGTTAGGTATATACCTAGGAAATGTATATAATGCCTGGTGATTTTAGGCATTTTATAGAATACCTAGGAATTCTATTCATTGTACATTTAGCAAAATGTTAAGTAGTAGTAAATATAAAAAATAACCGTTTTAGGTTAACTGATTTTTGCTTAGAATGTGACAGTTCGGGTCTGGTAGTTATTTGTTGGTAAGTTTGAGTTCTCTATTGCTGTTTTTTGTGTTTGCCAAGGTAAGGTGTACGTGTGTTATCGATCTTATCTATATAAGACTGATTGAACATTGGTAATAAATATTTATGTGTTGGATAAGGATTTGTTTCCTCACACAAAAACTTTGTGTTTTGTCATAAAAAAACATCTGAACTTTTCATTGAGTACATTTTTGTAGGACACGGTGGTGCATTAAAGGAAAAATATTTGATGTGATAAAAGTATGGACGGTGAATTTTTCTTCGATGTCAAATGATAATATTTTATCAGGAGATGTACGAATATTTGTCCATATAAACTTTTTGTAATAAAATTTATAAGACTGACAGTAAAAATATGTACATAAGTCGCTGTATTATTAATGATCAATATAAAACTATATTTAATGTTTGTGTACATTCCATTGGTATCTATACGAAGAATATAAAAGTTTGAAATATAAATTTAACTATTTTCTTTTTAACCCTCCAATGGTGGTATCTTATTTTATAACAATAGTGTGTCGAGAAGTCTGTCAATTTGAATATTATTTGAACCATTTTCATGGAATAATTTGAAATTTTAAAGTCATCAAAATTTGAATCTAGTTTCTCTATCTCTTAAATATTAATACACGCCTTTTTATCAGTTTCTAAAAAATGAATTTTTATACACGTTAAAATTTCTACAATACAAATTGTAATGCCAAATTTAACCCTTTGCACTCCGTTGGGGCCGTCATGGCGACATAGGAAAGAAAGTGACGGCGCCAACGGAGTGCAAAGGGTTAAAACTAACACGGGAAACAAACGTAATTGAAAAGAACACGTGTCTCTGTCTAGCATCTTTAATCAATAAATTATTTAAAAAATAAAAATCCGTTGTGTTCATATATAGGGGTTGTACACGAAACGAGAGCAAGGTAATTCTCGTTCCGTCCGAATTTAAGTCTCTTATGTCTTGACCTTGATATCGTTTTGATCTAACTAAAAACCGCATTGAAATCGGTTCAGTAATTTCTGAGTCTATAATCCTCATACAAACGAACATTCATTTTTATATATAGAGTTGAAGAATATTTTATGCATTAATATACATAATACAATAGTATAAACAACAATCAGTTACAAGTACTTAGTAATTTGTTAATTTCTCTAAAAAAATTTAAAATTGTAATACAGTTACATTATTCGAAGGCGAAATACGGTATAAGTGGGGGTTAAATCATTAGAGTCATTTAATCAACAACTCGAGCACAATGGGTGTGTGACGTGAGGGCTAGTTAGTGCGTTGTCCAACAGAGACAAAGTTTATATTACAATAGCAACAAAGAACTGCGGGGACATCTACTTTCGGACAAAAGTGACAAAAGGTAGCCTGTTGTCTGTTTCTTTGAGATAGAGGATGGCCAATTTGTCTGCTTCAAATACCCGAGAGTGTATTTTTTTGAACTCATTCAGGTTCTTGAATCAAAGAAAAGAACGTGCGTAGAGGAGATGGGAAAAACAAGAATATATTGAATCGTGACCAACGCCGGAACGGATCAAATATTGTCTGTTGGATTCTTTTAGGAGAGTAATTACTTTTATTTGCTACAAACAAACGGATGTGTTACGTTACGTGTTAAAAACACTGTGTTATATTAAAAAATAAAAATACCCCCCTCCTCTCAAACAAAAGCTATCGATTTTTTTGTAGGTCAGGATATTTAACCTTTCATCATTTAGGTGCATTATAGAAATGCATAATAAAAAAATAAGATATAATAATAATAATAAAAACGTATTGTATTACTCATATTTTATATTTATTTAAGAAAATAACAAAAGCATTTCTTATTTTTTGGTAATTTGAATAAAAAATAAAAATCACATCAAAATTAATTAAGTAATTAAAAAAGTTCAAAAATAGTTCTTATATATCAATTAAAAAACTAATGAATAGAAAAAAATTCAGTAACTTTTTTTATAAAAAATCGTATATGTAGCAAATATAATTGCAAAAGTACCAATCATTTCTCAAAAATCGATAACTTCAAGATACAATGAAAATAAGCATGCTTGGGTCTCTGTGACTGCACCTAGTTTAAATTTATTTGGTTTATTTAATTTAGAAGGTATAAATGTTACAATAAAATAAAATTGATATTTAACAAATTACCACGGACAAAAATCTCTAAAAATGAAAAGTGAGTACAGATAGATATTAAACCTAGATAAAATTAAATATGCTTCAAAACATATATTTATTATGTAAGTAAAATTTCTGAACATTCTCTACATTTGTGTCAAAGTTATTTCCATGGTATAATTTATGGCTTCTCGTACGCATTTCCTCGCATAATTCAATGACGTCGAAGACAAAATTATTCGGATTTCGTCGATTCTATAGGAGAATATTAAAATTGAGAATCAGCAGTGAACAGAAGATAAGCGGAGTAAATCATTTTCGTCAATATTTTATTACCAAGTTCTTGTGAAAGGAATTCAAACACAATCATCAATGTCACAATCCAACAGCTTTGTGTCATACACAACAAGCCGCACAAACTCTAAATGAGCTTTAAAGCTCGTGCAATCACCCACTCAGTTCACCATTCCTCTAAGCTTTCTGTGGGACCTCTCTAATCTTGACATGAAAGCTGCTGCGGAAGCTTAAAACAAAAAGTTTCCGGACAACAAAGACATATGGAATAATATCGTACTAGAAAGAATATATATTGCTTCTATGTATTACAATGTTCTCAAGAAAACTTATCGATTTAATATCTAAATTTAATTATAATATCTTACGCATTATCTTATAAAAATTATTACTATCACAGAATGAAGAAATTATTATAAATTCTACTCTTGTATATATTAATATGTACCTACATATACGTATAATACATTAACAGACATGCAAAACACGTATTAATTAATATGTGTATATAAACATATGAAAAATAAAATTAATTTAATAAAAAAAGTGTTCTAAAGAGTAGCGTTAACATCGTTGTCATTAGTGCTTTATTAACTTAATAAAGTAAGCCTGCCCTTTGGCATGATCTTGTAAAATTAAAATATAAGTTAAACAACTTAAATTACTTCTAACATATTTATCCGCGCGTATTTAATGTTGATCAAGTTAATTACATTGTTGTTATTAAAAAGTAAACAAAGGTTGTGCACATTTACCGCAATTACTTGTACAACGGCACATGCATATATATATACATTATGTACAGGTGTACTTTGTGTACATATATAATACCATGCAATGGACGCTGCGTAAGTTTTTAATAGGGGATCGAAAAAGTAAATTTCATTCTATAAAAATAAAATTGAATAAAATAGTGGCACCAGTTTCTTTGCAAGGACTCCAGTAATGGCAAATGTTTAATTAAATGTACTGAATTAGAAATATGTGTTAATATTTGATTACTACCATTTCTGAATATTATTCTATATACATTTAACTGTCTTATAGCGTGATTTAATAACAATCGGCCAATAGGTGTCAAAATGGTGAACATTTAAATTATTAGTATAATTTATTTATTAATTATTATATTACATTGTTTCAAATTTGATGATTCTTTCTTTTATATCTTTTGGGTCGTATAATACTTATCATTTTGTAATCATTAGCAAGTGTTCATCACTGCGTGCTCATTACTGGTTTTAAATATGCCATTACTGGAGAAAAAACATGAACTATATAAAAGGCTATAATTTAAAAAACAAACTATATTTGCGGAGTTTGGTAATTAAATTCATTAAATAAATAGTTACTTGTTTTATTTGTAACATAAATTCATGAGAATTACAAAAAACAAGCCAAAAAAACAAAAACTTGCTCTAATAGCGGCCATAACTGGTGCCTTTACCTTATTGCATTTTTATATCCACAGAGGTAATTATGTATATATAAATATATTTATTTTCCACATTCATACAGGATTACACAAACGTTAATTAAAAATGTTAACGGATGATTAGGGATAATTCTTTGTTAAATATCCGTTTTTTAATAATCCAGTATTAGACTCAAGGGGAGTGAATGCCATTTAGATTTTTTACGTTTATCAATGTGATATACTACTTAACACCAAATGTGAACTGTACAATATGTATAAAACTATAATAAAAGACCTGATATCTATTTCCGTATATTCATTTTCTCGGGAGTATTTCTAAACAATTGAAGAGCGAGTTGTTGTTCGTGTGCATTTGGGATCAAGTATACATCACAGGTGTGAAAGAAGATTCTTCACTCGTATTTACTTCTGATCGAAATATTAAATGAGAGATGTTTAAAATCGATAACACTTATTAAAATTAAAAAACTGCGTATCAAATTTCATAACTGTACTACAATGGATGCTTTCTAGCGTCATCTTGAAGAATTTCTGGAAACATGATCATATAAACTTTTGTAACTAAAAATAATTTCGTTTATCAATTGATAAAATTTTGTATACTAGAGCTGAATCATAAATACTTAATAATATTTTTTGGTAATATTTAATTAATTGATACCATATGAGTAATTTATAATTTTAATTTCTGTAAAAATATGATATTTATTATAGTAATTCTGTTGAACTCACAATTAACAAAGAATGTAATACAATTCTATTGTTTAGTTTAAATTATAAATCTCTAACCTTCTTCTGGTTGTTTGATGTAACATAATATTCTTGTTATTCTATAATTTAATTAGAGTTTCTTGGTAGGTACGTCCTTTTTTAAAAATAAAGTACCATGCTATATGTATTATAGTCAGTAAAGAATTTTTAAGAGATGAGATTTATAATAAAAGCAAATAAAAATTGTAGACAGTTGGAGTAATTCGGCATGCAAGTTTTAAAAATACACCTTCGTACCATTTGTTTCCAAAATACAGGCGCCACTGCTCAGTTTCTTACACACATATATAAAGATACCTGAGGAATGGTTCCAGCCTACCGCCCCTTTTAGACTTGTAAATTAATATTTAATCCATTCACTATAGGAGGGTATGCACCACCAGCATCTCACAACCTGCGTGTGTGTGTGTGGGTTTGCGAGTGTGTGTGCGGAATGAGATTGGCAGGAGAAAAGGGGGTTACGTTTATTGTCTGCGTTTTGTACGTTTAGATAATTCGCTTGGGTTTTTACACCACTTGTCATGTGTGGAATTTATATAAACCGAAACGTAAACAGAAAAAGTGTTTTGTTAAAATAACAATGCGTGATGTTTATTTGAGCGCAAATACGTGGACACTGGAAATAGTTAAGAAGAAGTTGTTTCTTTTTGGTTGGATTTTATACAGAAATTGATTAATATTTTCTTTATAACAAACAACACACATTATTTAAACTTTAGATAAGGAATGGTATAGGACTCATATACTCATAACACGTTACAAATACTCATAGAAAGAGTTATGACAGTCCGAATCGATTTCTGATTGGTTGTAGTAGTCAAGTCTCATTCACAACCGGATTTTATGGTTTTATCAATCAATATCATTAAATATACATAGTTCATATTATTTAGGCCGCTATTACACAATTAAAGAAATATAATCAAACTTTGCTCAATGAAATATGACAGTGTAATTAGTAAAATTTTAAATATTTTTGCCTATATTATTTTTATGATCACAGGCAGGCCTTGAGAGAGCTTTAATGGGGCCCATGTCAAACAGCATTTCGGGAGCCCCATACCCCTCTGACAAATGATTTTTTGAATAAATGGCGTTATGGCGCGAGTATCACTAATAAGATGTTATTTGATATTGAAGCCAGTGTACACCGCAAATATGTATTTGTTTCATATTGCCTTTAAAAGTTTCTCACACTTAACAGATAAATCTATGTCTATTTGTAACTATCATCTCTCATACAGACCAAATTCAACTGTAATTTTAAACATTTATACATATTATTCAACCGACGTTTGAATTTTAAATTTGGGAAAAATGGCCGCCGTCAAGTTTTGGTAACAGTTTCATATAATTAATTAACTCGCTTGTTATGTATCTATAAACATTCCTAATCTAATATGAGATGATATTGTGTTCAGTGCTAATTGGAAATTGGATTTTTCATATCAAGTAACGGGATTTTCTATCATAACATATCATCTTCTGATACATTATTGAAGCTACAAGTGTCATTTCTTCTTCCTATTTTATGAAGATTATTAGGTGAAGTGGCGTGATTGTATTTTATAATTTATGTATTTTTCTAAATAAATATTAAAAAAAATGATACAAATATTTAATGTCTTGACTGGTAAAAAACATATTAGAGTGAAAACTGTTTAAAAAATTAAATAGCGACGCCGCGCCGACACGAAACCGGGTAAAAATTATGAAATCTAATACAGCACGTGCGCGCGTACCCAAATATTATTCCACAGAAATACAATTCCTGCAGGTGAGACGGTGGCGCTGGAGCCTGCATATTAAAACATGATTCATTCCGCTCGGCGAGGCCTCCAACACACCAGGAATAATTTATGCGCCTCTGCGCGCCCTCGCTCGTTGACGCACGGCCTAATCAGACTTTGATGACTACTGGAATGCCGAATGTTTGTTCGTCAATAGGCTGGATCATATTTGTCAAGTAGTTGTATTGGAATAAAAAATTTTATAATGTTTAAAGTGTAGGGAGAATTGGAGAGGGTTCATACATTTTTAATATATTTTCTGTATAAAAACATTACAAAATCAAAACAAAGTTGTTTTCACTGAAAGTTTGGTCCTTTGTACATAATATAACAACATTATTTGAGATAAATTGTCATATTTAAGTACGAATTTCATATTTTTAAAATATTTTCGACAACGCATCAAAATTACTTCCTTACATTGAAAATGAAAATTGATGAAAATTTTAATATTTAAACTGTTGATATATTGTGGCAAGTGATCAGTGCCATCTATTGGTGTTACACATATTTTCGTATTTATGTTAGTACACTTATTAATCCATCTGCATGAACGCTCCCAGTATATGAATCCTCCCCATCCCCCCCTATTTAATCAAAAATTTTAAAAACAGTTACATGTAACATCGATAGTAAAAAAAATAGCGGGGGAGAATAAACTTTTTCGAAATCGGTTATCTACATACATAACTGATAATATTATAAATGTGAAGGGTTTAAAAATATACGTGCATCGCAATTTTTCAATGTTCAACTCTAATTGAAGTAAAAACTTGACAAATAGCACACATGACATTAGAATTTACAAACTATATAAGGGGCGTTATACTTTTCTACCGACAATCTGAGTGATAAATTTTTTGATTTAAAAAAAAAAATAAAAGTGTATTTCTTTTATAAGATGTATTTTTAAATCATTGTCCAGTTATCGAAGATTTCAGAAATGTATAATGCATCGAAGTTTTATTTTATATCTTTTATTTATTTTAAGTTTTATCGGAATAGTAAGAAAAAATAAACACCTCAGTCACAAAAAAAAATATATTCATTAGTTATTATGTAAAATCAAATTTTCAGTTTTTCTTTAACTTTGCTTAACTAGAATACAAGCATTTATTATTATGTAATTCGATTTATAAGAATTTTTATTACAAATATATAAAAAATAACATTTAATACCACTCTGTCACATTTTTAAAGTAGTAACTTACGTGACAGAGCGGTCGCCGAATAAGCACACGCACCTCTGTTCACTTTCGGCTCGCTCCCGGGTGGGGCCTCAAGGCGTGAGGCCAAGGGGGAGGAAACCGTCTGTTGCTTAGTGTTGAAGGTCAAACAGCTAAGAAGCGTTTTTTGTTTTGCGAAATGCGTGACGGAAGATAGCAAGAAAAAACATACATAGCCGGACCCAACGATAAAATATTTTTTTGTTAAATAATGTGAACCTTTACGTTAATTATATTCTAATAAATTTAATGATAATATTTCAGAAGTTCAATAAATAATTTTATATTAAAGGATTCTATATGATTTTTTTAAGCGAGATCATTTTGTAACATTAGGCGGCGCAAAGAGACACATTTTATTTGTATGTAAAACACCTCTGTCACACATTTCGAAAACTATGTTACAATGATTTTGTAAAAAGCAAAAAAAATAAAAACGAAATTTTAGTATTATTATAATCTCTGTATGGTCCAAAAAAATCTTGTGGAAATAAAATTTGAGAAACTGCAATTTTGGACAAATACCGATTTTTTTTCAAGAAGAGACACGTCATTGTCGGTAGAAAAGTAGAACGCCCCATAAACGTTTATAAAAACGATTAAAATACAGGAGAAACCTTGTGAGGGCCGCTAGTCTAATATAAACGGATGGAGTTCTTAACATTTTACATTTATTTATAGAGATAATTTTAAACCGAATCATTATTATTAGTAACTATTAAAAATTCGTATTACCGTTCCAACAATAATATAATATTTTATACTGAATCAAGTGTGCCGTGCACAAATGTTTAAACTCGTTTCGAATTAGCGATAGTTAGATAGTCAGTGATCCGTTATAGTGTAGGTGGTATGGCGTTTCGCGCTATTGCCTTCCATAAGCGCATTCTCGGTAGACGGCAACTATTTCTATTCACCGGGTCACTGGTTTATCTGCGACGACGATGACGTCCAAGTGCATGAATCATACAAACGCCCAGTTAATTATTGCTATTAAATAGGTCAATTTGATGATACTGTTTACGCTGGTACTTTATCGTCTGGAGAAGAATAACGATTATGTTATTACGTTTTAAATGTGTTGGCTACTAAAATGCATTTCTAGTACAGTGAATAAAATTAACTCAACAAAGTATTACAATTTCATGAATACTAGTCGAGTTTTGTGAATTCATTAAAAAAATTATTGTAGAATAAAACATGAGAAAAGGGGTATGAAAGATCCACCTCTATTTCTATCAAACTTAATGAAGCTTGCCATTTGCAATTATTTTTATTATATTACAAAGTGTTGAAAAACTGTTTTTCTTATTTTTTTCTTAAGGAAAAATCACTGACTGTACGAGTTTTTTTGCCGAAATATATTATATTTGTGTGTCTTAACTGCAGTCTCATTTGTGACAGTATTCATTTTAAGGGTGCTGTAGAAAACTAGGAATCCTTATAGTTTCGCTTTGCTCGTCTGTCCACCTGTCTTAAAAATTGTATACCTATTAAGATGAAATTTGGTATATGGACGTAGATTGATGACCCAAAAATAAAAATAATAAGTTTTTTGGACCCTCATCTCATAGACTGAAAAATATACCTATTCAAAAAAAAAATTCACTTATCTCATTGAGTCTTTAGGTAGATCTCCTGAAATGCAACAAAAAATGTTTTAGGACTTTGATTTTAACCCTTCACTCACGATATATTTGCTTTTCAATGTCGTTTCTAAACTATGGATTAAAAAAATCTGAAAAAAATTCAGAATGTAGTTTTTAATTATTACTTTTATTGAAAATTATAACAAACACTGTTAAAATTTTTTCTATAAACTGAAAAGTGTACTCACTTTTTTTTCACTTACCCTATTGAGTCTTTAGATGCAACAAAAAATGTCAATTGGCTTTAACCCTTCCGTCACAATATATTTTCATTTCAATGTGGTTATCAGAGCATCCCCCCTTCTAATTTATAAACTATCGATGCAAAAAATCTGAAAAAAAATCCAGAATGTAGCTTTTAATTAATAATTTCAATGAAATATATAACGAATACTGTAGTAAGAATAGTTTATGAAAATTTTGAAATAACTATAAATCGTAGTGAGAATTATTACACCAACACGCACTTGGCCGTTTTATTAAACTATAATTTAAATAACGGAAAAACATTACTAAAACAAAACAAAAAGTATTTTATTATTATTTCATTTCAAGTTAAAATTATGCATAGATTTGAAATAAATCCAACCCGGAAAAAAGAATAAATTACTTTTAAAAGAGTATGTAAATCCTAATACTCCTTAGAAGACAATCGGTTCATAGACTAAACAGAGCGAGAAGAGACATCGACTCGGGTCCAGTCGGAATCATGGCCTGTTATAAATACAGTGCCGGCCATTAAGATCATAGATATAGCTGTTTTTAGTTCATACGGGACCGATTATGGTCCTTATCTATGCAAATATTCGCTGGCTTGGCGGAGAGAGTCGGCCTACTAACTCCAGAGTATCTACTTATTGTTATTGCTTGTTCCGACATGACCCATGTACTTGAAGATCATTTCAAAGTTATATCGTTGCAGTATTTGAACTCGAGAGCTCCTTTCACATCACACTATTTCTCCCCTGAATGGTTTCTTGAGAACGTTCAACTTTACACATAACGTATGGGTTTTATAATTGAATCGTAAAAAGACGGGAGAGTAATTTGTTTTATTTTTACTATAATATAATATGTATTTATTTAATAATAGTATATATTTTATTATTTATTTGGATTAATAAGTTAATAAAAAATATACATACATTTACTGTTATTTTTTTAAACATACAATTCATTGCTCAAAATAAAAAATATATAATTTTTTTTCTTTTTTAATCTCTTCTTAATTATCTTAGAAATAGAAAGTTTTGAATTTGTGATATATATAAATTACTTATAAAGAATATAATACCAAAAAGTCTACTTAAACTTTTACAAGTAAATAAGAAATACAAAAATAAATATTGACTTTTACTTCAATAAAAAAAAGAAGTTATTTCTTTATTTCCTTTAGTAATTTAATTCTCTCAAGAGAAAAACGTTATTAAAAGTTTAATTACTTTTTCATCATTTTCTATATAATCGAAAGAAGAATGTCCGATGGTTTCTGTAGACAATTATAAAAAGAATAACACTGTTTCAGTTTCAATGTCTGCATAAGTAAGTTTTATGTACTTGGTTGTATTTGTGTATGTTGGTTTCTTATCAAAATAAAAAGATATTTATAATAAGATTATATCAGAACATAAATTGAAAATGTTCATACTAGAATTTACTTTTCTGCAGCTGTTAAAAAATAACAGTATTAAGAAAACTTAAAGTTTGTGATTTCAGAAGTTTAATAAGAAATTATTTATTTAAATCAGTTATTTTGTATAATTAAAAAGTATAATATATTGTAAAAAGATTATATTATTTAATTTATTTGGGTTGTATATCTGGAAAAAGATATTAATAAAAAATAAAAAAATATAAAACTGATTAAAAAAAACCTAGAAATACTGAAAAGTAAATAATAATAATTAAATTCAACAGTTTTTGAAGTCGGTTATTTTTTTCTTAAAAAGTTTTTTATTGGCTTGGAAACTACTTCAAAAACTGTTAAATTTAATTAATATTATATGTATATGAATACTTCTCAGAATTTTTAGGGGTTTCTTTATGTTGGTTTAATTTTTTAAAGTTTTTATTTTTCCCCTTTTGAGTGGCGTATCTTAGAAGTCCATGGTCAGATTATGATAAAATTTATATGGGACTACCTCGAAAATATACTCTTTGAAACAAAAAAAGTTGCACCGAATAGGTGCATATTTGTCGACGTTATGCCCGAAAATACATAAAAAAATATATACAGAAAACTTGAAAACCCTCTCCTTTTTTGAAGTTCATGATCAGATTTAGAAAAAAATTATATGGGAGTTAAATCGGGAGTGTACTTTTTCAAACAAGTGCATCTTGGAATGTTTTAACCAGTTAACGATCACATTTATCGTTATAACTTCATTATTAAAAGGAATTTTCGAGTAATTTAAAAAAAAATGTTCATAAAAGTATAGAGATTAATAAAATAATAATAAAAATAAAAACGTTTTTTTGAAAATTCTGGGGGTATATAATCCCTTAAGAGTTTCAAAACTATTATTCTTTGGGAAGTAACGGAAACTATAAAAATTAGTCGATAACCACTTTTATTGTTTTGTTTTTAAATTAAAACTGTTCAACCAAATGCAGCTTTATTTTGTATCATTGAAAAGTATTTTTAGCAATCCAATGATTTATTACTACTTAAGATTTTTATTTTAGATGGCTGGAACATGGGGACTAAGTGGTTTTTCGTCCCTTATTAGATCTTCCTAGTTGTTTTTCCATATCGAAACGGTTTCAAGTGATTTTTGATATATTTTCTTGATAACCATTACATTTAACATAATGTGAGGTTAATGTTCTATATTACCCCATCAGTCTTGCCTTTGACCTCATGTATTATTAAAATATTAAATATTAAAATAATCTCTCGAATCATTAAAGTGAAAAATAGTTCATAAATAATACAAATTGATAGTAATTCTTACATATTAAAACTTTATATCGTTTTACCACGTATTGCTATTTTCTACTATTTAGAAACAAATTTTCAACATGAACTATGGGCTTCAGGAGTCGTCTGTCACTCTAAAGATCAGAATCGCTTAGAATAGATTCAAAAATATTAAGACAAACATCATCGGTTATCTTTTTCTAGAGCGGAGCTTACATAGTTACATCATTTTAAACTAAAACACAAATATACGTCCATTTCATTAATTAATTTTTTTATATCAAGTTAAACATATTTAAATACTAAAATTCGGAATATCAAATTTTTATTGCCATAAAAATTTTCTAATATATATGAGTACTATAAACGAAGGTTGGTACATGGAGAAATGATTTAAATATTATAATAATCAAATGGGAGGAGCTTACTTACTTGTGATAAGCGATTTTGAATGAAAATTGGTCTGCATGCGACTTTATCTCCCAAAAACCAATATTTTATTAAACATCATAACCTTAACAGCATTAGAGAACGTTAAATCCAAAACAAGGGATAACATGCCCCCTGTGATACATGCGAAAATACCCGTTTAACGAATTGAATTTAAACAAGTGAACATGGTGTAAACAATAGTGTTCTTACACTACCACGGGCATATGTACAATGTACGTACATACATACATATATCTGAATATAAACCGTTGTGATATAAATCGGCTCAAGGACAACTCTACATGCAAAGTTCCGCAGGGATATCAGATCCTTGTGTACAAATCCGGAGGGAAGCCGCATCCGTTTTCACCATCCTCGGAGAGCTGTGGCGATCAAAGTGTCACTAACTTGTAAAAGTGTCGATACCGCGTTTCTATGAAGTGTTTAGATTGGGTTTGAAACTTTAAATCACGCTTTCTAACACTGTCGGGGGATTCCCCGCCAGAATGTCGACTGGGAATCAAACATTGTGTTAAGATTTTTGTTAGTTTTGTTTGACTGTGAGTTCAGGAATAAAGTAGTAGAGGAAGTTTAAAGATTGTTTAAAATTGTGTTAATATTTGGTTTGAATATTTAGGTCGAGTTGAAATCATGTGGGAAATATTCTTCATTTATACAAAACCAGCGGGTTCAACTGCATTTAATCCGTTTTTATGAACATTTATATCCATACTAAATATTAAAAATGCGAAAGTAACTCTATCTGTATGTCTGTTCGATACCTTTTCATGGCTAAGGCGCTGAACTGATCTTGATTAAATTTGGCAAGGAGATAGCTTGTATCCTTTTGAAGGACATAGGCTACTTTGTATCCCGAAGAATTGATTAGATAAAAAAAATACAAATTCCACTCGGACGAAGTTGCGGGTAATAGCTAATAATTTATATAATCTAATAAGCATCTTTCGTATTGTTAGTATGGAACAATTTTTAACACATATTAAGAAAGAACTTTGAAATATCGCAATACTCGTGTCTTCTTTTATTTAAATATGAGAGTATTTTTCGTAAAGTTCAAAATATCGTGATATTGCCACTCCTCCCCTCCAAACTTTTGTCTGAACTTTTTTTTATGAACGGTATACTTTTTGGAATTGAAATTCTGTATAACTCGATAAGAAATATACCAAAATCTACTAAATAAAGTAATAGTAGTTGGTAGTATAATTTAAAATATTTATAAATACCTATAAAAAATGTAGTATACATACTCCTTAAAAATAATAAACTGTCAGCAAAATCATACACTTCACTCGCACTAATTTATTGAAAAAGTAGGTTTACATACTTCACAGTTCACATTATTTACGATAAAGGAAATTGTAAAGCGTATAATGTATAAAACAAAGCAGCAAAACAAAATAAAAACAATTTATTATTACGTAGAAAATCCACCTTTAGAATTACACGTGCCAAGAATGTACAGTGGCGCTTCGTCATATTTAAAATATTAATTTTACTGCTTCAATTATTGGTTTTTTACTGTACTATGGGCTTCAGAAGTTCTCTGCAACACTTAAGGTCAGAATCGCTTACAACAGATTCAAAAATATTAAGACCAACATCATCGGTTATCTTTTTCTAGGGCGAAGTGTATATAGTTACATCATTTTAAATAAAAACACAAATATACGTCTATTAATTAATTTTATATCAAGTTTAGCATATTTAAATATTAAAATTCGAAAATAGCAAATATTTATTGCCACAAAATTTACTTATACAATTTTCAATAGATTCACACAAATATATATGCGTACTATGAATGAAGAGTACTTCTTTATCTAGCAAATGAGTTTCAAAATATCTGTCTTTGTTTGGTACATGGAGAAATGATTTAAATATTATAATAATCAAATAGGAGGGGTCTACTAAGTTTGTGATAAGCGAATTTGAATGAAAACTGGTCGACCACTTCTGCATGCATCGACCACAGAAAGATGTTTTCTCCGAAATAACTAGAATATCGACTCGATTATGTTTTATATTAAATTGTAGGGGTTGGAGATATTTTTTTAATGAAATAAGTATATTTTTTTAATTAAGATAGCTCTCATTAAAATTGTCGTCATTTATCTACAATTACCAACATCTTTAGGTAAAATTATTATAAATAGAAAAAAATAGTATTTTCATTTTTTGATCATTTTATTTAATTGATTCGTTCAGTGCTGATTCTCCGATTCCCCTGAATTATATCATTCTTTTCAGTTGATCTATCATGCCAACTGCATAACCGTTAAATAAAGTGAACAAGAAACAAATCCTTTTAGAGATGTTGATTCGAATCGATTCGTATATTCCCCCGAAAATTTTTCCGATCTGCAAATTTACCAATCCACGTAATAATGTATATTAAAAAATTCATAAACCCCTCTTACATTTTTTACACGTACAGTCACTGATTGCACGATGTGTATACCGGAAATCCCGCGAAACATAATTAGCGCTTACCCAAGATGTTTGTTTGATATACACCGGAAGCATGAAACTTATTTCCGTCTCGAGATTGTTTTCGTGATAAAAATCAGTTCTGATTGCGTCTTACGATTGATCAGCTTATAAGCACTAATGACTGGTGATGTAATTCCAAAGTTACTGTCCAAAAGCGTTGCAACAGTACGAATTATCTTTACGCGAAAAGATAACACCATGTTTTATTTTAACTGTTTTTATGATATCGTTAATAATCCAAAACGCACCCAGATAATGATGTAAGAAAACTGTATTTTACTGGAAATTATCTGTACGTAATATAATCGAGTGTAATATATTTTATTTATTATTATATTCTGAAATAATTCTTTAGCAAGGTATTGTAGAAGATACATAAAAGATAAGCTTCTTTAATGAAAGTGAAAATTAAATAAATCAATACAATTTTATACGTTTATATAGATTTTATTAAATTTTAAAACATGTATACTGTTTTAAGGTCACTGATCAAAAATGTCAATTATTTCAATTTATTTTTTACAATATTTGAAGCTCTAGATCGTAAACTGTTTTCGTACAAACTAGTGTTGATAAAAAATATAGAGAATTGAGTGATTGTTATGTGATATTTTAATGTATAATCATCAGTTCACGAAATAGTTCGTAAAAATTACTTAAATTTTTGATAACTTTGTTGCACTGTAATACGTAAACGGTCAGTTTTACGAAAATGTAAGAATTAAAAAAGAGAGATAGATAGTTACAGAAACTCTTATTTATATGTCTGTATAGATACAGCTCATTTAACCGAAATCACTTTTCCATAACGTTTGTGCGGTGTCCTTTCGATAATAGTAGACCCAAAAGTTGAGTTTATAAGGATTTCATAAATTGTGTCGATATAATGGATACTTGGCAATTAAAACATCAAAGAATCATATCTAATTAAACTATTATTAACGTTATGGTCTATTAAAATCTATACTTTTCTCAATGTGATAAATAGAATACATTACATACAACTTTAAAGTTTTTCCCTTGCCTCGGTATTTTTCACATTTTATAAAATAATATAAAATGCAATTTTATTTAGCATGAAAATTTGTACTATACCTGAAAGTTGTAAATGTAATTGCATATGTAGGTATGTTTGTACAAGTAGCGCAGTATACATACTTTAATAATATTTTTCTCTAAGAAATAAAATTCATATTTTTAAAACTAATTTACATACATACATATGTAAATATATACACAACTAACAGAATTATTCATGTTTCTTTATCATTTAAATTGAATAATTTAACAATAGTGCAAACATCATGGAAAGCGTATTATAAAGTATTAAATTTTCTTTACGTGAGTTTATAAACAAACTGTAGAATCCTGAGATAAAAATATTACAGAAAGAAATCGTCACGTTTAAAAAAGAAATACGTTGAAACAATCATTTGTATTCATCTGTTGTAAAAAGATTAACTATTTCCATCATCTTCTGTAACGTCTTTAATGAAAGAACACGAAAACAACATCAGCACCGATGCCGCAAATCAATCAACCGCGACGGGAAAAGCAATCTCTGCGTAATACCAGCATCCAGATTACAATATTTATAGGTATTAACTGTTCCAGACCGATTGATGACAGTACGATATCATCGCATTCATAATATAACCTATCGAATAATTTACATTCAAATCTGATGCAAAAATGCAAAACGAAAAGCTAACAGTTTTATATGGAGAGTAGGAAGTATTGTTGCCGGTATAATAATACGATGATACCACAGTGAGTTCATGATTTTTTCGGGTTATTTCAGTCGTATCGAACGCGTTAAGAAATCTACGTTTGCTCAAATGAGAATCATAAAACGAAAAACAATAAGAAACGTTTGGGGATCTAATCCATTACCCTCAGCTGCCGATTCAAGAAGACAAGATGAAATGAGAATTTTTAATGAACAAAGGTTTATTAGATTCGACAATCAACTTTGTTTTTTCATTACGGATGATTCTTGTATTCGGGGTGTGATTAATTCTAAACCATCAATTGCACTCAAAGAGAGAAATGTTTTGAAACGGCAGATGGATAATTAGGTTTTCCCTTTTTCTTTGCTGTTTGTTCGATTTACTCATTAAGGAATTATATGCTATTAATGCTTTTATCTGTAGTTTTATTATACTTAAAGTATTTTTTAATATTTTTATTTCAATTAAAAGGTTTCTGTACAGTTATGTGTTAATTAAACTGTTTGATATTTATTTGTTTTTAAAGAAATACGGTGTTTATTTCTAATTAAATTCTAGATTAACGAAAAATTAACAGGGCGATAACTCATATTTATTTAAAGACAAATAATTAGGATCTACTTAAAAAAATCTATAAAACCAAAGGATTCAAGGTGGGTTGTTTAGCGACTAAATAACGATGCACGCTAAAACCCTGTACAGTAATTATTTTTACAATCTGTTGCAGAAAAACATCAATTTCATAAAAAAATTGTTAACATACTCTATAACAAGCTTATCCAACCCGCGGCCCGCGGGCCACATGCGGCCCTCGAGGACTCTTGGTGCGGCCCGCGAGCATAATTAAAAAAAATAATATGATAATAAATGTACATAGAAAATAGTATCTACGACTAAAAAAAAAGGTCTTTCCTATCAAAGTCTCTATCCATATATCTATTTATATATTATATTTATAATAAAATTAGGAATTGAAATTGACGCGACAAAAAAAAAAAAAAGGCCCTCAGTTTTATATTATAACTTGCGGCCCTTAGTAAACCAAATTAAATAAAAATTTTGCTATGCGGCCCGGAAGGTTCAAAAGGTTGGACACCTATGCTCTATAAAATATTATTCTTGGAGTTTTTTTTTATAATATGAACCATTTTGCCTCTAGCCAAAGTGAAAAAAAATGGGTAATATTTATTATATGTAACTAACAAAAAATATTGAAGTTCATATATGATATAAGATCTGTGAAATTTTGTCCATTAAATAATCGTTAATAGAAAAAAAATCATCATAAACAAGGTAATTAATACAAGCGTATAAAAATAAACAAAGTAGAGAATCACACACAAATAATGGCATAGTTTCTAGCGTCTCGGGAACAATGTTTACCAACGACTGTATCTTGTTCCCATAACAAGCCAAATGATAGATCGACACGCGGAGCTAATTCTAGAAGCGATGTGTCTTCACATGTTGCAGAATTTCATCCCACACAACACTATTTTATTAGGATGATGTATGTTTTTGTAAGAAGAGGTCGTACATTCTTGGTGAAGTATTCTGTAAATGTTTGAATAGTTGTAACTTATAGTGATTTTAATTTTTGTATTGTTTTTCGACATATTTTTCGATTTGATATTTATGTATGTACATGCTTTATTTGTTGAAACTATCATTAAGTTGTTTTTGTTTGTTATACAATCCAGTATAAATATGCCTAATAAAAGATATAAAATCTATATGCGTAAGAAGAATTTATATCAAGAATAAAGTTGCAAAACTTTAAATTAAATTAAGCTTTTACAAATTCGATATAAAATCCTCTAAACGTAGACCGCAAACCTTTTAAAGATTATTGAAATAACAAGAGATATGTCAACAACTGAACACACATTCTGAAGTAATTCAAATATATTTCACGCAAATACGTAATGGGGAGAATAAGAAAAAGAATCAACCGCCACCTGACATAACAACAATAATAATAGACCGAGCCAAAAATTCAGAATGGGATAAAACTGGTGTTCACGGTCGAGATGGATTTGCGGTCGGGTTAAACATCCGTAGGGATCATGTCCTCGTTCCAAGGTCACATTGAACACTGCACGTTTATTCGTGGTACCGTCAAAGGGACGGGGTATCCCCGAAATGTCATACACGACACTTAATTATATTTGTTTTTGTGCTGCAGCACAAACATGACAATTAGAAAACGGAAAACATTTTCGGCTGAGTATTTTGATTAAATAACCAACATGAACAATACAGAAATATATCGGGGTTATCAGAGTACAGTTCAGAGATAATTAATTACTTTTAAGGATGTATGGGATGTATCTAATTTCAACAAGAAATAGTTAAAATTTGGAGAAGTTACTCCTTTATATATCTTAAGTACTCATACAAAATTTCAAAAGGTTTTATAGCGTAGTTTGAAAGTTATTATTTTTTTAAATTAACATAAAAGTATTTTTGTAGTTTATGTAGTGTAAAACCAATTTGACTATCTTATAAGCATTTATAGTGAATAATTCATAATTTGATTTGGATCGTTCATTGCATCTAGATTTACATTATTTTTGACTCAGACTCTACGTTTCATACATCCTTAAAGCCTATAAAAACAAATTTTGAGAGTCTCCGCACTTTTACTAAATCTAGTGAATGACTTATGTCACATTTTTCTCTTTAATTTTTTTTTTTTTTTGTATTTACCATTTTTGACCAAGTTATTTGTGATCAAAAGAAAACCCACATTTTAACTTTGAGCACATATAACTACGAAACAAATAATCGTAAAAAAATCCAAGGGCAGATTTGAAAAACTGAAAATCTATTCTTCATAAATCGGCCAAAAATAGTCATACAGTGATACAAAAAAACCAAATTGAAGAGAAAAGTGTCATCTACAAAAATTGAAGCAGTTTTGTTAAATTAGGGTTTTATTGTAATATATATTTTTTATTTAAGGGCCATCCATTAAGTACGTATGAATATGTGGGATAAGAAGGAAAGTAGTGTCTAGTATAACAAAAAAGGGGGCGAGGATTAGATAATTTGAGATGTCACATTACATTTAACATAAGCACATTTTTACATAATATTATATTATGACAAAGGAGAGTGAGTCAAAAACAGCAAAATAAAGCCTGGCGTAGTTTATGGACAGCCCTTTATTAAAATATGTATGCGCTATTATCATTTACACCGTGGAAATTTAGTTATATTTAGGATTTCTCTTGAATATAACTAATATCATCAACAAACATTTCTTCCGCAGTACACGTTCAAACAAATTATTTGTAGATCCTTCAGTTATTCGGATTTAAATTCTTGTGAATGGCTGATTCCACTTTAAATCAAATAAAATCACGAACTTCTTTCAGTTTTAATTGAAACTTATTGGTATGTAGCTTTGTTACAATAAATGATCCTTAATGAATTATTTCGATTGTTTTATTTATATGTAAAATTTTAATTACCAGTATCGAGTGCATCAATGATTTTTAAGTCTTATTACTTATAAAAAATACTAAAATATACTTTAAATTAAAAATTGTGTTCTTAAGAAAATTATAAACTTTAGGTTTATTTATAAGTAAACATATTTTTAAATCATGGATTATTCAAACACAATTTAATACATCGTAATTGTTATAATACATATATAATATAATATTTTACTAAAACATATTAGTTCGAAATTTTTCTTAAGACACACCTGTTTATTTTTTCGTATATTTTCAATTTTTTGCAATTTTAATCTAAATCTAAATAAATGCAAACGTCAAAATAACATTTAATATGTATTGAGATAAATATTTGTAAGGGAATATTTTACAACAAACGTAGACCTATACTATAGAAAATTGAATGCTCTACAAAAAAGATTATATACAATTTTCACGTTACATGTGTCGTTCTTGAAATATCATGAAAAAATAAATATTTTGGGATGTCACCCCTCCCTCTTACACACAAACCTAACCATCCAACCAAGTTTCAATAATATCGGTTCAGTAGTTCATGAGTTATGCGTGTAACAAGGATTCAGGGGACAGACACACAGATAGTAAGACACAGAATAAAAAATGTTTGTCTTGACCTGAAACGGAAAGTTCAATTTAAAATTTTGAAATCGGAGAACATTTTTTTTGTCTCATTTGTAAACGATCACAAAGCTTCTCGTATCTTCGATATTAATAATAATAAAAAATATCCCATTGAAATAACTTGTAGTTAATCTTTTGATTTAATCTGTGAATTAAAATGTAAAATGTTAGTTTACAAATTCTTTCAAAAAAAATTATTACATAAGTAAACATGTATGATATTTTCCAACCATAACTTTTGATGTGTATTTTCCACAAACAAACGCAAATATTCAATCTCACAAGTGAAATCTCTTGAATGGGGTGGAAGCGTCGGAATTCGCGGCAGGCAAATCCCCGAGGCAGAAATTAATGCGAGTGCGCGCAGAAAACTATAAACGCTAGCGTTAGTGAATTCCCCGGGCAACATTTAGCCCCGGGGCAAACGGCGGTGTAATGGACACAGTAATGTCACACGACGAATCGTGTATACACGGGCTGTGCAGAAGAAAGGAGCACGAAATGTCATCTGAAACAAAGCGCCCGCGAGACAATGGCACTCCAGAGTCCAAAACAATGATTTACCGAGGCCTGTAACAGTGTATCGAAACACTGTACCAGCGCCGCCACCATGATCGTGTTACTTGTGTACACTCGCTCTCTGATCATACCTAAATTTTGAAAACGCGCCAATCAATTTTAAGGCGATGGAGTTAGTTCAATTGCATATTTTATATTGCAAATATTTTTATTTATTTAACTTAGTTGTTCGTCCGCTACAACAAAATATCTCGTAAATTATGTATACATGATGCAAAACAAGGAGATTTTTCGAAAACTATGCATAATAGAAAAAAATTATTATTTTTGTAAAAGTTATACTGTTTCGGGGGGAGGGAGGGGACAGAATAACATGAAATTATTTTATTTTGTGAACGATTTCAAGGCCAATTCAATTTCATTTTTTTTTATCAGGAATTTATATTTTATATTTATACCATTATATCTATAAATAAAAATAAAAAAATTTGTCTAAAACATTTTTATAGAACTTAAATTTTTTTTACATATGTATATTTACCAAAATAAATAGTTTCGTTTTTTTTTTTCATTTTCACTTTTACTAGGACTCTTCCAAAGAAAATTTTTTGAAATTTTTATGAAACGAACTGTTTTATTATTTATTTTCTTCTATCATATCTTAAACATTTTTATTAATTTTGGAGAAGTGGGTTCACAAGAGCTAAAACTTGACTAAAAATTGTGACTGAAAAAAACAGAAGCGTATTTTAACTCGGCAGTGAGAAAAAAATTATGGAGGCTCTATTAACAAAAAAAAAATATTAAATTTACTTTACCAATCTGACCCAACGTTTCCGTTAACATGACTTTTTTAACAAGGTTGGCTCTTTAAAAAATTTTTTTTATCATATCTGAAAGATATTAAATTAATTCAATACACAAATTTTTCGCTACGTTTGTTTAAATCATTTAGACATATTTTGTCAATATTGTTGTGATTAATAACATAATATTGCGTTTTCATAATTTTTTTGTTGTATAAAATGGGGTATATTATGTGATTTATATTAGGCTGGGGATCTAATGACATTTTTACTTAATAATAAAATAATATTCCAATTAAAGATTGCTTTAAATAGTCCTTAATATCAACGGATCAATTTAACCCAACGTTCCCACTGCCGGGTTAAAGTCTCATGACTATTTCTTTATTTTTATATTCCAGTATTATTTCTCACTTTATTATGAAATTTCTTCTATTTTTATCTGCATAATATAACATCCAGCTTCTACTAACATCAATAAAATAAATATTTCAACAACTTCAATATTAAAAGTCAAATACCCCATATTATATACAGGATAATACAAACTTACTCTGACTATATAACTATCCTAGATTTAGTAGGTATGTATGTGTGTGTCTTTTGTCAAATAATACACGAATGACGGAGGTTATTTCCTTTGTACGGTTTCGAATTTTCAACTTGTGCAATTGCTCTATATTTGAAACTATAAATAGGATTGTATAATTTATTGTAGATAGTCAAAGACGGTGCTATTTATCACTCGGCGACATCTATATAACAAAATTATTTGTTTTACAACTTGTAATAATACAATTAAAATTTAATGTAATGTGGGTATAACGAAATAATCTACTATTTTAATAAACTGAATATAAAATACTTATTAGTAATGATTTTTTTCCGTTTTAAGAAAGTGATATTTTAGTATTTATAATTAGTGTTAAACGTATTTATCACCAGCTAAAATAATTTGTAATAAATTATGTTTATTTGTAAAATTATGATAGGTACATGGAAAAAATATAATTTTAGTATTTTATTTTTAAAAAGGTCAAATTTTATTTCCATGGCTGACATTGCCATCATATCAATAATAAATAATAAGATAGTCATTGTGATATTATATTTTTATAATAATTTTATAATTTAAATAATTAAATGAAAGAATAACTATAAACAGTACGAATCGGTAATATGAGCGCGTCCAGCATAAGCCGGCCACCCTGCGCAATTACGGCATTTTCAGCTCAAAGTGTCGTATCTTTAGCTCGCTGACAAACGCTTACCAGATGCCAGAAAAAAAATCCAAGGGCATAGATCGATAGATTTTTTCCTCCTCTTTCTAGTGGTAACTTAAAAAATTCCCAAAAATTTTTTTCAAAGTCAAAACTTAACTTGAATGTTTAAGTCAATTTATCTCAAATATATGTCTTCCGATTTCAAAATAAACTTCACCAATCGAAAGAGGAGGCAAAAATCTATCGAAAACCGTGTTTTCCAGGATGGAGAAATGATCAGAAGTATGAAAAATATCGAGAGGAAAGAGCGCGGGTCAGCGCGCGCGGAGCTATTTTCCGTGCACCAGCGTGTCTCCACCTTTGCAACTTGCTCACAATCGCTAAATAAATGCTGGAAAAATAATCTAAAGACATAAATCGATAGATTTTTTCCTCCTCTTTCTGTTGGCGTAACTCAAAATATTCCCAAAAAAATTTTTTTTAGTCAAAACATGACTTGAATGTTCAAGTCGATTTTTCTTCAAATATAATTATAGATATTAGTATTGGTTCATATTTTTAATTTTTTAGCTTTCTTATAGTTATCAGAATCAAATTGAATTTCAGAACTTTTATTTTTTTTACTATTTTTAGTCGGTGGATCGAGATTTTTTTTTTCAGAAGCGGAAAATTCTCTTAATTCTAACTGTTTCGTGTCATGTAATATATATACCTATATATTATATACAAAAAAAATTTGTATTGTCACTTGTGGAATGCCTTAATTATACATAAGCCATCTAGTGGTGCATAGAATAAGTGTTATTATTTAAGAACTCGTGCGGGTGGTCTCAGCGCACAGACCCACGATTTAAGTCAAGTTTTGACAAAAAAAAACATTTTTGGGAATTTTTCGGGTTACATCATGAGAAAGAGGAGGAAAAAATCTATCGATTTATGTCTTTAGATTATTTTTCCAGCATTTATTTAGCGATTGTGAGCAAGTTGCAAAAGTGGAGACACGCGGTGCACGGAAAATAGCTCCACGCGCGCTGACCCGCGCTCTTTCCTCTCGATATTTTTCATACTTCTGATCATTTCTCCATCCTGAAAAACACGGTTTTCGATAGATTTTTGCCTCCTCTTTCGATTGGTGAAGTTTATTTTGAAATCGGAAGACATATATTTGAGATAAATTGACTTAAACATTCAAATCGAGTTTTGACCTTGAAAACAATTTTTGGGAATTTTTTAAGTTACACCACTAGAAAGAAGAGGAAAAAATCTATCGATATATGTCCTTTGATTTTTTTTCTGGCATCTGGTAAGCGTTTGTCAGCGAGCTAAAGATACGACACTTTGAGCTGAAAATGCCGTAATTGCGCAGGGTGGCCGGCTTATGCTGGACGCGCTCATATATACTTTAAAAATTACCAAAAAACTGTCAATCTCCTTAAGTAGGTACATAACATATTTTATGTTTTTTGTTGGTAAATTTTAAATTTTAAGTTAAAAAATACAAACACTACTAAATATTATTTTGATAATTATATACTAAATTTTTACCGTAAAATAAAATCGTAACAAGAATTACGGTGTCAAGGGTCTAAAATTTTAATCACTATTTGTATATATATACACATATGAATATTGTTATACTGTACTAAAATGTACTTTTATTGACTTTTAGAAGTTCATTTGAATAATTTTAATCTTATATATATGTAGAATACTGCGATTATTATCTACTACCCGTTGTTTATCTAGGAGATATATACTTGAATTAAGTAAACATAATTATTTCTATTCGCAGACATAAAAATGTATAATATTATACAATTCAAACATAATAAAATAATAAAAGATAAAAACATTTCGCTTGAAAGTATCTCGAGTAACATTAAACACAACTTACTTGAAGCGAGTTGATAATGTAAATAATATATTCTACACTTGTTTCATGAGTTATGTATAATTATTCTCGAGGTTAATATTTCAGCAATATAATTCAGGTAAACAGCAGTGGAAGTCTGCACGATAACCTGTTACTTGACTATAATTGAACGTTGTCTCCAAGGGCGCCAACGGAATGGAGTAATTTGGTCGTAACAGTCGACGAGGCCTCTCCACCCTTTTCTTCATCTATTTCTATTGTCGTCTCATGCTGAAGCGTCAATTCCATTATATGCATGTTTTACAAACCGTCTCAACTGTGGGAGTCTGTACATTATACTGCTCGTTCTTGTAGAGAAGGCACTGCAAATATGACGTGACGTATAAGTTTCTTATTATCTTATTGTTAGTTTGTGTTCCTACAATTATAACTTTTCAAGTAAGTGTATTTATCTGTTAAAATGTATGATAATTATTATTATAGTTATAATTGAGCTGTATTAATTAAATAAATTAAATTCTTTTAAGATCTACGTATATAAACGAAAATAAATATTATTTATGCTTGTTTGTTTGTGTCTCAATCACGCAAAAACTACTGATTGGTGGATATATAGTATATATCAGGATGTGTTAATAAAAAATACAATACAAAATATTGTTATGTTTATTATTTTTCTTTTGATTTGTATTCACGATCTAGTGCCAAACTGCGCTCTAATTCCCTAATTTCTATTAAAAGTTGTATTAATATGTTATGTGGAGAGCTATGCCCCTCTGCACACCCTTTAACGGTTAGTAATATCATCAAGCCGGTATTTTAAAAAAATAAAAAAAATACTATTTTAAGGAATTTATAAAATTTTATATACTAACTAGGTCCTTATAAAAATTAACATCTCTTTGAGATTTGTATGCTACTTATTTTGAAAAAAATAAGATATTCGACCCACTCTATGAATTGTGTACAAAATACTTAACAATTTTTGAAAGGCACCTATATACATATATGTATGTACTTCTTATTAGTGTGTCTTGACTGTAAGATGCCTTCTGTACATAAACAAGCAATATATAAAGTGAATATGTACATACATATAACAGTAAACACGTAATCTTTCATGAATTATGTATTATTTAATTACATCCCGCTATTGTTTATTGAACAGAACTCAATTCGAATTTATATGGAAATTCTGAAGCGATGAGTAAAAACTTATGTAGATACGTGTGATGTTTGCTGATATACATTTACAAGTGTCTTTGAAGTGAATAATGACACAACGTTCTATAATTATTTGTGTACGATCATTGATCCAGAAGGAAATTTATTTATGTTTGTAGTAAAAATAGTATATTATTTTAAACAACAAATAATAAAGCTATATGCAGTTGCACATGAATAAATAAAACTTGTTTTCTATTTCATTTCCAATATTTCAAAGGAAATTGAATTATAGTGATAGGTCGAAAATCCATGTCTGAGATAAGATCATATTCCGATTGTACTACCTTTAAAAAGTACTGGAAAATGGTTTTCCGTATGTTCAGTTTTCTTTCGTTCACAATAATATCTGTAAAAGTCACCGATTTGAATATTTTTTTATATAAGCAAAAACTATTGATTATTTTGCACATATTTTGTACCTATAATATTACTGGCTGAGTAAAGAGTTTTCTGGTAAATTTCATGAAAAGTTATGTATCGTTATTTTTAATACTATTTCACAATTGTATTATATTGCAATGAAATTTTTTTTTTGTAATAAAAAGAACTAAGTATACTTTATTTCGCAACGTAAAAGAATTTTTCATAAACTTTGTGTGGGTATATTGGATTAAAAGAGACTAAATCTGTTGACACTTTTCAACTTAAACTTACAAAAAACAAAGACCACATCACTCTAGCAACCACCGCGGGCGTGGAGATCGAAAATTCAAAATTGTCTCATTAACATAATACAGCAGCATTGCGCCCTCAATCAATAGGTGCCCTAGGCAGTTGCCTATGTTACCTACCCTCACGACGGCTCTGATAATGTCCTATACTATCGTCTCCCAAAATAGTTCCCTCTATTCTCCTGATTCAACCTGTATATATACATATATATATATATAAGTCATACATATATAATTTGGATACATATCTACAACCTAATATCTTGTTAAGTGAAATATATGTACATATATTTAAAATATTGAATATATTATAGTATAATAAATGTGTAAACAATATGTTAGTTCCCATAAATCTCTTACATTATTTAAGAAAAGCAAATATATAATAATGTATATCACTTACGAATTATAACTACATATAATCAATAATAACAATATATTATATAAATACAACAATCGATTAAAAAGGTAGTATATTTTTTATTAAAAAATTTACAATATATTAGTTCCCATAAATCTCTTACATTATTTAAGAAAAGCGAATATAGAATTGTGTATATCAGTATATCACTTACAAATTGTAACTATAACATAGCTACACAAAAAATGTGCGGAGTCAAAAAAGCGATCTATTGTAGTATTGGTCGAGAATAGTCGAAATCCAAATTTTTGGAATTTTCTGCTTACCAGTTTTTTTTATTTGAGCTTGAATTTTGGGTTTAGATTGAATTTTTCCAAGTTGGTTAAACCCAAAATTCAATTTGAATTTCGACTATGCTCGACCAATACTACAATGCTATATAAGTCGCTTTTTTTGGACCGAACTTTTTTTTGTGTAGCTGTGTAATCAATAACAATGGATTATATAGATATAATAATCGATTAATTAAAATGCATATAGTTTTATGTCCTTGGACCTGAATGGTTCCTTTAGACAGAAAATCCATATTAAAAATCAGATTAAAAAATTATTTTAATAAATGAAACGTTTACCTATATATAATACATTCACATGGATATCCAAAAATAAAGGGACTGATTTATTAAAGATGAAAAAATATCCTTTTTCTCGATAGAGTTTTCGTTTTTAAATAATCAAATAAAAAATTTTTGAAAAAAATCCATTTTTATAGAGAAAACTAATGCAATGGCTAGGTTTTAGAAAATACTTCTTATTCAGTATGTTTCTTGTAAATTGGGTCATCTCCTTTTCTGACAGCTGCTTCAAATATTACATGTATTATATGTGAGAATGTGCTAATGAGTTGATAATAGCAGATTATTACGTACATGGAGCTATGTTTATAGGATTAAGGCTATGATCAACTTGGCGATGGTTTAATATAGAATTTTAATTTATTTATTAGAATAAATGTAAAAAGTTTATTTATGTACATTCTAATACTATCTTTTTTCGATCAGAAACACTCCTGATTAATATTTATTTTCTAACGCAAGTTTACTATTAACCCATTACTTCCCGACTTTTTATTTCTTCGAATTTTTTGGTGTATATAGTTTCGTCAATTTAAAAACACTTAAATTGTAAGTGGAAAAAAAATAACTATAAAAGTCGGCTAGCTGGCAAAGAACACGATTACTCTAAAAGGGTTGTAATTTGTCATTGAATGAACTCTAGAGGTGTCCATGAAATTTATTGTAAGTAGTGAGAGTTGAAAAACATATTATTAATGTAAATCAAATGAACAACGTTATTGTGTCAGAGGAAAAAAAATTAAAATATGATGTCCTATGAATAGGACACTGGGAAGTAATGGGTTAACATGTCTCATCCTTTGCGAGTTCAATTAAAACATGTATATTTTCAGGTAGAAGTGAACTACAAGTGAACATATATGTATATGAGTGTACGTTCTACCACTGGCCTTGATTACTTGTGTAATTAACGCTCGCTGTCACTGATGTTGGTAGTACTGCTGTCTCCCTGCTTCTTGTTACAAACTTCAGGTCGTCTTTAATCTAACTACCAGCGCCTATGCAGGTATGTATATTGTTTTAGACGGTTTTGCAAAACATTGTGTCACATTAACGTTTTTGCTTTAAGATATTAGTAGATATTTATGAGATATAGAAAGAGGTATGACTTAGAATTTATGAGCTGAGAAAATTTATTTTTATTCAAATAAAAAGATGCTTTTTTACAATTTTTAATTAAGTTTAAACAGTCTTATAGATTATCTAAATAAGTTTTTTTTTTTAAATTAAAATAGAAACAAATAACTTTTAATAATAATAAAAAGTGTGAATGTTTAAATAAAATATTAAAGTTAATAGGCTTTTTAAAATCTTTTATGACAATGAAGATTGCAAGCAGCATTTTTTATGACAAATTAAGCGGATCTGAAAAAATACGTATATTCTATATTATATTTTCAGTAAAACTATTAACAAAATCTTTACATACAAACATTTATAAGTAACTTATATCTAATTATATAAATTAATGTAGGTATATTTATAACTTATAACTATGTATGAAGTAAAAAAAAAAACAACAAAATGTTATATATTTAACAGTAGAATGAAATCATCAAGATGAAACAGCTAATGATAACAGAATACACATATAAAAATGCTCTAAAGCTTATCTGTTTTTAAATCTGTAATTAAAAGTTAAAAATAAAAATAACTCATCAACATATAATTTCCGATTGTGGTTTTATATCGTACTTTTAATATAATATAAATTAACAATTCTAATTAATATTTTACATTGCGTAGTAGGTTTTTTAATTTACGAATAAACAAGAATTTTTCACATTTATATTCACTGTTATTTATACATTGAGACATTTCATGAGAATTTTTATTGTAACTTTATTATATGTCTTATTTTAATATGGTTGTTAATATTTTTAAATTTTCAGCCCCCTTCTATCTTGTAAGATTTTTACGACCCCCTTTCTAAGGTTAGATTTTTTTACCTATATTGAATGAAATTTGTCGATTTTTGTTTTAATTTTCAAAATTGTATAGCAGTAAAAAAGTACATAAGAAATACCACTCAAATCAAAATTTCTATATTAATATTATATGTTATTCATACCTAATAATTATATTGCTAACAAAAAGATTTTTTTAAATGTAAATCTAATATTTTTTGTAATACCAACACCTCACTGCGTCACATAGAATCCAGAAACAAATTGAAACATTACTGCTTATCAAATGATTATCAATTTGATCAAATAAGTGAGAGTAGGTTTTTGTTAAAAGTACTTTTATTTATAATAAATATTAAAAATAAAATATTTAATGGTCTGTGAGACCTCAGTAAAGAAATGTCATCTAATACAGCTGCAATTACCGAATTAAAAAAAAAATGATTCAAGTTTAATATTGTGTCATTAATTATTAAATTAATTTCAATTACTATAACAAAAATATAACGAGTAAATAATAAATATATATAATAATGATGTTAATAATATTGTTTGCCATAGACATATGTATATATATATTTGTTATCGTCGATCTCGATTGTAACAAACACTGAATAGAACGTACGTACATACATACATACATATAAATGTTACTAGAGCAGAAATGATAGATTTTGTTTGAAACCGAGCACTGTAAAAATAAAATAGAACCGGGTAAAGAAATGTATGCCAGTTCATTCATCGAACTGAAAATGATATGGAACTACATGAATAAGTTTCCCTGCACACTCAATAAGACTTCACTGACAAAAATAACAATGGACTATTTACTGGGAACTGCATTTCAAATATATGTACATAAAATACTTCCGTATTTGTAAAATGTTTATAATAAAATGTAACTTTTTCTTTGAAGAATTCGATACATTTTTAATAAAGACCATAAAGTTAATGTTTCGAAATAATTTTAATCTCAACAGGCTTAAAAGTAACAAAATATAAATTAAAGCTCTATTGATCCTATTTTGGGATCTTGGTTGATCAAAGGTAACAATGTTAATGAAAAAAATATTATATTAAACAATTTAAAATAATTCTGTCAAGACATACAAGGGTGTATGCCATAAGGGTTCTAAAGTACGTACTACGTGGACTGTTTAGACCAGGGGTGGGGAACCTTTTTATCATAGAAGACCACATTTAAATTTAAAAATAATAAGCAGGCCGCATACTTACCGTCTTTCTTGAAGTAGTCTTCGTCGTGAAATATATTCCCACTAGGAAGTTCATATCAAATAACTTCAGAATATAGGCACAATTGCCAATTTTAATTTACGTTTGATTATTGTAGATTATTTGTTCAAACATTTTTATTTTTCTCTTGACAGAATAAAATTAAAAATAAATTGAGAAGAATAAATATATATTATAAATAATTGAAATATTTTGAAATAATTTGAAAAGTTTTTTTATTGTTGACTTTAGTATTTGTCGTTTGTACTCTTACCAAAGCCTCGTTATTAATTTTTTACAGATTTTTTGAGCCAGTAGTAATCGAGTCAGAGAGGGGTAGGGAGGCAAAATAAAATATTGCTTTAAAGCCACCTGCAGGCGCCATTTTTAATTAAGAAAAAAAGGGTTGAATTCCACTGGTTTGGTTATACATTTTGACGTGCCACATGTCTTGGTATAAAAAAATATGTTTTTTGTATTGCTTAAGCCCTTTTTTTGTACATATTTTACTAGAGGACATCATTTTACATGTTCAGTAAAAATCTCAAGTTTGTAGCTTATACTTATAGTTTACAAGACATTTTGATTTTAGTGAAAAGGACGGATGGACGACAAAGTGAGATTAATAGGGTTTCTTCGGAACCCTAATAATCGGAGATAACACTCAATCTCACGTGGTACATGATAATAAAACGAATCGTTATATATAATATGTATATTAGGGTGTTTCGTTTGAAACGAATATTTTTTTTTTTCCTCCGACACTGTGAAATATTGTTCTCAACACTGAAAAAAAAATTCCCTGAAAATTTGAGCCCTTAATTTTAATTTAAAGTACTTCCTTTTTTATTTTGAATTTTTCCCATTTAAAATACATGTATTTTAAACCACGTTTTTTTTTAATTTCTATATCTTGGCTGGATTTTAAACTATTATGTTGATAAGCATTGATATTTGTAGTATATTTAACGCTCTTTTGAAGACCTTAGGACAATTTCAACCCAACTTATTTCATATTATTTTTATTAGCCCTGTTAGTCATTTTTTTAATTTTTTTCACATATTTTTAAAAATATTGAGAAAATGGCTTGTCTGGCTGAAAAAATGTAGAGACAAAAATTGTAGGAAATCAAATTTTCTACAAAAATGATGTCTATAAATATGTCGCTCGAATGCATAGTTTCGGAAATATGAACAGTTGAATATTTGAAAATCAAAAAAATATTAATTTTTTTCTTTCCTATTATTGTTGAAATTTTTTTCTTATAATTTTCTCACGACATTTCTCTACAGGCCTAAAGTGAATTTAAGACAGTAAAACTCAAAAAAATTAATATTTTTTTGATTTTCAAATATTCAACTGTTCATATTTCCGAAACTATGCATTCGAGCGACATATTTATAGACATCATTTTTGTAGAAAATTTGATTTCCTACAATTTTTATCTCTACATTTTTTCAGCCAGACAAGCCATTTTCTCAATATTTTCAAAAATATGTGAAAAAAATTAAAAAAATGACTAACAGGGCTAATAAAAATAATATGAAATAAGTTGGGTTGAAATTGTCCTAAGGTCTTCAAAAGAGCGTTAAATATACTACAAATATCAATGCTTATCAACATAATAGTTTAAAATCCAGCCAAGATATAGAAATTAAAAAAAAACGTGGTTTAAAATACATGTATTTTAAATGGGAAAAATTCAAAATAAAAAAGGAAGTACTTTAAATTAAAATTAAGGGCTCAAATTTTCAGGGAATTTTTTTTTCAGTGTTGAGAACAATATTTCACAGTGTCGGAGGAAAAAAAAAATATTCGTTTCAAACGAAACACCCTAATGTATATAAATAAACTCTAGAAGTACAGACCTACAAGTATAACATCATTAATTAGTAATCTCAACATCTCTCATATCTAAACAACAATGTCATGGTTTCTCATAAAAATGAGATGCTTAAGATAACGTTCTTTTCTCAACAAGAATATCCTTATATGAACATGTGTAGTGTGCAGTCTGTCACATATGTAACACAGTTTAATACACCGGATAGAACATGTCATATTTACACTCAAGAATTTTTCAGTAAAATGCATTTATACGACATACCTACTACATAAATTTACAACTGAATAACTTTATCCTCTATAATTAATTTACTTCAGCTTAACTTTATGAAAATATGTCTTATTAAATAAATAATTTATAATATAAAGAATTAAACTTAAAAAACAGTATTTATAAATTAATTATATTTTTAAATATTATTATAAAACTGGTACAGGCAATTTTTGCAGATTGTTATGAATTATATTGCTAGAAGTTTAAAGTTCTCTCTCCAGTCTAGAGGTTGTTGGTTCTCAAAGATAACACGGATTATTGATTGCCCCATTAACTTGTAACAATGTCGCTAGGTGTCACGTTGAAAATTCTAAGCGGGGAATCATTTATTGTTACTATATCACTTCAACGTGACTGAAATTGTTCATACAAAATAGAAAATATTCGAAGAAAATCCATATAGCCTGAACGCAAAAGTATTTTCGATTTGGTGATATTTTAAAGATTTGATTGAAATATATATTTATTTATATTTCATGTGATATTTTATTCTATATATGTATTAATATATAATCCTAAAATTGAACATTATCATTAAATAATATAACATAATAACTACGTCTTTTTCGATATGGAACGGAAATACATATGTTACATTTTGAAAGCTTATATCTCCCGAACGAATAATTGTATAGTAACAAATAAAATTCCAATAGATAGCTTATATAGTCCATTTTATAATAAAATGACTTTGAACCCTCCATCCCTCAACCCTTAAATACAGTAGCATAAAAAAGTTAAGATATTTATTTAAACTATTCTAATAATATTTAATTAAGAAAGAGTATTTTATTTTTCAACTTTTTGTGAACATGAATCAAAAAAATGTGAATGTAAATGAAATTGTAAAATGTAAAAATTAATACAGCTTAATATTGCTTATCTGGTTTTAGGACATCTTGAAATCCCTGACGTATAAAATAAAATATTTAATCTGAATAAGCTTTATAATTTTATAATTAAAATAGAAATGATTTTATAAAAAGCATTTTGAATATCTCAATAAATTACATATTTGATTAAATATTATGTTGACTGAGAAAAAGAAAAATGAAAAATCAGCAATTTCAGTTAAGAACGTATCAAATTAAATGCATAATCTCCAAGTTCCTGCTTTCTTTGAAGTTCATACCAGCCATAACGATTAGATAATTACGTACCTTTTAGAATGTTCAATCTTTTAATTTCCAGACTTGAGTAGATTAAATCAAGAAATCTCATTTGTTATTCGCATGGGATAGAGGAAATTAGAAAACCGAGAAAGTAATGCATTTATTTGTTTTAGTTATTTTTCTCCTAGATTTATTTTTATTAAGGGGTTTCTATAAATTTTTTTAATATGTAGTATGTAGTATGTAGATATAATATATCTAATAAGTGTTTGGTTTTTTTCTGTTTCCAAAATAATCTTTTTCTATCCAAATGAAAAATTTCCCACCACGTGGTATGATCGATGTCAGACATCAGTAAACAAACTGAATAGAACGAATAGTGATTGAGTATTTTGACTGTGTAATATATTGTGCCAGACGCGTTTGAAACTACGTGACAAACAGGTTAAAAATTTGGTTTATTTTATTTCACGTAAAAAAATTCTTGATTGTTTATTATGTTAACATAAAGGTACTATACTTTAACATTTTAGGATTTATTATAAATACATACTATCAAATACCTTATTCTTCGTATGAACACGTAAATGCTTAGATTTATATTATTCTACTGTGTATGTTTATAATAAAGAATTTACTTAATTCATCGCATCGTTGATATTAGTTTAAGATATTTTTAATTTTTAGAATTATTAGAAACTTTATTCAAAGTCATTACTATTACTAACAATTTTAAATACTACAAATTATTTAATTAAGTAAGTACGAGTATATATAAAAACATATTTTAAAATATTTCATAAATACGATGTTTGAAAATTAAATTACTTTAAAGGTTAAAGTTTGTAGAGGCGTATGTCAAGAATTTTAGCAAACAGAGCAGTCCTTACTTCCAAGAAGTGAAATTAGTTTTCTGGCCAATTAATACACTAAAAGCTTCATTTCCTGTTTACGTTTTGAATTTATTTACTAATTCAAATTTACACATCAGATCATCTTGTAGATGTTCCTTTTTTATTAGTTAGATAAACGAAAATCGATCCCGTTATTAACTTTTGTGGAATTTTTTTAAGAAAAATATTTATTTAATAAAAGTAAATTTATATTATTTTTTGTTTTCTTTTATAATTTATGTAGATAGTATAACTGTACTATAAGTTATTATCAAAAAAATGTTCTAAATCAAAACTTTACCAAACGCTAAATTTGAAATAATAGGCTTTACATTAAAAAGAAATATATTACTACTGTTCTCAAATTTGACACCCTGTAGAAAGCGTTTGGTTTATACTAAATTTCTTTAATACTGTCTCGGGCAATAGAAGACAATTTTATTTCTAAATGGCTACCCACAAATAGTTTTCATCAGAGGCAAAGAACGGTTTTACATATTATATAATACAGTTGGGCAAAGAACTCTTTGAGCAACAGAGAAATCTAATTTATGAAAATTTAAATAATAATGATGAGCAGATTGCAATTATCCCTAGATACGAATATTAAATATTTTGATATACAAGGTGGAAAATAAAAAACGTCTACAATATGGAACTATAAACCGCACAGATTTCGCAATAGTCTTAAAGAATTTGTTATATATATATTCTTATTTTACGTATTAAAATTAGAAATCAATGAAGTTATTAGTTACATCTCTTTAAAATTACATTAAAAAATTGATCAAGTACGAGTCAAATCTGGCATACTTGTGGCCCATACCAGAATTTGACGTAACACACGGATAGACAGACAGACAAATACAGATTCCATAAATGTTCCATTTTTCGGATTTCGGTACAGAACAACGGCATCTAAAAAGCAATATACTAGAAAAATTGAGAATTTATAACTTCTTAAAATATCTGTCATAAAATAAATTAAAAATTAGTTGTTAAGGATGACTTACACGCAAATTTAAAGAAAAAATAACTGTAATATTGGTGTCAAAATTATAACTGAAAACATTTTATTATAAATAAACATGAAGGTTTTTTTTTAAAATGGCTCTAACTAATACTATAAACAATTTGTCTATACAAGAACTTTTTAATTAATGAATCAGAAGATTGTTTTGAATGTTTTCTTTAAACATTAATATTTTTTAGTAAATTAAAAAAAAATTATATAAATAATTAATTTTGAAATTAGTGTGCAAATACTTATATAACGTAGGTATATAGTTAATGATAGAAGTAATTTTATATTTTTGATAATAAACTATTTAATTAGAAAAGTAAAATAAAACAAAAAATAAAATTCTTACTACCCATACATACTCATAAAAGCAAAAATTGATCCAATCTCATCATAATACGTAAATAAATAAATCTAATACTTGCACATAAATCGTAAGAAGATTATAAATAAGATGAAAGCAATTAAGTGAAAGATAATAATAATTCTATTATTCAATTAAAATTAAATTACATTATACTTGATGATAAACATACAATACATACAAAATTAAATCCCAATAATTTAAACTCTAAACTTAAATCTTAATTACTGATTACAATATAATTTAATTTCAGATCACACGCTTCTATAAATAAAGTATATACAAATAGAGATAGTCACAACTTTACAATACAAATCTATATTCTATCTCTTTTATCTTTCTAACTCTTACATATATTATACGTGCTGCTAAATATATCAATGTATTTGCCAGTGTTTTTGAAAATGTTGATATATGAAGAGCCCATGAACAAAAAAGGAATTTTCCTTTGTTCATCGATTAGTACTTTTTTCAATACAGATAATGTTTTATTCAATTTGTTGTCTCTCTGAAAAATTTTCGAAATCGATATTTCAGATCAAATGTACGCGCGGCATGTTTTATCGACTATCATAACAAAAATCTGTATTACCTAACCTAACTTCCAAACGGCGTCGCGGGCAGTTATAAAATATATTAAATATATTGTTTTACGATTATGTTCCATTTCAAAGTGTGATATATGTATCTACGTCAAAAATACAATGCATATATCCCTTTTTGTTCCTGAACTCCTTAGATGTAAGGTATATATGATAAAAATCGTATTTCCAATAAAAAGATTCAAAGAAAGATACGAGATACATGTACTCAGACAAGGAAGTGATATTAATAAAAAACTAATATCTATATAAATACGTGAATATCGAAAACTTCGTACGTTTTTTAGTATTTATTATAAAAGATGAAGGAAGCTTATATTATGCGAAAGGTACTGTGTCAAAGATGTGTACAAAAAAATCATGTGTGTATGTTGTCGTTAAGGCGGGTAAAATAAAGTTAACATACACACATGATTTCCTGTCTCCCTGTTTGTTTATTTCCCCTCGCATCGTTCAACAGCATAGCAATACTCCTAGCGGCAAAAATAAATAATTTTGAGTTTCTGTCAATCGTAGAGAATGCGTATAGCAGTAAAAGCAGGTTAGGTTAGGTTAGGTACTGTGTCATAGATGTGCATAAAAATCATGTGTGTATGTTGCTCTTAAGGCAGGTAAAATATTGGTCGAATTACAACCACAGGCGATACTAGTAAATACAAACTCTAATTTTAAAGAAATTCAATAAGAAATACGTATACTCTTTTGATTGAAAAAATACAGTAAACCTTGAATTAACGGATTAAAGGTTTTTGAATTTAACGGATACAACTCCACCATGCTTATATCATATCAAATATGTACATTTGTACTTCCTTAAGTAATATGAAATTATATGCTGGTTGTGTTGAAAGTAAATTGCTAGCAATTGCTCGGTACTATAAATAATTTGGTGTAAGCTAACACCGAACTGTGTTTGTGTTGAAGTAAATTGCTAAAATTCGTAACGCAGCCGTCAGTCATACTGGAAATACCTCTTACAGTGATTTTGGTTATGTTTTGGTCGAGAGAAAATTCTTTATAATACCAGGCATAATAAAAATAGACGAAATAATATATTCGGTTAAATATGGAAAACCCAAAATTTGATTAAATTATAAAAATATTTTTTAAATAGGAATAAATATTATATTGAGTAAACCAAATACATTTTCGAATGGACCAAATATTCTGTGATTTTCAGATAATATTCATTAATGAATTTGTTAAAAGAAATTGTGCTATCTGATATTCTGAAATTTGCATAGAATCAAATATTGTTTCATATATGATTACACTATGAATTGTAAGGAAAGAAAGATTTGCGCAGACAGGTTATTAGTAGAGTAGACCCTATATAATAATCCAAAATACACATCCATTTTCATAATAACAAGGTAATTTCATATAATTATTTTTATCAAATATTTTCAACTAAACGAATTTGTTAGTTTTAACGTTTTTCATTAATTTTGATTCTTTCATTAATTAGCTTATGATAATTGACATATTGATAAAAATAATAAGAGATTATTGTCATGCGTGATGATTTTCTATTTATTTATGTTTATTAAATAATTAACGAGTTTTTTTAGATTTCTACAGTTTTTGACATCAAAAATAAAAATATAAACCTTATTTTCTGTTATAGCTTACGAAGTCTTTTAACTTTTAACTATTTCAATTAGTGAATATTCAATATGAATTAGTGATTTCTCAGTAATTCAGTTTTAGAGAGCACACATTATCGAAAATACAATTTTTTATTAGTGTTTTATTTTTAATTAATTTTTGCTAAATATTACAAAACAAGATGGTAAATAAGTTTTATGTTTCTTATATTTATTAAGTAGGTTTTATTTTTCTTCTCTACCTCCGTTGCTTATAGAGATTCAGAACAACATACATGTTTGGCGACACTGTATAGATGCAAAATGTGGTTACTTTAGGCGAACAAATTAAGAACTACTAACAAGGGAGATTAAGATATTGGAAGCAAAGTTTTGGAAGCGAATACTTGAATTACAGGGTTGCCGAATAGCTAACAAAGTACATACATACGCTAGAATATGATTGGCATTCCTTTCACAAATGAGATAGACGAACATATTCTCGCTTCCCCTTTTGCTCTCTTTCTATACCATGTTCTTCTCTACGAGTGCTTCCAAAGTGCTAATTTATTAATAATTTATACCGCAAAGAGTCAACATTTTTTCTCAATTTTTCCCTCAATACACGTTAGCTTTTTTATATTAAAGTATCGGTTTTTTAAAATGGCGATCATATTTTACATGGATATAGATTATCAATATTTAAGTTCCTTAATTTTGTTTAGCACAAAGGAAATTTCAACGCAACTGTAATTTTTTGCCGCGCAAGTTTCTTTAATTCATTTTGCAACACGTACCTACTTGTATTACCTCTATATAATTTATTTTTTGTTGATTTAATATAAAAAAAATATTATAAAAATAATCAAACGATTTATTCCAAGAATAAAAAAAAATGATATTTGATAATGTTGTTATTAATATTAAAAAAAAAACTTTATACGGCGAAACTTTCATATTTACATAAAACTTGCTCTGGTACAAAAACGTAAAGAATTATTATTAATTAGATAAAATAAAATAATTTCTATATTTTTCATGCAAAAATAGTAGAATATTATTTATTAAGAGGGTAATCCAATTAAGAAATGCGAAATTAGAAATATGTTTTTTTTTTTAATGTATACTACATTTATTATTTAAAATATCTGCCATGGGAGCCACGGGACTTTCTTACACGTAATCCTATAGTGAACAGTGTACGTGATTCTTATTTTATTAAAACATATTTCTGAGAATAAGATGAATGGGACATAAAATATAGATTTATTCTCTGTTATGAACCATTTGAATTATAATTCGTTTTTTTTTTCGAAAAAATGAATAGAGCATAAATTATAGATAATAATATTATCTACAACTTTTTTGACCATTTTTCTCTAATTCGCGCTGTTTCAAAGTAATTCGAAAACTTCGAAAGTTGATGTTAGTAAATATCCGTATCAGGTTGAAGGTTCAGGAGGTTTTCTTCCCAGACAAAAATTAATTTTAAATATAAAATTTCACCCTTGTTGTATTTGAGTTACAGTGCTTATAAATAGACACACAGACATCATGACGAAAATAGATTCAGGGAAGGTCAAAATGGATAATTCCATCAAAATTTGGATTTCGAAAAAAAATCGGCTTCACTATACTTATACTATATGTATGTTTCATATACATTTGTTTAAGAAAGTAAAATATAAAATATATTGTTCAAGTTGATATTTTTTAAATTCTTATAATTTCAATGTAAACTCTGTATTATAGTAAAACAGTACAATATAACTCTGTTAGTGTTAATAATCTTTATTGAATCATGTAGGTGCGTAATGTCGTTACAATCTCATTCAAACAATATCATTAAACATTTGCTCTGTGCTAAAATTTACACATGGCCATTCTTTATTCATAATAGCGATTATCTTTTCATACACAGCGACCGTAAACTGAAAACAGTATTATTATTACCTGTTGGAAAGCAATTAGTGTAAAAAGACAACACCGGCTTCAATTAGGAGACCCGCTAACAAATTTTGCAGGATTAGGATGACCTTTTTGTCGCTGGGTATAAAATTAAATTCACTGCTTTAACCCGTGGTATTACCAACGGAAACAGTTCTTTATTCTTGTTGTTACAGAAGAATTAACTGCTTTTTATTATACGAAGTTGTGCTATAACGTATAACGTAGAACTACGTCTATTGTTACTTTTTTTTATAGAAACATTATGTAATATTAACGATTAATTAGGTCGGCTTTACTATATACAAAATCCTATGAAAAAATAACATTTTATGCTACTGTATTCAATGGATAGAGGGTTTAAACTAGCTCGTTTCATTATACCAATAAAATTTTAGAATTTTTTTTTTGTGTTAAAAAAGTCATCATGTTAATTTATTAAAATAAATTTAATTAAAAAATATATATTGTTTAACACATTTATTTATTATTTATGAAAATATAAATATAATACAACAATATTACAATCAGAAAAACATAATAAGTAAATATTTTTTGTGCCTTGCAAAATAAACTTTTAGAAATACCAATGAATTTAAAGCCGAATCAGATAACCTATTTCTAATTTTTGTGATAAATATTGAGAATACTCGCTCTTTTTCTGTCGATGTTGGCTTTATCGTCAGCAATGATTTAAACAAAAAAATTAATTTATACGTCCGTTCTCCAGTTGATTGGAAAATCTTAAACTCATTTATTTTCTTTTAATGAAGATATTTTTTGGTTTTCAACCATAAGAATTTTATTTTCAAAAAATATTTTTATTAAAAGGTTTATGTCTCTATTTTCAAAAATAAAATGTACAATACTTTACGCAGATCTTAAATCAGAAAATTTTGAGTCCCGGGACTCGAAACAACAAAAAAGCAGAAAATTCTCGGGAAAAAAGTCTCGACGCAGAATCTCTAAATGGCACTACATAAGCATAATATTACTGTAGTAAAGGATTGATTGATGGATGGTAAATTTTTATATGAGCTATCTATTGGTATTTTATGTATTGCTCTACGATTATTACTTCCGGAGATATTAATTTTCAAAGTGTGACGTATTTCAGGTACATTCCCCTAATACTGCCAGGGAAGTCGTAATGTTCTTCGTCAAAAAATGTCTCAGTTTATTTTTTAAGGGATATTCAAATAGCCTTTTATTTTAAGCAGCCTTTTGTATTTATCATCTAATTGTTTGTAATTGTTTCTTTATGTAAATGTCCTCTTTTGTAACGATCGGAAACTGATTTTAAATACGAAATAATTAATTGAATAATCGGGTATGTTATATATTTGCAGACTTATCTGTTCATGGAATATTCATGTTGTGAATTAAATTTTCGTGTATTCTGGTAATAATAGGTATAATATACTATATGGATTATACATTTGAGTAAATAGATCTATTTAGATATAATTTTACATATACCTACAATACATACATATACAGTTATTATAGGCTCATAACTGATATATTATATTCAATTCATATTTAAAATTACAATGCAACCCAAATTTATTAACGTATGAATTAACATTAACAACTTACATTTATGTGTTATTTAAAACTAACGGGACGTAAATTAAATAAAATAAATGTTTAATTTCCATTATTTATTTATCAGTTGATTTTTTAATTTTCTGCTCGTAGAGAAATGAAGATTAATTAATCAAACCAAGATTTTTATTTTAGTTTTCACCAAATGTTTACTGAAGGAGAGTTCTAAAACTGATCCTATCAGCATTTTATTTCTTTACTAATAAACATTATAATTTAATACATGCACTATTATATAAATAGGAATTGTTTATTTAACCTAATCAAACAATTAGTTATTTATTTAAAAATTAAATATTTCAATTCTTACTACTAAATAGGTCTAGCAGAAAATATACAGCGCATTAAAATACATCACTTATTCAGCAGTTATAAAATAAAACGCAAAAGTCCTTAAAAGATAAACATGACAAGAAAGTTAATCAGTTACGTAATTACACTGTGAAACTAAACTTTTTAGATTCTTGAAACTGACATCTCATTTTCATTCCCTAGAATTTCAACAGATAAAATTGTACTGTATAATTTATATAATTCAAACTACACCTTGCTATCTTTAGCATACATAATAAGAATAAATTGAATGAGAAATTTTCAAACCTGATCTGAAAATCTAGACATTTCCTGAAACTTCATTTAAATTTCATTTAAATCATTTAAATACATCACTTATTCAACTTATTATAATAAAGAAATATGGGTTCGAAGGGATTTTCCCAGTTGAGAACCATATATTTTTCTGCATTAATTCAACCTTGATAACAGGAAATGAAATAAAGAAGCCAAAAGAAATTTCACAAATTGTATTATTTAACCTTTTACCTTACGTTTCTTTCGCACCAGGGAAATTTGCTCGTCAAATTGTTCACTTTTGTAACCTGAATAATAAACCTGAAATTATTTCGAAAAAAGTTTTTTCATATATAAATGATTATCTAAAATATAACTTTTTGTTAATAAAACCAAATAAAATGAATGTTGAGTTTTTTGTAAACTGAAAATTACATTATAAAATCTAGAGAGAAAAATATTAAAAATAACTAAAAACCAGCAGTCACTACGTGACTGGAAAGAATAAAAAATTGATAACTTCTGAACTGGAATAGGAGGGGACCTAGAACTTCAAGTCAAGACCTTTCAAATGATACCTTACATGTCTATTTTATAGTACGTGGTCAGGGTACTATAGCTGTCATAATATTTTCCTTGTTCTCTTAAATATATAGATATACTGAACCTGTTAAACATACCATACAAAACATCAATTGTTTTCCACTCATACCGACACAATATACAATATTCTAATTGTCAATTTCGAAAAGTTGTCATGTCCTCAAATCTAATTTTACAAGAAACGAAAAAAACTTTTTCTACTAGATATTTGAATCAGTACAATCAAAATTTTAATTTAAATAGATTAATAAATAAATTTTTGATACGTTCGTTTTTGTAAAACAGAATTTATATTAATTTGAGGGAGATTTCGTTAATTAAACGATAGAGAATATATGCTCTTATATCCCCTTCATTTAATTTTTAAATCTTATTTTTCCGCATTAAAAAGCATTTCTTATTAGGTAAGATGACATCAGGAAATGCAATGAAGACGTTAAAAGAAAATCCACAAATCGTAATATTTAACATCATCTCTGGAGTACGAAGTGCGAGAGTTAATTAAAAATCAAGTTAGCTGTGTAGCATTCTGGTGTTTTAATGGGGTTTCAGCGGCGCTAATGCCGAGACACCTTATAAATCAGAGCGAGTATTGACTTTATCATTTCCTTCTATTTCTTTCATTTCTACCTTTTTCTTATAATCTAAGTTAGCAACCGCCACTGCATTTGCTGAGTAGTCTACAAGTTTCCTTTCTGCTTAGGGATTGAATAAAATGTATCTATAGTTGTATCAGGTGGGTTTTTAGAGAATTTTGTTTCTTTTATTAATTGGATCTCTATTCGCGATTGTACTTCCATGTTCCGAAGAAAATGGAAGTATTGTAATATCGTCGATAAATGGTGTCCGAGATAATGACAGATTCTGATTGTACTACCTTCAAAACGTAAAGAAAAGTTGTTTTCTGCATGGTGGCTGTGCGTGTGTCTGTGTGTCTGCGGTTGTAGATTTTTTTCGTTCACGATAACTACTGTAAAAATGTACCGTTCTGATATATTTTTGGAGAAAATATTTGTCTCAATGAGTATCTCCTGACCTATTGATTTTAGTGCTAATTGGATTAGGGATTTTGGAAATATTCGAATTTTGTAGCTATTATCGTCTGAAAAGTTAACGTTGTGACAATTATCTCACTAGATTTGGTACATTTGTAGTTTAATTGAACCTAAGGGATATTTATTATTTGTACGTGCCTAAACAGCTATTGAAGGGGTGAAAACCACACTCAAAATTTGAATTTTAAATACTAATTAATACGTCACTAATTCATGAAGCCTTGGAATCAAATGCAATTAAATTCAAATTGTCAAATAAATTATTCTACGAATGTGTATTATGTTTTTAATATTAGGACACTATTATTTATAATACAAAGAGGAGTTTTATTTCTGACAAATACCATTGAAATTTTTCATAAATTAAAAACTATAAAGATATTAGAAAACATAGAAGTCATGTATGGTTCTCCATACCGATATTTTGATTAGTAATTTATCAACAATTTATATTCCGAGTCGGTAGTAAAAATGTGATGTTTTTACGACATAGCTCTCCGAAACTATTAACTAAAGAAACTTCAGAATGCTGTTTCTTATACAGTCTAGTATAAGAATCATTACAGTGTTTTATGATAGATAAATATTTTCATTTGAATTTATTTTATTTTCATTTTTAACAATTTCAAAAACTTTACTTTAACTTTAACTAATGCAGAACTAGTTAGAACTTTGTTATTTTGACACTAAATCGAATGGATTAAAATCTGGATAGTTACAAAGACAAGTTCCCTTATTATTTCGAGTTCCTTACATGGTTTTGAAAGCGTTCTCACTATGTGTTGTAATGCCCCAACCTCTTTTAAACCGCAACTACATACGTGTACATAATATAGTGTGTATGTCGTAGCCACTTGATGTAATATAGCATTTCATGCAAAGTCTAGACACTTCACAAAGTGCGGACAGACTGTGTTATAGTCTGCGCTCAACGACTCATTACACCAAATATTTAAAAAATTTAGTCATTTTATGAAATGCAACTAACTTCTTTGTTTGTACTGTAATACTAAATTATTACAGCATTAGATTAGACATTTTATGAAATGACTAATAGTGCCGTATTGTTTAAGCGCGCATTATTTTATACAGTTTGAGCATTAAATTTATTATTTTGTGAATTATATTAACACAGCTATTGTAAATAGACACACAAAAATTATGTCAAGACTATTTTGTGTTTTTCTATTTAAAACAGTTCTTTGCGGCCGAGATTAAGTCTACTGTTGCATTTGTGTAATAAACCAACCTTTTATAATAGCATTTTTGTCCAGCGAATGATTCGGCTCTAAGATTACGCTTTCGATATAGTTATTTTGTGAAATGTCTTAATTACTTATATTAGACGAATGCTGTAATCGTTTGGAATTTCAGTACAGCTATGAAATGGTTAATGTCCGCGGTATTATAAAGTTGGTGATTCTGACTATATGAATTAATTTTCATAATATCACCACTGTTTTAGTACCGTTGGTATTGACTTAATTTCTTAATGCACGTGCGATAAACTTGTTAAACAGTTAATAAATCTTCAAGGGAACTATCATATAGTTTTGATACCCCATTTGAAAGTTCTCGTTAGCTAACAAATTTTGTTAGTTCCTTTATAATACCAGGCATAATTTTAATATAATTTTGGTGTAATCATCCGTTGAACGTATTTTTAAAGTTAAAATATTATAATATCTTCGATAAATATAATAAAATACATTTCCATAATTCGTATATCATTTCTTGATAAATCGATATTGATATTTATTTGTCATCCCTAGTAATACATAAGAATAACTTTAATGTAATTTGTGTCCATTAACGGTATGTATATGTGAAACAATATGTTACATAACGCCATCCAGTTGTAAGTAAACAAAACGTTTCTACTGATTTATTAAAAGGATTTAATTTACATAATGTGTTTTTTTCACAAAAAAGTGTTGTATATTTTAGATAAAATAACAAGCTTTAATGCAAATTATTACAAGAAAGGATGCAGGTTCCATTTATTTAAATTAACGAACATGAAAATATTTTAATAATTAGTGTTTATTATAAAATCTGTGGGGGCTGCTCGTCGAGATGAGACTTTTATCTGTCTTGATACGAATATGTCATATGTAAAAGTTAAAACTGAAATTAATATTGTATATGAATTAATTTTTTTAACTTTTCAACTGGAGTAAAAAAATTCCCACTTGCTTGCGTGTAAAATTAGCGCCTTCAACGACTAGGTATGCTACCACAGTTATTTGTGTGACAGAATGGCATTCGTATCTGTAACTGTCTCTACGATGGCTTTGCCAAAAACCATGTAATATGATGTCATTTTCTATGAATGTTTAATGCTAATCCTAATGGACTTTTGACTATCTTTTAGTATGACGTTATTTATTGTTTTATCTTTTTTTACATTTATTTAATATACTGGAACATATTTTAGTAAAAGCCGAATCGACCATATTCGATCCACCTAAACAATTAATTGATATTTTGATTTTCACGAATTTTCCATGCAATTTTTTTTTCTTCTATCAAAAATTTAGCAGCTCTGAATTCTTTTAACCTCAGAAATTACAAATTTTATATGATATTTCAAAAATTTTAGCATTTTTTTGGCTGTGAAGGTTGTTAAAAGTTTTTTTTTAAATACATTTAATCTTCGTATATGATTGCCAAATAAAAACTCTTCAAAATATGTATAATGTAAAGGAACAGTATATTCAGAAATATATGCCCACTGCCCACCCCTGTACTTTAATATAGTATAACTTTTATTTTAATGTGGTTCCAACCTTAATTCCGCTTACTACATGTAAATTAGACAAGGGGTAAATTTTACTTCCGGTTAAAAGCAACGTACTGGTCTCAAAGTTTATCATATTTTACAGAGAAAAAAATGTATTGGACTAACAGGACAATTCTTGTTTCATGTTTTTTTTAAAGATTGGTGCTTGTGTTTATAGATATTTTTAATGAAATATTATTTTATGTTTCTCTATGATAAATTTCAATCTTGTGTATATTATTTCTTTTTAAAACTTGAAAGATATTATTTTGAATATTTTGTATTTTAATCTATTTTATTTTATAGTCTTTATTTATTTTAATAGTTGTTTCTGTATCAGAAATATCCGATTATTTTCCATTGTTCTACTTGACTTAATCAGTACCTACCACAATAGCAAAAAATGGAAATTGTAATTAATAAAAATTCTACTAATTTGTACCTGATATGAGTATAGACATTTAAAAACATGTAGACTGTAATGGTGTGGGAAATTTGTTGGGCTGACTTCGTTTAAAAATAATTTCCTTATCGAAGTTCTGAACATCTCCGTCATATCCTTTGCCAGCCAGTTTTAATTATACCCATTATACATAGGTATATATGTAGATATACAGAAAATATAAATATATGTACAACTCGACAGTGATTTTCTTAAGAAAATTTAATTACGTTTTATCATTTCTGTATTATAAATAATTTTTAATTATTTATATATTCGGTTCAAAAGTGAAAATTAAATCATTTTATATTTTATACTATACAAAAATAAAAAGGTCTGTACGAATTTTTTACTAGAAACACATATTACGAATATACTAACCAAAAAACATGCAAATCTAAATCAGAATAAATATATATTAAAAAATAACTTAAGGCCTATAAAAATGGATTATTATTATAACAAAATAAGCGTTAATGTTTTTTCATTAAAATCACAGAATATCTATACTTACAAATGTACAATAAAAAAGTAACATAAATACTATACTGAGCCGTTGGAAATGGCATAAGCCGATCGACAAATAAATTAAAGAAGAAAAAGAAGAGAAATGGTACCTGTATATTTCGATATAAAAAAGTATTGATTGTAAAGAGTCGAATGACTGAAATTGATTTTTCAAGTCCTCTTGAATTTAATTTCAATTCCCTGTGGGAGTTTTTCTTTTTGTAGCGGTTTCCTGGAATTTTGTCACGCCCTCTTTAAATGTTCATCATATCCGGTTACTTTGTGCGAAATAATTCTCACTATGAGATTGTGCAATCAAGTATACCAAAATGATAATGGTTTTATCTTATAATATACGTTAAAGACGAGGGTTCCATTTAATGTTTTCAGTTATAATAAACGTATTACAAATTAAAGTATATCTTTATTTAAGTTTTATTGGATAAAAAAGTTTTATTTAATAAAATGTAGTAACGATAGTAAAATAATGTATTTTTTTACAACTTAAATAAAATTGACACAAGGAAATCTAATTTTATTTTTATAGAAACAAAAAAAAACGCTTTTTTAGTAGTTGTTTTCAAAAGTTAATAGCAGTAAATATTTTAAGACTAGTCATGAAAGTATAAATAATTAATTAATATACTGTAATTTAGATATAGAAATTAGAACAAGGCTACAAATAAAGTTTCTTGAATATTCAGAAAACTAATGTGGCTTAAGTGGAAACAGATAAGTAGACGGGGGAAACAATACGCGAATTTTGGGAAATATTATCTAAAAAACTATTTGTTCGATTTCATCCAGGTTTTTTTATTCTAATATATATGTATATACCTATATATATTTTTTATGAATAAATATCGACTGGGAGCGCTGCTGTCGTGGCTGGCGTAAAACATGTCCCTCGATGCGGTTCCCAGGAAATTTTAAATAGTTTCTTAAAAATTAATGTATGATGCCCTTCGGTACGTAGAATTAAAAAAAAATCACGAAATGGCGCCTGATTGAATGTCACATGCAATTTTCAGCCACAATTTCCGACACTTCTGGCTTGATAAAAATATTAAAAAAATAATAAAAAAATCCTACGTACCAAATGGCATCATATATTAACTTCTAAGAATCTCTTTGAATGTTTTGTTTCAGATCAACTGACTGCCAGTAATCCTGGGAACCGCATCGAAGGACATGTTTTACACGGACTTCGATAGCAGCGCTGCTAGTCTATATATATTCATTAAAAAAATGTTAACATACCTCAATATATATACTTTAGAATAAAACAAACATGGATGAAATCGAACAAATAATTTTTGAGTTAATTCCCAAAATTCACCTTTTTTGTCCGCCGTTTACTCATACGTTTCCCCTTAATTTTTTATAAGAAAAAACTGGACAATATTGTCTATCATAGACGTACAAAGAGCGAGGAGAGGGGGGGGGGTAGATGGGCAAAATCGCGCTAGCCAGGAGCTCATTTCTTATCCCCTTTCTCCATGGTGAGCAATATCATTTCAAATAAAAAAAATGTACATTAAATATCGAAAGGTATGATACTCTAGTTGTCTAGTAGTTAGTCGCACACACCCGTGTTTACATTGATTGATTTAATTTATTGATTGGTTTATTATAATTCAAACCAAATGAAGTGTAGGTACAAACATTTCGTAGTAACTCCAAAACATATACCTAAAAAGTAATACAGATATTTCCAGCAGCAGACTTCGAGGCGTCACTGCTAACATTTAATTACACTCAAAGCATTTATAATAACAAAATGAATTCAATGCATTAGTGAGTATGTATAACACATACATTGAAGGCGCAGCAGCATTTTCACATTATTATGAAATAACTATTTAACTACGTAGTTGAAACTGCGGCCCGCGGCGCAGAATTCTAGCGCGGAGTAAAGCGTTCCGTTCGACGACATCGCGTCCCTCCCCCCCTGAGCCCCGCTTTTATACTCATTCCCCATCGATGCTATAACCAGTAAAAGCAACCGCGTGTGATAATGTTGTGTGAGAGCTTTAAAACAAGCTCGAATTCTTCGCATAACCAAACACGCATAAGCGAGGGAAGAGATTTTTTACTTATTAAGCCAAGTTTACATCGAAGCTAGTAAATAAGTGTGGTAATTGGTCAAGTTAATTCTTTTGAAATAAGAAAATAATAACTTCATGCAGGGGCGTCCACAGAAAAATACTCAAAGAGGGGGTTTGTGAATAGAAAACAATTTCTTGAACGCTTTAAGACCAAAGTATATTGTTTTTTGGAATTTTTTAATTTCTCGTGAACATAATGTTATTAATAAAACAATTACCTCTTTATTAAACCAATTAAATGTTTTTTTTAAATTATAGCCTTTTATTTTGTTTATGTTTTCTCTCCAGTAATGAGCAACGTAAAACCAGTAATGAACACCCAGTGGTAGACACTTGCTAAATATTATAAATTGATTAGTACTACTACACAAACGTTATAAAATAAAGAATCGTAAAATTGAAAACAATGTAAAGTATTTACAAAAAAAATACATTTTTCTTGATATTCTGCTAAACCGCGATAAATATTTATCTACTGTTTTTAAACAAAATGTTAAATTATCATCAAATCACACTGTAAGACAATTAAATGTATATAAATTAATATACCAGTAATGGCATTAATCAAATATCAACGAATATTACTTATTCAGTACATTTAATTGAAAAATGTTCAACACTGGGGTATTTTTTAAGACTGGTGCCAGTACCTTATAAAATTTCACTCATTATTGTCATTATGTTTTGTCGGTTTTTGAGATATAGTGGGTACAGACAGCCCGAGATACAAAAATCTTCGCAATTTGGAACATCATTGCGACATGGAATACACTTTTTTATACTATATTCAATATATGTATATTTGTATATATATATAATTCCTGAACAACTGTATGTTTGTGTATTTTATATAACATTTGGACATATAAGAAAGTAAAAAAATACTGTTATCGTTGGTATTTGAAGCTACTTTAAAAAATTAAAAAAATTTACGGCGTACAACTGTACTAAATTTGAATCAATTACTATAGCAAATTAAAATTACTCGTAATTAAACATAAAGTTAATTTCAGCCCCGAAAAAAAGAATTAAACCATTATAATATTTTATATAAAAAGAACAAGAATGAAATATTTCTTATAATAAATTTTGTTGGAAAACGACATAAAAAATGAGACAAAATTTCAGTATATTTCTCGTAGAATTCGTGGTTAATTTGTAAAATTTTTCAATTCGGCCGTCTGCGTTTGACGTGAGCCTCAGGCTTTGGAAATTATTAATCTCATATATAAATATCGGTACTACACAGCGTCGAATCTAGCTGGATAGATTAGTTTTTTACTTTGTCGTTATTTTTCATCCATTTATTTGTATGTACTACCTATATACATAGAATATACACATTTTATATATTTTTATTGCATCCACATGCTATGGTTCAATATTGAAAAGAAAGTCCATACATACATATATGTACAATAATAAAAGTTAATATTTACGTAGTTGTATTTACAAAATAGATTAAAATATAAAATAAGGGTTTTCCTTTGAAATTATTAAAAGTTCAAACTATATTATATAATATACTGTTATACACAAATACATATATAAATATTATTTAAAATAATAGTAACTCGTGTCAAATGGTTATATAATATGTATACCTATTTATGGAAAGCGAGGAAGGGGGGAACACGAGAGTTTTATCTTGAACATCGAAGTAATTATATTATAATTAATAACAAAAATATACATTTTCATTTACTGATCTTATTTTAATTTTTTTCTACTATAAATAAGGACAACGGTCAATTTTCATTATTTATAAACTATTTGTCACTTTAATTGGCTTCTGGGTGTAAGCCGCGTCGATTTGGTATTGTTATCGGTGCACTTTTAAAAGAGCCCTGAAGATGTCCACTGCAATGTGTGACGAAACGTTGATCGATAACACGACCAAATCGACGCGGCTTACACCCAGAATCCAAGATCCATATATACATTATCAACATACAAAATATTTTGGTATTAACTAAAAATGAGGTCAAACCAATAAGACAGAAGGAGTAAGATGGAACATTTACTCCATATATTAAATGTAGTGGTAATCAAGAAAATGATGGATGGAAAATGAAGTGATGCCAAGTATCAGATGTGGTTGGTGGTTATATTTTTTGTATCCTGTGAAAATGGCAGTGCCAAAGTTCTAGCTTTTGTGTTTCTTGTATTAACTAATTTAATTTTATTTCATTGCAGTAAATGAATATGTATGTATTTGTTTTAAATGATAACTACTTAATTGTTTAAATGTCATAAGTTATTGAAGATTAAAGTAAATGCAAGCTTTCGATATACAGTATCATCGTCAGGGGTTAAGAAGGAATAATTATTTGAGAAAGATGATAAATATAAAATATATATGTACATATGTATACACTGTTTACCTTAACACTTTCCCATTTTACCTAAGTATTTTAGTAAATAATTTCATATTCTAAAAAAAAAAAATAAAATAAAGAAATAATCGATTTAACCAAACATTTTTTTACATTATATTTTAAACAGTTCATAATTGAAAGAAATATCAATTATAAAATTTCTATAATTTATATTCTATTCATTTTTATATCCTTTATAAGTAAGCCAGAAAGATTAGCATTTATAGAATATTATGTATATTACACATGTATAATAAAGTTCCATGTAATTCATAGCAGCTTTTTAATATAAATTTGATATTTTCTTAAAAATTTTAATTTTTGATCGTTTACCAACCACAATTGTAGCGTTCATCGTTATATAAATGGTAAAATTACTTGTTTTCAAGATATATCAATGTCTACAATCTATAGAAACCATATTTATCATTATCTACCGACATCTAGAATAAAGAAAATGAAATATGAAATTAATAATCTGTCATTAGCAAAAGTTCAGTTTATTAAAATTTTACCTTCACATTAGAATGGGTATAAAAAGCATTGCTGTTTTAATAGGAATAGCGTTTCTCGATAACTAACTGCCGTTTTCAGATTTAATTAGATTAACTCACGGCTTCCAATCACATTTGCATTCTGTGCGCCAATCAACAAAATCTACTTCTGTTTTTGAGAGGGTATTGTTTTAGATTTGATGTGATTTAATAAATTTCTAATTATAACGTTTGCATATTATTAAAATATTCAATTAAAAGTCTATGTTTATTTCTTCAGTTGTTGAATATTTTATGTTATAATGGATTGATTACCTCTTTAAAGTGCATCAGTTAAAATAAAGACAGGAACGTTACATACAAACTTTAACGAAAAATTTTCTTGAGTCTGGAAAAATAGGAATGATTAATATTGAATTATTCTATGCATCAGTAACAAAATTGTTTTTCACGTTGGTTGAGGTCTTTTTGAAACCTTTGTTAAAACAACTTTTTACTGTTTATATACATTTTACAGGTTCTATTGGTGAGATTGCAAAAATAAAAAATCTATTTTCTTATTATTTTAAATTTTTTTTGGTTGTGTAATGAAGTTACAGGATTTTTAGTTTTATCAGTTTTATAGGGAAACTTATAACGAAGAAAACATTTTTTTTTTCAATACGAACAATGTTTATAATATAAAAATATATATTTTCAAGATGTACCTGTATATCTAAAAAAAAGTTAATAAAAATTATTGCTACTTCCTTCCTGTTCCTTATTCAAGATAATATTCGCTATGACTTTACTACAGTGTAATGTTATTACATGTGAATGAACGCATTATCATTTATTCAAAGGATACATTTTTGAAAAGTAATTAAGAATTATGATTATTTCCTATATCGCCCGCCATATGAATAGTTTAGACGACGGTCTTGAATGTTTTCTACACTAATTATTCCGACATGCTACACTGATATCGCAATTTAGTTAATTAGAGAAGGAAGTCTCCTTGCAGAAATCACCAAAGTTATTTTAATGATATAATAAATAGGTTGAATGTTAATTATAGAAGTTTGATGGAATTTCGTTAAAGAAGTGGAAAGTAGAGCGATGGCTTTTTCGGTTCAAAAGCAGGTGCTTTGCTCACGTAATACAAGTTTTAGAAGACACTTTTTACTCATTGTTTTAAATTATCTTTCTTAAATTAATTATATTGCTCAGCAAATAATTAATCTTTTTCATGTTAGGGTATATATTTTCGTTTAGATATATTTTTTGTATTATTTAAAATTCACATTTAACTTCTATTAAGACAATCATAAACCTATCTTGCTATTCAAATTCTAATTTGAATAAAAATATCTATAGTATAACACTCGAGTTAATATTTTAATATTTTTTATTAGTATTAAATTAAATAATCGAGAGTACTGGTGATGGAAAAAATAAATATTTTTTAATGCATTTTTTTTAAAGTGTATGTCTTTAAAATATGTACAAAAAATTAAGTTAAAATTCCGAAAATTGCCTAAGTTACAGCCAATTTAGTGAGAGCAGGAAGCGCGGCCGGTTATAACCCTCAAAAAACTTTAAACGTATTTTTCTCGAAACGACTTTTTTTGACCTTGCTCCAGCGATTCCTCAAAAACTAAAGAACCGGTTAAAAATTTTTTTCTTTCTATATTTTCGTAATTGCAGTGGCTAAGTCTCTGCGTAACCGGTTTTTAAAATGTTGATAATTACTATTTTTAAGACCGCTTGAATTACAAAATAGGTTTTAAAAATGAAAAAACAAAAACGGTTACGCACAACCATAGCTACATTAATATAGATATTGATAAAATATTTATTTTTTTCGATAATTCGTCCCGAAATTCCGATGGAACAATGGAAAAAAATTTTTTTTTGGTCATCACATCGAGGCTTATAAGTTGAATATAATAAAATGTCCTCTACCATTTCCTAAAATAATTAGGTATACCTGTGAAAAAAATTCCCAATCATTGATATTTTTTTACCCATCACAGTATTTTTCCTCCTTAACGAATAAGTGTTTTAAATGCAAATATGTACTTGTTATTACAAATTGAACAACTATTTGTGATATTCCTTTGAAGTTAAAACATTTCATTTTGTAACTCTCGGACTATGAGTAATTACAAATAGAACAGCAAGATATTAATGATAGAATCACAATAAACACAATCGGTTGTCTTTACGAATTCAAATATGATTCATCATAGTTTCAAATGACCACAGGGATTTGTAAATTGCACAATGTGATTGAATACTCAAACTTAATATCGCTATAAACAATTTGTTATGAAAGCAAAGGAACGAATTACATAACCATATATGTTAGAATGCAACAGCGCTTGTCATGTGGAGTTATTTAAGGATTCTTGAGCACACAGTACTAAAAAAGGAAAATGTATTCGTGCTTAATTGAAACACAGATCGTTATCCTTTTCTAGAGCGAGCATATTGACCGGCGCTGAGTCTAGACTATGGGAATTCATGAGGGGTTAATTAAAAACCATTCAAAGGATCGAACTTGAAGCTATTAAACACGGACGATTTTCTTTGTATGTACAAGAATTTTAATGTATTTAAAGTGATTTGTAATGTAATTAGGTTATATCTATTTATGTAGTATTATAATTATCTTTTTTCATACTATATGATCTAACAACATCATTAAAAATGTAGATGTAAGTAGATTAACCCCACTTTTTTAAAATTACTTTTGTAACCTAATAATAAAGCAGTTAACGTATTATGCGATATACTAGAAAGTAGAATGAGAAGGAATGTGTTTTGAAAATAATAGATTATTGTCTTTCTTGTACATTCTCATTCAGAAGTGATTTTTTAAATTATTTTTTTTTGTAGTTGATTTACTCAATGATTAGTCTAATTTTTAAGAAAATCAGTCGATACCTATTTGAAATTTTATCCTACCAGAAATTGTCTTTGTTACATACAAATAGTCAGCCTAATTTAAGATGACAACCATTTACATATTTTTCATTACAGAAATTGTAATTGTAATTTTTATTTCCGGTTTTTAAATAGAATACCCCATATTTTTTTTAGTTTTAGGGATGAAAATCATATAAGCTTTAAAAAATTAGAAACATGAGTTTACTTAAAGCAACTCATAACAATGATATGATATGACACATTTTATTGAAAAAAAATCACAATTATGATGATAACAAAATCGAAGAAAAAAAATACAAAAAAGTTCTTGTAATAAATACTAAATAATATCTACAAAGCTGAAATTATTACATGTTATGCTCAAAACAGTTTTCATTACGGTTTTACTCGTTTTGCAATATTAATGCATTGGTGCATGCACCGATTTTCTCCTATCAATAGTATTTATTATTTGTTAAATTCTGTTTTGCAGCATTTCTATGTTTTCATAATTGCCTTTATAATAAATAATATTTGCAAATTAGTTTTCATAGCAATTGTAATATTTTACACTTGTTTAACTTATATGTTATTAAAAAAAATATAGTTTTCAATGTAAACTGCAAAATTTGTTAAAACAGAACTAAAAAAAAACAAAAAAATAAGACAATTATTTAATTTTCAATTTATTTTGTTTCATTTTTAATGATTATTTTTAATAGACCATTAACTAACTGTTGTTAATTTTTAACAAAACTAGATAAAATAAATACAATTTGAAAAAAAATCAATCACGTATTTTTCACGTCTTGATATAATATCAGTTACAATTTTTCGTTCGATTTATTATTACAAAGGTAAAAATGCGTTCGTGTGGAACAGTTTGGAGACCCACGAAGCGTCCAGTTGTAAGTACTTTGTCTGTGTATGTAACTGAAGTGGATGGTTGAAGAGAAGAAAAAAATCTGAACTGCGGGGAACCGACATGATTGTAAAAGAGTTTTCTTGTAACTGGTTCATGACGCTTGTTTCTTTATTTTTGTATATTTTTTTATAATCGAGTGTTGAGATAGTTCTAGAAAATTGAATTGGATTCTGTTTTGTAAAGAAATAAACTTCTGTAACCACAATAAGACTTATTATACAAATAAAATGTCTTGAAAACAATTAGTTATACTGACAAAATAACATAAATTATTGTAAATAGTAATACAACATTTATTTATAATAATTTAGTATATATTATAAAAATAATAATAATTTAAAAATTGACTAGTAAAAATTCGTTTCCAGTTAAGTCATTCTCTTCAAAATAGTTTACAAAGACTTTAAGTTTATTATAATTTCACGTATAGAACAAGTTTTTTAAATTTGTAACCCTTCTTACGAAAGAAAATTGATTTAAAAAAATTAATTTTGTACCATCGGTTAAAAAAAGTATGGGGGTGATTTGTTACAGTTGTTATAAACTATTTGATTAAAACCTTTCACTGTATATTTTTCGTTCAATAAATAGTTTTTCATTCAATTTAAATTGTTCTTCCAGTCCCCTTGTTAGACATTTTGCTCACCGCCATTTGGTGGCATATCCCACAGGTTAAGAAATACTTCTGTAAATTGTTCACAGACAGACAAATAGACAGACCGACAGATTCTCAAACATCATAGAGATCAGGGATGGCCAACCTGCGGTGGCCCGCGGCCACATTTGAACAAATTATATTTTATTATATTTTTTAGTCTTTCATGGCTGCTCTATTTCACTTTTCATAGAATTTTCATAGATAAATTTCAGTTTTTTATTAAAATATCAATTCGAATACATACAAAAGTTAATTTATAACATGATATGAACTTAATTTTTTTTTCATGATTACTATACTTTATCATACAGTACATTTTATATTAACGTATAGAAAAGATAAAAGAGATCGAAATTTGATTAATTCGATTATATTTTTATTTACTGTATTTACTTTTTATACTTTTTATTTTATTTTAGATATCGTGTTTTCATACATTTAGTATTATACTTACATATTGTATATTATGTATGTACATAATGTATTATGTAAACAATTTAAATTTAAATAACACAGAAGCTTATGTATAATATGTATGTAAAGCTTTAATTTATATTGAAATAGCTTTTTGTTTATAAAATATGTTATACAAACAATATTTTTAGTTTAACGTGTTTTTTTTATTATATTATATTTAACAAAAAGCAAAAGAGATTACATTTCGTCGCCTAGAAATAAAATCACCGTATCTTCAAAATTTTTCATATTTAGTTTTAACACAATTCGATATACATATTATGAATTTTTATTTAATAAAACGATCATAACTGAATAAATAATAAAACACGCCATGGAGTGGGGTGGGGTGGATTGGGGTGAGGATTTTCAAAGTCAACATGAATTAGTAGATGTATTTTGAGGGTATATATATGCCCCACTGATTAGGATGGATTTTTTAAATTTTGTTAAACGAATTTCGCTTGAAAGTTTGCTTTTTAATATTAAAATATAGTTTTAGTCTTTTTTGAAAATAATAAATTGTTAGGTAAAGCGATTCGAAAATTATAAATGTGTGACAGATACACTGAAAAATGTTTTTTTTTTCGATTAAGTACCTACCTAAAAAAATAGATAAAAATAAATTATACCAAAGCTAACATCTATTATTGTTTATTGAATATTTTACGTATAAAAATCATAAAATAATTTGTTCCTTATTGCTTCAATTCATATATAATATAAGTAACCTCATTTTATACAGGTAAAAAATAAAATATCACCAAGAAGAAAAACGACGCCAGAGGTAACACACAAAATATGAAATCTAAATACGGATGTATATTCATATGATAATAAAAACTTATTCCAGATATGAAGCTGCGATAAAAACATGTTTGTCATACACACGTAAACCGTGCTGGGATTACTCATAGAGCGCACGGCCTAATTGAATGGATAAATTTATGCTGATCTTAGATTTAGTACAGGGGAGATATGAGATTAGGTTTGCAAATTTTGGCCAATCAAACCCGACTCGTGGATCAAGTTAAACATCTTGTAACAACATAACTGGAGATTGTGTTTCCTTAGTAATACATCGATTATCAGATATTTGCTTCCCCCTACTCACCTCGCCACCGTAACCGCGTAATTGGGTTCCACCTGTTAAAATTACATACGCCTATAATTAACGGGAAGGGACGCTTGTTTTGAATGTATGGAAATTTGACCTTTGTTTTATGGTGTAGAAATATTTGCTCAATTATTTGCTATGATGCTTAACTGTGTAGAAAAATTCTAATTATCATGAGGTTAATTTGAGCTTTAATTTATTTGTCTGTTTCATTCCAGTTTATAATTTAATTTTAAATATTTTCTCTCCTTGTCAGAAGTAATGAATATATAATCGAACAATTATATGTATGTTAAATTATTTTGTTATTATGACTCCGTTTTAACTATTTCAAATGTAAATTAAAAATGATAATATAATTTTTCGTTAGTTAACTTCCAAAAACGTTTTTTTTTCTCCATTTTTCCAAAATTTAAAAATATATCACTTACCATATTCTTACTTAAAACTAATTTTGTACAACTTTATATACTTACCAATGTCACTTGACACGTGTTTTGATTTCACAAGTAATTCTTATCAGGAATCTAATATATAGTATATAAAAATAGTTTTGATCAAGAAAAATTCACTCTGGTATTATTGCTCCTGATGAGGATTTTATATGAAGTCAAATACTATATACATATATAAATTATTTTATTGCGGTTAATGTGAACATAATTAGTTTCCTGATTTTTTAAGCCAATACTTACCAAAAAGAGGCAGGGCCGGATTAACAACGTAGCAGGAGTAGCAAATGCTACGGGCCCCGCGTCTCTGGGGGCCCCGCGACTTTGCGGAAAAATATCTCTTATTGGACTTACCACTTACCGTCCAATGGTTGATACGGGGTGTCCAAATCTACATTAATTAATAATTAAAATTTAGGGTTTCCGATCTCGATTCGATTTAATCGAAAAATCGATTTTTGAATCTCCGATCTTTGATATTTTTAATCGATTTTTCTAAATTTGCTCAAATCAAATCAAGAAAATTTTGTTTGTAAAAGTGGTGTTTTATTATACACACCTCAAAAAAATGAAAGGATAATTAAAAAAAAGCAAAACAAAAAATTCATTTAATTTGCGTGTTCCAAAGCACATTTAAAAGTTTGTGCTTTCTAATTTTTGAATAAAAATTTCAAAAAATTTTATCATCCTTTTCCGTTCTTTTCCAAGGGTTAAAAGGGTTCAAAAAAATATTCCTTAAGCGGTCCGTGCTCTATGTCTATGGTATAATATTTACCTCTTTTTTGGTTATTTAAAGCTTCCAATGGGAAAAATGTCTAATAAATTGAATGAATTGACTTTTTTTATTATTGAAAGTCTATAGAGGTGATGACCATCCAATTTATTTAAAAAATAGATCCCACTGATATTTTTATGTCAAATTCACAGGGGGTGACGCCCGCTTAATGTGCAAAAAAAATCCTATTGACTTTTTTCGGGGGGAGTGGGTGAAGTTATCGATTGACTCCCCGAGTTCCCCCCCCGACCCTCCGACGCCACTGCTAAGGGCCTCTTTATAACATTTGCTACGGGCCTCGCGCTTGCTTAATCCGGCCCTGAAAAGAGGGGGGGGGGGTATGAAATGACTTAAAAAGTAATTAGCACCGACATTTTGATATACAGATGCTTTGGTATTAAAAAGAAGTATAGTTTAAATGAGCTTCAAGTTACGATATAATTTTACTTGAGATAAACTGAGATTAAAAAGGTAAAATCATGTAAAAAAAATTAAGTATACCTGTGAGCAATATGTAATAAAATACGTGAAATATTTATTTACGAACTTTAAAACCATATTCGCAAGTGCAGTGAAAAAATATGACACAAAGTAACAAAAAAATCTTAAATATTTCTGTTATAAAAATTTTCCAATAAGGGTAATGCATTTCAGTTGTCCGCATTATATATTCATGTCAATAATGGCCTCGGCATATAAAGATGAGCCGCATATTTACTTAACAAGTTGATGTTTTTCATCTTTCAGTCTGAATAGCTGCCACGACGTCCACACCCCGCATCGTCAACCAGTGTCGCCGTCATTTGCACCAACATAAAACAGTATATATATGTATACTATCTATTGTTTGAAAGGGGTGTCCAATACTACGTCATTATTGACCCTTGGATAATTTAAAGCCTGTTTTTAATTATATTATTATTCATTTAAAGATCAATATCAGATAGACAATTTTTAATAATATTTTTAATAATTTGTAACTATAAATAATTATAAATAATAATCATCTAGGTCATGTATCATCTAAATTTAAGGCACTCTTGTTTCGTACTAAATGAAATGAATAAATAAAACGGCCAAGCACATGATATAGTTCCGTAGTACAGTGTTCGTTATAATTTTTATTGAAAGTACTAATTAAAAACTACATTCCTGAATTTTTATAATTGATAGTAATATAACATTTTTTTTGCATTTTAGGAGACCTATCTAAAGATACCCCACTCAATAGGGTAAGTGAAAAAAAAATGTGAGTACAATTTTTTTTGGGAAGGGGGTCCAACATTTTGTTGATAGTGTTCGTTATAATTTTCAGTGAAGATATTAATTAAAAGCTACATTGTGGAATTTTTTCAGAATTTTTTAATCGATTGTTTAGAAATTAGAGGGGAGGGGGACGCTCTGATTACCACATTGAAAAACAAATATATCGTGACTGAAAAGTTAAAATCAAAAAGTTCATATAATATTTTTTTGTTGCAATTAAGGAGACCTTTTTTAAAGATATGAGATAAGTGAAAAAAAAAATTATAAAATAATTATAAATTTATTATTTATAATTTTTATATAGATAGACGGACGGATGAATAGAACTAAACTATGATTCGTTTACTGAGAAAAAGGAACTCATACATAAATCGTTAAAAATTGTTCAAAGATTCAAGGATGTATATCTAAAAGTTATCAGAGAATGATAATATGGAAATTACTGTACATCCCTGAAGTTAGGTGAATGTTGTTTATAAAGGATGGGACCGCGTTCAGAATCTCCAGGGAAACAAAACTTCTTTCGTCTTTTTGTTTATTTTTAAAATCGAGTTTTGTTTAAAAGTTTCATCCTGTTGTTTTCTTTTTCTTTGCTGTCTTTTTTATATTCATAAAAGCTGAAACAAAGACAGAACGCGACTTTGTTTGTTTCCATTACGAAAGTCCATATTTGGAATTTTGTTATGAAAAATAATATATTGCAAACAGATGCTGTTGTTTTCTATATTAATTTTTTAGGATGTTTTTGGATAAGAAGAAAAATGAAAATACATATGATTTTTACTTCTTCGTTTTTATAAATTTTAGAATCTCAAATAAGTATAATAATGTAAGTATATTATTAAAATTAATAATTATGGTATCTAAATTTAGATTTGATTTAAATAATTTTCACTCACGATCACGCACATGCTTCTTTAAAAAAATATCACGATCGCGTACGCTCAAAAATTTAAATATTTTACTCACGCTCGATTTTTGGCATATAGAAAATAAAAACTTATTAAAATTTATTAATGTCGGATTAAATATTGACAAATTTAAATTTCATTTTTAAGAATTTATTGGAATTTTTTTTTTCAATAATAATTCATAATATAAATTTTTATTGGTCAAATATTCAAAATATCAAATAAATTATAATAACGAAAAAAAAACTTTTTATCTTTGAAATATAATTTACGCACGGTTATTTTACTCCGATTCATAATCTAAGATTTTAAAACTGCTCACGTGATATGAAAAATTCACGACCTGCGTCAAGCTTTAAAAAAGGTAATACAAATTACAAATTTGTTAGTTTTTGCATTACAATTCCTTGATTAGGTCGCTTGGAAATCGTCGAAAGTAACAGCGTAACAACTTGCTGAAATGTGCGACTGATATACATTACAACAGAGTATTTACTTATTTATTTAATCGCGTGATAGAACGAGAGATTTTAAGTAGCTGAATTCAATCAATTCCGATGCAGTAGCGATGCATTCGCTGAATCGCTCATTTTTGATACAATTTATTTATCAATGTGCTCTAAAATTCAACCACATCATCAGAAAATTTAAGCGAACGTATTAAAATCCAAACTACTTTATTTTAAATTCATTTACATTCATTAATTAACAAATAAATTGGATTTGTGTCAATGGCAGATTAGAAAATAATCAAATAATACCAAACGTAAAAATTCAGCAGTGATCAAACTATAATAAATATGTAATAATAACTTTTTTGGTTGTTGTCATCGGTCTTTGAGTTTAACATATGTTTTAGTGCTTGTCAAAATATAATTTTAACGAAAAAATGTAATATCGGTTCTTAAAAATTACACGAATATATTTCTTTTCAAAATGAAGTATCTAAAAAACTATCAAAGAATGAGTCATATAACAGGTAATCAATTTTGTAGAGAAATGTATCTAATTTATTTTTCGAAATAGTTTGCTGTACAAAATGTTTATTTAAGAATTTTTTATTCATTTATCAAACTTAAATTAAAAATATGGAGGACATGTCGTTTATGATTTTAATAATAAAAATATATGTTAAAGCTTCATCATTTAAAAAAATTATGAACATATGAAAACTACGAAATATTAATTTTATATTTCTAGAGTCCGCGGACCCCCGGGGGTCCACTGAACTTTTGAGTCCGTGAAACATGTTAAGCATAAATTAGAGTTATTTTACATTTCTATTTACCAGTGATTAATTAGTATCTAATGATTTTCTTCGTTTCTCTTTCAGGGGGGTCCCAGAAAAATAATTGTTCAAAAACGGGTCCCTAGACCACAGTTTAAGAACCACAGCTAGAGTATTCTACCTTACTCTCGAATCGCTATATTATCGATTATGTTATAGACATTTTCTAATACTTGATTGATTTCAGTGTAATCTATTGAATACAATGAAATTTTTTATCGTACGTTAAAACATACATGTACCTACTTTTTAATGTACGATGCAGAAAAAGAGCGTGAAAAAATAACGTAAATTAGGGTGTGTATAAATTGTCATTAATACACGTAATTATGAGAACAGTAATTGCAGTGTTGGTGGCGGTGCAGTGTATGGATTATGTGTTTTCGGAACCACAATGATATTTATACAGCGTCCTTTATCCGAGGACTTAGTATTCTATCACGTGTAATAATTCATATTAAACAATATGCTGTATTCGATTTACCCACTCGTATACTATACATTTATGTACATAGGTATATGCACATAATATAGATGAACTCGAGTTATCTCGGTGTCAAGAAATTTCACTCTGCATAATGTTACTGTAAAATTTCTTGAAAGCAAATATCTATTAATGACAATTTATATTTGGTATATTCTAATACTAGATTGTACAAATGCTGATTATGAAATAATAGACGATAGTATTATTGCTTCCTCGCAATATCGAAGATACGAGAAGCTTTCAGATTGAGACAAAAAAAATGTTCTCCGATTTCAAAATTTTAAATTGATTTATCCGTTTCACGTCAAGGCAAACACTTTTCGTTCCGTGTCTATCTGTCTGTCCGTCCGTCCGTGTGTCCGTCCGTCTGTCCCCTGAATCCTTGTCACACGCATAACTCATGAATCACTGAACCGATATTATTGAAACTTGGTCGGATGGTTGGGTGTGGCATGAGGACGGTCCCATTTCAAAATCATCAAAATCTTTTGTAAGGAGGAGGGGTGAGATCACAAAATATTTGTTTTTTCAAGATATCTCAAGAACGATACATATTACGTAAAAATTTTATAGAATATTTTTTCTATAAAAATTAAATGGTTAACCAATAATTCTAAGCAATTTATCTGAGCATCGGTTTTTATTTAAATTGTTCAATAATTAACTACCTTTGGTGAATTTTGTACGAGGAAGCACTGTGCATTTACTTGGCAGATGTTTTAATTTAAGCGGTGCACTTTTTAAATACCGTTCATTTAATTTTACTTTTTACTTATTGTTTTTCCCGTGTATTGTTATATCAAATCATACCAATATTCATCAATTGAGACGGTATATAAATAATAGGAAAACCAGTTAACTTTAATTAATAAATATGAACATTCTAATTCATTTGTATATGTTCTACAAAGTACTCCCAAATATAATAGTCGATTTTCCAGGTTACTTATTCTTCGCGGCCCCCGTACGAACTTGAAGCAATATATATTTAATAACAAAATCTTCCAGCTCGTAACATAGCACACTTGGTGTCGCTCAGCTTTAATGCGACTTAATCCAAAATGGCGAAGTTGCGGCGACACCGAACCGTAACGAACAGCTACGAATTAAGCCGATGTACCACTCCTTGGTTTATATTGTTAATTAACTGTATCATTAAAATGTGCTATGTATCTTTTAATAGCATTATGTCTAAAGTGTGCAACCATACTGTTAGTTTAGGGTGATCTTAAAATTTAAAGAAATTTTTAATTATTTCTATAATAAACTACCTTTTAGTTATAGTATTCTTTAGTAAATAAAATGCTGTATACAAAGTCCTTAATGATAATATATATGTACTGTACAATGTACATAATATAATATTAAATATGTATGTAATGTATATGTTTATTACAGTCAGTTTACATAATCCAGATATTATACGAATAATGTGTTACAGTTTGTGATAAAAGCTTTTGAAATTAACGATTTAATATCATTCGTTATAAAGTAACTTAATCAAAATGCATTCCTTACTACAACTACACAGGGTGTAAATTTTAAATTGATTATGGGTCGACTTTTAAAGATTTTCAGTAGGTATTTTGACAAAAGTCCAGAAAATTGAAGTATGGTAAAAATGTTTCAGACAATTTTAATTCATAAAAAAAATTTGACCTTGAATAGACATTGAAATCGTCTACCAAAAAAAAAAATGTTTTTTTTGTGTCCCCTTCGAAACTCAATGTAGTATAATAGTATAATTTAGTTTATACGAATATAAATATTGTATATATACATTTATTCAGTTATGTTATATTAAAAATTAAAAAATTACGATATTAAAAAGTAAATAAATAAATTTTAAAATTATCAAATAATATTCTACCAATATTTTCTCATTGAAATCCTACGCAAAAATATATAATATAAATGTATATATATATAACATATATAAATATTACATCCAATTTCCGCCAATATTATATATTTTTTTACCACGTACGGAAAATTCCCTCAAGTTTTCAAAACGTAACAAAAATAATTCTTATATTCACATTCCTACACATATCCTTTATGAAATGACGCATAATACAATTTATAGCATGAAATTCTGGGTACTGTTTAAAGCACCACAATGTATTAATACATAAAGTAATTTTCAAGCGATATATTCCACATTGCTAATTATATCTTCTACGTAATTTGCGAACGTCACAACACAAAATACTCAAATATTTTACGGTCCTAATGCATGTTGTGATCATAAAGTTTACACACTTCAAATAGTTGAAACTTTTTGAACAATGAGTGACCTTTAGTTATTTATTATAAGGCCGCTATAAGAGCAAGGATTATTGTTTTTGCGATTGACGGGCTTCTTTTTTGTAATTCTCATGAACTCATGTTACTAATAAAACAAGTAACTTTTTATGTAATCAATTTAATTACCAAAGTCTGTAAATATAGTTTGTTTTTTCAATTAGAGCCTTTTATTTTGTTTATGTTTCTTCTCCAGTAATGGATAAAGTAGAACCAATAATGAGCACAAAGTGATAGACACTTACTTATGATTACAAAATGATAAGTACTACGATACAAAAGATATAAAAGAAAGAATCGTCAAATTTGAAACAACGTAAAGCAATTGCTATGATAATATAATCTAAATTTAATATACTAATAATTAGTTTAAATGTCCCCCATTTTGACACCTATTGACTGATTGTCATCAAATCACTCTGTAAGATAGTTAAATGTATATAGAATAATATTCAGAAATGGTAGTAATCAAATATCAACAAATATTTCTAATTTAGTATCTTTAATTAAAATGTAACCACTACTGGGGTTATATTCAAGACTGGTGCCAGTACCTTATATAGTTCTAGGATGACACGTTAGTGTTAGTGAGGGTTACTTATATAAATATTTAGTTTAATAACACAGCCGTAACTCGGGGTATAACTGTTTATTATCTATGATGAATTATTGTTTATTTGAATTGATTTCCAAGTCCATTTCATTAATTAAAAAAATTGGCAATATTTTTATTTACAAGTCGATCAAGGGAAACATAGGTTACTTTGAAGAGAGTGAATAGGGGCAACTATGTTTTGCAAATAAATTGAAAAACGGTCGTTAATAGGCTGATCTGTTTATACGCAAAGCATGATCCATCATCGTTTGTCATAAAAATGCACTATTTTTCACCCCTTTTAACCACCATTTCTTAAAATGTAAGTAAAAAACTACCTATATGATAATTTTTGTTGTTGAAGGATATTTTGAATTTTATGAATATTTATACTGCACTATTGAAATTCCATACATTTAGATTAATAATAATTGTGTGTTTTTTAAGTTAATTATATTATTGTACATAGTTAAGAAATTAGTAACCACTCTGCTATTTAAATCAGGGCACTTGTACATCCCATCGTATTATTAAACGCTGTAAAAGATGCGGTATTTCTTATTTGAATTATATGTAGCGTGTTGATTTTCAGGATTCCGTATACACATTTAGATGTCTTTTGAACAAACTCTACACGGCCGTGGACCTTTTCATGTTGCTCAAACTTACTTCTAAGTGACTGGTTAAAATTTATTTCAAGATTACGCTTACTTTCACAGGAAAGTATCTTACCTACAAGCCTACAACATTGTTTCAATGATTTGAGCAAAACGAAATTTCACTTCAAGAGAATTAATAAATGTTGTAGGGTTTCCTTGTACATACAACAAAGTTACTCCTGTTTTAAGTTGATTCAACTTTATCAAAGCAATGGTTTTGCTTACTTAATAATATTAAGCGGAGCTAGATATATTTGGTTACAAATATTTATGTTTTTTAAATAGAATTTTAGAATTTATACGCGACTTCAGTTTTAAAAATCGGTGAAGTTGTTTATTGTTTACAAACATGAAATATAGGCACCGCATTCACACCATGATAGTGATGGTGTAGTTATAAGATCATTACTGTAATGAGTTTTCTGTTATTTTATTAGAAAATATCTCAATTATAAATTTTCTTTTAAATCATGTATAATAGGGTTTTACGCTCCTGGATAGTGAAAATCGGTTCAATAATTTTCGTGGTAAGTTAGATTAAAGTCAGGCAAATAGACATAAACTAATTTACATACTGTTATTTTATAATTAAATACATCAAATAAATAGTTTCAAACTTGAATACATATAGCTTGTACAAAGGGATTAAATTTTTAATGAAGTTCTGATATTGTGTTATTTATCAATTCTTGGAACCAATACTTTTTATTTGTTAAAAAAATTATTTATATTTAGGTATATTTTGTTTTTTAATAAAAATCTTTTATATTTATAATACAAACACATTTTATATATGACAGAGTTTGAAATATGAATTGTTTTATTTAAAATAATGTCTCTACCCTACACCGTATTTCGCTTTACAAAAACTTCCGAAGTATGCAAATGTGTTTTTGCAAAATTGAATTTCGAAATCAGCAATCGGACTAATAACCATAAATTCAAAAACATTTCAATAAATACCAATTCCAAACTACATAAATCACTGATCCCTGCCGCAACATTATAACATCAAACGTTGAATAAATAAATAAAAAAATACAAACATGGTGAAAGTAAAATAAAAATAACGAAAACCAAACAATCAATATTGGGAGACTCGTCGCTTCGATCGTACTGAAAAGCTAATACAAATAATACCCACACTTGTATGCACATGTGTGTGTGTATGCACGCATACATTCATATTAGGGGTGTTCAATATCAACGAATCGAACGTTTCATCTCGGGAATTCTGAACTAGATCACAGTAGGAGTTGGTATTTGCAGTTCTCAGAATTAATATAACATGAATTTTTGTACACGTGGGCTGAAAAGTCTTTGGTCTACCAATGAAAAAATGATTTTTTTAATAAAAGAACTATTTTATTCTTCCACATAATCTCCATCTAGAGTAATGCACTTGTTTCAACAGTCCTCTAACATTTTGATACCAGTTTATAGTGGTTCGCGTTAAGTCCCTCAAAATAGACATTTGTAACTTGAATAAGTGTGCATGAAAAGTCATGAAATTTTGACAGTATTCTAGTTAAGGTTGGTATTCTATAGGAATCATAAGGATTTTTTGTTTGTATCGCCATCGGTATGTCAGGTCAAAGACTTTTCAGCCCATGTAGTAGTATATACCTGCTACATGGTTAAATATACATATATATTAAAAGTATATTGCTTTTTTTTATAAATTCATCTATAAAGGAATATACATAGATATTTATTTTAATATATGTATGTATTTATGAATAAGTTGTATCTATCGAGATATCTATAAGAAACACTTTAAAATTTTAAGTTCGAAAGGTTCATTACGCCTATTGTTATTTCTTCTAATTTTACAAAATTATAGTTCTTATCTTTATAAATACACGATATATAATAATTCAAATTCGAGATTTCACCGGAAAATACATTTTGAGGGTCACTGAATCAAATATGACAATCTTATAAATAACGTATGTAAACGCTCTACAGCCAAAACAGCGAAATCAACATACTTTAAATTAGTTCGTATATATAGTGAATGTATACCTTCTATTTTTGACTACACCTTCTCCAGTATTTGGTATTGGGGGATAACCTCAGGAGCATAAGTACAATTTGAAACGCTAATTGGTAGCTTATATTATAATCCGATTTATAATAAAATTAATTTTAACCCTCTACTCCTCAACCCTTAAATACAGTAGCATAAAAACTAATAATATACGTAGTTCTACGTTTTTGTTGTGGCATAGTTTTTTTGTGTCCCTAGTTTTTTAAGGGCATTCATAACTGGAAACTTTAATTAAAGTATCTAATCAATTTTTGAATTTTCAAAATTATTAATGATACGATGCGTAGTTAAAAACAATTTTGAGACACTATCAAATGTTTCATTTTTTTTTTTTAATAATAAATTAATGTAAAAAATATAAATACTGAAAAATCATCAATCAAAAAGAATCGAAAAACCTGGATCATAAAATAATAACCTAACAGCTATTTCTAGAATGATCTGTTGACGATCGATATATTTTTCCTTTTGACCAACCCTAACCGATAAGTCCATAGGTATGAATATGGGCCCTGCACCACAATCCCTCTCTTCAGATGCAAATTGTATTTACACACGTACGTCTTATATAATATGCAGAGCTCCGTGTGACGACAGAGGCTCCGTTTCAAAACCACTCTTGCCAAATGTAAGCGTCTAGCTGATATAGCCATATTTATGGTTTCAACCAGTAACTAAAGAGGTGGGTAACCACCTCGATATATAACGTATATATATATTGAATATATAAATGTATGTACAATGTACATAGAGTGGGATTTATGAGAGATGCCTTATAAAGTAGCTCAGGAATTTGTGGTTAATATTTAAGCCGTTATCAGTAGAGGAATATGGTACAAATAACTAACGTTGAGATAATAAAGTTAAAATTTGATTTTTTTACAAGACGAGACTGCCACTTACATGAATCTCTTCTCGTAATTATATTTACAACCTTAATCTTGGGTTGCATAAAGCAAAATTAACCACGATTAGTTAATTGGTTGTTTTAAAACCATGTTTAATGTTAATTCTAAACTTAATCTCAATTTATAAATGAACAATTCTCTAAATATGATAATTTTTTACCTTATAATACTTATCATAACCGTGATTGTTTTTTTTAGAATTGACATAATAATGGTTTTAAAACAACTGATTAACTAATCGTGATTAATTTTGTTTTATGCAACCCAAGGTAAGTCTGGTCGTTCACTTGTTTCTATGAAGTAAAGTTTAATTAGTAAACTTTAATTAATGGTACTTCACAGAAGCGAGTGCTCGATTAGACCTGAAGATATCCGACAGGATTCGACCGATACGTCGCGGTCGTTAATAAGACAACACAGAACGAGGAGCTATTAGAAAATCATCGTCAAAACATACTATACATAGGTACCTATATTCATATATAGGAGGGATAAAGTATTCATATACAGGATGTCCCGTAAACATATCAACAAACTTTCAAGAGTTGTCAAGTACATTAAAATTATCGTTTTTTTTTAAATAAACCAAACGAGTCATTTTAGCAGTATACTACAAGAAAGCACCCAGCACAAAAGCAATGAATTTTGCCTTTCGGTTGAAATTTATTGTAATTTTATTCTATGTTTATGTTTATTTTTTTGTTTATCTCCTTAAAATCAACTTTTTGAAAATTTTGCTAAGAATGAAAAGTCCTTAAAATTAGCCAGTCAATATAATTCATTTATTCTAAAATTTTTCATAGTTAACATTTATTAATTTTTATAAAGTTCTCAAAATAATTTTTTTTGTATTCTTTAACTAATTCTAAATAATTTTTATTCTTTTCAATTTTTCTTAAAAGTTGGAGATAAAAATAAAAACTAAACATGAAGAGAAAAACATTATTAAACATTTAAAATGGATTTTTGTAGGCTGCGCCTATTACAACTTTTGATCAGCACACTTTGAACTATCATTTCTTTGTTGCTTTTGTGTGGGTCCTTTCATTTGCTCTACTGCTGAAACGGCTCGATTGCGAATATGGGTTTATTAACAAAAAGCAATTATTTCAATGTCTTCGACAATTCTTGAAAGCTTATATGAATGTTTACGGGACACCTTGTATATACAGCGTGTAAGCGTGTATATGTGTGTATATTTACATGAAAAATAAATTTACGTTTTCGTCAACGATTGAAACACGTGTGCGTGTATAACATTCAAATGACACGCATGAAATTTAGAAGGAGGGTGTAATGATTTTAGGTTTAAATTCTTGGGATTCTTGTGACTCTGTATGCAGGTATGTATGTTAATATGTGTTATTGATTAAATTAATGTACATACATAATGTATATACATTCTGAAGGAAAACTCTGAGGAATAATTAAATTTATATTGAAAACAAATTATATCGATATTAAATTCACGATTTTGATATTCATTATTTACAACATAATTATATAATATATATTATATTATGTATGGTAAATCTATTATTGGTAATATATTTATAATTAAACAATTTTAAATAAAGATTTTCAATTTAAAGAGTATTGTGTAACCGATTAATATTTTTATAAAACAAAAATAGCAAACATGCTTTTAAAATCTGTATGTTTACGAATATGTACATACTTTGCACATACAGAGTATGGAAAAAAATAAGTACAAAGCAAATGTAAATAAAGAAATGGTCAAAATAAAAAACCGTAGTTCGTGATTTGCTGATCTTACTTTCAGGGGGAAAGCCACTGCGACGGTTCAAAAAAATGATTTTTTTGCATTTTTTAAAATGTTTACATATTCAAAAATATGTATAAGAAAAATTAAGTTTTAATTCCGAAAATTAACCGAGTTACAGTCATTTTAGTGAGACTAGGTAGCACGGCCGGTTGTGACTCTCTGAAAACTCGCGTTTTTCTTGAATCAATTTTTTTCGACTTTATCCCAGCGATTACTCAAAAACTAATAAACCGATTAAATATTGTTTGCACGTAATCGATTTTTAAATTTTTGATAGTTACTATTTTTTAATACCGGTTAAATAAAAAAAGATCTTATAAATAAAATAAAAAATTCATAAACGGATACGTACAACGATAGCTACATTAATATAAATATTCATAAATTTTATTTACTTCAATGGAGAGGAATTGTTATTTATTTATTTATTTTTTTGGTTGTCACATTGAGGTTCATAACTTTGTAAATTTTTAATATTTTCTATGAAACTTGGTATTAAATAAGTTGAATATATGTATACTCATTGTTAATAAAATGTTCTTTACTCGGTCCTAAAATATTTAGTTATACCTGGTAAAAATTTAGTGGCATTCTCTTTTTAGCTTTTTCTCGTTGTCTTAAAAATCAAAAAGGTTATTTTCCACATTATGTACATTAAAACCATTTAGTCCTTTCATATTCTACTGTACAGGCAAAAACTAGGATCGATTTCATTTTAATCACTAAAAAAACTGACCATTTTCGGACCTTATACCTATGGGAACTTTTGATCAAATCATAAATAACATCATTCTTCAATTTCATCTAATTTGACTGTACTCTCATTTAAATTGGTTTAATGCGGGGTTATTTAAAAAAAGTTTATCTTTATTTTGTTTGAAATGTCTTTGTTTCTTTTAAAATAAAATAAAGATAAAGTTAAACAAAACCGTATGTTAGTTTCTTAACTAAATTCTATTACCAAAATTAATTTATTTAAATGTATTTGGTACCACAGTTTTAGACACACTGGGCCGAGTTGTTTAGGTGCTTGGGCGTTTACGGTAACTGAAAATACGCAATCAAGAATGTTTTGTTATTTGCATTTTGAATACGGGCCACCGCTTCACTGCAATAACCGTTACTCTGTTGGTCTAACCGCACCGGGAGGAATTTTTAAGTTTCACTTTGAAATTTGTTCTTTTTTATGAGCCGTGTGTGTAAACTAGCAATGGCTTTATTGATTCAAGTTACGTATTATTTTACGACTATAAATGTGGAGAATATTGTTCAAATCGCTCCGTTTTTTGCATTATTTTATTTCAACGATAATACGCGCTTTTATCTGTCATTATCCTATTTGTATTTATTTTTATTGGGTACGTTTTATTTTTTTTCATTTTATAATCTAATTTTATGTATTTTGAAAGCGAAAACGTTTATATGTCGATTTTCATTTTTTATATTTAGCTAGCGCATTGGACCCGGTGTTACCCGAGGACATTAATTCAATTAAATATAAAGTTATCATGCTCACCCAATATGCACACCCAACATTCCCACAACACACGATTCACCGCGAATTGATTTTTTCCGACTTCATGAAATTTACAGAAAATATACAAAAATTATATATCTAAACTTTACCTATCCTAGTTTGAGATCGCTGGTCTAATCTATTCGTAGTCTTTACTTGTTTTTTTTTATTATTATCTATTTCATAGAACAGAACTGCTAATGTACAGTAAGTATTCATTATCAAACTGAATTGGAGTTCATTATCTCAACTAGACTATTCTATGTTAGTACATAATTAATCACAATCTTACTGATAACTGATATTCAGAAATTACTTTGTCTATACGTTAGGAATCGGATATATGTAAAGTTACTCAAGATTATTGATATTATTAGAGAGTATACATATATGATTTACATTATGTAGATATGTAAAATAATTAAGACAGCTACGAGTATATTTGCAAGGGTCTCATAGTAGAAAAATATAAAAATTTTCCTCAGATTCTTTCTGAGAGTTTAAGAAATTAATTAAAAATTTACAATTAAACTTTATTTCTACTAAAAAAAGAGATTTTTGAACTAGCCCAAAAAATTCCCAGAAATAATCAATAGGGAAAAATTGTCCATCCAATTTTTTTACGAAGAATATGAATCTGTAAAAAAATAAAAATAAAAATAAAAACTTTTGTTCCAAAAGAGTACCTACTTCTGATCGAGAACTAGAGTTCTAGAGCATTTTCAAACATAATTAATTCGTATTAAAATTAAAATCTTCAAAAATCACATACATATGTTTGCAATTGTAATCTCGCAGTGATTTTGATTAAATTAATAGTATTGTCCTTTATTAACTACTATAAAAATGTATATATTGTTAATGTTTTATGTTATCGATTCTCTTAACTGCAGATTTAATTAACTTCCATCTTACCAATATTAATTACAAACATTTATTAAATATTAATTTAGAATACGTTCAGAGAAACGAATTTTTTTGTATGATTTTGCAAAGCACAAATTTATCTGTAGTACGATGATTTTTCAGTTTATTTCATTATTCTTAGAGAATTAATTAAAAATTATCTCCTTTGTTTGATTCTGACGTAAATTTGCTTTGTACTCTTAAGTTCAGTGCTCAGTCATGCGTCTTATAATAATGTAAAAGAATTTGTATAGTAAATGTAAATTTTCAGCTCCGTTACTTTTTCTTTACTATTAATTTTATAAATCACAAAACTCTTTGTACCCTACATACATGCAGCTATGTATTACATACATTAACCAGTGCTTACCAAAATGTTGAGATCTTTTAATTATTATACCATTATTTCAAAAATTTAAAAATTCAATTCAAACGTGAATGATATTGAAACATAGAAATCAAAGACCTAAAAGTAGTGGAGATTGGTATACATGTACAGTGAAATGCAGAAGTAGTCGACCAGTTTTCATTCATATTCGCTTATCACAAACGTAGTGGACTCCACCCATTTGATTATTATAATATTTAAATCATTTCTCCGTGTACCGAACACAGACAGATATTTTGAAACTCATTTGCTAGATAAAGAAATACTCATATATATATATTTGTGCGATTAAATTATTATGTATTCTATTGAAAATTATATAAGTAAATTGTGCAATAAATATTTGATATTCCTATTTAAATATGTTAAATTTGATATAAAATTAATTAACGAAATGGACGTATATTTGTATTTTTATTTAAAATGATGTAACTATATAAGCTCCGCCCTAGAAAAAGATAACCGATAATGTTTGTCTATATTTTCGAATCTGTTGTAAGCGATTCTATGGCAGAAAGCTTCTGAAGTGCATTATCTACTGCTTTAAAATCCAACCCAAATTCATAACGATTCGACACCCTATAGAAAGTTTTTATGTAGATTTGGATCTCGATTAAATAAAACAGGGCATACAATTAGTTAAATTTAATTTGATGAATGTAAACATCTGTATTTGAAATATTTCATTGTACTTTTTAGTTATGAAATATGTTATTCTTAGAATATGAATGCATATTTTGAAGATACTGCACAATAATGTGAACATTCATCAACACTTTGGACAGCCGTGATGTAAAATATGGATTCAGTAGATGACAGATGGCTTTAGGTTATGCGACAACTTCGTGTGATAACATATTTACGTTTAAGATAACAAATACTCGTGAAATGCTTATATGTAGAAATATGTTCAAACGTCTACCATAAAAATATTTGATAAGTTTATGAATATTCAACAATTTTCAAGTAGTGAAATTTCAGTAAAGATAAACTATTTAGATTTTAGATACATACAATGTAAGTATACATAGTTTACAATATTTATTTATTGAAAATGAATTTTGTTGTAAAATTATAATAATGTAAAAAAGAAACCATATCGTCTCGTACACGTGACCAAAATCGAGACCAATACATAGAAATATCTGCCTCGTGAATTTTGTTTTAATATATTTTTTTACTTTCTTATATTCATGTATATGAAATATACATCTAGTATAAGTAAGTATATTATAGATTTTTACACGATGTCGACATAAATCAAATTCGACCATCTATTCAAATGTTATGGCGATTTTTCTTCAAAATTTTAAAAAGCTGGCACTGAAAACTACCAAAAAAAAATTTTTTTTTCTCTACATTTATTTTATTCGATCTTTTATTAGTTTATCAGAAATATTTAAAAAAAAATTGAATCACGTGCACGGTCCACTCTCACAATCAGTATTACGTATAAGAAAGTACCGTGGCTCCATAGTAGGTATTTTTAATTAATTCTTGTGTATCAAAATAAACAAAAAAAAATTGTGTATTACGATTTTAATTTGAAAATTAATTTTAAATAGTAAATGTTTATTTATGTATGATAATCTTTTAAAACCGATACAGATTTTTAGATGACGCTTATATTGTCTCGATCTCGTCCGAATTTAAATCAATTTTGTCTCGGTCTCAATAACGATTCGAGTCTCAACTCGGCGTGCAGTTCTAATGCTCTCAAATTCAAATTTACCTGGGGTTCCATGAAGCTTAACACTTCACAGATTTTTATCTTGAATTGTATCAAATTCATATCGATATTTTTTGGATAGTTTCAAATGTTTTCTATATTTCATTGGTTAATCATTTCCAATTTATAAAATTTAATTCACCCAAACCACCAGAACAGTATTTCTAAAAATAATCATAACAACATGTATGTAATTGAGAATGATATTTTCACCGCAGCAAATAACTAGATTACCATGAACGGTTATTAACTCAACACCGCGGTATGGAGCAAACATTACAGTCATTCCCAGTGCATTTAGTGCAGCCATCATAGCTAGTTACGTTTCGGCATTCTATCGGTGATGTGAGTGAGTCATTGTCTGCATTGTTGCCATTTGGTGTGAGGTAGGTATATAATTGCAACAATGCATAACGAATGCCGGCGCAGTTATAACAAACATCGCGGCAAGCGAGCGATTGTCTATTAGCAGTCAGTGTTATGTTTACGTCAATCAGTGTCATTTGTAAATAGAGAATGGAGATTTGTAATTACATGTTTCGCTTTTTTATTCTGACTGGAAAAATATACCCTATAATAAATAAAGTATATCTGTATTCTTAGTGCCGGCCTTAGCAAATCTGGTGCCCTGGGCGAGATTTATTTTTCCGCCCTCTCTCCCCCTAAAAAAATGTTAAAAATCACCGAAAATGTCAATTAAAATTGATAAATTAACAAATAAGTTAAATAATTCATATCTCAGCTTGGCGCGATCCTACAGACTCAAACTTTTTTTTAAAATATGGCTTACTTCATTAACTTTAAGACTATCAAATGCCCTAAGATGGTAAAAGATACAGATTTGGTTAAATGAGATAAATTATTTGTAAGATAAGGTTAGGTTAGTTTGTATCTGGTATAGTCGGTATACCCAAAAATCTAAAAATTCGGAAATTCTTTAAATGGCTTTATCTTTTTTGTCAAAGTAGATAGATACTTACTTTTTGTTTTCGGTTTCTTAAAGCAATTTTTATGTAGACTTGATTGGTGTATTTAGAATTTTTATATCTTTTAGTTTCAGAAATACAAGCCCTAAATTTAGTTTTTCTTATGGGCCACTAATTTGGCTATAGCATATTTGAACGTGTTTTTTACTTACTTTACAACGATATGTCACTTGTTATATTATAAATTATAAATGAATCATTATAAAGTAAACTTATATTTAACCCTCCAGTTTTTATCTCTAGCGGTGTCGGCCAAACTTGTTTACCTTTCGACAAACTGGGCAGGGAGGATTTATTTCGCAGCTCACCAAATAAAAATCCCAACAAAATTAAAATATATTTTCCTAGTATGAAAAAAATATTTAATATAAACCTATTTTATGCAATCTTCAGCGGCACACCTGGAATTTTTCGGGGTGCACTACTGTGGCAGTTTGACAATCACTGATCTATAGGTATATATATTTAAAGAGAGAAGTCCTGAGTGACTGACACATCAACGCCCAACTCAAACCTCTAGACCTTGAAACGTGGTATCTTTCATTAATAAAGGGTGGGGGGAAGATGTGAAATTTTGTTTTTACTGTGGTACGGATGTATATGCATAATTTTTTATATAATAAGGTTGAACTTGAGGCAAAAAAACATGCATTGTGAATAGTTTCATTCACTTCGATCAATATTGAATTCTGCTTTTTTTGTTAATCAAACTCGAGATTTCGCGAGAATTTTAAATTGAAAGTTCTCTTCTCGATAAATACGAAATGTCGTACAATATACTACAGGGATACTCTATATCTATATATTGATATAATAAAAAGCACGCAAAGTGAAAAAAAACATGGCAGAAATCATACAAATTACCATAATTTTCAAATTACACCTAACCGGAAAAATGCGTTAGCCACAGAACATAACATTGTACACATGGGTGAAAGCAAGAGTATTTCTTTTTGTCTAATGTAAAACAAAGAAACCATATATAAGCGTTTATTTTGATACGCGATCTGAAACACTTAATAAAAATTCGCCGATTCAAGTGAAGCTGACAGCACTGGAGAGCTGCTGTAACATTCCTGCATCTCTATGTGTAGACACATTTCGCGCGCTGTACCTCTGACAGCGCACTGACAACTTATGAGTTTCCCGCACTGCAGGATTAAGTTATATGCGATTGGCAGCACTGCGAATGGTTTCATATATACATGTACAGGCTGTCGTCAAAATAACAAATGGAATATTTTACATAACCACACACTAATATATAAATCTGTACAATGAAAATTTATCTAGAAAATTACTGAACCGATTTTGATAGGAATTTTATCTAGTAATCTGTAATAAACCTTATGGTGGATTGCATTAAGAAAAAAACGGGGACTTTCTTATACGTAATACTGATTATTTACAAATGTATTTATAACGAACTGATAAAAGAAATAAACAAAATGTATAGTATATAAATCGTAGTTACAACTTTTATCTTAAGCATTTTACTCTAATTTGCATCGTTTCAAAAATAATTCGAAAAATTCAAAATTTAACAATAGTAAACATCCGTATACGGTTGAAAAATCGTTTTCAAAAATATAAGGCTTTCTTCTAGACAAAACTTAATCTTAAATATAAAATTTCACCTTTCTGCGATTTGTAGTATTTGGGTTATAATGTCAACAGATAAAAAAATACAGCATGACAAAAATAGAATGGATTCAGAGAAGGTCAAAATGGATAATTCCATCGAAAAAACTCGGCTTAGCAATATTTATACTATATGTATTTCATACATAAGAAAGCAAAAAATAAGAGAACACAAAATATTATTTGCACTGTGCTGTATCGGAGCGAAATTAAACCGAGATTGTCTGGATCGACCCTAATTGTTTAATTAACTAACCTTGGTAAACGCGTTGCATAAAAAAATATAACACTGATTAACTAATTGTCATATTATAACTCAATGCTGCAAAAAATCTCAAAAAACACCAATCGCACACCGTTATATTTGTTCAAAAGCTACTACAATCAATGTTAAATTTCTTATAGTTAGTTTAATCAACTTAGAATACACTGTGTATCACAGTCTATTGCATATTTTGATTGATAATATGTATAGCCACATTATGGACACTGATATGAAAAATATATAAATAATAAAAAACAAATGAAAATGTCTTTCAGTTTATACCATTAGATGACACTTTTTTTGGTACATTCAGTATATCTATACAATATGTTCGAATGTCAATGGAGGTTGCCACGGCGATTTCCGGAGGGGATTATATCCTATGTACTCTTTATATTAAATATGCGGAAGAATATTGACGTTCAGTAATATTTTTATAAAGGTACATACCAGTTATTGGCTCTTATAAGATATACGCTTTTCAATAGGTGAAAAGAAATGGTCTTTTTAACTCCTTGACTCCCTTGTGATGAAAAAAAGAAAAGTAGATGTTTTATTGAGTTCTTAGAAATAATACAATTTATTCTAGTCTTATTTTGTTTGAATTTATAAAAGAGAACGTACACATACTTTTTTATTGCTCCTTGTGTAATAATAAAAAAATATTGACATGTTTTTAATTAAATAGAATTGAGTAAGATTGTGATAATATTCCACCTTATAAACAATTCGATTATTTATTTTATAGTATATACTATACTGAAAAAAACAATCAATCATTCATATTATGTTAAAATATAATTGTCAAAAATTTTATTCGAATCGATATGTTTTTGTGTGATAAATTTATAATCCTAGGCTCTCTCTCTGTACGAAAAATCGTAGATGGTGAAAATTCGATGATAGGTACAGACATGTCATGAGCTGATTCTAATACGTTTCAGAGAAGAGTTGTGTTGACATTTAAAATTCGTTTTTTTTGCACCCGCCACTTGATCGGATAGAAAGTCAATAGAATTAAGGTTTAGCGTGGGTGTTGCTAGAAATATAGGTCTTGATGGGTACAGTTCCGGACTAAAACTGCTTTCATCCAGATAACTTAACAAAATCATTATATTAATATTTTTTAACATCACAAGAATAACTAATAACTGGAAGTAAATTATTCAAATGCGAACTACTTAAATTCATATTTTGTTTTTATTTTGTATGCCATAAAGGACGCAATTTTATAAATTGTTATTTAAATATGTGCCCCCCTCTGTACAAACAAAAGATTTTTATTGGTTTAATAATACTTTGTTTTGTTTTTTTACTTATTATAATCCTTTTAATAGTTTTAAAATTTTGTCTCTGGTTTGTAGAGTTAACCCAAAAATTACCGAACCAATTTTAATGGGACTTACTGTTCGAAAGCATACAACTTTTGAATTAGTTTAGGTTAATAATAATAAATTTCGAACAGGCCCGTAGTCAGGGAAAGTTAGAATTTATATTTTATAATAATAATATTAAGAATAAATTTGTTTAGTAATTTGTAAGTAATAAGAATAAGTCTGCATTTAATTTTCTAAACAAAGTAAAATATTTTTTAAATCATACACTTATTTTAATCTATTTTTGGAAATGGAAAAGTTAAAATATTATTTTTGTAAAACTTGGTATCATTTATATCGCTTATTTGGTTTTTGCTTTTCATCGTCAATATGGGTCCATCTACTAACCAAACCAAGTTCTATTCAAGAGAGTTATGAACTGTCAGTGCACGCAGTCAGTCAATCATAGCTTTCTAGACAAAGACGTTTCGGTACGTTGATCTATCTGTTTCGCAGGACTATTTTTTTTTAACATTGAGTTATCTCTCCAGTAATATTAAATCTCTATGGTGTAAAATAAGAGGGTTACATACATAAAAATTTACATTTCTAGTTATCCTTGAAAAAATAAACAGCTACAAACGAAATGTTAATTCCTGATGACTCTAGCAGTTCAATAATATAGAAACTATGTGATGAGAACCTATTGATTTTAGTGTGAATTGGATCAGGGTTTTGTAAATATTCAATGGATTTTGTTTTTTATAAATTTGGAAAAACTATATATTTCATAGATTTTAAATAATAAGAGTTTTCTGATGAATTCCAATTAAATTCTTCATATTAAAAATAAAATAAAAATTTATTATTACATAAACAAAAAACGGTGTGTTGTATTTTGCAGAGATTAAATATCGATTCTATTTTATTTTATATCGCGTTTGTGATTATAATCATTAAATTGAAAACTGTTAAATTTTACATTATCTTTGATTACATGTATTAAAAATTTAGGTTGTCATAATATATAGTGTAAAATATACAAATAATAAATGATTCATCAAACATGTCGTGAAAGAGTAAAATATAACAGAGATTGGAAATTTTTTTTTTCAACTATTGCATTAAAATGCATTTATTGTAATTTTTATTACATATCTCCACCGTTTTCAGAAAAATAGTTTGATTGAACACAATTTTAAATCAACTATTTGCGACACTTTTTACTGCTTTGTTTGCACTAATTATTATTAAATCATAAAAAACTATTTTCCAAAAAAAAATTCAACTAGTAACTATTTCATTGAAAATAACTTTTTTTCCAATCTCTAAATTTATAGAGATACACGTATTTACAATTTAAATTGGTTTAACCCTGGGTTCACATATATTAGATATTTAAGAGACCCTCGCGTAACATTTTTTAAGAGAACAAAATCGAGGGAACGTCACGGTGCCATCTGGCAAAGTATCGAGATTAAAAAAAACAAACGCGCGCGCGTTCCCAGCGATAGTTCGGTTTGACAACACGTCGAGGCGCTCGTGTCGCGCTACTAACGTCACACGCTATGCAATCATGTGACGAAAAACTTTACAAACTTCACCAAAACTTCAAGCAATGTCTATTAGTCATTCCAGTCGCTAGACATCCATCGACAGGTTTCGTGAAAAAACTATATAACAGGACATCATAATTAAATTTATTAATTTGTTCAGTTGTTTTTTCTTTAAAGCGGGTGTTTTTCTTTTACATAAAACATGGTTAGTTATTTTATACAGTTTAAGAATATATTTTAACTCTCTGTAGTTTTTACTTCCATGTTATATTCGTATGAATCTTTTTAGGGTTCCGAAAAAACCCTATTAATCTCACTTTGTCGTCTGTGTATCCATCCGTCATTTCTGGTCACTTTTAACTGAATATGTAAGGTTGAAAATTATTTTGACAGGAGTGCTAAAGCTAGCTTAAAATAATATTTTTTTATACCAAAGCATGTGGAGGGTCAAAAAGTATTAATAAATTTTAATATAACATATACTGGAACGTATATTAGAATTCTATTGGACTTCCACACTGTATTTTTTATAAAAAAAATACAAAAATATAATATTAGAGTCACACAAAATTTGAAATTGTATCCGACTAAAAAAAACATGTTTGATTGATACTTTTGATACATACTAAATATACATTGAATTATAAGAATTCTTAAATTGTAATATCTTGTTTTCTTATACAAGAAAAAACATCGCCATTTTTTACTACATTTCAACACCATTTCAGCAAAAATATTGTATAAAAGTTTTTGCATTCGTTTCCCAACATTGGTAATGAAAATAAAACTTGATAATATAATTCAGTATATCACAGTTCACGTATCTTAGATGAACTCATCGCATATAAAAGAAAATTCATGAGAAGTTATAAAACTTATTGATATTTACGTATAATGTTGATTCTTGAATATTTTGAACGCATAAAAAATCTAAAAGTTTTGTCGAATAAACGATAAATAAAATGTTATTTAATTTACCTTTACATATATATGTACATAATTTTCTATATTAAAGTTTTGTATATAAAGACTCAATTTTTTATACAGCAGGTTGTTATTATTATTATAATGAATTTAACATTATTATTTATTAATAAAAACATAAAACTTTTTGTATTAAAATAAAATAACATTTTTCGTAGAAAAATACCCAATATAAATAAATAATATTCTAAATTTAGTGATATAGAATTTCAAGATAAATCCCTAAATAACGTAGACAATATAGCTGTGAACTTTTTCAGGTATATAGTAGACAGAGTTGCTAGATCTTCAATAAATTATTATCAATTGGAACAAAGCACTTACTGGGTGACAAATGGCTACAACACTAAATTTTACCGTCTTTTTATAGACTGTTAAAGTAGGCGTAGATATAATTTGACTGCTACTGTCTAATGAGTGTCCATTCAATATGTAGTTTCAGAAGTTCCCCATTGGCCAATTTTATTTTAGATTTGTAATAAATTTAAATTAAGTAAAATGCAAGAGCATTAACTTGGAAATACGTACTTTTAATGAAAAATTATACATGTTTAAGGAACTACCTCGTATGCACGAATGAAAGAATTTTATGCCACACTTTGAAAGCTTATATCTCTAGAACTTTCAGCGATTTTATAATAATACGAGTTTTAACCCTTCATTTCTCAGTTCTTTGTAGCATAAAAATGTTAAGCTAATTTTCATAGTTTTTTTTTACATACATACATATATCTGACCGTCAATATTTTTTTCCCTGAATTGAACTCATCCGATCCGGACGGAAAAATCTTACTTCATATTTTGTATAGTATCTCATATTTTGTATAATAAAAAATAGCGAAAATCGCCAATCAATAGTTAATATAATTCTATTTATAATAAAACGAGTTTTACCCCTTCCATCCCTCAAACCTTAAATATAGTAGCATAAGAAGTTAGTTTCTATTTATAACAATTTATATCTTTTTATTTTTAATTTACAGCAAAAAATATAATTTTATAAAATGTAATTATATTTTAAAGGTTTCATCTTTTTACAAAAGGTTTGTAAAAAATAATTACTTTTTATTAAAGAAATTTTGAAAAATTAAGAATTAAAAAAAAAACATTAAATAACAATATAAATAAATAAAATTATACATAGGTATATAGTTTCAAGTAAATATTTATTTATTACTACAATTTGAAATAAAATTGTTATAAGTGAACGTCACACAAGAGTAAAGCTTCTCGAGTAAGGACTCTGATAATGTATTTATGTATTCAACCTATTTGAACGTAAAAGCTCGTGTTCTTTAAAGCTGCCTAACTGTGCTTATTCGCGATACAATGCGAATGTCTTTTTGTACACGGAAAGCTTTTAATATAAATGAATACGTATTATGGAATCGGAGAGCAGAGATCTTTCGAATAATTCAATTACAATTAAAATAAAATAAAACCCTTTAAGACTGACACGCAGGATCAGGCCAATTTCAAATGTATTGCTTCTCTTTTTACTGAACTGTTTGTCTGGAAAATGTGGAATTTTGTCAAATATAATTATATTTTAAAGATTGCAGAATTTAAAAAAATGTGAATCTTAGATACGTGATTATTAAAAAAAAATTTTTTTTTTTTTATTGACATTTTACTAGTATATATTTAGACCTTTTTCTTTACCCATTTAATGCCTTTGTATAAACGCAACATTATGAATACCAATTTTTTTATGTCAAATAACGTTTATTTTTATAGTATTATTGTTATATATTAAACTTATAGTAGATACTAATTACATTGAAAACAAAAAATGTATTTAGCGAGTAAGCAATATTAATCAATATGTCAATTATTTTTTCTGCAAAAAATATACTTATTCAGAATATAAAATTTTATTTTATAACAAAAATCAGTTTTTATGTCAAAACGGTTATTGTAACATTGGTTTATTCGATGAATTAGATGATGAATTAAACTATAAAGCTAATTGTGCGGTGTGTCAAAGGAGTAAATAAACGTCGGTTTAGAACCACTGTTTGACGTGTGAAACAGCTTACTTAATTTGGGAAGATTATCACTCATGCACGTATAAAAGATATAAGAGGGTGTCAACAATGATATATCGGAGCCGATTAATTTAAAGTGATGATTTATCGTACCTCCACATGTTACCAACATAATACTATATAGAAGTAATTACAAATCGATATAAGGTAAAAACGTCCCGACTTCAAAGAGTAACAGCTGTTGCCAAAAGTTGATGGGAAGCAAACTGAATTTTAGCTATCAAATTTACATAAATTCTATGTAGTTTGAAAAGCATCTATTACATTTATATACGTATTTAAGTGCAAACCTACCGTACTCCGAAGCTGATTTGAGAAATTTTATACGAAAACTCTATAAGCGGGAATTGGCATTTTATTTCAAGAGATAAAATTAAATTTCACAATACTTTTAATATGCCCTGACTGTAAACCAACTTTTGAATTTTTGAAGACATATAAAATTTTATTAATATCCATCAGGTTTTTCAATTATATTCGTTTTATTTCAATAACAATACAGATGAGTTCAACAAAAGAAGGAAAATTTTCATTAGTTATCATATCATAATGTACAGACGTACATACTAGATCATGAATAAAGCGTTTTCCATTATGTTGCTTATACAGGGTGAAAATTTTATGTTGACATAATATGCATTTTTGAAAAACATGTTATTGATAAAAGCTGTATGGTTTCAAGGGGGTAACAATACGACATAATTTATTTTTGACTTGGTGGACGATTTCAAGATCAGTTGAAAGTAAACTTTTTTTTAAAAGTAATTTATATTTTTTAATTGCATCATCGTAAACATTGTTTGTCTGAAACATTTTTTATCGGACTTGTTTTTAATTTTTATCATAAGAAAATGTTCTCTTTTATTTTCATGAACTTTTTATCGTGAATCTTTAATTTTAAAGGAATATTGCGAAACAAAAAATGTTTATTTGTTAGTACCTACAGTACAAAATTAATAAAAAAATACTTGAAAATTTTTATGAAAAAAAGTCGTTTCATAAAAATTAACATTTTTTTGTATCTTGTTATTTTTTATTAAATTGAAAGATTCCGACTAAAATGTTCATGAAACTTAAATAAATTATTTTGATAAATATTTAAAAACACAAACTATTTATATCTGACAGACGTTAGTTTTTTTCATAGAATACCTACGATGGTATAATAAAAAAATATGTTTCTGTTTAAAGAACTATATTATATTAACTAATATTCTTTAATAGATCTTAAAATCGCCCATCAAAACAAAAATATAGACTATTTTTTTGTCCCTCGAAAACATACAATTTTTATCAATAAATGTTTTTTTTTTCTAAAATGAAATAATTTTGTGTCAATTTATAAAACATATTGTATATGTACAAGAAAAATTTCATTTACATGTCGATATAAATATGTAAATTAATTAGCATAACTATTAAATATACATTTATACCTATGTAAATGTATGTATTTATACATGATAACATTAAAATTTCGTTATGTTATTCAATAGAATAAAAAAGAAACGTTTTAATAATAAAATGTGAATATAAAATTATCAATTCAAATGTACATGCTGTAACATTCGGTCGTTTCTACAATAAACTATAAAAGTAAAGACAAAATTATAAAATATGCATGAAAACGGTAAAGAACAACAAAATATTTATTCCATTTATTTTGCACAATAAAACCTGACGGAATTCATTCAAACTTGGCTTTTGAAATGAAATAGAGCACTACATCACATTTAAATTAATATTTTCATTTCTCTTTTGTACATTCATCAAGTAAAAATTTAAAAAAAGAAGTTCTTAAACAATTCTTCCATTTCACTTACACACGTACCCTAACAAAATATATAAAAAGGAGGACTTGTTTTTTCTTTATCGACATTCATATTTCTATTTCATTCTAGTACGTGTTCTGAATATGGGAAAAATGTCCACGCTACAAACGAATATTAGTTAAAGATAAACAGTCATTCACGAATACAAACCGCAATATCTGTCTTTGTCTAGTGAACACGTACCAACGATAACCATGAGACTCTATATTATATTAGGTAGGAAGAAGAGGAGATATAACATAAATAACATTAATGCCGTATCTTCCATCTCTGTTGGTTTTACGTCTGCATGCACGCAACCGATTGTATCCCAAAGCGCCGACTCGAGGATCCAAGTGGCACCCTGCCGGAGTATTCCGGAGTTAGTCGTATATCGCACCGGAGCTACTCTGTTTGCCGGAACGAGTCGGATTTCATACAAACCACTGTAGTTATGTGCTAAATCACGCCTTCGCCGAAAACCCGGACTATTTGTGTTTTTCGGCCACGACATATCATTAAACAATACCGGCGAAACTGGATTTTGTGAGAAATCACATTGTCATTAACAATTAAAACAACAATCCAGTGTTTTGTGTATATAAAGTGCTGCACTAACAAGTTACAGTGAATTTATAATAGTTAAGTGTTGTTAGACAGTTCAAGTTCCAAGTTAATTGAAATTTATTATTCTATTTATACACAGGTGTAAGGTTGTAATTAATATTTAATTATAATAAATATATCGTTATGTGTTTATGTGAATTGATCTAGTGTGACTAGAATATTAATAGTGTTATAGTGATTAATTAAAATACCATTATAAAAGTGTGTACGGAGAATATGTGGACAGAGTATAATGCTGCCTATTACCGCAGGTTTTAATGAAAGGGCTTTTTAAAACAAAAGGTAATTTGAATAACGAAATGGAATTTTTAACTCACAAAGCATTCATATGATGAGCTTTTTTACAACCAAAGTCGCATTTTGATTTTTAATTTCCATATAAGTGTATATTAGTTTTTTTTAGAATGAATAACAGCTTTAATATATATATATATGTATATTTAATAAAAGCAAGCTTACGATTTATAAACTCATCTTCATGCTGTCAAAATGGATAATAAAATCGAAAAAAAGTTATAATGTTTCGAAATCAAAAATAACAACGCTATATATTTTTAAATAAATTCTTATTCAAATATATTAAGTTAAAGTTAATTAATAATTTAGCCTCTCTGATAATTTTGTTATTCGAAAGTTTGCTTTTATCACGTAAATTTTTGACGTTTATACAATTAAGTATATATACAAAAACATATTTAATAATTTGTTACAGTTGATTAAATGTAGAGCAAATAATTATAAGCTTTAAAGTTAACAAACAAGTATTTATATGTGCTTTCAATTAATTGTACAAAAAGACTATCATTTAAATAAGTAGCACGATGAGATACTAGAAAACTAACTAAAAACTTAAGAGCGCAAGTTTTGTAACTTTAATGGCTTCCTTTAATTAATGGTTAGTTCGATGTTCACTTGATGTTTATTCTCAGCCTGCTACAATGCTCGCACAAAGAAAAAAACTCTTGTCGTCTCAAAGCTGCTATCAAATTGTTACTTTTTGTTACGTCTTTTAACAAATATGTAAAGAACCTCTATCACTTAATAATTGTGTGAATTTATTTTTATTGTTGTGGTTTTCATTCATTCATTTATTATGTTTTTTTATTATATATATTTCACTATAAGTATTTAAATAAAAAAACATTGTATACAATTATTCAAATAATTGTTGATACTTATTAGTTGAAAGTTTATCTTCACTATCAATGTAATAATAACAAACATTTCTTAATAAGAAGCACAATTCGGGTACATTATCATAATTCAAGCTGAGGAGAATTTAGACATCTCGGAGCCCCTAGTGCTAAGCCTATGGGCTGCCCTTAATTTGTTTAAAAAAAATATGAAATAAAAAAATAATTTGTTTTGTATAATTTGATTATTATATACTTTTTTATATTATGAGAGGGGGCAAAATTAATTACCATTTAAAAGCCTTTGCAGGTCCTTTTATGAATAGGAAATGAATGAATAAAAGATAGGTTCAATTTCATGCCACCCTGAAAAAAAATTCAAATTTTTATCATTTTCAGTTAAAATTTTAAGCTTCTAGCTTGTATACGAGTATTTTGTTGTGAGCGAAAGGGCATACATATACGGACGGACGACAAAAGATAGATTAATAGAATTTCTACAGAACCATAAGAAACAGTAGAAAAAAACATGGACGTATTTTCTCTTTTCTTCTTTTATTTTTTATCTTTGAAAAAAAAATAATTTTAAAAAAATGGACGTGGATGCGGCGCCCTTTTTTATCGAGGGGCCCTGGCATGTGCCTCCATTAAGTCCGCCACTGTATTCAAATTAGTTGAATTTATATTTTCATCCAATAAGAGTATTCTTATTAAATATTCATTAGGCACATATTTTTTAATGTTGATCACCAATCCTGAATGTAAATCGGATATTATGTTATGACGATTTTTGTTTTCAATAATGAACTGTTAATTTATTAATTGTGTTTTTAAAAAATCGATTAATTTTAATCTACTTACGTCAAAATAAGGTATTTAAAAGCTAATACCTTATATCATTCATGAATTTTTTTAGGGATTACATAAATAAAAAACATAATCATCTATCAACAATTTTTGTTGTAATGATGATAAATAAATGATATTTTCAAAAGTCAATTAAAAATAAATAATAATTTTTTAATAGATTGTTATAATGGTTTATATGTATATTTATATATAAAATTTCGTATATCAACCCTTTTAGGTAGCTCAGAACTAATAAAGGCAGTCCTAGATAAGGTACTGGCACCAGTCTTGTATAATACTCCAGTGTTGGACTCTTGTTTAATTAAATGTACTAAATTAGAAATATATGTTGATATTTGATTGATACTGAGTCTGTAAAACAGCTTAATTTGATGACAATCGGCCAATGGGTATCAAAATAGTAAACATTGAAATTAATTATTAGTGTTTATCAATTATAATATTATCATACTTTAGATTGTTTCAAATTATACGATTTTTTATTTTATAACTTTTGGGTCATAGTACTTATCAGTTTGTTATCATTAGTAAGTGCCCATCACTGGGAACCCATTACTGTAGAAAAAAAAACATAAAATAAAAGGTTATAATTAAAAAAAAAACTATATTTGCAGACTTCAGTACTTAAATTGATTTGATAAAGAGTTACTTGCTCTACTAGCAACTGTGATCATAAGAATTATAAAAAAGAAGCCCATCAATCCCAAAAAAACAGTATATCTTGCTTTTAAAGCGGCCAATACTGCTGCAAGCACCTTACTTAATTTCCTTTTTCTTTTGATAGTTGGTTACAGAGAAACTTCATTTAAACTAAACTTCTTTTTAATATTCAAGTCAGTAATTTTTCTTGTTTTTTAATAATTTTGTCTAAAAAGAGGATGAAGTTTAAATGAATTGAGTTGTTATGAATATTTTCAAAAAGAAAAATATTATTTTTATTAAAGTAAACATACATTTATTTTCTTTGTAAATATGCATCAGATGCAAAGTGTAATCTAAAAAAGTCGTTTTAGAGATTTTTTTTTTTAGTATTTGTTTCAGTTTTATGTTTGTATAGCACATAATTTTTTTAGTATTTTCTATTTTAATAAAACTTAATACCAACTTTAACAACATATATGAACCTTTTATGTGCATTTTTATAAAGATAACATTTCCTGTTGTATGATTTACAATTATATAAAGATGTCCCATTAAAAAAAGTAATTACTTTTTTAAGGCTATATCATGTATGTATAATAAAATAAGTAAATAGGGTTATACCGATTTTTTTAGAATTTGAGATGATGAAAATATCCATTTTGACCTTCCCTGATTATTTTTTCCATGATACCTGTAAGTCTGTCTGTCGTTCTGAGGACTCAAAAATGACAAATACAAGGGTGCAAATTTTTATTTAGGATTGATTTTCGTCTGGGAAAAAACCCTATTTTTTAATTATATTGAATTGCTAATTTTTGAATTTTTCGAATTATTTTTTAATGGTGGGAATAAAAAAATGTTTCTCTGTAATAAATTTATGCCCTTTTAATTTTTTCTATCTTTTATCAGGTATCCAGAAAAATTTGTTATAAGAAAGTCCCGTGGCACATATAGGTGCTTTTTTTTGTATATCTGCAACTCGATGTTTTTTGAAAAAAAAATCTATCCTGGAAAAATGCTGATATTTTTTTAGATTTCCCGAACTTTTAACTTCAATAATTATAAAACCAACATTGCACATTCAATTCTAACGATCATCTTGTATACGTTTTAGAATAATTTAACTATTTTTATGAATTTGTAAATAGAATTATGTAACTTTTAAAAAAATTAATGAAATGAATAAGTTTTCGAGATTTGGAAATATTGTATAAAAGTAAATTTGTAATGCATCGCATAAACTAACCCATAAACAATATCCATTAAAGTTGTCGAAAACAGTCAATAAAACACATATATGAATTACGAACAAGAAATATGTCGAAGTAATAATATATCAGCCGGAACACGTAAAGTTTTTTCCACGTAGGGCCACTTATTCTTTATCAACACCTGAAAGAACGTACATACATCATTCAACTAAACATAGATGCCAGTAGTGTGCTATATTTCGTGTCAAAAGATGGCGTTGCACGTACCGTAAATACAGCCAACGCCGCCTTGCGGACAAATTGAACTGCCAAAACCAAAAACGTTGATTTTGACCGAAACATTTTATTAATATGTTTACTTGAACGTGGAAATGTTGAACGCATGATTGAAAAATATATCTTTACGCTTAAACTGTTTTGTAAAAAATTGTTTAGTGCCAGTTTTTTTCTGATATTATGATTTTCTTTGTAGTCTACTCAATATATATTATTTTTATTGGGTAGGTTTCATAATATTTTTATGAGAATAAAAGTAAATAAAATTTTCATCAAAATATTTATTTAAAATTAATTTAAAAAGTTTTTACTTCGTTTAAGGATGAATGGCAGGTATCTAGTTTCCCCGAAAAATTTGGAGAAGTTATTTCTTAATAAATCTAAACTTTGAACGTTATTATTATTATTTTTAAATAACATGGGGTGTTATGGTAAAATGGTGTATTGACGGTAAAATCTCAATGAAATACATGGTTAAATCTCCGAAGAAAGAAATTTTATACATACATATTCAGTAACTAAATTACGAGAAAAAATAACGATTGCTGAAAAATATTAAAAAAAAAAATGTACTGAAATGGAATGATTTTTGTTTATTACATACTAGCGCATTGGCCCGGTGTTACCCGGGGATATTAATTTAATTAAACATAAAGTAATCATGCCCACTCGACATGCCCACTCGACATACCCACCCAACATGCCCACCCAACATGCCCACCCAACATGCTCACCCAACATTCCCACCCAACATGCTAACAACACACTGTTCACCACGAACTGTGTTTTTCGGCTTCATGAAATTTATACAAAATATCCACAAATTATACACCTAAACTTAACCTATCCATTATTGAAAACCGGAATAAAATCCATTCAGTAGTTATTGAAAAAATCGTGTAAAATTATATTTTCTCCCATGAAACACCAGGTCTTATCTTAGAATTTGTATGAAAATCAAAAATAAATAAATAGGTTACCTTTCTTGAAAGTTCTTTAATGTAATTTATAAAAATCCGTTTATTTATATTGTAAATTACATATTTTTCATTCAAACTCATGGTGGAAAGATATATATTTGTAGGTATCATGATTCAAACTGACATTCACATATAGTAATTGTTTTCAGCGTCTTATATTCCATAGCTACTGTGTTTTTCTATAAATGACAGTTTTATGCTCTGACATCATAGAAACAAAAGACGCTGTGCAAAAGATTCCCTTTCATCTTTTGATGTTAAATTTTAGATTTTCATAAAATATTATTAGCCACGATACTGCTCGTAAAAATTATCTGACTATTGCTGAAAACCGCATTGAAATCGGTTCAGTAATTTCGGAGTCTATAAGCCACACACAAACGAACATTCATTTTTATATATATAGATTATTTCATATACATATGTGAGCATATGAACTACTAATATTATTATTTTCATTGCATTTGTATGTTCCACGTATGTTCTAAATAGTGTTATTCAATAATATTTGAATTTTTTTTTCATATCATCAACACAAATATTAATTTTTTGGGTAAAAGTCTAAAATAACAGTTAACAATGTTAAATAAAATTCTAAACAAAATTATTAATATATGTAGTTTATGTACTCGTAATGTATAAACCAATTTGATTTTCCTACAAGCATTTAAAGTGAATATTACATACTTTGATTTTAATCGTTCATTGCATATAGATTTACATTATTTTTGACTCAGACTGTATCTGCCATACATTCTTAAAACAAACTTCAAAATGTAGGTATGTACCTTTATAAGACCGGGAAACATTCCAGGTAATACCGTTTTTGTTGTTGTACATCATTTCAAGTATTTCCATATTTTCTAGTTTCTCGTTAAATATATTCCCAAGGTAGTTAAAAGTTTTTTGTTTGTAATCGAAAAATTCGACCTTTCCGTTATTATGTTATACGATACATGTAATTTAAAACTTTTCTTTTACCACTAACTCATTTTTCTTTACATGGGATAAATTAATGTGAATTTCACTTTACTCAACATAAAATAAGGATTGTTACGAAAGTACATAAATAGTTTATAACATTAAACAAATAAATCTGAATAAAATTTGGTTATAACTCACTATAACATAAAATAACTAACATGAGTTGTATTATTTTTTTATTTTAGATAAACTTAAAAAAAGAATAATATTTATATGTACAAACAAAAAAAATTAAAGTATTTTCACCAATTTAGTTTACAATTTATTAAATTATAATACTTTTAGCTACGTTAAGAACCACTAGTTATAATTAATAGTTTATCTATTAGAAAATGTACTATATGTACTTTTATAACAATTTAGAATTATTTACTATTATAATCCAAAAAAATGTATACACTTAAATTTTTATTTTTATAACTAATGTTTCATAAAAACGTTAATATTTTATTGCACAATGCCGTTTACCCGAAAATTGTTTATTTACGTTACTCATTTCGTTATAAAAATGTTTTGGTACTGTTTTTTTTAATCTTTATTATTATGTGTATTATATTATGTACATAAAAATTTCATTTTAATGTTACTGTTGGAAATAACGTAATTTGATAATTATATAAATTTTTTACCAGTACGAATCACGACATAAATAAAAAATATGTTTACTGTTACAGAAAAAATTTACTTAGAAAATTAAATTTCGTTATTTGTGTAACGTTACTCAGCAAATAACTATTTAAAAAAAATATTAAATAAAACAATTACCAATTTAATATTATAGATAATGTAAAGTAATAACAACTGCAAATATAAATACAATATTAAATCGTTTGAATCAGCTTATTTGAAATCAAGGTACAAGGTTTATAAAAATAAAATAAACAATATATCATTTATAATTAAGCGATACGGAGGTAAATGGATTACGAAAATTGCGTTCGATTCCGTGCAAAAAATAATGTGGAAATTGAATCCAAAGATAGTTGTTACGTAACACGGTATCTACAGCAGGTAAGGCACACTGCAGTAGTCCTAAATCTTTTTCAGCTAGTTAATCTTTATATTTATTGCTAATCATTTATACGCAATGCAGCATTTTCTTAGCTTTCTTTGAATTATGTCCTCGTTTCGTATATTTTAGTGACTTTTTCTTTCGAAATAAGAAAAAAATATATAGATGTTTCAATATAATCAGTATATATTAATATACATAGATTCTTTACTTAGTTTATGTCAGTTTTGTTCATATATTATCAAAATATTCATAGCAAAAAAGTCAATATTCATAGCTCTGTATATAATTATGGTAAAAATTAATGTATTGAAATAAAAATAAAAAATATTTTAAGGCTTGAAATCTGTACTCTCCATATTTTTTTTGCCAGATTTGTGGAGTTATAAAAAATGAATTATTTGTTGCAAATTTTAATTTCAGCTTCAAAACGCTTTATTACTTAATTTAAAATGTTTTTTTACAATTTAATATTTTAGAGAAACAGTTCTGTAAGCTTATAAAAATTAACCTACAACTTGTCTTGGAGTTGGAAGCATAAAATTTTAACTTTATTGAATTTTTTATAAAAGTTTTTTTTATATTTTTTAAATTACATAAAGAGTATTTATATTTTAATTCAATTCATAACGATAATAACCTACACAATTGTTGAAACTTTCACGAATAATAAAAATATATACAGAAAAATTGAAAACCCTCCTCCTTTGGTCAGATTCTGATAAAAATTAAATGGGGCCATCTCCGGAGTATATAAAAAAAAAACATCCAAAATTGGTGCGTATTTGTCGGCGTTATGCCCAAACATACATAAAAATGTAATTTAATTGATAGCCTTCTCCTTTTTAAAGTCGTTTAATAATTATTATTAGTCCTGAATGAGTCGTCACTTATCTGACAATATGTATATAAGTATTGTAGTAAGAAAAAATAACACGCGTTGTTATGCATATATTAAAAAAGTACTGCTAAAATTATTCCTCAAGAGGTATACAATAAAACTCGAAATTTTTCATAAACACCTTACAATGGCAACTATTATCATAAAAAACTAATTATTATTAAAATTCATAATCACTGGTTTCTGAATTTAATCGAACAAGAATATTCTAATTGTAAGTACAGCATTTTTATTAGGTTTCACCAATTTTTACCATAATTATAAAAAAAATAGAATATTATCTACTTTACTATTTTTTTATTTTGTTTCTTCTATTTATTTTATAATATAATATATATTATATCTATGTAGTTACAATATTTATAAAATAATGTATAACATATTTATTGAATTTTTTGAAAGGATTTTAATAAGTATAATGTATTCTAAAATCGATGCCTTTAATTCGTAAAATCTTTTGTCATGCAAAAAATAACAACAAACAATATTTTCTTATCACCAGTAATCGATATACAAGAAATACAATAAATTTTAAGAAGACAGGAAAACAGGAAAGCGTTTGGAAAAGATTTATTATTGCGAAAAATGAGAAAAGATAAGTACGAACATGCATGTATATATAATCATTAAAAACTATGTGTTCTTTAAATAAAAGCATATATTTCACAAATATAACATTTAAAAATATATATTTCAAGTAAAAATATTCAAAACAAAACAGATACAAGAAGATAAATCATTGTTCCATTTTTTGACAAATAATTTGTATTTTATATTTGCTTTACTGTATTTATTAAATTATTGTTGCACATCAAAATTTTAATCTACAAAATAAAAATGGAAAATACATAAATGATTCTTAACAATTTATAGTATTTTTTATTTTAAAGGTTTTAAATCTTAATGTTTATGTGACCTAATATAATTGCTAATGTGCACAAGTGCAATTCACAATAAAATAATTTAATAAATAAATTAAAAAACTAACGGTATGAGACAAGTATGCAAAGTTCGACTCACACTTGACAAAATCTTTTATAATTAATTTATATCATACTTACTCTACATAAACTTAATTGCAATGGTAGCTTTACAAATACAGATATATTTTCTTAGACCAATCCATTCACCTGATCCTAGTTTTATTGTTTGTTTTTCTTCCTTTGTTCAAATAATAATTAAAGAGAATACTACCGTTAAACGTATGTTTTTATTGTATCTTTTATTTACTTACTTCAGAATAAAAGCTATTTTCTCAGATACTTATTTCTCTGAAATGGTTTATATTGTAGATATATTATTTTATTCATACGTGTATATTTTCATTTAAATATAATTATCCGTTTAGTTTTATATGTACCTCAAAAATCATGACTACATTTATATTATTATAGTACCTAGTATAAACGTAATGATATTTATTATAATTTTCTTTTTTAATTTAATATTTCTATGACTTCAATTTAATCAAACCATGAACTTTTGTATTTTCGATTTAATTAGAAGTATGTATGATCTTGACTTCTGGGTGTAAGCCGCGTCAGTTTGGTCGCGTTATCGGCCAACGTTTCGTCACATTGCAGTGGACATCTTCAGGGCTCTTCTAAAGAATGCAATGTGTGACGAAACGTTGGCCGATAACACGACCAAACCGACGCGGCTTACACTCAGAAGCTAAGACCAACAGAAATATGTTTGTTTTATAAAAAAAAACAAGAGTGAACAATTTAAAGTTTTATATTTTCCATTTTTTTTTAAATTTGATTTTAGTAGACAGATTTAAGATCGGCGTATTAAATTCTGTGAAATGACAAATTACACATTAAAAATTCCACTTTGTAACGAAAATTGACAATTTTTAAGATTTTGGATTTTTTTCAATTTATGTCGGAAATTTTTTTTTACCGAATTTTTAAGAATGATGTATGTCATTAAATAGATTTTGACACACTGATTTCAAATCCATCAACGAAAATCAATTCCGATCACCTGCACTGATTCGAAAGTTACGGTTATCTATCTATTCGATAATGAAAAAAATAAGGACCTTTAAGTTAAATATAATATAAATAGTTCAGGAAACAAAAACACAGCTCCATATAAACTTCTAAATAATTCCAATAGAAATGATACTTATACATATTGTTCCCAGTACTTAGATGCATCTTTTCAGAAATATCCCCATATGTAGGTGTTGAGCAAAAAAAGATACACTTATTTTAATTTTGGTTTTTGGTATTTTTTTTTTAATGAAGTGCTTTCTTAATATGGTTGTATCTTTTGAACTAAAGAACTGACAAACTTTTTTCATGGACCTAAATTGTTTAAAATCGAATGATTTAAATTAATATAATTTATTATGTTATGTCTTTTATAGTACAAACACTTAAAAATGCATATTATGTCGAATATTTAAAAAAAAATCAAAATGGAGGTACTCTCTTTAGGTTCTTACATAGGTACATTTGAAAAGAAAATATTATTTTTTGTTTAGTCATTTAAGTGAACCTTTCTGTCCAAAAACCAAGTTTTAAAATTACCCCGAAAAATTTATTTCCCTGCCTGGGAGAAGATATTTAAATTTGCTATACACATTATTAGTCAAGTCAAATAAACATAAATTTAAACAACTATCGGAAACTAATTCGGACCAAAATGATTTTTGGTAAAAATGTTCTACTAATGACTCTGGTTATTCTCCAAAATGTTCAAGTTGATCCGAGTTGTGCTACCGTCGCCATCTTAAAAAAATGGCGAATGGGTCACATTTTTCTACAGTTTTTCGCGTTTTTATCTGAAACCGTACATTCTACGAAAACATAGCAAATATCTTTTTTTGTAGAGCATATAATTTTCTTTAAAATAAGATCAAGAATATTGAGATCGGTTAAATATTAATGTTAGGAGAGCTGGGTTTTTGAAAAAATAGTGAACGAAATGTAATTTTTTTACAATATTTTCAATTTTATTTCAGTCTCGATACTATTAATTTAGAAATACTGTGCAAAAGTACTAAATAATTCCAATAGTTATGAAACTTTCCAGGGTTTTAGAATTAGTTGTGAGGAGTATTTTCGTAAAAGTCCTCATTCTTAAGTGTTGAGCCAACCCTGCAATCATGGTTGGAAGAAACAGCTTAAGAGATTATAAAAACTGAAATAGCACCTGAACGGTACATAGAACCAATTTGCAATTACCCTTAAATGACGCAGAATTAAATTTTGCATAGATAATATACATATTTTTTTTTAATTGTGACTAACCTAAGCGGTGATATCGCTGCCATCGTAAATAAATGGCGGACGGGGCACAATTTTCCACGGTTTTTCGCGTTTTTCTTAGAAAATATTCACTCTACGAACACGATGCAAATAACTTTTTTTGTAGAGAATATAATTTACTATAAAATAAGATCAAGGTTATTAAGATCAGTTATGTACTAGCGTAAGGAGCATTGTGACTTTAAAAAAATATAGTTAACTACAAAACATTTTTTTGCATTTTTTTCGATTTTAGTTGACCCTGATGTTATTTCGAAATTTTTTTGTAGAATCTTATTCAAATATCAGAAATTTTCGCGTATAATAAAAACCAAAAACTTCAAGATTAACGCAGTGGTAACGAAAAAAGGTTATTTTTTTTAACTACTACATTGCTGTATACCAGAACAGATACGTTCCTATTACAGTATTGATGTAAAAAATTCAAATTATGAACATATTCCATTAAATATATTATAGAGTATTATTATAAGTATTACTTCAACAACATTACAGAGTATATGATGTATTATTAGAAACGGTTTAGGGAAGAATTTCGGTCCGGGTATTTGTGAAAAATTAACCGATTCACTGCAAATATTTGCGTGTTTATTTAACTATATTAAATAGTTAATTTCAGTAGCCAAACAATATACTTGGGTCAACTTTTATAGGATCGTAACAAGACAGGTACAATAGATCCATCTATTTTATAAACAAAAGGCATACAAATAAAGGAGCAACTAATTCATTAATAGTATGGAACCATAATTATTTCATATTCTATAATATTTAATGTTCTTATTACCTTAATGTGAGAACCCCAATCCTTACATTTTAATCCTGTAAAGCCGATAAGGCCTTAGTATTCATATTTTAGCCTGAAAATGTTACTATAGTCCAGGGAAGAAAAACACAGCTTAATTTATTAATTAACTCAGCTCCATATAAACATTCAAATGAAATGAAACTTATATATGTTATTACATTATTTTATTTTAATACATAGATGAATATTTTCACATATATCCCTATATGTATCTAATTGTAAGTGTAGAGCAAAAAATTATATCGATATTATTAGTTTTGGTTTTTAGTGATTTTTTTTACGGTACGTTTTGGTAGGTTTCCTTAAGATTCTTAACTAAAGAACTTACAAACTTGTTTTTACAAAGCGAAATTATTTAAAATCGAATGTTTTAAAATTATAATATTATAAAAAAGAATCGCACGGACAACATGTTTGTAGCCTAAAAATATTTATAATTTTACTGTTTAGTCATATTTATAACATAAGTACACATAAAATTTTAAAAAGGGTGCATTTTATAATAAAATAATTTTTTTTTCGATTTTTTAATTTTTGACGAACCTATTGTTAAATGCAGGTCAATTTAACACATTTTTCTCTCTTTTCTACTCAATATGTCCTAAGCTTATTTTAGTACAACCATTAAATAACTTTGAAAAAGCTTAGGTGTGGATTTTGAACACAAAATTGAACAAGAATGGTAAATTTTCATAAATCGCTATGTTTGTAGTTCTACTAGATGTGATTAAAATTGATTAAATATGTTTTTTTAATATATCCGAATGACACATCTTATAGATTATTTGCTACTCTTTAATTTTTGTCCTGTAATTTTTTCACGTACAAATAGTCATATGAAAATAGTCAATTGCCATAGAGTGCGACATACCGTATGCAAATATATAGCCATACTTTCTCCGTGCTCTACCACGAGAACGGTTGTTTCTTTTTAAAAATGGAAAGAACCTTTTTTCTTAAGAATTTTATAACACACCATTTATATAATAACCCTTATTGAGCTCCGAGTAATAGGAAGCGAGATATTCGTTAATAAGTGTTTTTCGTCATGTTAGACCTTCAATATCTCGCAACGCCGACACGATATCGTTGGGGACTTTTTACACGTTATTTATAACACTGTAACGAAGGTGTATACAAAAATTCAGCTAACTGCTATTTTTTTCCCAGATTGAGTGCATTTATATCAAAAATTACTGGACTATTTATGAAATTGTTCGTTACTCTGACTACTACTGTTTTAACGAACAATTTTCTAAGTTTGGAATTAAAAAAAAACATATCTCCTGTATGGTACATAGTACAAATTTGCAATTAGGCTCAAATGACGCGAAATTAAATTGCACACAGACAAAAATAACATATTTTTTTGATTTGGGCCCGAAAAGTAGGTTATATTTGTGGTACAAGATGGAATTATATATATTTTTTATGTTTAACTGCAAATTTAGCATAGTTAACGGGATCACATTTAAAAAAATGTTCTCTGTATCTATAAAGAACTTAGTTCTGCGTCATTTGGGCCTAATTGCAAATGTGTAGTATTTATCGTTTCGGAGATATTCCGATTTTTATAAACACTCAAAATTGTTTCTTTCAACCCTGATTGTAGGGTTTGCTCAACACCTAGGAATGGGGACTTTTCAGAAAATACTCCTCACAACTATCTATAAATCCATGAAAAATCCCTGAACTATTGGAATTATTTGGAACTTTTGCACAAGTTTCCTGAACTAAAATATTAAATCCAGAATATTCAACAAAGTGATTTATCTTCTGTTCGAATTGTCGATATCATTTATAGTCAACTATAATATATCACTAGAAAAATAATTAAATTATAACGTCAATACAAAATTCTATTAAAACCGAAAATAACGAAAGCTATATATAAAAATAACTGGATATTATCTAAAATTGGGTATATCAAAACCGCTATAAAACAAAAAGTTAAAATAATTTATAGCTGTTTTAATGTGGTTTTTATTACTGCACAGCTATTGAAAAATCTGGAAATGCAAATGATGTCATTCGCACAATTCTCATGTGCAAATGATATTAATGCCTGTTCGTGTACTTTTTATTGGAAAAAAATGATCGATTATTGGATTTATTTTGTGTATTTAAAAAAAAAATTCAAAGATCTTTGTATTTTTCTGAAATTATGTCATACAACTTTTTTATTATTGTTTTAAGTTTTCGATTATATGTATTTAATTTTATTTATTCTTCTTCATGATTTTTATATCATGTGAGTTAATTATCTGATTAATACATTAATAAAACATATTAGAAAGAACGAGTAAAATATGTGCAAATATCAATATGAACTAATTATCATTAATTTTCTTAACAGTGTTCTATTTATTTGACTAAAAGTAGATACAATTAAACCTCAAATCCCCCTAAAAAACTTAAAAACTATTACAAACAAAGAACTAATATGTTCCACTCTTATCCTTCGAAAATTACTTACTAATTACTTTCGATAAAAATAAATAAAATGGTACTGTCGACTTATACAACAACTTCCTGTCAATAGCTACTAAAAACAACATGTATCTAACACCACTTTATTCTCATTGAGAGACAAAATTTCTCTGTACCCCGTTTTTTTAAATGAAAAGGTTTCACAAATGGTTCCTTCAAGTGATTTGGTTTTAATTACTTTTTTTATCATTCTGTAAATAACATACCATAAAAAGTAATTTAAATACACGAAAAGTGATGGAGGTAATGTTTACAACATTCAACCTAATTTTAATGTATAATATACATATGTTTTATACATTTTTCTTGTTTTTTTGGGTGTTAGTTAATTAATTATATAAAAAACACTAATTTTTCAAATTATTTATTTCTATTCAGCGCTTCTCAGGCGCAAATGGTATCAGAAATTTTATTCCTTTCTTCTAAAGAAGAAAATAAACGTGTAAACTAGTGTCTTTTATATAATTAATTAACCTACACTCAAAAATACAAGAAAAATATTTAATAATGGTCATATATCTACTTCTACATTTAAAATATACATTATACTATATTATATTTAAAATTAAATATTGTATCGTAAGGTAACTTTTTTGTAAAAAATAATTTCTTGAAAACAGTTCCAATATAAATTTTAGATAAAAATATTCTCTACAAGATTCAATTAAAATATTTTTTTAATCTCCAACCGTTTCAAAAATAACCAGAAAATTTTTAAAATTGACAAGAGATTTTTTTCGAAAATAGGGAGCACATTCACAATATAGAAGAACTTAAAATTCCATGTTTTTCAGTTTCAACGTTTTGGCTATAGAGCATTCACACACTGACAAATAGACACGTGTAATTACGTTGAAATCTTTAGTTTGATTATTATACAGTATAACTTATCTAGGTATAAAAAAATGATATCAATACACATGCCCTTGGTTATCATATTTGATTTTTCAACGTAAATGTCTCTGAGTAGAAATGTTTGCACATCCCTGCTCTACGTTAGAAAGCAAGCCATGATTATGCTTGTCAAATTTGCGTACATATTGATACATATGTATTACATTTGAATGACCTCAGATTTCATATAATATTTGAATGCTGCAATAAATGATAAATGATCGTACCAAAACTATACAAACTTTTTTGAAACAGTTCCAAGAACTGACTATAAATTTATCTAACCAGGTTAATGTCCATTTATGTGTTCAAAACAGCCAAACTATTTTCACAAATGGATGAGGTGTAGGTATTTAATATATTCTATGTTAATGTTTACTAAATTATCAGAGACGATTTTCAAATACATATATGGATGTGTATATTGAAATACACAAATATTTACACTAATATACATGGAGTACTTATAATAAACGATGAAATGTATACAAATATATTTACAATTTTGATAATTCGTAATTCAAGTTAGTACTGCTTTGTTTATTTTTAATTAAAAAACTATTGGCGTAAATTTGCACATATATGTAATTAACTGTACCTATATAGATTGCTCTAATTATGAAATTATATGTAATGAACATACAATCATATTTAGTTATAATAGATACTTGTGATATTTCATAAAATTCATAACACGAACTCTAGTAACAATAATGTATATAGTTCTCAGTACAAATAAATAGAATAAAATAACAATGAAATTTATCAAAATCTATTAGAGAACATATGTATTTATATTTGTTAAACAATTTAAAATAAATTTGGAAAAAAAATCGTAAGTGCTGATAATTTTTTGTGATCTCGAAATCATTATAGATATTCCCAGATTTTTTTTTCTTAAATTGTAAGCTTTTATTTGATACCCTACTCGCCTGGATTGAATTTAAAAAAAATCGTAACCCGTGTGACCCTTTCAAATAGCGCCAAATAAATTTTTACAGTATTATTTTTTCTGATTTTTGTACTGAACACTTATCAAATGAAAATAGGATGGATTTTATGAATTATTGAAATGATAAAAAAGACTTTCTAGTTGTTTAGACTATATACAGTGATTAAAATTTACCATACTATCATGCTGAATTTTAAAGAAAATTGTCTATATGAAATATAGATGAATTAATTTAACTATTCAATTTTTATTTCCTGAAAACTGTTTAACAACAATTTTTATATTCTGTTTATTTATATATCCTACTGTCAAAATAATAATAAAAACAATAAAAAATATAATCATAAAAAAATGCTTGTCTCATAATTTTCCAACCAGTTTACAAAAGATAGAAATTGGTTAAAGAAATTTAAAAATATTAAACCGGAACCGTCCCGGTTCAGGAAACTATATGTATCGATTCGACTCCCTAGCTTTAATAATATGAAAAATTCTGCAAAAGTTACTCCAATGGACTGATAACAATGTTTGTGGGAACATTGTCAGAACAACTTTACATTTCAATGTCAGGTTTAAAAAATTAATTCCTATTCCGTAATTTAAACTCTTTAAAATGATTAATGCTTCCTGGAAATAATAAAACAGTTTTTATTACTCTGTAATGGAACGCGATTTCTCTTCTAAAAAAATTATTTTTTTAACAAATATGGTAACAGAAAACATACATGCTGAACAAAAAATTGAAAATATATTATACTTTCCAGGAAAGTCAAGTAATAAAAAACAACAACAAAAAATATCTACTGTACTGTTAGTATTAACTCAAATGTACATTGGGAAACGTCGAGGGACAACAATAAATTTTCCCCAGAAACAAGTTCCGTTTTTTTTTAAACGTAGGTAGATATGGTATAGTTTTAGCGAACAACGAATGTAGTTTTATTTTATCAAGTTTTGTCATAATTTAAAAACAAAACATGTACCTTTTGGTAAAACATTTTCAATTTTAAATGATCTCATCAACAATAGTGGTATGTATAGATGATATCCACTATGTGTGGATGATTGGTTTCGATCAGTAAATGGCATATAAATTGGACATACATGTGTGCTTGTGACCGAACATACGTGCTATTTCACGGTATCATACTATAAAGTCAAACCATTTTGTATATTTTATACATTGAAATTTTTCGTTTTGAAAACTAGTACGTTTCAAAGTTCTTACAAACACTTTTATTTCAGATACCCACGAAAACTAACAGGTTTGAAATTTTATCAAAAAAATGGGTGTGACTGTGTCGAGATGCACAGTCGAAGGATTGACGTGAATACGTGGAAGTGAGATTAAATAAAACTCAAATCAATGAATTGATACATCTTTAATTTTTTTGTTTGAATATTTGTAAAAATGACAAAAAATGTTGCCGTCAATTTAGTTTTAATAAAGAAATATATATAACTAATATTGTATAATACAGTTATTTCTTATGATTTGTAGGAACACAAAAAAATTAATTAGTACGAAATTAACTTTTTATTTTTTTATTAAATTTAAAAAAGTTTAATCAAAAATTAAAAACGATAGGTCATAGAGAATATTCTAATATCATGTCATTTTTTTCAATTCATTTAATTAATAGTAAAAGCGCAATTTAATTTTTTGTTGTTGTTTTTGTATAATTTGTAATTTATCATCCATTAAAACTCATTAAATATTTTGATTTTTACTTGTACCTCGTAGATCTAATCGTGATCTATAATTTTAGACCAAAACCCGCGTGATAGCTACTCTGAGTGTCGAGATATACTGATTATAAATTTACGCTAGTGCGCAAAACTAATCTCTGCGCGTTACAAGTTTCTGAAATGCCCATCCAATATCTAGCTTGAAACTCTACACGTTATTCACGTCAAAAATTTACACGTTTGAATTATTATCAAGTATTACTATAGGAATGAATACTGTGTTTTTTTTTTAAATATTAATATTTAAAGAATCCAAGATTTTTGTACGAACGTTTTTACCATGCTTTGAATATTGTCAATTTTATTTTAATGAATGTATATTAATAAATTAACTCGACCATGTAGTGCATATAATTCTAAACATTTAGTAAACCTTAGTTCATAGTACCGTGAAAAGACCCGTAGTTTTAGCTTTCATTCATTAAACGAAATTTTTTATCTCAACGCAAAAATTTCACTTTCAATTCACGCAACCAAATGAAACAGTTTCGGTTTACAAATACATTCACATTAATCTGGTCTTTTCTGTATCGTACACCCACACCAACAATATGAGTTTTTTCCTACTTCAATTCACAGGAACACACTAATAAATAACTTGAATTGAATTTGTTATTTAAAGTATAACATAAAGAAAACAATACATACGTATATAAATTGTTACTTTTGATAATGTCGTATTCTTTTCTTTTTAAAATTCCGTATCGAAATCGAAATAATAAACACTGTTGAATCGTTTGGCCTGGAAAGTTGAGATTTTGGCTTAATTATAATAAATAATATACCTACCTAACAGAGGCGAGGCGTAAAATTTTTAATAAGGGAAGCATATTTTGTCAATCCTCTCTCTCCTATTAACAAAAAACCTAGTTATGAAACACCTTAAGTTCAAAATTTTACTTATTTAAATAAATTCTTATATATTTATATAGTAACTAAATGATTCTACTTCTTATTTTTTGTATTTTAGTCGATATTTGTATGACGAGTTGAAGTTCACTGTAGGAAATTTCATTAAAAAATTTCAAATTTTTGATTTCGTTAAAAGTATGTTTATTGTATAGAAAATGACGTGAAAAGTTGAAATTTTCAAACCGCAGGACTGTATCTCGAACCGTTCTCGAGATATAGCCTCTCAAAGTTTTAGTTTTTTCAAATTTTTGGAGATAAAAGGCCATAACTTTTGAATGGGTGATCGGAATTGATTTTAGGTGACGGATTTGAAATCAATGTGTCAAAATTTATATAATGACATGTATAATACTTTAAAATCCGACAAAAAAAATTAGGTCAAAAATCGACATTTTTTCGATTTTTCGCGAATTTTTTTTTTTCGAGCTTTAAAGTATCATACATGTCATTATATAGATTTTGACACGCTGATTTCAAATCCGTCAACTAAAATCAAATCCGACCACCCGTTCAAAAGTTATGGCCTTTTTTCTCCAAAAATTTTTGTTAGTACGGAGAAAATATTGTTGGAATAATATAAATAAAAAATTCCGATTTTAACTATGTTAGTATTATTGTTGAATATATATCTTAATAATGGTCTATATATGTAAAACGATTCAAATAAGAAAATCCTATTTTAAATGTCACGTTTGACATTTACTCCGGATCTGGATAATATAAGCAAATCATATGTATGGCAAAATATATACAATACACATGTCGATATCAATGCATAAAAATATAATACAACTTCAATATAACATTTTATTTCATGTCGTTTATATAAGAAAGTAAACATAAATTTTGTATTTTCGATTTCAGTGCTGTAAACAAAAAAAAGCAATGCTTCATTTCAAAATATGTACGCATAAGCGTAACCTAAAATGTATAAGGGTTCATACTTATTTTATATTATTTATTTAGTTAAAATTTAAATACATTTTTAAAGGGCTGACGGAACTAGAGTTGATAAAAAGTAGCGTAATTTGCAAAAATGTATTCATATAATACAATTTCAGCACCTCCACCAAGGTTTTTAAAACGACAAAGAATAATGTCGCGATTTATAGTACAAGATATTTAAATAACGATAATGGTTGTTATACTTTTTGTTCTGAAAATTCACGCTCTTGTAAGCAGCATATTGAAATATTTTAACAAATTACTTTTTCTTCAAATTTTTTTATACTTGAAGGCATAATGATAACGGCATTCATAATTTTAAAATTATTAAAGTTAGTGTTTAACCGTTATTTCATAAACATTCTATTATTTGATGGAATCTTAAATTTCTTTAAAAAAAATCTTAGTTCACGTTATATGGAAAATAACTGTACCATTCATCTTTTTTTTTTATAACCATATTTAAGTTTAAATTATTTATATAAATATGAAATTATGTGGATAAAAATTATTATTTAGGAACTTAAATTGTAGCTTACAATTAGGGAGAGAGCTTACGAGTGTCGATGGGCGTTTTTTTATGATAGGGGGGTCAAAATCCGGGCTGAAATAGTAAAAATTTTGTATAGTATATTATCAAGTAATAAAAAAACCTAAAAAATGATGCAATTATTTTATGTTTCATGTAATTGGGTTGGTTTGGCACAATTCAAAAAAATGTTTTGAGAAGATTATGTTTAATTTGATTTTTATTTTTATTTTTATCTTTTAATTGATCAATTTAAAAAAAAAAATTCAAGCGTATGCAGAATCAGCCAAAAAATACAAAAAAAAATTTTTTTAGTCCAACCGCAAAATTTGTTGACTTCTTTTAATTATTAAAATTTTTCTTTTTTTCTATTTATTCATTACACACACACAAAGTGAGTGAAGCTATATTTGCAATATTCATTTTTCACATGGAAAATCAGAGAGCTTTCTTATTCGATACAATCAAAAGTCACTAAAAAAAACATTTATTTAATTTAGTTTCAAATGTTAAACTTCAATTTAAACCATTTTTAAAAATGTACCATTACAAAATAATCATAATTTGAATGTGGTCTACCTAATAATAATGTATGTTTACATATGTAAAATAACAATATGTTTTAAAAATAAAATCTATAATTAGCTAATTAATTGATAAATGTACTAATATAGATTTGTATTATAACCATCCGGTAACGTGAGCTGTGTGTTACGTTGTGCAGATTTTAAATCTGGTTAAATCAATCAATAATATATCCATCAGATTACTTGGTGGAAATTGTTAATCGTGTTATGGATCCAAAATTAACCACTCAATTAGTGATGTTGTTGATGACAGAGAAAAATTAAATTCCAGAATTTGCATACAATCATTAAATGATCTAGAAACGATACTCAAATAAGTGTAAACATATTGTTTTTATTATTTAAGTAAGTTATAAAAAACAATTTTTAAACTTTTTAATAATAATATACTATATTTTATAAAAAAAATTAGAATAACATTATTAAATTTTATACAAAAATATTTTAAATTTTGTACAGAAAAATTACAAAAATACGAAAACTACTGAACCGATTTTTGTAGAAATTTCACTGTAGAAATCTTTAGCTTTCGTTATTAGTTTAAACTATATAATAATTAATTTACGACAAGCTCGAATTGATAAAAATTTACAATTTCTATATTTTAATTAAAAAGAATATGATACCCTACAATTTTAGAACAGCCAGTTGCGTGGACATTTACCCATTTTAATATATATGTAGGCGGAGCCATGGGAAAATTCTGCATAGAATCTATTATGAAAGATTATAATTTTGTTATCTCGTATATTTCAGGATACCTAAAAAAAATCTGATTAAAAATACACTCATTTTAATTATCGTATGAAATTTAATAATATCAAATAAGTTTGACAATATAATGTTAAGCGCGGTAGAATATAATAGTATAAATTAAAATTGTTCAAACGTAACTGGAATTCATAAAACAAACAACATAATTAATATTGAACGAAATAAACAAAATTAAATTTATGTAGGACTTCAATGAAATTATGAAATATGGGTTAATTTTCTGTATTAAACCTGCTTAAAATTCAGTGAAGAAAAATAATGATAACGCATTATTACGTATTCATTTTATAACAAACAGGATATTAGTAATTAAAAGTATAATATCCTTATTTACAATAACACGAAACCATTTTTTAGTAAAAAAGGTGGATAGTTTTATTCCAAAATAAAATTTTATTTGGGCGTGTTTTTAAAAACTGGTTGTTCAATAAACGTAGACACTATCATTTTTAGGTCAAGACAATTAATTTTATCTATAAGTTCATAAAATTATGATAGTTGCCAAGATAAGAAATATTTATAACATAAATAAGGTACTGGCACCAGTCTTCAATATGGCTATTTTGTAGTTAAATGTACTGAATTAGAAATATTTGTTTATATTTGATTACTACCATTTCTGAATATTAATTTGTATACATTTAACTGTCTTACAACGTGATTTGATGACAATTGACCAATAGATGTCAAAATGGTGGACATTTAAACTAATTATTAGTATAATTTATTAATGAATTATTATTATATTATCATAGCAACTGCTTTACATTGTTTCAAATTTGGCGATTCTTTCTTTTATATCTTTTGTGTTTTTATATACTTATCATTTATCATTTTATAATCATCAGCAAGTGTCCATCACTGCGTACTCATTACTGGTTTTACTTTATTCATTACATGAGAAAAAACAAACAAAATAAAAGGCTGTAATGTAAAAAAAACTATATTTGCGGACTTTGGTAATTTAATTGATTAAATAAAGATTGACTTGTTTTTATTAGTAACATGAGTACATGAGAATTACAAAAAAGAAGCCCGTAAATTTCAAAAACAGTAAACTTTGCTCTTATAGCGGCCATTACTGGTGTCAGTACCTTATACACACAAATAAATTTAATTCAAACAATTTCTACTACTTATATTAAAGTTATATAAAAGACACTAATAAGACTATTAAGTTCGGTAATGATTATTATTATGTTATTGACCAGACGTCTGAAATAGCTCACAAAACTTAATATTATTCGAGCGGTTACGTCAAGAGTACCACATAAAAGCAGTGTTTACCATTTAAGTGTATATGGCGTTTAAATGTTGAACACAATCAATGTTCTAATTGTAGCTTGAACTGAATACAATTACAATTATCTGCAACAAAAGAGAATGTGTTTGATCTTAATTTTATGCCCGTATTCATAGAAAACGTTTAAAATAACGTAAAAGGTAATGGTGTGTTCTTACCGCTATTTTTACTTTTATATTGAAAATCTATTTATACTACTTCATATTGATTGTAATAATATTTTCAAAATAGAGAAAATGAGAATTTTATTAAGAAACTGAAAAACCCCATTTGAAATTAGATACTTTAGACTTTCAAATGACATCAAGCCCATTAAAATTGCTTCATTAGAACGCGTGCTAAAGTGAGTTTAAAAAAAAAAACTAAAACTTCATATCTGACATTGTCAAAACGACCACCACACCCCAACTTAAGATCATTAAAAATTTTCTAATTAAATTTTCAACAATATCAAAAATAGTGCAGTATCATTCCCAAAATATTATAGAACACAAATAAAATTTAACTTTCGTGTTATATTTCGGGTCTATTTGACCCAAATGGCTATAACATTATTCTTAATAATTTTATCATATTAAGATCTTCATATTAAATTAATTTATTACCACATTGCAGATGCAACTATAACAATATTAAAGTTTCTAAGTACGTGCTGTCAGTACAGTATTTTTAAAATAAAATGATATGAGCTACTAAGTGAGCAAAAGGAATCATTATTAAAGTTTACAAAGTCTATTGTTGCACGTTAACTTTTAGTCTAGTTAAAAGTCATTCCATCCTTTATCTTCATCATCAATGTTTTGTCGACCATTGTAAAAGTTTTTATGGAGTCTCAGAAAAACCGCGCTGATGAAATTCTTTCTAAGACTTGATGAGAAAAAGAAATAGATAGATGTATGTATCAATCGACATATGTTATCTTCTTGAAGAATATGTTTTTTTTTAAATACAGATACAAGTAATTTTTTGTAAAAAATTAATAACTATTAATTTTTTGTAACTATAGGTAATGTTACATACAATTTAGTTAGTTATCTTAAGATATATAAGGTATTGGTACCAGTTATGGTAAGGTTTACTGTTTTTGTGATTGACGGACTTCTTTTTTGTAATTCTCATTAACTCATTTTACTAATAAAACAAGTACCTCTTTATTAAATCAATTTAATTACCAAAGTCCTCAAATATGTTTTTTTTAATTACAGCCTTTTATTTTGTTTATGTATTTTCTCCAGTAATGAATAAAGTAAAACCAGTAATGGGTACTCAGAAATAGACACTTGCAAATGTTTACAAAATGATAAGTACTTCGACACAAAAGTTATAAAATAAAGAATTGTAAAATTTGAAACAATGTAAAGCAGATACTATGATAATACATATAATATTATAATATATTTCTAATTTAGTATATTTAATTTAACAAGAATCCAACACTGGTGTGTGATCCAAGACGGGTGCCAGTACCTACATTTAAAAGCGTTATTTTTCATATGAACGATTTGAAATTTTGAAATGAAACTCATCTTCATATAGTGGAATGATGACACTCTCATAGAGTGTGTTAGTTTGACTGATTATTCCACTATATGAAGCATACATTTTAATAATTTATCTAGGGAGAATCTTTTTTCTATAAAAGTACACATCGGATTATACACACAAAAAATACATTTTTTTAATTGTGTACTATTCATAAATTTATTTTGGATACAAGATTAATTAGGATGTGAATTAATTAAAATTACATGATAATAAGAATTTTGAATACTCTGTAATTATGGTAAAAATAATGATATATGAATAGATAAATATACATTTTAAAGATTGAAATCTCTACTTTTTAGAGTTTTTTGTAAATTAAAATTTAATTATTTTTCTCAGTTATTGAATTATAAAGAAAGCAAAAACACGTTTTGTAAAAAAGACGCTCGTAATTAAATATTTTTTTAAATAAAATTTCTTAATGTTATTTTAAAGCATGCAGTTTCCGCTTAGAAATGTTATTTTTATATTTGACTAGCTGGGCCCACGCGGCTTCGCTCGCGTAGACTACGGAATTATTGTTTAGGATTTTTGAAAAATATAGTTTAATTAATTAAGTACAAACACGATTAGTTATTATTGTAATAATAATTTATCAATACCTAAATTACCTAACAAAAACGAATCAGAAGAAAAAAGTACAAATAATTTGTGTTCTGTTTAAATTTAAATGTTAATTATTGAAAACAAAATAAACACAAACGATCAGCCGAGGGACTCCGAATATCTACCGAGCGTACGCGAATCCAGTCTGATGTACTCGCTTCGATGCGGCACGACACCATACATTTAAGATGTTACCTTTATAAATATATTTTAAGATATTTTCTAAACTATACGACCAAATTGGATGCTGTAAAGGGCAAACTATATCTACATTAAGTGCTTATGACGATGAAATCATTTATTACGATATGGATTAATGTTTTGCAGGTCATAAGTCCATGTAAACAGAACCCAAATATTTTATGTTTTTTTTGTAACATAAAAGCAGTCATTGTGGCTAAAATATAAAAGTTAGACATATGGTGTCGCGGACTTAATTTAAGAACTTTTGATTCTACACAATTCTTTATTACATTATTTTGTTCTATATTGAACGGTTTAGGCAGCGTATTACAAAACAGCGCGCCGACGGCAAAAATTTTTCCGACTTGATTTACTATTATTGTCACTGCTTAGTTGTTATGTTATCTAACCTAAAAAAATATAGCCTATAACCTGGCCAGAGAACGTACCTATGAATTAAAAAAAAAAACACGTCAATCGGATAAGTGGTTCTCGAGTGATAAGGTAACTAACGGACAGACAGACAGACAGACAGACAGACAGACAGACAGACAGACAGACAGACAGAGAGACGTTGAGCTTTATATATATTAAGGATGAGAGATTTATTTCCATAGAGTTATTTGATATCGAGGCATTCCTCGAATATCTTGGTCTCATATCGTTCCAATTCCAGCCAATCTCGTCTCAACAAAAAATTATTATTTCGGCGTACAACCTTAGTTTTTACTAGATTTAATCTAGAAGTTAAGAACAATGTTTGTTAAAACTAGGGTTGTACGCCGAAATAAGAATTTTTCTAGTAGATTATTATTACAACCTAACACATCTTTTAATATTTTTTTATAATATATAATGTATAAGTACGGTCCTGAATATATGTATATCAAATAGAATAATAATTATATATCATTGGCAATAAATAAAAGCATTGCTAAATGATTTTATGTACATTTAATTAAATAATCTATCAAAATAACGATATCAAATAATTATAAAATATAATATATGTATGTAAATAAGTTATAATATATGTTATAACATATTGTGTAGTATATTATGAATGTTCTCGTGTAAACACACTTGCCATTAATCCTTGTATACTCTTTGAATTATACAAACTTAACAAGAATATATTTTACACCGAAAATACCGTGGATACATACGAGTATTACATACATATTGTTTATTTGTGTTAGGTATCGTGTACATAAACGATTATATTTACGCAGTGCTTCTATTGAATGAACAAAAGTCAAACACATACAGTTTAGTTTAAAGTAAAAATTAAATTATGTTAAAGAAATATTCAATTATGTAGTATAGTACATCTTACCTAGAAGTTTAAAATTTATCCGTATGATTTATCTTATATCTAAAGCTACATGCCGAAACGCAGGGGTTATTTTAATAAAAAAAATTCAATTGCATATACCTTTTTTTTGCTCTACACTTATGTCAGGTATTATAAAGGAGCTAGCAAACACTTTCAAATGGGGTATTAATTCTGTGATAGTATCTATGGAATTTAGAGCATAATATCGTCACTGTTTTAATACCATTGGTGTTTAAATACCACGCATGCACGAAAATTGTCAAACACTTCATGAAAATACAAATGAACTGTCAGGCTAGAACCCTCATTTAGCTCTTTTATAATACCGGACATTACTTTTTTATATTTTTCTTTCTACTTGCAATTTTTCAACTGCACGAATTAGCTTTTATTTTTGAAACTGCAGAAACAAGCTACAACAACACACTAAAATAACCCCTGCCGAGACGAGAGTTTTCTTGGTCTCAAGAGATCGAGATGACTGGCTTAAATTCAATTAAAAAAGACCGAGGCGAGATCATAATATAAAACAGATTATTTTGCTTCATCGATATATCGAAGATACGAGAAGCTTTGTAATCGTTTTAAAATTAGAAAAAAAATGTTCCCCGATTTCAAAATTTTAACTCGATCTTTATGTTTTAGGTCACACTTTTCTTTCTGTGTCTGTCAGTGTTTGTGTGTCTGTCTGTCTCCTGAATCTTTCTCACACGCATAACTAGACCGATATTAATGAAACTTCGTTGCTTGGTTAGGTTTAGCTTGAGGACGGTCCCATTTAAATATCATTAAAATCGTGTGTAAGGGGGAGAGCTGACATTCCAAAATATTAATTCTCACAAGATATATAAAAATTAAATGGTTAACCAAAGGCAGTTCATGAGAATACTCGATAATTAACTACCTTCGATTAATTTAGCACGAGGAAGCACTGTGAATTTACTTGGCAGATGTTTTTTGTTTTCTAATATAAAACGGTTCACTATTGAACTTTTATTAAATTATTTCTTCAAATATTTACGTAACCATGTTTTCATTTCCAACACCGGATGCATGTAAATAAAATATGTTAATTTCTGTTTCAGACGCAGATCGGAAACCATTTCGTATAGAAAAACAAATCTAGCTAATAAAACGCTTGTTCCTGTAAAATCACGCCATCAAAAACAGCACATATTGGTGTCGAAATCCGCTTGAAATAAATTTGTGCATAATATCACATTATCGGTGTGGGCGGAAAGCACAGTTGGTTTGTGAAAGTGAAAGAAAACTGTTTTCCGAAACCGTATATACGAAAACTTGCCGTGAAAATAAAATTCGTCACACTTGCACACACATGACACGGACGGCGTAGAAATCTACATTATCGACTTCGGTTTCAATGGTGCGGCAGCGTAGTACCGACGTCTGCCGCGACGACGCTGCTAGGGAACTATAGTGGAATTACGAGAAGTAAGAAAGTAATGGAATAGAATTACGGTTCACTGAACGTACAGTTTTCAGAACGGTGAGTGAATTATTTCTCTACTATATATTCGTTTCTCCACTCTTATAAAATAAAGATTCTCATTCGCCTCTTGCCTCCTCCCCTTTACCTACTTTTGCTTTTTGTGTGCAATATAAAGAAACGACCTAAAAGCATGTTCGGAATTTTATACGAAAATGTCTTCTATTGTGCATATTTTTAGTAAGATATTTACTAAAAATATTTTACAAATTAGACAAAAGAGGAATACTTCACGTTCTTTTAATAAAAACGGCGTTTTCAAGTCGTTTATATAACCGTAAATGAACCACTTATATATTTCATAGAGAATTTAATACCTACATATAAGAAAAATTTATTCTATCAACAGTATTTATTTTAATATCTACATACATATCAAAAATATTATAAACTTTTTATTCCCTCGGAAATAACAAATATGTACCAGAGTTAAATACTTCATGATAATGAGGAATATTAATAAAACAAACAAACTAAAATATCAAATACTCAAACAAAATACTAGCACAGCCTCTATACACAGCATTGTATTTTTTTATTAAACTAGAGGGTTCTATATGAAATCTGCGAGTCTCTTTAGACAGCTTTTTTACGTTTTTTCACTCATGTTATTTATTTATGATTTGTTTTTTGTTAAATTAATTTCATAACATTATCAATCATGCTGTTAGATTTTATTATTATTTTCTAATAACAAAATTATCAAATGGACAATGTTATGTACTAATGTATAAAGAAACCCACACCAAGGTAAGTAAATACACAGGTTGCCTAAGTAGCTTGGGCACTCCATATGACGTGTTTTCCTTTTCTCGCGCCGAGTTACAAAGCAACATTTATGATTGGTCACATTATTCCCCCTCTCTACATTCGGACACCGCAGATGACGTATTTCTCTCTCTCGCGCCGAGCTTTGAGGCTACCCTTTACTTTACATACATTGAACCCAACAAATATAATTACAAAAGTTTTTGATGCGCACAAAGAAAAGTATATTTGTATTTGATTGGATAATAATTAATTCTATTAATAAAATCTTAGAAATATTGTCTTTTTAATAATCATTCTCTCACCGATCCTCAAATAGTGTTTTTATTAAAATATAATTTATTTTGAATTAAACTGCATTCATAACTCAACAAAATTGTAATCATCGTTCTTCTCATATAGTACAGTGATTCTTAAACTAGGGTCCGCTGAATTTTTGGCAGGGGTCCGTGAAACATATTTGGCATAAATTAAAGTACTTTTACATTTCTATTTACCAATGATTAATTAGTATTTAACGACCTTCTTTGTTTGTTTGTCAGAAGGGGTCCCTGAAAAATAATTGTTCAAAAGAGGGTCCCTAGACCTCATAAGTTTAAGAACCGCTGGTATAGTACACTGCTGGCATTTGAAAGAAATCTATAATCGAAATTAAAAAGTAGTAATTGAAATACATTTATTAATGAAATTGATTTTCATATTATAATTATTAAAAATTATCAGAAATTAACAATAAGTTTTTACAATATTGAATTTAAGTGTTCAATCCAACTGATTTTTACTTTAGATATATGTGTACATAAATAGTAAAATCAAAAATCGATTCCTAAAATAATACTTTAATTAAAATATCAGAATATACAACTTTTAATAAACAAAAGTCTTTACTGATTTCCATAAATTTTAAACAATAAAAAATATTAAACACACTCAGCCTCCGGCATTTTGGTTTTAATAACAATTCAAAAATATATATTGTACTTCATTTCCCTCATTTTTCAACTAATCCGGGATTTTGTTTTTTTTCTTTCAAAAATAACACAGGCAAGCTCACTTCCATGCATAGCAGATAATACGTTTAAAAAATACCGGTAGTTCAAACGGCGGAAGTGCCGCACATCTTTATCTCCAGCAGAATGTAATCGCGTACGTATTAATCCAGATATGTTCTGTGTGCGTATTTTTATCTTGCATACTTTTAATATCAAATGTCAGAGAATCCCTCGTGGCCAACTGTGGTAGATTCGCAAACAGATATAACAAGTGTGAACTCGAGATCTTAAATTGCGTTTTTGTTCTGATGTTTCCAGTATTTAAATATTAAAACAGACAATATTAAAAAAATAATTTTATGTTATGTATATTTTTTGAGATACATATACTTTCATTATGATCGTTTTTTATTGTTATTAGAATAAATATGTATTTATACACATATTTATCATTGATTTATTATCATATCTATAGGTATTATTAACTTATATATACAGGATGTTGAGGAAATTATGAAGTCTTCATAGTGAGTTTAACCCAGAAAACTGGACAAAAAAATGTTTACAGATAGTGTTAAACATAACAAATTTTGGAAAGGCACTAGAATTAATTATAAAAATGAGGCTTTCTTGAGCTTTGTATATACAAACACGTTATAAAACGATTTTTAAATTTAAATTAAATCTGGAAATCTACTAAAAATTAAACATTTGTTTCCTCCATGAAGTCGTACTAATAACACCCTTTTCTTTTTAAATAAAATGCAACTCTCGAAATATTTCGTTATATCATTTTTAAATGAACACACAAAAAAACTATTAAATACGGTATTCATCGCATTAAACTTTGTATCTTTTTAATATTGGTACATATGTATGTGATCTCATCAGGCCTAAACTACAGGACGTATCAAAACCATATTCACACCATATGCTCTTTTGGTGCTCCGATAAGTTTATAGATTTTTTGGATCCGGTAGGTGACAATGGGGTCGAGATATTTCAAATTTTTTTATTTTTTTCATATAAAAAATATATCAAAACGTTGTTTTTTTTGTATGAGATCATCAGGCCTAAACCACTGGACGTATCAAAACCATATTTATACCATATGTTTATTTGGTGCTCCGTTAGATTTATATATTTTTTGGACAGGGTAGGTGGTACTGGGGTCAAAATATTTACGAAAATTTGTATTTATAGACTGATTTTTTAAACAAATTATTTTTGGGAAAAACAACGTTTGCCGTGTCTTCTAGTATTTTATAAAAAAAAAACAATAAACACATCTATGGAATTATGATAATTATATCACAAAAACAAATATAAATTATTAAAATATTTATACATCGACCCAATATCTCTTTAAAAAAAGATTATCAGTTTAAAATTCTTAAAGAAACATGTTTTATTCATAAAAGAACTCAAATTTATTCAAACATTACATTTTAAAATAAAAACATAAAACCAGGATATTACAATTTATTATGGTGTAAATTTCATAAGTGAAATGAGTTCTGGAAAAAAAATGTAAATCTGAACAAACTTTTCAAAGAAAACAAATTTAATCTTTACATCCTTATATCTTTTTCATATCATTTTTGTCAAAGTAAAAATTCAGAGAATATATTTTTTTGTACATATTTCATCCTATAAGGATTACTGTATTTACAAAATTCAATTTTAGAATGTCGTTAATTAAATGAGGTTGTCATTATACCAACAATCAAAATAATTAGGAAAATATGTTACACAATAAAATCTTAATTAAAAAATATTTGGCGTTAATTTGACTGGATAATAATTTTATATGAACATTTAATATTCTCTTAAAATGTAAATGATAATAATAATTTATTTATATTCATGTTAATATATTTTTCAAGAATGTAGAAAATTTCCGTGATAATATTCATAATATTTCTAAATATCTTTATATTTTCATCATAATCTCACTGTTCTTATATTAAACTAAACATTTTATTTTTATAAACGTAAATATAATTTATAAATTCTAAAACTATTATGGGACATTTTTTACTTCTTTACAAAAGTTTGGAAAAATCGCGATGCACGTGTACTTTTTATATTAAACACTATAAGAGCATTCTTCCTGAAATTCGCTTTTATAACACATTTTAACATTAAAGTTATTATATCTATAAAATTAATTTTCGTAAGTAAAAATGTAATTGTCATCTACATCATGTCATACAATATAATGGATGAAAATTAATCTACATAATAGCATATAGCATCAACAATGTATTAAATCATCATTTTCTTTTTGTTATCATTAGAAATTACACGGAAAATGTTCCAAAAAAGATAACAAATATTAATTCATTTATAACCGCCATTTTCATACATTTTTTCAGTTTGTTGCAGTTTATTTAATGGCGCCATCAACAAAGGTATTTAAAATGCATCAATTTAAACACTCATTAGGGAGATGTAATTTAAAAAAAAATCTACGATGTAAATACACATTTGTTTGTTATCTTTTAATTTTGTTAACTGACATTTAGTAAACATAATTAAAATTAAAATAAACATTTATACTCAAATAAGCAAATGAAAAAATGTGCTTGAAAATGTTAACTGTGGGAGATTAAATGAATACATATCCTGAAATACAATTTTGGTGTATGTTTTCTATTACTTATTAAAAAAAAAAATATTGCATCAGATATCATATTCAGATACGATTACTTTTGCCGTTTGTTTTAAATTAGTTTTATCCGATTTTAAGAATATGGTAAATACACATAAGGGTGTGTAAAAAAAATCTTTTTTTTCGCTCTCTTAGCTTATGACTTAAAAAAAAATGCTTGCCGAAAGATTACTGTAGTTCAATTTTAAGAGGTACCGCAAAGGAGGGTCCCGTTTCCCATTTAAATAACATTGAAAAATTATTCTTTAGTACTTAAGTTGGTATTACTGATTCATGATAATGGATAAAAAAAATTAAGAAAGTCATATTGTAGAGAATAAAATTGTTTTCTAATAATGCCAGTTGTCGGTTAGGTCATACTTTATGTATATTTTTATCCCTTAATTATTTTGATGTGTGTAACTGTACAATTGTACTATAGGCTTCATAAGTCGATTGAATTGGTTATGACAGATTCGAAAATATTAAGACAACATCATCGATTATCTTTTTCTAGGGTGGAGCTTATATAGTTACATCTTTTAAATAAAAACACAAATATACCATTTCATTAATTAATTTTATATCAAGTTTAACATCTTTAAATACTAAAATTCGGAATATCAAATATTTATTGCCACAAAATTTACTTATACAATTTTCAGTAGATTACATAATAATTTAAACGCACAAATATATTTGGGTACTATAAACGAGTACTTCTTTATCTAGCAAATGAGTTTCAAAATATCTGTCTTTGTTTGGTACATGGAGAAATGATTTAAATATTATAATAATCAAATGAGAGGAGCCTACTGAGTTTGTGATAGGCAAAAATGAATGAAAACTGGTCCACCACTTCTGCAGGCGACTCATCCTACTTGTTATTACTTATTATGTGGGTCGCAATAGCTTATCATAGTTATTAAAACTTAAAAATAAATTCCAAAACAGTTTATCTAGATATGGAAACATGACAATTATATCCCAAAACACTTATATGAAACTTTCAGAACTGTATTGGCCTCAATGTATCTCAAGAAGAGAGCGTGAGCCGGGAACTATTGAACTAAAAGAATGGAGTGCATATTGTGGAAACTCTCTTTAGAACTAGTTCGTTCGTGAACTACCCATTACCCAAGTCTATTGAATACCTATATCAATGTTTATAAAACAATCCAATTTCTGTAATTCTCAAATATTGGAAACTTATAAGCGATCACTACTCAATACTCAACCATCGCCGTGATTTAACAACTGTACACAACAATGCTCTAAATGTTTGCACCTGCATTAATGCGCCCCAAGGGACGGAGGATGGGGTTACATGTTGGGGGGAGGTGGTTTGCTTTAAATAAGAGAAACGCATTAAGACATCTGGCACACCGGGGAAAGCACTTTGCGGTGACGCTGGGTTTGTTAGTAGGCATACTTAATTTGCATTAAATCAGCACAGGTAAATATTGCCGTTGTACGTGTTTGTTATTTGCTTGAAGAGACCGGCATTACGACTAATGTTGGCATTATTTTGACCAAGAACTGATTCTGTTATTATAATAAACAAGTTTGTATGAAGGTTTATGTTAGTTAATACGGTGGATTTTTCTTGAAATAATAACGCACGTCTCAGGTGCAATATCCTATGTTAATATGTATCTACAGAAGTGAGAGCAAAAAAATATAAGGTACTGATATTAGTCTTGGCCCCTTTAAGAGCAAAATATATAGTTTTTTGGGATTAATGGGCATCTTTTTGAAATTCTCACGAACTCATGTTACTAATTAATAAAACAAATACCTCTTTGTTAAATCAAATTAATTACCAAAGTCCGCAAATATACTTTTTTTAAATGAAAGGTTTTTATTTTGCTTATGTTTTTTATCCAGTAAGGGATAAAGTAAAACCAGCAATGGGCACCCAGTGATGGACACTTGCTAATATTTACAAAATAAGTACTACGACACAAAAATTTTAAAATAAAGAATTGTGAAATTTGAAACAATGTAAAGCAGATATTATGATATTATAATAATTAATAAATAAATTACACAAATAATTAGTTTAATCCGATTATCGTCAAATTAAGTTGTTTTACAGTTAAGTGTCTATAGATTATAGCAGTAATTAAAAATCATTTTTTTTCTAATTTAGTACATTTAATTAAACAAGAATCCAACACTGGGGTATGATTCAAGACTGGTGCCATTACCTTATCTAGTGATGGTAATGACCAGGGTCTTGAAACGGAACCTGAACAGAAACTCGAAAAAAAAATTTTTCTCATATCTGAACCCAAATGGAATCGTCATATTTCAAGATTCGAAAAAATCTAATGAATTACTTTTATAGAAGACTTTCTCTTCAATTTGCATATTTTTTATCGCTGTACAAATATTTCTGACCGGATTATTTGCGATAAAAAAAAAAAACACACATTTAATTCTTAACGAAATTCTAAAAGCAGATTTGGAAAGCTTTCCTCATAAATCTCTTCTAAAAAAAGAAAAACACCTGCACAAAATATATATAATAAATAAACATCACTGAGACGTTAGAAAAGAAGCAATGCAGCTGACAGGAACTTCATCTTCAGCATCATTAACTATTGATAAACCCCCAAAAATGTTTTTCTTTTATAAATACGTAACAACTAGTTCATTCCTAAAATTATTTTATCGATAATTGTAAGCTACGTAATTTATATTAATGGGATAGAGAAGGTGTAGAATAATCATATAATTTGCTGAGGTACCAAATGATATGAAATTTATTCACTAAAAACTAGAATTACGTGATATAACAAAATGCTCAATTTAATATTATGTTACATTTATACATTTTATCCAACCACATCCTTTCCGAGAAAATTTCAACTCAAACATGATAAATTCTTGCATGAAACGGTGTATCGGCATTTTATTATGGTTAGAATTAAAAATTTAATCTATAGAGAAATATATTGTAACCAATTAACCAACTAACCCCTTTATTAAACGTATGTGTGTCTATCGATCTGTCTGTAACTCAAATACAATAAAATAATTCGAAAATTCAAAAATTGATCCGATTTCGGTTAAGTTATTACGTTCAAAAAATTTATTTGATACATAATGTAGAGAATAATATTAAATATTATAGTTTATGCCCCATTCATTTTATTCTCACAATCAGAGATATCCTTAATATATATAAAGCTCAACGTCTGTCTATCTGTCCGTTAGTTACCTTATCACTCGAGAACCACTTATCCGATTTACGTGTTTTTTTTTTAATTCATAGGTACGTTCTCTGGCCAGGTTATAGGCTATATTTTTTTACGTTAGGTAACATAACAACTAAGCAGTGACGATAATAGTAAATCAAGTCGGAAAAAAAATTTCCGTCGGCGCGCTGTTTTGTAATACGCTGCCTAAACCGTTCAATATAGAACAAAATAATGTATTAAAGAATTGTGCAGAATCAAAAGTTCTACAATTAAGTCCGCGACACCATATGTCTAACTTTTATATTTAAGCCACAATTACTGCTTTTATGTTACTAAGACAACATAAAATATTTGGGTTCTGTTTACGTGGACTTATGACATGCAAAACATTAATCCTTATCGAAATAAATGATTTCATCGTCATAAGTACTTAATGTAGATATAATTTGCCATTTACAGCATCCAATTTGGTCGTATAGTTTAGAAAATATCGAAATATATGTTATACGGGAAAATATTATTCGTGCGATGGTGACCCGTGTATGGCGATGGAACGTACCAACTAGAAGCGCAGGGCAGAGGGAAGGGAACAGGCCGGTATTCTTTTGATTGTCAATTGTTTATTTTGTTTTCAATAATTAACTTTTAAATTTAAATAGAACAAAAATTATTTATACTTTTTGTTCTGATTCGTTTTTGTTAGGTAGGTAATTTAAGTGTTATTTGGTTTTTATTACATTAATAACTAATCGTGTTTGTAATTAATTCAACTATATATTTTTTAAATCCTAAACAATAATTCCGTAGTCCACGCGAGCGAAGCCGCGTGGGCCCAGCTAGTATTTTAATAAAATAAGAATCATGTATACTGTTCACTGTCAGGATTACGTATAAGAAAGTCTTATGGCTCCCATAGCAGATATTTGAATAATTAAATAGATGTATGTTAGTACTTTCGTTACAAATCATCATACTTGCAAAAATAACATTTAAAATATAAATAAGTTTTGTTACAAAATTGAAAACAAGAAGATATGTAGCAATATTCATAATAATTGAAATTTGATATATACAAAGTCCTGAAACCGCATTAAGTTTATTTATTTATAGATTCTCTTTGTTCCATAAACATAACGATGATACACGAGAGCTGTGTCTGCACAATAGGTATATCTTTATTGTACACTTAAGTAGGATTAAATAACTATGTTCTCGAATAACAAAAAGAACCCAAAGGAGTTTAATCCCGTTAGCAGAGTTTACGTTCGTAGCTAAATCAAGAATATTAATCCCATCGGTGTATCTGTAAAATGAAATGTCGTGTATCATTTTATATGTTACCTACATACACGTATAATATATTGTCCGTATATGTGTTGTGATTGTACAAAACAATTGCACTTTATACTACTGGCTTGATTTTGCAGATTGTAATCCTGGGATTAGAGATTTGTTTATGTTTTTTTTTTTTTGCAAAAAGTGTTTATTTATTTTGTCTAGTATGCAGAGCAAAGGTTTTTATCCAGTGTAAAAAAATAAAATAAAATTAATAAAGTAGTATATGTAATATAGTTTTTATTATTTTATTTTACGAATGATTTGAAGCAGTAAAAGTACATATAATCATATTTCTAGATTAATAATACAGCCTTACAAAAAAGGTATTGGCTCTTTTTACTTATTTTTGTGCACTAAAAACGAATTTGATAATATAAAAGCTTACTGACCCCCAAAAACTTTTGCTATTGTCAAAAAGTAGCAAGTAAATATAGAACATTTTTCAATCTTTTGCAAAACAGATTTTTCTCTCGAATTTTATTTTTTATATAACTTGACGACCATTTTTGACTTAATTATAATTTTTATTATAATTTGTTGTCTAGTTAAGTATCGGTACTGAAAGATTACAAATAACTCGGTCAAAAATAGTCCGTACATTATACAAGTCTTGAGGCTTCCGCGGTGATCTTGATATGGAGTGCATTTTTAGAAGAGCCCTGAAGATGTCCACTGCAATGTGTGACGAAACGTTGATATTACTGTCTATCTTTAATGTTATTCTTATCTTCTAAAATATTAATCACATAATTATTTTAGTCTTCAGTTCATAAATATTCACTTTTATAGTTGTTTATTTATTGCTATCTGCATATCCATTTCGAGAGTTAGCTAAAAATAAAAATATTTATTTGTATAAAAATCAAAAATTTATTTAAAAAATAAATATGTTAGCATACTCTGAGAAATTATCTAACTACTGGTGAAAACAACATTAAAATCGGTTCAGTAGTTTTTGAGTTTACCTGGAACATGTACTTTGCACAATGCATAAAATAAGCAAAATATTTCGTGTCCAATTCACGCAATCGGCAAATAATTTGTTTAATTTAGGAATAAAGCAACGGGCTTGCTTTTTTCATGAATTAGACAATTTTTTGCCGATTCTATGTAATAAGCAATTTCACATACGACGTAACATATATAATTGTATGTAACAACAATCACGTTGAAAGCTCACATACACATAGATATAATTGTAGCTTTACGGTGCCCCTGGTTCACGTAACACGAGTGTGCTTTACATAGTTATAAATGGAAACTAAACGCGTAAAGTTAATAACAGTACAGCCCCCTTTCTCCCCGCCCTTCACACACCCGCGGTTATAAATCATGGGTCCGTGGAATGTTGCGGCCATCTTGTGTGATAAATGCGTGCGCCCGGAAAAAAACTAATTACCATATGAAAACAGTGATTAATATATTAAAGACAATTACATGGGTCGACCACCATCATTCTACCGGTTCAAAATAATTTGTGTGTGAATTTTTAGAGCGTAAATATTGACGGAAAGGTTTATCGGAAAGAAAATACAACGTTTTTTTTTTCAAACTGATTGCGGTCGAGTTTTTTTTGTGTTTTTGTTCTGTCGGTGTTTGAAGTATTTAAAATGGTTTTCAGGAAATGCTACTTTTTATAGATCAGAATGGAACAGAAAAACTGATAAGCATATCGTCGTCCATACTGGAGTTTGTATATAAAACATACTTTTTTGATTGTTCAGTTTTTTGCGGATTGTTTTTTTTTATAATGTTGCAACTCGGTTCAGTAGAGAATTTTTGGAATTAGAAGAACTATCGATAATTAAAAATTATGATGTTTAAAATTTTATTTTTTCAAGTGACCCCCTGAGAAATATGTTACTGACTTTATGTCTACATTTTTTATGTTCAATTTTTATAATTGAACATAAAAAATGTAGAATTTTTTGTATTGCACATGCAGGCATTAAATATGACTTATACCACTATTTCTCAGGCGTTTAATTATTTATTTTAATATATATTATAATTTATATTATTAATATTATAATTTAATAATTATTATAAAACTACGAAGTACGAGACCATAAACTTCACAATATATTCTATAAAATTATATTGTACTCGTATAATATATAGAATTAGGTTTTTAATAAATTATTATATGATACATTGTTCTTTCTTTTAGATAGGTATACCAAATCATATATTAGGTACTTGTCTGGAAATATAAGTCCACTTAAAAAAATTATGAATGTAGTTGAATGCCATTTAATGTTACGGTTCTTATAAGAAAATTAGTACCTAGTATAAATAGTCCAGTCAAATTAGATTTTTAAATGGAATTAATATTTGCTTCATTTATTTTAGCGTCAATTGATGGAAAATGATATCCTTAATAAAATGTATAAAATGCAAGGCTGTAGACGTTTGGACCCCTGAAAATACAAAATAACTTGAGTGCCTTTTATACTCAAGTCGTAGAAGCAACGATAGCGATGTAATATAACGATAGAGCAAAAATATACAGATAATACAATTTCCTAAAATAAATTTAATCATATTACAGTACAATAACAAAATATTGTGTTTATAAACAACTAGTTGTTACCCGCAACTTCGTTCGCGTCAAAAATATATTAAAATGTTTATGGTTCGCGTGGAATTAGGTTAGATAGAAGCTGTTATCTGTTAAGAAGAATAAGATGATTAGGTAATATAGATTTCTTTGATAGTCGATAAAACAGGTCGTAAGTACAAATGTCACATACACATTTTTTTATCTAATACATTTTTCGGGTTACAGTTTTTGGAATACAAATTAGCCTATGCCCTTCCTCAGAATGCAAGCTATCTCTCTGCCAAATTTCATCAAGATCGGTGCAGCGGTTTAGCCATGAAAACGTAACAGACACACTTATTTCGCATTTATAATATCGAGAAGTAAATCACGAGTTTAAAACTATTTTTCATTTTAAATTGAATTTACAGCGGCTATGCAAAAAAAATTCATAGCATGTTTTATGATAAATTTTTCATAAACTGTTAACCGCAGACTAAAACAACAATATTTGTTTAACTATACACTGGTAATAATGTTCCATATTCGTTAAATGGCCGTTATATGCGTATATAAAATATGATGTAGATATTAACCACAGTATGTACAGTTTTTTCAATTGTTTAACAGTACTTGCCATGAATATAGAATACCACTAATTAGTTAATTGTCCAATTGAGTGATTGATTGGAAAGAGTGGTATGGCATTAATTATTCAAAATAAATGCGTGTTATAGTATACACTTTTCAATGTTCAATTATGGATAAACATTATAACATAACCAGACATTATAAACACATGTTATTACATAAATGTCATTTCATGTATAGAGGGGCAGAGACATAATAAAATAATAATAATAATATATTCTAAATCAGAATCCTTTCTATATTCTCGCAACATATGTAAAATAAATGTATGGCAACTGTATTGAATTACATTGGATATAAATTAACAAATATAAAGTACTTTCTTCTTCATTTTCAAATTACATTTTTTTTATTTCAGCATAAATTTTATGATATAAGGTACTGGCACCAGTCTTGGATATGACCCCAGTAATGGCTATTTTTAAATTAAATGTACTGAATTAGAAAAATATTTGTTGATATTTAATTACTACCATTTCTGAATATTAATCTATATACATTTAACTATCTTACAGCGTGATTTGATGACAATCGGCCAATAGTTGTCAAAATGGTGGAGATTTAAACTAATTATTAGTATAATTTATTTATTAATTATATTATCATAGCAACTGCTTTACATTGTTTCAAAGACGATTCTTTCTGTCCATCACTGCGTGCTAATTACTGGTTTTACTTTATCCATTACTGGAGAAAAAACATAAACAAAATAAAAGGCTATAATTTAAAAAAAAAAAAACTATATTTGCGGACTTTGGTAATTAAATTGAGTAAATAGTTTTATTAGTAACATGAGAATTACAAAAAAAGTCCGTCAATCACAAAAACAGTAAACCTTGCTCTTATAGCGGCCATAACTGGTACCAGTACCTTATGTATAAACGTAAGAATTTTATCCAAACTGCATGAGAAACATATAAATATTATATAGGCTTTGACCTTCCTATTCTAATGGAGACCTACATCAAAGTGTGAAAATACGAAACACTGCAGCTATTTCTGACAGAGAATAAATTAAAAATATAAATATTGTATGAAAAACAACTTTTCAGAGTGTGTGCGTAACAAATAACAGAAAATTCTAAAGAAGATATCATATACTGTATTTGTATAGAAAAAATACAATAACGTGGCTGTCAACCGAAATAACGGAGAAAGGAAATAAATGGACGAAAGGATAAACTCAAAAATAAAATATATCAGTGGCGTACGCCGGATAATCCTTAATCCATCAAGAGATATAATTTAATCGAATTATCTTTTATTCCCTGACCAGCTGCAAAGTATGCGAAAAAATCGTATCGATGTATTCACTTTTTCTAACTAAGCTAAAAATAAATAATAACTTTTAGAGTTCTTACAAGTAAATACGTGTTCATCTTACGACAATATTTTTTTATCAAACTCTTTTATTATAATATGTGTTGTACTATTGTAAAAAAATCTTTACGTTAGTACGGATGATAAGGAGCACAAAAACCTAACTACTTTATTAAATTATAAGCTGAACTGAAGTTTGATTGATATATCTGAGAGATATACAGAGATAAAAAGGTGGAAAATATATTTTCCACTTCGCTAGTACATTTATTTAATATTTTTCAACAGTATTTTAAATAAAAAAATCTAGACAACAAAATGTTATACTTTATTTTCGGCTAAACCAGAAACCGTATTAAAAAAGCATCTAACAATTTTTCACTGCGTTAACGCATGAAACAAATTCAAAATCGTTTTATCTACTAAATTTTGAGATAATTCGACTAGACACATAGACGAATTTAAAATTATATACATAATATTCTTTCAATTTCTTATAAAAATATATTGGTTTGTACATACTTAATATTTTAAAAGAAAAATCAGAAATCCAGTTAAAATAAACGTATCAACTTTTTATTTTTTCCTTATGGTCATTTTTGAGATCATAAAAACATATTTTTAGCTTAAAATGTAAACATTGATCAAAATCGAGCAAGGCACCATTCGACTAAAACTTTCTTCTTACTTCAGAATAAATTACTTTAAAATCTCCATATTTATATTTTACTTTATATTCAACAATTCACGTTTTTCTATTTATTTTAAAATAAACTCGTCTTCCTTTGTTTCTGCAAAGTTCATAACACAAGAAAATACATATTTATTGGTACCCGTAGAACCCCGACAGCAAATATCGCGAATGTTTACGTGTGGACTATATGCAAATCGTACAACAGATTGTTCAATCGGGCGTGAGAAAACGATTGATCCGTATCCAGCTATTTGAGAATCTTTTTAACGTTCCTGATTCCGTCCACTTTGGACAAGAGTCCATCCGTCCCAAGATGAATATTCAGTCTGCATTTATAAAGACGCCGATTTACATTCTTCCGAGCGGCAGAGCTTATTGTTGGCCAACTAACCACACGCTCAAATATATTGTGCGGATTTCGCGGTTTGTTCAAGAGCGAGAGAGATCGAGAGAGTTTAGAGGACACAAAAAGGTGGTTTCACTCTAGGGTTGATAAATTTATACGTCGATCTTCTCTGTGATACTTGTGTGTTCCATATACATTCATTAAATATTAATTAATGTAGTAATTAATATTTAATAACATAACAAAAAATAAAATATTTTGTTTTTCATTTGTGGTTAAAATATTTAGAAACTCTTATTTAAAAATAAATTTATAATTGTTACCAGAGTATGAAATTATCTAAAAAAAAAAAATAATTAAGAATGAGAAAAAATATAAGAAGACAATATTGCTTCAATCGGTGAACAGTAGGGAGAGATGGGGAGGATTCATACACTGGAAGCGTTCATACAGATGGATTAATAAGTGTACTAACGTAACTACGTAAAATGATCACCCGCCATAACATAACGAAAGTTTAGTTAACGTTGTCAAAAATAATAAAACAGTAACAAATTGTGTTATTTTGAATGTATTAGTGTTATTTGATACGTATAACAGTTACATTTATTTGTTTCTAATGTTGATTTCGTTTTTCTATATTTCCAATCTTTTCAAAACATACAATTTTATAAAGTTTTCACCCAGGGAGCGTTTATACTACCTAATTATGTATGTTCTAATAATATAAAACAACCCAAATGTGTTCACACAATAAAACAAGAGTATCTGATTACTAAACTGTCTATGAAAAAGATGATTTCCTACAGCGCGTCAAACGCAGATGATCGAAGAAATCCCATAATAGCTGAGAAATATTTATTAATCAATTTTTTATTTAAAATTTTTTTTATTGTCGAGATAATTACCGTGATAATTATCATTTCACACTCTGCCTACTACTATAGTTTAATAGAAGGTCAATCCACAGCAAAAAGGAATATATTGAAAAAAAATAGCAAGGTATAGAATAAGTATACAATATTAGCAATGAGGTTTGCACTTACTCCACTTCATCCAACCATAAATAAAATAAAAACTATAAGATTAACAGCTAGCACTCGCATATTCGACAGCGGTACACCGAAACAAAGTTTGCAACCCTGAGGCGAACTGTCTGGTCAGTAAAGGCGACACAGGAAATCAATATTACGAATACGATGAAAATGTAATTGGGATTAATGTTACTGTTGCATGTGTGTACGCTGCCGAATCGACATCGATGCGATTTTTTTCCCAACCCCGATATTCGACGAACAGAAAGATCTCGTTAATTTTAAATTTGAACAAAGATATCTATTGAAAGTTACGATGTTTCCGTAGACCCACGCACGAATTGGACATTTATTATATAAATGGTATATTTAGTACTATTTATTTGTTACTCGAGTTGTTTTATTTTCTCTCTTCTTTTTGTCTGGGTTATTCAATTTCCGGAGGGGTTTAGAATCGGTTGTGTTTGATTGATCAATGTTTATATCATTTTATTTGTGGTTAAGCGTAAATGAAACAGTGAATACGTATATTATATGAATAATAAATATCCCCGAGCCTGTATTTGTATTCAGTGTATTATAATTTATTATTTGTTCAATGCAACTAAATACATACAAGTATTATATAAATAAATATTTTTACATATCATCGAAGTATGTAAATACAATTAAATTATTTTAACATTGAAATTATCATACTAATAAATGTTAAAATAACATTCGCTTGTATTTATGACATTCAATAAATTTTTAACAAATGAGGCCAAAAAATATATACATATATAAAATAAATAAATAAATAAATTTTTAACAAACAGTATTTTTACTTCCATGTTCTGAAAGAAATGGAAGTATTGTATACTTTTAACTAAAGGGATTACGCAATACTAGTTGCCATCGCTTACATATCACTGAAACATAGAATTCCAGCTAAAAAATTATTTTTCAAATTTGATTAACATTTTTTAACAAAGTTATTTATCTTCTAAGCGAAATTATCATTTTGACTTCGTGAGCTTGTAAAGGGTTAACAAATTATCATTCGTTAAGAAATGTAACCGTTTACAAGCTCACAAAGTCAAAATTACAATTTTGCTTGGATGTTAAATAACTTTTTTTTTATTCAAAAAATACATTTTGCATCTGAAAATCTGCGCTTTTGAATAATTAAGCATATTTTACCAAAAAAATTATCTAATACGATACACCCTTTCATACAAAAAAATATGCATTTTTTCCATAACTCCACGAAAAATAAATACAATTTTAATTAGTGTATAACATTGAAAAGGAGATATTATAAGCTTTTTAAAAAAATCATTTATTTATGTACATTAATTATTATTATTACCATAATTACAGAGTTTAGGATATTACATTTTTATGAGTAAACAATACAAGCTTATATATTTACTTTAGGCTTAAAATTTAGAATTAATTTATACATTAATATTGTTTACATAACTTTTTTTAAATACAGTAAATTTTATTCCCACATATTGTTTTGTTTATTAAGTAAATCAAAAATATGTACAAAAAGGTAATAAATATGTGATGTGTAATAAACCAAAATAAGTTTATCAAAGTTGATGTAAATAAAATACAATTTGATGTGGAATGTAGAAAACATCAGAATGCGTTTAAATATGTGAATTTCTAGTGAAATAAAGTTAATAAAAAGGATGGAGCTTTGAAGTTTTCAATTCAGCTAAAAGCAGAAAACTCAAACGATATCGGTGACCACAATTCACATCGGTCAGCTCCGTCCATTATCTACATTAATAGAATGGGATTTGCGGGAAAAACTGCCTCAGGATACACACACACACACATAGGCGCCGACTCATGGGGGCGGTTGCACCCCTAGGCGTGATTTCACAAGGGTTTCACTCCCGTGTGTATATGCACTCTCTATTTTATACAAAATATATAATCCGGGGGAGACGGATGTTAATTCTGAAGAAAGTAATTTTAGATGAAAATATTGATCTCGACGGAAGTAGGATTCATTTTTTCATGTTTTTATTTACACATTTCTACTGCCCATTCTACAAATATTAACTGTTTTAAAAGAGTAATTTTAATTAAAGTAAATTATACAGGATGTCTCGTTAACATACTGACATCGAAGACATTAAAAGATTTACTTTTTTGTTAATAAAGCAGAGCAAAAAAAAGTACCCCGCACAAATGTAATGAATTTTTTGTAGAAATGATAGTTCAAAGTAAGCTGATCAAAAATTGTAATGGGTATAATAACGTACGAAAATCTATAATTTTTGTTTCAGGTGGCACTCAAACATTCTATGTTCATATATATTATTATGTTTATTTCCTAAAGGATCAACTTTTACAACATTTGTGCCCAACCAAAAAACTAAAAAATATCATCAAATCTTCTTGTAATTTATTTTTATATTCATCAACCAAAAGGCAAAATTCATTGCATTCGTGCGAGACCCCTTCTTTTGCTCTACTGCTAAAGTGTCTCATTTGCGATTGTTTTAACGTCCTCGACAACTTCTGAAAGTTTGTCGGTATGTTTATGGAACAACCTGTATATTGATATTAAATGTAGTATCACTCATTGTTTTAATTTTATTTATTCGATTTATGAAGAGGGACATTTCCCCCGTCCCGTTGTTTTATATGTGAATATAACAGAAAATTAAATTACAAAGTATACTTTTATAGAAATTATTTATTTTATATTAATTAATGAAAATTTATATTGATAAAAAACATCCCCCCTACCCATACAACTAACGTGGTTTCATCGTCGGCGCTTATGTACACACACACACATGGACACATTTTCATCATAATATTAATTTCTGAAGCCCTTATATATTATTAATATTGTAATTTGTACAAAATAATAACACATAAGTAACTGAAATAGAAGATTAAACATAAAATCGTAATAGGTAGGTATCTATAATATATAGTCCTCCTACACATACCGGATCATTAAGTGTTTAATACTGAAGAAACCTATTTAAACATATAATGAGAATATTCAACATTGTTAACACAAATCCCTTTGATAAAGCAGATTCCATGAGTATATTAATTTATTATCACAAAGCAATGATTATATTTCACAATGATATTAATTTGGTATGTACAATTAATGTGGATATATAATTCCCAATCATTAGATATATTTAAAGCAAGCCCCTGTAACTCAATATAATCTGAAAACCATTTATAAAGATAAATAGGATTTTCATACATAATACAAGGCTGAGTTTCATTAGTTCTTACGAGGGTCTGGGGCTTGTTACATTCGCATAATTGCCATTAAATAATGCGTACGTGAACACGACCCAGGTAAAAGGGTATGATATATTGTAAACACGAAGCGGTGTGGTCTTTTATTACTTTTCGGTCCACGCGCCAGGTGAAATGTTTGTTCAAAAATTTAAAATGATTAATATGGTTTGTGACAGTTTGTGATGTATTAAGTTTTAATAAAAATGTCAAGTTCGCGTGTAATTCTTCTGACGTTTCATATTTACTTTAGTTATATTTGTTTGTATAAAATATTTTATTTTGATAGAATTATAATAAATGTGTGATCTATTAATTTAAATATAGTATACGACCTTTGGCCGATGAAGATTAATTTTAATTTAGTGAAATTTTAATACAAAATAAACATTGTCGACCAAGACAAATGGATATTCCTAATTGGTTTGGATATTTTGTTTCCTCTCCATAACCAAATGGTAGAAAGAAGCTATGTGATCACTTCTGAAAGCAGAAAAAAAATTGATGGATTTTAAAAGACGTATATTCGTCAGTCGAACTTAATCAATAAGTTGTGTAAATAAACTTATGACAGCAGTACTATTAAAAACCAAACAGAAGGTAAAAGAATTGTAAAGCAAGTGCCGCAATTTGGGGTATAGTAGCAATTTAAACAATGTGGCAAATTTGTATCCAATAGTTTTCATCACTTTATTTTAATTAGCAAAAACCAAGACGTACGTATATATATTATTTTAATTATCAGCAAAAAAATTACATGTATAACAAGAAAAGAAATAAATGCACCAGAATTAAATTTTTATTTACTAGACAGATAGAAAGACCGACAGACAAACCAATATAAATTTAGTATATCTATAATCCAGACATATTAACAAAAAATAAAAAAAGTAACTGTTTGTATTTAAGAATCATTTTTATATCTATTTCCGGTAACATTGGAAGTCGGATTATATCTACTTATGTCGTTTCTCTGACCAGTGAATTATACAGTCCACACATTTACCACGAAGCCTAGAAGGGCGACAACAGATATCGTTGCGCTAATTCGCCAGACAGACTGACGGGCATATCGATATTTAATAAAAACTGTTTTTCTATTAAAAACAATACTTGTAAAACTCTGACATGATGAAAAGTAAAAAGTGTACGTAACTGCAAAGCAACATTACTCAAAAATCGGTAACTTGAGGTATGACACTATAGTTAATTTGTATACATTTTCTAATAAATATAAACAAAACAGTTCAAAATCTAGACAAAAAAAAACAAATTGAAAAGTTCAATAAAGAATAAACGCAAAGACACTAAACCAAATCCATTTTAACATCATAAGACGGATAGTATGTATCAAGTTGAAAGCAAATTCAGTTTGAGTGCATGATGATTTGTTTGCGTTCGCCTCCGGGAATAATCAGTGGTCGTAGCGAAATGGCCGTTCCCCTTTTTACGATATGTTTGGTTCCTTGTTAGTTCTCGCAATTGTTACGAGTAGAATGCAAACACACGTAATCCCATTGCGTGTTCTCAACATTGTTGTTTGTAAGTATTTGTGTATGTGTGTTGAACTTTCTATAGTTTACAAATAGATGTGCGTATTTATATCAAACATTAAATATACTCTTGTAATACAATAAAATATACATATATAGCGGTATAAGTATATTTAAATGGAGTATTGTACCGGTGAATACAACCAATAAAAATAAACATACGTTTGTACCTATATATGTAGTATAAAAAAACATCTACCAAGTAAATACACTGTGCTTCCTCGTACTAAGTAGTTTATTATTGAACAATTTAAATAAACACCGATAAAGAGTGCCTTGATTAACCATTTAATTTTTATACAATTTTACTAAAAAATATTAGTTTGAAATTTTTCTTAAGACACTCCTGATTATTTATTTTTTTCGTATATTTTAAATTTTTTAACAATTTCAATTTAAGTATGAATCTTGGCTTCTGGGTGTAAGCCGCGTCGGTTTGGTCGTGTTATCGGCCAAAGTTTCGTCACACATTGCAGTGGACATCTTCAGGGTTCTTCTCAAGATCACCGCGGAAGCCTCAAAACTTGAATTTCAATCTTAATCTAAATTTATTTAAACATCAAAATGACATATAATATGTCAAAGTAAATATCAATTTAAAAAAACAAATTACGATTTATTATAGTAAATTGAGATAATATTTTATAACAAAAGTTGTAGACCTATATTATAGGTGTAATGCTCTACAAAAAACATTCTAGGTATAATTTATTTATTACCTGTACATGTTTTTAAAAATATATCAGTATAAATATTCTAAACAAAACTATATATAAACATATGTGACTAGCTGATAGGACTCGGTGCTACCCAGGAAATAACAAATATAAATATTCATTGCTCAGCTGTTTTGAGTAATAGCGTGATCTTATCTATCCTATAGTACTCCTGAAATTTCAAGAAATACATTGATGCAAGTTTCACCAAAATCGGACCAGTTATTTTTTAGATTACTTCGTTCAAACACACACACACACAATCCTTCTCTCTTCATTTATTAAAATGAAATAAATAAATAAAATCATATATTTTAAATAAACAACAACCTAGAAGGGGGAGGGGTTATGGGGAAGATTAAAAAATTAATATTAAAATATTAAAAAAATATATATAAAATGTAATGTTTCAAAATGTACCTAAATAAGATAATTTATTTCGTTTGAAATAAAGTACATATAATATAATTTTAAGTGTATATGTACCTATCATTTGTATGGCGTAGTAATACAAATGACAAGATTGGTTTCGTAGTAATTAAAATGGCGATCAAAGTAGACGTTCTTAAAGAACAAGTAAACTATTTTAACTTTATAATGTGTTTTATCATTATATGTGTGTTTTTTAAACGTTTTATTATGAACAAAATTTTGTAGAGTATATATTTTTTACTTTAATTTCATTTGCATTTATAATTACTTAATTTTAGAGTTAATTCTTCGAAGTTTATATTTTTTATTTTATAATCCTGTGTATTTAAGTGATATGAAATTGTATTGTCAGTTCCACAAAAAATGTAAGTAATAATATAAAATTGATTTATTTGTATTTTTGATAAAACTATAATATTCTTATACAAGTCTTGAGGCTTCCGCGGTGATCTTGATATGAATCTTGACTTCTGATTATAAGCCGCACTTTTAGAAGAGCCCTGTATTTATTTTTAATATAATATATTATATTTTATATAATATTATATTATTTACAATATTATTTCTTTATTTACTGAATGATTTGTGGTTCATATCAAAATCACCGCGGAAGCCTCAAAGATTATATTTAGTAAAATTCCTTTTTGTTGCAAATGATCTCAGCTACAAATTAATAAGATATGTTTGTTTTGTTTTTTTTTTGGAAAAGTCTTCGAGATATTTGCATATCTATTTATATCTATTTTCCTGGACTAGTTGTACAGAATATATTTCTATTTTGGTATTGTTATATACAGCCTTATTTTGGCTATTTTTAAATTTTAAATTTGTGGCTTTGCTAAAATATATCTATACAGCTTTTATACATGGTATATTTTAGTCATCCATTGCATTATCATATATTGTCAATATGGTATATATTATGTGCTTTACAGTTAGATATATAATATTTAGTTAATAGAAACAGGCTTAATCATATGCAAAACATACCACGAACTAGGTAACCGTACGGTTAATATAATTGACTATTAGAAACTTACAAACGGCTAACTTAACCATTGGGTGTTCCTAGAATACATAAATTGTGTGATTTTCATTAGACGTTCATTAAACTTTGATCTTGATCGTGGGGCGTTAAAGCTTCCTGCAGAAAGTATTAAGTACGGTCAAGTGTTAATAATTAATCATCTTAATTGATAAAATAATGGTATGGGTACATAAAAATCTCTGATATTAAAAAAAGATTCTCCGATAAAGTTACAAATCGGTTTTCAGAATTACAAATAAAAAGAGTAATTATTTCAATTATTTATTAAGAAATATACTTATTCAAGTTGTCTTTTAAATAATATAGAAAATAAAATAAAAAACAATGGTTGTTAATATTAATATTTTTTATGTTTATACATATGTATTTTTATATTTGCAAAAAAATGCATATAACAGTAAGAAAATGTGTGTAATTTTCTTTTATGTGAAAAAAACATCTCTGGCTTGGATGTTACAATATATAAGAATATTGCACATCTGGGGAAAATATCAGTCAAATATAAAATGCAGAACTGCAATACAACTTGAAATGTCTTATATTCTTTTATGTGGATATATTTCCATGTGACATATTGGAATAAATAAAATAAAATACATATGGTGACGATGCTTGATGTTTTAGGAAATTAATTTCTTTGTTTCTTATGTTATATTAACATTCTTATATACTTACAATATACATATAAAAGAAAGTATAAAGTAAAACCCAAAATTTTCGAATTTGAAATTTCCCCAGAATCCATTTTGATAACTCAAAAACAACAAACTAATTTTGTATTTTGATTTTTGAAAACGATTATATAATCACAGAAATGATTGTTTACTCTTGTCATTTTTTTATATACAAAAAATTAATACCTGTCGATTAATTATACTTACGGTATTACATAACAATTCCAGTAATTTCAACTAATTTGTATAATTATTGATTAAATATTTATAAATTAATACAGAACTATGTAGATTTGGATAGAATTATTAATAGCATACACATAATTATCATATACTTAATTTGTTCAGATAATTACGCGATCATTGTAAATTTTTGTAAATATTAATGAAATTTTTATTTCGTGATAATAGTTAAAATATGAACCTATATATAATTTTTATCAAATCACTGATATTTCTGGAAAACTTAACGAAATAGCGAAAAAAATTTCAAATAAAAGTTTTACGGTTTAAAGAGAGGCATTAGAAGACGTTATCAAAATTATTTTCGATAGGTCAACGTTGGTTTGATTGTAAATTGAAAAATATTGAAGGAAATTATTATAAATACAAACATTATAAGAAAATGTATACTTCTGAAAATCTTGTTTTATTTGAATGATACCATTTTAAATAATACATTTCATGTTAAATTATTCTAAATAAAATACAATTGTTATAAATCTATATTTAAATTGAAAGTAGCCTCGTCTCTCTCTGTTCAACGGTTCGTCGACATTATAAATTTGTTCACATTCAAACTGAGAATCATTGAAATTCTGTAGTGAGTGCCACGATTTATATTGTTCATTAATTTCCACAATGGAGGGTTCAACGCAACAAAGCTTAACATAGAGAAAGATGTTTTTACCAAATGTGTACGTGACCTAATAAAAAAATCTCTTAAACGTATATTTTATGTGAAATGAAAACAAATCTGCACTCTTTATAAAAACATACATTACATACAATGGTATATTTACATGATTTATTGTTAATATAATTTAAGGGATCGCTAAAATAGACACTTTCCAAATCTGCCATTGAATTTTTTTTACAATTATTTATTTCCTAATTACAAAATTGATAAACATTTTTGAAATTTTTTTTCGGTGTTTTATCTTCAAAGAAAGAAGTTAGCCTTAAGGATATTATAATTTTCAACAAAGGATTCGAAAACTAAATTTTTTTTAACTATTCTACGACCATTTTTCGCGGAGATGCAGCCTTTCAAATATACCTTAAAAATATTGAAAAAATTGAGTGATTCCTTAATTACTTTTGGAGTTAAATGTAATTTTTTTACTCTTTAATATTCTTTAATTTTTGTAAACTGATGTTAACGCTCACAAACAAATTATAAAATGTAACCCCGAGTCTAGTCAGAGATAAAAAAAAAGTTGGTACTTATCTCTGTTTATTTTTTTATTTTAACAAATAATACGATATTAAGCTAAAAAAAATTGAAGTCAATTTTGAATTTTAAAAACGTCAAGTAAAGTTAGGTCAGCTTAATTTTTGAAGTTCGTAAAAAATTTGTTCCGGCGCCACTGATATGTACTAGAGAAAGAAATGTGCTGTACAGATAACCATAACAAAACTAAAGTTGTCAAACTAACTATATCTACTTATATTTCTTTTATAGCAAAGTCATATTAGCGAAAAATTTCTTGAATAATGAACTTGAGGGAAGAAGTTTTATTAATTTGTTCTAGGTATTTTTATTGGACAGCTTCTCTTGTATATTTTTAAGTAACTCCGATTCTATTGGTTGAATTGCAAAAATATAAAATCAGTTTTTTTCATAATGATAACTCTACGAGTTAATTACATAACCTCAAAATCACAATTAGTTTATTTTTTTATAACATAACCAATAATAAATGGATTTAATAAAATTTTGGGAACAGATGGATATAATTATCATAAATAAATATACCAAATTTCAAATCTATTTTTTTTAGAATGGCAAGTATGATTTAAATTCATACAGTCAAAAATTGACTTATTCATAACCTATGGGTAACATATGGCATTTTTTATAATTTTTTATGTAGGTACTTTACAAAAAAAGGGCTTCACTAACACCAGTCAGCTTTAAAGGGTGCCAAAAGTGATATAACGACGAAAAGGGGGGGGGGTCAGTTTTTGGTGAGGGCACAGCAACCTCTAGCTACGCTTCTGCCCAAAATCATTCATGCGGTATGCTAGAAAATGTAGTTACAAGGAAAATTTTTTGAACCAGTAGTCGCCAATATGGTTCTCCATGTATAATACATGTTTATGCAAATAATTTATGTAAATGATGTACTCTTTCTCGTAAAATATTTAAGTATATTTAATTTATGTCAGTTTTTAATATAAATATGTCAGGGTTAAATTTACTTTTTATGTTTACATGCGTATAATATAAATTATATCATTATCCGACATTTTCTATGTAAATACAGTATATATATTATAATTTATAATCCGATTTGCATAACACAATTTCTACCATGGAAAATGGTAAATCCTTAAACTTCATTATGCATAATCAGTTATAATTTCCATTAAAAATTAAATAAAAACATCAAATTATACTCTTATGTTTAATGTTATAATATGTAACTTATACTGATTGTGAGTTGAGAGCGCAGGCCGTGAATAAATTTATCGGGTCACATGAGCGTGTGAAAATTTGGATTTTGACTTAATTCGTGAGCGTACTTGATCGTGAGCAAATATAATTTATATTAAATTAATAATTTTATTGGTTTTATTCTAAGACAAGGAAAGATAAAGAACAAATAACACCTTACCTAGCGTTGTTACCATAACGCTCAAAATAAATATCAATTGTTTTGAATTATAAAATTAATTAATAATAAATATTTCATATTTTTTTAATAGTATTTCAGTGATAATTAATTAACAGAGAAATGTCTATTTGGAACTATCATCTCTTATACATAGGTACTAAATTCAGTTGTAATTTAAAGCATATTTGCATGTTTTAATAATTGCATGGAAATGACATGATATTTAAGAAAAGATGACCGCCGCAAAATTTCGGTAACACTTTCATATATTATTGGTTGTTACGTATCCATATTCTTTTCTAAATCTCTGATTTTTAATGAATCTATTAATAATGCAAATGTATACATAATGAAGAGTATTATAGTGTGAAGATAATAAAACATTATCTTAATGTAATTTATATAGTGTATCTAAAAAATATATTGTACCCAATAAACTACATAACCCATAAAAAGTTTTATTTGCTTTTCTGTTTGAAGAGCCTGGATAGCATCTATCCTTCATGAGTCAATACAATAAAAGAAAAATTGTCATCCATGTGGCAATCTCGCTCTTTATTTTATAGCACATTACATTTAGGTGCTATTGAAAATAGTAAATTGAAAACTGTATTATGAGTTTGTTTTTAATCTTGTCATAACATCAATAAATTATTAATTTTTACGATGCTATCTTTGCGTCAACAAAAACGATAAAAAGATAAATTCTTATAGGTATAGAGTAGAATGTATTATAATGTATGAAATAATAATAAAAAATATTTTCCAGATAATTGTTTTTTTTTTTTTTTTTATAAAATATTAATAGCTTACACCCCATTATTTTACTTACCGTTTCTTTGCGGTAAAACTTAGCCTAACTTTTACTTTAAAAACGGATAGACAGTTGGTGAAATATGCTTGCATTGAAGTTTGTAAAGGGGAGATAGCTCCAATTAATGTTTGTATAGTCAATAGAAACAAAAAAAGACAATTTGGTTACAACAAATTAATAAATTTTGTTACTTAAAAGGGTGGCATAGTTTCAGGTAGTTTGATAATAGCTGCTTTTCGGTTGGTTATAGGACGAAGTTAATTATTTTTTTTAATTATAAAAAAGCAATTCCCTACAATTTCTGTATAAAATATTTTGTATGTGTTTCTATCATTTTTTTAACCCTTACTTCAACTTTAGGAAAGTTTAAAAAAAAATTGTTTCTGTCTTATCTAGTGTGAACTAATTATAAACGAAAATTTTTTATATGCCTCTAATTAACAATTTAAAAAAAATCAGCTGGTATCGTAGGGTCCGGCTGGCCCCTAACAAACACGTGTCTTCATCTCTGAAGGTGTTAAACCGCCAAACGTCTGGCACCCATCGCGAGTCGCGACGTAATGAGATTACTTAAAATGGCGGGCGCATACGATGCTTAGATCTTTAGAAATCATTCAAACATGACCGATCGGTTAAATTATTATCAATTAATAATTTTTATTCAATCTTTAAAATGCTCCTTAGAAAATTATATTTAACATGCTCTGCAAGTATGTATAATACTCGAAATATCAGAAAAACCTAAATGAATTCAGTTCACATTGACAATACTTCAATCTCAGTAGGTACAGATATAAATATAATCCAGCTATTTATAATAAAGTCAAGTTTTTCACAAACCGACACTCACCCTAAACAAACGTTCATTATTCAGCCGATATTTACACAACAGGTTAGACACAGATTCACCTCAGAGCACAAAATATAAGCATATGACACGTCTCCTTATTACAAACAGCAAAAACGTGGCGCATGCTAAAGCCAGGAGTATATGGAGCACATCTAATTAAGTTAGTTGATTGCAGGTTCAACAAGTAATCAAACATGGCGAGACTGCACTTGAGATGCACTCTCTTAAATACTGAGCAGTCGTGCTCAAGAAGTTTCAGCTCAAACGCGTACGCTTACTGCTCGATTCGGTTACTTAATTAAATATGTAGATAACTTTGATCGTGTCGAGATCTAATGAATGTACATTTACCTGTGTTTATTTACATACGTTAATTAGAAATTGATCAGAGGTATGAACTAAACTGTAAGTGGAGTGTTTTATGTTTCTACAAAGATAAAATAAAAGCTTTTATCAAAGTTACATGTTTACTATGGGTGAAGCATTTGATGATCTAATTTAAATCGAACACGATTTACTCAGTGGTCCCAAGTTGAATTGGCAAAAGTATTTAAATGAATAAATGACCTCGGTTAGCTTTCAATTATACGTCTAATAATTATACATGCTGATGGCTTTAGTAAATAACATCTAAAATAAAATAAAAACTGATTTAGATCGATAGATAAGGTACTGGCACAGTATTTGATATGACCCTAGTAATGGCTTTTTTTTATTAAATGTACGGAATCAGAAACATTTTGTTGATATTTGATTACTACCATTTCTGAATATTAATCTATGTATGTATATGTATATATTTAACTGTCTTACAGCGTGATTTGATGAGAATCGGCCAATATGTGTCATAAATGATGGACATTTAAACTAATTATTAGTATAATTTATTAATTAATTATTATATTATCATAGCAACATTGTTTCAAATTTGACAATTCTTTCTTTTATACCTTTTGTGTCGTAGTACTTATCATTTTATAATCATTAGCAAGTGTTCATCACTCATAACTGGTTTTACTTTATCCATTACTGGAGAAAAAAACATAAACAAAATAAAAGGCTATAATTTAAAAAACAAATTATATTTGCGGACTTGGGTAATTACATTGATTAAATAAAGAGTTAGGTACTTGTTTTATTAGTAACATGAGCTCATGAGAATTACAAAAAAGAAGCCCGTCAATCACAAAAACATTAAACCTTGCTCTTATAGCGGCTATAACGCGCCAGTACCTTATATTATTATATAACAAAAGGATAAAAATTTGCAGATTTATGCCGATGAATCTTGTCTTTATCTATGTCTATGTAATCTATGTTTTAATGACATTACTAAACCCATAATCTATTGATGTTTGCACGTTACAGACATTACAGTTACATCTACATTACTTCCATAGGAAAGAACATAAAAAATGGTTAGAGCAATTGTTGTTGAGTACAAAAAATAAAAAATAAAACTAGTATCAATAATTTATACCTTAATTTAACTCGCGTTTAATGTATTTAGAATTTTAAAATCTGAGCTGTAATTACTTAAAGTTTTATCAGAATATTAGCAAAATTTTAATACATAAAACTAGACTAAATAAAACATATTTTAAGACAAATCTGAAGTTTGTGTGATATATAGTTCCAAAGTACAATGTCATTAAATAAGGGAAAATCTCATTTATTCATCCAGTTTGCACGAATACAGTAACTCTATATAATATGTATTTGCATTTGTTAATGGAAAAAGAACTTATTTAGGTATGTATTTTGTTATGCAAGCCCACATGCGGTTTTTTTTATTCTTCTCTTTGTTCATTTTGTTTACAAAATGGCATTTGATTAAATTTAATCAACAGTGACTTGTAAATAAACATATTTACTGTTGTTTTACAGACATACATTTTATTATTTCAAAAGAAGTAATCAACATATCGATATTTATTTTATGTAGTAAAAAATTTAAAGGATTATTCTTTGAAATGTAAAAATATAATAACAGTTGGTCCCTCAGTTTCAACAGTCTTGTAAATCTCAAATGGATGGATAAGAGCTCAGTATATTTAATAGATGTGTACAAACTGTTAATACAAACATATTATTATACTGTATGTATATTGTATATGGTAACATAAATTGATGAAACTGAGCAATTATCTATTAATCAAATGTAACAACTAATACAAAATACAATATTATTTTTTTTCAATATGGTGGATCCAAGACGCAAACAATTTTCCAAATCTACCCTATCTAGTATAAAACTATACCGGAAAAATCTTCTTTCTTATAAAGAAACTAAATCAAACGCAAAGTCTCTCTCTTTAAAAACAAAACAATTTGTTTATTCATCTCATAAATATTGAAAATTGTTATAATATAGAATATCAATCCTACAAATGAATGCATAAAAATAAAAATTTACTTCTTTTGATATTTTTCTAAAGTTTTCATTCTGGCATGCAACAATAACAAAGGCCGTATTTCAAATAAAAACGAGCTTCAGAACTCTAGAGAATGACATGCAGTGACGTCACAGTAGTGCATTAGAGATTTCATTCAATTTGACACTGTAGATAATGTATTCATAATTTCGAACTCTAGTATCTCTGTTATTATCGTGCATTTGAATATCTTCCCCGTAGCTGAAATGCATTAAGAAAATTAATTTTATGTTACGTATTTATTACACTAGCAAAATAAACAAACTGTGAAATTAATATACATTGTGGTCCAAGATGAAGGCAGCATTAGGTGTCAAAGACAAAATAATAATGAAATGGGTTTATTATCAATTATGCTTAGCTAGTTAAATATAAATACAAAAACCTGATATTTTTTCTTCGTAATTTTTTCTATTTCTACATTTTTTTAATACATGCCTGACCTACTTATTCATCATTCGATATTTTTTATATTTTTATGTATTTTGATTATAAAAAGTCACTAGAGATCACGAGGGGTGATCCACATTTGTCAAAAGATAAAATGTCTAATAACCACCTTTTAAACACTATCAAAATTCCAAAATATTATAATAGGCATGATGCCAGTAACAAAGTATCACTGAAATTATGATTTTAAATAATGAAATAAGTTAAAAAGATTCTAAAAAATGTATTTATTTTTATATTAATAGCGAGATAAATATGATTTTTGTTAAAATAAAAACGCAAAATACAGCAATCCGCCATGTTAGATAAAACACCAGTCAGAGTGGATGACGTCACGGATAAGTAAACATCATTTTGTATCATTAATATCTGCACTGTTTATAAATTATTTTGTGGTTTTAAATTATCAATTTGCTCAGTTTTGTGTTACCAAAAGCAAAACCGAGAAACATAAGCGATGGAACAAGGATTTATTATAGTTGACAATGAGTGTTTACATAGGCGTGACGTCAAAAATGCGCCATGACATCTGCGAGCGTTTTGGTATCAAATTCAAAATTAGTTTTTTAAATTTTTGTGATTAAACCTTTATTTTCTGTATAAAAAGCATTTTTTTTTGGAAATAAGAGACACGTAAGATCATCATAAAATAGTTTTAAAAAATTAAGCATCATGCCTATTATACCGACAGAGCATATACAGATTTATACATATTTTTATTAATATAGTATTTATACTACAAATCAACGTATGTAATTCCCTTAAATCCTTAATTATAAATGCACTTACATATATCCTGAGATCATCAAAATTTCAAGGTTCGTAATCTTTGTCAATTACCCACCAATATTGACTCGTCCGAATAATTATTTCCTTCTACAATTTCAGTTAGGAGTTATAACTTTAACAAATAGAGCACGCATGTGCATATCCTCTACAAACATCATCCGTACAGGAATTAATTCTGGCTGGGTGATTTCAATTAATGTCAGCCTGTGCCGTTAGAGGGACTCTGGCCGGTAATGTAGATAACAAACTATGGTAATAGGACAAAGTCAAGACGACTCTTTCCACATGCTTACACCCGTCAAACGTCTGTCGTATCTGCATATCGTTGTGGAACAGAACTGTCCGTAATGGGTTGTTAGCAGTTGGGAATGTAGAAAGCCCCATATAAATTATATTTTAATATTCGAATTTTATTATTATGTCGTATTAAAATAAACCCTCGGAAATTATCAGCTATTCGTACTTCTATTATTGACACGAAAACGAATTTTGTAAATAAGTATTCCATATCTGATAATATTTTTCATAAATATCCATACTTATTCTAAAACGTATCTTTATCTTGTAACAGTCATTTTTTTCTCATTAATGTCCGGTATTATAAAGGAGCTAAGATATTTGCAAGCACTTTCAGATGGAATATTAATTCTGTGATAGTATCTATGGAATTTAGAGCAGTGATATTTATAACTTATTATTACACAGTTAGCAACTCTAATTTTTATAATATCGCCACCTACCACGCGTGCGCAAAACTTGCCAAACACTCAAGGGAACTATCAGATAGGATATCCCATTTGAAAGTGCTTGCAAATTTTGTTAGCTCATTTATAATACCGGACATAATTCTACTTTTTGAATTTTTTTAATAGAATTGAACACTGAACTTTCTAGCTACTGAACCATTTGACCTAGAAACGAGATTTGGACCAATAACAAAATTTTTTGAATTTTTGACAATGACAAATGGGTTAACAAATTTTTTTTCTGTTCAAACCTGGCGAGTGGGGTATCAAATGAAAGCTGACAATTCTAGTAATTTAATTATGCAAACGTTTTGTTATTATTAAAATCTGCATTTATTATTGACTATTTCTAAAAAGAATACGTATTAAACTTACTAATTATTTGTATAGTATTATAAATATAGTTTTTTAGTCATATAAAACTAAGTATTAAATATAAATAAAGACATTTTTGTTCGACAGATATTTTATATATAAAATCAAATAAAATATTGAGTTCAATAGGTAACCTACCGACTAATGCCCTAGATGGCAGGATATCGCGTGCGAGCAACTATATAAGTCAAGCAACTTGCGTGGAATAAAGTTCTTTGATTGCAAACGTATCGAATTTTTCTCGATTGACCTTGACATTGAAGTAAAACATTTAATAATAAATCGTGAAGAACCTTACAAATCGCTTGTACGGCTACAGTTACTAAATAGCAAAATCTACAAAAAGTTTTTCAAGCTACATGTGCAAATGTTATTTTAAGAATCAAGTAATTTTCAAACAATAAACAATTTAACTATGTGTAAATAATTTTAAAATGTATGTTGCAGCAAAACATATTTACATAACATGTATCGTTCTTAAGATATTTCGAAAAAAAAACATTTTGGAATGTCATCCCTCTCCCTTACACACGATTTTGAAATGGGGCTGTCTTCAAGCCAGATCCAACCAACCAAGTTTCATTAATATCGGTTCAGTGGTTCGTGAGTTATGCGTGTGACAAGGATTCAGGGACAGACACATACACAGACAGACACGGAACGAAAAGCGTTTGTCTTGACTTGAAACGGAAAGATTAATTTAAAATTTTTAAATCGGAGAACAATTTTTTGTCTCATTCTAAAACGATCGCAAAGCTTCTCATATCTTCGATATTGCTAGGAAGCAAAATAACCATATGATTGTGACCTTGAAATTTTAATTTGAGAATTTTTTTAAATGCTTATTTTTCAAGTTTCTCGCGTTTGCCGAGAAAAATAACTAACCCTGTATTTGGCCGTATAAGAATGTAAAAACGTTTTTCTAAATAAAGTTTAAATATAGTATAAATAAGCACTTACAGTTTATTAGAATCAAAATAAACACCTACTATCAATTTGTAAGTAAGTACCTACGTATTCGTTCCTAGTTGTTGTAATTTAATACTTTGGAAATTGTTTTCTAACAAGGTAAATTGGTATTATCTTTTATTTAAAGTCTCCTTACGAAGTGTTTAAGTTATAGGTGTAATATGTTCCGCAATATATTTCGTTCCTGGTACGTGTGGTGCTCTAAATTAGTGATACAAACAGACGTGCAGTGTACCGGTTAACAACACCATTAATTTTGTATATATTTTAATACAAAAGATTCACAAATATCCATCTATTTCTTCTAGCGGTTTTAATAAACTATCAACATAAATTGAAATAATGAATATTACAATTTATAATCAATTTTGCCGATTTAATTTTTAATATCCATTTTTAATGAGAACTACAAAAAAATTTGGGGTAATCAGAATCACGATAACTTCCTTTTTCTACGAGCGGGAAGTTAAAAATGATTTCCATAATACGATATAACTGAAGATTGGATATCAAATTCATATTAATTTTTTTTTATTATTTATGTGGTTATTCAAACTTTCATATTTAATATATGAACCCGTTATTTTAACATGTAAATATACACAATACTGGAATATGCGTATACGAGAGAAATAGGATAGTCATATTAAAGAAATTTACAACGAAATGAATACAGTTTTTATGACAACCTAAATTAAAATACGACACCATTAATTTATAATACCACTGCGGTTCCCTATAAAATTTATTTATAGATAAAGTTGCCGCTTTTCTTCCTCTTCTGAAAATAATCTAAATTGCGGCATTTTTTAGGGAACGGCATATCTGTCATGGATATTATTTAATTTCAATTGATTATGATACAAATAAGGGTTATTTAGAAATTATTTGGAGTATTTTAGAGGTATATTAATATTACCCATTATTCATTTTTAAGGGAAGTGTATGTATTGATAATTGCTTCGATTCAAATCAATAATTTAATTTAATTGTATTTTCAAAAAAGTTTGAATTTCTTATTAAATCTTTATATAAACTTTATAAAACTTTTCATTTTAAAATAATGGCAGATGCTACGTAAATAGCAGTGCATGAGCAAAAAAAGAAACAAAGGGGCACGGTAGTAACTTGGCTGCAACTAATAACGTAAAATTAAGTCTATTATTTTGTTATTATAGAAAATATGTACTTAATTATTATTAGTGATTAATTTAGTTGAGGTTATTTATTTTCGTGGTTCTTTAATTAAGTGTTGAACGAATGGAGGGTTTAAACTCGTTTTATTATAAATGGAACTATATAAGCTACTAATTGGTGTTTTTCGCTATTTATTAATTATACAAAATCGTAAATATTTTAGCTCATATGCAAATAGGGGGAAAATTTTTTCCCTAAAATAGATAAACCTCGATAGGGGTTTTTTCACCGGATCAAATGAGATTATAACCCTTCATCTGTGACAGGAAGCAAAATATTTTAAATTGACTAGAAATCCTTGTATTCATGCTCATAAGTTATCACTGAGGATAACGTCAAAATTATAAAATACATATAATAGATTTTACTCGAAATGTGTTTCATGACGTCAAGAGACAATTTTCTGATATAATTGATAGCTAGTCCTAACTTTTGACTAATCCTGTATGATAATTTATAATAACTACTATCTACAATAAATTAACAAATGTCAATAATTAAACTTGATTATAAGTTTTTGTATGCACACACACATATGCATAAAACATTGCGCAATAAATCTTGTTGCTATTAATCATCTAAATATACGAAAGTACAATAATGCGGTTTGCATTTACAACACAGAGGTTTGGAGCCAGCTGTCTTAGCGATTATAGTTTTGGCACTGGATCTCTATCTGAGGCTTACACGTTCCTCTCTTCATAATTAAATCAATAGTTGACGACTTCACACCATGTAATAAATTACTGTTTGAAGTATAAAACTAAATACGTGTAGCGTTCGACGTGTCTTGAATAAATTTAATAACTATCTTCAGTTCAGTGCCCCAGTACAAAATCAATGGAACACTCGTGTTTTATTTCTGGATATATGAAACATTCATGTATGTAGTACATTTCTAAACAAATCAAAAGAATGCTGAACAATACAAATACTTTAAAACTCAGTAATTATTACTTTATTTTATTATTTCAAACCACTCATAATTTTACGGAGCATTCTGGTAACAATGTTAAGTGAGTCACATATATTTCCTTGTCTAAGTTTCTAACCAAGTAGTCCTCATGCTTTGATCTAGAAAGAAGCATAAATTACAATATGAAAAGATATATTTGTATAATATAAAAATACATAACATCCCCTTGGTATTATCTTTATCATAAATTCCATTGAACATGAGATACGGACAACGCAGGACTTTTAGAGTAGTATCTAGAGTTTAAAAAGGACGTCTACGAGGCTATTTTCTGTGACATAACAAGCTTTTGTATTCAGTGCGCAACTCGGGGATCTATTGTAGTTTTAGTAGGAAAGCTTTTCTATACCTTATGTATCAGTAGCGTCTAAATAAGAAAAGAACTAAACGGTTATTTATTACAGGTAAATCGGGAGCTATAAATATAGATATAAATAAAATCCTGTAGAACCTATAGATATAAAAAATCTAATACATGCATAGTAAACGAATAAAGTTGAGTAAAACTTTTGATAAAATTTTTACTGTTTATATATTTATTTATTTCATTATTTTATATCTTTTACAGATGTTGAATAAAATAAAACAATAATAATAAAAATAATTTTACTAATCATTTAGTATAAATATTCACTTATGCTATAATAGCATCTTATGCTAAGAAAATGTTTTATCTCAATTTAAAAATTTTTTAAGGGTCATTGAAAATACAGAGAAAATTGGCGTCCATTTAAAAAAAATCTTAACTGTAAATGACCTTTCATTATATATTTTAAAAATCATCTCGATCATTTACAAGTTGATCAAACAGGACGTGTATAGTGTACGAACATTTAATAATATTCCCGATGAAATTGTGAATTAAAGTCATAATCAGTTCGATAAGAAATTTAATATTTTCTTTGTGTGCCTTATTTCATGTATCTCGATATTCTAACGGAATATTTAATGAATTAATAATAATAATAATGAAACATCCTGTATATTGTAACTTATGTTACTTTATTGCTCCTGTACGCCACTGCGTCACACATTCGTGACAAGTGTGTGGGATTTAAACACTTACCAGAGTATTTGGCAAAATGGATGCTAAGTCGTAGTTAAACGAATAGTGTTCCAAACTTTTACGGTATTATTTAACTGAGAGAGTAACAGCGTGAAATAAAACACGGTCGAATGAAAACTATGCCTGGACTTAATTCGTATCTATGGGACGAATATACTAGAGGGTCAATCCATATGAAATGGTCCAAAATTAAATTAAATGGTTGCTTGGCCATTCTAAAAAAAATTGATTTTTTGTGTGTAATCACCCTAACATGTTGGTAGTTCGAAACGACCATTATTTTAATTTTATTGTTTTTTGTTTTCGCGTGACGGCCATATTTGTTCTACAGGTCGCAGCATTTTTTGTACTTTAAAGGGTTTGCGGAAACTAAAATATCTCAGCTTCTATCAAACCTTTCAACATCGGAGTAAAAGAAAATTATTCAGAATAAAACGGGCTATAAGATTTATCCTAAACATTTTCACCTAAATGTAATCCTAAAGGGTGAAATTTCAGCCTTAATTCTTAGTTCTATTTTTGAAAAAATCCCATTTTCAAGGGGATGTTTTTACAAGAAGGGGAAAAGTTAACAAGTCAAATTATTTTTTACAAATAGGTGGGTACTAGTTGTATTCACACACCAAAGTTCAACTCTGAGACTTGCCCCCCTTTATTTAAAAAAATTCTCAAAATTTGAAAATTTGAGAAAATGGCACTTTTCAAAGCTAAATAACTCTGGTGGGGGACCAGATAAAAATCTGAAATTTTAGCCCATAATAGTACTACATAATGGTATTACGTACTAAAATTTTTGAGATTGAGATTTAACTACAGGCAGTGGTATTGCAACCACAATATTCAATAGGAGTTCATATGTTAATACAGAGTGTCAACATTAATATAATATCTATTACTATCTTTCATCTTCTTGGAAATAGAAGAATGCTTAAACGAAGAAAAAAATTGTATTTTTTCTGAATGTTTTTAAAAGCTCATTTTTTATTTTCTGTCATTTCCGGTTCAACCGGAAATGATGTCAACTTTTGTTTTTTAAAGGTGACACCCTATATATATTTTATTTTTAGATAGAAAATTAGGTCAGCTTTAAAAATTTATAACACATATAATAACTTAAAGTAACTCATAACAAAGATATAACATGTTTGAATTATTATTGAAACAAAATCACAACATGTATACGCTCATTGAAACATGCATTTTTGTGGTTGCAATACCACTGCTTGTAGTCAAATCTCAATCTCAAAATTTTTGGTACATAATACCATTATGTAGTACTATTATGGGCTAAGATTTCAGATTTTTATCTGGTCCCCCACCAGAGTTATTTAGCTTTGAAAAGTGCCATTTTCTCGAATTTTAAAATTTTGAGAATTTTTTAAAATAAAGGGGGGCAAGTCTTAGAGTTGAACTTTGGTGTGTGAATACAACAAGTACCCACCTATTTGTAAAAAATAATTTGACTTGTTAACTTTTCCCCTTCTTGCAAAAACATCCCCTTGAAAATGGGATTTTTTTCAAAAATAGAACTAAGAATTAAGGCTGAAATTTCACCCTTTAGGATAACATTGAGGTGAAAATGTTTAGAAGTAATCTTGTAGCCCGTTTTATTCTGAACAATTTGCTTTTAGTCCCGTGTTGAAAGGTTTGATAGAAGCTGAGATATTTTAGTTTCCGCGAACCCTTTAAAGTACAAAAAATGCTGTGACCTGTAGAACAAATATGGCCGTCACGCGAAAACAAAAAACAATAAAATTAAAATAATGGTCGTTTCGAACTACCAACATGTTAGGGTAATTACACACAAAAAAACAATTTTTTTTAGAATGATCGAGCAACCAGTGCTGGACCAGTTCATATGGATTGACCCTAGAGAAAAATAAAACTACAGAATTAACTGTTAAATGTGATACAATCGAGATATTCAGAACATATTTAATACAGAATTGTTTTTCTCGAAGATTTTTAAATGTTTGCATCTATACGTCCCCCCCCCCCCCAACCCTCAGATAATGCTTGAGCAAAGGTATGTTTTGTCTTTCAGATGTAACTTTACAAAAAATACACAAAAAATACACACATATGTTAGATTTATTCAAACAAATATATTTTTATAACTGTGTACATAGGGGCATCCACAGGGAGGAGGGATACCTGCTCCCCCCTCCTGGAATTTACCCTAACCTAACGTAATGTAAGCTAACAATTATTTAGCACTTTATTTTTTTTAAAGCTGACATCTTAACAATGTCAAATATTTTTTTTGTGAAGACAAATTATTTATGGTCTTCAAATCTCCTTGTGAACTTTTTTTATGATATAATTATTTTTCTACAACCTTCTCCCCATGGGAAAATTTTCTGCGGGCACCACTGTACTTAGGTATTTGTATAAATAGACTATTTTCCAATAATAATAATGTTTGATCTATATATCTCTACTTACATACATATATAAATAAAATCATTATATAATTATTTACTTTTAAATATTATTGTAATTTTGTATTTTAAATTCAGCAAACATAAAAGACCGTAACGCTATAGGTATTTTGGGAAAATTTTAAAACATAATATACATATAGCGTTTATATTGTATAATAAATACTTTAATTATATTATTTTGTTTCATCTACGTCATTATTTAATCTGTAATATATAATAAATATAATATTTTACTTTTTTAATTATATATATGATTTGCTAACTAAATAAACATAATATGGAAAATTAATTGATTAGTTAATTTGTAAACAAAATCATGAATATTTTAATAGACTAAAAATTAGCTGACTCTGAAATTTTTAATAAAATGACTAATTTAATTATACGAAGCTAGTGACAAATTTAATACCTAGATGATGAAAATCTAAAATGAATTAAAAATAAATGAATTCTTATCTTGACAACTTAATTTCATTAATACAATTATTTAATTAGGTTAATTGTACAGTGTTATATTTTATGGATATGATAATGCCTTCTAATTATTTTATAAAAAAAGTTTCAGAATTATTATTATTATTAATTATTCCAGTACAATTTGAAAATAAACATACGTAGTTTATTAAATCGTACCATCCTTGGGTTAGGCACTGCTCTTACTGATAAAGAAATGATTAATTATTTGTGATAACACGATATAATAACTATAGTCTGTTTCATTTAAGATTACAGTGGTGGGCGGGGATTATACGGTACGATTCATACAGGCACTAGGCTAGCCCACAGAATAATGATAGTAAGAAGCGAAACTCCACTGGCAATTCTTTTTACATAAACTATGAGTACTATGACGTCATATTAGTAATTATTATTTTTCCAATATCCTAATGTATATAATATAAAACACATTTTTAGAATAACTAATCTGACAATTTGAATTTAATTGCATTTGTTTCTACGGTAATATAATGTATTGCGTCAGTGAAAATTGTGTTATTGTGAATCTGCCTGTCGTTTTGCCCAATCAGGAGCGCGTATTATGCTTCCTATGTTAGCTACCGTTGCAATCTTAAATGAAACAGACTATAGGTATAATATTAGCTGATGTATGAACCATTCAATTTCTACTTTACCTTTTTATTCGCAATACTAGTAATGAAATTCTTATCAGGCCTTATCACAGTTGTACGGCAGTGCCAACATACTAATATCATATGTATTTAATATGTACCTATATATATGCGTTCAGTTAAAATATTTTATGAATTTATTTATTATTTAGTCTTGGAATTAATAATAGATATGTATATTTGTATGATGAATTATATTTATTTGTAGAAAAATGAAAAATATAACGGAATGAGCAACTGAACGCATCTTTAAAATAAAATTACAAAATTGTTACTTCCGTATCCCGTGGAACATTTAATATTGTGAAATAGATAATATTTGTATATTTTAAATAATATATTACTTGGTTATGTTATAATATCAATTTTATATATTAAATTATGTGTCTTGATGTATAAAATATCTGTGCAAAAATAAAAATGTGATTCTGAGCCGCTGAGTATACTTAATTAATATTTTATAATTTACATTATTTTAGTTGGCTCGTTGGTCTAGGGGTATGATTCTCGCTTCGGGTGCGAGAGGTCCCGGGTTCAAATCCCGGACGAGCCCTGTTGATCACTTTTTACCGAAAAGTTATGAAATTACGGAAAAATTAAAAAATACGCTATAATATTTCAGCATAGTTGTCATACTAAAAATAGTCAATATACTCAAATTTATATACAGAATGAAATAAATATAAATCAGATGCAAATTAGGTAGTAATTAAATCCAAGCGATTTTAGAAAAATTAATAAAAAAATACTTGGTTTCAGCGACCCAATTGAGTAGTTGACTATTTTGGGTTTCTTTGAATCATTTAGGATCTATACACACATAATAATACTGCGCAATATTTAAGGTTTAGTAATATTGTATTTAGTAATATTAGCATTGATTGTTATGTATCCATAATATTTCCTTATCTAAGGTCCTTACGTTAAAATTGTCACTGACATCCAAGTTATAATTATATAAAATACAATACAATAATTTATAGCTATCATATTTACGAAGCCCATTATCGATTTACACACTTTAATATATTCCCAAAAATTGACAGCTCCATCGCATACATTTGAAAGTTTACACAAAGTGTAATTTCCAGGAATATTGTGCGCGAGATCTTTGTATCATATTCATAGCGTATCTGATGTAGGCATTGAGATTAGTGTAATAGTGCTGTATGCGTAACTGTCATCTCTAGGCATGATGCGAGCTGGGAGACGCCGAGGCTCACAGGAAATTATACGACACAAACACAAATATTAATGTCCGGAGACGCCAGCAACGCTGAACAGATGCGTCTATTTGAGTAGCCAAGTCAACATATACACACACACACACACACACACACACATACACCTCATGTTCATGTTTTAACAGTGTAGATTTTAGAAATTTACACATCTTGTTACCGGTTTTAATTTTATTCCTAATTATATTATTGAAATTCTTAACCAACTTTGGATTCCTTTTATGCCTGGTATAATAAAGAATTTGCTTGAGTAAAAATGCAAATTAGCTTCCAGCTAACGCTATCTGCTAGGTGTCAAATTGTTATGAAATGGCTCGATATTTTAAACCAGTGGTAATAAATGTATAATAATGTAAATGGTATTTTATGAGGTACACTTGGCAGCACTTATTGTACTTATGGCGTATGCGTGAAGATTATGATATGTACGATTTCATTCACTCCATCTGTGAGTGTGTTGTCATTTATATTTAATACCTAGCAGATAGCGTGAGCTAGAAGTTATAATACCGGGCATGAGCCTAGTAAACAAAACATTTTGACGATTATATGGTTCATTTTTTTATTTACTTAATAATACTTCGTTTTCATAAAACTAAAAAATAATAATAAATAAATATGTAAAAATATTGAAAATAATTTCTTGAACCTACTAGATTCAGGTTCCGGTTCAGATTCTTCAATATTTTAGTTTTTAATTTTAATTTTAGTGTTTATATTCGAGTTTAATAAAATATATTAACAGTTTAAAATTACGTACAGAGGAATGTGTTAATGAATTATTATTATAAATATCAAGATATACGTACATAAAAATCTAAATATGAGCATTTAAACATATTCAGTTTAATGGATAAAAATTCTTTTTTTATACACACATATTACACATATATTATTTGAAAACATTTTTAGTGATATATGTATACATATGCGTAATTTATTCGAATAAACCAATGTATATAAAAAACGAACAACGTTATTTCTAGAAATCAATCACTGTAAAAGTTAAATACATAACAATACATTTTTAAATTCTTCTTACGAAAAATATATTTGGCTTTGTAAAATTTTTCGTCAGAAATACATCTAAAATAATCATACAAGAGATATCAAAGGAAACAAAAATAATAATACAAAAAACAGCAAGTCAAAGCATTAAAATGAAGAATTTTTTTTAAAACCGTATCCTCTTCCGAAAGATTGACTTTTAAACATTAGAAAAGGATTCGATGCAATCGCGAGTTGGAAAAACAGAAACCACAGAGAAAAGGAAAACAAAAACAAAACGATTTCTAGCAGATAAGAATCGCGTTGGTTGGCTATTCTAACGGTGGCTTATAAACGGTGTCTTACACCGACATTAATACAAACATTAGCAGAGGTGGGTCTGCACGCAAAATAATTGGGGTGAAACATCTATGTCTCTAAGAGTGCGAAATTTTCTACAAAAAATATTACCTTCAAAATGGGTTTTTTTTTTATATTATATTAACATTTATGTTTAATTGCGCCTGACAAGGGTAGATATAAGACTAGTGACACACTGCCTAGCATTGTTACCATTTTTCTCCGCAAAAATCGCTCCAAAAAATCATCATCGGCGTGTCATTCGGATTTTAAAATAAATATCAATTATTTGGAATTATAAAATTAATAAATAATAAATGTTTTATATTGCCTTTAAAAGTATTTCAATGATAATTCATTAATAAATCAACCTTTATTTGGAACCACCATCTCTCTTGGAGACCAAATTCATGTGTAATATAAAGTATATTTAAAAATTATAATTTTTCAACCGATGCGTATGGATTATATTTATTAAAAATGATGAAAATTACATTTGATAAAATAACAGTTTCGTATACGAACTAGAGTCGATTGTTTTTAATCCATATATAGCCTTTCTTAATCTGTAAACTGTACAAACTAGAATTTTTCAGTTTATCCAAAATACGAAAAAGTATTATAAATGTTTTTAATATCAATATTAAAAACATTTACATATTTTTACACTAAATGCATGCCTGCTTATGTTTTTGAGGTTAGTCTTCAACCACATTATTTATATTAAAACTCTTAAGATATTAACTAGAATTCAGCTAAAGTGCATTTTGCCATAAATACCAAAATAATATCTTAATTTTTGTAGAACGAGCCAAACTCGATGGCGATAATTTAAAATTTGGATCAAGCTTCAAATTTCCGTACCTATGTATCTAAAATAACATTGATTTCTCTTATACCATAGTTAAAAAAAACTTGTTTTATTTGTGTCATTTATATGTTAGCTCACCAAACATTATCAATAAGTTTTTGCTTCCGAAAATCAGCACAGAATCGTTAACAATAACTTATACTCTATCTATTGTAACATTGTGCAATTGAGAAGACACCATTTATTAGATTTAATGCAGTCCAGTAAATGAGCCGAGACCTCTAAGAATCCAACATCCAACCCTGCATTTATCCAAGTTAAGGCGACATTTACGCAGACATTAGTGTTGAAAATTAAACCGAAAAAGGCTAAAACGGTTGTCTGCTAGATCCAACTTGTTTCCCCGCCAATGTATACAAACTAATAATAATAAAATACTATGTTAAGTGTTCATTTGATTATTTTGTTTGCTGTTCCCGCCGCTTTTCGTGTACAGTTATTCTCTAAATTGAATTAACTTTTATGAGATGTTCTATTAAGCGTTTCTGTAGATTTCGCGATTTTTCTTTTCTTTTACGACAAAGATTAAGATTTTTTTTAGAAAAATGTGTCACTTGTAAGTATTATTTATATTTAATTATTACAAAAAGAAACTCGTTAATATCTAATTATTAAAACGTAACTTGTTGCAATTTGAATGAAATTAAAGGTTTTGTTTATTTATTTATATTTATGTAACTATGTATTCAGATTGACAAGATATCCCGAAATACTCGGGACAGCTCTTAGTCGAAATTTAATATTTAATGTCCCGCGTCTCAATCTTAGCCCAAAATATCCGCTTATAGGTTTTTTTTTATTATTATGATAGTACCAAATATTTAAAATAGATGTGGTATATGTCATATGTAAATATAGTGTCAATACATACACGTAGTAAATTTTTTAAGTTATGTGAAAATTCAAATCTGGTCACTCTCATTAAACTTATGTGTTTGTTATGAACAGTGGTAAAAAAATTATAATAATTTTATTTGTGCATGTATCACTGCTAATTTCTTTATAGTGTGCATGCGCTTACTTATTTAATAAATACCATACAACTGTCATTTAAATTTAATACCCTGCAGACCAAATATAAATAATATAAATAATGTTTGACGTTTATTAATTAATTAAATATGTTAAACAGGATTTTTTATTGAATACACTATATTAATTATTTTGAAAATTATCGACTTTTCTAATTAAATATAATGTCTGTAACTACTATAATTTTTTAATTGAACTCTAGTTTCAGTAATTATACATGCTTTAAAACTTTACCAAATATAATTTCAAGGAAGTACCAAAACTGTTTTTACTATTTTCACAAAGCAAAAGTTGTTATCAAAGACGCCGTATTTAGAACCAACAATTTTATTTCAAGAAACATAACGTTTACATATAAAAACAAAATAACATCTTAACATTTTCCATTGTTGCCAACACAAACACAAATAAGGATAAAACAAGTAACTGCATTTCTGCAGCAGATCATTGCACAGATGAGTAAATAGAAACTTTTTATTGCAGTTGGTGTTCTCTGGTATCTACATCAAACAAACGATTGAAAATTCTTGATCAAATATTTCCCTCTGAAGGTATGTATCGTATTAATTTTCAGTCTCATTGCAGACTCTCTATACAGCTTTGTATGTCGACCGCAGTTATTTCATAAGAATTTCTACATTATAAAACCAGAGCACGTCTGTTTTTATTCACAAGATGTATTAGTATAACTTTTATATTAACATATTTTGTTTTTTACTTATTGTGCGAATAAAAAATTAATCATAAAATAAATAAAAATAATCTGAATTTTCCATAAAGAATATAAAGTAAAATATTATAGTTTTCCTCAAATTAAAATGTGGCAATATTAGTAATAAAACAATAATTCTTAAAGGGTTGTTACTTTCTAAATTTAACTAAAATTTATTCATATGGATAAAGTATTACTACACAAAAAACAATGCACTTCGTTTATTGCAACTAGAGCCACTACATGGCAATATCGAGAACTGTAGGATCGATAACTAATCGACAAAGTGACGACAAATATATGGTTTCAATGTAACCAAATACGCGCTTACATAAACTCTTCAATTTACCTTTTTTCACTTATTTATATAAATAAAATGAGTATTTTATTAACACTCATATAAAAATAAACTGATGTCACCACTACAAAACTACGGATATCTGGTATATATATAAAAATATATAATATTTTCTAAATGTCAAATGCGAATCGAACCTCGCGTACTAGTGCTCCGTACTGTACAGTTTTTCAATTTATTCGATTATTGCACTTATTATTATTACATTATAGTCCCTATATTCTAATGCGGGCCACCTGGTTAGGATTTTCGACAAGCCCCTCCTGCTAAGAAACTTAAGAATTTTTTTGACGTAAATAAAAAAAAGCTAGTTGAATCGCCATCCTTCCTTAGCCCCGGGCCCTATCAAAATTGTTTCTTATATTTAAAAATAATGAACCAAACAAAAATTATAAATAATATTGTCTACAATTTTATTCAACGTTTTTTTTTCTACCACGAACAGTTACATAAATAATATTAAATTATTAATTCTTAAAAAAGAAAATACACAACATTTATTTCAAGATATTTTTTTTATCATGTGCCATTTTAAAGACAATTAGAAAATTTTAAAAATTAACAAAAGTTTAGTGATACTCTTCAAAAATTGGAAATGTATTTTGTTAAAATCTCAAATTTGATTTTTGATACCTGTATAAGAAAGTAAATAATATAAAATATTAAAATATATAAGTAAATAATATATATACTATATATATTATGTATAAATAAAAATACATTAGAGATTATTATCAAATCATTCTTTACCACAACTCAAGTATAAAACCATTACCTTTGCGGTTGTATGTTTTTACAAGGTTTTTTTACATTTACAACGAACGTGCATTAATCCGTGTCTCTGTAACAATAATTTTATTACAACTTAAATTCGGCTGGTACAAAAACACACCGGCGCGGGCGGCGGTAGTAGCTCCACCAGCTCGACAGCTTGGAGGCGCAGGACGCTCAATACTGAATATGCATGGCGGCCATAACTAAACATGGATAATCTTGGGATTAGGATGGTTAATAATACTTGGATGATTTTAATTCAACTCACTAAACTTGAATGTTTTGTTCTGTTGGCAGCACTGGTTGATTATAGCCAGAGCTGCTGGACTTGTAGATAAAACTATATCCCGCGTTGTACCTTGAAAAGGTAAACGAACAAAGTCATTATAAACAAGATAAAACATTTTGTTATGACTGCATTTAGCTATTTTACTTTCATGTTCTGAAAGAAATGGAAGTATTGTAATACCGTCGAAAAATCGCGTCCGAGATAAGGACATATTCTGATTGTACAACCTTCAAAACTTAAAGAAAAGTTAATTTCTGTATTACGGCTGTACGTGTGTCTGGATGTAGAATTTTCTTTCGTTCGCGATAACTACTGTAAAAATGCATCACTTGCTAAAAATTAAAAAATAATTTGTAGGTACTTCTAGTACTTCTACTATTACACAAAATAAAATAAAAAGTCATAAAATTTAAAACAATGTAAAATATTTACATAAGAAAATACACTTTTCTTGATAGTGTGCCGAATCGCGATAATTATTTGTCCACTGTTTTTAAACAAAATGTTCAATTAGTATCAAATCACGTTTTAAGATGTAAATAAATGTATATAAGGTAGTGGCACCAGTCTTGGCAAGGACCCCCTAGTAATGGCAATTTTTTAATTAAATGTACTGAATTAGAAATATGTGTTGATATTTGATTACTACCATTTCTGAATATTCATCTATATACATTTAACTGTTTAACAGCGTGATTTTATGACAATCGACCAATAGGTATCAAAATGGTGGACATTTAAACTAATTATTAGTATTATTTATTTATTAATGATTATATTATCATAACAACTGCTTTACATTGTTTCAAATTTGATGATTCTTTCATTTATATCATTTTTGTCGTAGTACTTATCGTTTTGTAATCATTAGCAGGTGTCCATCACTGCGTGCTCATTACTGGTTTTACTTTATCCATTACTGGAGAAAAAACATAAACAAAATAATAGGCTATAATTTAAAAAACAAACTATATTTACGGACTTTGGTAATTAAATAAATTAAACAAAGAATTACTTGTTTTATTAGTAGCATGAGTTCGTGAGAATTGCAAAAAAGAAACCTGTTAATTACAAAAACAGTAAACCTTGCTCTTATAGCAGCCATAACTGGTACCTTTACCTTAGATTAGAGGCAGTAATCAAATATCAACAAATATTTCTAGTTCAGTGCATTTAATTTAAAAAATGTTCAACACTGGGGTATTGTTCAAGACTGTTCAATTAAAATTTAAATACATAAACTTCATATAGTTGTACGTAATGTAATCAAAATACAGCTTTCAACAGTGACATATTTAATTAACGAATCCGAAACGAAAGTGCACATAATATTTATTTGCAATCAGACAAAACACAAATATCTATGAACAGAAAGCAATAAAAACAATGGTGATATTTTGTGTATCAGAATATCAAACGGTACATTTAAAATACATTGCATACGGAGTGGATTAAAATAACTATTATTACACGCGTGGAAAACATAGTATTTATTTATTTATAATTTGAATACTGTTTATTTTGTATTACCGACTCGCTCTCTCTCTCCATGGATTATCGAAGTTTGTACAGTTAATAATTTACGTCTATGTGACATTCATATGTGCATGTGTATTGCAAGCTGTTCTTTTCACATATTGTATGTGTTTTGAACATTACAAAATGGCGTGTTTTAATAAACAAATTAATATATAGGCGATGTATGACATGTGTAAAAACAGTGGAGTGTGCTATATGGAAAATTAAGTAAAAATTATTTTTGCCGTTTAATTTTTTTAAATACACGAGATCAAGACAAAAATTTTTATCAATCTCGTGTGAATTAATTTAATTAATAAAAAATAATTTTCCATTTATTCTTATGTAGGTACTTAATAAACAAATAAATTTTGAAATATAACAAATCTTATATATTTTACTTATTCATTAAAGATTAATATAAAATGGGTGGAACCAAAACACGACCTATATAGCAATGTAGTATTGGTCGAGCATAGTCGATATCCAAATTTTTTGAATTTTCTGTTTACCACTTTTTTTATTTGAGCTTGAATTTTGGGTTTAAGTGAAATTTTTTCCAAGTTGGCTAAATCCAAAATTCAAGCTCAAATAAAAAAAACTGGTAAGTAGAAAATTCGAAAAATTTGGATTTCGACTATAGTCGACCAATAAATACTACAATGATATTTAACTAGGTTGCTTTTTTGGCTCCGCACTTTTTTTTGTGTAGCTGTGTTATTGATACATTTAAAACCCAGACTTCCAGCCTCATCTCGTCTGGATTTAAGGCATTCTCGTCTTTGTCTCGATCGAAAGGAGACCGAATCTTGGCGTGTAGCCCTTATAAATTATTAAAGATATCAATTGTCAAACATAATTATTGTTAAAATAAACAGAATATAAATCAATAAATAAATAAAATGGTTTAATTATCTATTTCCAAACACTTACGAATATTAATGATTCGAAAAGTCGATATTGTAAATAACATTATATATCCCTGTCAAAAATAATAGACCCGGCATTGTTTGTTAATGGCAATAACATGTTCAATATGTGATCTATTACTTTTTTGTCCTTTATTACATTTGGAATCTGTTTTATATATGCACATGCAAATAAATATTGTTCGATTTGTTTGAACATTGTGGAATTAAAATCATTATTGTGATGTATTAACTGTAAATATTTCATTTATTTTTGTTTACTGTATAGAAATGTGTTGTTATTTATATTAATATTAACGAATTAAATAAAGTGGAAAAATTATTTTATTAACAATTTTAAAAACAATGTAAAACAAAATATCTTAATTAAAGTGATTTGAAAGAATACAGATAATTCTGAAGCTGAAAAAAAATCACCTCAAAATGCTTTTTTAGATTTATATTTTTTTTTGCACAAATATATTTCAAGTTAAGCAAAAATTACGATTTTAGTCAGAACATATTTTTAACAGAATGTACCCACATCCAGTTTACAAAAAGTGAAGTATTATTAACTTGCTTTATAATCCCATTATAAAAAGCATTAAATCTTTAAAATGCTTTATTTTATTTTTGTACAATTAGCTTAGAATTTTGTCCCTGTACTTTGACAATATAATATTTTATCTGCACCCAGTTTAGGCAACTGCCTAGAGCCTCGAGGTAAAGGGGGACCTCGAGCTGGGGAAAAAATATAAGAAGGCCTTTTTCTACTTTTCAAATAATTTTGTCTTAACTACTACATTTTTTTCTCAAAAATAGTGGGGACTCCGGAAATGTATTCCGCCTGAGGCCTCCCACTGTCATCATACGCCTCTGTCTGCATCTCTCCAATTTATATTAAATAAAAATAAATTCTTACATGGAGAAAAACATTTTAGCAAATTAAAATGTACCCACCTATAAATCCCTATTTGCAATTATAAAATGTCCAATTTATTTTATCCTTTTGAAAAAAAAACATTATTAATTAAAATATCCATTATATTTGATTGAATTGATGTTATTTGTATACCATAAAAGTGGTGAAGTTCTAGTTTACAAGAATATAAAAGGTTGAAACTGTATATAAAATGTCTATAAAACTACTCCGTCTTTAGTTAATAGCAAAGAAAGAGCTATTTTACTTCGGAATAGAGTTTTCAATAAACTTAAATTGTTTAAATATTGACTATGCGGTTCAAATAATATCAATTATTATTTTTTTATTATGCGCCCGCACAGGGTTCGTACGTTTTTACGGGTCTACAACAGTACATATCCGCAGTAGAAATGAACGGGGGATTCATATAAACATGTATTCATGCCTGTTGTGAACTCGTGAAAGCATACGTATTCCGTATGGGCGCGTGTATACTAGCTACAAAATTTTTACTCGGACAGCTATTTCTTATATTTTTTCAAATCTATAGAAAGTGATGCTTGTATTACTTTTGATAGTTTAACTGTTTAAAATAATTAGATTTGTTTTCTATTTAAAATGAATGGTTATCAAGGATTCATATAAACTTCTTTTATACAAATAATTAATATTTAATGTTTATATAGGAACCTATTTACCAAAAAGTTTTTCACATTAAAAATCAATGAATTGTACGTTGGGAATAATTATTTTAGGTGAAATCATATTCAACAAACTATTGATGGCAAAAGCAGATGAACTGATCAATTATCAAATATTGTTAATTAATTTTAAATTACTAAATTATAAAATCTAGTAAACTGTAAATGAGTATGACTTATTAATCAATTTCAATCAAAATCAAATACGATTTTAATTACAATATTTCTTCAAAAAACGAAAAGCAATTTTATCACTACACCAAAATTATTGAAATGTTTTATTTATAAACCTGACTACCAAGATAAATATCCACGAGTAATAAACATACTCATTACTCATACTAATATATAAATCTGTAGGCTTTATCTGTGCAATGAAATTGATTAGATTAGATAGTTTGATAATATCAAAAATATTAACCCAAAAATGACCTTAAAACGGCTTCATATTTGCTTTTTAAATATATTTTTAAAAGTTTTTCATCCCGAGGGAGAACCCCATTAATTGTTTCAACATCTTTTGAATTGATGAGAAAAGTAAACTAAAAGTTTGAGAATAATAATGTACAGTCTGATAAGCTTCACATAACCGAAAAAATGACCTTAAGGTTTATAAAAGTCACAGCTTTTAGTGTTTGACACAGTGATATTTAAGGAGTTACATACCTCCGGCGCTGGTGAAAATCAGTAAGTACTTTTCAAGTTGTACTTTAAGTAGTTTATTGTTAAAAATAAAACAAAATTGCTTATTATTTATTGATAATTTATTGTAAGTAATAAAAAAAATTTAAACAAAAAAATTTTTTTGTTATCGTGCAGAAAAGGTATAGTTTCGAGAAAAATGCGTTTAAAGTTTTAGACAGAAAAACCTTATAAATTGCAGTGTATACAATTTTTGTAGTTAACTTACGTTAATCTGCCATTCTGAGTCCATACTGTATGTTTCTTCTTCTTAATTTTTGTATTTTTTATGTGTTTTTTTTTTGTAATCTGCGGGCTGTTCGAGTTTCTTTCGTTACTTGAGTCGCGAAAATCTTGACATATTTTAATCGGTTGCGCGGCCTCATTTATCGTAATAACTTCGTTAGTATAAGGAATTTTCGAGTATTTTTTTAATGTTTATAAAAGTATAGAGAATAATAACAAACAATAAAAATAAAAACCTTTTTTTTTATTTCTGGAGGAAAGTAACCTTTTAACAAACTACAACAGTAGGGTCGAGCGGGGTAAATATGAAACACCAAAAAATGGGGTAAAAGTGAAACAAGCTTGTAACTAAAAAACTAATTTGTTTATAGGAGAATTATAAAAACTGACATCATTATAAAAGGTTTGTTAAAGCGACTTGAAAATATGAATCGCCTGATAAGTGATGTGTCACCCCTACAGATTTCCCTATTAGTCGATGTCAAAATGTGTGAATTACATTTTAATTCTCTACACATAACTTTCTGTATAGCTTAGATATTAATTAAAGTTACAATTTCATATTGATATGCCACAAAGAAGATAGATCAAAGTTGCCTTTGTAGCTTTTCTTTTAATTTTTCGAGAAATATTTTCTATTAGAGGCCTGTTTCACTTTTTCCCATATTTGAGGTTAAAAATGAAACACACTTTTTTCCATTTTTAAAGTCCGTGCTGTATCGTACAGTTCAAATGATGTAAGTATTTAAAATGGTTATTCATTCATAAGCGCATCTAGTAAAAAAAATAAAGTATGAATTTGTATCGTTAACTGTCAAAAAAATTGAAAGATTTTTATTTTGTTTCACTTTTACCCCAGTTGACCCTATATTATATGAATGCAAAATATAAGTCAAGACATCAAGGAAATCAAAATGCGATTCAATAAGCGAGTCAAGAATATTATCTTGTCTATTTTCAATATAACCAATAACAACAGATACACATACTATAAATGAATAAATGTATGTACGTATTTTTACACAATATATTTATATAGATATAGGAACTAGAAAATCCTTTGTTACTGCACTGAGAGAGTTCACGATGGTGTTATTTTACTTTGACAATTCGTTCAGTAGAAGAAAAGGGAACACAATGCCGTAATTAAAGTCTGAGCAAAACTTGTGATGCATGTGAAGCAGCTACTGCTTATGTAAACATCCAATGATCTTCTGTTCCAAGATTACTGTGATCTAATTACACATCTGTTGCAGGGCTGAACTTTGTTAAGTGTGTGTTATAAAATCTTTAATAAACAGGGGTATTCCATTTAAGAAAAGTTCTATTTCAATATATCTTTAAAATTTGAAGTTATTTTTTTTTTGACAACACACTTCCCGGGAAAAATACTGATAATACCATTAAACTAGAGATACTTCATTAGAAGTTGTTATAGCGTAGCGTCGCCATTTTAGCCAAACTGGTGGTGACGTGATTTATTCAAATATGTATTTTTGTATTATTTTTTAAAAGCATTAAAAAAATATTTATTATAAAATCAGACTTGACTGCTTTAATCAATCAGAAATCGATTCTATGAGGATCCCTACGTTGAACCGTTCTTATAGCTCCAATAATAACGAATTTGGCAATGATCACTCAGTTCCCGCGAACATCCGAAAAAAAATACAAATATTAAGCTGTATTCAATTTATTTTTCCTTTTGTATTTTGATACCGTAAAATACAGTCAAAACTCGAAATTTGGCATATCACTTTCTTTATCCAAAACGTCAAAATATAACTATCGCAAATTTTCGTCTTGAATTAGGATATTTTTTTTAAGTAGTGCGTACTAATCCATGGTAGAAAACCACTGATCTAGAACCTAGATGACTCAGTAAATAAATTAGTCTCATTGTAAAATAATAAATCCGGTTCTGGTTTTTGTTTTTCGTGTTACGTCACCAGACATACTGACACATAATTAATACGTTTGGATCTTCTTAAATGTAACACCCGTTTTGTTTGCCTCCTAATGCTCGTTAAGTGCGCTTTTTTATCTTTTATTTGTGTGTTCTTGGAAGAAAACACTCTTTGATTACAAATAACAAAGCAGATTGTAGTTAAAACTAAAATTTCATTTGAATTGTAATAGGATAGAATAGAAATGTCGTTTTTATTAATTACTACAACATTCTGATATAAAAAAAACTTTATAATTCAGTTACGGATTAAGTTAAAGTTCTAGATAATATTTACTGGTTTTTGGTGAACCTTTTTTAACTTGATTTTGGACCTCAAAATTAATGAATGACATAAAAACTGTATACAATCTTTTTTTACAACTTAAGATATTTCTATAGATGTATTTAATATAATAGTTTCAAAAATATCGTCAATGTTATGTCAACCTGTGTATATGTGTTATAATAACATTTATATGCCATCCATATTTCACTGTTATTTATATTGATGTGGTGGATACTTTTGTGATTAATTAATCATGAACATATTTTCTATGAATTTATTCTACTACACTCATTTAATTCGTAAAAAATGTGGCCACATTAGTTAATTAAAATTAAAAAAAATATACATACGTATTATTTTAATACTTATATATATATATCTATAAATAATAACAACTTAAGAATTTAATGAAGATAAAAGTAAATGCAAGCATTGGATTCACAGAATCATCATTAATATTGTTGATATTACAACATCTTTCTCAAATCTAAAAGCCTGACGATGATTCTGTGAATCGAAAGCTTGCATTTATTTTTATCTTCATTAAATTCTGACGGTTAGTCAATTAAGTTTCTTACTATTTATAGTATGTATGTATATTTGTTTATATTTTAATTAACGAATGTGACAACAGTTTTTGACGAACTAAATGAGCGTAGTAGAATAAATTCATAGAAAATACGTTAATAATTAATTAACCACAAATGTATCCACCACATCAATGCAAATAATTGTGAAATACGCATGACACATATAAACTTTATAACACATATACACAGCCTGACATAACAATGACGATATTTTTGAAAAAAAATATGAAAACCTGTACATTCATACGTTCGTTAATTTGCCATCATTGTACATGGAACTATGTGAAGCCCGCATATAAAAGCTTGTTCCATGTTATACCACGGTTGCTTTTCACTTTTTGTACCAACCGAACCTTGCATGATGAAATTTATTATGAATTTTAGAATAATAGCGTTCGCAGACACAATAGTGTAAGTGCATTAGCTCACTTTCTGTCATGTGTTTTAACGAAACAGTTTTAGTATTAATGCACGTGTTTAGTAATTACAGTATGGAATTTAAATACGTTTCGGTTTTGCTATCAAATTTATTACTCATGTATAATTTTAGATTACATAAATAAGGTACTGGCACCAGTCTTGGATATGTGCCCACTAATGGCTATTTGTAATTAAATGTACTGAATTTGAAATATTTGTTGATATTTGATTACTACCATTTCTGAATATTAATCTATCTATGGTGGACATTTAAACTAATTATCAGAATAATTAATTAATTTATTATTATATTAACATAGCAACTGGTGTCGTAGTACTTATCATTTGTAATCATTAGCAAGTGTCCATCACTGCGTGCTCATTACTGGTTTTACTTTATCCATTACTGGGGAAAAACATAAACAAAATAAAAAGCTATAATTTAAAAAACACACTTCATTTGCTGACTTTTGTAATTAAATTGATTAAATAAAGAGTTATTTGTTTTATTAGTAACATGAGTTCATGAAAATTACATAAACGAAGCCCGTCAATCACAAAAACAGTAAACCTTGCTCTTATAGCAGCCATTACTGGTGCCAGTACTTTATATGACTTTTTCATTAAGTAATTAGTTTTTACCTACAATTTGTTTTTTTTTTAAGTTAGCACAAGTAAATATCTTGAGAACATTTCGTTTTTAGGAAAAATGTTTCAGATAAAAGTTGTACAGTTGCGAGAGTAAAATTAGTGGTGATAAAAGTTTTGACCTTAAAAAAATAAACATCTTATGTCAGAATAATGTTTTCTGAAAATTTTAATTTTCTTATGATATTTAACAAATATAAAATGAATTTAAAAAATAATATTTGCTGAAGTCGTAGTTTTATATGATAGATAATTTATCAACAAAATCGATTGTCTTAGTGTTAACTAAAAATTAATTGCTTCTGAGGACAATTTATTATTTTTTTCAATTTTTCTCAGACATCAGTACAGTAAATACAATTAGGTGTAGAAAAATTTATAAAAACACTCTCAGGTTTGAAGAAGAGCGAAAAGAATCTGCGAGAATCCAGATAAAGTAACTCTGCCATAAATCCTGCCAACCTTTCTTTACCTTATTAGGGGGGATGATTTACTGGAAGAATAACTGCATCAAATATCATTTAGAGCGGTCGGGAAATAAAAAGCCGCTGTTAAAAATACATCACGCCCTAATGGATCCCCCCTTCTTACTCGAGAGTAGTTTTTTCAGTGAAAAATTATTAGGAGTTTTCCCTCTTTCGGTAAAATGATAATCTTTAAAATATAATATATTAAGATCGGTTTGAAATTAAAGTGGTTTTCACCATAAGTATACGAAGAAAGAATAATATTTATGTTTTTGAATTATAATTATTAATTTATTTATTCGATACTTTTGGCTTTTTTATTAACACATTGTTTATTAACTTTAGGATATCAGAAATGAATTATTATTAGTTATTAATGCTTCACATTTACAAGTTGGATTAGATTTAAATTATGAAAAAATATTAAAATAATTAACATACTTTTTAATGTAATCAGAATTCGATAATCAATAAATTATTATAACATTTTTTATTGATTATAGATGATATAAATTAATACCATTCTATATCGATGAGTATATATGTACATATTTAGTTCTATGACAAAAGCTGATATGAATGTCAAGAGGAAAATTAAAGCTTGCTGGCTAATAGAAAATCGTATTGAATACGTTTATAGCTTTTCTTGCTTTCCACACATTTTTTTCGAGGTATATTTTCTCATAGAACTACAGAAATATTCTTCATATTGTTCTAATAAATACATAAACATTGTTTCGTTAAGAATGTTATATCAATCATGAATTACAAAAAATAAGTTATTCTACATTCTGATATGAATAAAAGGAACAATAGATCACATAATAAAAAATTACCAACACAAATATCATCAAGAATTCATCACACAGCTTGGGTCTGTGTAGATTTTTTATGATTCTCACTGCATCGAAATGTAAATTGACTGTAAGGGAATATTTTCTTTTTTCAATTTATTTGTGAATATATTCTTGGTTCATTATAACCATAGTATAAGTTCTTTCTATATTTACATAGATAAAATTGTTAATAGAAAATCTTATTAAAAATGTTAATTTTTTAAAGGATTACATTCTATTTATGGAAGTTATTTTTTCAATAAAAGTTGCCAAATCCAAAATTACAATTAGCGAATTAATTTCAACTAGCTAAATTCATTTTCACAATTCAATTAGGATTTAATTAATTTTAAAATTAATTAAAATAACAAAAAGGAAATTATTTATAAATAACTGACCTAACTTATAATATTTGATGGACCTAACAACAGAAATGTTCTCTTGTATGTTAAACAATGAAATCTGTAGGATTTCTTTGGATTAAATAAACAATTACTTTCCTAAAGCAACAAGTATCCCTGCACGGGTAATATCTTTATAGGTATTGAATCCCTCAGGACAATCCGAAAGCACATGGGATTCTAATAACATAGAATATCTGTAATTATATATTCCAAACTTAGAAAGCCTATAACAGAGGCATAATTTAAACCTTTCTCAATTTAATCTAGATTAGATAGAACGCACATTGCGCTGGATATTAGTGTAGGTAACATAATAATGTACGTATTGTATGGGTTACAATTTTAATTATTTAATTAATTTGATAAATTCGTTGCTATACAATTTTTTTTGTAACCTATTCTTGATATGTCATTAGGTATGACATATCAAGAATAGGTTACAAAACAGTTAGCTGTTTTATATAAGTTCAAACACAGGTCACTTTGAAATAGAATTATGTCTTTGCCAGCAAGGAAATTATTTTTTAGATTAAAAATGCAAATAATTTAAAATTATGTATACAAATTATAACTGAGCTTCACTTTACGTCGTTTCGGTTTGCGTTATTTTTGAAGTTGCATTGTAAAACAGTTACTTAAGATGATCTTGCATTTAAAAAAGCTTTTATTATATTTGTTAATTAACAAACAAAAATTATTTCAAATTAGCTCATAATAACCAGCTTCGTTACTGTGAATATGTATGTTATGTACATTTATGGGTTATGGTTTAATATATAACATCTATCTCTGGAGGGTCCTCAGCATACAACCCTTCAGATAAGGAGATGAACTTTATCACCCTGAGGTAATGTGACATACCTCATCTGCAACCCGTTAATATTGTCTTAAATAAATAAAACGGTATACTCTACAATGGCTGTAAGCCAAATGTCTTCATGTTAACCGGAAGGTAGTGTTCCCACCAACAGAGGAAAAATGACACTTATTGGCTACGATTGTATAGTTTTGGCCCCAGATTTTTACTATTACCAAAATTGTAATCAATATTATAATTAAAATAGCAACTAAAATATAGTTCTAGCTGCATTTCCTGGGAGACCGATATTTTCTAAAAAAAAAACAACTTTTTTTCAGCCGTGTGTCGTGTTAACTGAAATTCATTGCCACAGCTAGACACACTGAAAAAAGACGTTACAGCGCCTAGTGAACGGGCTCTTAGCGTTCCATGTTTTATTATTTTAAAACGTAAAATAATACATGCATTTGTTGACGGTGCGAAGTAGGTAATTAAATATACTTTATTTATAGCACTGTTAAATATATAAATTAAATAACTGAATATGTATGTATTATGCATGCACCACTACACAATATAAACTATTATTGATTAAATGAACCTAAATTTAAACATTTCATTTTGTTCCATTTTATATAAAACATGAACACAAATGTGTCGAACTTTGAATGCAGTGTTTGTACATTTATCGTAAACACACACATCATGTTTTAAAGCAGCTTATCATATTGTTACATAGATTTATACATCAACGAAATAAATCATTGCATTTTAAAGGATTACAATGTGTAAACTATTTTTATATTTCACGCATTGAAAGTTGTCATATGAAAATATAATTGCTTCGTCGCCATATCGAAGCTACAAGAAGCTTTATAAAATGAAAAAAACAGTTGTTCTCCGATTTAAAAATTTTTACTTAATCTTTCCATTCCATGTCTATCTGTCTGAGTGTGTATCTGTATCCTAAATCCTTATCACACGCTTAACTCATGAACCACTGAACCGATATTAATGAAACTTGGTTGGTTGGATCTGGCTTGAAGACAGTCCCATTTCAAAATCATCAAAATCGTGTGTAAGGGGTAGAGGTGACATTCCAAAACATTTATTTTTTAAAGATATCTCAAGAACGACAAATGTTACGTGAAAATTGTATAGAATCTTTTTTGAATGAATGATGGTATATGAATATTATATACACCTAATTTTTCTACTACTATTACAACTTTGATAGTGAGATATCTGAAGAACTTGTCACAATTATAGCTGATTAGAATACGCATGAAACTATACTTCACTTAATTACTATTAACGAGTTGGTTGTTGAAAATTTATCACCGATACGATTCAATGATATTGAAATTTAGCTAATTGCTACCTCACGTATCGTCAATAACAGTGTTTCGCTTCACTTCTTGAACATTGTCTCGCTACTGTATTTCATTCCGCACTGATTTGAGAACAACTTCACTAACAATTCTAGTTGCACATATTGCACATTCGATATTGAACAACTGAACATATATAGAAAATAAATAAAAATAAAAAATACTCATATACGGAATGGAGCAACTCGCCGCAAAGCCAACTCACCGCAGGGTCAACTCGCCGCAGTTCAAGTTATCGCGGTGATTGTGCATTTAATCTAATATATAGTATATTAAATATTACTACATAAGAGGCATTAGTTATACTAAAATATCCCTAAGTAACAACTGGTATTATAGGGAATGCGGGGGGGGGGGAATTCCCCGCATTAGATTTAATATATTTCTTATGTAGTGTGAGGCAAGAGGGTGAAGCTCACCGCATTAAATCTAATAAAATATTCCTAAGTAACTAATTGCATTCATTGAGCTCCCCCATGAAAGATCTAATAAAATTTACATAAGAACTTAACAGTGGCTCTAAAAGGGAATGTAGGGAGGGGGAAAATGGTTTTGATTTGAACTCGCGGCGACTTGGCCTTACGGCGAGTTATTCTGAACCATCTATATTAATAATAAATAGTTCTGTAGGCTCCCTCCTGTTCAATATAAATATTTTGATAGTTCTCATAATTTTTGTTTCTGTTCGTATGTCTGTCAGTTTGTTTGTTCCGACTTGACACGAAAACTACTGAACCGATTTTGAGGAGATATACATTGTTTAAAAACCTATGTATAGTAAATGATAATTGAATTATAGTACGCAAATATTTAAAAGTTAACGAGTTTTTTTATTGTCAAGTTCGTTTTGGGACCCTAAAAAACGTAAGCAATAGCCTTGATATTTTCTAATAAAATTATTAAAATGAAAAGCTTAGAATATCTAAATAAATGTGGGTAAGACCGCGTCCCATTTCTAGTATATAAATATAAAGCGAATCCAAAACAGTCTCACTGAATGAATAAATTAATACTAAGTAAGAGAGAAAGAAAGAGAGAACAGTACACATACGCAGAGAGTCCACACGCGTGGTAAAAAACGATCGTATAATTTTGATATTTTTCATACGATTTTAATACAAAAAACAAAAGCACAACATGTATTTCCCGTGTATGCATTGGGTCTCGCATACACACACGTACGTTCCACGTGATATATGAGAGCAGTTTTTCATCGTACATTTGTGTCAGATAACGGGTATATACTCAATTCGCAGGTCGACCTCCTCCCGGTCCATGGTGGAGGTTGGTGCATTCTGACCCCCGGGTAACGGTCACGCGGAGGGTAAATATTGTGGAACAGTGTATCGTGGTGGGAGGTGGCGTTATGCATGTGTTATACAGCATGTGAATGTATTACAGAGTTAACCTTTGCATTTACAGATTATGACTTGATGTCAATTTTTCGTTTTGATAGAGTAATAGCCGCCGTTATTCTTCCTCGGAGTTTAAGATTTAGTGGTTTTGAAGAACGTTTGTTGCTTTGTGTAAAATATAGGTGACATAAATAAAACGTCTGTTTGAAATATTAAATCGCATTTTGTAAAATCATTTGAATAAGATACACAACAAAATAAGATTTCATCTTGCCGATTCCAGTGGGTTTTGTGAAATTTTTATTGTCGACGGTTTTTTTGTAGTGGAAGATACGTATGTGTGCGCAGTGCCGGCCTTAGCAAATCTTGCGCCCTGGGCGAGATTTATTTTTCCGCCCTCTCTCCCTCTAAAAAATCACCGAAAATGTCAATTAAAATTGATAAATTAACAAATAAGTTGAATAATTCATATCTCAGCTTGGCGCGATCCTACAGACTCAAACTTTTTTTTTAAATATAGCTTACATCATTAACTTTAAGACTATCAAATGCCCTAAGACCATCGAGACCTACTTCCTCTATTATGAATAAATTAAAATTGATAAATCAACAAATAAGTTGATTAGTTATTATCTCAGCTAATACCTGATTAAAGGTTTTCTGGTTCGCCGAATAAGTATTTGTTAGTTAGCAACTATCAAATAATCGATTTTTTTTACAAATTAACATTGTTTATATTTAGCTATATTTTTGCCTTATCGGTTTGAACTGATCGATAAAAAAAATGTTTACTCAAAAATGACAGTCTGTACACTGGTGCCCTGGTTCGCCTCTCCCCCTAAAGCCGGTACTGGTATACGTACTGGGGTTAGTCATACAATTTATGCTCGGCGATAGTTTTTGACGTCATGAGGATCCCTTAAAAAATAAAACGTTCTTTCCAATATTATGTGTCTTTTATATTTCCTACTGGCTTCTGCGCGTGTTTAAGTCGACATTATGATTTTTTTAAATTATTATATGAAGTTTTTCACTCACTAAAACTGGTTAAATGTTTTGATTTGTATTTGCACCTCGTATAACTTGATACCAAAACCAGCGTGATAGCTGCTCTGAGTGTCGAGCTATACTGATTGTAAATTTACACTAGTGCGCAAAATGATTCCTGCACGTTTAGTCTCCCTTTGCTTGTACCGCATTTCCGCGAGGGTAGCTCAGTGTTAAGTAGGTATGTACGTATCAATATGCCGGTTAGAATGATATTAAAATCATCCCAATCGGACTTTTAGTTTCTGAGTTATTCAGTGGTTTTAAATCACCCTGAAAATGTTACATCAAATTTCTGGAATACCCTCCCCCCAGTTTCTGGCTAGCGTGAAACACTAGACGTTTTCACGTCGAAAATAAATGTATTAATTGTAAAAATGCACAATTAATTTTTACGGTATCTACGGTGTAAACAAAAGAGTTGGGTGTACTTCACTTGCATTCTAAGCTTTATAGTATGTATATTTTAATATAAAGTTATTTTAACAAGGTATACAACAAATGTCAACATAGTTTATTTACTGTTATAATAAAAAAGTTGCAAATTAGTATTTTCTCTCTATACACTGTAAGGATATTTTTCACGATAATTTTAAACAAATATTTGTATCTCGTGTTTTTGTATACACTTGATACTACCTATTTTTTAACAACAATATCTAGCTTCACTGAAGACTACTACAGTTCAACTTTTTTTTCAAAATGTAACATATACAGCGAATATAATAAATGTGTAACACTTCTTTGCTATATATAAAGTACAAAGAACACAAAGAAAATAAAATGCACGTTTCTGAGTATTTGAAAATAACATAAAAACACGATTTCATAACTAGTACGTTCCGAAACGTTTTGAAAAGTTAAACTTGTGTACGTCATTTCAAAGAATTTTTTATATGTCAAGCAATGTGGGAAGATTAAAGACTGACAATAACAAAAGCAAAATTGAATTTCAGGCCATCGTTATATGTTCAAAACAGTATAAAAATAATTATCTCCTTAACGATCCTGCAATTTCATTATGTATAGTATGTATGCTTGTATCATGGCCACCGCAATATCATTTTCGTTCCTTTTGGGAATATTAGAGCAGATGAATTTTTAATTAACAGATTTTTTTAATTTCTTTTTCATGACAGGATTTACACAGATGTGTTTTTAATTTTTGTTATTTAAACATTTCTTGAATGTACAAACGAACATTCATTTAGCTTTGTTGTTATATTTTTAGAAATAAAAATTTATAGGGAGTTTGTTTTAATGCAAAAATAATTCTCGAATAATGTGTATGATAAAGTATAAATACTTTTTATTGTTCGTAGATAAATTATTGTTATCGACGAGTAATGTTTTGTATTTTACACATTTATTTATTATTCCATTGGGTTATAAACCGACAGTACCTACCGATTGTTTGTATTATAACAGTGTTTCTCAACCGGTGAAGCATTGGACGCTTTTTAAGGCAAAATAAAAATAAACTTGGTTAGTCTTCAAAAGGAATTTAAACGATAGCCTGAAATTTGACTCACAATTAGTTACCAAAAACAAGTCCCAAATAAATTATTTTGTAGCCCGATTTACTAAAAATAGATCACTCGAATTTTTTTGTATGGTTCAATATATTTAAACATAAATAAATTTAAAAATATCGTTTTGATTTTTTTGCTGTAAACACCATCTGAGTAAAATTGACAACCTTTTGTATTTTCATAATATTTTGATGTGAATATATATTGTTGAATCCTGCTTGGAATTAGAACTGTGCACAAATACAACAAAATTTACACATTATAGCTTTGATACGCCCATGAACAAAATAAATATTATTTTGTAAATAATGCATTTTTGTACACAAACAAACCACATAGTAAACAGTCAATAGAGATGCGGTCAAGAAGCAATAAGCGACCCTTTGCTAGAAGTATTTAGCAAAGGTTTTATGACATGCACATGTTATCTACGGTCAGGGCACGAACACTTACAACGTCTGCAGTAACACACACCTACCCCTGCTGCACACCGCACCCTTAAAAATATTCGAGTTTTGCAGACCATTTCCAAGAACGAGACGTTACGTCACAGGCACGAGCCTGCCATTCTACCGCCCGCACTGCGCGCGCCCCTGAGTTACCCAGCGAAATTAGTATAAAACTGGACGTATTTTGAAAACAAATCAGAACTCCTTCGGGAGGTCTCAACTGACGATCTAGGAGTCTCCTTCGGGAATACTCAATTTTTGATATATATCTGTGCTCAGATAAATCTGTATCGACATCTCTGGTAACCGCTGCGGCCCGCTGTGAAACAGAGATTAGATACAGAAAGAACCAATCTGCGATCGACATCTCTGGTAACCGCTGCGGCCCGCTGTGAAACAGAGACTAGATCCAGAAGCGATATTTAGTTCTGACCCGCTCAGAACGAACCAATCTGCGATCGACATCTCTGGTAACCGCTGCGGCCCGCTGTGAAACAGAGACTAGATACAGACTGTCATATCCACAACACTTCCTAGTGGGTTTCCGACACTAGGCTACGCCGCCGACGGAAGTCACCATCAGGTCAGCTCTTGCCGTCTCCAACGACGTCGACGCCCGCACCGCCGCCCTCGGACGCTGTCTCCAGGTCCGCCCTCAGACATCGCCTCCAGGCGCGCTCACGGACGCTCAACACGTCGACGCCCCCGCCGTCGCTCACGACGCCCAGGCTTTCGTGGTCACCTCCCGCGTGACCCCTCTACACGACGCCCAGCCGTCGCCATCTCAACCGCATCTTGGACGCCGACGCCGTCCAACACGTCAGTCTACAGCCCTCCAAACTCAAGAGGCAGACAACCCCTTAACTACGAGATATTAATAAACGATATCCATTTGTATAGATTGTATTATACATTAATATTATTGTTTTAAATAAAATAAACAATAAAACACATCTCTCTGTCTCTCTCTCTCTCACTCACACACACACACACACTCCTAATCGTATCAAGTGGCGCCCAACGTGGGGCCCGCAGAATTCAAGCGAGAATTCGACTCACGACCCGAAGATGCCGCAAAGAAAAGAGAGAGACAGCAATCATACACCACCTCTGGGGGTGGACATCAATACCCAGTGGCGCCCAACATCCAATACGAACGTTTCAATTGAATACACACAACTTCAATTGTTACTCACGAAACTGCTCGCTCAAACAAATCAACCGCCGCCAGAGTTCTATGGACACGCCTCCGAAGATCCCGAGGAACACCTTCGTCGATGCGAAGAACATTTCCAAGACTTGGGGACGCCAGAAAAACAATGGGTGCAGCAGACAACAGCACAACTTCAATCCGACGCAGCCGTCTGGTGGAAACCGTACCAGACGCTCAATATCTCCTGGTTCGATTTTCGTAAATATTTCACCAGGAGATTCGCCAGCCAAGCAGTAATCACACAATTACTCGCGCAACTCTACGGCTGCAAACAAAAAGCTGAAGAGCCCGTCGACGTCTTCATTCTGGAGAAAATAAAATTATTTCGACGCCTACAACCTGAAAAATCATCAGACGAAATAATTCCATTGATAATTGAGCTTATAAATCCAGCCATCAGACCTTATCTGCGATACCCTCCACCACAAACATTTGAGGAAATCGCAGAACGCGCTTCGAATATCGAACGTGATTTTAAGGACATGAAACTCGAGCAAATCTCAACACTACCTCCGAAGAAGACGTCCACGTCGCTACCACAATGTCGCTACTGCCCAGAGCGACACCTTCACCGAGACTGTCCGGCCAACACATCACGGCTCACACAGTCTTATACGCCGATTCGCAGAAAACAAGACACTGCGAAAACCAAGAAACCACGAGACGATAACACACCAAGCACCGGTCACGCGACAAATAAAAATTCAACACCGTCCCTATGTCAAATGCAGAAGATCGAACACGCGCCCTGCGTCACGATGAAGCCAACCACGCCATCATCATCATACCAAGGGAGGTGTGAACCGGGGACCCTGCCGACTTCTGCATCGGACAAGGCACACAAGAAACAAAATAACTTCTGCCAAAACACAAACACGACGAAGATCGAACACGCGCCCTGCGTCACGATGAAGCCAGACGTGCCGTCATCATCATGCAAAGCGATGTATGAACCAGGAACCGTGTCGACATTGGCAGCTACAGAAGCTGCAAGAAAAATTTATAGCGAAAATCAAAATACACAAAACATTTTGACGACCACTGGTGCGTGTGACCAGTGCGAATTACTCGAGGTTTCAACTCTGCAAAATCAAAAGATGACCGAAGACGATACCATGGTCCATCGGTCTCATCCGCCTTGGGCTATAAGACACGCCCACAACGACATCTAAAACATCTACATATACGTCCAGTTACCAATCACAAATTTTTCTACAACACTGTACAAAAATGCAAAAACAACAGGGGGAATTGATACGCCCATGAACAAAATAAATATTATTTTGTAAATAATGCATTTTTGTACACAAACAAACCACATAGTAAACAGTCAATAGAGATGCGGTCAAGAAGCAATAAGCGACCCTTTGCTAGAAGTATTTAGCAAAGGTTTTATGACATGCACATGTTATCTACGGTCAGGGCACGAACACTTACAACGTCTGCAGTAACACACACCTACCCCTGCTGCACACCGCACCCTTAAAAATATTCGAGTTTTGCAGACCATTTCCAAGAACGAGACGTTACGTCACAGGCACGAGCCTGCCATTCTACCGCCCGCACTGCGCGCGCCCCTGAGTTACCCAGCGAAATTAGTATAAAACTGGACGTATTTTGAAAACAAATCAGAACTCCTTCGGGAGGTCTCAACTGACGATCTAGGAGTCTCCTTCGGGAATACTCAATTTTTGATATATATCTGTGCTCAGATAAATCTGTATCGACATCTCTGGTAACCGCTGCGGCCCGCTGTGAAACAGAGATTAGATACAGAAAGAACCAATCTGCGATCGACATCTCTGGTAACCGCTGCGGCCCGCTGTGAAACAGAGACTAGATCCAGAAGCGATATTTAGTTCTGACCCGCTCAGAACGAACCAATCTGCGATCGACATCTCTGGTAACCGCTGCGGCCCGCTGTGAAACAGAGACTAGATACAGACTGTCATATCCACAACACTTCCTAGTGGGTTTCCGACACTAGGCTACGCCGCCGACGGAAGTCACCATCAGGTCAGCTCTTGCCGTCTCCAACGACGTCGACGCCCGCACCGCCGCCCTCGGACGCTGTCTCCAGGTCCGCCCTCAGACATCGCCTCCAGGCGCGCTCACGGACGCTCAACACGTCGACGCCCCCGCCGTCGCTCACGACGCCCAGGCTTTCGTGGTCACCTCCCGCGTGACCCCTCTACACGACGCCCAGCCGTCGCCATCTCAACCGCATCTTGGACGCCGACGCCGTCCAACACGTCAGTCTACAGCCCTCCAAACTCAAGAGGCAGACAACCCCTTAACTACGAGATATTAATAAACGATATCCATTTGTATAGATTGTATTATACATTAATATTATTGTTTTAAATAAAATAAACAATAAAACACATCTCTCTGTCTCTCTCTCTCTCACTCACACACACACACACACTCCTAATCGTATCAGCTTAAAATGTAAAAGCTTAACAAAAAAATGAAGTACATGTATAAAAGTAATTTAGTACATTTCTATGTACAAGTACAATTATTTTCATTTGAAAATTAATTAAGTACAATTACTCAAAAATTTTCTTAATTACGTGTTCTTATGAACATGCTCAGCTATGCTAAAAACTATATCAAAATAATCTCATATTATAATTTCTGGTGATATATTTATAACATTTTTTAGCAAAATTCAATATATACAATCACACATAGTTACATATGGATAAAAAAGTCAACATAAAAAGTTTTCTAAGTTAATTTAGAATTATAGCAATACAAGTTTCCGACCAAATAAAAACATTATTGGCACAAATCAACAACACTTTGCACGCGAGAAAATAATAACATAAAATATCAAACTTTGTTATTAGTACACACATCATGTGGCCTTGTTAGAATTAGTTATTTTATTGGAATATAACGATAAAATTTATACATACCTATGTACTACCTATATTTATTATTATGTTTCTGTGTTTTATTTATGTAGATTCATACATAAATATATAAAATAGTCGTATTATTTTACTATTTCATAATCCTATAAAAGTATAAATAAATTCACCATTAAGTCCTAATTACTTATTAGTTCGTTAAACACATAAGATGTTCCGCGATATTTTTATGTGCTAAAATTGTAACTTAGGAAAAGAGTTTTTGAATGCCATGTGCTTTTTTTATGACGCTTTATAGGGGGGCCAAACATTTGAGCTGAAATGGTGAACTTTTTGTATAATCCATTTTCAAGTAGGTATTAAAAAAACATATTATACAAAATGTTGACCTTTTTTAGTTTCATTTATATTTTATAGTTGATTAGGTAAAATTGAAAAATGTTACGAAAAGTTTTAAAAATAATTTCTTTGTATTATTTGCCTAATAATTCTAAGTACTCCAAAAGAGAAACTAAAATTAAAAAATAATATTATAACTTTTAATTTTTTTTGTTGTGTTTGTGGCCTTAATTTTATAATATAAAGACAGCTTAACCTCAGACTGAACATTGTTCACCTGACGATAAGTTTTAATCCAAACCGTATTTGTAAAAATTTATTTATGGCTCTCAAATTTTTTTTTTTAATTCATTGTGAGAGACAAACTTTGTTCTTCTATCACAAAAGTTTGCCGACCCCTGAGTATATTTAAATAAACTTAATACAATTAAAACAAAATTAATTTAATCGGATATTATTTTCATAGTCAAATGCGTTAATATCATACAGAATTATCGGTAATGAAATATTTAGGTAGGTATTTAATAAAACAAAATGTCATCATAACATTATTAATGTTGCTTTTCGTGTGTAAATATATTATATTTTCATTAGCAGAAAGTTATAACTTAAATACAAAATTAAATGTGATACAAATATTTTATATTTATAGTACAATATTTTCAATATTTTTGTGTTCTCTTTTGCTTAGATAGAAATTTCATTAACGTAAACTCAAGATACCATATATTGATAATAATTAATCTTAAGATGAATGTATTGTATGCATCCTCTTATCGTATTGGCACATCTATTCAATGATCATCAAGAGGAAATTGATGCATTATGTAACATAATACTACTGGAAGTTACGTGTATACAGGGCCGGATACGAGCTCCAACACCGGCCCGGGCAAAAAGTAATGTATAAAGTTTAGCCCGAATTAATTGTTATACTCATAGGCGCCGAGTCAGGAAGTGAAGAGGGGGGGTTAAGACCCACTTCTATCTGATTCCACTAGGGATTTTTGTTTATTTAGTAAGTTATGATTTTTTTTTTCTTATTTTATTATCTTTAAGTTGATTTTATCCAGCGTGTGGATATTTAATTATATCTACTATATACACTACTTTAATATAAAATGTTACTGATAAACGTCAAGTATACGTAATTAGTTATATACATATTTTATATTATAGTAAACGGGTTTTTTATTTGTTGTCTTACACTACTTACACCCGGCGTTTATAGGATTCCCTGTGAGTGTGGAAAAGACTACATAGGTATGACAAAACGATCAGTGGCTATAAGAAAATCTGAACATGCGAGGGCCCTACGACTACTACAACCGGAAAAATCAGCGGTGGCGCAACACGCATTGGATGAAGGACACGTGATCCAATTTGATAAGACATCTGTGTTAGCCAAACCTAGGGGATTGCACAACTTATTAAGAAGAGAAGCTATTGAAATTATACAACACCCAAACAATTTTAATAGAGATGACGGATATAACATTAGTAAAACTTGGAAAACGGCGTTACGTAACAAACAATCAAATACACAATTTCAATACGTAACCAACGGTTATAATTCCAACTGTACGTCATCATCCTCACTCCCCACCACTACAGATTTGGATATAAGACGGGTGACGAGGTCTCAAACCTTAGTAGTCACGACAGACCCACAGAATACTACTGAAGATGCTGCCAGTAAAGAGCGGCGAAACGTTTAGTGTCAGTGAAACGACTCTTCGACCACGGCATAACAACCCGGAAATTTTAAATATTTTATCTGGGTTTTTTATTTGTTTTTGCATAAATGGATTACAAGCAAAATCTTCAATGGAAAAAAATGGTATACGAAGTCATAATTCTCTAGTAGATATATGTAATAGCACAGGGCGGATATATTCAAATTAGTGAATATACTGGTTTAAAAATAGAGTGGTTATAGTAAATTGAATTAATGTATATATTTTCAATAATAATCTATTTGTATAAACATCAAAAATAAAAATGTTACAATTTACCTTGTAACTACTTGTTATTAAATTTTTGACGCCAGAAAAATAAAAGAGAACTAGAAAAAATATAGTAGGATCAAATTCTACAAAAATTTTATGTTTCTAACATAAACCATATAGTTTACGAGATATTTTGATTTGAAAATATGGTAAGGACGAACGTATGGAAGGGTGACAAAGTGAAATTAATAGGGTTTCTTCGGAATCTTAAAAACGTTTCTTATAAATTATTACATTTCGTATACGTAAAAAAATGAGTACGATGTATTTTCATTCACAAAAAAAATATAATATATATAATATAAAAACCGCACATTCAAAAAACTCAGCATGTATAAATTTCAAAGGAGTCTAAAATCAATTCACACAGAATCGCGACTTGTGTCTTTGCCGAACACAACAATTCTCCCCGAGGGACGGTTCCCAGCGGCTTCGACTGCGGCAGTGGAGGAGCCTGTATTGCCGAATGTGCAGGAATTTGCTGTATTGATTCCCGTGTACACTGATTCATAAACAGGGAACGCGCGTGGTTACGGGCGGAGTGCACAGATATGTCCTGACGCTAATCAGTTACGATTATCACATCATTACGGTCACGTGATATTCGTCTATGGATTTTGATATGTATATACGTATTTAGTAGTTAATGTGAACTATGAGTCAACTATGATATATGCTTCTGTTATTTATGTTCATTGTGTTTTATTTAGATAACTTTTTAACACCAAGTGGCATAATTATAGTCCCTCTCACCTACATGCTAAAAATAATTTTGAGGCCCTACACTAGGAATTGCAATTCCGATTAAAATTTTTAATCCTGGTATTTCGAGATTCAACAATTTTCAAATCCCAGAATTAGAATTTATTTTTGTTAAAAAAATTATTTAACCATTAATAATTTGTAAACTAACTTTGAAATGTGTATTTAAAGATTTGTTATGATTATAAAGAATATCCATACAGTGAACTTTTGTGGAAAAATAATAAATTGATTTTATATAATATATAATTTGAATGTAGAAATCCTTTTGTGGAACCTTAATTATTTTGTTGAACGTTTTGCATTTTGCAGATTGTCCATTTATAATTACCGCAAAAACTATTTCTACACTGAAAATTATTGTGCACTATTTAATTTCACATATTTTTTATGATCACATTTATCTAGATTTTTTAGGGCCATATATATTTGATATTCAGATCTATGTAAAAATAAATGCAGTCAGATACTAGATATCACTGTGGTGTTGCTAGTTCTACATAATATGTCGATATCTTTAAAAATTGTTAAAATGCATTTTTTTTACACATTCGCGGAAAAGACAATGCAACCAGTAGACACTTTTACGCGTAAAATTTCTAAAAGGGTCGTTTTTATTGCCTCCATATGTATTGACGCAAAACTTAAAATTTCATTTTCCACATGCGCTAGTATTATAATATCCTCATAGAAATTTGAGGATGCAAATGCAAATTTATTTATTAAAAAATCCCGAAATCTCTGTATTTATGTCTCTTCTCTCGGGATTTCGAAATTAAATTATTCGGCGGGATTCTGGATCCCGGGATTGCAATCCCTACACTACACCCGAGATGTTTTTGTGTATATTCAACTAAAAAAAAAAAAAATCAACCTACGTTAATTACCATATCAGTAGAGATCGATATAGATCTAAATTTAAATAAAAAATAGATCTAAAATTTACTTCGGCAATCTTACAAGTAATCTATCAAGTAATTCATCTTCTTATAGTTATGTATAGGGGTGTGCCTATCAGGGAGCAAGGAAACACAAGAGAGGAAGACATTGTGCTAATGAGCTGATCATAGCAAGTATTGAATTACAGAATGTTGAGTTCGGTTAAAAATTGTACCAGTATCTTGTTCAGACTATTTTAGAACACAATTCACATAACTATAAAATATTTTTACATAATATAAATATGTATGATCCACGTGAGTAAAGTTTACAATGTAGTTCGTAGTGAAAATTTTTAAGACTCTATGAAACTTTGTGTACACATATATAGAATACAATTTATATCTAAACGTGATCTCAAAATTAACTTCTACATTACTAACATTATTTATAAAGTTTCGTGTAAAGTAACACATGCATTTATATATTTATTTTTGAATTGTAGAAGACTTTTGAAATGTATAATGGAAGGAGATTTAATTGTATTGTCAAAATTAACTCATGCAACCGTTAGTCACTTGTTTTGTTTCAAATGTTAAATTGTGTTCTGTACATATGAAATGTTACAAACAACAGATGACTTTTACTCAAAGCTCTTTATACATTTATCGAATGCTTGAAAATTGAGATGGATTTATCAATACATTTAAAAGGTCACACATGTCTACAATAAACAGAAACTGATGTGGCGAATATCTAGAAAACGGTTCGTTATATCAAAAAAATGTTATTTACAAATATGTTTCTCTATTACCAACTGTTTCAAAAATTATTATTTTAGAAAAATTAAGGAAACATAAATTATGGAAAAGAAATGAAAAAATATTATACTATATTGTCTAAAAAGAAAACCGATTTCTTAATTGATATAGGGAATAATATATTTAAAATTAATTTATAATGGATTTTCGAAAGTAAATAATTAAATAAATTTGACAGTGCTATCGTTCGTATTCGACTGATTTGCTATCAAATTATAATATAGTAATAATTCGCTATGATCATCAATGGAGTAAATTCTATACCTATATACACAGGTTTTAATATGTAGGTCTACCATTTGAAGCAAATACATTCTAAATAAACATATTCTGGTCGCGACAGATGTATCAGTACATACACAATCCGGAATGGATTTTTCAAAACGGTTACGGAGAAAGCATTTGTAAGTAAATTAAATATACAGGCTGTCCAGTTTATCATGACTACCATTGCTCTTTTTTTATTACTGAATATACAAAGATTATTAAATCAGAGAAGATTCAGTACTTCTTCCTATTATTTGAAAAATCGTATTTTTATTTTCTGTATTTACGCCTTGATTGAAAATTATGTCGAATTTGTTTTAAATGGAACACCATATATTTTTTTAAATTTTGGATTGAATAGCATATGAGCGTTAAAAAATTATAACACATGAACAAAATATAACAAATATTGTAAAATTTTCTTACATGATAATATTTATTCTTCTTTATTTTTGAATTTTTTGATTTTGTTTTTATAGCAATTGTGATTTTTATTCAATAACAAATAAAACATGTTATATCTTTTTTATGAGGTGTTTTTTAAAGTATATTTGTGTTATATATATTTTTTAAGCTTAATATAAAAAAATATAGGGTATTCTATATTAAAAACTAAAATTACATCATTTGTGGCCAAACAGGATATGACAGTCACACTTTCTATACATACAGACAGACAGACACAGAATTAAAAATGTATTGACCTGAAACGGAAAGATCAAATGGAAATTTTTAAATAGGAGGAGTCAGAATTTAAAAAAATATTATAAAGAAACGACTTCTGCATAAATTAAAAAGAAGAAAATTTATGAAGTAAATTTTAATCCAATAAAAGATAAGAGGATTAAAAAAATTTATAAGACAAGTCATATTTTTGCTCTTTTAGCTAATCACAGTGAAATGTATCACACAACAAAGAAAAAATAACATATCTCAAGCTCTCTGAGAGAACATATTTAAGCTAATGCACTATACCCGCATCATGATTCTCGTCAGTAAGGGTCAAGTAAAGATACTTGAGACCGTAGAATGTGCTCTTCATAAAAATAGGGCGTTAAATGACACTTGATGTAAACGTATGTCGTGGATAGAAGCGACGAGGCTCCATCATTCCGTCGTTACGTAACCGACCATCGAGATAATACGTTCATGTGCGCCAATAAAAAAAAACACAAGTGGGGATTATACTCTTTACTCACATTTTATTTGACGTGTAGAGTGAAATAAGCAATTTTTTCAAGGGAACTATTTTGATATAGCATTTATAGTAAAAATAATTCGTGATTTATGTTTAATGTTCATGTGATTGTATATATTTCATATTTAATAAAAACAAACTTTATTTCCAGTGTAATAGCTAACTTAGTTATGGAAGATCTTGAAAATAATTGTTTGGATCAATTAACACAAAAACCAGCATTTTATTATAGATATGTAGACGACATTATTACAGAGGCACACCCTAATAGTATTCACGAAATTCTTAACACTTTTAACAATTATAATAGTAAAATTCAACACACATTAGAAATACAACAACAGAATAAATTTGCATTTTTAGATGTACAACTTACTAACGACAATGGACAAATACTTACTAACTGGTACCAAAAAGACACACATAGTTGGAGATATATATATTAATTATTTTTCCAATCATCCACAACACATAAAAATTAATATTTTAAACAATACCATAGACAGAGCACTAAAACTATCACATCCACAATTCAGACAAGAAAATTTAAACAAATTAAAAACAGCATTTTTTAACAATAACTATCCAATTAATTTAATTAAACAATGTATAACAAAAAGAGTTCACTTATTATACAACACGGTTAAAAATAATAATAACAATTCTAATACAACACCAACACAATACATTACAATCCCTTACATAAATAAAACATCTAATTTAATAAAAAACACTTTAAATAAGTACAACATAAAAACTGTATTTAAAACTTACAATAAAAACATAAACAACTACACAAATCTTAAACCAAAAACAGACATTTTTAAGAAATCAAATTTGGTATACAGTATACCGTGTGGGGGTTGCAACACTATTTACGTAGGTAATACATCACAAAAACTTATCAATAGAATAACACAACATAAATCAGATACAAGATTAAAACCAACATCCACAGCATTAGCAGTACATACAAATAGTACAGGGCATATTTTTGATTATAAACAAACTAAAATTTTAGATAATGAAAAACATAAAGCTAAACGTTACATTTCCGAAATGTTACACATAAAAAGAAACAATAATACAATTAACAAGAAAACTGACATATCCACATTATCTACTATTTACAACACAATTTTAAATAATTAATTATTGTCATTTTTTAAATCAATTTTTTCGTTCCTTAGTAACTATTTGAGTTACTAAGAGATTTGTTATTTTTTCAAACATTTCCGTAGTCACATGAATTTTATTGAGATAACGACATCTTTCTCAAATTTAAATCTTTATTAATAGGTATATTTCTGAATTTTTATTTTAAAATATCAATATTTTGCATTATATTTATTGTATTTAATTGTTACTTATTATATTTTAGCCTGACGATGATTCTGTGAATCGAAAGCTTGCGGTTTCCTCTTCTTTAATAAATTTTTGACGTTTAAACAAACAAGTTTGTTTTTATTTATATTTAACGTCACTACTATTATATTATTTCATATTTATCTACTTGAATAATGATATATTTTTTTAATTGCTTGCTGTATCAATAAATAATATCGAAATTATGAATTTAGAAATTAGTTAATTTCATTGGTATAGTTTTACGAGTACTTCCAAAATAACAACTTATCCAGTTATTTTGTTTTGGTGTAATTAATATTATAACATAAGTGTAGATCAAAACAGATATTAATAAATATTTCTATTTTTAGTGTTCCTTACCGAAATTGGAAAAAAAATATCAAATCGTGATATTTTTTAATTTTCCGATAAATACATTTTTAACTTAAAACACTACAATACAAGAGTTTATATTCATTCAAATTATTTCTAAAATATGCATGACAAATTTTAATTTCCGTTTTAAGCAAAGATAAATTCTTATGTATTAAAGTTTTAAACAGTTATTTATGCAAATAACCAATACATAAAATATAATTTCAAAATAAAATAATAAGGACGCCACTGTGTAAGATGGTTGATAATAAATAGACGTTTTATACTTCAATACGTATGTGTTTTGATGCTGTGAAAAGACACTGAATTATCTGCATCATTATATCCAGTAATAAGAAAATGTTTTAGCTGTATACCATAACATGTTTTTTTTGCAAAGACAAATGAATTTGTAGCTCAATTAAATGGTAATTGTTTAACATTACTTTTGTTTCCTTCTCGCTGTATTTATCATTTATAAAGCGTATAAAAGCGTTATCTTCCATCAATATAAATAATCATATTGTGTATTATGAAATATTCTTTTTATTTATATGCATATTTTGATAAAAAATAGGTTATTTTTATAAATATATAAATATAAATATTTCTTTTCATTACAAAAACATTTGATGGATATTTTTTCTATACTTTAAAACGATTTTCGTGCTAATAATTAAGTAAAAAATAATCTTTGTACTATTCTGTTGAACTGTAAGTATCTATTGATATTTATAATGTTATGAAGATGTTATTTAAATAATTAATCTCTATTTTTGGGCTTTACTAACAGCTAACAAAAAAAAATACACAGATTTCCATAATTTGCACCAAAATCTTGGTATGAGAAACATTTTGCAAAAAAAATCAAATCGGTTTATTTTTACAGAAGATATTGTGGATAAAAAAATCTACAGACAGACAGAGATACGCACAGCCGCCATCCGGAAAACCACATTCTTTACGTTTCGAAGTTAGTGGGTACAATCAGAATCTGACCTTATCTCGGACACTTTTTTTCCACTTTATCGCAATACTCCAATTTCCTTCGAAACTGAGAAGTTACTGTTGCAAAATCAACATTATAGTAAAGAACAAAAAGCCATCAGCAACGGTTGCGCTATCTATATTTCATTATAATTATAATTAATTAACAACGCAACAGCAGCAGAAATCTCAGAATACACATACGATTAACACCATATCAACACAATGATATTTCCCAGAATGCTGCACTAGAAAGTCCTTATTATTTAACAGGGTCCAATACACATATGCAATAATTGGGAATAGGTCTCTTAACAATAGGATCACTGAAACTTTAATGTACGTATAAGTTGGTAAGTTATTAGCTAAACTTTGGCACTGAAAAGTTATCGCATTACTATTAACACCGCTTACCACCACTTACATTTGATTGCTCGTGTATAATGTGTATGTAAAACTATATAGACAAAGTTATTAACTGGTGAATGGAAATATTGGCAGATGTAGATTGAAAGTTTTTCTTTTAATCCTGTACGGGGATTTATTTTTTGTAGTCGTTGAAGTTTTCATATACAACTAATGCTTTTTAAATAACGATATAGCCATTTGAAGTAGCTAAAGAAAAATATTAATTCACCTATTAGGGGTAGGATAACGAAACGAATGAATATCGATTGGGTTTTTAATCTCTTCTTATTTAAATATCAATTACACATAGTGCAGCAGTAAAGGAATGTTAAGGTTGAATTCGAGAGATTGTTTTTCTAAATTACGAAATATTTATGCCTTTTTTCGAAAAGTTCTACTAACAAAAGATAAGAAATTGTCTTAAGCGAACAACAAAGAATTAATTTTTCGATCTAGGCAAATTAATTTTTAAGATGATTTTGTTCTTACATATTTTTCTCTAAAATGTAATCATTATTATAAATTGTCCGAATCAAAATATTTAATATACCTTTTCGAAAAAGACGCCAAATTCGTAATCTACAGAAAAAAAACATGGGGGCCTAACATTGCAGATTCAAGGGTCCTGTGCTGCCGTACTAAAAAAGATATAACACATGTGTTTTACCAGAAAAAACACACATCCAAGTATGTACAAAAAATTCCACCAATGAGAATGCTCTACTACACTGTTAGGTTCTCTTAATTCAATAAAATAAACCATATTCAATAAAATTGTATACATCTATTTATACATGTGACTACAATAGGTACACTTTTAATTCGATCACAGAAATCCCAAGAAAGCATCTGAGCTCGAGCAACGATACTTTCTTTAGACTGTCGTCACAAGATATGCTGGTAGTGTTGTAAATAGAGGAAGTGCATGAAAAATTAATTCTTTTGAAACAAGTTTAAATACGGTTTTGCGTGGAGACAAGTTTGTTGTTATGAGTTTTTGAATTTCTTCCGACTTCGCGGTGTTGCATTATGACAATCGGCTTCTTAAAATCTCTTACAACATCTTACTTCGCTTATGATAATGTGATGTTATTTTTTACTTTGAATGGCCGGATTTTAAAACTCAAAGCTTTTGTAGGTAAATAAAATCTACATTTTTGAAGTTTTTATGAATGTTTCACGAATATGTATAATGTATAATTGTAATTAAGTTAAAAGATAATTCTGAACTGGGCACTATACAGTGTGCATGTACTCAAGAACTTTTTGAGGTAATTGTAATATTTGTGCCTCAGTACTTAATAAACTACAAGTACTTTGTACTTATACTTGAACATATTAATTGAAAAGTAACTGTACGTGTACCTAGAAATATACTTTATTACTATTTAATGCAGTTAAGTACTTTTAATTTCAAAAAAGTATTTACGTACATTTTTTTTAAAAGTACTTGTATTTGCACTTAAGTACATAATTTTATAAAGTTATTGTAATTATACGTAATTGCATATTATTATTAGTTATTATACTTTTTTAAATATTTATAACATTTTTCTTAAGATATGGTACGGTGAGTAACAAAGAGTTCGCTAATACATATAAAAGAAAAAGGTAAATATTGCGTGATTCGTGAAATTTTCCGGAAAATTAAAACAAAATCAAAAATAAGTCCAAATTTTGCAAACAACTAAAAAATATATAATTCTGCCTGTAAGCAAGAATATCGTTAAAATAAAATCAATAAAATTTACATAGCGAGTATAGAAAATGCTCGCAATGTGCCACAATTTATTAATTTTATTTTGGCGATATCTTTGCTTACAGAAGGTGAAGCATTTCAGGATTTTGAATGGAGCTTCTTACAATCTTTTTTTAGTTATTTACAAACTTTGAGCTGAATTTTTATATTTTTTTGAGAAATACCTTATGCCTTGCATGTTATTGTTAATGCAATTTGTTACTATCTATTTATTTTTTAAATATTTAAAGAATCCAGAAAAACATACATAAAATTGCTTCATTTTTCCATTTCTTTCTTCACCTTTTTCTGTACATTAAATTATTACTGACGTAACGGTTTTATTTGAAGTAATATAATTTCCAGTCGAAAGTAAGTATATCATATTAAACAGTATTATAAATCTAAAATTACAAGATCGGTTGTATCATATCGCATTCCCGAAAAAATAAAGAATATTTATAATAAAATTGTTCTCAAAAGATAAATACTCTTTTCATAATTCATTCACGGATCCGAAATCGCAGACATAACAAAAGAGATTCAAGAATTATCGTAAAGAAACTTTATATTATTCAGAAATGACTATCAAGTTAAATTTTAAATGCAAATCTGTTCAGTTTGATAGACATGTTTTTACACAGGGTGTTTACTTTGTGGATGTACATGAATACAAAGACTTATGGGGAAGGAGTAATTATTCAGACATGTCTATTTTGAATTTTAAATATGTGTCTGCGAAGTATATAAATTGGATTCTCATTTCTAAATGCACAATATCATTAAAATATTTTACTTTAGTAAGTTTCAATAAACAATTCTTTTGATATAGAACTTCATCTACTCCGGTATACTAGGGTTTATATCTACGGAAATAAATAATCATAGAGCAATAAATAAAAAGCAATAGATAATATATATAGTCTTTCCTCAACCAATAATTTAATATACGATTTTATATTAAATGATTAACAATTGAGAAAGGTACAATAGACAGGCAATTCATTGCGGTAGAGTTGCTACTGTTTAATTATGTATTTGTTAGTTGATTCTAATTTAAGTACCAACACTACTACATATAATTATGTGTATAATTTTCTATATTTAGATTTTATTTTTAACTAAATATTATAAATCTACTATCATACATAAATTATAAAACTCATATATATAATTCATATTTATATGCAGTACCGGCTTTAGAGGGCGGGGGTGAACCAGGGCGACCGTCTGGAGCGCCAGGCCAGTTGGGGCGGCGCACAATGGAGTATAAGTCACTTTTATTGTTCAAATCAGTGTACAGGCTGTAATTTTTAAGTAAACTTTTTTTATCTTTAAATTTTTTGTCGATCAGTTAAACACGATTATGCAAAAAATATAGCTAAATATAAACAATGTTAATTTGTAAAAAAAATCGATTATTTGATAGCTGCTAACTAACAAATACTTATTCAGCAACCCAGAAAACATTTAATAAGGTATTAACTGAGATACTAACTAATCAACTTATTTGTTAATTTATCAATTTTAATTTGTTCATAATTGGGGTAGGAGGTCTCGACAGTCTTAGGGCATTTGATAGTCTTAAAGTTAATGATGTAAGCTATATTTTAAAAAAAAGTTTGAGTCTGTAGGATCGCTCCAAGCTGAGATATGAATTATTCAACTTATTTGTTAATTTATCAATTTTAATACAAAAGTTAATTTATAACATGATATATTAAATTTTGTCACGAGCGTGATCGGACGTGAGAAAGAAATATAATTCGTGAACAAAAATTACTCACACGCCCAACTTTATCTGAAGAAACATTCAGTTATATACAAATATACTTTTTTTAGTGCAAGTGTATCATCTTGCCTTATCTTCCCGGCGCCTACACGGATACACGGAGAAAAATAGAACTCAAATTTTAGGAAAAATTACAATTCCTAAAAAAAGTATTTATTATCCGTAGGTACTGCAGTTATTTACAGACTTATAAAAATTAATATCTTTTATTTAAAAACACATTAAATCTGTACATTATAATAAATAATATATTATTATTATAATTTAATATATGATTAAATGTGATAGTTTATATTGTTTACATCTCAAATAGGTACACATTTTTTTATAAATATTTGATTTTCAATCTCAGAAGGGATTAAATATACGATGAAAAATAAACTATCTAATAAATTCACTCGTTGATGTAGGAAAAAAAATAGAAAAAAGAAACCTAGAGTTTTCTTGAAAACAAAATTCCTAGCAATCCTTTAGGATTTTAAATCTTCGTAAAAAATAAAGGAAATCAATTTTCAATATCCCTTTGATTAAAAAATCATTCTGATTTATTGAAACTGTAAACATAAAAAAGAGCACATTACTTGAAGACATGTTTGTCGTGGTAGTCAGGCGTGTTTTAAATCTTCCGCTTCTACTTCTGTCGGCGGGTTATTGTCAAACTCTCCACTTCTTCTTCTTCTTTTTACACACATTGAACACACACACCCACACAGAGACGATTTTTATATTACATTGTATCTTAGCACATACTAATATCTATTCTCTATGTGATATAAAACATACTTATGTTATGTCTAGAGATTGGAAAAATAGTTGTTATTTTTAATGAAATAGTTACTATATGTATAGTTGATTTTTTTCTGTAAAATAGTTGGCAAATAGTTTTTTTTAATCAATAGTTGTGAAATAATTACAAATTTTTTTACAATAATACATTTTTTTTCGATTTAATCAATAATTAGTGACATTAATTAGTATTAGTAAAATGTGTCAAATCTGAAATTTTCCTGGAAAACATGTTATGCGATTCTAGATAAATTTTAGAGGCTAAAAAAAAAAGGAAAAACAAATAAATATGTAAAAACACAACATAAATATCTATAAAAAATATCTGTATAATGTATTTCTAAAAATATATAAAACTACAAAAATTGGATAAAAAAAGGCAAATAGTTTAAAAATAGTTGGAAAGGTAAAATAGTTGCAAATAGTTGATTTCAAATTGGGTTCAATCAAACCAGTTTTCTGAAATCGATGGAGATATGTAATAAAAATTACAATAGTTACATTTTTCGCAATAGTTGAAAAAATATTTTTCCAATCTCTAGCTATGTCCAGTATTATACAGGAGCTAGCAAATTTGCTAGCTAGGAAGCACTTTCAAATGAGGTATTAATTCTGTGATAGTATCTATGGAATTGAGAGCAGTGATACTTTAACTTATTATAACACAGTTAGTGACTCTGACTGTACAAAATAATTTTCATAATATTGTTACTTTTTTAATACCGTTGGTACACGAAAATTGACAAACTCTTCACGAAACTTAAAGAGAACTGCCAGATAGGTTTGAAACCTTATTTAAAAGTGCTTTCTAGCTAGCAAATTTTGCTAGTACGTTTTCTAGGAACCAATCAAACTCATTGCAAAAATTGTAAATATTTTTGTATTTATTATAACTATATTATTATAAATAATTTCATTCATATTCATGTTCTAAAAAATATTAAATATTAGCTTCGTGTGTTATACCTAGTAATTTATTTAATGGTGGTTATATCAATATATAAATTAAATCAAAAATAGTAATATGAAATTAACACGACAGTAACTTTTCTCTTTTTGAAGGAAGTTACATAACTTTTTAAAAGCTCACAAAGTTGTCTAAATTCAGTTCTTTTCGGCCGTCGAAAAATAATTAATTTTTTAACTTTATCTTTGTGATACATAGAACTTTGATTGTTTATAATTCGATAAGTTTTTGAACAGAAAACATAATTTCGGGAACCGGTTTTTCTATCACAATCTACAATTTGAATTTAAATAAAAAACATATTGAATACAGTAACTGGACAAAGCGGCGTATCTAGTTTCCAAATTTGTTGTCGCCAGATAATTTTATCAGCTTCAAAATTTATAATAACCTGCAGTTTTAGAACCTTTTTCCAACTAACTGATTTTAGATCCTTTGTGAGCCCTAGAATGTTATATATCCTTCTTAAAATGGGAAGAAAAGTCACTGCCATGTTTTTTAAATGAAAATCTACCAGTTTCTCAAAAAAAAAACGCACTCCGACATTTTTACGAACTTTCTGCCGACTGGACTAAAAATGTAACCGTAAATGATGAGACTGTAATAAATAATATTATAATTTATAAATACTTTATTACCCCCTAACAACTAATGTTTATATTGCAACTGTCCGTCCCTGCATACACACATATGCCCCAAGCACGCACTCGCACCTATACACACCCACATACCGCGGCGTGTGTGTGTGTGTGTGCGCGCGTATGTGTGAGTGTGGTGAGGATTAGCCGCGCCGCCGTTGCGGCTGTAGTAGTTCCCTGCACGGCCACGCCCGCGGATGTGTCGCTACGGTCGGTCCCTCCACTCCCACGGGACGTCGCCGCACTGGATTGTCACTATACCGAAAACTGTTTCCAGAATCACACATGTGACGACAATTTCGTGTTCCGCTTCCGGAACCTGCCCATATATATGTATATACATGCATCTAGCTATGTGTGTGTGCCACTGTGAAGGATCGTTTCTAAGATTTCGTATACTGACTGGAATCCGTTATTTGTTTTACGTACAAGCTGTGCTGTTAGATGCTGGTCAAATTTTGATTAATTTTTTTTTCCGAGAGTGTTTCGTACTATGGTATTCTTACGAAAAACAAATATCATAATGCTATGAAAAATATTGCTTCCTCGCAATATCGAAGATACGAGAAGCTTTGTGAGATAAAAAAATTGTTCTCCGATTTCAAAATTTTAAATTGATCTTTCCGTTTCAGGTCAAGGCAAACACTTTTCGTTCCGTGTCTGTCAGTCTGTCCCCTGAATTATTGTGACACTCATAACTCATGAATCACTATACCGATATTAATGAAACTTGGTTGGATAGTTGGGTCTGGTTTGAGGACGATCTCATTTTAAAATCATCAAAATCGTGTGTAAGTGGGAGGGGTGACATCCCAAATTATTAATTTTTTCAAAATATCTCAAGAACGGCACATGTTACGTGAAAATTCTATAGATTTTTTAATAAAATTGTATAAAAATTAAATTATCTGAACACTATCGATTTTTATTTAAATTGTTCAATAATTAACTATGTACCTTTGGTGCACTGTGTATTTACTTGGCAGATGTTTTTAGTATAACGAAGTACTAAATTGTCGTGTACCGCTATATTTTATCTTGAATCAATACAATAAAATGAAAAATTTACAAAATAAATATTTTATTCAAATAACTTCAAAATATAATAGCGTTATAAAAGAGTAAACATAAACAATGTACTGGAGTTCTTTCAATGTCAGATTTACTTTATGATATGTAGAAGAATTTTCTGAAAAGATGGATTAAAATGTAATTTAATTTTAAAAGTTATAAATGAAATTATAAAATATATCTTACCAAGTCGGAGGTGTAAACCTATCCTTTTTAAAACTTTTTTTTCTCCTACTGGTTATAATAGGAACTGATTCTTAAAAAAACATTCAATTACTCCAGATACAGACCGATCTCCTGCAATAATAAAATAAATAATTATTTAAGGTACCGCTGTCAAATCTATTTTTTTAATTTCATAAAAGCAATGAGATCATTTTAAAATTTCAGTTATAATTTAATCAAACTCAAAAACTGTGATTATTATAAATTAACAGTGGACATTCACGATTCAGGTTATAAATAAATAAATGTTGACAAATTTCTGTTTGATGTAAGTTATTATTATTTTAATTTGCGTGCGTTTGACCATTTTACTGTATTTAAAATCAAAATATTTTCGAAGTGCGATTTGTGCAATAAAATATTATTGTTTTTGACGTTAATGAGCGAATGCATATAAATTAATTTTATTTAATTAATTTTTCACGAAAAATGGCAATATTCAAAGCTCTGTTATTTCGGTCAAAATCAATTAAGAGAACCAATAAATCGTGCTGAAGCTGCGAATCTATATTTGTCATTTCCCAGAACATTTTATTGATTTCAAACCAAACTATGCGATCGATAATGAAGCAAAAGTCAAAAATATAATTTTCTTCTGTAGGTTTTCATTGTTCATATAAACTTAGTTTTCGGGTTGTTATCCACGTTGTCGAGTTCCCCTTCTTTCGACCCTCCCCCCCCGCCCCAAATTCTCAGATTATCTGATAGTTTTCAACATTTTTCGAATAGATGATATTAATAAGGTGTAAAAAGGTTCTTCATTCCTGTACTAATTCTTACATCTCATTTTATATTGACGACCTTGATATACAATATTTAATATATTCTACCATAACCCAGTGGTTCTTAACAGCGAAATAATAAAAACAATTCACAAGCAGCGCTACCGAGCCCGAATTTCATCCCTACCACTTACAATTCATTTGAGGAACTGAGTTTAATCTAATTTCAGTCGTTTCACAGAACAATAAATATATAGATGACATTATTAAAAGAAAATATTGTACATTACTTTTCTTTTCTAAATACAGAAAATTACGTTTGGATTCGGAATCTATTTACTGCAGTTAATACTTATGTCAAATTACGAATTTTCATTTCATGAAGAACAGTTAGTTTGTCGAAGGTTCGTATTGAAATTTACTGAACTGGCTTTGAATAATTTTGGGTTTTTGTGCAAGCAGAGTACATAATTCTTTCCATAAAAGCAGACAATTTAGTTACAGTTTTCAACATCATATTTGTGTGAACTGGGCTTTTCAACATTATTGATAAAGAAATGAGGGTAGCATTATCAGTCACATATTAAACCTGACATTTCAATGTCAATTTTTACGAATTATTTTGATTAAGTTTTTATTATTTGTTTAAAGACCTTAATGATTCAGTAAGATAGTGTTCCGCATTTTTTTTACAATCAAAAGTATTCCGTGACGTCGAAAAGGTTAAGAACCACTGTGTCCTAACCGAATCTATGTACTTCTAAATAATTTGAATCTCACCAACAATGCCTGCCAATAACATCAAGCTCCTATCAATTTAATCATGGCGACGTTCGACGTGCCTCAGCAACAACAAATCTAATGACATGCACTCCGTCATGGAGCAATGCTCGCTCTCTCTCCATTAGTGTAAGTCCATTTATTGAAAACAAAACAACCAACGGCAAATTGTTTGACGTTATCCATCTACGTGGGAAAAGTTTCAGACGGTCATGGTGTCGTTAACACAAACCAAAGCTAAATTTAGATTAATTATGATGAAGGAGATCTCTATTTTTAGGTATTTTGTTGGTAAAATTCTGTATTGGTTTTCTTGGTGTGTGTTTGAGAAAGATAGATTGGGTTACTTACTCAAAAGAAAAAAAAACTACTTGTGTTATTAATGGGCTGAAATTCATTTTCTACTAACATAAAAATACATTACAAAAGTATCTACCAGCGATTCCATTGAGCTTTCTAATACGTTATCTCTATATAATAAAGTATTTCTGGTTTATTAATAAGTTCAAAAAAATAAAAATTATAAAATGAAATTTTTATTCTATGCATTTTTTCTGTTATAAACCGTTTCAATTAATTTGTAAAAAATGTTCAAACAGGTTTTATTAACTATAAGGACATTATTTTGGTCGTTTTCTTTGTTTTCGGTCTTGAATTTTTTTCTAATCCTTTTTTTGGATATAACTACGTCTTCCCAGGCAATATTAAGGAATAACCTTGGAAACACGAATGTAACAAAAATATATAACCATTTGAAAGCTCATAGAGCAATTAATAAAAAGCCAATAAATAGCTCATATAATCAATTTTATAATATATGACTTTTTATAATATAACACAAAAATAATTTTGTGTTATATTATAAAACAAAAATAAGTCACATAAATAGAACAATATTTTAAAGAAAACAATGGGAAATTAAAACCAACCTCACTCATTCTGAAACATCTAATTATTAAAATATACATTATAAAAACATAATTTGTTCATATGTGGCCGCGGGCCGCACATAAGAGTTGACTAGCCCTGTTTTAAACAATACTACGAAGACAATATTTTTTTCTTACCTTTGTATACTCACATAGTTTTTAATTACACCAATCATATATGTAATATAATATTTTTATTTATGAAATCCGATATGCACTAAATATAAAGTTTTGAAATGAAGTTTAAGATATACAACGCACATACGTAATAAGTACAAAAAATAAAACTGAATGATATACGAGTATCTCTTCAATATAACACGATTAGATTTTGCGGACGAAACGTGATCCAGTCGAAGTGTGCCATGATGTGTGTATGTATATGTGTGCACGTGTGCGTATAAATGTATGAATGCATGTATAGTAGAGGTAAGTTAGTATAGTCTGCAGGATCGCTTTCATGAAATCTTCAGACGTCAATTTACAAACGTTCGGTAGACGAGAGACTCACTTGTTTTACAAATTCGCAATGAAAAAGCAATTTCATTGTATCAAATATGAAATGTCAGTTTGAAGGATACTGTTTACTATATTTTTTAGCTTTTAGCTTCACTTTTTTCGTAGAAATGTTATTTCAATATACCTGTTCGCTATTCATTATTTATGTTATTTTAGTTTTATAACATTTTTCTTATAAGTAAAGTACTCAAGTATATAAACAAAAATTGAGAGTGTTTTCTAATATAAAATATAAACAGCATTTCTTTTATTTTTATTTCACCAGATTTGATAGAAGTATCTACATTTTATGCAATACAAAATTTGAATTATATGATTATCTATTTGTCTCTAAAATCGTGGCAATGATAATAGTAATTTACTTATAACCTATAAGTATGTATCAATATCACAACCGCCGTTCATTATTCTTTTAAAATATCATTGTAAGTTTCTTTAAATTTTCCATAATACGGACCTGCTGTAAATTTACCATATATCCTTAAAATATACTAGAGCGTTAGACTTTCGAGCAGTGAAATCATTATCAAAATCGGTTAAGTAGTTTTTGTATCATGTTGGAAAAAACAAACTATAGACGTTTCTATAAAAACTCAAAATTTTTATGTTGATACATATAGTTTTTTTAAATGTGTGTATTATTGATTAGAACATTAATATACAATTAATGTTTTTGTAACAACAATAATTCATCTTACAATATGACGGTTTCTTTTTGTATTTTTGTATATATTTATGTACCATAATCAATAATTTTCCATTTATATATTTTTAATGCACTAATGTATTAACCCACACAAAGCTTATTTCAAGATATCAACATTTTTGATGCACACAAAGAAAAGTACATTTGTGATTATGTCACGTTTCTTTTCATTGGAAAAAGTAATTTGACGTTTGGTTGGTTAATTAGATACGCCTTCCATTAAAAATATTGTATTTTGTGTGCAAAATGTAAAGGTAATTCTATTTTTTAAATTATATAGTACAAAAATTAAAAATAGTGTTGGACAAAAGGTCATATATTACATTATTTATCACAATTCTTAAAGCAATGTAAGATATAAGTATGTGATATATAAAGATTGGAAAAATGGTTGTTATTTTAAATGAAAAAGTTACTATATAGTAGTTTTTTTTCTGTTAAATAATTGGCAAATAATTTTTTGTATTCAAAATAGTTGTGAAATAGTTACAAATTTTTTTTCGATTTAAAAATTTTCGAGGAAAACATGTTATGGTCGATTCTAGATAGATTTTAGAAGCTAAAAAAAAATATGTAAAAACACAACACAAATATCTAATAAAAAATATCTGTATAATAGACAAAATGTATTTCTAAAAATATATAAAACTAAAAAAATCTACAAAGAATTGTATGAATAAAACTCAAACTTATTAGGAAATCACAAGAAATATATATTATGTTTATTATCTATGATATGATTATGACTTTTTATCAATACAACATTTTTAACGTTGGATAAAAAAAAGGCAAATAGTTTTAAAATAGTTGCAAATAGTTGATTTCAAATTGGGTTCAATCAAACCAGTTTTCTGAAAACGATGGAGATATGAAATAAAAATTACAATAGTTGCATTTTTTGTAATAGTTGAAAAACTATTTTTCCAATCTCTAGTGATATATTTATATTTTTTATAATTCTTGAGTTACATTCTTTTTTAATTCAATTATAAAATAAAATTATTCATATTCAGTATAATACGTATGGACACCTATACTATACAAATCATCAACGTCCGCGTATTCGACCATATTTGTTGACACATCAAGACAAAACAAACCAACAATAACGTGTTTGCAATAAACTGCAGTAAAGTAAACAGACACGTATAAACATCACGCAACATGACGCTAGGGCGTTCTCAATTCACATTCTGCGACTATGTATTATACACAAACACACACACAAACTTCATATGTATATACAGATGGTAACTCTTGTCGAAGAATCAGACAAAAAAGAACTTGGAAAAGGAAGTATATCGGAATATGCGATACAAATTTTTTTTCGTAATATGTGTTTTATATAAGAAAAATTTCTTTAAAGGTTTCACTGAAGATAGAATGGATTTACAGTATTCTGTAACATAATATCACTATCTGATATGTATTTTTATTATAATGGAATATCATTTGGTAATATATTTTCTACTAGAATTTCCCCGCGATTTTACTCGTGAATATTTTTAAAATCCCACTATGATTTCAGTGGTGTAAAGCTTAAGTATGAACACGGGCTACCTAATTCAATCTAAGATAATCTACTACCCGTAGTCAAAAAAGGTATATCAAAAAATTTTTACAGGCAAAAAAAGGTCGGCCATTGATTATTCTTTTCGTTTATATATTTTTTTTCTTATTAAGAAATACCAATTGCAAATTTTCAAATGGGCTCGTCGTAAATGAATTATCCATATAGCCATAAGTAATTCTCGAAGGCTCAAAATCGCATCAAAATCGGTTCAGTAGTTTTTGTGTCAAGTCAGAATAAACAAAATCACAGATAAATAAAAAAAATATCAAAATTGATTATACTTACATATGTGTATATATATTTTTTTAAATACAAAATTCGTGCACAAAAATATAGTTTACGCTACTGATTTAAATATGAATATTAAAAATAATAATAATAATAATAAGGAAAATATTCATAAAATTTAAAAATTATATATAAACAAATACTTAATTTGATAGGACCCTTAAGATCCCCAATACTCATTACCATATGTGTATAATATAAATAAACTATTTTAATAACAATAGTTCGAATAGATTTCAGTCCATAAAACCCATTAAATCGAAAGAAAAAATCTATAATATGTGTCAACAATGTCAACAAAATTTCGCGCTACACAGACAAAGCCTCGAAAACAAATAAGAGAATCTCAGAATCAAGAAATATGATCTAAAAATGAACCACAGCCAAATATCCTACAAGTTAGATTTCGTGTATTATGAGAATGGATATATTTGTTCGAAACAGTGGCGTACGAAAACAGTTTTATTTTTATTTGAATATAAAACACCCAGTTTATTAAAAAAGTTAGATATTGAATTTAGGCTCTTGAGTACTGAAATATCTTTATAAATTAAAGCAAATATATTTCACATATAATTTCGACTTTCTTTTAAATTTTAACTCGATTTTACAAACTAAGGGTCGATCCAGACTGTCGTGCCGGTCTCGCTCCAGTCAAATATTCAGTATAGTTATACTGTATCGGAGCGTGATTGGACCGAGACCGGCACGATACCTATAGTGTGAATGATTTTATTGTTTATTGTATATTTATATTTGATTGGAACGAGACCGGACCGGGTGTTGCATGATAGTCTGGATCGACCCTAATAGCAGTAAGGAGGTATACGTTAAATAAAATGGATACATAATAAAATAGATTTTATTAAGGATAACACAATTTATTTTTACATTAAACACGTTGTTTTCCAACAACAATAAATGTTTATTTACTTTGAAAATAATACTTTAACAGAAGAGCACAGCACAAATTATAAAACAACTGAACCGCGTCATTAAACTTACTGTTTTTATACAGACAAGTATAGTCAGCAATTTACGTTCAAAACAACTAATAAATCAAACCGAATTTCATATACTTAACTTAAAGAAACACATATGCATTCGTAATATATGACATAAGTCCGGTGAAATGTTTTCTACTAAATCGAAGTGGTAATATTATTTTGATTTAATTATTATACTCTATAAAACTGAATTAGTTAGAAATCACTCATTTGTAGTGAATATTCACTAATTGAAATAGTTAAATGTATACCACTACGAATTAATTACTATTCACTACTAGAATTAATGAACAGTCACTTCTTAAGCTATGGCAGAATCTAAAGTTTTTATATTATTTATTTTTGATGTCGAAAACTGAAACGATCCTTACGCATGAAAGTGATCTATTATTCATTCATAAATTATCTTCAATGTCAATTATCATAGACTAATTTATGAAAGAATCATAATTAATGAAAAACATTTATTGCAAACACACTAAAACATTTTCTTGGTTAGATTTTTTAAGTTTTGTATAAATTAACTTACCTGATTTTTTTCTTAATAACAAAGCGAATTCAGTTAAATTTCATGGATATCAAAGATTAAACTATGAAAAAGATCTTGTCTCAATTTAGTGTCATACAGTCAAAATTATTTCCAAATCAAAATATTTAGTTACGAACATTTCCGAAGCGCTACTGTTACAAATGCATATCTAGATATCCTTTCCGCATGGGTCATTTTTATGGCATTTGAATAAATCTACGAATGCGAGCAAAAAGCAAGGGAGAATGAAAACACAAAAAGGAAAAGGATGCCAAACAATTCGAACAGTGCGTGTACAGTGTGAATTGTTCGATTTGTGCCCGCTTGTGAAAACTTTATAGTTTTTCTTCACAGCACCCTCATCCCATTATATTATCACCATTTTTCCTCCACACGAAAAATGTCCACGATTGAATATAAAATGTGAAAATCACTGGCAACGTAATGGGACATTACAAGATAATGGCTGTTTATATAAGACGCAGACCGGAATCTTTTTTATACAAAATGCTAGTAATCTGTTTTCGATATAAAGCCACGGAATTATTTGTAACGGAATTTTAAAAAGAACAAGAAAAAAGCATGATCTTATAAAGATTTATTTTAATGAATTAACATTATCGACAAATTTTCTTGCATGTCTATGAAAATTGTGGAGGTCATATCCATTTAGATATACATAATAAATATAAAAAAATCATATTGTAAGGTAAAATAAAGAGTTTAAAATTTTGGAGTCGTGTACCGCCCTAAAACTATCAATTGATAATATGTTTTTTTAATATTTCATGCGTCGTTCTTGAGATATCTTAAAAAAATAACAATTTTAGGATATCGCCCATATTTATGCTATAATATTAATATTAAGATTGTAAATAATTCGTTTAGATTTTAGTTTATTATACATTGTATACAAACATGTAAAAGAATAAAGAAATGTATGTTATACAAATCAACAATCTACCCAAATATACATCAATATTTTTGATAGCACCATCTGATGTTCCCCTTTAAACCCTAACTTTTGTTCGAAACATTTTTGCCTACGACTTCACAGTTCTGAGATATTTAAGTGGATGATCCCTATACTGGCCTCGTTAGACATAGAGTTGTACACCATCATACATAAAAAATACAATTTTAATCAGCCAGTTTAAGTTGTAATACCGTCCGAGTGGGGAATTGAAAGTCCCACATATAATCAACCAGATAGTATGCTGGAATGGTACCCCCTCCCCCTAGTCGGTATATTATAAGCTCATATTGTGTAATCCTTTAAAAAACTCCCCGTGAATCGAAGGGTCTGATAAGTGTCACCCGCCCTGATCACCCCAGGGCACATTCCCTTCTTATATGTCATCCACGTTGGGAGAAGTTTGTGTTCGTCCAATTATAACTGGCTGCATCTAATTATAGTAAAGCCAAAAAAAGAGAATTTTTTTTAAGTGGATTGATTAAAATAATCCACTTTGTTTATCTATGGGTTAAATTTATCAAACACACAATTTAATGAAATACATATTTAAAATACGATCTATCGAAATACGTGATGATATCTCGCTTAGCATTTTGAAAAAGCGTTCTGATTTAAATTTTTATGACCATTGTGTAGAATCTGGGAGTCCAACATAAATAACGGACGTCGGTGGTGGAAACGTTCATAACGGGTTCGGTATAAAATATTTGTTCCCGTGGGACATCCGGAACGTGTCGAATCAGAAAACATTCCGAACAATCGACCGGCGGGTCCCTGTTTCATTAAAAATAATGTGGCATCGTGAGGCCCATCGTTTTTTATATCTTATATAAGACGCACCACTTTATTGGGAAATATCCTTTCACTGTATTAAGTTTAAAACAGTCTATTTCTAGAAATAAATATTAGCGGTAAATGTTTTAAAATTTTATTAGGTTTAATTTATTAATAACTAGCTGCTACCCGCGACTTCGCTCGCGTGGATTTCGAAACCCTTCATATGTGACAGGGGGTAAAATATTAAATTTATCTTATTTTTAGTTTTCTTTAATTATACAAAATCGTAAATGTGTCGGCTCCTATGCGAGATAGAGGGGTTTTTCCGCCCTAAAACCCCCACCCCCGTGGTATTTTTCCCGCTGGATCGAATAAAACCACTTCATATGTAACGGGTAAAATATTAATTACTAAAAAAAATTTAAAATTTTCCTCCCCCTTGCAATTCCTTAGGGGTTGAATTTTCGAGATATGAAATAGCCTTAATCCGTCCTTGGGATGTAAGCCATCTCACTGCCAAATTTCATCAAAATCGGTAAAGCAGTTTAGTCGTGAACAGGTAACAAATAGACAGACTGAGAGATACACTTTCGCATTTATAATATAAGTCGCGACTCCTATGTAAGATAAGGGGTTGTTTTGTCCCCCTAATAATCCCTCTTCCGTAGTATTTTTGCCCGCCAGATCGAATGTAATCAATTACAACTCTTCATATGTGACAGGGGGTAAAATATTAAATTTTTCTTATTTTTAGTTTTCTTTCATTATACAAAATCGTAAATATCTCGGCTCCTATGCGAGATAGAGGGTTGTTTTGCCCCCTAAAACCTACGCCCCCGTGGTATTTTTCCCGCCGGATCGAATAAAACCACTTACAACCCTTCATATGTATCGGGGGGTAAAATAATAATTACTAAAAAAAATTAAAAAATTTCTACCCCCTTGCAATTTCTTAGGGGTTGAATTTTTAAGATACGAAATAGCCTATGTCCGTCCTCGGGATGCAAGCTATCTCACTGCCAAATTTCATCAAAATCGGTAAAGCGGTTTAGCCGTAAAAAGGTAACAAACAGAAAACAGACAGACAAACACACTTTCGCATTTATAATATTAGTATGGATATCGTAAAATGTCCAAATATTACTTTACTTAATATTTTATTAACTAATTAAAATTTGAACAATAAAACTTAAATTTTTCGAAAAATTGTTCATTCGAAGAATTTTGATTTGAAAAATTGTGATTCGAAAAATTGTGTTTCGAAAAATTTACACCAAACCTAATAATTAATTTCGATATTTTACCTTTCATAGAAATGAAATGTTTCTTCATATTTAAATTTTCAATCAATATAGGCATTTCAAAATATTTAATTGTTAATATGTGTCAAAAATCATTTAATTGTTCGACAAAATATTTTAAAGAGACATAATCATAGTAACCTAAATTAATAAAATAAAATATTGAAACCGTAAATTATAAAATTCCGTATTCCATGGCTAGGTACTATGTTTTTATATACCTAAATTATAACATACCTGGTTAAATTATTTCTATATCGTCCCCTCCAAGGCAAAGTATCGTAAGATACACTTTTTGCGAAATTGAGTTATCGATTCTAAAAATCTCATATATAAGCGACAAAATTCTCTTTTCCGCTAAAAAATCTGTTAAAACTTTTATCGTATTCCTCCAGACAATGTATTCTAAGCACCGATATCTGTTTTATGAAATATCGTAACCAACAATAATATAGTATCGTAACCAGTGACGTAGCTAGCCCTGAGTGGATCCTGACTGGCCTATATGGTAGGTACTTTCCCGCGACGGAATATTATAGTGCTGTGACGGAGTGCTTTCTTATTTATTCATTAGAGCTGGGTTTTTATCAATTTTAATTTTATTAATTTTAAGATATTTTAGAAAAATCGTACCTGTTAAAACTTTATTGCACAAACTAAATATGGTTTCTCTATGAGGTTTTTTCAATATATTTTTTACCCTCAATAACTCAATTTGGTTGATATTGAAGTATGATGTAGAACAGTGCTTCCTAAACTTTTCCTACGACAGAACACTTCACAAATCCTGAAATTTTAATGGAACGTCTTGGTTATTTTGTAAGTAATATATAAAATAAGGAAAAAAGTAAATTTAAATCAGTCAAGCATGTTTGAACTTCTCGCAGCATTTAAAAACATTGAATATTAACTTTGATATTTTTTACGCTTAAACTGATAAGACATACGTTATATATCGTAGTACAGGTATTCCTCGACTTACAACCGAGATAGGTTTCTAAACATCGATCGTAAATAGAATAAGTTGTAAGTTAACACGTACAATATGTACATATTTTTGCTTTGGACGTTTTCCTTGATGTGAAGCGAATCGCATTTTCTATACATAACAAACAGTTGCGGGTTCCCAAAAATATCTACATAAATAATAATAAATTACATTTTTGGGAAATTCCCGGAACTGTTTGTTTCATTTATGTAATATGTGCATGTAAGAAAGAGACAAAGACAATTATAAGTCGAGGATTACCTGTATATTTGTTTACGATGCGTTTTCAACTCTTGTCGTATGAAAATATATTGCATAGTAAATACATATTATGACATTTGTTTCTGATATGACAACGACAAAAAATTATTTTATGACTTCTGGTACATGTATTGTATTACATCATGTACTTACATGATTTGAACATTTTATGAATATTAAAAATAATTTCATTTTTGGTTTTTCTGCTCGTGTCTTTCAAAAATTCATCAATGTGTCTATATAAATACATTATTAGCTCTTGTAGATACTCATACACCCTTTGTACAATTAATTAATTAATTACAATCAAATATAGGTCTTGTCAATTGAATGAAGCTTTCGTAACAATTTGCAATAAATCAACATCTTGTTTTAATTTTGTAAATGTACATTTTAGGTTAGTACATTGGGTAAAGATGACAGATATACAGTTTCAAACAACAATTAAAATAATATCATTTAAAATTACAATGTTAATTTGAAATTATATAAATTCTTCTGATATTTATGATTACAAATAAATATAATAAAATACCTATACCTACGAAAGTAAAAATATTGATAATTCAATGACTTAAGATTAAAAAAATGTCATTATATACTTAATTTTTATTTGTACCGGGAACACATATCTATCGCCGAATGTTGGTCGAATTGTGTCCGAATGCTGTAATTGTTTGTCTTCAATTTTTTTGTCAAATTTATTTATGAAAATTTTAATTATATATTACATTAGAGTTGTGCATATTTTTTCATTCGTTATGTTCTTTATATTTCTTTTTTGTTATATTTTATTGTTCACTTCAAAATGGCCACTGACATTTAAATTTTTTTAAAATAATCAATAAAATATAATGTATCCATAGTTACGACATTTGCAATTAATTTAGTAAATGCTTAAAGCGCATTATATGTAAACGTATTTTGTTTATTTTCTCCTCTTTAACATATCTTTTTCAAAAATCAGACACGGGTTTATGGTTGTCAATTAACCAAAGTATTTGAAAAAAATTAAAAAAATCTAATATCGGTTTTCGTTTTGATACTTTTTTACATCAAAACTTTTTTTTCCTTTTTTTTTCTTTTTTTTTAAATCTGAAATTTGAACCTTACATTATATCGCCCAAGGAATATAAAAAAAATAATAAAAAAATTCTAACTTTTTTTTTGAAAAATTGGGGGCCCCTTGTTACCCCATTTATAAACTTTTTCAAAAAAGGCCCACTAGTTGTTATTTTTTACCCCCAAGGAATGTATATACCAAATTTCAAGTTTCTCCGATGAGTGGAAATGGTCAAAAAAATGATTATCAGTCAGTCAGGGCACTTCGTTATATATAGTAGACTAGCTGCTACCCGCGACTTCGCTCGCGTGGATTTCGAAACCCTTCATATGTGACAGGGGGTAAAATATTAAATTTATCTTATTTTTAGTTTTCTTTAATTATACAAAATCGTAAATGTGTCGGCTCCTATGCGATATAGAGGGGTTTTTCCGCCCTAAAACCCCCACCCCCGTGGTATTTTTCCCGCTGGATCGAATAAAACCACTTACAACCCTTCATATGTAACGGGTAAAATATTAATTACTAAAAAAAATTTAAAATTTTCCTCCCCCTTGCAATTCCTTAGGGGTTGAATTTTCGAGATACGAAATAGCCTTAATCCGTCCTTGGGATGTAAGCCATCTCACTGCCAAATTTCATCAAAATCGGTAAAGCAGTTTAGTCGTGAACAGGTAACAAATAGACAGACTGAGAGATACACTTTCGCATTTATAATATAAGTCGCGACTCCTATGTAAGATAAGGGGTTGTTTTGTCCCCCTAATAATCCCTCTTCCGTAGTATTTTTGCCCGCCAGATCGAATGTAATCAATTACAACTCTTCATATGTGACAGGGGGTAAAATATAAAATTTTTCTTATTTTTAGTTTTCTTTCATTATACAAAATCGTAAATATCTCGGCTCCTATGCGAAATAGAGGGTTGTTTTGCCCCCTAAAACCTACGCCCCCGTGGTATTTTTCCCGCCGGATCGAATAAAACCACTTACAACCCTTCATATGTATCGGGGGGTAAAATAATAATTACTAAAAAAAATTAAAAAATTTCCACCCCCTTGCAATTTCTTAGGGGTTGAATTTTTAAGATACGAAATAGCCTATGTCCGTCCTCGGGATGCAAGCTATCTCACTGCAAAATTTCATCAAAATCGGTAAAGCGGTTTAGCCGTGAAAAGGTAACAAACAGAAAACAGACAGACAAACACACTTTCGCATTTATAATATTAGTATGGATATCGTAAAATGTCCAAATATTACTTTACTTAATATTTTATTAACTAATTAAAATTTGAACAATAAAACTTAAATTTTTCGAAAAATTGTTCATTCGAAGAATTTTGATTTGAAAAATTGTGATTCGAAAAATTGTGTTTCGAAAAATTTACACCAAACCTAATAATTAATTTCGATATTTTACCTTTCATAGAAGTGAAATGTTTCTTCATATTTAAATTTTCAATCAATATAGGCATTTCAAAATATTTAATTGTTAATATGTGTCAAAAATCATTTAATTGTTCGACAAAATATTTTAAAGAGACATAATCATAGTAACCTAAATTAATAAAATAAAATATTGAAACCGTAAATTATAAAATTCCGTATTCCATGGCTAGGTACTATGTTTTTATATACCTAAATTATAACATACCTGGTTAAATTATTTCTATATCGTCCCCTCCAAGGCAAAGTATCGTAAGATACACTTTTTGCGAAATTGAGTTATCGATTCTAAAAATCTCATATATAAGCGAAAAAATTCTCTTTTCCGCTAAAAAATCTGTTAAAACTTTTATCGTATTCCTCCAGACAATGTATTCTAAGCACCGATATCTGTTTTATGAAATATCGTAACCAACAATAATATAGTATCGTAACCAGTGACGTAGCTAGCCCTGAGTGGATCCTGACTGGCCTATATGGTAGGTACTTTCCCGCGACGGAATAATATAGTGCTGTGACGGAGTGCTTTCTTATTTATTCATTAGAGCTGGGTTTTTATCAATTTTAATTTTATTAATTTTAAGATATTTTAGAAAAATCGTACCTGTTAAAACTTTATTGCACAAACTAAATATGGTTTCTCTATGAGGTTTTTTCAATATATTTTTTACCCTCAATAACTCAATTTGGTTGATATTGAAGTATGATGTAGAACAGTGCTTCCTAAACTTTTCCTACGACAGAACACTTCACAAATCCTGAAATTTTAATGGAACGTCTTGGTTATTTTGTAAGTAATATATAAAATAAGGAAAAAAGTAAATTTAAATCAGTCAAGCATGTTTGAACTTCTCGCAGCATTTAAAAACATTGAATATTAACTTTGATATTTTTTACGCTTAAACTGATAAGACATACGTTATATATCGTAGTACAGGTATTCCTCGACTTACAACCGAGATAGGTTTCTAAACATCGATCGTAAATAGAATAAGTTGTAAGTTAACACGTACAATATGTACATATTTTTGCTTTGGACGTTTTCCTTGATGTGAAGCGAATCGCATTTTCTATACATAACAAACAGTTGCGGGTTCCCAAAAATATCTACATAAATAATAATAAATTACATTTTTGGGAAATTCCCGGAACTGTTTGTTTCATTTATGTAATATGTGCATGTAAGAAAGAGACAAAGACAATTATAAGTCGAGGATTACCTGTATATTTGTTTACGATGCGTTTTCAACTCTTGTCGTATGAAAATATATTGCATACTAAATACATATTATGACATTTGTTTCTGATATGACAACGACAAAAAATTATTTTATGACTTCTGGTACATGTATTGTATTACATCATGTACTTACATGATTTGAACATTTTATGAATATTAAAAATAATTTCATTTTTGGTTTTTCTGCTCGTGTCTTTCAAAAATTCATCAATGTGTCTATATAAATACATTATTAGCTCTTGTAGATACTCGTACACCCTTTGTACAATTAATTAATTAATTACAATCAAATATAGGTCTTGTCAATTGAATGAAGCTTTCGTAACAATTTGCAATAAATCAACATCTTGTTTTAATTTTGTAAATGTACATTTTAGGTTAGTACATTGGGTAAAGATGACAGATATACAGTTTCAAACAACAATTAAAATAATATCATTTAAAATTACAATGTTAATTTGAAATTATATAAATTCTTCTGATATTTATGATTACAAATAAATATAATAAAATACCTATACCTATGAAAGTAAACATATTGATAATTCAATGACTTAAGATTAAAAAAATGTCATTATATACTTAATTTTTATTTGTACCGGGAACACATATCTATCGCCGAATGTTGGTCGAATTGTGTCCGAATGCTGTAATTGTTTGTCTTCAATTTTTTTGTCAAATTTATTTATGAAAATTTTAATTATATATTACATTAGAGTTGTGCATATTTTTTCATTCGTTATGTTCTTTATATTTCTTTTTTGTTATATTTTATTGTTCACTTCAAAATTTTAAATGGCCACTGACATTTAAATTTTTTTAAAATAATCAATAAAATATAATGTATCCATAGTTACGACATTTGCAATTAATTTAGTAAATGCTTAAAGCGCATTATATGTAAACGTATTTTGTTTATTTTCTCCTCTTTAACATATCTTTTTCAAAAATCAGACACGGGTTTATGGTTGTCAATTAACCAAAGTATTTGAAAAAAATTAAAAAAATCTAATATCGGTTTTCGTTTTGATACTTTTTTACATCAAAACTTTTTTTTTCCTTTTTTTTTCTTTTTTTTTAAATCTGAAATTTGAACCTTACATTATATCGCCCAAGGAATATAAAAAAAATAATAAAAAAATTCTAACTTTTTTTTTGAAAAATTGGGGGCCCCTTGTTACCCCATTTATAAACTTTTTCAAAAAAGGCCCACTAGTTGTTATTTTTTACCCCCAAGGAATGTATATACCAAATTTCAAGTTTCTCCGATGAGTGGAAATGGTCAATAAAATGATTATCAGTCAGTCAGGGCACTTCGTTATATATAGTAGATAATAATTTTTATGTGTTCAAAATAACACGTTACGAATTTATATTTTGAAAATTAAGTTGTAGATGGGGCAATATTTTATTTTTATTTGTGGGTGTTTTTATAATTTTTTAATAGTTACTTCGAAAAAAATGCAAAAAATGTATTGAACATTTTTACCTTTTTTTACTTTTTTTGTAAAAAAAATTTCAATATGAAAAAATAAATCACCTCAGAAAAATTTAATTTTAACAGTCGATGGTATATAATAACAAATATTTTTTAACTAATCCGAAAATATGATTTGCATGATTGATTAAAAAATGTTAATGAATAAATAATCAATTATTAACATCAATCAAAAAATGTTTGAAATAATAATTGGTAATGCAAAATATCAGATACATTGATGTAAATCTATTTTAAAAATATGAAAAATTCCATCGATTAACGTATGCATATCGCAATTTAATTTGATTTAAAACGTGTTATATTTTTAAAACCGTGTATTTAAAATTGAAGTATTTAAATAAAGTCTGCATAAAAGTGCAAAAACTTACTTATGAAATAATTAATATTAATTTAGTGAGATTAAAGCCTTGCAAAGTGTGTCTTTCGTCTACGTTGTCCCACTTTGCATCCACTTCAACTTTAAACAGATGACAGAAAATTTACCTTAAATACAGTTTAAATTTAGAATGTAGATCAAAATTTCATCGCAAAGAATTTTACCAGCCAGTGATAATTTTTTATTCACGAAAAATGTAATTCTCATTTATTTTCCAAAACATCAGATGGTCGTTCTTTGTTAAAAACATTATCCTTAATCAAATACTTTATTCATACTTTCTTTTATTTTTATATGCATAACTAAATACGTTTATCTAATTAATTGTCTACAGTTTATAAAAAAAGAATTACCATTACTTCACAATCAACATTTTGTAGCATTATAAATAAGAATTATTCTACCAATTCTTCTACCAATGTTTTGATCTTAAACCAAAAATCCTTGACTTTCGCCACCTTGTTCGTTTAAATCTGATATAATCGTCCCATCAGGTATGGATAAATACTATAAAAATGGTAACTTATAGAAGATATCTTACTAGGAAATTTTTTTTTAAATATGAAAGGGGCTCATTCGAGAAATTTCTAAATGTATTATGTAACTGCCAAAATTAAATCCAAGGAAGTTTTCTACCAAATGAGAATTGGAAAATAGAATATTTTTCATAGCATTTAAATAAGAAATAAAGAAAATACTTCTACTGTAATGAATTTATAATAATGTCTAAATATTTATTTTAAAATGTTTTTAACAGTATTCTGGAATTATAAATCGCACTTCAAAGTACTATTTAATATTTGTTTAATATAAAAATTTCCTAATTTTTTTGTATTTAAATTTCAAATTATTTTGACAGTTACTTAATTAGTTAAAGAGCTTTTCAGTTCACACCGATACCCGAAGATCAAGTGGGTCAATTAAGTAAGCTTGTGTTAATTTCACAATTAATTTTGAATCTACAAATTTGAATGAATAGCATTTCAATAATTTAAATGTTAATTTGCTTGAATATTGTATTTGGAATGAAACTAATTATTGGTTTACCCACTTTAAAATTACAACGAATTTATGAAGTTTGGCTTATACAGATTTCTGTCATAAAATAAAAAATAAATAAAAATAAAATGTTTATTGTAATACAAAAAATAAAATAACTGTAAATTTAAATATTTCTTAATAAACTAACGTATTTTTAGTGATTGAATAATTAAATTATTGTATATATTTTTCTTAATTTATTCGAAATTATGGATAATCTGATTATAAGATACAAAATATTAAATATTTCTGCTAAGAATATTACTAAAGACACAAAAGTAGTCATTCTTTATTAAAACACCGCTAGAAATGTTTCTGCATTTTTTAAGTAAGAATCCTAATAATATTCTCAAATAAGGCCATCCTTAAGGTGAAAAGTTATTAAGAGAGCATTAAAAATTCAGTGGAATAACAGAAAATGTTAATTAATCTGTCCTGAGCAGAATATTTTAAAAGAAAATTAAGCATTTTATATTAAATTTTTTTTGCATAATATAAAAAAATTGTATAAAATTTATGTTGCATTAAATTTTAAATAAAAATTATTTATAAGCAAACTTAAATATAACACTTTGCATGAATAATTATAATTTTTATATGATTTCAAACATATGTATAGCCAAACCTTATAAATCATTAATTTATACTTATATTATAAATGCGAAAGTGTATATATCTGTCTGTCTCTTTGTCACCTTTTCACGGCTAAACCACAGAATCTAGTGTGATGAAATTTGGCAGGGAGAAAGCTTGCATCCTGAGGAAGGACATAGGCTACTTTGTATTCCGAAAATTGTTTCTCAAAAAATTTTAGATAAAAATTGTATATGTGATATTTGTATGTACATGCGACCTGTTTTATCAACTATAACAGAAACTGTATTACATAATCGAAGTTGCGGGTAACAGCTAGTATTAAATATTTTGTATACCTACTAAAATTATCGAATATAGATCAATATCCATCAAATTGATAGTTCTTGCCATGTATGTTAATTTGTAAATTGCTAGTTATTTGTATAAAATATGAATTTTTATTTCTGTTGAAATCGAATAACGTCGGTAAAAAGATATCGATTTGTAATTTTTCCATTGAAAACTACAAAAAGCTTACTCATCAAAGTTTTACCTGAAAACGTTATACGAAAATACTGACTCAACCGGGGCCACAAATAATAATAAAAAATAACAGTATTAGCAAACGTTTACACAGATGATATCAGATCTCTTTTCTGTGAACGGGCCAATTTCTGAAAGCTATTTTGCCTATAATTCCCGGCGGAAATCATCCCTTCGCACTCTCCCGCATCAGCGCCCTCTACAAAACGTCATCTGATAGACGTGAAAATTGTGATTACCGACGAGTTGTTGAAACGCTGCCGCTGATAAGATTTCTCGCATAGGAAGCGGCGATGCGGAAGCGGGGGCGGCCGGTTGATAACATCAATCGGTGACTGGCGTTAGAGGAGAGCAGTGACACTATGATATCTGATAACTGGTATCAGTAGAATAAATCCCCCGTTTTGTTATTCATAATAGGGGTGAGATTTTGTGCATGTTAATTAAATGAGCCGTATACACTGTGAGCCAGGAAGTTCAGGTTAATATTGAAATTATTTAGTTCGGTAATCAAGTCAAATACTATCGCAAATTTAACTAGGTATTAAGTTATTCAAGTATTTTATTTTTTATGTTCCGTATTGGATATTTATCCTGTCTGTGACAGCCTTATAACTACTAATTCGTATGATCTAGAAAGCTGCGATTTAGTATAATCATAGTAAATGATGGATAAACTAGATCTGAGCTGAAAATATTTTTTTTAATTTATGAAGCATTAGGGGTTATCAAACAAAAAATGTATTCAATCCCGACGAGTGGGATAACAAACGAATGCTAAGAGTCAATCCAGACTATCAAGTCGGTCTCGCTCCGATCTCGATCCAACCAAATATAAATAAACAATAAACAATGAAATCATTCACAGTATAGGTATCGCTCAGGTCTCGGTCCAATCACGCTCCGATACAGTATTACTATACTGAATATTTGACTGGAGTGAGACCGGATCAATAGTTTGGATCAACCCTAAGAATTTAAATATATAAAAGTTTTATTATTATCAAAACCTTAAAAGTAAAATGAGAATAAACTGAAAAAACATGTATAAATTACATGAAAATTGTCAGCACTCACCGCACATATTTTTTCAAAAATAAAATAAAATCTCTTTAAAAAAACATTGTGCTGCCACCTTTTCGTTAATATTTAAACTGCTACAAAGTAAATTTTCTATATAAAATTGTTCCTTAAAATCCAACTGTAAAATTTACATTAATTCGAAAGAAAAATAATCGAATTAATTGAAAAACTATAAGGTACGAGACACTAATACACGAGGCTTTTCTCACACTTGAAAAATTAACACACAAAAAATATAATTAATGTTAAAGCATAAATTACATTTGTAAATTAGTTCAAAATCGGTGTATTTGTTGTGTGACAAATTTTAAATATGAATTGGTGGAGGTGCTGGGTAGAAATCAATAAAACTATTTATCAAATATATTGATAAATAATTGTAATTCAAGTAATGTAGAAATTTAATGTGATCATGAATATTTTGAAAATTGCTATTAATAATAGAATATTGTCAAATATAAATGTCCAGTGGCAGTCTATATTAAATTATTTTTTTACTTATTGTTAGTCGTTCAGGCACACATATCTGATATATTATTTTAGTTTCTTAGATGGATTAACTTTTTTTGCTTAAAATTATAATTATTGAATTTGATTTTTAAGAGGAGTTATGGTTCCAAATAGACTTTTATTTGCACTAAAATATTTTTAAAGGCAATATAAAACATTTTTTATTAATTAAGTTTATAATTCAAAGCAACTGATATTTATTTTAAAATCGGAATAATACGCCGCTGACTTTAGAGAGCACATATATCTTTTCTTCTCTTTTGTCAAATAAAAGTTAAAGTTATCAAGGAACGGAACTTTATTTATAGGTTTTCATATTCACACCACTGCTCAATTTATTAAAATTCTACGGAACCCTAAAATGATCATATTTGTCAACGAAAACCACTTAACGTTACGCCCCTGGCATAGCAGCGTAGCTGTGAGTATGTACAACTAAAAATAGACTCATACGTTAGCACGCGTACGCAATTATTGTCACGAATAATAAATAAATGTGATCGCGAGCTTACGCTCATACATTATTACCGATTGAACACATTTAATTACATAAATTTTGTAACACTGATAAACGAAAAGTGTTCAACGGTTGGTAATAACTGCGGTATAAACTCTAATGACACAAATTATATATTCGTGTACTCTAATAATAAATGGATTTGATTTTACACATATTCGTAGTTCACAATCGGAAATAGTTACGTGGAAAAGTAATTAATAAAAATATACATAGATTATTTTCATACGAATATGATATGAATAAAATTAGATTTTTTTAACAGGAAAAATAAATTAAATACAACAAAATTGAAAATAGCGGGCTTGGTCGTCTACTACAGAAAAAAGCCTAATAATGGGCTTTTCTATATTAAAAACTGGGTGAAAACTACTTGAGTTACGTCAAAAACAGACATAGAAAATTATATTCTCTATACGAAAGGTTATTCACGAAAATAATACTACGTCATATTGCATGATACCATCCATTGACATTTATATCTTCCGGATTGGCATAATAATATTTATGTTCAATGTTGAATGTTGAATGTATAAGAATCTTGTCATTACCGTAATTATGAAATCAGTAATAACCGCCCTATTTTCTATAGGAATACTAATTTTGTCTTATTTGTTCAGTTGCTTTCAATTCACAAATGAATCGTCATTATCTTAATATTGTATGTTTTACTCCAATTTGAGAATACTTGTTCCCAAGGTAATTAATTATTATATTTAAATATAAAACGCAAAGTATATAATTCAACCAATATTTATTATAATAATTAAGTTGTAATTGTGCTAGTTAAAAATAAGTTAATTTTATAAAAAAATTAACCTGCTTGAAAAAATAACTTAAAAGCGAAAAATAAACAAAAACAATGTAATGTAAATTATCTTTAAAAATCCTAATTTCTAAAATTAAAAATAGTTAAAATTTCTTTTTTTTATTGTCATAAAAAATTCAGTAAAATCGACAGTAATAAACCAGCTACAATGATGCTGATATTTTCTATATTTATTTTATTTTTATTCGACAAATAAATAAATTGTCAAAAAATCTGCACAATCCAATCAACAACCTCTTCGTAGTGAATATCAAGATTATTAATGAAATATTAATGTAGACGATGTTCAAAATTAATGTGTCGTGAAGTAAGGTTGCATTTTTAGGAAGAAATATTTCAAGCAAAACTTTCTCACAATCAGTTTTTCAAGTAGTATAAAAATCTGCATAGAAATGTGGAACTCCTATTTTAAAAAATGGAGTTGACTTTCAAATAACCTTAAAAATCACCTTAAGAAAAATTAACCACAGCACATTGATGTTTCCCCTCCAAACCGAGTTAAAAGGGGTGGATACTTAAAATGGGTCACCCTGTATATAGTTAAATGATTGCATATACTTATATTTTATTATAATGTAAAAAGAAAATTATAATTATATGTATCCAATTTAAATTTAAATTAGTTTCAACAAAACACTGTGTATACATTATATTAACAAAGTGAAATTAACCTCAATCTGAATAGACAAAACTACTGTTCACATGTAATGATATCTGCGCGGTAAATGTGTATTGACAATAGTCCAGATAACTATAGCAACATTCAGCGGTTAGCCTAAAATAATATCAGTATGTGGTCGTTAAAACCGTGTGAGATATACATGTTTATTTAGAAGCGAACAACTTTTGAATATCTACGGATTTAGTGCTCATATTATTATTTACATTCAAAATTCTATTTAATCTCTTTGATTTTACCATTTTATTTGAATAAAATTTTGTAAATAAGTTTCATTAAAATCATTACTTTCAGAGATATGGGCAGGGGGGTAAAATATTTTACAATTTATTTGAAGTTTTTTTAATAATAAAAAAGTTTACATCAAAAATTTTACTTTTATAACTCAAGTATATTATTGATCCACTACTAACTACAATTGTACATAAATCTCAGCTTTCTAGGTGAAACAATTCAAATTATCTGTTAAATTATGACCTATGGAATGCTCACATATACCTATGATGCGAGGAGACTCATATTCAGGACGACATATCTCCGGTTCTATTAGTGGTAGAGAGTTCAAACTGACCTCATTTTATTCGTAATGTAGTCTAGTATAAATTAAGTTTTATGAATTTTTTCATCAGAGTCGTTTTAAAAAAATGTGTGAGATGATATACTGAGATATTAACTATTCAACTTATTTGTTAATTTATCAATTTTAATTTGTTTATAATAGAGGAAGGGGGTCTTGACGGTCTTAGGATATTTGATAGTCTTAAAGTAAATACTGTAAGCTATATTTTAAAAAAAAGTTGGAGTTTATAGGATCGCACCAAGCTGAGATATTAACTATTAAACTTATTTATTAATTTATCAATTTTAATTTATTTATAATAAGGAAAGAGGGTCTCGACGGTCTTAGGGCATTTGATAGTCTTAAAGTAAATACTGTAAGCTATATTTTTTAAAAAAAGTTGGAGTTTATAGGATCGCACCAAGCTGTGATATTAACTATTCAACTTATTTGTTAATTTCGGTATTTTTTGAACATTTTTTTAGGGGGACAGAGGGCAGAAAAAATCTCAGTATCAGTATCATACAATTATGCGGAAAAATTATCTATTTTTGGTATGCGTAATTATAAAAGCAACTAAATTCAATTTTTTTATACATACTTCAGTTTTATAGATCACTCAATTAGCCTACTGGATAGATAATTTTCTAAACCCCTGTTTTTTTCGAATTGTAGTGCTATTAAAATGTAAATATTCATCAAAATTTTAACTACGTATCTCATTTGTTTGTAATTTAATCTCTTTTAAAGTAAAATCGATATACCTAACAAAATATATGTAAAAGACAGAATGATAACCGCAATAAAACTGAAATTTGCATATTAAGTGTGAACGTCAAAGCTGTCTTTGTATTTCCAAAATATGAATAAATAAATTTTTCATTTCCTTTTATATTCGACGTAAAACCCAATATGAACAAAACAATACATAAATAAATAACAAATATGCATTTATATATACAACTAATTTTGAATGAAATGTATAGCATTCAAGAAAAATAATTTATTTTCATAAGATTCGCTCAAAAGAGAGAAGAACACAAAGTCTGAATATGAAACGGAAAGAAGCGTTTTAAAAGTTATTTATCTATTTTTGTGTGTATAATGGATAAAAGAACATCATTTATGTTGCTTTATCCATTAAAAATATAAATCGTAAGAAAATGCCAATATTTCATCTTGTATTTCATACAAGTCTAATGGCATTATTCCTAAAATGGCAAATGCACAAGTCCTTGAGGAACGGTAGAAAGGATAAACAGAAAATAAAATAAAGTTGAAACAAATAACCTTTCATCGTGACAACACATCTTGTTATTTATTTCTTCTTCATATCCATAAATATGTAAGTCTTATAAATTTATTATAATTTCTACTTTGTAGATTTGTTTCGTATTCAGATTGATTTATTGATGTATTGTTTGTACTCCTGTATATTGCAATCATCAATATTTATGACTAGAAACTATATAAATACATAGTATTATTGTTACTCGACCAATAAATACACCAGTTCATATTCATCATAACGAAACTGCAGATTTTATATTTCGTCATTGCGCATTCAAAATCTGCTATGTGATAGACGTATAATTTTTTAAGAGATATTAAAAATTTAGTATTATTTCTGATACATTTTACTTACAATTAACAGATTTTGTAATTATACTTACAATAGTTTCTAGGACACATTAGCACATACCATCTTTTTTTCTAACTTTAGCATCGAAAAATATCATATATCATGTTTTACACGCGCAACAATAATAAAATATATGTAATAATTTTCCATGTTTTATTAGTTTAAAATAAAAATTATTTTTATTTCTGCCTAAATCCTAAATCTCTAATTATTTTGTCTTTAAAAAAATAGAATCGTACAAAACATTATTTAAAATAAGAGTTGCTTGTTTTTCTTTCGTATACGACCTATGTATAAAACATTTTTTAAATGCTTTATTTTATAAATATTCAGGTGGTAAGATTGAAAATGAACAAATAAAATATTAGAATAATACAAAAATAAAATTGCCATACACATATTCTATATCGTAACCATAACCGTTAGTAACGGCCATATTTGCGGTAAAACGGAACGTCGGTTTTCCTTCAAAACGTGTATCTGAATCTGGGAAACATTTGTCTGCTAACCCAAGCGTGACAAAATCGCCAAACGAAATGTGAAGATTTTTTTTAGTCGACTTGAAGATTTCATGAACATTGGTTTTCTATGTATGTCATACACTTGATGTTAAAGTATTTTTTACACTATAAACGCTAACCAATTTAACAGTAAGTAGGTTTCTAAAATATATCTGTAGTCTTTAACCATAACAAGATAACTGCCCAAATTTGTAATTTTTTCATGAAAATTATTTGACATTTTAAAGTGGACCTGTTTTGTTCTGATATCATTCAGTGACTTTTTATATTAACGTATATATATTTATGAGAACGCGCAAAACAAATTCGGAAATTGACCAAAGTATCAGTTATGTCAAATATTTATTTTAATATTTAATACATAATCATCAATTATTTAGAATATTGAAAACAAAAATTAATGATTTACATACAAATTATTTTGAAGTTCTTTTTGTCTCAGTTTCGGTCAAAAGGGTTTTTTATTAATATAGATCAATTTTATTTTTAAAGGAAAAATATATTATTTTAACACTATAATATGTGAAGAAGTCGACGATATTTTATTTCAATAATATAAGAAAATATAAGATTTTTATTATTTTTAGTAAAAAAAATGTCCTTTGTTCATTTTCAATTTTAATTTTAATGCAGATATTTCAGATACAAAACGTCCTTGTTAATTTCTAAGTAACTGGAAATATCATTACAAATACTTTTATAATTTTTTGTTTAAAAAAAATATTTTCAAAAAAACATTTCATATTCTAACAAAAGGTGTCTCAAACAATAAATAACAAATTTAAATTCATTCAAAAGAAGATACTCAAAATTCACCTGAAAAGTAATAAATTACAACACTTAATAACATTTCTAGAAAACCACTTTTAAACAAGTTCTAAATAAAAAAGCTTCACCATAAGTATAAAACATTGTAAATGTTTTTCCTAAAAAAGTCCAATCCCATTTCCAGTAAAAAGTCTGTAGAGTTTATGTAAATATCTGGTTGGATGAATGACGTTTTCTCGCGCGGGCTGTACACACTTTGAAGTGAAGAGGATGAAAACTATTTTTAAATTTTAAAGGCAAGTTGACACCGAGCTACGGGCCATGAAATAACACTGAATATTTTAAACGCTTCAGCGTCGGAGATCGCCCGAGAATGCAAACTCGAACGAGAGTGACGACGAATTGGAAAAAGAATGCCATATAACTCACTTAGCCTGTCTTTTCTTTTCAAATTCAATTTGTCATTTTTTATGTTGTTCTCCTTTTATGTCTGCGCGTATAAATATATATACTGTATATGAGTGTACTCTTAGGATCTATAAGGCTACTGTGATCGAAACAAGGGAGTAATATTACTCTTGCTTTTAAAGAAGTGTACTTTAGATTTTCATTTACATTTATTGGAAGATATTGGATTTTATTGTATCGGTGTGTCAGTACAGAGTAAATCGTTGTGGAGTATAGTCTTTTAAAGTTCTCTCTCGAAAACATAGTTACCAGTTTTATAAAAATTATAATATGAACGCTCGTTTATATTTATATAATACTAGCTGTGTCCGCGGTTTTGCTCGCTCAGACAGCGGAATTATTGTTTAGGATTTTTGAAAAATATAGTTGAATTAAGTACAAGCAGTTATTATTATGATAACACGTTCTGTGCGGTAAACACGGCTCCCGTGCCATACAAACATTGTAGCCACCCGATAAACACAATAGTGTTCAGTGAGTTAGTATATTCATTAATAAATGTATTTTATATTATCATTTTTAGGTTATTTTGCAATATATTATAAATAATATTTTACACTTTTTTTAGCTTTTTTACTTATTTAAAATTTTTCAGCCATATTTGAACCCGCGAGTGGATTATTATATTATAATAAAACTGAAAATAAATGAAATATTAGATACAATATGTCTTAAGCTTAACATTAACATTAGCTTGTAAATTGCTACATAGAACATGGAATTCCGAAAGGGATTGCGTATTGAATATTATATTGTTCGTTACCGTCGGCTATTCGTCTTTCTAAAAAACAAACCAGCAGTTCCATAAAGCCTCATCGTAAAAACTCGGGGGAGATGTATCTATATAGTGTAAGATATCGTTTTTCTAATACACTTCATCAACTTTGATCTATCTTTCCACAAAAGGCACGTTTTATGTATCCTGACTTGCCGCTTTATATACGAAAACATCAAAGGTTTGTATTCTTCACGATATATAAATCAATGTACCTATAAAATATAATACGCCGATATGGGAACTACATTTACCATATAAAACATAGAATGTAAATATTTAAGTGTTACGAAAATTCCCGATCGATGACTTAGAAAATTTTATCGTTTTAAATTTTTTACTTTCAACTTTCACAAGTGATGAATTTCTTTCCTCTCGTTTTTTCCAATTGACAAGTTTACCAATAATCGAACGTGTATAGTGTTTTATAAATATGTAGTAATTTAAAATATTGTTTTAAATCAGATTGAAAGCGCACTGAACTTTTTATTAAAATTAGTTTATTGAAATCACGTTATACGAATTTTTACTTCTTTTAGACAATAGTTACTCAGTTTGGAGGGAGCAATATCGTTACATTATTTATTTGTGGATATTTTATTATACATTGTTTTAATGGTTACTGTACGTAAAAAAAAACTTTTGTTCGAAACATTATTAAATCCGAGACGTTATTTACCAAAAGGTTCTTATTTTTTACGTATAATCTGTAAAAATATCATGTAAACATATGTACATTAAACACCCACTTAAAAATAAAAATTAGCATGATATTACCCCTTCACATTGAGATATTTTTGTTTGAAAAAATTCTTAACTTTTTTTTGTAAGTTAAAAGTTATACAGGGTGCCAATTATGTAACGGGACGGTCGAATGTTTCGAATGCTACATACACAGCGGGTGGGGTGGGGGGGGGGGGTCGAGTTTGGTGTAATTGAATAGATTTTTCAAAAATATTGAACACGTATTTTTTTGTTTTTTTATTCTGTATGTAGAATTCGAAATATTCGACCGTCCCGTTACATAATTGACACCCTGTATAATGAAACAGAATTCTTATTATTTGTTATAAAAAATAAACATTCTCATTAACTTCGGAAAAAATACCTTATTTGTTATTTATTAAAAATTCGATTATTTTCCGTTGATGCTTATAAAATATAAATTATATAAAAATAGTAGAAAAACCTTTTTATTTTCGTATTTTAAATTACTTTTTCATTTTATTTAATGTGTATTTTACACCAGCAATATAATATAAAATTTCGTATGTAAATATTAACTGTACCATGTCTATAAACAATATTTATTTAAAACAAAAAATCTCTAATATAAAAAAAAACTAATTTTGAAAATATTTCTTGTAAGTTCTTGGAAATATCAATGTTAATAAAATTTCAATAATAATAATCAAAAGAAAGAACAAAGATCTCGTGTTAAAATATTCTTATCATGTTCCAAACTATAATACCTACAAATTTTCAATTATTCTATTTTGTATTCAAGTGTCTCTAAATAATTAATGACTCTATTTTAATAATAGAGAATTTTTGTTCGAGCATAAAAACGTGAACATTAATTTCCTGTCGATTTAGAAAAAAAATAATTAAATGATTCTGCGAGGAGAAGAACTCTGTTACAAAATGTTTCTCGTTCAATATTGTTTTGTACTCTCGCTCATCAAATGCTTTATCAATTATTCCCTGACTCGAAGGATTAATTGAAAAAAGTTAATTGAAAATAAGCTTTGTTAATGTGTGCTGTATTACTTTAAAACAAAATTATTTAAATGGTTTTGTTTAAACTATTGTTTGAATATTATGTATTAATTTATTTATGTAAAACAAATATTGCTTTTTGTCAATTTGGGGTCTTTTACATAAAGCAAATTAATTTAAATAATATTTTTTATCGATGTGCAAAATTTATATTATAAATACATTTCATTAGTTTTTTTTTATTAAAAAGTTTTATAAGTGAATACTTTTCATTGATTTTTTCAAACTGAATATTTACTGTAAAATTAAATTAAAAGTTTTTTAATTTTTGTTAGGATGCGCAGTTAGAAAACTTTTTTTCAGATTCAAAATCTTTTTTTTTATTCTTTGATTTTTTCCATAGAAGTCATCTAAATTAAAATTCATAAAATTACAATCAAAATTTCATAATTCAAAGCTAGGTAATTAAGATGTAAAATATTTTAAATTTTAAAATCTCCATTTTTCAATACATTTCACAGATTGAATGTTCATGAGATTATAAATTAAACAGATCAAATGTATCAATTTTTTGTTAATTTCACGTGAGTACATTGGATCAAAAAATATTTTAGACTAAATCTGTGAATACCATTCAAAGGCATAAGATTTTATTCCTATTTTTTTCACAGAACTAAAATTAAGACTAAAACAAATTCGTATTTAATATTTAATCTACATATTTCAAATGAAATTAATTTTTTATTTTATTTAATGCCATTTATATCTGACCTTTTTTCTACATATAAATTAATAATTCAATCTCTTAATTAAGTGAGAATAATACTTATGTGTTTTTATTAAGAAGAAATAATATTTTCTTATATTTCCAATTACTGAAGAGTTATATTTCCTGTTAATACCGTAGTTTAAATTCTGCAAAGACACGTCTTAAATTTCCTTTGAATCATTCAACAAGATCGCACTTTATAGATAACGTAAGTTACTGGATATAAGATGTAAACTATAAGTTATATAAAACTTCGGCAACATTTATCACTCCATAAGTCGATACGTTTTATTGCTCTCAACTCTTGTAATGTGTCTTATTTATTGCTTCCGCTGCAGCCTTTCTACTCTTTGTATTTGCTTTACTTAACCACAATAAGAAAAATATCCGAAACAGTAAAAATTTAGTACGTATATTATAGATTTACTGGTTTTGTTAAAACAATACATTTTTTTTTACTTTTATTCTCATACAGTAAGATTATCTAAAAAAATATTTTTTTAACTTCTATATATTAACGAAGTATTGAGTTACTTTTTACATATTTTCTATTTACATTTAATATAATAATCTCCATTTATATTTATTATAAAACACAACGTCTCTCTATCTGTTCGTTAGTGCGCTTATTACTCGAAAACTACTTATCCAATTTCCGTGTTTTTTTTAAATTCATAGATATGTTCTTTGCTCAAATTTTAGTATATATTTTGTTACGTTAGGTAACATAAGGAATAACCAGTAACGATAATTAAGTCTGAAAAAAGTTTGCTGCCAGCATGCTCTTTTGCAATACGCTGCCTATACTGTTAAATATTGGACAATATAATGTAGTAAAGAATTGTGTAGGATTAAAAGATCTAAAATAATTCAATTATATTTTTCAAAAATTCTGAAAAATAATTCCGTCATCTACACGAGCGAAGCCACGGGCACAGATAGTTCGAATATATAATATTACTACCAGCAGGACCGCGCGATTTATATAAAAAATACCTGCAGTGACATAAATATTAATAAAAATGGATTAATTAGTTTAATTTATGTAGAACTACATAAACTTTTTAAAAGGTCCATCCATAATTTTGATTTATTTATTTATTTTAGGCCTGCGGGCTTATTTATTCGCTGTTTCACTTTATGCAACATAGCGTGATAATAATTATATGTATTTTATAGTAGTTCTAGATTTCAAGGAACACGTAGGTGTAGGTTTCATCAAAATCGGTTCAGTAGTTTTCAGGATTACCTTTGACAAACCCATTAGTTTGTATTACATATCTGACTAAAAACATACATTTAATTTAATTTTTATTTCATGGCAAAAAGGTCCTTTTTTATATTTTGTTTAAATTTGTAACCGACTTCAAAAAATGGAAGAGGTTCTCAATTCAATAATATACATTTTTTATGTATGTTCGGGCATTTTTTATTTGTGTGGAAGAGTATATTCCCGAGGTGGTACCATTTAAATTTTATCAGAATCTGACCATGGACTTCGAAGATACGCAACTCAAATATGAGAAATAAACTTTTTAAGAAATAAATAAAACCTACTTTAAAAAACTCATAAAAACACTAAAAAAATACATATAATAATTAAATTTTAATTTTTAAGTCGATATACAAAATTTATAATCAATGCTTTCTTAAATACATACATAAATTAACTCGGAAGTTCAAAAACTCTTCTTTTTGTTTCCCTCGATCGATAAAACAGATTTCCTTCAGCCAAAATCAGTATGGTTGGCAACACTGCTGAAAAACCACACATCAAAGATTGATTTGTTTAGATGAAGCGTGTAAATCCAATATTCGTTTCAAATCAGTATCTTTGTTTAGACTCAGCGAATGTAACCGAGATGATATCAATAAGTCAGTACGTATAAAAGAATTTTATTTTGAAAAGCTTGATGTTATCAGACACGAAATTTTTTATAAAAGTATATTTAATTTGTAAAATCAAATCCACGTCTACGTTCATTTAAATTTTTATATTAAATTTATTTTGAGACTTCTATCTATTGAAAAATTTATGAAAGAAAATCATTTCTAGTGATTAGTTTTATACTAAAGTATAAATCTTTACAATATTTCAAAACGATTTTTTTAATAATATAACATCATGAGAAAATGTCTTTTTGATCTGTATTCGTTCCTCGTTAATAATAATAATATTTTGAAAATATTAGTTATTTTTTATACTATTTAACTATTTCAATTTTTTTCCCCATAATATTTTTTATAACAATACATGTTTTTATGTTAAACTAACTATAATGGAAAGTAATTTAAATGTTTTCTAATTTACGAGTATGATGTATATAATTATATACAAACATACCTAAAATTTATGAGCTAACAAAATTTAAATTTTATGAAATACCTACCTCAATATATCATGCTTTATGATACAAACAGGCCAAAATAGAACTAACCCATTGTAATGGTTAGTGTTGATAGATACATTGTCTACAGATGTTTAAATTAATAAATCAATTGTCAACATAATGTGGGTTGTTTTATTCTGGACACTGAGTATAATATATAGATTATAATATAATTATATCTGCTATAAATGAGGAGGTGAGTTCCAAAACTCGTTCGTTCCATTTTAAAAAATAATCGAGATGCAGTGGATTTTTAAAGAATGCTAAAAATTCTTTAAAAATCCACTGCATGTCGATTATTTTTTAAAATGGAACAAACGAGTTTTGGAACTCACCTCCTCAAATATTATACACTGTACATTAATGTTATTCTAAGACAAGGTAGGGTAAATCGCAGAGAAACACCAGCCCTTTTTGTTAGAATAACAATAAAAATTCAGTGAATGAAACGATTTATTTTTTATTAATACTATATGCCAGCGGTTCCCAAATGTATTTTATTACGGAACCCTAACCATATATATGTACATTTTAATTGATCTCCGTTGGCGCTGACTATTCCTTGGGATACGTTCTTAACATTTAATTATCATTCCAGTAATATTCTATCTCTATCTCTGTAGTGTTTCTCTCTATCTTGTGTTAGAGAAGAGATGCCATACATACAGATAATACACCACGAACAGCACAAATATAGTGTGTAAACATGCTGAAAAAAAAATCACATAAAACATAAAAATGGTTACTTACTTTGTTAGGTTTCCGCCACGGCTTCATTATATCACTTATAGAAAACTTTTTTAGGGGGGAAAGCAAGGAAACCTTCATCGAAAGCTTTTTAAATTGTAGTCGTTTATCTTCCACATCAATGTGGCATTTCACCACATTTTACCCTATTTAATTATTAGCCAGTTGTTAATATAAAGTCACTTATGAAAAACTCTACTCGAGGGGGGAGGGGAGTAATGTAAAAATCTACATCAGTGTGGCATCCCATTACATTCTACCCAATTTAATTACTAGCCAATCTAAATACTGTTAATATAAATTAAAAATAAATATTTGTTTTTAATATAAACATTTGAATGTGTTGTATCATGAAACACAGTGAATATTTAATTATAAAGATTATGCAATAATCTAAACATGTCGGCATGCACTATCGGCTAATTCAATTTCAGCAGTGATAATTTACGGCTGGCAGGATAATCGAACATAATCATTATCAACGAAGGTGCGCACCGCTATTGCGATAATTGGTTTAAAATACCTGCGGTTATTTACGCGCAATATTCGCTGCACGACGTCATCAATGCAAATGTATGCACACGCGCGCGCACCGACAAACATTCCGCTCTTTTTTTGATCAATTCAAATATAAACATTGATGAATATCAAAGCACTATTCGTTCTATGAATACATATATAATCAATAGCGTGATTTGTGTGCATGGCCAAAAGAGCAATTGAACAGGATTTATTTTATGGTTTAACCAGAAATAGGAAACTTCGCTTCAGTTTTATTTCAAATGTACATTATTAAAAGAGCTGCAAAGATCTTCAAATATTAACAATGACATATGAGTAATATTTTTTTTATGACAATAGTCACATATTCTATTAAAATTATAATAATTCAATAATAATAATTTCAATTATTAAGAAGATTGAAAATTGTATTGTAAACGCCAAAATTCAATTTACATTTAGTAATTTTTTCCAAAATGTTTTTCTTTAATTTTGGTTTTCCCAGTATTTGTATGGCAGAAGTTATATAAAAGATAGCAAAAGGTCATCAAAGAAATATTTTAAAAAACATGTTTAATTCAACTTTAATATCATTCTTTTTATTATTTTTTTATTTTTAAAAGAATTCAATCAATTCAAATTTTATCAAAATTAAATTTATTGTATTTAAAAGAATTATTTCGGAACGCACCCTAAAAAGCCTCAATAGTTTATATTCAATGCTTCCCAAACTTTTTTTCATGACAGACCCTCAAAAACTGACTTTTTCCTGACCACATAATCTAAATTTCCTGACCGAATTTTTTTGGAATCATTCCACTTTAAATATTTATAGTATCATTTTTAATAAAATAAAGAATCCATTTATTTATTTTTTTGCAAAAAAATAATAAAGATGTTTTGGGCATTTTTAAAGAAACCTAATAAACTGTTTACCTGTATTACTTAGTTTGAACGATTTACCCCATACTTTGCAAAATGTCATCGATAAGTCATCTAGTACAATATCTAACCACTCAAAAAAGTCCGGGTATATAAACTTTATAATCCAACCACTGTCTGTTAAAAGAACACTATTTAGTAATTTTAACTAAATTTGTTTTGAACAAAATATAATCAATTTCAAAATTTATAATTGTTTATTTCATTTTTTGAATGGATATTTGTTTATATTGTAAAAAAGATAAACATTAGCTGCTTAAAATAATATGATATTACACATATACCTATATGAGGTACTCTGTTGAAAAATTCTCCGATTTTACAGATTTTTAAATAAATTCACTGACTATCCCTGACCACTTTAGTTAACACCCTGTTTATATATTATACAAAATATATAATAATATACAATAGCTTCGCGACCACAGGTTAAAACCACTGATTTATATTATAGAATAGCCGCAAGTTGTAAAATAAATCATGTTCGGAACATAATATAATTTTTTGAAATGTTATTTCTGCTGTTGCCCAAACTATAAAATAAATGGAACTCTAACACAAACATTATCTTTTGCGTTTCACAATTTCTAGATTTAACAAAAATACTAGTTGACATTCGTTAAAAAAATGACAGATGAATGAACCAAAATCACCTATACACAGAAAAATTGCATACATTCACAAAAAAAACAAACCGTGTTATATTGTATAGAATGAGTTCATAAAAAAAGTTCGGGGGTATCGTTGGTGGTGCTCCAATAATTTACAAATTACAAGTTCGTTAGTTATGAGCTTTAGGCGTTAAGCCAGCCCGTTAATGTCTGTGACTAATACCATTGCGGGCAGAATTAGTCACCGATGACCCACCGATGTGCAGACTGATGTACATACATGTCCACTCAGAAAACACGTTATAAAATTTTACTGTGCGTGTAATGTTCATGATGTAGTCAATGTTTTTGTTATTGCGTTGTGTTTATTTGAAATTTGTGTCATGCGGTGTGTTTTTTTTTTAAATTATTAATTGAAATACATGTTTACTAAAAAGTGTTATAGTGTTGGAATTTTTAATTGCTTATTGAGTTTTTATTGTTTTTAGACTAAATAAGAAATTTATTAATAAATACATTTTATTATAGCCAAAGTGGAGCCTGGAGAATATTCTCCTATTTATAATCCTTAAAAAAATAGTATAAAAAACAATTTTTAGAAATATAGTCGACCTAATTAACCATACATATTAGATATTTTTTGTAATAAAAAGTGTCATTAATATACATAATTATATATACTGTGCCCCTTCAGATTCAAATATCAGATAATTTATAATATAAATAATTTCTTTAAAAAAATGTATAGGTATTTATTATTCAAATCAATGTTTAACACTTTCATAAAAAAAACGTAATTTACTTCTTACATATATTCTTTAATACAATATATTTTTCACATTTATTCTTTTGAATTCGTACAAAAAATATAATAACATAAATAAGTTTGAAAAAGTTCTCAGCCCCTGTCAATATTGATTTCCCAATAAATTTAAGAGGAAGTAATAACTCAATCCATCTGCAATACCGAATACGCAATAAAATCAAAAAGTCGAAAAATCAAAGTTTTTCATAACAGCATCACATAAAACAACTTTATTATCGACGTACAGCGCTTGCGTCTTACAGCATTGCTTATAAATAAAATACACACAACAGAAAACTTGAAAACTGTGCTAACTATAAAGAAAAACACGAATATAGAACGAAAAACCATAAAAAATTATAAAACTTTCTTACGATAAATGAATGAAATCTAGAAACGTATAAATTATATTAGAATAAAATTTACATATGCATCTATTTGTTTGTTTATAACTTTTGGAGAAATACATATGTCATTACTTTATTTCATTTGATTTATGGTGCATATGTTACAGCTAAAATACATAATCGATTAGGTCTAGTCGTCACATATGAATCAAATTTTTAAAATATTAAAAGTACAGCATGAGTCTAATTGATTTTTTTTTGTGAAATAAATCTTATACATACATATGTATATTCGTTTATAAGTGAACTTTGAATATATTTTATCCATAAGTAAAATAAACATCTGCCAAATAAATGCACAGTGCTTCCTCGTGTTAAATTCACCAAAGGTAGTTAATTATTGAATAATTTAAATAAAAACCGATAAAGTGTTCAGATAAATTGTCTGGTATTGGTTAACCATTTAATTTTTATACAATTTTAATAAAAAATATTAATTCGAAATTTTTCTTAAGACGCACCTGATTATTTTTTCGTATATTTTTAATTTTTTGGCAATTACAATCTAAATCTTAATTTATACAAACATAAAAATAACATTTAATATGTCAAAGTAAATGTGAATTAAAAAAAAAAACACGATGTTTTAAAGCAAATTGAGATAAATCTTTGTTAGGGAATATTTTACAACAAACGTTGTAGACCTATATTGTAGGAAATTGAATGCTCCTCAAAAAAGATTCTATATTATATTTTCACTTTTGTCGTTCTTGAGATATATTGAAAAAATAAATATTTTTGGATGTCACCCCTCCCCCTTACTCACGATTTTGATGATTTTGAAATAGGACCGTCATCAAACCAGAACCAACCATCCAATCAAGTGTCATTATTATCAGTTCAGTGATTCATGAGTTATGCGTTCAGGAGACACAGACAGACAGACACGGAACGAAAAGTGTTTGTTTGTCTTGACCTGAAACGGGAAGATCAATTTAAAATTTTTAAATCGGAGAACAATTCTTTTTTGTTTCATTCTAAAACGATCACAAAGCTTCTCGTATCTTCGATATTGCACGGAAGCAATACGATCAATCAATTTATTATAGCGCATTCGTATTTTTCACTAAGTTTTCTTTTTTTCCATCCACCTCAAAAATAAAATTATGTTCATTATATTATATCACATCTACTACTTTAGAAGAAAATAAAAAATCTTATGTAATAAAGATGTACGCAAATCATGCTTTCCTTATCTTTCTCATACAAGACACCGTTTTCGTAATCGCAAAGTAGGCTTAAATCATTTTCAATTTTAAAAAAGCAATTCTTTCGACGAAAAAACCACACAAAGTCTGGTCTTAAAAACTTTCACCTCCATTTTCCATGAACAGTTTTATATTTTCTTTGGTAATTTTAAAACTTTCACAAATCCTTTCTTCGTCGTAAAATCTCGCAAAATGATAGAATGAATGAAATCTTGCGCCTAACGGACACATTTAAATTTTGTTAATTTAATTAATGGGTATATCATTAAAGAAATACAAATTCACTGATATAAATAGTAATTAAAAACATTATTTATGATAAAAGTAGCACGCTTCTTAATAAGCTCTTGGACGTATATTTTATGAGAGTTGAATAGTTTTTACTCACTGTTTTTAAGTACCAACATTTACAACACAAATTAATTTCAATATTCATCGTAGTTAAAATTTTATTGAATACACAAAGTTCTTTCCTGCTGATAAGCAGTTTCAATTGTTTTGTTTCCAAATGTATCACATACAAATATTCATCCAATAAGTGTAATTTAACTATATATATTATACATTATCGTATACTGATATCCCATTTTTTAGGGTTCTGTAGAAAACTAGGAACCCTTATAATTTTGCTCTGTCCGTCTTTCCGTCCTTTTATATAAATTTTATACCGATTAAGATGATATTTGGTATACGGACGTAGATTGATAACCCAAAAACAGAAATGATAAGGTTTTTGAAAAAACTAATTTTTGGACCCCTTTACCATAGATTTAAAAGTAAATTATAACTTTTTTTCACTTGTCGTTAGATAAGTCTTCTAAAATGTAACAAAAATGTTGTATGACCTTTTGATTTTGACCCTTCAGTCACGATATATTTGCTTTTCAATGTGGTTATCAGAAAAAAAACTGAGAAATTTTCAAAATATTGTTTTTAATTAGTACTTTGAATGAAAATTATAACGAACACTATAGCAAAAATAGTTTATGAAACATTTTGGAATAACTCTTTTCTATAAATCGTACTGAGAATGACTACGGAACCCTATCATGTGCGTGTCCAACACGTACTTGGCTGTTTTATTTGTAAATTTTAATAAAAAAACATTAATACCACAAATATTTTTAATTAATTTAAAAATTAGAAAAAAAATTTAAAATTTCTTTCATACGTGTTGATAGAATAGTAATAATGATATGATTTAATTCCAAACATTTATATTTTATAGTATCTAGATAGATTTACTTATTTAAATAAAAATTTATTCATATATAATAATATTTTCACTGAAAAGTTGGAAAGCGAAAAATGTTTAAACTGCAATTTAATACAATATTTTAACTCGACTAAATTCAAATATATGTCTGCAAATTTATCGACATCTGCATTGCACTCATTGTAAAAAAGTGATCTTTCTCACTTTAATAACGTTCCCATGGAAAGTTATCATTTTCTGCAGCTTTCTCTTCCACCTGACGATTGAGATCACAGCAATGTATTACAAAAATTAAACTTTAAATTCAATTTCTGCGTTATGAAATCGTATGACAGCAGCTATGGCTTCATCTGCGAATAGGTATCATAATTTAAATTGATATCCCACCATTTTCAAAATGGCACTGCTTCGTACTCCAGCGTAAGATGTGCCTTTTTATGGATAGCTTTTTTATTTTAATCAGAAACACCCACACCAATGATATAATTCTAGTGAACAAATTATGTTTCTTATTCAGAACTGTAAAAATGCTAATAAAATTAAAGTTACATAAAGTTTTTAATTAATTGATAAATTCAATTAATATCAAATAAATTTATTTGCTTTCTGCCTAATACAAATAAAAATGTTTAATTATTCACATATTCTGATATTAAGAATTCAGAATTTAACATTTTTTTATATTTCTGATAAAGTCTCAAGGAATCAAGAAACATATAATTTTTTTTATTATAGTTAATAAAATTGATTTTCGTGCATTTTTCTAAAATCCTCAAATGAAGACAAGAATTCTACGCCCTAGCAATCATTTTTTCTATTATTTTGAATTAAAGGAAAAACAAAACGTTAGATTTTTTTGTCTCGCGGAAAATTAGAAAAATTTTCTGTAGTTATTCATGTTAGTATTGTTAAAATAAAATTGTTTGTTTTCTTGCGTTACTTTATATTTTTAAAATAATAACTGGCGGACTGTTGTTATAATTAAAATTTATGCAAGTTTAAAACAAGCAGGAAAATGCGAGGAAGTACCGAATTTCATGTAACTTAATTTTGTTCATTAAATCCGAAATTCCTAAAACCGAGGTTTGACTGTACAACTAAAATATTTCTAGCTTATACTAATTGAATTGCATTAATTCATTTAATAATTCTCTTTTAAAACAATAGAAAAATAAATAAAAAATTCAATTCAATTCATCAAAACAAAAACTAGAAAAATTATAATCTTTTTTATACGAAATTTCACGTTTGATGATTCTAACGTTGCTTTACGAACAAAGGATATTTTTTTATTTTCAAACCATGTGTTAATAAATCCAGACTATTTAAATGGCTTGTTTTTAAAAGATACAACTCAGACAAAATTCACCAAATGAATATGTATTCCAAACTCTGTTTGTTTTTCTGATACACATACAGACAATATCAATCTAAGTTTAATAAAATGGATTAATGATTTAAGTTGAGTAAATATCCTGTAACGTATCCGAAAAAAATATATCCAATTTTAAAATAAAAACAATCATAAAGTTCGTTTTTGTTGATTTTAATATATTTTACTTTATTTATTTTATTAATTAATTAAAAAGAACTTTATATTGATTGAAAATTTACATTTTGTATTTTAATTAACATTATATTACAATCAAGTTTATATCAGAACTTTGAAATCTTATATGTACCGGTAATAAATATATTTTTAAATTATTTTCTCCATTAATTTTACTTTTAAAAATATTGTTTAATATTCATAAAATATATTAGCTTCTTACACGTGGAAAATATAATCTCAATTTTGAATTTCCAGTAAAAAAATATAGATCATGTGCGAGTCAGACCATATACTATTAGTGTTCCGTACCGTAAAGTTTTATTTAAAATTATTGTTTTAATTTGACTTTCACTTCTATTGACAAAATATGATTATGGTGTATTTAAAACAAATCTGATAATAATTATTGGACATTATTTTGTATAGACCTGTAATTTTTAAGATCTTTTGAAAACTTATGTAATTAGTGGTCACAAAGTACTGCATTGTTACACACGTGCGTTTCATGATACATCAAACCATTTGTAAATGAAATATGATAATGTAACTTTTTGTGACCAGAACAATTTGTGTTATTTGATTATTATGTAAAGTATCGAGCGAACGGAAGTAAAATCACAGCTCAGCAAAAATACCACATTCTTTAAAATTACCTACTCAAGTAACTAACGTAATGATTAAATGTTTTAAGTAATCTTAGGAATCTAGAAAATGTGCATTTTTGCTTGGTTGTGATGATTTGCAGTTCAATTGGGGCCAGCGAGGCAACTATATAAAGTAAACGCGTTTAATATTAAAAAAGACAGATTTTAAGTCTGATTCACGGGGGAGACTTTAAGCCGGGTTTTGGGCGTGTAACAATGAGATACTCCTGCGACGTAAGTGCAATGTAAAATAACGCACAATAGAAGGGGGGGGGGGGGGGTAATGGTCAAATTCTAAATTTATAGTTTAAGTGTGCTGCCGAGCTAGGACATGTAAGTTTGTAATTGCTTTATTATTTTAATTATATGTGAAAATAATATTTTATTCTAGAGTATCAAGTTCAGTAAATGTTATGTAATTCAATATCGCTATACATGTACCTTTCGTCAGCAAACTTAAGTCTATTATTATAATTGTTTTGGGGTTTTTATTTTTATCTTAGTTGAATTTCGTATTGAGTATATTTTATTATTCTGGAGTAAATTGTTTATTGTTGATTTTCATAAGTAGGGATTCAAATATAACTGTTTAAATAGGGGTTGAGTCAATTTAAATCTATTTTTGTTTTGTTTAATTAATATATAAATTGTGTAGTTTCTGTTATTAAATATAATATAATTTAACAGTTTGTTAATTTGGTTGTCATTGTTGAAATCCACATAGTACGTATCCCGGTTTCCCCTGAACATTCCTACAAAGTAGGTATTCCAACTGGACGGCTATATGCCGGGTTCAGTTGTACGACTATTAGGCTCGTAATTGCTGAATGGACCCCAAAACAAGCGACCCCACCCTGTATATTTTCCAACTTTTTTACGCTACCATATAAATACAGGGTGGGCGAGCAACAATGGTGGCAGCGGTGGGATCGTTCAGCGGGGTAAGATTGTTCAGAAGGGTGGAATTAAAGTAGGGGTTGAAAAAAAAATTTTTTTTTTTTTTTTTAAGATTTTGTTAGGAGCTGGGATATTCAATGAGGGAGAAAATGTAAATAAATATTGGTGTACGTTTTTTTTAGGGGGAATTCAGTGAGTTATAAATTTAAGGGTTGTTTATACATTGTAAGCGTAGTGAAAAAATATTTAATATATAAATATTCAGGTTCAAATACTTCAGATTATTTCTGGGTGCTGTTTGAATGTAAGTATTCTGCAAAAAGTGTGGTGGATTCAACAATGACGGAAAAGGGGGGAAATCATAAAGGGTTAAGGGCTTAGAAATTTTTTTTTCAAAATTTCATATTTTTATAATTTTGACTGTTATTTCGTAATAATATTATTTATTGGGCTGAAATAAATTGATTCTTGATAAATTATTTAAAAAAATTTGTTGGAAACATATTATATTATAGTATTGGGGTGGGTCTTTCTATTATATATGTAAGGGGGGAGGGGGACTAATAATAAATTAAGAAGACGTACCAAAAGTGGAGGTGGCGGCCCAACTGACTAAAGAAGGACCATTTTTTGGACACAACTTGTATCGTGTGACGACTTACTAATCAAAGCTGACGGATCGCTGAGACGAAATTTCTTAGCGAGCCATGGAGCTGCCATTGATTATGTGGATAACGCACGTCAACTGGACAGCGTCGGCAGTAAGTCGTTAGCCGAAGAAGAAGTTAGTGGGAAAATTGAGGCCCATTAAGAAGAGATGGGATATTCGCGGAGCAGGACTACCAATGAGAGAACGGCGGGCTAAGACCCGACTCCGACCGGCGGTCTTGTCTCAATCAAGAAGACAGAAGGGAACGTTATCATGGGAATAACTTATGCGGGACAATTGGGGCCCATTATGAAGATATGGGATATTCGCGGAGCAGGACTACCAACGAGAGACGGCGGGCTACAGACCCGACTCTGACCGGTGGTCCTACAGGAAACAAGAAGACGAAGGGAAAATTATCATGGGCACGACGTATATGGGACAAATGAGGGGTAATTATGAAGATAGGGATACATCGGGGTAATTGACTACCAATGAGAGACGGCGGGCTACAGACCCGACTCCGACCGGCGGTCTTACCAGAAATAAGAAGATGAAGAGAAAATTATCATGGGCACGACGTATATGGGACAAATGAGGGGTAATTATGAAGATAGAGACGCTTCGGGGTAATTGACTACCAATGAGAGAACGGCGGGCTACAGACCCGACTTCGACCGGCGGTCTTGCCACAAGCAAGAATAGGGTAAATGGGGGCTGTTATGATGAGCCAAATAAAAAGGAGAAACGGGAATACAATCAGTACTCCACGCGACCGTAAGAAGGAAGTCCAAGTTCAAAGCGGATAAGTTCGGTCTTCGAAGCACCTTCTGCTGCAACAGGGGGACGCTAACGAGGATATGAAGGTTTGCAGACCTTCTTTATTCTTAAAACGAGCCGCAACTATTCCAGCCAAGAATGAGTATGCAGCCACTCAGGAGGCCTTTCTTCCGGGACGTCGAGTAGTGGATTTATAGAAGAGAACAAAAAGAAAAAGAGAACGACATGTAGTTTCCCATACCGAACGAACACCATTGCTTAGGGATCAACTGGAATTGAATCATTTGGGAAACGGAGTCCAAGAGAAAGTACTACGCGTTTAAGAAGAATTTGAAGATGGATTCCTCTTGGAAGGGACAAAATTAGGATGTGCCAAAGGGGAAAGCATCGTATTATAACTGAAGACGCCGCCAGTCGTCGCCAAAATGTGTGAAGGACATCCGGGCGTTTTTAAGGTTGGCAGGGTTCTAGCGACGATTCATCAACAAATTTTTGCAAATAGCCAAGCATCTGACGGGGCCACGGAGATGGTACAGCCAGCGAAGGTGGGAGGGCCGTACTCAACAGTCCAGATCCAGCTAATTGAAGAACTGGCCGGGGCATCGTGACGGAGGTGTTTTGGATAATGATAATGCTTAGAAACTAAGAAATACTTGCGAGGCAGGAGCATCACGTATTAATTTGGAAAAGGATAAATACCTTACACGGTATTTATCTTTTCATAAGGGGGAAGTAATGTAAAGTATCGAGCGAACGGAAGTAAAATCACAGCTCAGCAAAAATACCACATTCTTTAAAATTACCTACTCAAGTAACTAACGTAATGATTAAATGTTTTAAGTAATCTTAGGAATCTAGAAAATGTGCATTTTTGCTTGGTTGTGATGATTTGCAGTTCAATTGGGGCCAGCGAGGCAACTATATAAAGTAAACGCGTTTAATATTAAAAAAGACAGATTTTAAGTCTGATTCACGGGGGAGACTTTAAGCCGGGTTTTGGGCGTGTAACAATGAGATACTCCTGCGACGTAAGTGCAATGTAAAATAACGCACAATAGAAGGGGGGGGGGGGTAATGGTCAAATTCTAAATTTATAGTTTAAGTGTGCTGCCGAGCTAGGACATGTAAGTTTGTAATTGCTTTATTATTTTAATTATATGTGAAAATAATATTTTATTCTAGAGTATCAAGTTCAGTAAATGTTATGTAATTCAATATCGCTATACATGTACCTTTCGTCAGCAAACTTAAGTCTATTATTATAATTGTTTTGGGGTTTTTATTTTTATCTTAGTTGAATTTCGTATTGAGTATATTTTATTATTCTGGAGTAAATTGTTTATTGTTGATTTTCATAAGTAGGGATTCAAATATAACTGTTTAAATAGGGGTTGAGTCAATTTAAATCTATTTTTGTTTTGTTTAATTAATATATAAATTGTGTAGTTTCTGTTATTAAATATAATATAATTTAACAGTTTGTTAATTTGGTTGTCATTGTTGAAATCCACATAGTACGTATCCCGGTTTCCCCTGAACATTCCTACAAAGTAGGTATTCCAACTGGACGGCTATATGCCGGGTTCAGTTGTACGACTATTAGGCTCGTAATTGCTGAATGGACCCCAAAACAAGCGACCCCACCCTGTATATTTTCCAACTTTTTTACGCTACCATATAAATACAGGGTGGGCGAGCAACAATTAACAGAAACATGTATCAAAAGTAACAGACAGTGTATTAAATTGTCGATTTTGCAAATTGAAAATAACACCATTACTGTTACCAACTTTCGAACGGTGCAGATGGAGGGAAAAAATTGCAACCGTGTTCATTTTTCCGTACGGTCAGACGTGTTTTACATATCAATTCGCTTCGTTAGTTTTGATATGAAGTTGGAATTTACCTATCGAAAATCTTCTCTTACTGTACATATGTACCAACAGTACTGTACTTTTCAAATATAAGATATCTGCTAAGGGTGCTACGAGACTTTCTTATACGTAATACTGAATGTACATGTATTCATATATTTATAAAATTCAAAAAAATTAATAAAACATAAATTATAAAAAATAAAAATCTCTATAACTTTAGTTACACGTATTTATTTCTATCACGATACGTTTCAAATTTAATTAATTTATATTAAAAATATAATTTAACAAAGTTTTTTTTTGTTTCATTAGTATGAAATAGAAATAATTATTTATATTTAATGGATCGAAAAAAAAAAAGATCGGTTCAGCGGTTTAGCCCTAACAAACAGACAGGGAGACACACACTTTCGCATTTATAATATCTGTACCTCAATTATTATAAATTAACCAACAATGGAAAAAGCATATATATTTTTATTATTAAAACCAATTGCAAGATTTGTAGCTAGGCAACATGTTTCTTCTTTTCAGTTTTTATGCTCTCCTAAAAAATCGGCATGATGTAACTTACGTTCGTATGGTTCTGAGCAGGCACTTGAACCTGAACCCGAACCCGAACCGCTATATCTCAAAGTCAACGAGCCTGAATCTGAATCTGAACCTTTTCATGGATAACCGGTAACCATATAGTTTTAAAAGGTTCAATAAATTATTTTTAATATTTTAATATTTTCCTCCAATAATTTTTAAAAGAGATTATAAAATATACTAATACTGGAAATCTGTGTGAATTTTATGGAATGATGTGACTTATCAAGTCAACTACTGAAATTTGCATATTTTTAAATTCTATTATTATCTGAATTACATTTCAATTTGCAAAAAAAATCTGAAAAATAAAAATTTCAATATTTTAAAATGTAATTTTATTTTTTCCCTTGTTTCTAGCAATATTTTAATGACTATTAATGTTTTTTTCTTTTTCAGAAAATGTTTTATTTGTTAATTATAATTTTTTTTCAAATAAAATAATTTTATTTCAATTACAAACTTAAACCAAAATTTATATTTGAACCCGAACCATAAATAAATTCTGGTTCAAGTCCCTGGTTCCGAAGTACAGATATTAGTATTGAAACGCGTAAAAATCTCATAACGACGTCGATTTTGGAAACTACCTCGCCGTTTAACTTCTGTATTTAATTTGTCTTTCATTGAATTTCAAATTAATAAATATATTTTTTTTTATCGAAACTACTAGAAAGTGTAATGCCAATAGTCCGGTCCTGTACATGTGTAGGACCGCTCGACCACGCGTGACAATCATACACGGCAACAGTGTGACAGCCGGCCAAAGGTGACGCGACATCTGTCATTCCGAATGCCAGAGAGTACATTATTTTTGTGTAAACCACACACATAATTATCTACTGTTGGTTGCTGCATTCTGTTTTGTTTTGATTTAATGACAAATCGTGAACTACTCACGCTATAACTCATTCAAATTAAAATTAATTATCTTAGATTAAAAAATATTTGCACGCAGCAAAAAAAAATTTATTCTGATTTAAAAATGGAAACATTAAAAAATGCAAATTTTTATTTTAAACAAAAATGTCCATATGAACATTCTTCGCGGATGAGATACAGCCCCCTCCCCCCTCTCTAAAAAAGCCGCGTAAAATATGATACTTATTTTTAATACATACCAACTATTAATTTTTATTCGTACAAGAGGTATATGGGGGCAAGGGTCCCTTACTTTTTTTGTTAATTTAGTATTTATTTGGATGCTTTAAATTACACGAAATGAACTTATTTTGTTCTATGATTAAAAATTGATTGAGTCATATATTTGCATATTTTTTACCAGACCTGTGGGGAATTCTAATAATGAATTGTTTTAATTAAAATTACCTGCAACTGTAATTTAAATTACTTTTAACGCATCTCTTCATATTAATAAATACGAACACGCCACTGTTAAAAACCATTGAACACAAAACATTTGAACTAAAAATTATAAAAGTAAAATCAAACTTCATTCAAATAGAATTTTATATTAATTAAAAATAAAATTCTCCCGCTTCGTTTGCTGAAATTATAATCAAAGGCAGATGCGAAACGGAAAAAAATAGAGTACAAAAAATATGTTCAAATTGAAATTCACTCGTGGTATTGAATTCTCTGACAAAAAAGATAATAAAAATACATTCATATTCGTACACATGACGCAAGCATTTCATTGAAATTAATTCATATTTTCTGATGATTGTATCGCAAATTAAAACATAACCAATAAATCTTAACTTTCATTTTGTAGATTATTTTATCGATGTATGGACAGATCCGGGCGTAACGTTTACGTTATTGGTACTATTTACATGCATCGAATGATGTGTTGTATTGCTTATCATTCATACATACAGGGTGTTGAAAAGATCATTACCCTAAATAAATTAAAAGGATTGAATTTTAAAAACAAATTTACTGTTAATGTTTTAGGATTTATAAAACTATAATATTATTATTTATTATAAATAATTTTGAAAAGTACACTTGTGTGAACATACGAAATAATAACTAAAATATTTTTTTATTTTCAGATATCCGCTAATCGAACATTCTACTTCTAAAAACAGAAGGTAATATTTTAAATTAAGAAATAAACAGTTTAAATTCTCAAACGTATTTGTACAATTGAATACCGTATTTATACGGTCTTTATACTAAATCTATACGGTATTTACATGATGTTTATAAGGTATTTATACAATTCAAAAGGTGTAAATACGTATTTTTTACGCTATGGATACTATACTTCCAGTATAGTACCATTACACAGATTTATACATCTTATACGTGTTACTCAGCTATTGGACAGCAAAATCAATGACCAAAGCAATGCGACTTGCTTTAACGCTTGATATTATACTTTACTATACACAAATGTATGTAACACACTCACGCATAAACAAAGTGCTACCAAAATTTATGGTTCAACGTTGTATTGAACTGAAACAAACAATAATGCCTTCCACAAAGGTCATGTTTTCATTCACAGCTGACAAATTGATTTCATTACCGAATTTGAAATACGGAACAGTCTCGCCACTTTAGTGTTTTTGATTTTCAATTAAAATTTATTTTATTTTCAAACACACATGATCTGATATGAGATAACATAAGTGCAGTAACATTTTTATTGGAAGAAAAATTGTTTATGCTTTTTAAATATTATTTTATTTTATGCATATATCTATAAGGTACTGGCACCAGTTATGGCCGCTATAAGAGCAAGGTTTACTGTTTTTGTGATTGACAGGTTTCTTTTTTGTAATTCTCATGAACTCATGTTACTAATAAAACAAGTAACTCTTTATTTAATCAATTTAATTACCGAATACAGTTTGTTTTTTTAAATTATAGCCTTTTATTTTTTTATGTTTTTTTCTCCAGTAATGGATAAAGTAAAACCAGTAATGATCACACAGTGATGGACACTTGCTAATGATTACAAAATTATAAGTACGACGACACAAAATATATAAAAGAAAGACTCGTCTTTGAAACAATGTAAAGCAGTTGCTATGATAATATGATAGTTAATTAATAAATTATACCTACAATTAATTTAACTTTCTACCATTTTGATACCTATTGGCCGATTATCATCAAATCACGCTGTAATATATATAGATTAATATTCAGAAATGGTAGTAATCAAATATTTCTAATTCAGTACATTTAATTACAAAATAGCCATAACTGGAATCATATCCAAGACTGGTGCTAGTATCTAATTTTGATTTGATATTTAAGAATTATTTCACTTTTATTATATCGAATTAAATGAAATATAAAAATGTATTTACCCCTAAAATGTATGCATCAATAATATTCATGATTATATTGGTTGAAATTCTGTAAATTGTAAAAAAATGCCAGTAACAGAACAGTCGTTGTAGATGATTTCATTTTTTCTTTATGTCTCTCCATTGCTACATAACGGAAACAACCCGGACGCAATTCCGTATATTAAAACATTTTTGGAATATCCCAATAAAGCGATATTTGGTAGGATGTGATTCCGTACAAAATGCAGGATCGTAAAGGACAATGCGTTACATCTACGTCTTACACAACAAAAAGGCTGCGTCCTTCGAACATGACGCGTTTATGATGAAATAAATATAAAATGGGTATCTTAAAAAATATTTTATGTGACATACAATACATCGCAGACATCAGTTTTAATTAAATAACAGTTAACTTTTATTTGTATGTACTTTAAAAAAATAAATCAAATAATATAATAATAATAATTTATTTGCGTGGACCATATAACGTGGTGTACAAAAAGTTAGAGTAAATAATAGATAAAATACATAAATGGACACATAAAATAGTTAATTTATCTCATTTATATTATAAATATTTTTATTAATGAAGATATTCTTTGAGTTTATTTTTGAAAACATTAATTAATAAAAAAAAGTTTGAAACCTTTATATATTGGTAATTTCTCACAGAGAGTGGTTCTATGTTTGTAATCAAAATTTGTTTGATTTCTAGTATTGTACTGAGCTGTTGATGCTTCAGTTTTTTCAAAATATTAATATAATAAACATTTGTGTGTTTTTGAATATTTCATTACTCTTATTTTCAAAGGGCGTGTGGAAAAAATGTTTTCTTTAAATTAATGATATTAATTAATGTAATATTTGAAATAGACAAAATTTCCTCTTTGAAGCAATCTGACTTCAAAGAAGCGCCTTTTTGCACGTTGGTTGCAGCAAGCCAGATCAAAGGAAGCATCTGAAAATAAAAATAAAAAAATATTGTGAATTCATCATCTAGATTCTAGAATGATGTAGTTTTTGAATGACACTGCAAGTTTTACTAATGCAGAAATGGTGGACATGAAAATTTTAATTAATTTTTGTAACGCGAGGAATTGGTTAGTTTTCTTTTTTATGTCATCCGATAAAAAGAACTATTGAGAACATTTAGTTTAAATTTCAGTCCTCAACGAAGTTTCTTTTCTGAATAATCGTGAACGCTGATTTAAAAAATAAAATAAAATATCGGTATGGAGAACCATACATGACTTCCATGTTCTTTCTATCTTTTTAAATAATTTTTAAATATACATTTTTTTAAATATTTTATTTATATAACCTACTACTATGAATAAAATATATCGTAATACATTAAAAAAACATAAATACTTACAACGGTTACATCTCTATTTGCCATTTGTATATAAATATTAGTTTTCTAATGTCAAAAACATAATTCACATTCGTAGAAAAACTAATTTGACAATTTGAATTTAGTTGCATTTGTTTCCAAGGCAACATGAATTAATGACATATTAGTATTTAAAATTCAAACAAATTTTAAGTGTGTTTTTCACCCCTTTAATGGCTGTTTAGGCACGTACAAATAATAAATGTCCCTTAGATTCAATTGAACTGCAAATGTACCAAATCTTATCAAAATTAGTGAGATAATACTCGCAATATTCACTTTTTAGACGAAAAAAGTTACAAAATTTCGAATATTTCCAAAACCCCTAATCCGATTACCACCAAAATCAATAGGTCTGGAGTACTCACTGAGACAAACATTTTCCCCAAAAATAATTCAGATCGGTACATTTTTACAGTAGTTATCGTGAACGAAAAAAAAATCTACATCCTGACACACAGACACACAGACACACGCACAGCCGCCATGCGGAAATTAACTTTTCTTTACGTTATGAAGTTAGTACAATCAGAATTTGTCATTTTCTCGGACACGATTTTTCGATGGTATTACAATACTTCCATTTCCTTCGGAACATGGAAGTAAAAACGAAATTTTTTCTTATACAGGATGGAGCATTTAAATCAAACATTTTTTTCAAATATGCGATGGTTCTAAAATAAAAATATGTATTACAAATATTGTAAGCGTTTTCTATGAATTCAGTCGAATTGTCAGTCGTTTTACTGAAATACAAGTGGCGTAACTCATCGTAGAACTTTGAATGATGAATATACGCGGCTAAAAATACTGATTTTAACGATATATATAAATCAATATCGACCAAAATGTCGCTTCGGGTTTCAGTTTTCCCCGTTGAGATGATTTACACATGCTAATATTTTCAATAAAGTGGTTAGAGATAGCTTGTGCTACATTTTTTTTAATCTCTGATAACTTTAGGGTTTAAAATTTTCATGAAAAAGCTACGTAATATTTCAGAAAAAAGTATTTTTTAAAGGAAATACCTATACCAATAATTGTTAAAACGAAGTAAATTTCGAAAACTGTTTAGAATAAACACAACTATAATTTATATGATGAGATTTTTTGCTGTGATACAATAATATAAAACAATTTGTAAAGAACAAATGATTCAAAACCACAAAATGAAAATATTTTAATAAACAAATTATAGCAAACATTTAACAATTCAAGCATTATCCAAAATTTTAATATCCAGCAAAATAATATTACAAAATCATTTTATAAAGCACGCGCATGCTACCATATACATACATACATATACATAGAAAATTAAACCACATAAATTTTTAATAAAGAATGTTGTGTTTCTCAAACATTTTTTTTCATATCTAACATTTTTTCAATTTATTTATTGTGTATTTACTTTCCAGAATTTTGTATACATTTTTTCTATACCTACCTAAATACACACATATGTACATTATTGTACATAGATAAGGTTAAGTCGAAAATAGAAAATTTTCGCGAATTGAATCGTAATCGTGCGCAAAAATTGATATTCAATAATATACAAGCACATTGTCACCAAAATTTTTGAAATCGGTCAATATCCAAAGTACTAAAACAGATTCCATACATAAAAACACAAAATTGGTAATTTTTGTCTAAAACGAAGCTCCTTTTCCATCCATTTTCATCAAAATCTGAACCGTTAAAAAAATTTGTAATTTCAAAAAAAACACACTTTTTTGTTCAAATTTTTAACATGTATTTTGTGCACTGTTACGATTCGATCCGCGAAAATTTCCTATTTTTAACCCACCCAAATGTATATTTAATAAGTTTATAAAAATTTTAATATCATTTTTGTTATTATTGTTTTAGATTTTTTTACTTAAATTAACTTCTTCATCGTATTTTAAAATGAATAATTTCAATCTATCTCTAACATTTAACCTTATCTGTTTGAACTACCACAATTCAGAAATTTCTGCTGTAAAATCATCTAGCTATAAAATACCATTATCATTAATTAATATAATACGTACAGAGTAGACTAGAGGAAAAAAAAAAATAGTTTTCTGTTTATATGTTAATTATTTTTTTTGTCATTGACAAAAATTGATTCGATACGCTTTGGTCTACCCTACTTGAATTGAATATATAATTATCTTTTGGACGTTCAAAAAATTGTTTACCACACTACACATGATTGAAATTGGTATTATGGTTGTTGCTACAATAATTAAAACTGATTCAAAAATCGGTAACTCGAATTGCTTTATGGATTTTTCGCCAAATAATATTAGCCCTTTTAAAACTGCACCCTTTCAAATACGTTCAACACATTACTTGTATAAAAATGTTCCATCATTTCCAAACAATTAACAAAATTGTCGAAGATTAATATCGAGGTTTGAACATACATCAACATTAGGCTAAAATATCCGGAACTCTGAATTAGAGTAGGTGTAAACATTTTAAAAATGTGTAAAATAATTCATTATTCCCAACACAATAACTCGCTAAATGATATTTGAAAATACGTATAAAAGCACATATTCTATACGGGTACCAACATCAAAATAAAAAATAATACAAACTGTAGGTATTGGTTTATGATTTTTATTTGTTTTTGTTTTTTAGATAAAATAGACCGCAAGGTGTTGATGGTTTATTTGTTTCGAATATTATTTTCTGACAATAAACTTTTTTTGGTCAAACACGATACATAAATAACAAAAAATACACACTAGTAACAATATGAGGTTATGAGTCTTATATATTTCCATATCTAACAATAAAGTAATACACTTATATCCCGTATTATAAACGAGCTAACAAAATTTGCAAGCTTGCAAGCATTGAGATTTCAAACCTATCTGACAGTTCCCTTGAAGTTTCGTGGAGTGTTTGAAAAAAAAATAATACACTTATATCCCGTATTATAAACGAGCTAACAAAATTTGCAAGCTTGCAAGCATTGAGATTTCAAACCTATCTGACAGTTCCCTTGAAGTTTCGTGGAGTGTTTGAAAAAAAAATAATACACTTATATCCCTTATTATAAACGAGCTAACAAAATTTGCAAGCTTGCAAGCAATGAGATTTCAAACCTATCTGACAGTTCCCTTGAAGTTTCGTAGAGTGTTTGACAAGTTTCGCGCACGCGTGGTAGGTAAACACCATTGGTATTAAAACAGTGGTGATATTATTTTGTACGGTTGGTGTCTCCAACTGTGTTATACATAATAAGTTGAAATATCACTGCTCTAAACTCCATAACTAATCCATATATACTGTCACAGAATTAATACTCCATTGGAAGTGCTTGCCAACATGCAAATTTGTTAGCTCCTTTATAATACCGGGCATTAGATTAGGAAAGACGGCCATCTTGTATCATATGTCATTTCTATGAGTATATCGAAAATATGCAAATATACTTTAAATTACAATTGAATTTGTTTGTAAGAGAGATGATGGTAGCAAACAGATGTTTCTCTCTATTAATCACTTATCACTGAAATAGTTGTTTTAAACGCAATATAAAACATTATTATTAGTTAATTGTATAATTCCAAACAATCGATTTTTATTTTAAAATCCGAATGATTCGTGAAGCGATATGGTAACAACGCTAGGTAGTGTGGTATAAGTTCTATATATTTCCTTGTTTAAAGTAATACCAATCAAATAATTAATTTAAACAATTGTTTATTTGATATATATAATTACCTATTAAATAGAAAATTAATTAGTAAAAAAATAAGAATAAAGTTAAATATCTTCCTTATTTTCAACTTTTTAATTCATTTTTAATTTACTTCTAATAACGTTATTATTTGTCAATTGAAAATCAATCATAATTTAACCGAAACATGTAGAGAAATATATATAGATGTATTTCCCTATGTTCCGTATTTTTTACAGTGTATTTAGATATACATGTAGTATGTATGTACACATATATACAATGCACATGTATAGTATATACATACATATGTACGAACACATGAGCATAACATGTTTTCATGGCATGTTGTATCGTAAAACGATAATAAAAAAATCATATCGCATATGAGCGCGGAACAGTCTGTCGCAGGTGCTCGGGTAATGTCGGGTCTGTGTGACGTCACATCACACAAGTTCCTGCTTACATTTCAGTAATACATTACTTATGTCACCTAATCTTCGCATTTATGACCGTCCGGATCGTTCTCTTTAAATTGAGGGCCCGTAAAGTGGATGTGATAAAAGAAATCTTTTTTATTGCTCCGTATTATTATTATTTTTCAAGTGTCTGTTGTAATTTCAAGTGTGGTTTTTCATAAAACTATATCAGATTTTTTTTCTTCTTTGCAAATTTAAATGTAACATAACAATCATCGACCTGATTTTGAATTTATATTTGGTTTGGGTTCGGTTTAGTTTCTGGTTCAGATTATAGTTCAAACAATATTTCCTTGAAATTGTAGATACGCTTCAAAGGGGCGTAATTTAAAACAGAAGGTAAATTGATTGAAATAATGACTGAATATTAGTAAGTAGCTATGAATGAATTTTGAAAAGCAAATGTTAGCATGTATGAGAAATATATTAAATTCCGTGTATTTCGTAGTTTGTCATTTCTAGGAAATATATTAACATCAATTGTTAAAACTATTTAATGTTTGTAAGAATGTAAAAAGCTATCATGGGTACCACGGTACGTTTGTCTATATAATTATATAAAACAAATCTAACTGATAATAAATAGAAAAAAATGAATGGGGCATAAATTATAGAAAATAACATTTTTTCTAAACATTTGAAAGATAATTTTTTTAATCGATTTTTTTATATGAATATGTTTGAATAAATGACGTAAATAACGAATAACCATATTTTTTACAGCTTTTACTATATATATTTTTATTAATTCCCACCGTTCAAAAATAATTTGAAAAATTCCAAAATTGACAAAAGTTAACATCAATTTTCGGTTGTAACATCGTTTACAAAAATCCTTAAACAAATGTATTATGGTTTTTGAGTTATAAACAGACAAGCAAATCTCGAATTCGAAAAAATCGACTTTATAATATTTTAAATATTAAACCTTTTACACATAATGATGAACTGCATAGTTTTTAGAATGTGGATTTTACCATTTGATTTTACTAAAGATATAACAGTAATCGAAATCCTACCCGAAGAGCTATAATATATATTAATACGTTGACAAAAAGTATAATTCGTATTGAGCTAGGTCTTGTGCAGTTTATTCGGTTGACAGTTAACCAACAAGAAATGGCGAATTGTAAATGGCCGGTGAGATTTTCAGATGAGTTTGCTTTAAAATGAAGATAACGGACACTTTTTGTTAATTTGCAGCTCAACACTGAAATATCATACGTGCTGTTTTTTATCTTTGTTTTAAGCTGACATGGGAATTTATAACTTAACATTTATTATGATTAAAAACATACATTTCATTTAGAATTGTTGGATATATCTACTTGCGGTAGTTCATATACGTAAATAACGTAAAAAAATTACCATGTGATTAATTTTAATAACATTTAGAAAAAATATAAGTACCTACATCAAAAGTTTTCTGAATCAGTGAAAAAATCATTGATCACTAAACAGTTTAATCACTACAATGACCTTTTGGGGTTCCTTGCAGTATATAATTTGGAATCCCACTAAAAAAACACAAAAAGGTGAAAATGTATTTATTAAAAAATTGTCATTCAGAGTTTATTTTATTTTTTTAAATGAAAGAAATGTCTATGTTGTTACAAGCCCACTTTTAAGTTTCCCCGTCTTAAGTCGGGGGCTTAGGCAATTGCCTACTGTATAGTGCTGATAATGGGTTACTAAAAAATCAGTTATTTTAAGTTTATTCACTGAATAATCATTTATAAAAGAGTTACTTTCAATTCAGTCACTTCTCGCTAAATTTATACATAATGTGTGTATAAAACATTAATTTTCTAACGATATCAATTAGTTATTTTAACCTTATAAAATATTAATGGACGTTTAATGTTTAGAGTAAATGACTTTTATTATTTTAATATCATAAAATTTATTTATAAACATGAAAAGAAATAGCATTCTTAATAGAATGTCTACAAGCGGACATTATATTTATATAATTAAATATTTACAAGATGAATAATGTTTGTATTTCTTTAATAACGAGAAAACCGATTACGATGTAGATGATTAAAAATCGCAAATATGTTTTCATTTTACATGAAAGTTGTCAAAAAGAAAAGGAAGACACAAAGTCGGGAAACGTTAAAAACAAATTTAGTCTCTGATAAATATTTATTTACAGAAATATTCCTTTAAATAACCGTTTTGTATTTGACATCTGAAGAGCTATGTTATGATGAGATTTATTTTTATTTTATAAAAACATTTTATATTTTTAACTTCGGTTTTCAATTAATAACAATTTATTTTGAACTGACCTAACTTTTATTATACCATTAAAGTAATTTTTCGTTTTGAAGATTTTTTTAATCAAAAAAAACATTTATTTACTAATATTCCATTCGTTTATAAAGTATAGGTATACCTACATGAAATATGAAAGTATTGATTATTAAAATTTGTTTTATGTACATATAGGGGAATCCGTGTCAACATTGCCACCCATAAAATCAATTCCGTGGCTAATTTTTTATTTTATTTCGTACCTAAAATCTGTTGTTGTTTTTACCCTAAATATTTTTTGAGTTAAATTGATTTTTTTATTCTGTGTCTCGTTTTTTAATAAATTTTTTTTCGATTAGTCAGTTTTTGAAAAAGACATTTCTATGAATTACAATAAAACATTAGCGAGGTTAATGTTTAATTTAAAATTTTGAATGAAAAAATTGGACATTTCAATACATTTATATTATTAACGTTTTGTTACAATTGATAAGTTATACCTTTTGATTATTACGATTCATTTATTTTGAATTTTATGTGTGCTTTCATTTTTAATAATATTTTTATTTTTTATGCTAAATTTGCATGAAACGAAAAATGTAACTTACATTATTTTAGTTTTAATAAGTATTGTATAAAAATAATAAAATTAATTCAGAAATATGCAAACCATATATCGATTTCTCGAGAAATACAAAATTAACTTTTTTCTCGAAAAACGATTTTCGATATAAGTACATCGCGACCGTGTTTGATATTTGTATTGATGTTTTCTTAAAGCAGCGATACAAAACGACTATCCCACTAAACGTTGAGGCAGGAGCGGCAGAAGAACCTTATGCAAACATGTATATTTTTGTTTCTCATTTTCATGCGGATTTATGGACCCTAAAGACCGTATCCAGTGAACACTGGTCTTAGGTTCGAATCTCGGTGTGCTATGCTGTGTTCAAATTTGCATATCAGAGTTTCTCGTGTTATATTATACGCTTTTATTTGCAGAAACGTAATGTATTTTTCATTCAAAAAACATATTATTACGTTAAAATACAGAGAAATAGAATTTTTATGTCCCTTTATGTTTTTTGTTTGTAGGCTTTTATTTAATTTTATGGCGTACGAAGTCCTAAAATATTTAATGTTTCAGTAATTTCATATTGTGAGTATAAGCGGTTTTTCATAATAAAACAGTTTTAAATTATATTTATATAAAAATTAAATATTCTTTTACACTATCATTATAATTTGATGACAATAATAAACTGTAGGTTTAATTGATAGAATACTTATTTATTTGGCAATAGATTTTCCTATGGGCTAGACATATGTACAGATTATACATTATTGATTAAGATCCTCGAAATAATTTCTGGAAAAAAATCTGTAGGATTTGAAGTGAACTATTTAATAGGTTGTTCAGCTTTTGAGTCCAGCCTTATAAACCCAATGTTCATGTTTTAAATAGCACCTTGTACTTTTTAGTGTGCCGTTTGGACCTAAAATATATTTTATTTATTGGGAGTATCTATATCATAACAATTGAGTCAGGATTTTCATCTTCATTAATTTAAAATTAAGTTTGAACTGGGGTCTAATTTAGGTTTGGTTGTATCTAGTGTTATTTCGTCGGTTTTCGACCAATTAGTGGAGTTGTCAACTTTGGGAAACAAAAAAATATATTTTTGTAATAGTTTTGAACAAAAATGTCGATTTCGCTGATTTTCGACCAAAAAATCCAGCTTTCTTGTGTGCTGCTAAGACATTTAAAGTCTTCCAGGAACACATTTTTTTATATAAGTGTATCTATATTGCTATTTTTTGTTATTTTCTAAGAATAATTCGTCAAATGGTCGAAAACAGACGAAATGGCCGTATTTATAGTTACATAAAATAGTATTCAGATAACATTTGAAATCAAAACACGAGATCAAAGTAGTAATTATACATGCGTAGGTATACATTTAATTTTACTATGTCTGTATGTTTATGACATAAAGCAAAATATAAGAGTTTGGAATTTATAATTAAATTAAATTAGTTAGTTATTCACTTACAAACCAGTGATTATTTACCACTTATTATAAAGGAAAGAGTAATGTAGAAAACATACCATGCTAAAAAATACTCAGTGTCATCATTTTTACCGAACACATTATCTTTCTGAAAACCATTTAGGAAGCAATCTTCGAGGCCGTTTGCTACACTAAATCATGCGAGTTGTCCTTTATGAAAATTATCGCCCGAACATCAAAACACTCAATACAGTTTAGCAGTGGCGTACACACATAATGTAAATATATTGTGGTTGACATATAAATGCAATGAGTGATAAAAAATTATATAATTATGATATATTATAGTATAAATTTTTAACATTATAAAATTTAGTTAAGACTATTTTATATATTATTATAAAAAACCGAATATCTTGAAAATGGTTTGTTATAACGAAAACAAGGATTGTTTTAAAAAAATATACAAAACTTGATTATTTTTTTATATAAGTTTCTTCTGGAAATATGAAGAGAGAATAAATAATAGATAATAATATTTTCAACGACTTTTGTTTCAAATATATTAAATTTTTATTAATGAAAAAATTAATAAGAGTGGGACAAACCGACAGACACATATGTTATTGAAATAATGATCGTACGAAACTCAGGGACCCTAAAAATGGATAGTTCCGATTAAATACAATTATATTTTATTATATATAATTTATAATAGGCTTCTTAAAGTGATGAAAAAAGGGCAATGAAGAGCTACAAATATAACTTGTAAAATTATCGTTAAATAAGTTTAAAATACTAAAATGTTAAAATGATTATATTTTTACAACTGCTTATAAAAGGTATAGCCGTATTGATTTCACGAGTTATTTTTTTTATCGAGCATTTTAAACTGTTGGCGCGAATCCTAAATACTTCCTTTACGGTTAGATAACACCACAGTTACACAGGAGTGAACATGAAATAGAAATTTTTTTAACCAGCCTACTGGATTTAAAAAATAGATGGGCTGGGCCGTGGGTTATCGATTTGAGTTGCAGGGGAGTTACGACATCAAAAAGTTTAAGAAGCACTGATATATAATACATTTCATGCATATCAAAGTAAAAGTTGTTTAATAATACATAGGAAATTTTTAATGAATGTAATGTTCTTTGTACCTTTTCATCAAATTAAGGTACTTTATTTACGTACATTAAGCGTCATTATGGTTACACAATTTGTACCTAAAACTAATTTATCCTTTCTGGCTTTTAATGAAGTTAAGACTTTTGTTAGTAATTGAATCATGAGAAAGTTTTTTTTTACAAATATAGGATTGGACAATATGTTGAAATAATATTTTTATAGATCTGCATCATTTCTCTTATCCGTAGCTTTTAAACAGCTTTAGTTTAGTAAAGGTCGATTGACTGGTACTATTGACTATTATAGCATACTAGAAAATGTTAAAAACTTATTATAGGTATTGAAAAATTAGTAGTTAGACATTATTTAAGATTTCGTAAAATAAAATTAAAAAGATTTTCACGAAACTTATATAGCTTTAAACATGTTCTTGTGAATTATCTTTCGATTAGTGAAATCCGTATTAAAATCAGTTCGTAATTTTATAATAATAATATATAATAACAAGCAGATAGACATAAAGTTGTTGATCCTTCATCAATTATTTAATTGGATTTTAATTTCCTTCTGTTCAATTATATTTATCATAATATTAAACAAGCACAAAATTTTAACTCCAATTAAAAAATTTCAAATACAATATTATCCCACATAAACACATAACTAATCCCATCCACCCTTTCCACCTTGTAGTCCCGTGTGCTCCCTAGCACAATCTCACAAAACAAGTTCTACAAATAGAAAGCGCAACCACGAAGGAGCTGTCTGAAAAGGTCAAACCAACAGACAAGAAATAATAATATTAGCATTTTTGTAAATATGAAAATTGTCAAGTGGCGCCACTGATGAAGACTATATAATATAATCGACACGGTAGGAAAAACTTGCTCGAACAAATTTCTAAGCATTGTATTCGGGCCGCGTTTTATGCTTCACATACGTGGAAGACATCTGCTCTTAAATATATAAACTGATACAAGAAGACCATATCAATAACATGAAATCAATAAATATAGAATTGTCATGCGTTTATTGCGGCGAGATTAAATTCGCGTTATGAATGTGACTTTTTACAATTGTAAGTTATTGTGATACGATCACAGTCTGTCTCATCTTTCGTACCAATGTCCCATAAAATGGTCTGAATTTGACAGTTAATCATTATAAAATGTGTTATGACGTTCCCTGTTAGCCGGGTTGCGTAATGGATATGTTCGTCGATTATTTTTCTGATGGTTTATTGATATAATAAAAGGTGTTCGTTGTTATCTTTTCTGTCGTATCATGTATTAATAATTTATACGAAGAAAACACATTTTTACGCCAATCGTGAAAAAAATATTATTACGTCGTTATGTACATTTTTATGTAAGAAATACATGTTTTTATTAAATTGGTAACTAATATGTTACCCTGAAAATGTATTTTAACATCAACCCATGTTTTTATTACCTATTTTTTACTTTTTTATATATACATACATAATAATCATAAAACAAAATCCAAGTGAAGATTTCAACGGAATTAAACGTTAAAATTCTCTATATACCTAGACGTATTCAACAATATAGTAAGGATTGTACCCTATTCACTTAATTTTCTAGAATCATATTAAATTAAATTACACTTTTAAAAAGCAAGCTGCCCGTTTATATGTCTCTCAAAAAATATATAAAATAAACAAGGCAACATAATGAAAAATATCACCACAAAATATTAAACTTGTCACTTATGAGCAAGATGAGTTTTAACTAATGTCAACAGAAACAGGTGTCACTAATTTCAGTGAAGTCTTAAGCTTAAATGATAGAAAAATGGCATATTTGATATCATTATAATAATTATATTAATTATGATTTTTTTGTGCACATCTATAGCACAGTACCTAACCTAACCTAACCTGATTTTACAACAAAAATTTCCAAATAAAAACAATGCAATTGAACGCGAATTGAAATCTCTATACGCATTCTCGACGTTTGATAGAAACCCAAAACTATTTATTTTTGCCACTTGGTGGCTCTAGGAGTACTGCGATGCGAGCGGAAATAAACAAACAGCGAGAGGGGAAATAATAATAATGATATAAGTTTCATTCAACTTCTTTTATAATAAATATGTACTAAAAAAAACGTACGACGATTTTTGATAATTTTAATTTTAAATTATTTTTATACAAAACATTGGCAAATTACAGTAAATAAATAATCGTATAAACGATAATATAATCGTAACAAATAATTTTTAGAATAATTATACTCATCGTTAACAGTTAAAAATACCTCTATGTGTAATCTGTTTTCGATAAATTGAACCATCACCACGGAAGAGCCTTTTGCTATTGATGTTTTTAGTAATATATACATGTACATGAAATATTTTTTGAAATTATTTATCTCAAAGTTTAATTTCAACATTATTTTATAAATGGATGTAATGTAACTCTTTTGTAGAAAACGGTATTTTATCTATCTTGTCCAGCTGTTTGTTTCAAAGTAATTGTTTACAAACAAATATAAATAACAAAATAAGGTTTAAACAATAAAAAAATACTGAAAAAGAAATTTTTATTAAAAAATATTTAATTAACGAAAAACACATAAGTACTTAATTAAAAAAAATTAATAATAAACGAATAATAAACATTTTAAATAATTTTCGAGGAAATAATCATTCGTTGTTTAAAATTGACTGTTTCTGTTTTGATTTAATGATACGATCAATTAAGCCTTTCTCTCCAAAGAGGAAATTTAAAACATAGACAACTTTCGCAGTATATCTTTCAAGTTAAAGTTTACAAAATCATAAATAAATTTATTCCAACAATATTGGCTTCAAGTATTAACAATTCATTATACTTCATCTTAATAACAACGAAATTCTACCCAGAAGACTTAATCCACAGCTCTTTTACGAAGCCTACTTTAATTCCGCCAGGCTTCATAAATACGTAATAAATAATGAAGTTACGATGTTAACAAGAAAGCATGCAATAAAGGACATACACACACACATCAGAGGCGTGCAAGCTAATTTGTAGAAATGTTTATTTCTCATTAAGATATATACTACGACGTGTCAAAAAAATTAAAATGACCTAAAATAAATCCTCGCCGAAAGATTAACCTGTAGTTCATTTTAAGAGGTGCCACAAAGGGGGGTCCAGTTTTCTATTTTAATAAAATGGGGAAATTATTATTTAGTACTAGAGTTGGAATTACTGATTCATGATAACAGTTGAAAATTTTTTAAGGACATTATTTTGTAATAAAATTCTTTACAAAAGTGTCTATAAAGTCATGACCTTCAATTCAACGTATCAAATGTTACAGACATTCTAAGTGGTTTATTTGTTAAAATAAACGTCTAAAAGACTCTCAATAAAAATAAGGTAAATGTTAGTTTAATGGGAAATTTAATTCTCTATAAAAAATAGTCTAGAGAGGTATAAATACAATGAGTTCAAACAAAAAATACCCTTACTACTGACCTATCGGAAAAATAATGACCCAGCCTACAACTGGCATTATTAGAAGAAGAAAAAAGTCAATAAAAATAAATAATTATAAAACAACGTATTAAAATTATAACCCGATCGATTGATTCGAATTTTATTTCTGCTTCCCACCAACCGAAAAAATTTGTTTCAAGAAAAACACTTTGATATATCTACACTAACACGTCCCGTTCTCTTTTATGTGCTATAACTTCATAAATATTTTGAATTTCTGTCTACAATTTTCACAGTATACTCTCAATATATTTTACTTTCAAAATATAAAATATAAATTGAAAATTAAAAGTCGACATACCTCAATACTGCTTTAAATCATACACAACAGTTATTAAACAACGTCTTGGAGTACGCCACTGATATAAATGTGTATGTGTGTGAGGTGTACTTGATACTGTGGATAAAATTACGTAATTAAATATTTGGTGGATTGGTAAATTGGACCGACTGGAATGAGGACGAGATGTGGCGCGAATGGAGACCATTATATTTGAGAGTCAAATTATTTGGTGTCACCTGAATGAATTACATTTTCGAATAATTAACAGTTAAATAATTATTTTGTGGTATTAAACGTACATGATATATATACACACATATTCCAGTGAGCTGTGGATGAAAATGTCCGTATAATAAATTTTGTTACATTTTTATTAATGCTTCAAAAGTCTCTTTTGAAATGGATAAATATTAATTGTATAGCCAACCAACTGGAATACTGTATTTTATTACAGAATGTAAATTAGTTTTAAATCGAATCAAATGTTGAATAAAAACTGTGGTTTCGTAATTCATATTTATCGTTTCGATAAAAAATTGACACACATTTATTTTCGAAATGGTTTAATGAAAACTGCGAAATACATTTAAAAACCATTTTGGATTATTTATATGTGAAATTATATTCATCGGAACTTTTTTATGTTGTAATTGTACCTTATATAAAAAAAATATTGTTTTGAATAAATAATACTTAATTAAGTACATACCACATACATGACTTAAGTTTTACAACTATGTGAATTTATTTTATACTTTTTATTTATACTGGACTTTACCTAAATTAAATTTTAATTCGCTTGTATTAGCAACAAAATACTGTTAATAAATTTCAAATTGCAGTAAAAAAGAAAACATCTCGTTCTATTATTACTTTCTCGCCAAACGCCCTCAAAAAGAGGAAACTTTTTTTTGCATATGATGACATATATTTCAGTAATTATCAAAAAAATACGCCAAAACAAAAAGTTTTTAAATTTTAATGTTAACAACTTTAAAACGTGTCAATTTAATACGGTCATCCCAATATAGGAAATTACAAAAGGGTCACGGTTGGCCCAGGCTTGCTCTAATGCTAGCCAACACTGGGCCAAGATACAAATGATAACTTCGTTCAAGACTCGGCCAAGGCTTGTCGTACCAAGGCTGGTCCAGACTTGACCCAATCTTGAGTAAAGAATAAATGACCCAAAACTCGGTATCTGAAGGTTGGCTTGAACTGGGACTAACATCAAAAAGCAACACTTGACTTATTAAAGCCGTAACAATTTTAGTTTTTGAGCTTTAGGAATTATTTTTGAATACACTTTATTTTATCTCTAAAATTAACGAAGTGTAGGGTAAGTTAAAATTTAAAAAAAGTTGTTTTTTCGCTCCACGCTAATAACTATGTACATGAAATATGAATTACAAGTATTAGAACGTCTTTAGAAAAACAAACACAACTTTGTCGATACATCTTGTAAACTTTATCAATTGAATTCGAATACATTGCTGACGAGACAATTTAAAAAGTAAGGTGTTATTAATGATGATAAATTACTGAACCCCCGTATCAATCACACCTACACGTATGTACTTTCATAATTTTGTGCTTCATCTTTGACACCGGGCGTCCTCGGCGGAAATTTGTAACACGTTACGTAAAATTTCCCACGTCCAAGCAAACATCACCCTTGAGACAAATTGAAACGGCGGTAAATATTTTGTTGTGCAAATTTGTCGTCGTTTGACAGAGATGTTCCCGGTATAACAAAGGATGACAATCGTTCACGCTAAATTCATAAAGTTAATTTACTAACGGCGCCGATGTAAAAGTAATTAATTTTTCAGTTTATAACCATGTGAGATTTTTATATGTGCTGGTAGCTAATTGATTCTTAATCCGATTGAAATGGTTTAATATTCCCAGAACTCTGTTGGATTTTAGTTTGTTTGTTGTCGTTTGATTTTATAATATGTTTACGTGCCACAAGAATAAATAAATGGTAGTAACGAACCTGTTTGTACAAAGGGTTAACAACAATAGATTGTTATGGTGTGAGAAATTGGGCTTATCAATTTCTCATACCATATCAATTTTTTGGTACCAATTATATTATCATTAATGTTAATATTAGGTACACAACATAAAAAAATATGTCAAGGCATGTATGGGTGTATGCCATTAGAGTCCCGTACTAATTATACATAAGATAATTTAAAAGGAATCTTATTCTACTCATAGAGATCTTCATTTTAACATCCCACAAACATTGGTTTAAAAAATATATTTGTCGCTTAGCCTTTAGCTCTATGATGTCTTCAGAATTTTATAAATAAATAAATGTTATATTTTATTATAACTAAACTATATGGTCATAATAACATGAGACCTTTTTTACTCTTCAGCAATGAACAAAATTTAGTAACAATATTGTGAAACTTTTCACCAACCAAAAGAATAATAAAATAATTGTCTAATTTATCTAGTGTCCCTCACTAGGTCCCCAGCTAGCGTCCCATGCACCTGTTATTGAGTACAGCTCTGCACAGAATAATTAGATTACTAAAACGTACTTGATCGTAGTAAAAATATTCATTTAAACTCTGGCCGAATAAAATATACTTGCATACGAAAACACACTACCTTATACATAGATATATATGTATGTAAGAATCCGTAATAAAAATACAACTGTGTAAACGCAACTGCCGCACATAAAATGAACGTCAAACGTTTAATGTTATTTAGCGAAGCATAATAGGAATATACTTCTTGCGCATGCGAACCCAAGTGTAACCTCAAAAGCTCAAGTTTCAAAGCCTCAGCATCCAGTAGCACTTCCGCCATAAAGTGGAGACTTTTACCTGTCTAGCCTTTTGTTCTTCAATCATGTGAGTGCACTGACAGGACCCGAAGAGGAAATAATTTTATCTGGGCATTTAATTATATTAAAATTTTATAACAAAAACATTCAATTTGCCACGGTGGGGAACCTTTCTACATTCTGTTAGAGCATTGAGATTAATACTAATTTTTAAAATAATTAAGATGCCTCTAAGTAAATTGGTAGAAAAAGTAAATCTGAGATATCTTGATAATATAAACGAAATATTAAATCTATCGAAAAGAATTGAAAGAGGAAAGGTGATGACATATCATCTAAATCTCTGGATATAATATAATGATTTAAACTTTTTTATTCAAGTTTTTCAACTGACGGACTAATTATTTAGGGGGAAATTTGTAAATCAAATAATAATTAAAAAAATCGATTTGAGAAACATTCAGTAACTAATATTTTTTAGTAAAATTGTATAAAAATTAAATGGTTAACCAATGCTAGGCGATTTATCTAACACTTTATCGGTTTTTATATAAGTTGTTCAATAAGAAACTACCTTTGGTGAATTTAGCACGAGGAAGCACTGTGCATTTACTTGGTAAATGTTTTATCATTATTAGTATGAGAAAACAATTATTGCTACGAAGCTGAATATTTTTTGATTTATTTTTTCATATTTGTAAATTGATTTGAACTTGAGTTTCCCCAATTTTTCCGGCAACTATTTTCTTTATTATTACTATACAATCGATGCTCTAAATGAAAATAGTGTTTAATAAGAGTAACCTCTCGAGAAAATTAAACATATACAGATCGTAAATAATGTTAATAAAAAAAAATTACTTTTGACATAAAAAGTAAGTAAAAATAAAATACAATAACAAGTACCAAATATATTTCTGAAGAAAACCGAATACAGTTTTTATAAAGCTTACTGATTGTTATTTTAGCTTTTAGTCAAAAAATCGATAAAAGGGAGAGTATTATTTTAATACTGTATAAAGGCAATACAAAGGGATAAAAGAAAAGACAATTGAGTAAACAGAGATCCGAATAACGAAAAGGTATACTCTTTACAAAACATCTGCGTTTTATTTGTTGTTTTATCCCGATAAATAATTTATCCACGTAGGACATTATTTACAGATCGCAAAGATTAAGTTGTTTTTAATTCTTTTTACTGCGCGAAGAATCGGCCCGAAAAGGAGATGTATTCAGACTCTGTATTCATTTATTCGAAGTGCTGTCACTTGTGAAATATGACTGCAGAATCCTTAGACCATTTATCTGTAGACTAACTCTCGCATCCGTCCTTCTGGTTTCAGACAAGGATGTGCATTCATTCTGTAATAATATTGTTTGTCACTTGAATCGTTGGAAATGCTTTATCTAAGAATTTTTTTAATATAATGTGCAGTGGGAAAAGATTCAAAGCTTTTCAAATTAAGAATGAATTATTATAATATTTAATTTCAATGTAATCATTTTAAAATAAAACTCTAAAAATAAATGTTTTTTTGAAATTTCAATGTATAGATAGTATTAAGAAAATAAAGGAAAAGTTTCTTACATAAATCAATGAGTATAATTAAAATAATTTTATTTATATAAACAATAGGGTGTGTCAAAAAAATTAACATTCGTTCTGGTTACAAAATAAGTTAGTTTATGACCTAAAATAAATCCTCGCCGAAGGATTACTCTGTAGTTCAATTTTAAGAGATGCCGCAAAGGGTGGTCCCGTTTCCCATTTAAATAACATGGGGAAATGATTCTTTAGTACCAAAGTTGGAATTACTGATTCATGATAACTGTTGAATTTTTTTAAGGGCATCATTTTGTAGAAGATAAAATTCTCTTCAAAAGTATTTAGAATGTTATGACCCTCAATTCAACGTTTCAAAAAAAGTTACAGACATTCTAAGTGACTGATTTTTTAAATTAACGTATATAAGGCTCTCACAACTAAACTATTGTTTTTATAAAAATAAGTTAAATATTAATTTGATGAGAAATTTATTTTCTATAAAAATTGTCTAGAGATATATAAGTGTAAATGCAATGAGTTTAAACTTACAAACGTTTTAAATTTTTTTTTACAAAAATCAGCATTTCAACGTCAATATTATATAAATATCAATTAAATAGCAATATAAAACCCTACTACATTATTAGAAAATAATTTGATTCTCTACAAAATGACGTCCTTAGTTTTTTTATCCATTATCATGAATCAGTAATACCAACTTTAGTACTAAAGAATAATTTTTCAATGTTATTTAAATGAGAAACGAGACCCCCTTTACGGCACCTCTAAAAATTGGCCGACAAGGATTTATTTTAGGTCATAAACTAGCTTAGTTCGTAATGAGAGCGAATAAAAAAAACATTGTTTTTTTTTGACACACCCTAATAAACAATCACAAACACATCAATAAAATTAAAATACAACACGATATAAACATTTATCTTAATAAGGTCGAATGGAGGTAAATGCAAACCTGCCATAAATATTATGTTTTCCTATGTAGTCGATACTTAAAAACTTTCTATAACTACCTGTTAACCAGTTTTTATTTCAGAAAACTCTTAGCTGATCTCAATGAAATAAAAAGTTGATTAAAAATTGTGACTATAATATTTAGAAACAAGAATAAAAAAATTGTTACGGTATTTAAAAAAAGGCCAACTACCCCAGCTTTGTTGTAAAAATTAACATGAAGTAGAATATTCATCATTGACGATGGGTTTGTTTTTACCCCACTTCACCCTACCCATAAATATAAATCAATTCAAAGTAAAAAATACACGAACAAAAAATATGTTATACATCATCACAACTATAACACCATAATCCATAGAAACGTCAGTATTCATATACTAAACCCATTTCTAAGAGGTCTGTAAAACCTGTAAGAGTAAAAAAAATGTACATCTTATTTTTTGTCACGTTATCTTCTTTCACGCTTCTGAATAATAAATAAATTATTCGCTCGGTGGAAGAAAAAAACTAATCCGAAGCCGCGAATCTAAGGTGGCATACATTGCATTGGCGAATATCTCTTATGATCTCCGCGCGACTCCTCTGCGGGATGCTGTTTCTTGAAATAGAGATATCATTTTGCCTCTTTGATGTTCGCATTTATTAATATCCTATTACAGGAAAGAAAAATGAAGACATCTAGAAAATAATATATAGCCACACAACCTTATTTCGTTTATCTCTAAACCGTCGTTTCTCATGTTTACTTGTATATCTTTTTATATTTTTTATGAAATAGATGCTGTATTTTTATTGAGATTATGATAATTATTTTTTTTCTAAATTAGGACTGCGTACGAGATAAGAATTATATATAAATCTCGACTGAGAAAACTTTCGATATTCTGTAAAAAATGTTTAATAAATATATTTTTCATCTAAGAAATTTTGAAAAATAACGTATCGTCTTGGAGTTTAGCTCTATTTTGAATTAATAAATTAATTATTCGTTTTAATTTTTGATGGAATTATGTAGTTGAATTTTTAATATTTTTTCTAATTCACTGTTAAATAATTTAAAAAAGACTGAAGTGATCCTAGAGCTTTCCGTTCTTTTGTGTTATATTTTTTTCTGTTAAGTAGTAATAATTAATTAAATATGAAAAAGCAATTTAAACAGTTGAAACTGATTTCAATTAACTAATCTTAATGTAAATAATTATAAAAAAAATTAGTAAAACATTGACCCCCCCTGCACCCCCTAAAATTTACATAACTAATGGAGGCTCCTTTACTGCAAGTAAATTTTTCGAGTGTTAAAACAAAAAATTTCGTTCAGTGTATTATATTTTAAAATATATTTGTGAAATGCATTGCTAAATATGTACATATATTTTGTTTTTAATTTATTATTAATGTTAATTAATCCAACACATAATTTATTTTTGTTATGTTTAATTTTTGAGACTAAAATTCCACACGGAATGTTTTTATAATGCGTAAATATTTAAATGAAGCTTAACTCCCCCTGTCTCTAACTTTTTTTCGAGGAGATAATTCAAAACTCCATATTCGCTCGGTCGATGTCCTCGTTAATTAATATGTGTACTTAAAAAATAAATGAAACGTTTGTTCTGCAAAACAACGAAAAAATTATAATTACAAAGTTGGATAAAAATTTTCACCGTCCAGCTTGCTATGTATCAAAAACAATTATTTGTTACGAAAATGTAGAAATGTTAATTTTGTTAATTCATAATTTGTTTCATAATTATTATATAGGTCATTATGGATTCTTTACTTTTAATTTATGTCAACATATTCAATAATTAATCGTAGGTATGTATTGTCAAACGTACTTATAAAATTTGTTATTATTTCATATCTGTGTATCGTAAATTGGCTCAATAGTCTTTAGCTAAAAAAAAAACAATCCAGTATCGATATAATGTGAATTTTAAATTTTAAAGACCATAGAAAAATAAAAAGGGGATATGTGCCTAAACTCTTATTGAGCTAATGTTCTTTTTTTATTTATATACCTTTATCTCGAGAAGTTTTCCACCAAGTTTGAAGTAATTCGGAAAATTATTTTAGCTGTAACTAATTAAAATATAAAAATTGAAAACACGTTTTTTTCCATTATGACTTGATATAATTGGAGGAACTTTTCAGGAAAAGTATTCTTTATATAAGGTCTTGAAAAACATTTTTTAATGTTTTTTTTTTAAATATCCAATTTTACTAATAGGTATATAATTAATATTTTGTATACTATAAGAAATAATTAAAATCAAATGTTTACAAAGTATGTTTGAAAAACCAACCAGATCAGTTACAAATCCACACACTTTCCAACAAACAAAAACAATATCACATTTTCCAACTTGTTGTCTAGTAACTTTGATTACTTCAAGTCAGAGGAAAATAACAAACACGCACACATATGGCAAAAGTAAAAACGACGAAGAAAAAACTAAAAAATCGCGACATGGAAACCATGGACTGGACAGAATGTTTTTTTCAAGTGGCGAACTGTTTGTAATTGAGAAGCAAACGTGCGCGCCATTAACTCGACCGGAAACGGAAAGCGGAGTAAATTGACAAAAACGTGATATATGGCAACGCCGCTGGCTACATTCATAATAACAAACATGGCGGCGGCGGCGCCACCACGACCGCACGGACCAATTGTTGTCGACCAGTGTTTTTGTTCAGATTTGTGGAATATCGTTAGCACAATTGTTAGCTGATACGGACGACCGAACGTACTCATACAAATAAACAAGAATTAAACATTTTTATACTTTTTGTTTTCCTACTTTAGTAACTAAATATTTTGCTATATAGTTTCCATAAAAATGCACACATAAAAGTACGTAATTCAAGTAACGTACTGATATTTTTAGTTAATGACGGAAATTGTTTTCTGAGTTATTTAAACTATTTTTCGAAAATTAAAGATGGTTAGAAAAAAGTATATTTTTTCTATATAAAGCCTCAAAGCTCTTCCCTATACTGACCATACTGAAATGAGAATTTTCAATATTTAATATTTTCATAACGACGTGGTAAAATAAAATAAAAAACAAAAAATTAAATTTCAATAATGTTAATTTTTCATATAAAACAATTACTAGAATTTAATATTGGATTTGGTTCATAAAACAACCTCCTTAAGCTTAACTTTTTCATAACCTATAAGAACAATTGCCAGGACAAAAAACATCTGTCAGGTAAATACACAGTGCTTCCTCGTGCTAAATTCACCGAAGGTAGTTAATAATTGAATAATTAACATAAAAACCGATAGTGTTAAAATAAATTGCCTGGCATTGGTTACCCATTAAATTTTTACTAAAAAATATTAGTTCGAAATTTTTCTTAAGACTCACCTGATTTTTTTTCGTATATTTTCAATTATTTAAAAATTTCAATCTTAATCTTAATTTATGCAAATGTCAAAATGACATTTAATATTTCAAAGTAAATAACAATTCAAAAAAACAAATGACGATATTTTAAAGCAAATTGAGAAGTAGTCCCGGTTTACGATAATATACAATACTGCATTGTTAACAATTCAAAAGATAATATGAACTGAAGATAAACAAACTATTTTCTGTAACTTGGAATTATAAAGCAAAAAATAAATAGTCAAAGTTATATTTACATTCTGTACAATTCTTGAACTCTATTATAGTTTTGTTGTACCTTATTTATTCACATTTATAAAATATGCACACACAAAGGAATGAAAGATAATTTTAACCCTCTTCGACCTTTTTAATTATACATGATTTTTTCGTTTTATGTCGTAGCATTAAACCCTTTGCCTTCGTTTCGACACCATCATTAATAAATTAGTTTTAAGTCGATCTCTAAAAATAGTACATTCACTGAAATAAAAATACGATTCAATCAAATCTTGTAGACTCTTCTTATTTCATTAATTAATAAGCCCAATGTTTGTTTATTTGATATTACACGCACATATTACACAGTGACAAATTCATCTTCTTTAAATTAAATTTAGATTTGATCCTGGGGCCCTATTAGGGCTAGATAAAAATTGTTCACTTAACCTTGATTTCTAAGTTTATTATATATTTCGCTTTCATTAAGAATTCTCTTAAAGACATGAATTAAAAATCTTATAAAATTGCAAAAGAATACATTGCGAAGTTTTTTTAAACGGAAACTTTTGGGTAGATTACCTACAAGATGGTTAGAGGTCGTCGAATAAAGTTCAATATGAATATTAAAAAACCGTTTTCGAATTTACATTTTAAATGTCTACAAACTTTTCATACTAACCAATAAAAATTATTCTAAAATTACGTCTGTAATATTAGTGTACTATATAATGTAGAGCTTGAAGCATACAGCCCGATTTTTTTAAATAACTAACGTATAGAGTAGTTTTAAAAACTCTTATTTTCACTACTTTAATTTCCATTTAAATATTTATTATTTATTCATATTACCAAATAATTCTAATCGAGCTATATTAATTTAATGCCTATACCGTCATTTTCCATTAAAATATACCAAAAAAAAATCACTTTTGTATAAAACTGCATGTAATTCTAACTTTTCAATTTTTTCTGCAAAGTAGAATATTAATCGACAAATACAATTCTGAAAGCATTTTCATTCAATTATATTTAAAATGAAGACAAGTACATACCAACTACATACGTGTCGTTTACACAAAGATACAACAGCATTGATCTAAACTGTACATGTAACATACTGTTATTTATTTGTTGTAGTTTATAAAGTAAACGTCTCCAACAAAACAGTCTTTACAAAATAGGATTTTGATTAGATAATGCTTACATAACACGAAAGAAATGCAATCCTAGAGATTGTTACCCGCTTCAGAGGGCTTCAAACAAATTGAAAAGATGCAGTACAGAAAGTTTATGTAAATATCACATTTCATATTCGTTCGTCGTATAAAGAAAGTAGGAAAATAACTTTACTATATCGCTTCTTTATCTATTGGTGCATATCATTAGATAATGTAACACCCGAGGTATATAGAACAAACTAACCAGACTTTTGTTCAACTTTTCTTGGAATAACCATATTTGTGTTATGATTATCTTAAATAAGTTTTTTTTGTTCTACTCATCTTCTTGAAACCGAAAAAACCCTATTAATCTCACTTTGTCACCGGTTTGCATGTCCTTTTCAGTCAAAGCGAAATAACTCGTAAAATAAATAAGCTAGAAACTTGAAATTTTTACCGAACATGTTAAATGATGCTCTTCAGTAAAAGATGTACAATTTTTTTTAAATAATATTTTTTCAAGGAGGGGAAAGATAAGGAGCTAAAGCTAGGTAAAAAATATTATTTTATACCAAGGCATGTGGCACGTCAAAATGTATAACCAAACCAAACCCTCTATTTTTTTCTCTGGCTCGAAAAATTGGTAATCAGTAGAATATATTTTATATTTTTTTCTAGCTCAAAAATGCACTTGTGGCTCCAAATAGTCCTCGTAGTACTTCGGAAACCTTATAGCATACACACATATTCAAATGTCTTGATAGAAAGTATACGCAATATACACAATAATATTAGAATTATAATTATAAGCCTTTTAATTCTCTATGTTTGTTTTTTAAGGCAATATTGTCCGCGATTTATCGCTTACAATTAGACGAAATTGGTACGACACTCTTTGATAGCCAGTGGCTTGATCGAGATAAGTATTAGAAATCCTCTAGTATGTGTCGAAATATATATAATGTTATAGTGTTCTGCGAAAAATTTCAGGTGTGCCGCGAATTATTAAAAAGTATAGGTTTATATTAAATATATTATTTTATTATAATAAGAATTTTATACCGGTTTCGTAAGTCGGTATTTATTAAGGAAAATATGTTTTATGACACAAAAAAATATATATTTAACTGAATTTTCCGTTTGTGGAATTTAACATTAAACTCATCGTTTTACATTATAAATACGAAAACATACGTTCATGAATTTTATTTTTTCCAAAATAACTAATCGAGAAAAAGTTTTTTTTGTAAAAATGAATTAAATTATATATTCTATTACAGAGGTAGAAAACTTATATTTTATTCATATTCACTACAGAAATACAGTAAACAGGGAAATTAGTTAAAACGAAGAACAGATTACAAAAAAAACGAGAGAGAAAAAATAGAAACATGGGTTGCAAGTTAAAAGTGTTTATTATATATTAACGAGACTTCATTACTTCATGATTATTCATGACTCAATTTAAATTTAATGAAACAAATAATGAAAGTTTGCGATCGAAGTAACAAGCGGTTAGTAGAAAGTTCTTCTTTTGTGTTAAAAGAAGTAATACATACATACATATAGTGTGTCCAAATAAAACAGAACTTTGTGGTCTCAAATAACTAGGGAGTTGGGCCACATATAAACGATGTTGGTTCTCATGAATTATAAAATATGTGTTCAACTACGTTTTAGGATTTTAGTATTAAAAATTTATTAGCATTTTCGCAAATGCGAATGCGGGGAACCATTTTTTATTTGATTCCATCTCCTCAAAGATGCGAGAGAGAGTTTGGGTAAAGATTTAAGTCTCCCTTGGTATTATGTATTTATTAACGCAAGCGAACGTAGCATGGAAAGCATGAGAAATTATTTAAAGGATTTCTTTTTACATTTTGTCAAGATAGATTCTCGATATAAAATTTTTATTACATATACACTTCTCATATCACATATTTTCATATGCAATTTTAATCCATAAATTAATCAAAATATCATTGCTTGTCCATAAATAAGACCTAGTAAGTGTGTGCAATAAAACACATTTATCTAAATTATAATAGATTCAATTAATCTTGTTCAAGTATTATGTATATAGATGTAATAGTAAAAATATGCTCGTAGACCGATGTAAAAACACTTATGTATTATTACAACGACTATATCTCATTCTGTGTAAAATATCTATGCCAAATTTGAATTCAAATAAATTATCTTTAGGTGAATTTGCATATTTGGCAATAGAAATACTTTTGAGTGGTTCTTCTGTTTATTTCACAAATAATTACTTAATGATATAACATCTCAATCATATGAAAAACTTTGTCAAGAATTTCAATAAAATCATAAGAAACATTCTTGTTAAAATAATGACGAAAACCCGCGCTTTCGCTCTTGATAAAGTTGTTTCAGAAAACAATTCAATAAAGTGAAATTTCTGCTGAAATATTTTCCATCATAATATTTGTGATATAGTATAACTATATTGTATAAATCCGTCTATATCTCTCACCATATAGCTATAATATAATCTCAAATATAATATAATGTTCAATATTCGTTTTGTACTTATAGACTATAGATATACGTTCATATAATTTGTAAAATAATTTAATTAAATTACAAAACTCATACTTTTTTCGAAAAGTATTTTTTTATGAATTTGGGGTATTTAACTATCATCTACCAACAGGTCGAATTTTTTTGATTCAGCAAGATTATTGTTTGACATAAAATATCGAGTTCGTTTGCTAATATACTCGTATCTCTTAAAAATTGCATATTATAATAATATACTTTGTGATAAACGAATTTGAATGAAAACTGATCGACCACTTCTGTATCTCACTGTACATATTTATATTCTATAATGCACTATTTTTTTCTTTCTCTTTTCATCAGAAAATAAAATAAAAATTGAAAAACTTTTCCAAAGAACTTAATTAAGTCCATATGCATATACTTGTAATTAAGAATTCATTTCAAAGATAAAACCAAAATTAGATTAGTACAAACACAGACAAGTACAACAAAGATATCACAGATCTCATATTAGATAGTTCATACATGAACACATGTAAACATTGTCCTGCAAGTTCACTTAGAACTTCATGCAGGTACGGATGAAGTTTGATGTGCGGTCTGTACAGAGAGTACTTCAGTTTCTGTAACTTTTTATTCGTGCTGCTTTTATACATTTGGGAAAAGTTCACATTGCTCCACGCGTAATTAATATTTACGTTCTACTGACTGCATTTTCTCATCACTAGAAAGTTTAATAAATAAAATATAGATAAATAAAAAATGCAATCCGAAATGCAATTAAAATATTCAGGGGTTCAACGTACTTAATAAATAATATTAACGTCTACTGGGAAAAAAATAATAGTTACATTATATTCAAATTGAGAGACTTATGCCCGGTATCATAAAGGACCTAACAAATTTGTTAGCTAACAAACGCTTTCAACTGAGATATCAAACTTATATGACAGTTCTTTTGGAGTTTGTTGATTACTTTGACAAGTTTCGCGCACGCGTTGTAGGTAAATACAAACGGTATTAAAACAGTGATGATGTTATGAAAATTATTTTGTACGGTCAAAGATGCCAACTGTGTTACAATTAGTTGAAGTGTCACTGCTCTAAATTCCATAACTAATCCATAGATACTAGTACAGAATTAATACCCCATTTGAATGTAAATGCTAGCTAACAAATTTTGTTAGGTCTTTTATAATACCGGGCATTATTTTTAAAAAATATACTGTTAAATTTAACCTGCACTAACTATGAAGACATTTTATTAAAAAAAAAAAACTAGCTTTTTAGATATAAAAAAATATAGCTAGATAGATATTTTTTTAAATAGCTACATTTTTTTATTTATAAATATTTTAAACTGTATTTTGATAATCTATTAATTTAAGAAAAAATAATAATATGTGTTTTATCACCTTTTTACTATAAAAAATATGTAATATTAAGTGGGCTTTATGCATTAAATCTAACAAAAATTAGCTCAAATATTTTATAACACTGTATTTAGGGGTAGAGGGATGGAGGATTTAAATTTATTTTATATTATATAGAACTATACAATATATCTATTATTTTTTTCATGCTCTATGATTGTTAGTTCCGATGATATAAGCTTTCAATTAAATGTATAAATGTATATTTTGTTGCATTCGTGCTCAAAGGGTTAGGGGGTAACCTCCGGGGAAAAACATAGTTCTACATCAAAATCAATCAAAACATATTTTGAATATGTTGCATTTATGTACATATAACAATATTTAAAAAATATTTAAAACAACATCATTATTCTCTAAAAAAAAGTAATTTTCTCAGTATTATTATACAGAAGTTTTGAAGAGATATGAAGCTATATATTTGTACTGAAAAACTGTACAAACTAAAAATACTGTATAGGTAATTCATTATTATTTCATCAAATGTCTATTTTAAAAATAGTCTGAAAAGTTAGAAAGAAAATTACAAACTATGTACTGCAAAAAAATACATATTTATTTATTAGTATAATTTTTTTTATATAAAAAATGCAAATAAAACTTATTTTAGAATTATTAAACTTATACGAGACGTTTCTTGAAGTTGTAATCAACAAAGCAATTTTTTAGGGTAAGTATCGATTTGTATTATATTTTCAAAATGGATTCGGTCGCTAAAATTCATAGAAAATATAACTTACTTTAAATAAACAAAATATTATTTGCTTTATTTATTATCGAATAGAAATACTACAATTATGACCTTTGTGAAGTCATTAAAATTTATAAGCTTATAATATATACCAAATTGGCAAAAATTGTAATTTATACTGATATTATAAACGCGTTTGTTTGTTGTTAGCTAAACCGATTTTGATGAAATTTGGCAGGGAGACAGCTTACAGCCTGTGGAAGAACATAGGCTACTTAAAAAATGGGTGTGTGTAATTTTGTACGCATGATAGGTTATACTTTTTTGGCGTAATGACATCTAGCGTGCAAATGCAAAGTTAAAAACCTCTTTTTATCGACTATCATAATAGAAATCTGTATTATACGATGGACGAAGTCGCGGGTAACAACTAAATTTTAAAAAATATGAACATATAAAGATAATTCTACATGGCTACTTATAATTTCTAGTTATACTACATTATAAAGTTTTCTCTGAACCTACATACATTTGTATAATACATAAATGAGCTTATGGTACATTTTGGACATTACTAATGTGTATTTATGCTACACAAAAGATAATAAAAATATAAATATAGAGAAAATAAAAAAGGGTGGTCAATTTCTGGAAGCGTGACATCCCGTTGACATTAAAATAGAGACAAACCAGGGTTCGTACGCCTCCCGAATTCCCAAAAGTTATCGCGTTGGAAACAAGAACTTACTTTATTATAAAATCCATTCCATGTTAAATCCCATCACGAAGAAAAACGATGCCTGGCGTCCTTTCATCTGCTCGCGAGTGACAAGTACAAAGCGTCCCGTACCCCACCCCCTCCGGCTGCGCTAGCCCGACATCGCCATGCTACCCAACACCACGTTATCAACAACCGCTGGCCCGACATATTCCAGCGGTATAAAATATATAGAATTCTCCAACATGCAACAAACCCATCGTTTTACATTAGTATGTTCTCTATGTCAATCTTATATTATTGTGCTAACTTTTTCTATTGCATTATATGTATTACTATAGAGTATGTTTAATTCAGTGGATGTTCCAACAAAATCAGTTCAGCAGTTTTGTATCATCTGACAGACAAGCAAATATTTTTAAAACTGTCAAATGGAATATTTCTTATTGATAGACTCAAAAAATCAAAAATAAAAACATATATTACATAGTGCATGGCCCCCACAAAGAGGGGGCTGATAGGGCTAAAGCCTGTGAACCCGCCGCGATAAGTCAACGAACTTTTTTTTTAGATTTCTTAGTAAAAAAAATACTTAGAAGATTGTATACCTATACTTTAGGGGCCTGCTGAAAATCTTAATGTGGGAGCCATGAGATAGAGCCTACATTTTTTTTAAAATTAGTATTGATGAAAATATTCCAAGTTTTACATATATCTCAGTCCCATGTATGAATCAAAAATTGAGTAATTAAACTTTTTTAACTATTAATTTAACTACATATATATTATATATATTAAAATATTAATAGTTAAATTTTTTCTCAATGCTTCTCTTTCATAGATACACCTATCCAAACTAAAATAATCAAATAAACCCATATCTATAGAGATTTAAAAGATAAATAAAGCAACTTATATCCGATATGTATTAAATATTAAAAACGAGCGTTATTTAATGTTTGCATATAAACTTTATTAGCATATAATTCACATTAACAACATTAATTGCTTTTCTGGGAATTATCAGTGTATGTATGCCTCCGATATATACATATGTATAACTGAAATTTACTGTATTAATTGTGTTTTTTAAAACTTAATTTCATCAATATAAAATATCTTATACTGTTGTTAAATTATTGGTACCTATTTTTTGAGTTAAACATGCAATGTTAAAAGTAGATATAATAGTTTTTAACTAAAGTGAACCTCCTCAATTATAAACAATAATCGAAATAGCGACATAAACAATACTGAAGATAATAAATAATCTCTCATACAATAGGTATATATCGAATGCAATCATAAACATCATGTTTCAGAAATATATGACATTTGCAAATTTCACCGTAATGTTCATGCATGTTAGACACAAATTGGTCGATTCGCGTATGCAAGTTTTTTTTGCAAGACATTAGTTGACAATATTGCAGTTTATATGCTCGAAATGACATAGACTGGCTGGTACAATTTGTAATACGGGAGCGTTGTACTGAATGCAATATTCCCTCGTAAATACAGCGAATGGACATTAATTTTGTAAAATACATGTTCCCTACCAATAAATATTAACAATCGTTTTGTGTATCGTACCATTTAATAAAAAATTCTGTTTCGATCTTTTTGTACAATTATTTCTTTACACTATTTTGCACACAGAAACAAAAATGAATTTATATACAGTACAACCGCTCTGAAATTAGTTTTTATTATTATTGATGAAAATACATTTTATTTCGTATAAGAAAGTCCCGTGAGGCAAATGGCAAATATTTTTAAAACGAAAACTGAATTAAAAAATATTAAACTTATCAACATGTTTTGTAAAAAAATCAGGTGGTATCAAATATTAAAATTAGTAAATATTTACTACTGTCCAAAATCTGTAACAACCGATCAAATATCGGACGATATGATTATGAATTTGTTTTTATGTAAAATTCAAAAAGAATAATTATAATCATGTATGGATTAAAATCAATCAAACTTCACTTGAAATTTGGATGATAAACGTTTTATTTGAAGCAATTATTGTTTTTTAAATTCACAACCTGGAAAAATTAATACTCGCTTTATTTATTATTTAGCTTCCAATGAGAGAAAAATTATATTGGAAATCATTTTTTTGAACAATATTAAACAGTACAATTATTTTTTACTCTACGAATTTTTTATAATGATATTTCATATCATAACAGATTAAATATGATTTTAATTCCATAGTATGAAATTATTTGATTTATAAGTATAATAATGTTAAAATATAATATACTAATTATTTATTCAAATAAAATAATTGCTTGTTTTCTTTGAATTTTTTAAAGTAGTCTGTTAAATTGATTCATACAGAAAGGTTTTCACGGTGAAAGCGGGAATTAAATAAATTTTAAGTGTACAAGACCGACAAAAATCTCAATAATTAATTTAATTAAAAATTAATATCAATTAGTACATTTTACTAATTATTGAGACTCTCGGCGAGACTTACAAATAATTTTAATATCATCTCGTCCGAATTTAAGGTACTCTCGTCTCAGTCTCGTCCGGTCGTTCAGCTCTAGAAAATACCGGTTTATGAAATGTAATAACTTTAATATTTAAACAACTAATAATTGCAGAAAATAGATCCACTTTTTAGATCAGTTTAAATCAGTATTAAAAAGATTAAGTAATGAAGTGATATTTTGATCTCATTACCATAACATCCCTATAAACAATATTGATTGGTGTTTAAGAAAGCCTGAGCAGACTAATAAACATAGAGACGAATAAATTACGAGTAATTACAAGCCTTTTTGCTAACATACAAGTACTAAACCAACACGCAGATGTAAAAACGGGATCAGATAAATCATTTTTGACAAACGCGTGGGTATGAATCTTTCGTTTCCCGAGTCTTGATTAAAATTCCGTCTTCATTTACACCACCCGGCCTATAAATTAGCAAACCTCTATCTATGCTTTGTGCTTTTTCAGGAATTTATCAATGGATGCTTGTATTATTTGTCGTGTAAGTATTTATTTATTTATAAACTAGCATATTGAACTCAGTGTTACCCAGGGGATATTAATTCAATTAATCATGCCCACCCAACATGCTCACAACACACGGTTCACTGCGAATTGTTTTTTTTACACAAAATATACACCTAAACTTAGCCTATCCATTAGTGAAATTCGGAATAAAATTTAACCATCCAGTAGGTACATTCTTATTACATAAATATTTTTCTAAAGAATTCCAAACTTTGGTACTATATCTATAGAAAAAGATAAATAGCTAAACAAAAGCAAGAAAAAGATACTTTGAACAATCTCGAATACTGATTAAAATTCTGTCTTCATTTACGACGGCCGACCGATAAATTAACCGTCCACCGGTAGGATTTCTGTGTCTTGTGTGAAATATTAATGAGAATTTGTGTTTGTTGTTGCAGACACAGTCGTACAACACGCGCCTACGCCTGTTTGCCAATATCACTAAATACCGCCCATCGCCTACACAACAATATACAAGTAAATCTAAGGAAATAATATCAACATAGGTATGATATTTATCAAATATAAATTTTGTGTATGGTGAATTGTAGTTAGGTAATTGGTGGCATGAATAAAAAGAAGTAATGTAGTGGTACCAGTCTTGGCAAGGACCCCAGTAATGGAAAATTTTTAATTAAATGTACTGAATTAGAAATATGTGTTGATATTTTATTACTACCATTTTTGAATATTAATCTATACACATTTAAAACTTACAGCGTGATTTGATGACAATCGGCCAATAGGTGTCAAAATGGTGGACATTTTAACTAATTATTAGTATAATTTATTTATTAATTATTTATTATCATAGCAACTACTTTACATTGTTTCAAATTTGACGATTCTTTCTTTTATATCTTTTGTGTTGTAGTACTTATCATTTTGTAATCATTAGCAAGTCTCCATCACTGCGTGCTCATTACTGATTTTACTTTTGCCATTACTGGAGAAAAAACATGATCGAAATAAAAGGCTATAGTTTAAAAAACAAACTATATTTGCGGACTTTGGTAATTAAATTGATTAAATAAAGAGTTACTTGTTTTATTAGTAACAGGAGTTCATGAGAAAAACAAAACGAAAACTTGCTCTTATCGCGGCCATAACTGGTGCCTTTACCTTATAAGCTCACGAGCATGTGCTTTTACTTCAAGTACAAACTCAGAATACCAAGGGAGGATTTCGGAAACTGTTAGAGGTATAGTTTAGGTTAAATAATACAAAAGTTACCTTTATGTTTTATTCTATAAAACGTTTTTTCGACTAATATCGATTAGACTAAGAAATTTTTATGGGAAGTATATACACCATTAAACTGTTTACTTTAAAAGGTAATTTTTGTCCCATTTAACCCAATCTATCTTTTACAGATTCCTAATTCCCCATACTGTACCCCGGTATTTAGTCATCCTGTATAAGCCTAGAGGGTATATAAGAAATATTTTAAAACCAATCCGAGATTTCTATGATTTATATATCCTGAGTAGGTACCATATCTTCAAATAAGATTGGTTTTTATTTATCCATCCAGTATAGTCTTATTATTAATGGGAAACTCAATCGTTCACGCCACCTATCAGCCAGTATCCATATCAATAAGGATCGTCCACCGTCTTTCCTCACTGTATCACTCCTTTGCTCTGCCACCCACACCCCCGCTTCTGTCGACGACAAGGTCTTAGAGTCTAAAGAAGTAATTACATCAGGGTAAGCCGCCTGCTCTATTGTCTTATTTCCTTGTTCCGTATTTAATTTGATGGTGACATAATCTTTCTGGCATCAAGTTTAAAAGGATTCATGAGATGTGGCGGCTCTAAAGATGTCCCAGATTTGTCGTGGCGTGTTCACTATGCGAAAAGGACATCTTTGAATTACAGTTACGAATGTTTTAGTTCTACTGAAATGATTACTCGCTGTTGTATTATCATAAAGCAAATACCGAATATCAAACGTCAGAAATTCGATGGTCAAATAAAATTTACAACATTTTTAAATCATAATGGAAATAGCATGTATGCATGTGTAATATAACGCATGAAGTTAATTGCATAACTAAAATCACACTATAATATAAATATAAAATATTTATTTGTTTACGATTTTAGTCTGTTTTCCACTATCGTATAGATCCGTAATTTCCAAAGTTAAAATACAAGTTTCATACCTTAACACCAATAGTTTCTAAATTGTGATTTTTTCCCGAGATTTTTTAATTACACACAAGGTATCCAGTATCGGACACTCGTCGATGCCATTTTTGACTTATGTATAACAAATAAAGTTAGATTTTGATTTATATTATTGAAAAATCGAACAAAAATACACGAAGATAATAACTAGAGGCCTGTATACAGAAATATTTCGAATTACTATTTTCTAATAAACTATAATAATATAATTATTTAGTACAATCTAAAATTATGTTAATCTATTGTAGTTGTAGTATTGATGTAACTAATACAAAAAAGGCTGAGATCTGAGAAATATATTATAACTATCATGGTTGAGGCGCGTATACATTCATAGACATAACATATAATTATATAAATAATTAACTATTCGAAAAATTATACTCCGTTCGTTTATTTTAATCTTATTTAACACAATCTATTAAAGCAGCGGTCTTCAACTTGAGTTTCGCGGATCCCTTAAGTTTCTAAAATCAGATATATTCGCGTATCCAGTATTAATAAAACTCATTATAATACATCTCAATTGTCAATAAATGAAAGAACCGACTTCACATAAATGATAATATTTTTTCATGTTGGTATTATGAATTTTTGACATCAAATGAATATCTCGAGATTGCTAAACGAGCTATACAACACTTTATGTTATTTGTATCAAACTATATTTGTGATAAATATTTCTCTCTTTATAATGCAACAAATACAAAACACAGTGTATAATATCCATGCTTGATTTACTTTAAAAGTAGTGGATTAAATATAAATTTATTTGTTATGAGTGCAACAATATCACCTGAACATGCCCCCATATAGAGCTAACAATATTTTAAAGCATCGGCAATACGCGGCCATTCAAAGCTTTTTATGGAGGAGTTTCCCTCCTTCATAATTAAAAAAAATACCATAGTTACATATCTCTATGAGATACCTATATTATCCGTTTTTCATAAAATTTACTTGTAGAACACGATCAAAATCGAGACTAGCTTCGTCGCGTATTTAACGCGCCCCACTTTAAATCAAAATACCGGCTAAATCTCCCCAGTCCCGACTAGAAACTCTTCGGTTTCTTAAAGATTGAGTATTTCTGAAGTCATTTCAGAAGTAATTACAATATTCTATATTCAGAATTTAAAATGGCGTATTTTTGCATGCGAGTATATTACACGCCCCGTATAAAATCTTACTTTGCTAAATATGGTGAATATTTAACAGATTTCATATCATAAATATTTTATATCAAAATATCAGTGATATCGATCTGACAAAGCATTAACTACGGTTATCAAATAGAGGCAAACGTATCTAGATCAATCATGATGAGTAGTTCTCATGTATTGTATACATACATCGCACTATCTTCACCAATAGATATGAATATTTATATACCATGTTGCCATACTTCACTTCATTTGAAATAAAATGTTTATTTAACGCATTTATCGCGATTAGTTTATCAAACAATTAACTAATGCTCTATTAACTTTTTATTATACAATCTAGCATGTATTTACGAACTTCGATTAATATAAAAGTAACTAGACAGCTGCAGCTGTAAATGGATATTAGCTTGATAAAATAAAACGTCCATTACATTGTCAATGTCACACTATTTCTCGTCTAGCCTCTTGTAATCTACCTGGCGCTAGAAGCGAACATTAAAATGACAAATTATTTTAGGAAAAATCTAATTTACATAATTTTCTAAAATACATATATTATCCCTTATAGCTGCGAGAAGATATTTAATAAAATCTCGTAACTTTTTACAACAACATTTATATTTGACGTTGAAATATTTACAAAAAAGAAACATCTTCCAGCTGACGCCTCACTAGCTATAGTAAACAGTTTAAGAACTAAATAAATTAAATTTAAACTTTTAACTGTATTAAAAATTTTAACTTTTATAAACTGCTGCGATTTTGTGAACGTGATTTAGGTTAACTTAATTATATTTTTCTTACAAAGACTTATAACAAATAAAAAAAGACTACTAATTAAATGTAATTATTTAATTATATATAATTGTTTTTACTTATAATAGTTAAAATAGATAAAATAATGTTGTTGATAATGCAGATTTCTATAGTGCATTCTTCGGACGAATGATTAATGACGCCTGCAATAATATCCGTCAGTACCTATATATCAGAGGTCACCAAACTTTTTCGAAAGAAAAGTACATCAAATTTATAAATGATAACAAGTTAATTGTTTAAGCGTCAGAATTTGTTGAAGAAAAAATTAAATGCAAGCTTTCGAATCACAGAATCATCGTCAGGTAGATATAAGTGTTGATTTCGCATAAATGTTCCATTTTCCGATTTTTTGAATAAAATTATCCAGGGATTACAGAAAGTTAAAGTAAAAAAAAATTCAATTATTTTACTAACCTACCTAAACTTAAAATAAAAATTAAATGTGTTTAAACATATAATAGAATTTCACAAAATTATTAAGCACAAATTTATATATATTTATGTACCTATAATTATTTGGTCAAGCTGATAAAAATGTAGAAATAAAGAAAGCAAGAAAAATAATCAAATACAGTATTCACATAAACAAAAATAAATTCGTTTTTATTTTTATAATCCAGAGACAAGAAAATGTAATTTTAAATCCATTATTTTCTAAGTATTCGTGACACAAATAAAAAATACCGATTTTAAACGGTACAAAAACCACAAATATAATTTGAAAACGTTGACATTCATTACATTTCAATTGCACCGTATTTGATTTTAATCTGAAATTAAAAATATAAATCTTCCGGATAAAATAATGTTATTTTTCAATATTATGTTATATAAAATTACATTTTATTTTAAATTTGATTTTCACAACTCTAGAAAATTTTTCATTATCTATTTCTTCCCATAAAACCTATGTACTCATTTTGATATACGAGTATCTGATTGAAATATTTCATACAAAAATGTCAGGGTTTAAAAAATGTATTTAACCTTGGCATGACCTCGTCAAGGTGTGTTATATCGTATATAATCTAGAACTATATTGTATAAACAGTAACTGTACGTGCAAATTTCAAAATGTTGTGGTTTATTTTATGTCATTTAAGTAGAAGGTATATTTATTTATTTTTTATTTGTACTGATTTTTCATGTCGTCTGCCGCCCTAAAGGTCAAAATCGCTTACAACAGATCCTAAAATATTAAGACAAACATCATTGGTTATCTATTTATAGGGTGGGGCTTATATAGATACATGATTTTATATAAAAACACAAATATTTAAATATTAAAATTCGGAATATCAAATATTTATTGACACAAAATTTACTTATACAATTTTCAATAGATTTTATAATAATTTAAACGCTCAAATATATATATGAGTACTATAAACGAAGAGTACTTCTTTATCTAGCAAATGAATTTCAAAATATCAATATTTGCTTGATACATGCAGAAATGATTTAAATATTATAATAATCAAATGGAAGGAACCTATTTTGTTTATGATAAATGAATATGAATGAAAACTGGTCGATTACTTCTGTATGCGACTTACATCTCTCCACTGTCTATGAATTATTGATTATGCACATTTCGTGTCTTTTTTAAGATATGTCTACCGATGGAAATCTGGATTTAAAAACGAATGTATTTTTTAAACCTCAATAACCTTAGATTTTGTTTATTAAAACCATCAGCTTGTATATACAAGTCTTGAGGCTTTCGCGGTGGTCTTTATATGGATCTTGGCTTCTGGGTGTAAGCCGCGTCGGTTTGGTCGTGTTATCGGCCGTGACGCGGTTTACACCCAGAAGCCAAGATCCATATCAGCTGGTATAGTTATTACTTGATATTTTAAAACACAAAAACCATTATTATACGACATTTATTCATTTAAATACTTTTGTCCAGTCAGAATTAAATTTAGGACCACTGTGCGATGATTGTACTTTTAGAATTTGATACTTATTATGTTTAAGATAATTACCTTTGTTTTGTTAATTTTTCATTAAGGTGCTACATATTTTTAACAACAATATCAAATTTCTTATATGATCAAGAGATTCAAAATTCCAATTAAAAATCTTTAATTAAAAGTAAATACTTAAAAAAATTCATTGAGATTTTTATAATATTTAGTTAACTTTTTAACTGAATAATATTCCATAACGAATAACCATAGACATTGTACATTAAAAGTTATTTTTCATGAAAACTCAAACACAGAATATAAAACCATAATTCGCGAAAAGTTTTTCACTTAAAATTAAGTAAAACTCTTTTCATTATAGTTTTCCGCGCGGCAAACAAAATACCTACTTGAATACAAGAGGGCATCAAACAGTATCAACCTAACTCAGTATTACACTTTTCGCTCCGTCTTAAATTTTCATAATTAATATTTTTCATGAAGTTCTGCGGTCGTTTCGCCGAGACTGTGGTCTCTTGAACGATATTGCAAATTCTAGCGAACAAAATTAAATGTTATTTATATGCTAAACTCCAGAATTATATAGTAAGAATAAATTCGTAACTATAAGGAAGTACATTCTTAATGGAAGACGGCCGCCTTTATCTCTTTTAATGTCTGTGGAATCGTACGCACAAAGAAATATATATACATCATGCCAGTACAAAAGAGATAATGCGATTTTTTGAGTCGGAAAAATTCGTTTATGGATTTAAGCTATTTTTTATTGACTTCACTGCTCACTAATAACTTCACCTCCTTTTTGTTTTTTAATTGTAATAACTCATTTTTGTTTTATATTGAAGCTAATTATTCATTTGAAAATTTATTAATGCAATTAAAAAGGGGAAGAAAAATGTGTTCCCAAGACGTGAATAGATTATTCCGAAAATTTTTGACATACTGAACTCGAATCCATTCCCAAAATTCTTCAATTAGCTCAGGTTATTTGGATATCCTTACCAAAAAATATGACTATAGGTATCTCGCTGAAAAAACAATAGTATAGATTAGCAATGAACATTTTTTTGTAAGTTTATGCAATTTTAAGTTTTAATAAAATAACACGATCAATAAAAAAAATTCGTTTTCCTAATATTATTTTTTTGTTAAATCAAAACACGGCTTTAAGTTGTGAATACTTATCTACGGTAACACACAAATTAATATTTTAATGTTAATTAAATAGTAGTAAAATTACAATTAAGAAAGAAAACGGATGTATAGTTGAAACATCATTCGCATACATAAATTTTCTTTCAAACAATCCAAACGGCTTTAAAAGTTGAATACAATCTCATTAAAAAATCCAAGAAAATCACATTCGAGTTTATATTTTCCATGGATCGCATTTCTAATGCTTTTAAAGTTTTAAATAACTTCTATTTGTATGTCACTTTTATATAATCCATTAGTGCATCGTCAGACAAAGATGCAAAAGCTGGTAGAATGGATGTTTTGTACTTCGTTACCATATTATCTTTCATGAAAGGCGACCATAACGGTTACAGTCACCTACTTAAGCGCAATCAAGCTTCTGTAAGAGCTTTTATCCAACACGAATAAGATAGTTGTTATAAATTGTTGAATGCAAAGACGTCATTATTGTACTTCGCAAGTACATCATTTGTAGGCATTAAATTAAAATGTCGCAGTTGACGATTATATTGTTGAAATACGTCATTGTTTAAGTCAAGAATCTAGGAAGGAGGATAACAGCTACTTCTTAAGGCTGTGATTACGTTTACCACAGTAGGAAACCTTCACGGTTATGTTAAGTGACAGTTTTTCGTTGAGTGGAAGTCAAGTGTTACAATTGAGGTTGAATGAATTTTAAACAAGGCGAGATATAGGACTCATAATATTGTTACCAGTGTGCTCCGCGAATATCTACTCCGTAATGTCAATGGCGTATCATTCTGATCTTAAAATAAATATCAATTCTTTGGAATTTTAAAATTAATTAATAATAAATGTTTTATATTGCCTTTAAACATAACAGAGAAACGTCTATTTGGAACTATCATCTACTTACAGACAAAATTGAATTGTAATTAATAAAATGGTAACAGTGGTAACTTTAGTGCCTTGCTAAGCACAAATGTGGTATCTGACAATTTTGTCAAAATTGAGTTGAGCACAAATTGGCATTAAATTTATCTTCCTGCGTCTTACTGGTGTAAAATAGGGTATATATACTTTTTTTCTAATAAGTGAGTTTACAAATCTGTAAAGTTGTAACTGCTTTTTAAATAGGAAATATTCATTCTATCACATTTATAATTTAAAAAATGAATTCACCTATAAAAAAAATAGTATAACATGCAGGGCAACAATTTAAAAATCCAAACTGAATTTTCTCTATTTTCATCTAAATGCAGATATTTTTATCGTTTTTTTTTTTTTACTTCTGTGCGAGTGTGCAATTTAATATTATATACAAATATTTCAATGTACGAAAAATAAAATAAATAATTCAAAGCAATAGTAAGTAAAAATATCACATTTTCACTAAAAAAACAATGAAAATCTAGAACACCACAAGATTTATACCAAAATTAAATTTAAAAGTACAACTACGTCAAACTCCATAATCTGCATGCATCTCATTCTTCTTAGTTCCATAAAAAGTGCGCATTTGCACCGTCCTATTTTCTCTCACAACTTTTACTCTACCATTAATAGTTAATGTATATACACTTCTTTACACTTCCATACACACTATAATGCACTCGGTGCAATAAAAATGAAAATACCATCCTCCAGAGGTACTAAACTGTCTAGATTATGTAGTTAATGAACACTACAGATAATCACATCAAGTAAAGATAATGTAGCCTCACATATTCCACGAACAAACTTAATTAGTCGTCTTTAGAGCAGCAAAGAATTAAAAAGTATGCAGCTTTTATAGTTTTAATTTCATGTATACATTTAACGTATACTTCGTAAGATTAAGTTCACACTTTTTGTTCATAGTTTTATTCGAGAAAGGAATTTTAATGAAAAGATTACAATCTCATTCTGTTTTTTTACAAAACTCCAAACACATATTATATAATATATAATATGTGTAACTGTACATAATATTATTATGTAGATCAGTGATGTTAAACACGTGGTCTGCGGCTCAAAACTTGCAGTTGATTATTTTATTAAAATAATAAAAATATAAATAATATAAATAATTTTTCTCAGGATGCTAAATTTTTATACAATTTTTTTGTTAATTTCTTTTACTGTTAAATTTGTTGTAGCTTTTTATAGTATATATATACATTTTTTGTTAATTTTTGTAAATTAATTAAAGAAAATATAAATGTTTTGAGACCTTTTTTCGAGGGGGCGGACTCACTTAGACTGAATTTGATCACCCGCGTTATAAATGTGTTTTACACATATACATTAGAAAAGTTAATTTTTTGAGTTCTAGTTTCTAACTCCCTGAGTAGGTTTATTAAAATAAAAAATTAATGTCTTGCCTTTGGTAGGGCATATCACAAAATATTTATCATTAGCGACAAACTCGTCTTCGTTTTTCACGCATTAGCAACTAATAAAAAATAAATAAATCTTAATAAATTATTTTAACGTAAAATATTTTTTTCAGTAAGAAAAACATAAATACTGAAAATATTGTCAAAAATATCAATTCACTTTTGTCTATACTCAGTGGTTATTGGTGAAAAAAAACCTACAAAATTCGTTTTTCATCAAAAATTGTATATTTACAGTGTAATCATGGCTTTAAAAAATTCAATTATTAATCATAACTAAAAAAATTATAAGAAAATTCATTTCTTACATTGATTCAAAATAAATAAGAAAAAAATTAATGTTGGCAAAATTGAGCATCAAAAATAATTTATCTGTCAATAATTCGTAGTAACTAATGTTACTTTGTCATTACTGTATATATTTTCAAAAAACATTTAAAGTTTTCAAATAAGACATTACATTCTTTTACCACATAATATTAACGATGACAGTAATGAAATAAAATGTATTTTTTTTGTAATAATTTAAATTGATAACGATAACTAACAAAAATGAAAAACTTAAACGCGTAGTAGGTTCTTTTATTAAAAATGACTGAAATAATGTAAAAAAAGAAAGCGTGGGCAGTGATTATATCACACAGAGTTATTATCATGCTTTGTTTTAATTATATTCGTTTTTTACTAAAGTACATATATAATAATATTAAAAGGTCTACAGTAAGGTTTTAAGTAAGGTTATACATTATTTCAAACATAATTTAAAATACTGCATTATATTTTCTGTAAGCATTGAAAGCGATTTTTTGTCAATTAATTCATAAAATACGTAACATTAATTTTTATTGAACATCTACACTAAAAGGTTTATAAACGTATAAGAATATGTCATCATACAATTTCTGAGAAAATGAATAAACTAATATAGATATTGTTTATAATCTAATAATAAGAAACAAAAGTGAACAATCATACTTTTAATCAAATCATTTGGTTGAAAAGATTTGTAACAAAATGGAATTTAAATACGCAACGTACTTATTACATTTAAATGATTTTAAATGTCATCATTTTATATGTAAAATTTTGTATAACTTCTCTTTATAAAGTATTCCCTGTGAAGTCAAATCCTTCCTAAGGACAATGTCCTTCTTAAAAGGATTACTGTTCCATATAACGGTGATACCATAAGCTCGAGCAACTTTAATATGTGGTTGTCAGTGGGCCCGTCATTCTATTCATATGGAAATATAAATCCAAATTCTCTTCATTTATACACCGAGTTAATTCCTTACAAAAGACCCATGAAGAGGTAAATTGTATTTGGTTATGAAATTTACGTTTCGACGCCATTTCATTCATTACTAGTCCACCACCTACCCACCCACTCATTTAAAAAAGAACTGAAATAATTTAAATATTTTTTAACCTCGTCAGTCTTAGATTTCATTTCTTTACGGTATTTTTTTCTTTTTGTTTCATTCTTCAAAAGCATTGCAGATTTCTGAAACATATTCAAAAAATTCTGCAGAAAATATATAAGTAATGGTTGTTACATAAATTATTTTTTTACATCACTTAACTAATTACAGTTTAGGAACCGCTGATATAATAAAAAATATTTAGTATAAAATGTAAAATATGTTACTGAAAAGATAATTATGGAAACATATGTATATTTATATAATTGTTTTCCTTATGTTAATAAACAGATGTATCTAATCCAGTTTTGGTTATACATATATCCATCGGATGTCCGAATGGCGTCAAATCAATTTAAATACCATTAAATTGCATAAGGAGAGATTGCTATGTTTTGTCAATTCTTCTTTTTAGAGTTTTAATTTTGTATTAATATATTTTATCTTTTGAAACCCCGGAAGTCTCTTTTAGATAACTTTTAAAATAGATTTAATTACCTCTGGTACTTTTGTACACATATCGCCAGCATTTTGACAATACCTGTTAACTGGCTTTTTTAAACGAGTTTTTTATTCATTTCATATCATAATAATACTGTGCACATATTGTGAGTGACATACCATACTAGATATGCAGTTAGCAGGCATTATCATAATGCGGGCGACATCCTATATTACTCGGAAAATCATGTAAGTAAAATTTTCAAGATCACAAAATTTTCCTACTTTATATTTTGTCAGTTACAACTTAAAAAAATATTATGTCTAGATAAGATAGAATAATAACAGTTCAAAGGAATTAGGTACTCCATTAACTTTTATTTAACAATGACCTCACCTGCGTACGTTCTACATCTACCGTGTGTATTTCCAGACATCATTTATAAGTAGTAATACCATTCGACATTTAAGGCACATCAAATCCTTAACACCTTCAACGCAATGCTCTATTTCACCTTCGGTAAATCCAGCACGAGTAAACCCAGCCGCAACTTCTACATATAATATTATTTTACGACGAGACATTTAAATGATGGTAAAACAGTGTTGTCACTCGGAAGGACATGGTTAGTTTCAAGTACTGCCAGTAAAGTCCATAATCCCAACCGTCTCCTCTGTGACAAGGTTCTATTACAAGGAGTGCGCAGGACAGATGTAATTACAGAGATCCCAAGATCCTGAATCGCTCTGATTATTGGGCGTATGTCGTGGAATATTACCGGGGCCCCCTCACTCGCATACTATCAATTAAGAATCGTGTATGTGTGAAGAGATGCTGATTAAGCCGTTACAGAGTTCGTTAGCGGGGATTGTACAGATATTATATGTACACTAGTTTAATTAAATTATTTTACCATGTGAGTGGTCGCCGGCCGGACGGACTGCTGTTGCCATGCAAGTTGAAACGAATATCATCGAAATAATGTTTGAGTATTGGATATTACAAACCCAGTGGTCAAATAAGCAATTTCATTTCAAACTTGCAACAGCAATTACGATTAATTAAATTTATGGTGAAATTTAGTATTAAGGCGTTCGGAGTCAACAAATCAATACGGAATTGTTTTATTTTTATAAGATATAACGCTTTTAGTATACTCAAAAGTATAAAAAATATATCTAGAGCAGTGGTTTCCAACCGTTTTAACATGCCGGACCGCCAAAAACACAAAAAATCGTTCGGACCTCCTTAAGATAGATTTTTTTTATGAAAACTTTTATATATTATACAAAATTTACAATAATTAAGAAGGAAAAATAACCCTTTTACTTAAGATCGAATATGTTTTAGTAACTTTTAATGTTTTGTATTGTTATCGTTAACAAGTAAAGATCTTTCTCAATTTAATAAATGCATCTTGAAATACAATGAAAACCTCAATAAAGGTTTAATCAGTTTTTGAGCTTATGGCAGCGATTCTCAACCTGTGGGGTGCGCCCCCCTAGGCAGGCGTGGTAAAACTAAATGGGGGGCGCGAGCATATCGAGAAAAAATATTATTAAAACATTTATTTAATTTACTGAAAGAAAATAAATAAAATACATTCTGACATAATAAAAAATGAAAAACACGTTTACATTTACACTGATTTAATACTTTTACTTAAAAATAGGATTGTATCAGTAGGTACTGCACAATGTATTTAATAATTAACTTATCAATATTAAATTAAAAACAAGATTTATAATTATTAGTGACTCCCTTGGGCCTGTTTTGCAGAGCAAAGTTTTTCGAAAAAAGTTGTAATAAAATTAATGTATGAGAGGGGGGGGGTGAGAATTGTGATTGAAAATTGGATCGCAAATACTAAAAGGTTGAGAAACGCTGGCTTATGGCACAGTTTTGAGTAGATCTTATTTTCTCTTTAAAATTAATGAAACTAGGGTATTCTAAATAAATTTTTCTTTTAATTTTTTTTCTCCACCCTAATCGACATTTAATGTGTATAATAACTAATATAGAAATAAACATACAAGTAATTTTGGCATCTCTTAGACATCTTAAACTATGGTATGGTAATTTATGTTTCATAATAATTTTTAAAATATTAAACATGAAAAATTTCAATGGAAACTGCCAGAAACTCTTATACGATGTTGTTATAGGTACAAAGTATCTGCAAAATTGGGCATATTTCCAAAACCACTGATTCCAATTGGCACTCGCTGAGTCGTACATTTTCCAAAAAAATTCAAATCGCTGCATTTTTACAGAAGTAATCACACACACACATACAGCCGCACATACGGAAACCCCACTCTTCTTTACGTTTTGAAGGTAGTACCATGGTCCACACATCTTATCAAGAGCCTCCAGACCAAGGTTTTCGGCGAACCCCCTTCTGCTAAAAAACGTAGGGTATTTTTTTACGATAACAAAAAAAAACCTTATTGACTCGCCATGCCTGAATCCTTTTAATTAAAAGCTAGAATCCTTTCAGTCCTCCTCCCTGAGAGTCATGGGTAGTACCTACAATCAAAATCTGACCTTGTTTCAGACACTATTCGTCGGTATTACAATACTTCCACTTCCTTCGGAATAAGGAAGTAATAGTATACATATAACAAAATACAACCCATTCCACAGCGCTAAATGCAGAGTAAATACCTGAACCGCAGATTTAGTTAACAATAATATGTTTAGATGTTTAATTAAATTATTTCACCAGACAATGCTACGTTACAATTATATGCCAGTGACCGCGGACAGGTAAACATGTACCCAGTTCGCCCAGAGCATGTTGTGCGAGAGAAAATTTAATTTAAAATTGATTTAATGCTGTTCGGTAAATAGTCACTAATGGGTAAGTACAATGCTTAGGTGGCCACAAAATGGACATGCGAGATACGCTACTGTATTTATAGCTCGGTGAGTTTTGTATGTAATATTGGATTTATTTCGAAAACATTAGTAGGGGAAAATGTTGTACCTCGAGTTTGTTCTTATAATCTATCTAGTAGGGTTTTAGTACTTTTTACATTATCATAGTTTATACAGTTGGTAATACAAAGTTCACTATATGTTAGAAAAAGATTAATATTGCGCGACTCGTGTAATTTCTCGAATAAGTCCAATTTTTGTTAATAACTAAAAAAAGATTCTATGAAGCTTTATTCAAAATCTTGAAATGTAAAATATAAAATAAAATAAATATAAATAGCTCATAGGTGGTGAATCATTTCAGGTTTTTGAATGGAGCTTCTTATAATCTTTTTTCAGTAATTTACAAAATTTCGTCTTACTCTTGATATTTTTTAATTTTCCGAGAAATATCTTTCAATCAAATTTTTAGTTTTATTCAGCTCTAAGTAAGTAATTATCAATAATAATTCAATAAACTGACTTGATTTACTAATACTACACATATTTTCGTTAAATACATAACCTTACTTTACAAAATTGATAAAAGTTTTAAAAGGACCAGGTTTTTATAACTTTTAAAACAAAATTAATAGCTATGGAAATCATCTTTTCAAATAATTGTTCTACATGCCACGAAATAAATTTGGCATCAAAAGAACATTATTATTATTATATTTATGTTTAGGTACTTACTCTATTTTAGTGCTAGTTACTATTTTTGAAAAAGTACGTATTATATTAAAAAATATTTTTGGTAAAAGTTGTAAAAGTACCTAAATTATTACCTATCTATAATTTGTTTTATTAATTTTTTCTTAAAAAAAAATAAAAAACGATTGTTGCTTTCTTTTACGACGATAGTATACATATGAAAAATATTTACCTACTATAATAAAACGTCCATTTTGACTTTTACAAAATAGGTAATTCCTTTTTTAAATTTGCAATTTACCTCAATTATAGAAATAATTAACCGAAAATGCATAAGTCATATATTCCGTAGTAATGCATAAAAAACACAGTTGAAATAAATTAATTTCACAAGAATGCGTTAAAAAGTAACAAACTAGTAATGAACTGCAGAAAGAGATTCTATGATTACAAGTTATGTCACTGGAAATAATGAAAACATTCCATAACAAAAATTACACTGTGACTTTTGATCATCGTTTCATTTCCCACCCAACACAACATTTTAGAGTTTATGAACATAAAATTACAAATATGTACTACATGATATAAACTTAGGTTTATGTGCTTGAAACAAGGATAGAAAGTGTATGAGAGAGTGTATAATTTTATGATTTTCTGTGTATATACAGGTTGATCTATGTCAATCTATACAAATATGAATATAAAGAAAATTCAACGAGTTATTGTTCTTTACTTTTTGGATTAGTAAGCGAGTTATCTCGCTTGTTTAATGGAAAACCAACAACAAACTGCTTGTTAAAAAATTTTGTATGTTTAGACGTTCTTTTTGATTATATTTTTCATTTTAAGTAAAAGGTTTACTTATTTACAGTTAAATTGTATTTTTAAGTAGGTACTAAATTTACTTTAATATAAATATGGATTAGTCAGACTAATGTCCGGTATTATAAAGAAGCAAACAAAAAGGATACCGCAAAAAATCAATCTAAATTAAAGTACAGTCAAATTGACTGAAAGTAAAGTATGGTGTAGCTCGTGATTTACTTATCAAAAGTTTCCATGGGACAAAAGGTTCGAAAAGGATCAATTTTTTAAGTTAATTAGGGTCAAAGCAATCGGCAATAAACGGTAATATAATATTTTTTTGTTTTACATATTTTAATAAAATTATTATATATCGGTTTGTTAAATACAACCCCCCCATATTTTTATATATACTTCGATGCACATTTTTCCGTACAAGTATACCTATACTTGTTAAAAAAAATTCATATGCTATACATATTTTCATCTTAGTAAAACCATACAAATTTATTTATGATACCAGATCATAGTTTAAATTCATAGTAGAGGAATATTAACCAGTTTTATTTACTCTACGTATCAGCATCGTATAAGTTTACGAATATAGCTCTGAAAAGTTTTATTGAGAATTATTCCATGATGCTAGTACTTTTTCCTGAGCTTTATAGCTCAGTATCGTAAGCTGATGTAAAAATACCAATTCACCACGTATATAATATACATAACGTATAAATATATGGAGGCAAAACATTTTATTGATCGGGTAATATAACAATACGAAACTTGTGCCAAAACATACATTGCAACTTCAAATGGATATGTATCCTGAAACAGGGTTGTAATACTATCCATCTTTGTGCTTTATATTTGTGTTTGCTTCATAGTAGTCTGTAATAGTTAAGTTTAATATTTTCAGTTAATATTCAATGCAGTGGTTCTTAACTAGTGTTCCCTAGCTTGTAACTAAGTAACAGGAAAAAACTAGTCCGTTAACTGTTAATATTTAAAATTAGTTCGTTAAATAATATTACAACAGATTCGAAAATATTAAGACAAACGTTCATTTCATTAATTAATTTTGAACCAAGTTTAAAATATTTAAATACTAAAATTAGGAATATCAAATATTTATTGCGATAAAATTGACCTATACAATTTTCAATAGATTACATAATAATTTAATATGATATATATGATAAACGAAGAGTGTTTCAAAATATGTCTTTGTTTGGTACATGGAGAAATGATTTAAATATTATAATAATCAAATGGGAGAAATCTACTAAGTTTGTGATATGCGAATTTCAATGAAAATAGGACGTCCACTTCTGCATTTCACTGTACACTATAATAATAGTTGAAGTTTCAGAAAAAAGTTTTTAAAAATAGAATAATTTTCATGTAATAAATGGATAGTTTATTAGTATAAACTAACAATTCATATCCTGGAGCAAGGTAAAATTTAAATCGCATTACTGTAATTACAATATTGCTATATATCACTTTAATCAGGACAGTAGTTGTTATTTAATTATGTTATAGAATGTAAATACGTCTCCCTAATTGTCATGTGCCCGTATTTGAATTGCAGATAGCCATAATTACCCTATAACATACATACCTTGTACTGGTAACTAATACGTATTCACAAATCGCAAATACCATCAACAAGTTTCAAGTACGAGTTTCTGTTTTGGTTGTTTTTACTTTTAGATTTATTAGAAATGTCTAATTAGATTTCCTTTTGAATGTTTGTATAATATGTTTTAAACCAGCTGCTATTTATTACTATTATACAATGAGTGTTGTATTGTACATATTCTTTCAAGGACTTGAAAATTGTTCATTCTTGATATATACAGAATGTTCCAACTTTGAATAATCAGGACACTTTTTAACAAATAGTTTTTTTTGCTCTTGATAGATATGATTATTTTGTGGCATTTACAGGATTGGAAGCAAAATTAACTGTATTTTTCAAATTCTTCTATTTTCTACTAAAAACAACTGAATTTGATATTTTATCATCAATTCATAAAATCAAAATAAAGAGATCGAGTTTTAGAAAAAAAATGTTAAAATTAAAAAAAAAAACTCCATTAGTGACCTCGGGAAGACCTTGAAAAGCATCGTTAAGGTCAATCATTTAAGAAAATAATTGAATGTCTCTAGATTCTAGAGAATAAAAATGATTATATTTTGATCCTTTTTGTTTAAAGTTGATCCTACTGCCAGTCCTGTTAAGCGTCATAAAAATATTCTCATATTTATTCTGTTTCGTTATATTAGTTTTACTGATGATGGGTAATATAAAAATATTGAAACACAACGTTTATGGCATCAAAAATTATAATCAGACCAATTTATTTTTAGTACCTACATCAAGTTAGAGCTGGAATTCACAGATAATTAGTTCATACAAAATTGATTCTTTAAATCGATATCGTGTGTTTTCAATATCAACGGTCAGAGGGTTAGCTAGACCTATGTCGAGAGGTATTAAACAAAGATTATTTTAGTGTAGCAGAAATAATAAAACGTTACAATATTTGTCCCTTAATAAATTTAAATAACAAAATAAAAACAGACTATTTAAAATTCTCTATGTAAAATTATAAGATTATGTTTGATAATTGTATTCATCTCGCTATAACACTGCTTTTAGTATCAACAAATTAAATAATAAATAATAAAACGCCCAAGTTACGCACATGATAGGGTTCCGTAGTCATTCTCACTACGATTTATAAAAAAGAGTTATTTTAAAATTTTTCATAAACTGTTCTTGGTACAGTGTTCGTTATATTTTTCATTGAAAGTATTAATTAATTAAAAGCTACATTCTGGAATTTTTTTAGATTTTTTGTATTGATAGTTTAAAAATTAGAGGAGGAGAGCGTACTAATAACCACATCAAAAAGCAAATATATCGTGACTGAAACAAACTGTTTCAAATTCTCTATGTACAATATTATAAGATTATTTTTGCACATTGTATTCACCTTACTGTGCCACTGCTTTTCAATGCCGATAGTATCAATAAATCGAAACTAAACAACGATCTATCATGTATCAATTATACATCAAAACAATATACACACACATCGCTTACACAATGCGTCTGCACAATTCAATTGGTAGAAATTAATTGATAATTTGCCATAAGTTATCGATTTTAATGTCATGTACAGTGATTGGCCAATGACCATCCTTGGCTACAAGCACACACCGCGGTAGTCTTTTAACTTACCGGAAATATGATTCAGGTTGGTTTATTTTAAAACTGAAAATATATCTACCTCTATAAAAAGAAGTTCTATATTTATACTAAACCGATTTTAATGCCGTTTTCACCAATAGTTAGATAATTTTTCATAACAGGTTTTTAGTTATTAATTTTTTATGAAAATCTACGATTAAACATTCAAAGACTAAATCATGTTTTATCTGCTACGCAAAATATATTTCTAGGCCTCTCTCCTGATGTGTTTTTGAATAAATCCAGCCCACGCTAGAAAGATGCGAATTTATAAGTATGAGGCCCCAAACTCTCCTTTTACAGACTCTACACCCAGAATTCAAAAATCATTTCCTGCATGATTTAAACGAATACGCGTTGAATGTTTAGAGACTGCTGTAATAGCGCGACGTTCTTCTGGAGTTGACTATTTCACACGTTTTATTTGGGGCCCAAGCGGCCGGTGTAAATGTGAATAATATCGCCGACTACGAACTGTAATTACGCTAGCGCGGGCGGTAACACGACTTACATTTTATGATCCTTGTGCTTAATGAATATTAATACCGTTATGGCCAGTGGCGGTATATGTGAATAAATACTGGGGTGACAGATAAATTTAATAGTTAAGAATTTATGGTATTTTATAAAAGCAAAAGTTCACAAATTCATGGAGATGATTTTTTAGCGAGTCCTTTCGGTTTACGACCATAACCCTATTTATCTTATAATCAGTTTATCGTCCGTCTGTACGTCACAGCTAGAAACTTCTTCTTCTTATTCATGCATGTTTTCCACTAGATTAGGTTATTTGAAGGCAGCGTGTGTTTAGTAGTTTAAGGGTCGCCCAGACTATCGTGTCGGTCTCGGTCCAATCACACTCCGATATACAGTATTACTATACTGAATATTTGACTGGAGCGAGACCGGCTCGATACACAAAAAATCCATTTGAGTCAAGAAATCATTGTTTTATATATAACGAAAGCAATAATTTTTTGGCCCAAGTTATCGTTTCTATCAGTGTAGTCTGGATCGACCCTAAGTGTAAGTGATGGAAAACACAGAAATACAAGAAAGAATGAGAGATTGCTAATGGACCGGCCATAAACAAGAAACTTGATTTTTTTACTAAATATGAAAAATTATGACCCTCAAATTAGGATGTAAAACTTTGTTGATACCCAGGCATGTAGAATATTCAATAATATTTATATGTGGGTCCCTATCAGTAAGATTCGTCTCTATTAATTTATAATTCAAAAATGCCGCTGGTAAGTGACTCGAAACAGTAATTTAATTATATTCCCCTTGCTCTATCTCGGCTCAAGAATTTAAAAAAATCATGATAACATAAATTTTGTGATACTATCAACAACAAAAACTGAGGTCAATAAGAATATTTTGGAGAAATTAATAAAAAATAATTTTTTAAAGTAAAATAGCAAAAAAAATTGTCTTCCAACTATTTTTTAACCGTAACTAGTTAAACAAATGTCAAAGTGACTGCCCCATCCTTTTCCTTAAATCCAACACTTATTTTACATTAATTAAAATTATACAGGTGTCCCGTAAGTCATGACTTATATTATTATTTTTATCATATTGAAGGTACAACAACGAACACTATGATCAGATTAAGTAATAAATTTTAGACTATTACTTTCCCAATGGGTCCTAACTTAAGAGATAGTACAGCCTTTCAAATATAATACTGTACAATACAATATAGTACGTATTTATCACCGTAGGTACATACATTTATCATCTAAAGACAGGAGACATTTATTATTAATCACTTTAAGGTGTTAGGGTTACACAGTTGACGCCACTGTTCGAAGTTTGCAAATATTTATCTTGCAGTGTGTGTTTGCAATATGAACTATAGACCCTCGTGTTTCTGTATATGGGCTACCACTGGCCGCTATGTCTGTATAACGTAGCGTTTATTATTTATAAATAACAGTCGTCAAACTTTGCTCGCCGTGGACACTGCTCGATGCTTGTTTGTTTATTGACGTTTTGTTTTACTATATTAGCACCAATCATGACGGTGTTTTGCTTGTTTTGAGGTTTTTGTGATTTTTTTAAAATTAACTCAAAGTGAGTTACGGATCAGTATAGTTTTTTTGTGAAATTTTTTATTATTAAAATATTAGTTTGAAACATTTTATTTACTATCCATCACCTAAAACTACACGTAATTATTTTTAATTCATTATATGTTACTCTCATAAGTCACTTTGTGGTTTTAGATAAATATTTCATAAAGTTAATCTCAATAATTATAGCATTTTTAACACACTTTATAATTCATATGTTCAACTGATACAAACTGGTGAGTATTTTATTTGTAAAACATTGTTTTTTACTAAGAGCATACTGGCTCCATTCAACCATGGTCTAATTAATTATTGATTGATATTAAAAATTGATAACACATAAATTATATTATATCAAGAAAAAATCCCTGAGTGGTTGATGCATCAACGCCCAGTCCAAATCCATAGATATAATATAGAATAGAATCATACAATTTTAGAGGTGTCTTCCTTTATGACGTAAGCACCCACTAAGAGATTATTTTTTTCAAAATTCAACCTCTATGGGGAGGGAGGATATTAAATTTTTTTATACGTTTATCTGCATAAAGTTTATAAAAATTATAAGGAAGAATTTCAGAGACAAATTATTCTATTAAAATAAAAATCGTTAGTATTAATAAAAAAGAATAGATCGTGGGCGATGCCGCAGCTTCTCAAGATATTAAATATAAACTATTTCTTGGTATAATTTGTGGGTGGCTGTAGCTCCTTCATCTTGAATATTTTAACATACATAAATAATTAATTATATTGCTATAAATAACTTATTCGGTCAAATTGCTCACTACTGCTGACTCACTGAGTATTGAATAGATGTAAATAGAAAAACGTATATACATTTTATATTCCTATGTACATAAATATTTTAAAAACGTTTTAAATTATAGTATCTAAATACAAACATACAAACATCAAAAATTTATATGCGGACTTTTTAATAATTTGACTTTTAAACGATGAATTAAACGAAACATTTTTATGCATTCAGTAAAATATGAAATTTTATATACCCATTCTTTAATTTGAATTTGATGTTTGCAGAGAAATTGTTCCAGTGAAATAATTAACTTCGTAAGTTAAAAACTGAAATTTATTTGTCTTTACCTTATGAGAAATATAAAATTTATTCCGAAGTCATTCTTCTCTGGTGTTTTATATAAATTTTAGAAATTTTATGAAATAATTTATTGCATGAAAGTAAGCTTTAACTGCGAGCTATTTTTCATGAACACAGAACAGCTTGCTTTTATAATGGACTATATTTTTCAGCATCATAAAGTTTTTAAGCCTAGGATTCTGTAATTATCCGTCACGATACAAAAAAAAATTAATTGCCTTCCTCAATCGATAAAATTTAATTCATTGTACGGAAAAGTCTGAGATCTTTTCTCATCAACTTCTTTGTTCTAGGAGAAAGAATTCTTTATTCAACTGAGATTTTTGTTCACTACTGGAGTTAACTTACACGATCTAGTTCTTATGTGAATTGTAATTGGCTGTAGAGTATTTATGTTCAACAATAAGAAATACCCTTTAGAAGTTATAAACGCTTAAAGCTATCAAAGGTGATTATTAACTTTTGGGTGTAAGCCGAGACATTTTGGACTTTATGCAAATCCTACCCCGTATCTTAATTAATTTCACTATACTTTAAATATACCTATGTATACTAAATTATAGAGAGAGAAAGTTTTTGAATGTTTTTCCGATGTTATCTAACTACTGAACCGATTTTGATTAAACCTACACCAACATGTTTCTTGAAATCTCATAAATGCTATATATATACATACATATATTGCACAATAAATTAATTAACTGCGGAAGTAAAAAAAAACGCTTAGACTATTTACCGCGGGTTTCTTAATAGTCAAACAAACTTAAGATTATTAATAACTTTTAAACATCGGTCTAAACTCTAAACCGTAACTTCCAAATTCAAATGTCTTGAAATCTTCACAATTAATATATTTTTTTAATATGTATACAATGTATTATTTACAAACAAAACACCTTTATAACTTGATTTCTGAAACATTCTTTATTAATCAATTACATAATAAGATTTCAAAACTACATTTTTATTTAGAAAATCTGCCCGTGTGAAACTAGACATGATTCTGAACAATGTTTCCGCTGTTGAATTTCATGTCACTCTCCACGGCTCGGTCTAATTTACAACGAAGTCGGGACTTAGTTTGAAAAAGAACAAGACGGGTTTTAATAAAGGTGAATTATTGTTCTTTTACCTTGTACAGGTGCACCCTTCGTCAGCAGCCGAGTTTTAAAAATGAGAAATGTAAACAGCATATGAGCTTTTTGCATAATTTCTGCTGTTTAATCATTTTAAGTAGCTTAAGTATCACTTACATCGTATAGATTGTCTTTTCATTATTAAATTCCATTATAGAACATAGTTTTAGATTTTTATCTCCTGAATGCTACATGCTACAACATTTTTAGCAATGTCTTACAGTATTATATATATTTTTAATGATTAATCATTATACTGAAAAGCTTTTGTAAACAAAAATAATAATTCTAACCTAAATATGACATGTAATGTTTCTCAAACATATCGTATAAGAAGGGTTAAATCAAGGGTAATGTAGATGTCAATGATAGGAAAACGTTAAATATCAGCTTTAAATGCATTAATAATCTATAATAGGATAATAACAAAAACTAACGTCCACACGTGGCAACGCATGAACATTATCCTGTTTTGGAATGCAGTAGTTGCTAATAAAAAATGTTTCTATGCGATAACGCCAGTAGCAAGTAATATTTTTGCATGAAACGTAATTATTTACAGTATAAAATTTAGATACTGAACATAGGGAAATCAATGTTACTCCAGATACATGCAATTATTTGCTCTTCTATAAATATTACGACAAATTAAAAAAAAAAAAAAATTGAAATCATTTTTTTTTTTTCGTAAATTAGATATCATCAAAAAATTTCAAAAAAACAATTTTTTGAGCTGTTGAAGTGATATACGTAGATATTATATGATATACTAGAGAGCAGAAAGAAATGTTATATTAATATATGTGTCACAGTATTCTCCTATTTTCAAAACACATTTTCTACTCTCTACTTTGCTAAATAGCATAATATTTACTCGGCATTATCATCAAATTTACCACCTAATAACTCGCAAAATTAATAAAATACATATTTGCAGTTGATCTACTTAATTTTTACATAGTTTGAATCCAAAAAAAATTAAAACTGCATCAAATAAAGTACCGTTTTAGTCAGCAAAAACAATTAATATATTCTAAGCGTCATACATATTAAATAACAAGTTAAAATCTCGTTTTCAAAAATATCATAATCCAGATACAATAAATTCTTAAGACATAAATATGTCCTATAAAAACCACCTACTTAACATCATAAATGTTTTAAAATTCATATAAATCAAATAAAGATTAAAAAATCTACCCCCAGAAAACTAAAAATACTAAAACAATGAAATAAAATAGCGATAATCTTGTTTACCTGTAGTTGGACACTCGCAGAAACTCAGTAAACTTTTTAAACTATTTATATGATTTCAGTGTCATAGCAAACAACAGTGGCATACATATATAAATTTTTAAAAGACTGCTTGACTTGGAATGCTTTCAGAAAGCTACTAACTCTAGTTGGCTATGAAACATTACCTTGTTTACCTATCGACTGGCATTCTTAAGCTTTATCAGCTCGCGTAGTGACCTGCGTTTTATAAAAACATTAATATTTTTTTCTAATTTTATATTTTATATTTTATCAACATCGTTCGTAATTTTAACATAAATATGTAACAGATGATCATAAAATAAATTTCAAAAAATTGTCCAAATTTTCAAAAAGTTATCTTGTGATCTCGGCACCATTATTCCTACATTTTTTCAATTTTTCCCTATTACTTTCAGAGATATAATTCCTTGAATTGAATTTAAAAAATTGATAACCCATTTACTCCCTCAAAAAGCGCCAAAAAAATAAAATTTTATTTTTATAACTCAGATCTATTATTGGTCCATCATTTACAATAATTGTGCCAAATCTCACCTCTCTAGGTCAAAAGGTTCAGCAGCTAGAAAGCTCTGACAGACATACAGACATACCAAAAGTGTTCCTTTTTCCGATTTAACTTAATTAAAAATGACATAAACAGTAAGAACTTAAAATACAAATTTAATCTTAGCTTCTGGGTATAAACTACGTCGATTTGGTCTAATTATCGGCCAACGTTTCGTCACACATTGCAGTGGACATCTTTAGGGCTCTTTTAAAAGTTTTTATACAAGTTTTAGAAGACTCCTGAAGATGTCCACTGCAATATGTGACAAAACATTGGCCGATAACACGACCAAGTCGACGCGGTATGGATCTTGGCTTCTGGGTATAAACCCAGAAGCCAAGATCCATACCAAAATCTCCACGAAAGCCTCAAGGCTTGTATAAAATACAAATTAGTAAAAAAAAAATATGACTTTTAAGTATATTTAAGTTAATATTTAAATAAGGTACTAATAAAATGCTATATATACAAATTCTGGTATTTTAAACCAACTTAGAACAATACTAATTATATAATATCGCCTTTGTTTAAAAATTTGTTTATGTAAAGAAAAGGGTAAATAATATAAGTACCTAATAAACGTATGATAATTAAAATAATCAAAAACTATAGGTAAATGTACATTTTTATAAAGCACGGATCTGTATAACCACGGATAGATATCAGTACTTGAATTGAAAGACAAACGACTCGAATGAACGTTATTTTCGTAGGAGCAACGCAACCGAGAGCTATAATTTTCGTTTATTCACAGGAATTACCAACTGAAGAGCTTATTTACAATATTAATGGTCTATTCTACAAAATAATGCACAGGTTGTACGTTATTATTCCCCAGTATAAGATATAACTAAATGATTCAATATAAAATATCGGCTCATCTAATTTTATCTCTCTCATGTACTCATGTTTTTGTATAAAAATATAATCTACTATTATTCTGACAATAAATAATATTACTTTGTTTTCATCCTTTTTGAAAACTTAACAAAGAACACTTTTAAATGTAAAGATATATTTATTACCTGGGCAAAAAATAACCCTAACTAAATCAATAATATAATATTATTAGCTATAATTTACTGAACATTGTTAATTTAAAATTACATATATTTTATAAATTATTTTAATAATGTATACAGATTAAAACATCAATTTAAAAATTCAGGATAGGTGTTAAATTAAAATATTTTAATACCCTGTGATTAGATATAAAGTAAACATAATTAGTTATCAATATTTAAATAATTAATAATAATAGTGATAATGGCCTTTTATAAAAAATGTTAAATATTTTTAATTATAAATATATTCAAAGGATAGTAAATAATATTTATTCATAAACATGCAACATACAACATATGAGATACATATGTATTTGTATAGTGTACATGTACAATAAACAATAATTTGAATTGAAGATTCATCTGTACTCTGTACAAACGCTATGAGCTCCCAGTTAATTTATCAACCTGGTATTTAGCAAACTTCAATTACTAGAAGTGATGAGAAGCGATTCATTTCACATAAATTAATTTTACTTGACGTATTTTTAACACATAATACATCAAAGGTGCAATTATAATTATCGGTGCTTTTATGGATGTCACAGTAATGAGATTTGCACTCAGAATTAATAATTAGAATTAAAACAAAACAGAATATTTCTGTAATGTTTATTAGAATGATTGACATAAGTAAAAAAATCACACACAGAATCTTCAGCTGTTATTGTATGAGAATCATTTTATTTCCATGTTTCCAAGAAAATTGAAGTAATAGTACCTAAGTTTGTATAACTTATTTGCACATAATAATTACGAATTTCAATTTTTTTTCCAATATTAAAAGTTCGACTACTTTAAGGGTTGCACACCCCCTACTGATGAACAGACAAAGCTGTAACTCTTTGAGCTTTGAAATAAAGCCGCATTAATGATTTCTCTGAATTTTTATATTAATTTGACAATTTTTAACAAAACTGTATTACATTGAAAAAGTATCCCACTAATTGTGACAAGCAGTGTATAAAAATAACTTATGTAATTATTGCTTCCTCGCAATATCGAAGATACGAGAAGCTATGTGATCGTTTCAGATTGAGACAAAAAAAAAGTTTTCCAATTTCAAAATTTTAAATTTATTTATCCGTTTCACGTCAAGACAAACACTTTTCGTTCCATGTCTGTCTGTCTGTCCGTGTGTCCGTCCGTCCGTCCGTCTGTCCCCTGAATCCTTGTCACACGCATAACTCATGAACCACTGAACCGATATTATTGAAACTTGGTCAGATGGTTGGGTTTGGTTTGAGGACGGTCCCATTTCAAAATCATCAAAATCGTGTGTAAGGGGGAGGGGTGACACCCCAAAATATTTATTTTTTCAAGATATTTCAAGAACGACACATGTTACGAGAAAATTGTATAGAATATTTTTTGTAGAGAATTAAATTTCCTATAATATGGGTCTACTACGTTATAAAATATTCCCTTATAAAGATTTATCTAAATTAATTTTAAAAATTCGTGTTTTGTTTTTCTAAATTGATATTTGATTGGATATATTAAGTGTCATTTTGACGTTTTAAATGTCACTTTGGCGTTTTAAATGTCATTTTGACATTTGCATAAATTTAGATTTAGATTGAAATTGTCAAAAAATTAAAAATATATGAAAAAATATTCAGGTGCGTTTTAAGAAAAAATTCGAACTAAGATTTTTTAGTAAAATTTGTATAAAAATTAAATGGTTAACCAATGCCAGGCAATTTATCTGAACACTATCGGTTTTAGTGAATTTAGCACGAGGAAGCACTGTGCATTTACTTGGCAGATGTTTTTTTCCTTTGAGAATGATATACATTAATACACAATATAGTAAGTACCATAACATCCGTGAATCCTATTTCCACGCCAGTGCACTGCAGCAGTAACAATGCATATTGTAATTTCGGAACCTTGTCAGATGTAGAAGTTCTGTAAGAGAAGTAAGGCGATGTATGGAGAATGGGGAATGAGAAACATTTGATTGATATTCGACATGGCCGCCCAAAGCGGAGTAAACTTTGTGTAATTTGATATTAATATTAATCTAATGAAATATATATATGTATATGAATGTGTTAATAGGTTACTCTCAATACTGTTGTTGTACATACATAGGAACAATTCACTTAATGCCCTATTAATTATATTGATGTGTTTTATTATTAATACATATAAATCTTATTAATTAGAAAATTAACAGATTTAATGGTTTATTATAAATATATGTATTCCAAGGCTGGCCCGTCGCGTCATTTTGTACGGCCCGCGGCCATATTCAAACAAATTACTTATATTTTATAACTTATTTTTAAGTATCGGGTTATTTAAAATACCTGAAACTTGTTTTATTTTCTTTACTATACTACTGGTTGAGTTTTTAAAACTTCGCGATGAAAAACTTCCCATGCGTTCATAGTCTTATACAAAACCGTAAATATCTCATATGTTTTTTTTCTGCCGAATATCAAACGAGACCAATTACAACCCTTCATATGTGACGGGAGGTGAAATATTGAAGGTTCAAAATCCTATGATAATTTGCTTAACTTTTTTATACTAATATATTTAAGGGTTGAGGGATGGAAGGTTAAAACTATTATTATAAATCGATACAAGATTTCAAAAGGAAACATATTTTCTTTGCAGTTACTGCATATATGGGTATATAAGTAGTACTATAAAAAAAATGTGACTAGAAAAAGAATTCAATAAGTACGAAATTCTTTGTAAAGCCAGATTATGAGAAAAAAAAATTAAATTATTATTTATGTGTGGGCATCAAAAAATTTTAGGTCGTCAATGCGGCCCGTGGAGCAATTTAGGTTGACCAGGCCTGATATTTAAATATGTGTCTAAAAAAATTAAAACTTACGTAAGAAGACGTATGGATATCTATCTTTTAAAAAATTTAAGAAGTGATAGAAAATAAAAACTGCAATATTTAAAATAATTTGAAAAAATACTAAATCTTCTTTCATTCAACCATCCTTTTATCTCCGGTGATAAAAAAGATAATTGTAGCATCCTTTTTATATAATAGCAAATGACCTCAAATTTCGTTTAACCTTACATTATTTTAAAATTAACACAATGCAAAAAAAGATAATGAATTTGTAAGAAAGAGTTTTGCAACAATATTATTTTTTAATTATTCTTTTTCTTCTGAATTATAAAAAGAGATGTTTCATCCTCCACTGACTTACCTGAACACAAAAACAACAAGCTTTATAAAGTGTTAAAATGTGCTACCAGAAAGCGTAGAAAACCCCCTTACTTATGTTTCTGAAATTTACTGTGATATTTTTATGGTTAATATCGATCGGGCCAAAAGCTAAAAACCGTTGCAAAAACTTGTTTTTATACCACACGAAAATATATTTTATCCGGAGTTTTTCATTTTAATATACAAACGCTTTTTCCGCAGAATGAAATGTACGTTTTTCACATGAAAACCATCGCAAATTATAATAAAAATATGTGGAAAGAATTAAACATTTTTATATAGTGGATCACAAAAACTTGTTTAATTCTTTTGATTATTCGTTATTTGCATATTGTTTCACTGACATTTTAATTATAAAGCTATATCCTGTCAGTTAAAATAATATTTAATGGAAATATCAAGAATACTAATTTGTTATTCATATTTATATTTCAATAAAATGGTTTTAAACATATTTTACAAAAGAAAAAAAAATGACGACTAATAGAAATTAAATTTCTACTGACAAGATCTGAAAGTGTATTTGAGAAGACTCAATTTGCATGGTTTGCTGTTTTTAATAAGAGTTATAAATTTAATTAGTCAAAACATATTGATAGATAAATAACTTCGAAAATCTAATAAGTTTCATTTGTTTCAGAAAATCTACTGACTACAGACTTAAACCAAGGTAAAATATATTTGTTTACTATATTTCAATCTATAGAATTTTTCTGTAAAAAAACAGTTCTATAAATGACCGATTTTTTGTTACCATAGTTGATCAGTCAATTGGTTAAATTAAGTAATTGAGAGGTATCACAGAATTTAACAAAGGATTTTGATCTGAAGCCTTCGAAATAAGTGATACTGAATACGCGAACCCTTTAAAATGCGGAACTCAGGTTGAAGATCGCCAATCTAATTTAATATCAGTATATTGTACGTTGTACGTACATATATTAATATTTGTTTATAGATTATGTAAACATTATTAACTAGATGTTAATTAAAGACGACCCAATTTTCCCCCAGTACTTTAAATAATTATATTTTCCTTTAATATATATATATATATATTACGGCGAAGAGTTCTACTCCTCCAAAAATTGCCAAAAAGAAAAAAAACAAAAGATTATTAATCAGTATGAAAAACTGTAGCGTCTTACAGAGGATTTTTTTCCGATGAAAATTAACAAAATGGTGGGCATTTCAAAATTAAATTGGGTCTTTGTTTCGACAGTTTTTTTCGTTCAAAAAAATGGGAAATTTTCAAATAAATAAAGAAGCTTCCGTACGACGTAAAAAAAATAGGAATGGCGCGAAGAATAATAAAGAATAACATGGCAAAATTTAAGACGCATATCTTAAACTCTTCGTTTAAAATTTTCCGCCATTTTTAAAAACAACATTTCGAGAAAATGCGTTTCAAATTGGCATATAAATGCACTATGAAAGGCTGTAGCAATCAAAATTTAACAGCATGTTTATAAAAGTCATTATTTTTCGATACTGCAAAAAAAATCATAAAAATTTAGAGTGGAATGGTCCCTCAATATCAAAATTAAAAATATTTGTCTATTTTCGAAACACATAACTCAAAACGATTACCAACGTTCAAGAGTAATAAGTTCAAATATAGGTAATATACATGAGTTTTTAATTTTGTTATAAATCAAATAGCCAACATCGTATTTCACGTCGTGTCTAACAAGTAGTGCAAATATCGCGGAAATACCCGAAAGAATCAACAATCATCATCTGCGATAACGTCATACGTTCCACAACAAAACAGGTTCAATAGATCACAAGCACATCCAATCAGTAGATATAAACTCGAATCGTACCGACCGTCGATTGTTATAATAATAGAAAGATAGCGGGGCTGACATTTCCGCATTTCTGCACACAATGACAATTCTTATTTTCAAGACCGATATTTGCTTTGGTTCTGACATAAAAATATTATATTCAGAATCAGAATATACCAATTCAATAAATCATATTTCCATGGGTATATTTTTCTTTATACTAATATATACGATTACTATACAATTTACTAAAATATAAATATTTGTTGATATTTGATTACTGCCATTGCGGAATCATAATCTTTTGACACTTGACTGTAAAATAGCTTATGTTATTTGATGATAATCGGCCAGAGTGTGTCAAAATGGTAGACATTTAAACTAATTATTAGTGTAATCTATTTATTAATTATTATATTATCGTAGTATCTACTTTACATTGTTTCAAATTTTACAATTCTTTATTTTATAACTTTTGTGTCATAGCAAATGTCCATCACTGTGTGCATGGGCGCCGGGAGGGGGGTTCAAGGAGGTGCACTTGCACCCCCTGGCAAAAATGAAAAAACTAAAAAATTAAGAAATACAATTTTTAATTTAAAGTTCACTCCGTAATTTTATAAATTTAGATAAGGAAAAATAAAAACTGAAGACCTTTTTTTATTTTTTTTTAACCGTGCTAAATGGAATACTAGTTTATTATTATTACAAAGCTATTATTTTTTAATTTTATTTTTTTATTTTTTTATATATGATTTAATTTAGTATATCTAGATACACCCCTCTGGAAGAAATTCAGCCGGCGCCCATGACTGTGTGCCTATTACTGGTTATACTTTGTCTATTACTGGAGAAAAAACATAAACAAAATTTAAAAAAAAACAAGCTATATTTACGGACTGGTAATTAAATTAATTAAATAAAGAGTTACTTGTTTTATTAGTAACATGAGTTCATGGGAATTACAAAAAAGAAGCCCATCAATTCTGAAACACTTGCTTTTAAAGTGACAGTACATCGTTTTAAAAGCATTTTGATAGTTTTTCAAAACTTATTCCAACTTGCCATGAAAATTACTGAACTTATTTTAATGGCACTTTTACTGTTAGAAAACAAAAAAAAACTAGAATTAGTTAACGTATATATTATAGTTACATTAGGACAGGCCCGTATTCAGAAAAATTAACTGACGATGTTTGGCCCAAATTACGTGAGAAATAAAATTTATTTTATATTGATAATAATAAATATAATAATATTTTCTAACATATTTGCACAAAAATAAAACATTTTAATGATGACAATTGTGATATAGATAAAATTGAATAATTGGGTTTGGCGCGTATTTAAAAAAATTTACAATTACTATTTTCAAATAAATTTATAGAAAAATACTAAGCAAGTAATTAATTTTAAATATTTAGGTCAGGTACGTATTAGAATATATCAAAAATGAAATGCGGGCTGGGCTGCAGAGGGTTGATAGTATAATAATAAATTAATTTTATGCAAACTACATATTTAATGTGAAAATATTGTTTCTAGTAAATATATTGATAACATAACTGTAATCGGGGTTTTAATGTTTTTATCATGATGAATAATACATAAGTATTTAAATAAATAACATACATCAGATGTATTAACCTGGCTTTAATGTAATTCATTTGAAATGAAATCCATATGTTCTACAATGTTCATATAATTATTACAAAGCCTTTAAAATGTTTATTGTAGTGTATTTATTATTTCATGTAGAGTGTTATATTAAAGTATTCGCTATAAAAATTAGCCTTTGTCTGTTTATGTTTTACATAACGCATGAAGTACGCTCCAGGACTAAAACCGAAGTTAATTAAAAATTTAAAAAAGAAAACAATTGAAATTTTCCCTACGTTAAATTTGATTTGAAATAATTTATTATTGGTTTAATTTATGAATAATAAGTCTCATATTGTGATGTACGAAGGGCTAATTAATATAAATTATTAAATTATTATTGAAATTTTTGAAAAAGTATCGCACCTTAAATCCTTATTACACCCAGTTTGTAGTCATTGTAAGTATAATGAATCTAAAGAGGTTTTTTATTCATGATTTTGTATATTGAATTTGACATAGGTACATTTATCAGCCATTCAGTTTGTTGGTAATCAGTAATACTCATACATTCATTAAAGTTTTTCATCCAGTTTGTAATTGACTTTCTATGTTGTAATAATGAGTCGTATTTTTTTCATATCAAAGCTGTCAACAGCACTGAAAATAACCTCATAGAGTAATTTTAGTTAGGTTTTAGTCTAGACCAAAATTCTAATGATGCCGAACATAACTATTAGGCGAGGAAAAAAATATCGGAGTCGGGAGAGATCGAATTTTTGAAAAAAATGTTAACTGTACAAGTTTTTGGTTAAGGTCAACTTTTATATATAAAGGCCTCTTTAAGGCCAAATTTTGTATTTTTTATTACGGTGTTTTAATTATACTTAATCTACGATAAAAAAATTAAAATACTTTTTTATTTGACATAATTTTTTGTCTGGAAGTCTTGAGTTACCCCAACTTATTAGTTTAGACTAGTTTTAATACATATTTTTTAATTATAAAATAAAATGACAGTTGTGATATTAGTGTGCTTTAGTTTTTAAAGAAGAAAATTTCACGGACATTCATAGGCAAAGTCTACACGGGAAAAAAAGAGTTTACATAGGGGAAATAAAATACTGACATAACTTATTGTTAGAAAAACAATTTAAACAAGAATATAATCTAATATAGATATATCTTTATGTCACATGGTCAGCACAGGACAAAGAGAGAGTGTTTGCGAAGACTTTGTTAATTATAAAGTTTTCAACAAGATGGCAGCACGTGCGTTCAACTGTAGCTACCACCATCTTGTCGTACTCGTTAATGTCATATGCTTCAGTTCGTTACCAGATGAAATTCAATAAAAACTTAATGTGACAGTTATATTTCATATTTTATTTTCATAAGGGCTTACACAATAAACAGCATACATACTTAAACAATAATATCTACTGACTGAGAATTATTGTTCTTAATAGTATAGTTACTAATAATCAGGGGCGCCAACTACATGGGGCTTAAGGGGCTCAAGCCCCCCAATAAATGTATGCCTTCTGCCTGTGTACTATAATAAAAGTATATGAAAAGAATACGTTACCGTCAACCAGAACCTACAGTTGATTCAGTATTGTCATGCCAAACTATTGAGAAAAATATTTTAAACAAAAAACTTTATATTAACATGTGTCCGAAATTTTTTCATAAAGAAGCTACATAGCTCTCCGAAGATTTTAGAAAATTAGTTTTTATTTAATATCTTAAGAACCTATTGTGATGCAATGAAATTTGATGAGCGGTTTAGTATTAATAAATGTTATTTATTTCCAGTATCAACTAATAATAGTTTATACCAGGGCTATATGGGGCCAGCGGGCCCGTCAACTTTTATCTATAGTATTTCTTTTATCTTTATTTTTTTACTGAGTTGCGCACTAATATAAGATTATATGACACATAACACAAATAAATATACTTTGCTTATTTGTATCCATACAAAATAAATGACTGCAGAATTTTATTTAAAAAAAAGTTCACGTTAATATACCTTCTTATAATAATAATAATATACCTCCTTAGACCTATAGCCAGTTTTACTACTGTTAAACGTACTTGCGATTAAAAAAAACGAAACTTTAAATTGCTATTTATTGATAAAGCATCTAACGTAAACTTTATGGGGGGGGGGGGGGGGGGGGTACATATATTATTATCTTATCTTATATAATGGAGGAGGGAGTCCAAAAAAATTCCCCCCCCCCAATATTTTTTACAAGTCGGCGCCCCTGGTAATAATGCGTTATGTGCAATAGTATGAAAATTAATGTACACAAATTAAAAAATACTTTTGCGTACAAAAATAAATTTTAATTTGACGAAATATTTCATGAGATATGCATTTCAGGAACAAATGTGTAATGAAGGAAAATCAAATTAATTATCTATTGGTGAATAAACAAGGTGTTTTTATAAAATATATACTTTCTTTAACAAATTACATTGGCGTTCTAACATAATTAATTATGTTATAATAATTTTTTTTACAGAATAACAAACTAAAAATAGATTTAAATATACCTTATAATAGTATATGAGATAAATATTTGTTTTAATAAAATATACTGTTTATAAAACTTCAATATGAAAATGAATATTGTTACACCTTTAGGTATATAATACACGTTATAAAAAAATAAAGTGAAAATTTCAAAGAAAATTAATTTTATTTATTTGAAAACTCTCTGTTGTACTCTAATTAAAATTCCATGCATTAGATCAAAGAGAACGTTTTTATTGCCCTACATGCAGCTATTTTTATTAATTGTCATACGACTTAAAATTCCATGTGTTTTGAACTGTAAAAAACAAAATTTTATGTTTTATTAAAAAAATCTTCAGTTAAATAACTGAAAATATTCATAGTTCTTCTATTTATGAAAAAAAAGTTCGCCTCATATCTCGAAAACTACAAGATTATGAAAATTATAAAAAATAGACAATACTAAACCCTACAGCATTTATTTGAAACATTTTTTTTAATTTCAAGTCGTCAAAGAAATATTCACTCTAGAAAATATCGGACAGATGGTTTTTAGCTAATATCTAGTAGACTATGAAACTTTTCTGGGATGTAACCTAATAAATTGGTGACTTGAATTATATAGAGGACCTCAGTTTTTGCAAATAGTAATCTCTTCACTCTCATCAAAAAAATAATTACGTACAGGGCTTCGCAAACTATAAAATTTTACAAATTACATAAATACAAACATAAAATAATTTTATGTCCTTTAGTAATTTAATGATACATTATCTGTATATGGGCAATATAAATACAATACAATGTTGATGGGTACATAATGAATATAATTAAACTTGTAATTAACTTTCACAGTACCCAGACGGTAGTTTAAAGATCATTTCATCCAATAAATTCAATTCCACATATGTGTGATATTAACGTCTAGATAAAACAATGCAGCACCGCTAATTGTCTTCGTAGTAAACAAAATATACCAAGATAAATTGAAGCTATATTAACGAAATATGTTCAACAGATCTAAACAAGCTGGTGTACAAAAAATAAAAATAAAATAGAAACCACTTAGATCTAGAGTTCTATGAAACTACTCACCATTGTTTTGATATTTTCATTAAGTTTAACTTAATAGATAAAGTTTATGCAAGAGTATTGTTGCAATTATTTCATTTTAATAAGAAAATTTTAACTGCATATTTCTATAATTATGATGAAACTGGTCATTAAGGAACGTTGTTTGAATTAAATTATTAGTTCTTACTTTTTAATCAAGTTTTGGTTTTTATGTTGAATATAAGATTAATTATCCTTCTATATATTATTTGTTAATTAGTAATTAAAGACATCACTCAAGGATCGCAAAATTATCTTTAGATGAATAGATTTTTAGTCTGAATATTATCTTTGTAAAATTTATATAAAAAAAATAACATACATCAAAGCAAAATTTTTTACAAATTTCATCTGACAAGGATTACATGAGGGATGGAGAGGTGCCCTGGGGTGATGTAAGCAGACAACGTATACGAATATGAGTTTAGTTTAGTAATGGAGTTAAGGCATCTGAGGCCGCTAGAACTACATAAGTATTTGTACTGTTTACTAAGAGAATTCTATCGTTAACAATGGATGATTAGTTTATATATCTTATTTATTAAAAAAATATGTATTTAATAAAAACTCTACGTACTATGGATCAACCTGGTAACCAGTGGTAGCACACCATACCCCTCCCTCATCGGAAGGTATTACAATTCATATTGACTGGCTGTTTATAATTGAAATTGAATGTTAGTTCTATATGTATAATACGGTATTTATCAATGCCTAACGAATTTAGTATATGTATTTATCAAACTCGTTGGTAAACTTCGTCTATTTTCTTCATAAACTAATCTAACACCGATTCATTTAAACGAATAAGTAAAAAGCATAGAAATTTGTAGAGCGTGGATTTATAGGATCGAATTCCCCACTTTAATGTGAAGTTAGCTACACAAGGGAAAATGTTTACTTATACTAAAAGAAAATTAATGAAAATAATATCTGTTTAAAACAGAGAAATTATTGTTTTCATCCGAAATATTGTTTTAATGAAAAACAATACAATTATTCTAATATTGAAATAAAATTGTTATTTATTTAACAAGACTGTTTGGTTTGTTTATTTCTATGTATTATTTGTAAAACAACTAATAAGTATTAAGAAACTAAAAAAAATTATGTACAATCTGGAAATATATTTTTAAAATATAAATATAAGGTAAAAAGTTAATCTAGAAAATGCGTTAGTGATCACAAGAGAAAAAATCGACCATAGGTCGAAAGTAGACAATATAACGACATCAAATGTCAACTTTTATAACAATCTATCGAACAAAAATTTGCGAAATGGGACCTAATAATGGAAACCCACGTCAAAATCTTGACACTTTAGTGATTTTTCCTCAACTAAAAATTTCATTAGAAAAAAAAATAAAGAGAATACATTTCTCTACAAAATACCTGGAATTCGTATTTATACAGGCTGTTCAAAACACTCCCAAAATATTCTAATACCTATTCTATTTACTTCTGAATTTATAAAAATTATACAATCACTGCTTTTTAGTAAAATTGTCTTCTTCACATTTTTAGTTGAATTGATGTTTATCGAAATTTGTTTTAAAAAACGCTATTGTGTTACAATTTCGGCCCGATAGATTTTACATACAATGTTGTTATAATATCTACATTCGATTTACCTATAGTCGGTATTTTCTGCTTTATACTAATGGTGTTCACTCACCTCTAAAAATCAACTTTGTTTCTCTTCCCTACATTTTGTTTTTATTTCCAATTTTATATTATTGTCTTGTATTTTATCACATTTATTCTCATTTCCAGAGTTCAATTACTACTCAACAAAATTAAATTGACAGTTATCTTATTATTAGTTTAGAATTTAGGCAGCTGCTATTTCCACTAGCGCTGTCAATCCCCTACTTTGAGATAATAGAATTGTTATTCTTGCACCTGTCAATTAACCTATAACAATAAATATACTACGACTCTTCATAAATCTAGATGTAGGTTTTATTACACATTAAGCTATATAGTGCAGTTTAATGCTTTAAACTTTAAAATATTATATTCAAGTAAGAACGTATAATATGAGCTTTCATAAGATCTCCAACATTTATATTTTGATGCAGTATGTAATTAAGATGGTTGTTCTAGTAATTATGAGTCAAGTGTAAGTATACATATATTAGAAAATTAATATAAGCATGAAAATGTTTGTAATTGGTTCATAGAACAACCTTCTTAAAGTAACCTATCCTCTAATTACTGAATGCATATAGAAAATAAATAAATAAATATATAAAAAACGATTTTAGGTTAAGTTTTTCAAAAACTTGAAGTTATACCAATTTCGACAGCAGATTAGATTTCAGCATGCCAAAAACCTCTGAGATCACATATTCAGGTCTCTAGAAAAAAGATGTCAAGGCATGTGTAATTGTGTATGATATGATATAATATTTTGCATGTTAATTAGATATAAAATAAAAACTCGTTGATCGACCTCTTTTTCGAGCTATGTTTTTAAGGGAATTCTCATGACGTCAAAAACTTTCGATATAGTCATATAATGATTACTTCGAAAAATGGAAAGGTTTTTTACTATTCAACTACAGACTGAAAAAAGTCTAAAAACCGAGGTTTTAAAACTAATAAACGTCCGATTAGCGAGCTTATACTGTATTCCATAATATAAGTATCATTATTTTGAATTCAGATAAAACATCATGTTTCCATATTTTAAAATATCCTATTTGAGTGGCATTAAAAGACTTAAAATTCGCTAATTCTACCCTTAACATACATATTTATATAGTTATACATATGTATCACATACACATATACTTATATTTAAAATGATAAATATGTAATTTAACACACATATATAAATTAAACGAGAAAACAAATGATTACGCTACAAACAAAACAAAATCGTTAAATAACTTCATCCCGAAAACAACGGCAACCCCGCTACGTACATACATTTCATATAATTAATGGCGGGAAATAAAAATAAGCGTGCGCATTTAAATAAATCCATCATTATAAATTACAAGTTGTACGTAAACGTAGCAGCAAAAACTATTAGCGTTTGCATTTTAGTGCTCGGTGTTCACTGAATTGCCGAAACGAAATAATTAAACGCGGCAATGTAAACAGAACGCCGCACAACGAATGGCCGAATAAAAAATAATCGAAACAACTAGCAACAGTTCTATCGACCTCGCCGGAACCCCGTTTCACACGGTATAGATTTATAACAGAAATATCGTTTATCGTATATTTGATGTCAGTCATTTTTTATACCTATACATATGTATATAAATCTGCAGGCTCTACCTCTACAAAGTAAACATTTTTGAGTGTACGAATATGTGTCATTTTACAGGCAATTAATACAATCCATTTGTATATTTTTTGCGATTTTTTTCTGCCTATCTGTCTGTTTGTTCGTATCGAATAGAACTGCACATGAGACGATACAACATTTAGTCTAGACTCGGTTTCGAATTTTACGACTGACAGTCTCTTCTCGTGAAAAAAACTGCCAGTCTCGTCTCATATATGAGAAATAAGTCAAGAAAAAAATCGATCAAGACACACAGTTGTATGCTATAAGGGTTCGGAACTGTTTGGAGCCACAGGCATGGGCGCCGGGAGGGGGGTGCAAGGAGGTGCACTTGCACCCCCCTGGCAAAAATGAAAAAATTAAGAAATACAATTTTTAATTTAAAATTCAGGTCAGAATATAAAAGTGAGGACCTTTTTTTTGGTCGCGTCAAGTTCACTCTAATTTTTTTATAAATTTACATAAGGAAAAATAAAAACTGAGGACCTTTTTTTTAGTCATGCATGGAAAAATGGAATACAAACATTATTATTACAAAATTATTATTTTATATATAATTTAATTTTATATATCTAGATGCACCCACCTGGAGAAATTCTGCCGGCGCCCATGGCCACAGGTGCATTTTTGAGTTAGAAAACAATATAAAAATAGGGTCATATTCTACTAATAGAGATCTACATTTCGACACCCCACATGCCTAGATATGAAAATAAAAATAAAAAAATCTATGACACTTCTCCTTATTATTTCAAAATTTAAAATGATATTGTTGACTTTAGTATTTGTCGTTGATAGTCGCACCAAAGCCTCGTTACCAAATTTTTAATATTATTTGAAAGTGAAATTTTTGGTCCACCAGTTCATCCTGGCATCTTTGATTGTCCCTGACTCTTCAAACTTGGCCACCAACCTCTGTATGAAGACACATTGCTTTCAAGGTAAAAAACAACAAATGCGTTGCGCTAAACTAAAATGGTGTATTTTATCTTTAGAGGATATATATTTTAATCTAAAAAATAAAGAAGTTATTGAATTTTAAACTTATGAACAAGCATATGGCCCACCATGTATGTATATATAAATGCAGTGGCGTAGATAGGAAGGGGGGGGGGGGATTAAGATGATCAATCACCCCCCATGAGAAAACTCAAGACATTTTTTTTAAACTAGAAGGAACAAAATAGTAGAAATAAATAGGAAAAATTAACTTAAAAGTAAAAAAAAAAAAGGTTTTCAGTTGTTTTTTTGACCTTTTTTTAGTAATAAGGAGTAGACTAAGTACAGTTTATATGATCAAAAAAAAAGGTTATTCAAATCCCCCCTCCCGCCATCGCAAAAAGCTATCTACGCCACTGTATAAATGTATAATAATTAGTTAACAAAGTATGAGTAATGAGTATGATAAATATATAACTAATGCTTATGAGCATACTAGAAGTTAAATAAATTATATATACAAACAACAAACTAAATATGTAACTTTACACTTCATGAAAGACGAATTACTGCAAATTTTTTTTGTAAACTGAAGCTGCAAAAGTAAATGAAACTCATTGAAATAAAGACTAACATGCAAACGTACGATGCACTTTTCTTTATGCTATGTATTCACTACTGCTGGTATCGTGAAGTGTCATTTGACACGGACGGTTTAAATGTAAACAAAAGACTGTATTCTTTATTCAGACAGTTAATTTAAATTATATTATTGTGAAGCGTGTACATTACATACAATAACACATTTTGTAATACGAGATTTTTTTATAAATAATTAAATATAGAGATCAGTATATTTATATTAACTTTTTATCTTATTTTTAATCAAAGAACTAGATATAAACTTATTTTGTGTATATTTCTCGAAAACGGTTAATCCTATGACAAATGGACTAACAAAATATTTGTGTCAAACAAAGAACCCAACTCGAGAAAAAATTAAAGAATAAAAAATACTTGATAAAAATCGGCGGTACCCCTGGTCTAAATTATTATTGTTTGATACTGGAAATCGATAAAATTTATTAATAAAAAAAAACCTATATCAAATTTCATAACAATATTACAATGGGTTCTCTAGAACTAGATATTAAATAAACACTAATCTTGAGTAAAATTTTTGGAAGGTTGTAGCTCCCTCACGAAGAATTTCCGGATATATTATTATGTTTATATGAAGTTTTATGCTTAAAATAACATCATTGATCTACTGTTAAATTTTTTACGCTAGTTGTAAATCATCCTGTATATAACATATGTACACTTAATTTTACTGGTAGATAAATTAAATACTTACTGAAATAATTATTCTGAAAAATCGATATTTTAATTTTTTAAGACTTGTGAGTTCAAATATTTTAATATCTAAAATAATTCTCATTAGAGAAAGAAGAACACATACCAATCAAAGCTTACTGGGGGTATTAATACAATATTCTAATCTATTATATTATGATTTAATTTGGTATCGAAAAATTATTCTGTTGTGTTTTTTTTGTCACTGATTTGATATCTTGTTATTATGAAAATCCCATTAAGATTGGTTCAGTAGTAGCAGCATTAATTCTCCGTACACGTTTAATGTTATATATTATTACCAAATTTTATGGTCTTTAGTGGTTTTCTAGTTCAGTCGAAAATAGGGCTGCACGCCGAGATTAGATTTAATTAAAATTGGACAAATTCTAATAAAAAATCGATAATGTCAGTTATGATATTAGTGCATTTGAATCATTAAGACAGGCACGCATTAAGAAAAACGGTATGATTATTAATATTTTTTAATAAAAATAGATTTCTAAATTAACTTCGGATGAAGCCGCGGGGAATTTCTAGATTTTAATAAATCTGCAATTAAATAAAATACTTACTGTTTTGCATAATCACGGATAATAATTTTATAAGATAATTTACTTGTAGGTTTTATGAAAAATAACCTAATATATATTTCCAAAAAAATCATAAAGTTTTATACCGAACCAAGGAACAAACATCCGTACATTCCAAAAGATAAAGAAAACAATCAACCCGTATTTTCACGAATCAGCAGTTTCTAACAAAACTTCTAAAGTGGCGGCAATAAGAAAACAAAAATAATCGAAACAACGAGCAACAGTTTCATTGATTTCACACGACGAAGGCAACCCCGACTGCGTTTGCGACGCGGGGGATTTGATAAAAGCGGGGGGCGGGGGCAGAGACGCGCTTGAAACTAATTCCGCGGACGTCGTTGTGAACTACGTGAAAACTTTGTTAACAATTCGAGTTATGAACAAAATTTATAATAACCAGGTCGCACCCACCGCGTTGCTCGGCCTTTACAAACAGCGTAAGGACCCTAGGGACGTTTTTAGATATAATTGCCTCTTAAATTTGTAACAAATGTCCCACACCCGTGTTTGTGTGCCTGAAACCCTCCGACTCTCCGTCGTTTTATCAAATGAACTTATTGTTACGTTACCAAAGTGTTCATTGTTTACCACTGCCACATTGTTTCCACTGTAGGTGCTATTATCGCTACTACTACTACTGTACCTTGCAGTTATAATTGCGCAATGAAAAACCTAACAATTTTACTCAATTGATATTTACTCAACAATTTTTTAATACTTACTGAATAATAATTGGTTGATACTGGAAATCGATAACACGTATAAATACTAAATTGGTTATCAAATTTCATTACTGTATCACAATGAGTTTTCCAGATATTAAATAAAACTAATTTTAGGTAAAATCTTTAACGTTCTGTAGCTCCCTTGCGAAGAATTTCCGGACACATGTTCATTTGAACTTTTTCGCTTGAAATATTTTTCTCAATCAACTGTTGTATGTATTATATATCGACGCTCCTTACGAAGACTAGCACATTTTATTTTTATATAATGAAAACTAACACTAAACCTTTTTCACTACGAAAACTAGCACGTTTGATATAAAAAAATAAACGGCGACCTTAACAAAGCCTTTCAAAATCATGTCAAGGTCAAACAAGCCGTGCGTTCGACCCTTGAGGTCCACACGACCAACTTCCCAACATGGTATGATTAGTTTTTGTGAATCATTTTTGTAATATGTATATAAAACATTTTAATGGAATTTGTCAGAAAATATTCACTTCAAGACGCTTCGATTGGCACCCTAACGAAATCAAGATCATATTTTATTTGCGAGATTTCGTGCACGTCAAAAATGGCACGCATCTTTCTGAAAATAGTGTAAATATACTATAGTGACCTTGACACATAAAAATATGTTGAAATTCTTGATTTTGATTTTCGGACCGATTACAATAACTTCCTAATGGGAAGTTAATAAATATAATTTATTATATTATATTTCTACTAGAAATACATTTGAGACATTTCCAGACTATTGGGACATCTTGAAAATGCCATGATTCTAATAAAATAAACAAACGCAGTAAATTCTTCATAAGAAACACGTACTAAACGTGTGTATGTAATTACAATAATAATGAAACAAGGAAAGCCAATTAGAAAGGTTGAATTCACCATGAGTGGATATTTTATTAAATACACTGGTTACTTCGATTTTCATTGTACTCGGGAATTATTGTTTCCGTTGTCACTACAACAACAACGCCCACTATAATTGTATTTCATTGTAATTATTTCTGTATTAAGTTTCTATAAATTCAGACGGGGTATTTCATTTCCTCTCTATATTTAGGTGTAGTACCTAATTGTTAAGTCCCGGGAAAAATTAATTTGTCTCACTGACATATTTGAGAACAATGGATGTTCCGCATGCAATTTGCGTGTTATCGTGCGAGTACTACGCATATTTTTCTTTGTTGTGGAATGTTGTAATAAATACGTTAGGGAGTTTTATAATGAATATGCGGGTTGTAATTTATTTTGATTTTTTAATGTGTATAATAATTTAGATGTTTAGCAAATACGGATTTTTTCTGCTTTTGATGTTTTCATCATATAGTTTGCTGGTTTTACCCTGTAAAAAATAAAATGACCTTATTTATTTTATACTAGAATCAATTTATATCGTATATATTTTTATTAGACAACATTATTATTTTAGTACGTGCTTAACTTAATTATTCAATACAAATTCATAATACCACGAATACCATTTTTTTAAATATTTTACACATTTTCACCCAAAAAAAATGTGATTTTCTTGTACTCGCGCTGTGATGTATAAACAACTGTTCTGCATTTGTTTCATACATAATATTATATTAAAATCTGAAAACAGACATTATATAGTTTGTTTCTTAACTGAGATACTTGAGGTTTAAAAAATACTTTAAGCATGGCGTTGTTTGCATAATCTACAGCAACTTTTATATAGAACTAGCTAACCTCTACAAAATGTCCAGATATGATTTTGATGTAACTTTTATAGTTTAGGCCAGAATACGAGTTAAATGGTTCGCGCACTCATTTTTTTTTACTTTCACAGCTAATTTATTCATTGCTCAGCTCTTTTGAGTAACAACGTGATTATATGTACCCTATATTCAAGGAATATGTTGGTGCAAGTTTCATCAAAATCGGTTCAGTAGTTTTTAAGTAAATGCTAATTTTATATATCAATATTGACCAAACACATGTACAACAATGTTTAAAATGGTATATATACGAGTATTTAAAAATAATAGTTGTAATAACTGAAGTACGTTTGTCTATAACGTAAATCCGGCTATGATAAAATCAAAGCACATACATTTTTATGTACATAGTCTCAAATAAAATCAATTTATGTACAATACGGAACAAGTGTTTCCCGCAGGAAACACACGCGTTTCTTACGTCACGTCCGGCAAACTAATATGAAAACTGCACTTAAAACTTCGGCACAGTTTGAGACGTGTGCAATCAATGTTAACGATATATATGTGTCCTGATAGAAAAATTCTCTTTTTTCAAATTCTTAACTTCAACAGGAATCGTTCTTGTTTTTATTCATGGATTATTTAAATTAATCAGTAATGGTGTTCTCGGGGTTTTTCTTTAATGATGTCACTTCTTTAAAATATATATAAAAAAAAGGTGGGATGGTCCTAGGGGTCATGACTTCCCTCCCTCCAAGAATTAAAGAGATACACTAGATATTATGAAGAAATCAAAAAGTGTTTTTTCCAAAAGTTTAATTTTTTTCTGTATGACCCCCTTCAAGAAGTTAGACTGTATACGCGCCTGAAAACAAACTTTAAATGAGTATTGTATTCGTAAAAAAAATCATATTAAATAATTATAATTCATATAAATATTAATTTATAATATATTTCTAATGTTAAGAGAAAAAATAAAAAATCTGATCAGAACAAATTTTTACTACAAATTACCACATCAAAAAATCCTGAAATTTTCACTAACAAACGAAGTCGGTGTTCTCATGCTTCGGGGTGGGAGAAAGAGCCAAAAATCAATTTTTCGCCTTTACATAACCTGTACAAAATTTGTGACCTCCAATATTTTTAGGCAGGTTTTTAAATAAAAATTGATTTTTGTTCTTTCCCACCACGGAGGGAATAGCGCCTACTTTGTCGGAGGAGGAATCTTCAGGAATGACACCTCAAAAAACCAATATTTCGGAATTTTAAAAATTCTATCGCCTGGGCGCCTGGTCTATATAAAAATAATCAAATAAAATTCAATAATATATATTTTTACACACGTATATTTTTCGAATCCTTTTAATTTACTTTCATGTACGATATCCCAAAAGGACTATTCCAAAATAATCATAAACAAAATAAAATACCCTTATTTAAATTTGTTGTTTCTCAAGACGTGGACTACATTGTGTTCGGTTTTGATTTGTTTCTTCAAAAGCAATTGCAGTCTTTTGTTCAATTACTTTTAAACAACTCTCTTTTATTTAAATGTGATGAACTCAATTTACGAAACAAAACTTGACATTTTTTTGTATTTTCCTTTTTTTCTTGTAATAATTTAATTACCGATTATATCATTATAAACTACTAAAGAAGACGTGAATATTGTACCTAGTCGAGTCCCAATGTAGTTATTTTTATTTAAAGCTTTTATTTAACTTCACCCTTAAATCAAAATTTCGGCTAGTTCTAATTAAGCTAGAGCTTCGAAATTTGCACACGTTTTAACACATATATGGAAAATTGTCGCTAAATATAACACTTTTTAAATTCACCTATGCAGATTAATAATACCTCGCTATAATAATATGCTTATACTTGTAGTAACGTATAAGAAAGTCATGTACTAAGCTCAAGAACATTTTAATGAATGTGCAGTAAGGTTTCTAAATTTACTATTTGTTGAAATAAATCAAACTACTGCATTAGTTAGAAACAACAAAACAAAAATATTTTAGTAAGTAAAAATGATTTACTATTATACTGGAAGTAGAAACTTTGTACAATTAATTCATTTATTCATGATTAACGGATATATGAAAACTTCCATTGCACCGTTACTTCGAACATTATCGTTAAAATATTAATTACATTATTTACATTCTCCTGAGGAAATAATACATAGTTCAATTGAATTTTAATTTTACTCGTTTTAATACAATCAATAATTTTTCTGCATAAATATACTGTGAGAATTCTAAAATCGATCCCTTCTCCTGCACGACCAGTATTACTAACAAACTTTTATTTATTGTTAGTGTTCCATACCGAATTTGAAATAAAAGAACACTGAATGTCCGTCTGTCTGTCACAACCTTCTAACTAATGAACGGTTTGACTGGGAAAGCTGAGATTTGATGTACTTATATTAAATATTAATTGTTCAAGCTTTTAAGGGGAGCATATTGGTTACCAAAAAAAAAATTATTCAATCCCAGCGAGTAGGGTACCAAATAAAATCTGATAATTCAAGGAATTTAAATATGTTCACACTTTTTTGGAGCTGATTTAAAAAAATTATATTTTAAAATCCACTGACATCTCGATTTTTTTTAATTTTGGAACTCACCGCCTCATATATGATATTCATAAAAGCATACTTAATATTTAAATATATTCGTTGTTGGTATTCAAAATTAATAAAGTTTCATTTTATGTGATTCGTACAACTATGTATATTGTATATGCACATTTTTCATAAATGTTAATTAATACTATTGTCCATTCTTTGCAAAACATTTAAAATTTAAATATCCACATACTTTAAACTGCACTGAACACTGAATGTGTAGTAGGTATAATGATTACTTTAACCAATTACTTAGTTACAACAATAACAATAACAATTCTATAATGAAAACAATTTTATTACCATTAATATTTTTGAAAAAAAAATGAAATTTGATAAATGGTTCAAGAGAAAAGCATGTCTAAAGGGTTATTCTATAACGATGAAAATTATAATAATGAAACCATTACGTATGTATATGTATAATGTATATGTCTATTACAATTTATAATAATCGGCCTAGACACGAGTGTATGGATCTTTTTGTCAAATGTCTAGACAACAACTCAACTAATATGACTATTGCGTTGTACATTATATCAAGCAGTCATTGAAAACATTAAATTGTTGTGGTTTATGTTTCACTATAAATAATCAAAATAAAATCACGAAAACATCAACATTTGGCTCGTTCAGTTTTGATTACAAATAGATTTTAATGTGTATTATAATGATGATTTATTCGTCTTATATCTCAAGTTTTTTAATGCTTTTTGATAAAATATTAATAGCTTTTTTATTATTATGAATATTGATGCGCAGCTAACTATCATTTATTTTTTATTAAGATGTTTAAAAATAATAATGTGTTATCTATAAATATTAATATAGACATATATGTTTGGTTCTATTTTTAACAAAAAAATAAGTCTGGTTTGAAAATATGTTAAAAGCATTTTAGTTAGAAACTAAAATATGTTGACAGCTTGTAAAATTTTTTTTAAAATCTACCTTACACGAAAACGTAATACCTACAGATAGTTCTGACATGAAAAGAAAAAAATAAGAAATGCTTAAAGTTGTCGAGGTTCTACAAAAATTATATTAATAAAAAATGAAAATTGAAACTTTAATACAAGACCTATGGAAAATTAATTATCAAAGTGATACTGATAATTAAATTGAGCTGGAAAAAGGTCGTAATTTAAAAAAAAATTATTTACTATTCAACATCAAGATTAGTATGCATATCGGACATGAGTTTTTTTGTATTTTAGAAATAGACTTTTTCTAAGGACTGGGCAAGCAAAAACAAATTTCGCGAGTGACGAGTTTTGGGTCGGTCGGAGAACTTTGTTATGTAAACAGTAACTGTACGTGCAAACTCCAAGCGGTTGTGAATTAATGTTATATGTCATTTAAGTAGAATGTATTTTTTTTTCGTACTGGGTTATCAGTTCCTCATTTAAATGAGATCAGACTTTAGATGTTGACGTTGTAACAGGTCACATTTAATATGTGAGTTACAGTGTGTATATTTGATATTGTTTAAGAACCTCTGGTTTTTGATTTGAAAACGTTTGTTTAAAAAAATATAGTTCGGCGATTTTACGATAGAAGACGAGTCAGTAGCCCTTAGGTGGTGAAAGAAGATAGAACTTGTGTGAGATATATTAAAATTAATATTTAAATAAAGCGTCGTATTAATAAAATATAGTATATAAAATAAAAGATAGTGAGTTTTGAAGTTAGAAGTTAATAAGAAGTGTTAAGAAAGGAGAATTTAGTGAATAATAATAATAATCATTTTGTAACAACGGAATTATTGAAAGAATAAACATAAGTGAAATAGCAAGAGTAAGAGATATAGTATATTATTAGTCAGTGGAAGAAAGAAAGGGTGCTATAAAGCAAATTTAAAACATGTGTGTTAATGAAAACGGAGCTAAAGTTTAAACCATCATATTTAAAGTTAACCAGTAAAATTAAAAGAAAAGCAGTGTATAATGTTAAATGAATATTGAATAAAGTATTAAAAAATCAAGAAATAAAATATTTAAACAATAAACAAATATTATGTTGCAATAATATAATATAGAAAGAGACAGAACGTGAATGGTAGTGAAATAAACAGAGACAGTATTTTTTTGAATCTATAAAGAAATTGACAGTTGAGAGTTGTTGAATGGAATAAAGTTTTGATATGAAGAAATAATACAGGATACAAGGAATAAAATATCGTTCAAGATAAGTTCATAATATTAGTTATTAATTAAGTTTGGTATTTGGACAGAGGTTAAAATTTTGAATTTATGTTTATTAATATAATAAATAAGGTTTTGGTTAAATTATATTTTTATAAGGAAGGATTTATATGTTAAGTATTATTATTAGTATTGGGCTATGGAATTCCATTGCAATATAATATCATAAGTAATATTAGTTTTAAAAATAGAATTTTGTTTGTAAGAGTTTGATATTATTAATGAATGGAAGAAATATATTAAGAATAAATAAATTCAGTTTAGAAGGAAATCCTTTTATTATTGAAATAATCCCAAACTTTTCAGATCATTTTTTTTTAGTAATTTTTTTATATTTAATTTTATCTTGTAAGGTGCTGTCGGCCATCATACCCTTTGAGTTAAGACTGGACCCTTACAGATTGGGGGCTCAACGAACCGGGATAAATAATAATAGAGATTTCTGAACTGAATTTGTTGTGTAAGAGAGAGGTTATATTGAGTATTTTGTTGTGTGTGAAAGGAATGATGGCGGAAGGAAAAAATAATGTAGAAAGGACGGAAAGTTCTGACTATGATTCAGGGTTCGGGGCATCGACGCCCATCAGAAAAAATAATGAAATGGATGACGTGAAAGATTTTCTTAGGGAAATGTGCAAGGAAATGAAAAGCTTAAAAAGTGAAATCACAAAAATGAACGGTAAAATTAGCGATATTGAAAAAAGTAGGGAATTGGATGGTAAAGAGGCAGAAATAGTAGTTTTGAAAAAAGATATGGAGACAAAAAATGAAACAAAAATGTTAGATAGTGGAAAGGATTCAGAAGAAAGGGAGAACGGGAATAGGTGGTTATCAAGGGGTAGGGGAGAAGATTTCACAAAAATGGAACGTAATGAACACCCAATAGAATTCATTAGGCGTTTAGAAAAATATGTAAATTCAAATGGTCAGTTTATGAAAGAGAGAGATATTTTAGATATAATAGAGAAAAGTCTATGGGGGGAACACCTCGAGCTTTTTAAGGCTTGTGATATTGAAAATTTTGACGATTTCAAAAAATGGTTCAAGAAAAATTTCTGGTCCGAAAACAGGCAGCAGGAGGTGTTAAAAAAGTTATATAATACAAACAACTACAAATATTCGAGATTAGATAGGAAAGAGTATTTTATTAAGTTATATAATGAAGCGAAGTACCTCGAACCACCCATGAAAAAAGAAACAATAATCAATATAATCACAAAACATTTTGAACCATGTATCTGGTCGTTATTAAGAGCAGTGGGGAGGTATGACGTCACTGAGGTATACAGCATTTTGGACGAGTCAGAAATAATATACCCGCGAAAATATGAAAATAACTATAATAGAAACTATGAACTAAACCGATATGATAATAATAACAGGTATGATAGGAATAGATATAATAACAACGAAAGAAATTACAGTAGAGGGGATAACGGCCGAAATGACAATACAATTAACCAAGGGAATAGAGAAAATATTAATGGCAATAGAGAAGAAAATAAGGAAAGAAATTACGATAGAAATATGGAACAGAGGGGAGAAGAGAGAAATGGGAATGCAAGGAGTGAAAGGCAGAATATGTCGGAAAACTAGGAGGCGCATATTACCGACAGCCCGGAGTGATGTGCGTGGAGAGAAACGGGTTAACTAAAAGAGAAGATGAGGATTTGAAGAAGGAAAATTTAAAGGTGAAAATAAATGATAATGGAGTTGTTATGTTAAAAGAATCTATAATAGAAGAAAACGAGGAGAGTGCAGGTTTAGATATTTTGTTAAAAGGAGAAGATCTATTATATGAAAAGAAGAATGATAATAATGACGAAGTTTTAGAAAATGAGAGAGCGGAGGGTTTGAAGAGAATATTGTTGATATGTGAGAATTATGCGAAGGAAAAAGAAAAAAAAAGGGAGTCAGTAGAAAATCAATTTATTAAAAATGAGCAAAATTTTGAAGTTACCGGAAAAAGTAAGTTAAATACCGAAAAATATGATACGCGAAGGGAAAGAAAAAGGTTAAGGGAAACGGGAGAAGAAGCGATTGAGGGAAATGTAGGATTAGAAAATTTATTCAGAGAAAAAGAAGTAACGAAAGAATCAGTAAAGGTACAAAACGAGGGCGTCTTAGGAAAATACTTATTAAATAAAGAAATAATCACAGAATCAGTAAAGGTAGAAGACGAGTGCGTCCTAAGGAAAGATTTAATGTCAGTCGAAAAATTAAAAGTCATAGAAGAGAATCAGAATAAGGAAAATACTGAAGAAATCAAGGGAGTTAAAGATTCAGAAGGCGAAGAATTAAATTTAGACATATTATTTTTATTAGATGAGAAATATTGTGAGAAAAAGGAAGAAAATAGCGAAAATGACTGGAAGAAGAATATTGATGAAGCTAGAGAAACAATTTCAGAAATAATTGATGAAGTAAAATTAAATATCAGAAGTATAAATGAAATAGATGTAAAAGAAATAGTCGATAGGAATTACAAAAGTAAACTAGAGTTTCAGAATATGTGGAGAAAAAACTTGAATATTGACAAAGAAATGAACCGAATGCTGCGACGAAGGGCGAGAAAGTTTAAGATGATGAAATTTAGAGGGAAAGCTAGAAAAAAGAAAGATATTTTGATAATGGACAGAAAATTATTAATAAAGACGAATGAAATATTAAATAAGTTTAAGTTAGAGAAAAAGAAAAATGTACGTTTTCGGATAGAGGAACTGAAAAGAGGAAGTAATGAGAATAAAAGTTTTAAGCATGTAAAGAAAAAAATTTAAGTCAGAAATATTTTTCAAGGAATTATTTACTGCCAACTTAAAACCTTATTATAAAGAGGTGTATGAGTGGGAAAATGAGTAGTTATAATATTATGTTAGTATTAAGTTGAAAAATGTTATTAGTTGTAAGATGTATTTAGTTTTAAGATTAGGGATAGATTAATTAAAATAAATATTGATAAATAAGATGTTTCATGAGGACATGAAAAGAAAAATTTCTTCAGTGGAATAAATTTTTGTCGAATTGGTAGGGGAGATCTGTAACAGGTCACATTTAATATGTGAGTTACAGTGTGTATATTTGATATTGTTTAAGAACCTCTGGTTTTTGATTTGAAAACGTTTGTTTAAAAAAATATAGTTCGGCGATTTTACGATAGAAGACGAGTCAGTAGCCCTTAGGTGGTGAAAGAAGATAGAACTTGTGTGAGATATATTAAAATTAATATTTAAATAAAGCGTCGTATTAATAAAATATAGTATATAAAATAAAAGATAGTGAGTTTTGAAGTTAGAAGTTAATAAGAAGTGTTAAGAAAGGAGAATTTAGTGAATAATAATAATAATCATTTTGTAACAACGGAATTATTGAAAGAATAAACATAAGTGAAATAGCAAGAGTAAGAGATATAGTATATTATTAGTCAGTGGAAGAAAGAAAGGGTGCTATAAAGCAAATTTAAAACATGTGTGTTAATGAAAACGGAGCTAAAGTTTAAACCATCATATTTAAAGTTAACCAGTAAAATTAAAAGAAAAGCAGTGTATAATGTTAAATGAATATTGAATAAAGTATTAAAAAATCAAGAAATAAAATATTTAAACAATAAACAAATATTATGTTGCAATAATATAATATAGAAAGAGACAGAACGTGAATGGTAGTGAAATAAACAGAGACAGTATTTTTTTGAATCTATAAAGAAATTGACAGTTGAGAGTTGTTGAATGGAATAAAGTTTTGATATGAAGAAATAATACAGGATACAAGGAATAAAATATCGTTCAAGATAAGTTCATAATATTAGTTATTAATTAAGTTTGGTATTTGGACAGAGGTTAAAATTTTGAATTTATGTTTATTAATATAATAAATAAGGTTTTGGTTAAATTATATTTTTATAAGGAAGGATTTATATGTTAAGTATTATTATTAGTATTGGGCTATGGAATTCCATTGCAATATAATATCATAAGTAATATTAGTTTTAAAAATAGAATTTTGTTTGTAAGAGTTTGATATTATTAATGAATGGAAGAAATATATTAAGAATAAATAAATTCAGTTTAGAAGGAAATCCTTTTATTATTGAAATAATCCCAAACTTTTCAGATCATTTTTTTTTAGTAATTTTTTTATATTTAATTTTATCTTGTAAGGTGCTGTCGGCCATCATACCCTTTGAGTTAAGACTGGACCCTTACAACGTGTATTGATCAAGATTTTTAGCTACTATGGGCTTAAGAAGTCGTCTGCCACCGTAAAGGTCAAAATCGCTTACAACAGATTCTAAATATTAAGACAAACATCATCGGTTATCTTTTTCTAGGGCGGAGCTTATATAGTTACATCATTTTAAATAAAAACACAAATATACGTCCATTTCATTAATTAATGTTATATCAAGTTTAACATATTTAAATACTAAAATTCGCAATATCAAATATTTATTGCTGCAAAATTTACTTATAAAATTTATAATAGATTACTAATAATTTTAATTTATTACTATAATAATTTAATCGCACAAATATATATTATAAACGAAGAGTACTTTCTTATCTAGCAAATGAGTTTCAAAATATCTGTCTTTTTTTGGTAGGTACATGAAGAAATTATTTAAATATTATAATAATCAAATGGGAGGAGCTTACTAAGTTTGTAATACGCAAATTGGAATGAAAACTGGACTACCACTTCTGCATTTCACTGTACGTCTCCTCACTATCTATTTATTTTAAATTGGTTTGCACAATTTAACGATGAGTATTTTTTCAATCCTCAATAACCATAAAGCCATCAACTTGCATAATTACAACTCGTCATTTTTTTTTTAAATATAAAAAAACTGTAAATATTTAATTACTTTGATCCAATAAGAATTAAATACCTACCTATTATGCGATTAGATAGAATTTTTTCCGTGTAATTCTTTAAAAAAATTTACAAAATCCAGATTGAAAACCACTGCTCTATATAATACTAAAAATCAAAAGACGCCACAAACAATGCCTACTCGAAACTACAATAATAAAGAACCAAATAAATGAATGAACGTCATGAATACATTTTATTACAAAATTTTGAATTTAAATAAAACTATAAATGATAACGGAGAAAAGTTGCAAACGGAAATAGTTACGGCCCCATAGATTTTTATTTGAAAATAACTGCAGCAGTGTGTTAGAGAGAGCTCTGCGGCACAATTTAATAAAATAACGTTTACTAACGCTATCTTAGAAACTCCAAGTAATGAAATTTTTACGACCAGAAGATAAAAGATCAATCTACAAATCTGTCAGCGATTTTTCAAGATTCAGTGCTGCACTGAAACACAGTGTTTGATTCAGTCAATATTATTTTACTTCTATAGTATAACAGTTGACAAGTGAACAACCACTTAAAAATGTTAGATAAAAGAATTTCTCGTTCATTTTAATATTTCAATGTAATGGTTTAATCAAATTTAAAAAAAAGGTCAACAAATGTCAAAAAAATAATACTGGTTTATACTGAAACCGAAAAACTATTACTACTAATTAGTCAGATCTTTGAGATACCCTAACCTAAAATCCTCAAAAATAACGATTTTGTCAATGTTTATTAATTTATTATCAAGTATAGGTAATTTTTTTCTTAAAGATTTTCTAAATGAATTTTTACTTTTCAGTATACGATTTTTTTTTCGCCGAAATATTCTAGTTATGGCCGCTATAAGAGCAAGGTTTACTGTTATTCTAATTCTCATGAACTCATGTTACTAATAAAACAAGTAACTCTTTATTTAAAATCAATTTAATAACCGAAGTCCGCAAATATAGTTTGTTTTTTAATTATAACCTTTTATTTTGTTCTGTTTTTTCTCCAGTAATGGATAAAGTAAAACCAGTAATGAGCACACAGTGATGGACACTTGCTAATGATTACAAAATGATAAGTACTACGACACAAAAGATATAAAAGAAAGAATCGTCAATTTTGGAACAATGTAAAGCAGTTGCTATGATAATATAATAATTAATAAATAAATTATACTAATAATTAGTTTAAATGTCCACCATTTTGGCACCTATTGGCCGATTGTCATCAGATCACACTGTAAAACAGTTAAATGTATATAGATTAATATTCAGAAATAGTAGTAATCAAATATCAACAAATATTTTTAATTCAGTACATTTATAATACTGGGGTCATATTCAAGACTGGGGCCAGTACCTTAGTTTGAACAACAGTCCATTGTGTCTACCCTACACTGTATTATTAAAAATATAATGTATTCAAACTGGTATATATAGATGAAATAAAGTCGTATAGGAAAACATAAAAATTAATTTTAAAGGAGAAAGATTTTACCATACGATACAACACTTTTTTATCGGATTATTTACAAAAAAATCCGTTGGTTCCGGGAGACTTGATACCACTTCTGCAGGGTTATTATACAACAGAGAAAATAAGGAAGTAAAGAAAATGATATGGAGCTCGTCTTTCACATTTTGAAGATCACTGTCACAATCAATTGTATCGTATTTACTATTACAATAGTTTTGCGAGCGTACATATTTTTATGCATTATATTGTCTTCTTGTTTTGTTATGAAAATAAAGACATTCTTTACGACCTTCCACCATATACAGATATAGAAGTTCTTTCAAACTAGGACAACGTATTCTCCGATGTGGTGTATATGAAACAAAATGGACGCAATATTTTTATACAAGAGTGTAAACCACAATGGGATTGGAGGTACGAGCATACTCATAGATACTGATATGCAATGGTGTGTAGAGAATTTTGATAACAAAATATTTATATGTCTAGTAGATATTATACATATGTATAAACTGCATATATGAAAATCTATATTTAATTTTAATTAATTAATATGTAATTAAAACACTTTTTAATTGTTTTTTTTCAAATATTATATTATATTTTATTAGAAACTATTTATTGGATTTTTTTTCTTAATGCTTGCCTGACCTAATCATTCAATATGAATTGGTTAAAATAAAACATTTTTATATGACATACATATAACATATATCAAAGAAATAAAAATATTTGTTCTTTCTTTATAAAAAAAATAAAAAAATCAAGTTAAATTTATTTTAGGAAAAATTATTATGACCTATTATTAGAATGGAATATAAATGTTTTTAATAAACTTCTTTAAAAATTCATAAAAATAAATGTATTACATTTTTTCAAAAATGTTATGGAATTTTTTATAGGGGTTGTTCATTTTGGGACATATATATGTCTAGACAGGATTACAGATTACAATTTATGACAAAGTTTTCTGTAGACATTACTTTAAAACAACTTATCAAATCTCGAGGTGAAACAGTAAAGCGATAAAGTTATAAAGCCTGAGTTTTTTATTTCTCTTAAATTATTACACGCTATTATAAAAAAGCACATTTTTAAACAATAAAACACAGTACATTCTGTTTGTGAAGCTGTGATATTACCAAAGTTAGTGAAAAATTGTTTGTTACCTGTACTTTATGTACAAAAAAAATATTGTTATAAAGTTTTTTATTACGAAGACCTAATGGAATTTTCTCTTGAGCTGGACTACATACATACCTACACATTTTTGGTAATAATTTTAAAAAGTTATTGCGTAATAAAATTGCATCTATGTAAGTACCTATAAAAAATATTAGTTTTGCAAATATGTAATAAATATTAATAAATAGTTTAACGTACTTATCAAAACTGAACAGTATTCAAACAGCGCTGTTTAGTTTTGATAAGTACTACAATAGAGGCAGCTGTCTTTTATTTAATTTTATAATTGAATTATTTTTAGATTATTTATTATTTTAATTTATTTACACGATTTAAATTTCAAATTTTATATCGGCCATTTTAATAGCAATAGTTCAAAAATCAAAGAGCTCGTATTGTTCAAATATGATTTTTATATTACTAAAATATTTATGCTACACTATACAGATGTTCAAATGGTTTTAAAAACTGCTCTATTTTTTACCCTTTCAAAAAACCTACCATAATACCCATATGAACTGGCTATTTTTGTTAAAAAAAACTTACATTTATCTCAGAATAAGTAAGATTTTTATACTCATTGGACAGTTTAACACCTACTTCTGTAAAGGCTTGAAAAAGATGATCCTTTCAGACGAATGACGATTTTTTGTCTGTTTTTGGTATATAAATAAATAAAAATCTAGTTAGTAAAATACAATTTCTTCATTCGTCCATTAAAATTTTATTGTGAATTAGTTTTTTATATAAAATTTCTTCTGTAAATAAACAATTCAATTAAATGTTATTCAAAATGATCACAAAAAAGGTTAATTTCAAATGATGTATGAGAATAATGTATTAGACCGTTGTAAAGTCTGATTAAATATGATCATTTCAAAGGTAATTGACTGATCATTCTAATTAAATGACATGCTTTTTTGTAAATGTCATGTTTAGTTAATAGTCTGTATCATTAAAACTTTTTTAGAACTCCAACTCATTTGTTGTCATGACACCCATTAAAACCCAATTATAAAATCAATTTATAATTTAAAAAAATTAATAAAAAATTTCTAACAATTATTGTAACATTTTTAAAAAATATTTGGTTTACGAAAATATGACTTTATATGAAAATATGCAGTTTTATGGTTATTCAATGTCAAAGGTTAGGAATTCAAATATCAACTGATCATGTTTGTACATAATTTTTTTTTGTGTTTATTTGTAAACCAGGTTATGAAAGGGTTATCTTATAGAAAATGAAAAAAAAAGTTTGCTGAGCCCATTATCGGTTAGATTTATGAAGCAATACATACATATGTATATTTTAATTTACTAAAAAACCGGCCATATTCAGACCTTGTACTCATGGAAACTTTTGATCAGTAAATAACGATCTACATCATACTTCAGTTTCAGCCAATTTGACTACACCCTAATTTACATTGATTTTGTGCGGAGTCCTTTTAACAACACAAAAACCATATGACCAGTATATGACTATCACATTTCTACACGTATATTAATTTACTTCAATTAATATGCAAATTCCATGTAAACTTTCGATAGGTACTAAATATGAATGTACATTTTATACAAAAAAATAATAATATGCAGATACTTAAATAATAATAAACAATTTGTTAATGAAACACTTGTTCATGAGAAATCAATCTATTGCTGAATTGCACAAACGATTATTAAAACAAGATTAACGATGATTTCCCATTTAATATCTGTTTTTCTGTTGCATAAAACATTATCTTCTAAAATGGCCGATTAACTTAACGAGCCACGAAATAAGTTCTTCTCTCTAATAATATCTATCTCTCATTACGTTAACTTTAAAAACAAATATAGAGACTTATGTAGTTGTTTAATGTGTCTCATATCATTGTTTATGTATTGCACTCACTTCACCAATATATCTGATTATCTTTATTACGAAATTACCAAATTGTACTAACAATAAGTTCAACGCGTTTATCTGACGATTAACTAATGCTCCATTATTTTTTTCTTCATATCATTAAAAAATGATATTAAATTTTATTTACCGTATAATTTTCAAAACATCAGTGTGTAGTGTGTACCTATACAAAATCTCTGTACTCTGTGACCACTATATTAACACATATATAATAAATTACGGCCACTATACGTCACCAGGAATGTGCAAGATACAACAGTGTAGCTAATATTACTAACATAAATGTTCATTTTGTTGAGGTCCCAAGATGCAAGTACAAAAAGTAGCATTACACTGACTCAATGCAGGTTAATGGACTATTATATTTAGCAAATAACAAAATTCAAGTGTGCTGAGAAATATTATTTCAATTCTAAATAGAGGTGGGTATTGAAATACTTATGTATGTTAAAGACATAAAATTGCGTTAAATAATTGCTTTATTATTTTAAACAATTCAATGACAAATACGATACAATTTTGAAACGAAGAAATATAATACAGAATTTACTAAATGGCAGTTTCATATGCACTATATTTTATTTACTAAAAACAAAGTTGGTATTATGAATATACATAGAAAAGTGACTTGGGCCAAGAAATTCTTGTTTGATATATAAATAACGAAAACATTATTTTCTTAAGATATAATAAGAATGTATTCTTAATCCAAGTTTATTATTGTTTTCGTCTGATAAAATTGCTTTGAAGAGAAACAATCATTTTCTGAATTAAAAGTATATTCTAATATTAAGAAAATATTGTTTTCGTTATATATAAAACAAGGATTTCTTGACCCAAGTCAACTTTTCTACCCGTGTAGGCGAGACTACATTTTTTTGCTTTAGGCTAGACATCCTTTTTGCCATTTATTGGAAAATTTAATAAATATTTAATAGTCTCTTAGTATTCTCAAAAGCATACTAATTAATTATCATGATATTAAAATTAGCGAATCGGCGAAAACTGAACTTATATTTATTGTTAGTCCCATTGACTCATAATTGTAATTAACAACAAGGGTGGCCAGATAATTTCAATATTTGAATGATACAAAGATACATACAGGGTGTTCGCGAAAACCGAGTGATCTCTGTAACTTTTTATTTTCTTAAACCTACATACATATGTATGTGTATGAAATATACATAGGTATAAGTAAGTATAGTAAAGCCGATTTTTATACTTTGTATTGAGAGTGAATTCTAATTGATTATTTATAAAAATTCTTTCTGGCAAAATCATAAATATTGGGGAATAAATTATAGATAGTAACATACTCGACATTTTTTCATATGTAAAAAATAATTCGAAAATTCAAAAATTAAGACGAGTAAACATCCGTTTCGGGTTTAGTAATTATGTTAAAAAAAATCATTTGATTCATGTTGTAGACAATATTATAATGTATAATTTATGTCCCATTCATTTTATTCTATCTTTTATTAGTTTATCAGTAACATGTTTTAATAAAATAAAAATCACGTGCACTGTTCACTGTCAGTATTACGTATAAGAAAGTTCCGTGACTCCGATGGCAGTTTTTTTATTGTCAGAACTAGAAGATTTATTGAATGGACAAAGAATCGTATTTTTTGACACTACCATTATTCATCTCAGAAAAATTCTGCTACTTTACCTATTTAGCCAATATTCTAGCACCAATAATAACAAAGTTAGCAATAATCACTCAATTCTCGCGAACAACCTGTATATCAATTATTTTAGATAAATACTATTCGCATATATAAAATGTAATACAGCCACGGAAGTATATTATGACTAGGTATTAAATGTACAATTAACAGAATTTGCAAAGATATTTACAATCGCTATAATAACACTACTTGTAATAACTTAAATGTTAGTGTTCTTTTTACGATTGCTTTTAAGAAAATGAAGCAGTATTATATAGTTTATAATATAATATCAAACCATTATTCAACAATGTAACATTTTAAAAAAAATTACACCTTTTGTGAACAAAGAAATAAGTAATTTTACATGTCTCTTGTTAACCATATATTAACCATTTTGTCGGTATTAATAATTCAAAATGTCAGAATGACTCAGGAGTGTATACATATTTATACAGAACCGTGTGTTGCGCATTTGCGCCAGTTATGAGAACAGATGCAAGCGTTTGTTATTCAAGAATTAATTAAAACCTGTCTGTGTGATTTATTTATCTCAACAACAAACACCGTTCAATTTAAACTTACATTTTTTCTTGTTTTGTTCAGTAATCGTAATTTGAATTTGAATTTTTATTTGTATTTAGTTCTTATCTAATTGAGATGTTTGTACTGATTATATTATTATTACAGCTTATTATAATTAGTATGGCAGCACAGGATTCTTTTTTTATATATGGTTTTCTTATCAGCACTTCATCCTCTTCTGACAGATTCTTCATGTTAATTTTTGCTTGCGATCACGCACGCTCACAAGAGAAAAATTTTTAGTAACACCCGCTCACTCACGGTTATAAAAAAAGTATTCACGATCACGCACGCTCACGAGTTCTATTTTTTTTAGTTACGCTAGATCACGCGTGACACGATTTAATGTAATTGTTGTAAATTAAATTTTGAAATGATGAAAATTAATGTTTTTCATATGCAATACATTGTGTATTTTTTATATTCATATTATTTCTTCTAAACTGCATTCTAGTAGAAGTAATAGCAAATAAGAAAATAAAGCTACAATTCATTTTTAAATATTTTTTTGGTGTTCCGATATAGTTGGCAATACTGACCATGTGAAAAACACAATCCTACAAGGGTTATTTTTCAAGAATGTGACAACTTATATTATCAAAACTATAACTCAAATATTGTATTGTATACACTATATGTACATATATCATTGTTAAATGATTTTCTTTATAGCCTAATAAATCGCTTCTCCTCCCCCTGGAAATATTCGTATATGTATTTTATTAAAAACCATATTTCTTACATATTTTTCTTAATAAACTATAATATATATAAGAATTTATCATCTAGTGCATGTGTACTAATTTTAAGTTAAAGCAAAATTAATTATGTATACAAAAAGTATTTAATTAAAAATATGTCTTCCATATGCATAAAAATATCGTTTCTTGTCTTAAGATAAAATTAATTATCCATGCTCTTGCATAAGATCAGGTTTTGTTAAATTTTCATGATGCGACTTTTAGATTAGGTATACATAATTAATTTTAAAAGAACAATATCTTATAGTTAGTCATTTTTTTAGTTTTCAATTTAAATTTTAGATTATTATGAACCCACAACATATGAAAATTTTGAAATACGAAAATTTGAGAAAAGTGATTTTCAAATTTTATTTTATTTTATATTTTTCATTCGTATCGTATAGTTGTCCACACATCTTTTACTAAAAGTGCAATTTTAGAAGAGCCCTGAAGATGTGTGACGAAATGTTGGCTGATAACACGACCAAACCGACGTGACTTACACCCAGAAGCCAAGATCCATATCAGTCTTCATTTTGTCCTCTTATTATAAATACAAAATGATAAGCTAGCATTACAAATTATTAACACCAACAATACAGCCAATAAATGGTTAACAAGAGACAGGCGTATATTATTCAACGAATTAACACACAAGTGTCACATTATATTACCCATCGCAATGGCAAGTTCACTTACACATATGTATGTAGCTACACTCACCTCGAATAATTGACAAAATCAATCGATGTATAGCTCACGCTGATGGCTACAACAATGCACATAAACATGTAGGAAGGGATGAGCCACAAGTATACAACGTGATTTCATTTGAATATTTTAAAATGATTACATACAATGTTGTGTATACAATAGTATACATATATAAAGTTTCACTTTGTATAACAAAAAATATGTACTGTAACATTTGGGTTGGACGGTTGGAGGGATTCAAGAAGGGGTAAGACAGTACTGACTTTTTTTCTGAAATATCAGTAATACTAGCTCATAAGGGTCCAACCTTTTGAACCTTCTGGGCCGCATAGCACAAACCCAATCTACCAAGGGCCGCATATACAATTTTTGTGTTTCATACGAAAAAAAACTACTCAAAATACTAAAAAACGCAGATTTAAAATCACGTGATATGCGTATCAAAAACAAACTTTTTTTTTCTCAAATAAAATCGATAAAATGTAAACTTATTATTTCTTTTGCCTCAATGTACAAATATTTCGATAATTATTCCTGAAAAGTTATTAACTTTTCAGCATAGGGAAGTTATTGTAATGGGTCGAAAATATAAATAAAAAATGTCAACATATTTTTATATTTCAAGGTCACTACAGTATGTTTACACGAAAACTCGCAATTAAAAAAGATATTAACTTCGTTGGGGTGCCCATCGAACGGGCTTGACGTTAGTATGATCTAAAAGAAATTTCATCAAATTCGGTCTAACCGTTTTTTGTTTGAACAAAAAAACTGCAAAAAAGTAGATTTCAGAATTTCTATAATGCAACAATGTGAAACAGCATTGCGTAAAAAATAAAAACACGTAATTATAATGATATTTGAGGTTAGGTTTCGTTTTATTTTGTCTTTTATGTAAGTAAAACTTAACGTAAATACATTTACCTTATCTGTGTTTAATTATTTCAATAATTAAAATAATCTCATGTATACGCTCCTGTACTAATACAAACCATAACACAACTACTATCAATAACATTGAAGTGCATAAGTAAATATCTGTACCTGCATTGCATGCATTACCCTTACAGGAATTTAATATTATGTTGACAGATCGAGATGCCCCTTTGATGTCATTACACACGTACATATATGCACTGCCAGATGTACATAATAGTGATATATGTACACATATCGTAATTACTTTATAAGAACGTACATATATATGTGTGTGTAATGTACACATGAATTGAAATGAAATGTTTTTAATACATCGTATCGTATCGAATACAAGGTACCTACGAGTACATATATGGAACATTATTTGATTGCTACAACTTCTATTATCATATGTTTATTTTTAGTTTTTACTAAAGAGGAAATTTATTAAATAGAGCACATATAATATGATATACAGAAACATTTTTCTATATAATACATACCAATTAATTTTACTTAAAACATTTTATATATTTGCTTCAAAAATGATTTTAGATTATATATAATCATGCAGTGTCGGCCTTAGCAAAACTGGCGCCCTGGGCGAGATTTATTTTTCCGCCCTCTCTCCCCCTAAAAAAATGTTAAAAAATCACCAAAAATGTCAATTAAAATTGATAAATTAACAAATAAGTTGAATAATTCATATCTCAGCTTGGCGCGATCCTACAGACTCAAACTTTTTTTTTAATATAGCTTACATAATTAACTTTAAGACTATCAAATGCCCTAAGACCGTCGAGACCTCTTTCTCCTATTATGAACAAATTCAAATTGATAAATTAACAAATAAGTTGAATAATTCATATCTCAGCTTGGCGCGAAAAGTTTACTCAAATATTACAGCCTGTGCACTGATTCGAACCAAAAAAGTGACTTATGCTCCATTGTGCGCCGCTCCACCTGGTCTGGCGCCCCAGGCGGTCGCCCTGGTCCCCCCCCCCCCTAAAACCGGTACTGATACGATGCAGTGGTGTTTTTGCTATAAAATATTTGATACCACGTGAATTCTCCAAAAAGCCACTAGCCCATGAGTCTCATAAGTGTCTCCTTCCCAGATCAACTTAGGGCAATATCCCTTCCCACAAACAATTCATGTTGAATATTTTAGGTCACTATGTTTTTGTGAATATTAACATGGGTAACACCGGGTCCAGTGCGCTAGTGTAAAATAAAAGCCAAAGAGGGCGAGGAAAAAAAAATTCTGCTAACACCATTTCAAAAATAATTTTAAAAAATTACGAATTGACAAGACTGGGCATCCGTTTAGAGATTATAGTGATACAGTGCCATTTTGGAAAAAAAGAACAACGTGTTGCTGTTTTGTCTTTTTTATGATTAGGTAAAGTACATTTCATGTACCTAAGTATAAAAAGTAAATTATATAGTTCAGTTTTTTTTACTGTGCTTTTATAGTAAACTTTTTTAAAGTTAGGTTAGATCAAGAAATCCTGAAATCATTAGTTTGACATCAACGATAAATGTTTGCTTCAGATGATGAAAAAGGAAGCAGTGTATAAGACGGTAATAAAGTTGACGATTTGTTTTAAAAGCTTACTTGAAATATTGGCTAAGTTTAGTTTGGCCGATCTTAACTCTCTTGCAGTTTCGTGTTGCTCTTAGAGCGAATCTGTGCGAGATAAAGTTTCGGACTTGCCGAGCGCAGAGCAACGTGAAAACAGACTTATCAGTAATGTAGAGCTTTTAACCTAGATCACACCATTCGTGTGTCAGGTTACCAACTTCTAGATACACTTCGTAATTCCCGTGAAGAGATGGGTGAATGAATGGACGTTCCTTGTACTCATATGTGCAATGATTACCTGTATGGTTTGCAAAACGAATATAAAATATCAAAGTTCAAATTCGATGTGTTATAATTTAGTATGAAAGTATAGAACATCAAATTATATTTGCACGTTGGGGCGTCCGCTGAAAATTTTCCAGAGGGAAACAAACAAAAATTTTTAAAGCTTTGGTCTTCGCAAATAAAAGATTTCTCAATATAGAACTTAGATGACAAAACCAAACGAAAAAAGGTTTTCCCTGGTGGTACTAAGGGGAAACCTTGGAAGCACGAATGTAACGAAATATGTCACACTTTAAAAGCTTATATATCCGGAACTAATAATTGTATAGCAATAAATAAAACACCAATGGGAAGCTAATATAATACTATTTACCCTCCATCTGTCAACCTTTAATACCATAAGTAAAATTATTTTTGATTCTTGCGGGTATAGTTAAAATTAATAAATTTCAATAGGTTATAAAGAACGTTTGAAAATGAAATTTATTAAAAATTTATATTATATTATAAACTAAAAGCCGCAAAATCAATTTAATTTTATTCATTACAAAAGAAAAAGAAATAATTATATCTTTGTCAAAGCTTTTAACTTTTCAATTACTTCTGAAAATAATAAAAATGTACTTTCTTTTTAACAATTTCAAATTCTTTCAGTTCAATTTAATTTCAAGATATTGTAAAATGTGTTGAAAAGTTTCGTTATAATTATCAATAATTATTTCCTTTTAGGTATCTTGTTGAAATTCTTAAGTATCTAAAAGCAATTATGAAACTGTTCAGCACTAATTAACTGCTAAATACTGCAAAGTTAGAATATCAGAGAACAATTCACATAACCAAAAAACATTTAAAAGTTAGGTTTATTACTTTATCGTGAAAGGGTTCTGTTATGTTTCTTTGTTATTAATTTAAATTGGTTTAAGGCAACATTAAAAAAAGTAGAACGCGTTGAATTTTAAAGCATACTTAATATGAATTGTCAAACAAAATGCTTAATTATTATTCTATATTTTCTCAAAACCCAAGACCCGTAGCTACCTTTTAAATTCTGTTTAGAAGTTTTAATTGGACACATTCAAAATGATGTTTTTTTATTACAACCATATTTTTATTTTATATACCAAGGGTAGCTAACAGTTCTTAGGTAACAGTCAAAATAAATAAATGGAAATTTATTTTTTCATTACACAAAATTTTATTGTCATAAATCAAAATTTTATCTACTTCCGATAAAACCAGAAGTCATTTTCAGTTTCATTTACTTTTGATGAAAAGTAAAAATCGACTGAGTAACAAAAAAATGTCCAACAAAATAGAAACTGATTATATGAATGGACCAAATTTTTCGGTATTAGAAACCGCATAGATATAAACTGTCAAAGAACTACAGGTTGGCTACCACTGGCATTCCAGTTTTACGAGTATTAATTTAAAAAGAAACCAAAATATGCCTTATTTATTTATTATTACACGTCAATAAACTATATTAGTAATTCTAGGATTAAGTTTCGTCTTCTATTATTTCACATTCAGCACTTTTATGGTCGATTTCACATAATTTTTTCATGCATGTATTAACCGAAGATATCTCAGTATTTCCATTCTGCATATAAATCCAACATTACCTACAAAAAATTCTAAGCAGTGACACGTAAAAAACACATTTGCGATTATTTCCTGAGGCTATAGCGTTGATAGGTGTGCAATAAATTAATATAAATTCAGTAATTTATCTGGTCTCTTCGAGACACACGGCAGATAGGACTGGGATTTAGGAAGGGGAGAGAAGGTAGGTAACGTACAAGGTTAGTAAAGTAATAGGTTGCCTCATAACTCTGGCGGGGAGTGGCATGAGAGGGGAGAACGCGTCATCGTGAGGAACTCTTTAACATTATAATTGGCTGTCAAACTATATTTACTCTTTATTTTAGTTAAGCTGATTTATTGTAAGTTGTTTTTAAATATTTTCATTTGATATTGATAGTGTACTGAGTTTTAAATCTAAATTTTTATTATTTTATTATTATAAATTATAGTTTTAAACAAGTGTTTTTTTATGTGTAACCAACAAATGTATTTTCTTTAAGCATTGATTTCTGACATCATTTTAAAGTTTTTATGAAGAAATATTATATGTAATAATTTGTGCTTCTATAATAAACAATAATATTTACTTTTTTTAAATACAAATATCCAAAAATTCGAAATAATTTGAAAAAAAACTTAATACATGAAACAACGTTTAAAGGTTCCTCAGGGTGACGTCATCACACGCAGCCGCTGATTGGTCAAAAAGTTATGAGGCAACCTATACATATATTAACCTTGGGTAACGTATATCTGCCTGGAAATACTCATTAACCCCAGCGTCAGCACGGCGTTTATCATTCTTGCATGGGGGCGGAATTAGAATGGAATTATTTAAGCTTCTCTTTTCGTGTTGTTATTTTTGTCAGATCACTCAGATATGAATTTTTGTAAAAATTTATATGAGCTTTTGTACCTTTTGAAAATGATGCTATTTATAAAAAAGCATCATAATAATTATATTTTAAATTTGTTTCTGAAAGTCAGTAAATATTAATTCACTGAATGGTGTGGTTAGGTTATACAGGGTGAGTCATATCAGGTGGAACAAACTTGAACAGTTGATCAAGAAAAATATTTATTATATATTTTGTGTCCGGAAATTCTTCGTGAGAGAGCTACAGACCCCCAAGATTTTGCCTAAAATTAGTTTTTATGTAATTATGGAGAACCCATTGTAATACAGTAATGAGAAATACCCAATTGAGTATAAATACATGCTATCCATTTCCAGTATCAACTTATGATTATTTAGACCAGGGATGTATGGGGCCAGTGATCCCTTTGATTTTTAACTAAATTTTTTTTGTTCTTAAATTTTTTCGAATGTTTGGCACTTTTATAGAATAGAATATAATATAAATTTTTCTTTATTTTTCAAGCCTTACAAAAATAGGTATAAACAGCGTCAGAACAAGATTATACAATAGCTATTATAAATATTTTACAATAAATTTCCAGTTAAACAATTTAAAAAAAATTTTTTTACTTGTTATAATTGATTAACTGATTTTTTGTAACACCTACTCTATATTTTTAAACCTATTTATGAGTCATAAACAAAAATAAAATAAAATAAAACAATGTTTTATAACAAATGATATTTTATTCAACAATGGCTGTATTATTAGTATATATTTACATACATTAATTATTACAAGACTTGTTTGGGTGGGAACACAAATCATTGCCGGCAACTGTGCTTCCACAGACATTGAGTGATAGGTTGGGGTGTCTACTCTTGCTCTGCATAGTCGTAACCTCGCCGCACTTGTTTATGTAGTCCTTGTTACGATGTCCGAACAAGAAGTACGGAGTGTCGATGCGCAACATGTTTTTATCAAGTTTCTTGCGAATGAGGTCGTCGAAATTTTGCGTCGACAGCGTGAACGGTTCGAGCAAACGCTATCGAAGGCGCAAGTGGTACAAAATTTTCCATGGAAACGGAAAGAGGTACAGAATTTAGCGCATCCTTTGTTTGTGACCGCAGAAAATATTCGACGCCTTCAGAAAAGTATGGTGAAGATAATGTTCTTGAATCGGATTAATTAGGAATAAGTTTTGGCAAGGTCGATACAATCATAGCGTTAATATTAGGCTTCTCTTATTTTTCTAATTTTCTTTGAAATGTGTACTTTACATCGCAATAACTTATTAAGCGAGACATTTTTTTAAACAACTACATGAAAAATTGTATGTTATTTTTTACTATAAAAATTACTATGCTGCATTGTAACATGAAGTCAGTAATCATATTTCAAATAATATTGTCAAATTTTTACTATACTACATTGTAAAAACTATTAAATTATATTTTCATATTACCTACCTTATTTGAACTACCCTACATATGTAATACCTTGGAAACAATGATAACATTTGAGACCTAATATACATATTCTATGATTCATCTTCTTTAAATAGTTAACTTTAGTAATAAAAATAATGTTTGTACAAATTGATTATTAAAAAAATTTAATTAATATTTGCATGAAAATAACATTTAAAAAAACTCATGAATGGTCAGACTAATTTATTATCTATAATCTATTATACCATATAGCCTGGAGGTAACGATTTATTAAATGTTAAATTTTAAATGTCAATTGAAAAACATATTTCAGAAGCAATCGTTAGTATTAATTATCAAATTAAAATTTAATTTCAATAACAAGAAAGTATATAAATGAACACACCACAAATAAAAACATAAATTAATATACCAAGTATTCATTTCTTTCTCTTTAATTGTGACTAATAAACAAAATAGTCATCTACCTCGTACCTTTTAACTTTGACTTTTCTTGAAAGTTATAAAATATGTTAATGATTATAAGAGCTACTTTCTTAAAACTTTTCAATTAATTGAATGTTAAAAACTTTTATGTAGGTATATACATTTGAGAAATTTTTTTAATAATTTTTACATAACAAAACAAATGAACAAGAATTCAAAATTAGAGAATTGTTAAAAAAGTTTTCCTTGGGAAAATTTCACACAATACATTCGTTTTTTTATACAAAAACGGTGATATTTAAAAATATATAAGTATTATATTCTCTAAAATATCATAGTGAAAACAATTCATTATATTTTAAATATAAATATAATAATCTAAGATTTTGCAATTCATATATTATTAAGAGCATATTAAAATAATTTTTAACAGAACTATACGCTACATTGAAAATGTATCACTAATTTTGAATATAGTATAGTAAATATTTGTATTTATGTTTTGTATTTGAACCCTTATTTGATTCGCAAAGGATTGCGTAGCTCTTAGAACAAATTACTTCAAGCTATGGAAATTACATCAGAATCATAACAAAAGATTCCCGATAATGTTTTATTATAATGCAACAGTATTGTATTATTTCTCAAACTATGGACAATTGTTCACAGTTCTGAGTTCTTTATATGATTTGCTTTTGCATGTTGTTTCGAACTGCTTTTGTAATTAAAATAATTACGACTAAGATATAAAATAATATATAAGAGAAGGTGAGTTCCAAAACTCGTTCATTTCGTTAAAAAAAACTCGAGATTAAGTACAGTAAATTTTAAAAGAATTTATGCATTATTTCAGGTTTTCTTGTCTGTTTTGAGCAAAAATACTTTAAAAATCCACTGCCACCTCGATTTTTTTTAAATATAATGAACGAGTTCTGGAACTCACCTCCATATATGAAAGCTTACACTGTTTCAGTATTAATTAGGTTAGTGCCAGTGAAATAGTAAATAATATAACATTTTTTTAAACCTTTGAAAACAGAATAAATATATTGTTTTTAAGAATAAGTACGTGTGGTTAATTTTACGTCATTAATAATTGTATATTCTTTTGAAATCGAATTATATACAGTTCATTGAGTTTTTGTTTTTTAATAGACGAACTATTAAATACAAGTGGTTCTCAACTTTGCTAAAATTAAAAAAATTGAAAAACTATACGGTACGGGACACTAGTACGTGAGATTCGTCCCGAAATTGACAAAAAAAATTAAAATAAAAAAAATTATACCAAATGTTAAAATTTAACGGTTGTTTAGGTACACAGCAAATTTATCGTGCTCTAAAGGGTTAATAAAAACACGACTGCGTAGTCTATTATCGCCAGGCCACAATATCTGTAGAGGACGACGCAATGAGCACAGTGTCGTCGTGTTCAGCTCGCGAGAATTCTCGACGTGTCACTTAAACAAACATATTTTTCCACGCCAGACAAATTTCACAGTACAGAGCTGATGTACGAAGCAATAAGGTGGAAGGATGTACGAATAAATCACACTTTATACGCTTCATGCAGCGGAGGTACTCTGAACGCTGTAAACTTGATGTGGATTTGTGCTGTTGTTTTCATCCTTCTTTCTCTGTTCTTCTCTCTTTTCAACGCCGGTCCTAGCTTTCACAAAAGGCTTTATTTGAATTGTTGGTGTCGTTTGGAAGTTGTTCCTCTCTCTCTCACACTCTCGCTTTGCTTCTTTCTCTTTATTTAACAACGGACTTTGCTCTTATACACTTTATTAAAACTGACGTTTAATTTTAAATCCATTTACCGGTGTAATAAAATGTAAGGGGTATGTTTGAATCTCAACGTGAGAATACACATGAGATAGTTGTATTATACATATGTACCTACTCATATTTCTAACAGCATTTATTAAACAATTTTAATTTAAAAGCATATAAGGTACTGGCACCAGTTATGGCTGATATAAAAGCAAGGTTTATTGTTTTTGTGCTTGACTGGCTTCTTTTATGTAATTCAAAAAAATTTTGTAATAAAACAAGTAACTCTTTATTTATCAATTTAATTACCAAAGTCCGCAAATATAGTTTATTTTTTAAATAAGTCATTAATTTTGTTTATGTTTTTTCTCCAGTAATGGATAAAGTAAAACCAGTAATGAGCACGCAGTGATGGACACTTGCTAATGGTTAATGATAAGTACTATGGTACAAAAGATATAAAAGAAAGAATCATCTTTGAAACAATGTGTTGCAGTTGCTATAATAATATAATAATTAATAATAAATAAATTATACTAATCATTAGCTTAATGTCCGCCATTTTGACACCTATTGGCCGATGTTCATCAAATCACGCTATGAGATAGTTAATATTCAGAAATGGTAGTAATCAAATATTTCTAATTCAATACATTTAATTTAAAAATAGCCATTACTGGGGTCATATCCAAGACTGGTGGCAGTACATTATATAACTTCATAGCTATTCATAGTTTAAAACTGTACAAATACTACATGGGCAGGAAAGTCTTTAGCCTAACAATGAAAAACGATTATTTTTAATGAAAAAACTCTTTTATTCTTCGACATAATCTATAGTAATGCACTTGTTCCAACGGTCCTCTAACATTTCGATACCGGTCTTATAGTGATTCGCATCAAGTCCCTCAAAATAGGTGTTTGTTTCCAACTCGATCTCTTTATTAGAGTAAAATCTTTTGCCAGACATTTTCAATTTCGGAAAAAGGTAGAAAGGAGAAATGGTTGGTGCGGAACAGTTCAGAGCGTAATTCTTCAATTTATCGGTTGTAACGTAACAGCATTTTTGGTGTCCCTGGTATAAATGATTAGAGCTTTACTGATTATGAGACATTCGTAAACATTTGCAAAATGAGACCTACTTTAAGAGATATTTGTCATTGATCTGAACAGGAGTAGATGGCTACTAACCTAACAATACGAAGCGGAAAGGTTTAACAATATGGATTGCTTAACAATACGGACATTTACAGTTTAGAAGATCTACTGTACCTACATTTAATTAATCTACACTGTACGCAATGAAAATAAATATGTTTATACATATAATTCAATAATATGCATACATAAATATTCTATTTCAATAAAAACAAACAAAAATATTGAAAACTTACCAAGCTGAGTTTTTTTTATCTCAAAAGCAAATATTGTCAGTCAAAAAACTTTATGAAAATAAAGTAAATAAGACAAAATGAATGAACTAACATTTCTACAAATCCAATAATATGTAAATTGTATGTATAAATCAGACATACAAGTCAATATCTGACTTATAATTTCAATGTAAAGGAAAAGTACATATGTATGCCTTATATTCCAGTGATTCTCAAATAAATTATATTGTTCGATTCATTATAATAAAAATGTTATTTATTTCTACCTATACTGCCGTGCTTAGGTAAAAGACAGTAAGGTGTAAAAATAAAAATGAAGAAACTGAACTCGAAGTTTTTGATTTTTTTAAACTAAATTAATTTTTTTTTTCATAAAATTTATTTAGCGTCCAATGATAAGTTACATGACTTCATTATAAGTCATTTGAGTGTAATTTTAGTTTACAATTAATCAAAATGCCTAAATTAAGTGACTTACTGTCTTTTATTTCTAGAAATTTAAAAGCAGTAAAATGTCTTTGTACTCTGTAAAACAGAAGTACTGTCTTTTTCCACTGTTTTAATTATTTAAATTTTTTTTAACAGTTAATAATACAATAATCTTTGTCTAATGAGTATCGAATTAGAAAATCTTAATCATAGTAATTAATATTTATTGATCTTTGTTGAACACGTAACGAAAAATGCATTTTTATGACACTTAATAATTATAAAGTGATTGAAGAATAATTACAATAAAAATGTACTGTATTGTTTATTTGAAGTAGATAATTTTTGAAAACTGTCTTTTTGAAATTATAAGAACATGATTGTGAATATTGTATGTATATTTTTCTATTACGGGCTAAAGCCGAATTCAAATAAAGGGAACTCATTATACAATTTCGAAATAACGTGTTTTATCAATTTTAAATTATTCAAATAATTTGTTAAAAAATATTTATATAAATACTGAAAAACTAAATTTATTACAAAGGCATTATCGTTTACTCATTTTTAAACAGCAGATTAAATATTTGTAAACGCACCCCTGAATACATTAAAATACAATAATTTATTATACTTTATAATTATTAAACAAATAAACAACCGGAAACATTTCTGTAATCTACACAACCACACACATTTTTTTATCCATCAAAATCTCGACGTCGTCGTTATATTTTTTTCGTAAATACAATATTTTCCCCATTGTGTTTCATGAATAGGGGACTTAAAAAGCGCCGCGAAAACTCTTCTACACAGTTATCCACACATTGGATTTATTATTTCTTTTTGCCTCTCGTCAATATCAGATTGTAACTTTTAAACGCTAAGCTACTTCACACTTATTTTATCCTTTTTATAGACTGATTTTGCCGAAATAAAAAAATCAAACTTTTTTCCCAACAACGGCATGCATAACGAAGGTGTTGTGTTCATCGGTCTACAGCTAAAACGGCTGAACCGATCTTGACCAAACAAAAACTAAAATGATCATTGGAATGTCGAGAGTGCCTAGATTATGTATTATTTACTTTCTTATACGTATTGGGTACTACTTACTACTTACTGAAAATGGCCGTTTGCAATTTTTATATATTCTTCTTAAAATTACTCACAAATTTTACAGTTCCATTTTCAGCTGCACCACCGGTATTTAATTATATTATTACTGTAGGGTTACTAATTTTGTATCATCTTTTGCGAATAATTTTGTCTCTATAACGAATATAATATATATCTTTTTTTTCTATGTGTAATATATTGTTTTTAGGTAAAGTAAAGGTATATTTGAAAAAATATTACTCTCACCCACAGAACATTAAATATATTTCATGTTCTGTGCTCTAGTCAGTCATCTATTTGTAGATATTTTTTTAGTAAATATTTAGAAAACTATAATATGATGTTACCAAGTACTATTTAAGATGGAGAAAATAATACAATTGAATTGGTCACTGAATTACATTGTAGGTATAGCATAGATGATCCTCTCTTACTACCCGTTCTTTAGAGACTGTAGCCAACCTTCTTAAGTAAACTAGTAAAAATATGTTAACATTTTGGTCATATTTTTCGCAAGATAAATTTACATCGTACCTAAATATGTAATTGTTAACCAGACTCCACTCAAAGCATATTTTGTCTTAATTGTTCCATAACACAGCAAAAATGACGCAAACCAAAACGATACCTAGATAGTAATACAAATTCCTGCTATGTGTAGTATAATATACCCACTTATGTACATAGATTATTATTCGTACTGAAAACTGTTGTTAAACGCCATCTGCCGTTTAAAGCAACCACCAGCATGTAGTTTTCACAGAATATTAACTTGTCTAGCCTTACCATCGTCGTACTTGTTATGAATGAAAGACGGTCTAGCGGTCACATCAGTGTCGGAAGATGATCCCAGATAGTGCTGCAATAGTTTTTTACGACATACAGTATGACCCTTACGTCTTTTGTTCGCTGGACTGATTTTTGTTTGGCATCGATAGAACGCTGTGCACTTAATTCTTATTGTCTTGATTTCTTCAAGCAGTTTCGTCTTTTCAATGAGAACTACTTGAAATCATAAAAGTCTCTCGCTTTGTGAAGCACAAGTACGTGCAGGGCTGGAAGGCGTTTGAAGTGATTTTTAATTTATCTGATTTTAAAATATGTTTTTTAATTTATTCTCTAATATTTGTCCAAGGTTGATATCTTCACGTAAAATCATGTGTTTTTATAATTGTGATATTAAGTGGTAACATCACTCTATCGATTAAAAACATTATACACTTGGTTCTATAGTAAAAAAATAACAGTACAGATGGTGCTTAGATTCGATGTATATAAACAATTTACTGCTTATTTTTTGGCAAAAAATCGATTTTTTTTTCAAAAGTGCATAACTTCTACAAAATTTGATTAAATAAAAAATCTCTACATACTTCTAAAGCCAGTAATACCTATATAAATTTTATTTTATTTTGTTTGTTTTTTACTCTAGGTTCTATATTTCACAAGAAATTTATCCGCTACTTGAGGTGTTTTTTTAAAAAGATCGTTTCGAAAATTGGCTCTCTCGCCGCCATTTTATACAAAAATAATAATAAAACAAATTTCTATAATATATATTATCTTTAATATATGCTGAATAAACCCTCTAAAAAAATTCACATTCCTTTATTTTACTCCCAAAAAAATCGTCAAAGTTAGGCCTTTTTTCGCCCACTAGAGTGGTGTTACCCATTACACAAAAAGTAGTAGTCCTCAGGTAAATATTTAACTCCATAGTACAGGGTGACGTAAAAGTCATGAAGAGGTTTATTTTAAATGCACTTTTTAATTTAATATTTCTATCATCAAAAAAATTCATAATACCACTAGCTCTTGGACTATTTGATATATGTAGCAAAGGTTTTAGTCGATATAGATTACATTTGATTAACCTTTGTACGAAAGTTCAACCTATTAACTTTAATATTAGATACATGTTTTTGTCAGATGTCTACGACACACCTCGACACCAATAAATCAACACACCTAGATTTTCACCGATGTAAAGAAAACAACGAAACTTCCGAAAACCGTATCTTCATTTCCTTGTTATCTGAAACTTCTCAGATATTCCTGACAGAGGATATCTCATCCACTTAGGTGTATCAAAGTTACAAATACGGATACGTTGTTCGCATATACATATACACAGCGAGAACATCAACTGTGTAACAACTATATCTCAAAGTTTGCATTTGTCAACCCGTATCTCCTGAGTTTAGATTTTGACAACCCTGGTTATCAAAATCTAAAATTCAGTGGCGTAATAGAGTAGTAGAAAATCCCTAAAAACCTGTTTAATGTAATCTAGATGTAAAAAAACAATTTAGAACAAATTTTCATACTCCAAAAGCTTATCCCGACTCCAAAATATCAAATTTAAAATAAAGTACTTTTCAAACGCTCCCAATTGCACGCCATGTTGTGTGACGTCATAATCCAGTGTTGAAATGTCAGTCAATGCTTAAATATACAAGTGTCAACGATAAACATGGGAAACGCACGAAAAATAATAAGTTATAAATATTGTTTCGTACCTTGTTGTAATAATTCAACTCACAAAACTCCTGGAAAAAGATTTATAACTGTGCCAGAAGGAAACTAAGGTAAAATTAAAAATAAGTTTATTCTATATAGTTTTTTTTAAGGGCAACAATCCCAAATTTGAGGATTTCGGCTCATTTTTATTATTATTCTAATTTTTACAACTCACGCGTTAAACATGAATTATGACGTCACAAACGCTTCAACCAATCACATCGCGTTTTAAATTCGAGATGATTTATACGACTTTTAATACTGAATAATATTAAAAACAATTTGTTCAATGCTATTATTAATTTTTTCGCCTAATCTTTGCAATTAAGTAATAAAAATGGTATGTCAAAAATTTCCGGATAACTATATTGCTTAAAAATAATAGCATGCTTCAAAGTGCCCTAAAACTATAGAAAAAATATTTTTAACTTTCCTCTTAATTAGGCCACCATGCCACTAAGGGAAGGTATTTTGATGCGGCCGTGCATACAAACACATACGTTTATTGATATTCAACACCGCTGTTCTAGAACTAACTGAATCCTAAACCTATTACCTATAAGTACAGCGTCGGTTTGTATTTACAGTTTTAAACACGATATTCATTAAAACTACATGGAAATTATTTAACTAAATTTAAATATGTACTATATTGCAAATGAGATGAAAAACAATACAAAGACACTTGTACAGTGTGCAATTTAAAATACCACAGTACGAGTATTAGATAATAAACTGGATATGATAGAAAACTTCACTTCAAACTACAATTACTTTTTTTGAATTCTATGCATTTCGTTCCCTTTGCGATGGAACTCAATATTATAATCCTTTTGAATTTTGCATGGTTCTAATAATATGTATACAGTCTTGTTTTTTTTTGCATGTAAGAATTTTTATTTTCTGCAAAACAGCTACGTAGAACCTCTAAAAATCGAAGTTCAAGGGAATCGTTAAAAAATTTTGAGGTAAAGATGTTAGGGAAGTTTTTACATACATTATAGAGGTTTGTAATTTATATTATGCAAAACAATAACTTCGAGTTTTAGAGAATAAAAATGTATTCAAAATATCTCCAAGGGAATCCGTAGTTAGTTCCAGTTATAGAGGGTTAATACTTCAAGAAATAGCTGAGGTTTTACTGTAAAATGTTTCAATTAATTAAATATAATTTTTATAAAAAATATGAAATTTATTGGTGCTTTAAAGTTTTTTCATACTTATATTTTAGTAATCAGTAACAGTGGTGCATCTAAAGAGAGGGTTTAAGGGGTGTGAAAATTCCCTCTACGAAATTTGTCAATATATGTTATTTAATTTAACAACTGTGATTATTGCGACACAAAAAAATTACATATATTTACAATAAAAAAAATTAACCCCCTCTGGGTACACCACTAATTAGTGGCATAGTAAATTATGTAAAATATAAAAAAATAATTTAATCTCATTAATATTTGCTGTTAATTTAAAAAGAATCACACCAATCACAAACCTGATCAATCATAAACCTATATCTTTGTAAAAACTACACAAACAAGAAAACCCAGCTTTTCTTCAATATATGTACTATGGACTTCAGAGCGGAGCTTATGCAGTTACATCATTTTAAATAAAAACACAAATATACGTCCATTTAATTAATTAACTTTATATCAAGTTTAACATATTTAAATTCTAAAATTCGGAATATCAAATATTCATTGCCACAAAATTTACTTACACAATTTTCAATAGATTACATTATAATTTAATCGCACAAATATATATAAGTACTATAAACGAAGAGTACTTCTTTACCTAGCAAATAAGTTTCAAAATTTGTACATGGAGAAATGATTGAAATATTATAATAATCAAATGGGAGGAGCTTACTATGTCTGTGATAAGCTAATTTGAAAGAAAACTGGACGACCACTTCAGCATTTTACTGTACTTTGTACCTATAAGTAGATAACCATCAATTCCGTGATCTTTAATCACGAATGTCGCCCGCCACTGCTTCACTTTCAGCGTGTTGTCTAACGTTGAACTTATTTCTTGTTCTGGCCGTCACGGAGTTATTGATTTCTCGAGTTCGCACTCTAATAATGGGAAGTGTGCAAAGAACCTGTTTTTATTTAATTTTCGGGGCGTGTATTTAATTGGGATTGCTTTTACTTCTCCAAGTGTGCTGTGTATTCGTCGCTCTTAGACCAACATCTTTTTAACTTATTGTTTAAGAAAAGTATCCGAGATATGATTATTGTTCCAATATATTTTGATTTGTACTCGTTTTGTTTTATTTTTAATTATTAACTGAAATAAAAAGTGTATAAATACAGTCTTAAAAAATCAGAAAACTTATGGAATCAACTCATCTATCTGTTTTCTAACTACTGAACCTTAAAAGCAAATATTTGCTTAAATATAGTAAATAGTAGACTAATAATAGACCTGAATAATAAGAATAATTACAATTATCAGTACCCACCACAATTTAAAGTTTAAAATAAATTATGCTGCCACTTTTACAATTAATATTTATACTAATCTTAATATTGCTAAAGTTACGGGACACTAATAGACGAAGGTCGACATTTTTGAAATAATTTTTGGTCTTCTAAACCCTTTTATATTTTATTAATAATTTTAAAAGTAATATACAACTATTTGTTTTACATTTTCATTAAAATTTCAAAATATCTAAGTTCCAATTTTTTTATTAATTGAAGAGAATCCTTAATTAAAAATACAGTTTTCATGATAAGGAAAATTTCATCTCTTGTACTGATTCTAAGACCATAATATTTGTTAAAGTATTTCGTTCTTTGCTATAACAAAAAGTGAATGTAATGAATTCTATAGAGGTAAGTTCACAAAGAATAAAAACTTAAACTAATTGTAAAATAATTTACAAACGAATATACGATAGAAATTTTCTAACCAGTATTACAAAAATGAAAGTAGAAGAGTTTCTCGTTTAATTAAAATTGTTCTAATAAGCTTCGAAATAATAACAAGTTTTCTAAAACTTATTATTTTATATTTGTTTTTAATATAATTAAAAAGTTGATAGTTTAATAACAGTAATAGCTTACGTATGTTTTATATACTAAAATTTAATTGCCTGTCATATTTTAATTTTTTAATTGAAAACATTCATTAAAATTTTCCACGGAAATGAATACTTTATGAATTAATTTTCTGTGAAAAACACGAACAATACATTCGCGGAAATAGAGTGGAAATATTATTTTATTGAGTTTATTAAACATAATAAATAAAACTAGAATTAAGTTTTTGTTCGCAAACGAAAGTAATACAAAATCATACTACAAAACCAACTGAAATTTGTGTTATTTTGTCTATGGATTTTGACAATTTTATAAATCAAATCCATAGATAATTCGATATCTTTCATAGAGATGTGATATAACTGGAGCGATAACTCAATTTTATGAATGTGTCACTAGAGATAGCTTATACTAGGGTACCGCACTTCCTTGTCTAACGAGCTCTGATTGGCTAACAGCGTAAACTTACTCTCTGTACTAAAAACATTGAATTCGCACAATATGGTAGTAACCATGGAAACAACTAAAACATGTTTAGGTTAGAGAATACTAGGAGCAATGTGATACGTTGAAAACTATCTATCAGCGCACGCTCGACCATTAGAGTTATCCTTAGATTAGGAAAGACTATGGATACATAACAAACCAACGCTAGTCCGTATATTAAACTGTTACCAAAATTTTACGGCGGCCATCTTTTCTTAAAAGTCACAATCGTCATTTCCATGCATATTTTTCCAGAGGCGTCAGTTGAAAATTTATAATATGCAAATATACATTAAATTACAATTGAATATAGTATGTATGAGAGATCATAGTTCCAAATTGACGTTTCTCTGTTAATCAATTATTACTGAAATACTTTTAAAGACAATATAAAACATTTTATTAATTATTTAATTTTATAATTCGAAACAATATTTATTTTACAATCTGAATGATACGCTAATGACTCGTGGAGCGATTTTTCGTGGATCGATATGGTAACAACGCTAGGTAATATGTTATTTATCTTTTATCTTTCTTTCTCCAAGGAGATATTACTCTAGTTATATTACATCCCTATGGTATCCTTCAAAAAAATTTGCGTTTGCTTGTATTTCTTTATTATTATTATTTACTATTAGATTAATTATAAAAAGGGTGCGGTATTTCAATTAAGACAAGCAAATAACTCGAAATCGTGTTTGGTTTCAAGAGGGAAATAGGATGGTGTTATTTTTATTGTTGACCTTTAAATAACCTACCAAACCAAACAAAAATATCACCTTCCTATTTCTCCCCTTTGAAACCAAACAACATTTATTTAAAACATTTTTCCACACAATCCCTTGTTTTCGAGTTATTTGCTTGTGTCTATTTAAATACCCCACCCTATATATATATATATATATATACGTATAGTGTTAATACTAGTGTAAACAATGTATCCTTCAGAATCGTAATTTCATTTATTATAAATTTAATATAAAATTTCATTTTTTACAAAAGTCAAAAGTTTCAATTAGTAATTATTGGAAATGGTAATTACATTAACATTTACCAGAATACAAAGTTCACATATTTATCATACGAAAAAAAAACTAGTTAAATACGATCATGGTTTATTGGTTATCGACTTCATAAATTAATACAAAATAAAATTTAAATATTCAGCAGATATCACATAGAGCATTCCACGTCAACAAACCCGCCAGCCAGCCATGGATTTGATTTGGTTGCTTATAATTTATTAATTTTCTTGAATTGTCGTCCCAAAATCAGCTAGGATACAAAATTTTCGTAGTCACCTCATTTATAAATTACAAAATTCTTAGTAATCGATTTTGGACCTATTTTTGAAAATTAACTATTTACTTCAATCCAAAAAAAATCTATTAAAAATGGAACATTTTTATAAGTAATGCCGTATAATTAAAATTATATATATTACAAAATCACAAATATTAAAAATTGAAAAATTAATCTTTAAATCAAATTTCACCTTTATATGTCTTGTCTTTTTGAATTACAGCGTCTTCTGACAAAAAAAGTCTAATTGGATTCAGGAAAGGTCAAAATGATTAATTCCATCAAAATCTCGAAAAAGAAAGAAAATAAAAATAAATGAGATAGGTAAAAATAAATCAGTACTGTTAACGCGGACTGCGTCATATGTTTTATTTCGGGGTTAATTAATTTTAAAACCCATTTTCTAAATAACAATGGCCACAAAGACTCATTTTACCATAAATGTATTATTAAACACCGCAGTGATTCTTGCAGACTAACAGCAAACGGTGCAAGCCACCTCGAGATCTTATCGGATGGCGAAGGAAATGTTGATGAATTAGCACAGACCTCTGATGGTCACTCTCCTTTATAGAGTATGAATAATTTACAAGTGCTTGTGGAAGCGGTACGTAGAGAAAGAGAGACAGAACGAGCTAAAACTAATACAATTTAATGCCACAACGACGACGGGCGCGAACGAAAGCTCAGGGTGCGCGAGGAGGGAGAGGGGAGGGTTCAACGACGTTCTTCAAATACCAAAGAGCCGAGATATTATGAACGATGTGGTGTATTGTTACCGACTGAGAGCTGCTGTGGCCTGCTGCCAATGAACACATATTTTGTTCCGCATTTTATCTCCTTTACTGTTAAATCTATGATACGGGTGGTGTATCGGAATTCAATATTTTTTGGTCTATTTTTAAAACGATTTAAGAGGCTATTCAACTTCTTCGGGTCAGAAAAATTCTTTTTTATTTTTTTATTTCTTTCGACAGAATTTATCTACAGAAATCATATCCAACGGTCGGTACAGTCCATTTCTATATACTTAACTTACAATTAGTACAGCGCGGGAAAAAAATGACGCTCTTTGTGCGCTTGGGCAACTTTAAAAGTTTTTTTTTTTTCAAAACGATATTTTTGCACCTGGCGCAGGTGATTGCACAAAAACCATTTGTCCAATCGATCTGAAATTTTAGAGACATATTCAGCACATATATGGCTATCGCCGGTACCTCAATTATTAAAAAAAACTTTTATTTTAAGTATTGTTTTTAACCCAATTACGGTGTGAAATAAATCTACATTTGTTACTATTTTGCGAAAATCGCTGACATTTTGGTAATTTTTGATGGAAATTAATAATTATGGTCCGGGCGATAGCGGCATACATACAGATCAAGAATATTTTTTAGTTTTATTAGCAGGGGCGTGGAATTTTAAAAGTTGATAACTACTGTGAATGGTATTTCAGCTATTAACATAAGTGTTTGACGAAGGAAATGGAAGTATGGTGACAGGGTTGAAAAATTGTCTCAAATTCTGATTGTACTATAAAGAAAAGTGGTTTACCTCATGACAGCTGTGCGGGTATCTATCTGTCTATAGAATTTTCTTTCGCGATAACATCCGTAAAAATGCATCGAACAGAATAATTTTACTTTTTTGCAAACTAGACATTGATTTTGGTGCGAATCAAATAATAATAGTATACGAGTAATATAAGCAATAGTTAGGTTATTATATTATTGCATAACAATTTACATCAAACAATCAAAAAATAATGAAAAATAAGATTCCACAAAGCACTTAAAATAATTTCCCGTTTTACAAAGATCAAAATCTTTAAAAGCGTTCCAGAAGTCCATATTTTATCTTCACCGCTAGAAAAGTCTTCGTATACATGCACGGGCATGATCCCCACTCTCTCGCAAATGATTTATGAAATAAAATATATACATTTTTCTGTATAAACAGTGTATAATCTTAAAAAGAATATAACCTTGGGACATAAATACTTTACTGTTGACAATGTAGAGTGAAGTGGCGAGACATCTAGTGGCACTTTCCATGCACTACTGCTTCCGGGCTGGCGTGCCTTTAAACCCTTTGCCTGGCTTACATCATACAACCTATATTGTCTCTCGGCGCTATTACAGAGAGAGAAAGGCACTTCATGTTGAAGAAACGTGAAGCACATACAAATACAAATGTTTATGAACAACTATAGAACTTAAAGTTATTATCACCAAATTGAGGATGAAATTCTTTAAATTTGTATACACCAAAAAGATAAAACATACAGTGTTATTTTTACAAAAACGCAAAGAAATCTTATACCTTTTAAAATACGATTTGTTTTTTACAAACCAGTTAATTTTTTTCTTAAATTTTCGTTTAAGGCTACTAATATTTCTATCTTTCATATTTCACTGTACTATTTTTTGCCGAGATATACATATATATATAGATGATATTTAAAAAAAAACAAAATGACAATATACTACACAATATAACAAATACCACATTACTTTCTTCCTAATCGTGGTGAAAAAAAATCGTACAGTTTAACATAAAAATTCATTTTAAAGATGAAGGATTGAACAGTTTCATAACTATTCAATTTCACTGAAAGTTTTCACTCGCCTGTGAAAATTTTCAAATTTTTAAAACGTTTTGTTCATACGTTTTTTTGGTTGGTAACACTTACTTTAGTTAAAATAATAGAAATCAATAGGAAATTTTTAAAAAGTAACAAAATACATACTTTTAAATTAGTTTTGGAAATGATATCAAGTATACAAAAGTTCAAGACAATCGGACATCGGGAAATGGGTGGAAAATTGGTTACAAGTTTTAATCGATACGAACAAACAAGCCAAGTTCATAAAATTGTAAAAAAAATAAAGATATTGTGTGTTATATTATAATATAGCGTAGTATTACAATCTAAAATTTTCACCGACTTAAAACTTTTCATGATGTATTAAAAAAATATATCTTTTCATGAAAACTTTAGCAAAAAATACCTGCTTGGTAACAAATTCATTAATATGACCAAAATAATCATTTCTGGATAGAGGATATCTAAAAAAAACCTGAATGGATTCCATTTCAGCACGCTAATACCTTTGGACCGCTTATGCAAGTCTTTGTTACAGAGCAAAAGTATTTTTTATTGCCCAGTAATTTTTAATAAAAATATTCATTTTTATTATTTTAATTTATAATACAAAACCTACGACGTATAACACAATCCAAGATTTCAAAATCGCTCACTCTGACGTGAAAAATTCACGGCTTAAATAAATAAATAAATAAATAAAATTTTAACTTAAATATGTTTTGTATCCGAATTTTCAAAATTTTATACAAATAATATGAATTCAAATTTGCATATCAAAAAGCGTAACTTTTTGACAAATATTAAACTAGACTTCAGCTCTCGCTTTCATTATTCGTTACATATTCATAGAAAAAAAAACATTCAGAAAAGTTTTATACTACATGCAATTTCCTTGTAAAATTTCACCAATATGCATTGTATATATATGTATTATATTATTCAGTTCATGCATTTAAATTTTTTCTCCTTCCTGATAAACTAAATCGCCTGTTACAAAATGTAAGCCTGAATCTTGTATATCCATTGCGATTGTTCAGTTGAATACAAGTTATTTGAATTATTTTAGAATGATTTGAATTTCAAATGAAAAATATTGTCTGAATATGAAAAGTTCAAAGGATTATATTGAATATAAATTGACTTTAAACAAACGATGCATTTATATCAGTTAACTGCTTGTTTTCTACGCTTTGAATTAGTAACGTAGCTTCGGGCTAGGAAAAAATGTTGTTTAATCTTTACAGACAACATACTCTTTATATGTATTTATGCATGTATACAGTAACATATTGAGGTTTGAGGTACAGATTTACAGGACTTTAATCTGGGACTATTCGTAAAATAACACTTATCAAACAAAATTATAGGAAAATAATAAAAATAATTCATAGGCTGACATTATTTTTTGACCTCCATATCTGAATATATGTTTTTAATAAGGGTGTACCGGAACAATTAAAATAATATATGTATGCTTTATATAAATATTATTATCTTAAATTAATTTAACATTCTATTATATGGTATTTCTTAAATAGTAGAGTGGTCGAGCATTAATAGTATTTTTTACATATCCTGTAATTTTAACAGCTTCATAAGATCGATTGTTTTAAATTGTGTGTATATCATATGTTATTATCGATCGAATTAAATTACATTTCTAGTGTTATAAATGTGATAAATCATCACAAACAGCATTTAAATAAATTCGTAATAGAGAAGATGGTTTAAATTTGTATAGATAAAAGAACGCCTACTATTCGAAATTAAAACACCATTGCATTACTATATAGTACGAATACATATAATGCATTATTATAAACAATACAGTATATTCGGAGAGGTTATTATCGAAGATGGGTAATGTTTTTAAAGAAAACAGATCTAGGGCTAAAATATTATTAAAAAATTCAGAACAAGTCTTATTTTTACACCATAAGTAAAATTTTCAAAAATCTTTGACTTATACTTGAGCAGTTCAAAATACAATGACATTTTTATTAATATATAATTATTATTAATATCTCAGCTTGGCGCAATCCTACAGACTCAAAACTTAAGAGTATCAAGTGCCCCAAGACCGTCATGACTCCTTTCTCCTATTATAAACAAATTAAATTTTGGTAAATTAACAAATAAGTGGAATAATTAAGGTCAATAAGTTATAATTAGAACCGTACTTATACCGAACAAAATATTAAAAAATTGCATTTGTGTTATAAAATGATTGTTTCCATTAAAAAATTTGTCATTCATGTCAGTTTGTCGAGATATCCTATACTAAAATTACTAAGCAGGCAATTTTGTTCTAAAGTTTTCAGGTTAATTTTACAATTCATTATATATTTTTTCATGCAATGCAGCTCATTAATTTCAATAAATTATATTATTAAATACACAATACACAGTTGTTTGAATGACTTACTAATTACTAGCCAGAGTAGAAAATATCAATCAAAGCATATTTCCTATTGATACCTGTCACTTTAATTATAAATAATAATATTGTTGAAAACATTGATTTAGCAAGATAAAGTTAGACATAATGCATTGTTGAATATGCGATTTTTGTCATTAGTGGTAGTTTAATTTTTTAAGCATCGTATATTAAAATTAAATTAAAGTTACACTCATTTTGCAGTCAATTTGCTTCACATAAATCTTTCATCCATAACCACTCAAAATTTTTAAAAAGCTCTACACCTTAGCGAACACTTCTAACACATAAAAGTAACGTACTTTAAAATGCTTTTAATTCAAAACTTACAAAACATAAATAACGCGACGAAAATAATAAATAAATATCGGTATTATATTGAAACTTGTGCTACATAAAACTCAAATAAACTAGCGCTTTAATGTATAACCGAAGCAAAGCGTCGCATATTTTGTATGCACCACCAGTGGCGCAGTTGTAAACATTTTTTAGGTGTGTAGTATATTTATATTGTAGAAATGAAAAATCCGAAGTTTCTAAGAAAATAACCGAATAATTTTTTTTTCCATATTTTTGAACGCGTGAAAAAAAATTTTAGAGTAAAAAAGCTCGCTGACCCCCTAAATTTTTTACTATCGTCAAAAAATAAAAAAATTATATCAATTTTGATACCCTCCACGGACCGTGATAATTTTTTTCCAAATCTTATAAATGTCGTAGACTCGTAGATCAGATTTTTCTTTTGTATCGCTATATGATCATTGTTTACCGAAGAAAATACTTACAGCTTTCCAAATATGCCCTTGGATTTTTTATGGTCGTTTATTTCCTAGTTAAATGTGTTTTTTTCTTTGATCGCAAATATTCTTGGTCAAAAATGGTCATTGATACAAATAAAAGGAAATTGAAAAGAAAAATCTGATTTATAAAAGTCATTCATTAGATTTAGTCAAAAAAAATTATCACGACCCGTGAAAGCTCGCAAAACTGATATAAATTTTCTATTTTTTTCTTATTTTTCGCCATTAATAAAACAGTTTTATTCTCTATTTCCTCTATACATGAAACGCCACTGCATATCACCTATAAATTCATGCATCCTGCCGAACACACGATGCCGGCGACTCCCGTATGAAAAGTTCTCACATTTTTAAGAATGGATTAAATTTCAAAAACATGTTTACACAACATAAATAAAAAAGTTGTACCGTATATTATAAAAGTTTCAAGCGCAAGTTGTTACTTGAGATTTATTTGTATCATGAAATAAATTCAAACAATTGAAAAGTATGCAATTTCACTGATGCAACATTTTGCATTAACATTCGATAAACTCGCTTAAATTTTCTCGCATGAATGCTAAATTGCAAAAACTCTGATTAATATACCATTTTTCCCCAAAATTTAGAAAAAAATTGAAAGACCATATATCAAGAACGGTTTGAGGTACAGACCTGCTGTTTATAAATTAACACGTCATTTTCTATAAAATAAACACATATACTTTTAACAAAATCTAAAATTCCAAAATTTTGATATTATATTCCATGCATCAAATTGAAGTTGGTCATAGAAATTTAAACTAAATGATAAGAAAATAAGAAGATAAATCATAATATAGACTGTATAAATAATAATGTTCCTTATTTTTCATTTAAATCACATTTATTTAACAGATCGCTTTGATAAATACCTACATGTACCTAATCTATAAAAAAAATATATTTTTTATTTATTTTTGACACATATTATAGGATTTTTAATACTTGTCTCTGACATATGTACCCAGCGCCGGATTTAGGGGGGGGGGGGGTAATTAAGGGCGACAGCCTGGGACGGCGCACAATGGGACATAAGTCTTAAAGTAAATGGTGTAAGTCATATTTAAAAAAAAAGTTGGAGTCTGTAGGATCGCGCCAAGCCGAGATATTAACTATTCAACTTATTTGTTAATTTATCAATTTTAATTTGTTAATTATAGGAGAAAGGGGTCTCGACGGTCTTATGTCATTTGATAGTATTTAAGTTAATGATATAAGCTAAATTTAAAAAAAAAGTTGGTGTCTGTAGAACTGCGTCAAGTTGAGATATTAACTATTAAACTTATTTGTTAATTTATCAATTTTAATTGACATTTTCGATCATGTTTGAACATTTTTTAGTAGGTAATGTTCTCATGTAATTGTGTATGCAGTGTACTCTCTGTAATAACACATCTGAATATTGAAAAAGTTGCTATGTTTCACTTCGATCGAAATGAAACATCAGTTAAATGCAACACATTTTAAATTAATATCCTGAGATTACTCAACGAGCTATACAAATTGGATGCTGTTTGCATTAATTGTTATATCTGTTAGAGATATTTCTCTTTGTATATTTTAACAAAAACAAAATACGGAAATAAATTGAATGCGTTTGCAAATCACAATATAATTACTCCGGATATTAGTATATGCTTTGCAATGGAAAACAGAATGAATGTAATCATTGAGGACTTTTTTTTCAAAATTTCATGTAGTTTTAACTATACTGACAGGCCTATTGAATCAATCTTTTTTTACTTTTTTTGAATCAATGTATAATTTTTTAACGTAGATATTAAATATATGTATGAATACATATGTAAACACTCATAAGGTACTGGTACCAGTTATAGCCACTATAAGAGTAAGGTTTACTGTTTTTGTGATTGACGGGCTTCTTTTTTATAATTCTCATGAATTCATGTTACTAATAAAACTAGTAACTCTTTATTTAATTAATTTAAATATACATAGTTAGTTTTTTAAATTATAGCCTTTTATTTTATTCATGTTTTTTCTCCAGTAATGGCAAAGGTAAAACCAGTTATGAGCACGCAGTGATGGACACTTGCTAATAATTTCAAAAAGAAGAGTACTACGACACAAAAGATATAAAAGAAATAATCGTCAAATTTAAACAATGTAAAGCAATTGCTATGATAATATTTATAATAATTAATAAATAAATTATTATACTAATAATTAATTTATATTTCCACCATTTTGACACCTATTGGCCATTTGTTCTCAAATCACGATGTAAGACAATAAAATGTATATATAGATTAATATTCAGAAATGGTAGTATTCAAATATCAACACATTTTTCTAATTCAGTACATTTAATTGAAAAATAGTCATTACTGGGGTTATTTCCAAGACTGGTGCCAGTACCTTATATGTTCATTTTCATAGAAACTATTATAATTGTTGTATATACTGCAATACATATCTCTTTCTATCTTTATATTTCTATCTGCCTCCTTCGTCTTCTAAATATTTGTTAATTTTAATCCTCGCTATTCTGTAGCAGACGAAGCTTTTTGTTGTGTGTAACCAACATTCTGGTTTATGGTATTATACATAACAAATGACATTATCCTTGCTAACCTTTGTGTAATTGTTTTTTCTGTACAAATTGTACATATCTATTTTAATGAACTACATTATAATGTGGGTTACAAACACAAGTACAACAGTGAAATTATGTAAATACGTGTTTATTTTTTGTTTTTATTCAAATCAATAAATTTCACTGGTGAGATATAAAAGTGACATAAAATTAAGTTAAAAGTTAATCAAATTAAATATTTATTATAATAAAATTACATTATTATTTAATTAACTTCACGAACGATTTTTTCTTCAAAATTTAGTTATTTTTAATTGTTTTACTTGAATGAGGATGCTTGCTTTGTTTTGAGTAAAGTACCTTTTTGTATACTATGCAACTTTTTCGTCGACAAAGAAACGGTTTTAATCAACAAAAAGTTTATCCAATTGTATTCTTTATATTTGGTGTTGTTTTTTTTAAATTTAAAATTTCAGAACCTTTGAATCGATAATAAAACAACAGGTAATATTGACATTATTTCAAAGTTAAACGAATTGAAAATTTCCTTATTTTAAAGCCAATTATTGATATCTATATTTAAAAAAATCTTGATTTATCATATTTTCAACATAAAATCGAGAGTTACCTTTCTCAGGATATATATGTGTATATTTATTAGACATACGGGACCCTAAACTAAAACTTCTTAAGGGCTAAAAACTGATGTAGAGTCATATCCATATTTATGAAATCGTTAAGGGCTAAAATATTTTTTGTCTCTAATATATCCACAGTCCACACATAAGTTTTAAGTTATTTCGGTAAGAATAGGTCTCAGGAGAAATTATTTTTTTATGTATTGTAGGTAGGTATCATTCAAGAAGTAAATTAACTCGACTCGTATGTTGTACCTATGCATTTTTATTTCATATTTTATTTAAAAAAAATGTTTTAGTGAATTTTATTTATTTCTGTGTATTTTAATCGATACTTATTACAAAGAGAAAAACTGTGTGTGTGTGTGTCTGTGCGTGCGTGGTTTTTCTGAGATAATCTTGAAAATTTTATTTTGAAGAAAACTGCACCAAGTCTATTTTATATATCTCAATATATAAAAAATAAATGTTCGTTTGTATGAGGCTTATAGACTCGGGTATTACTGAACCGATTTCAGTACGGTTTTAACCAATAGTTAAATAATTTTTCTATGCATGTTCATTGTTATTAACATTTTATGAAAAACAAGATTTAATATCAAAAAAACTACAAAAATCTTTATCAAGTCATGTTTTGTTTCCATGATCTCACAGCATACAAAAAATCTGTTGTGAGCATGTTGAATATTTTAGGTCGCTATTATTTTGTGAATTTTAACCCAGGTAACACCGGGTCCAATGCGCTAGTAATGTATATAAAATTTTTAAACTTGGTTTTTAAGTACATCAGTATATAGTTTTTTGTAGTGTATTGCAGTTTGAATTTGTAATAAATGAACCAATTATTTTGCTGCTAATTCTCATTTAATTTAAAATTGTTCGAATGAAAATCCACTGAATAATTTAATGAAATTATATACGGCCTTATACATACATAAGGCATCAAATACTATTTGCATTGAAATCCAGCTTTTTTCGTTAATTTTTCCAGTTACCACCAACGTTCCAATGCTGAAATTCAAATGAACAAATACGTTTTCACGCAAATTGGCTGTGCATTTGTCGTCTGTTTTTACCCATTCCCTCTGTTAATTGTTGTTCATTGATATGCATTTTATGTGGTTGGAGTTTTATTTTACACAAATATTAACACGTTTGTGCCGATATTGCAAACAAAACTGTATGGAAACGAATGATTCCTATATACTTAACTTGTTATGTATGAATAGTTTTATGCATTTTTGCAGGTTAAGGTATTTAATGTTGATAATGCAATATCATTCAACATGAAGTGGTTAATAAATGCACACTCCGACGGTTTTATTTTCCATTTTCCACTCTCGCATTGATAATTGCATATCTGCGATATGTAACTCATATATTATTCTTGAAATATTCTCGTACAACATGACAAGTACATGTTGTATATTTTTTTTCTCATTGAATTTTTTAACGTTCATTGTTTCCGTTCTTTTATTTTTAGTTTACAATTACAAATGCATTTTTTGTAAGTATAAAAGATAAGGGAAGAGTGGTGTAATCACGAACGCGGGGTAATCGTGAATTCAGTGGTTTCTGTGTGTTATATAAGAGGGAAGCTAATGTTCTCTCTGTACTTGCCGACAGTTAACGGTCAGTGTAGATTACACTCACAGTAATAAGTACAGCTAAAATCCATAAAAAAAAACTATTTTTTTAGATCTCTACCGCATAAATAAAGCCGTTTTTGAAAAAAATATCTCGATCCTTTGAAGTTAGGACAGTCTGTATATTGATCTTCAAAAGACATCATTTATTTTCTTTCTTTACTTTTTCCTATTTCTTTGAAATTGGCAAGTCTTTATATTTCTGTTCTCATCGTGACATATAATATGACAGTTTCAAATAAAAAACAGAGAATTGTTTCAAAATATAAAAACTGGCAGTAGCATTTAACAATAAATTATTTTAAAAACCTAGTTTTCTAAAACGTATCTTTCGAAAGAAAATATTCATGTGTACAATACAAACATGTACACAATTTTATTTTAAATTTCTAACAATACAATTTAATGTAACATTCCAAAAGTCAAAACAAACGAACTGGAGTGTAATGAATACATAAGTCAAGACTGCTATGTTTGATGTACGATAAGGAAATGTAAACATAGGCGTCGCAATAACAGGGTAACATACACATGTCACCATCTACATGATTTATCTTCTCGGTAAAGGTACTTGTTCCTCGAATATAAATGTAAATGTAATTAACAATTAAATGATAAATATTACAACGATGAACTTCCAACATTGAGTTCATCACATATTTAAATACGTTATGATATGTAAAGATAATGCATATGGTATTATTCAAATTATTAAATATCTGTAGGGTCGTATTAAACAACTGATTTATTGTCTTCATTAATTTTTGATTTCAATCAGATGTTTGTGTATGTAAATTTAATAAAAGCTTTAATAATTAAAGTAAACCTTCAATATATTTTTTTATTAATAAATTATGATTTGTACCTACTTACAAGGGAACCTTTTCAAGTGGTAAAATCATATCGAGTTCGAATTTTGTATATAGTTAGAGGGGCTCAGATGTACTAACAATATGAAAAATATTATTTTAACTGTAGTAAAATGGTTTAAGGGGATGAAATACCTCTATGAAAATGTGCAAAATAGTCGTATATTTCAAATAACTCTGAAACTAATGAAGATTTAAAAAATGTAGTACAAAATCTTCATGATTTTTTATAGTCTTTCGAATGACAATAGTGAAACCGTTCACTCCCACCCCATTATTTATTTAAGATTTGTTTTCTATTAACTAAATTTAATTATTAGAATAACTTTATCACGTGAATCTTTACATTTAATTGTCCTTCGATAAAAATAAAAACAAATAATTTGTTCTATTTTACGATACGACAGTTAACAGTATTAATCGTTTTAAAATTCAGCTACGGATGACTGACCTCTCGATTTTATTTTGCATATAAACGTCAGATATCGTATAACGGTCAGTGCCGTCTCAGCACCACCCTGTAATTCCGGCGCCCTCGGCAACTGTCTCGATGCAAATCTGTTCTTCAGTCTTTGACTAGAAATATAATAAGAAATATTTTTTTAGTAAAAGGTTAATTTATATTCACTCCAATTTAAACAGTTTTTAATTTGGCTTTTATAAAATTCGAAAACTGCTTTTTATTTTCAAAAGTTGGTTTTTGAATAGATCCTATAGGTTTGTTGGTTTTTTAAAAAAACATTTTATATTGATAAAAGTATTTACAATCTATCAAAAATCAAGCTTTTTATTAGAATATACTTTATTCGTATCGTCTTATAATATTTTTTAGACAGCAAAACATGCATTGGGTAATTTTGAACAATATAGCTAATATAATTTTATTTGGTCTTTCCAATATACTTAATAACTGAAGAATAGAAAATATTTCAGCATTGATTATTTTCTTGCTGTATAAATTATAACAGTACATACTATATATACTTTTAATTTATGTGACGTGTTTACAAGCAAGCACCTAATATTTATATATAAACCATATATGTACATATAAAAACCATATGAATGACGCATAGCCAACAATGTGCAAGTGCTGTACGCGTGTATAATACGTTTTCATAATAAATAATACATTTTAAAACCCTCGACAGTAATAAAAGCAAATGTAATTTATGTAGACGTTATATTTAAACATAATAATACATTACATATACTCGCCATTTTGTCAGAGACGGTCCTAAAGGGCAAACAGTTACAAGGGCTTATGTTCAGTATCGTATTTAATGCATGGCCAACGTCCTCGAGCTGTATGCTGTTTTCTCTAAGAAATATTATTCATAAGATAAAATTTATGTATATTGTTATTTTAAAACGTAAAATAGACATTATTGAGATTTTTTATACCAAATAAAAATACATGGTATTTTCCATTTTGATAATTTCCTTACGAAACGAATTAAACTATTTTTGATAAATATCTTCGATTAATATAATATTTTAGAAACGCAATTATTATATACATAGTGAGTCATTTTAATCAACCCATTTAAATATAATTTCTCAAAGCTTTGATGTCATCATAGACACAAAACGTTCAAACAAAAATTGATTAACTGTTGGGGGAACAGAAAGTGATGAAGATGACCTTAACTGACCGCAAGAAAGTGTTTTTAATTTTGTTTTTTATTTGCTATAAAAACATTTCGAATAAATTAATCTTTTGAATAAAAAATTATTTAAATTTAAGTGTTAACTTCCTGGCAAAAAAATTCAGATCTGAAGTGATCATATCAGATCCTGATAGATCTGCATTTTGAGACATCATATTTTTTCACTGGTTTTTGATTTGTGGAGACCTGCAAAGATCTACAACGATCTACAAAGTTTTCTAAAGATCGTTGTAGATCGTGATAGAGATTGAAACGTTGAAAATTCATGAAACGTTGAAAATTCATGAATTTTCATTGTTACATCGATCTTCAAAGATCTTTGTAGATAGTTGTAGATCTTCGCAGGTCTCCACAGATCAAAAACAAGTGAACAAATATGATTTTGTCTCAAAATGCATATCTGATCCAGATGTGATTTGATCATTTCAGATCTAAAATTTTTTCCCGGGTTAAAAAAATACTAAATAATAAAAGTAAGCATATAATTACTTCTGTAATATAATTTCTTGTACATGAGTCGTATTTTAATGTTGTAATATTTTCAGCTAGATATGCATTCATATATCTACGTCACTGTTTGTATGACAAAAGCACTAAGCTATCCCACTTTAGTTCAATTACAATATTAACAAGACGCTTTGTCAGTGAAACTTTGACAATTGTAGGAAATAGGCTCTATCAGTATCAGCACAATTATCTAAGGCGTCATAAGTGCGTCTCAGATAATACCAAACACAATTAAACCAAGGAAATGAATGCAATTTATAATTACAGTTTGCGTACACGCAAGCAATGACGCCTGCTCTGCAGTTAAACAAACTCTAACGAAATTATCAAATGATTTACACACTTTTAGACAATTAACTATGTAATATTGTCACTTTAAGATAGCTGATGGGGATTTATGTTTGTCTTTGTTCGTTTGCCCGGAAGAGGAATGTGCGAAGAGAGAGATAGGAAATGGTGACATTCGACCTCCTTTTATTTGGTTATGTGCTGCTGTTTATTGTTTTAGCTCTAATAAATCCTTAACTTTGACTTGACGTACAATAATAGTTATGCAGAATTATCTTTCTGCATTTATTTTAACTTTCTCTTACAGGATGATTCAAAAAGGACGCAACTTAATTCTAAAATTTATCCGTAGGTAAATTTTATGCCATAATCAGTCAGGTGATAAGGTTAACTACCTCTAACCATTGAAATGAACGAGTCAATCTAGAACAGGCCTAAACCAAATTGCTCCACGGGCTGCGTTGATGACCTAAAATTTACTAACGGGTCATCCATAAATTACGTCACACGAATTTCATGATTTCCCTCCCTCCGTCCTTGTCACAGCTGGTCACATTTATAAGACCACCCCCTACCTAATGTGACGTCACATATTTTGCAATTTTACACCTTAAAATTATTAAAATGTTTAAAATGTCTACAAAAAAGCTAGTATATTATATTTTGAAATGTGATGTCACGAAATTTAGGACCCCTTCCCACCCCTTGCCACACAATGTCACACTTCGTCGACCCCCTCCCCCCCCCCTTAACGTGTGACGTAATTTATGGATGGTCCCTAAGGGCCGCATAATTTATAAATAAAAATAATTCAAAAAAAATTCTCATAATTCATTTAGTATTTGGATTTACAATGCATTTCGTACTTATTGAATTTTTTTTCTAATCACTTTTATTTTTTTGAAGTAGAACTACGTCTCGGTGAATAAAGAACGACAAAGCACAGAAGAGTGAACTTTTCCATTTAGGATCTGTATAAGCCTCAGAAGGAAACGTATTATACTGACAAAAAATCCGACATCCGGAAACGGATGTTTACTCTTATCGATTTTTAAATTTGTTGAATTATTTTTTTTAAACGGTACGTATTAGAAAAACTGGCAATATTATTATTTATAATTTAATGTTTTATTGATTTTATTCAAAAATCGTTTAAACATAAAAATTTGTTAAAAACAAAAAATCGATTTTCTTCAAAAATTAATTTTTAAAAACTTGCCCTTTACCATAAAATTCATAATACATAGGAAAAGTGCATTAAGCATAGCTAACCCTAACCCTAATTGTCAACGCTGAGTTTGTGGCTACCGTATTTTTTGGTCCCAATGAGCATATTGAAGGGGCGTCTCGTTAATATTTCAATTTGTACGGACACCTCAGTTTAAACAGAAAAAGCTATAGCAAAACAAAATAGAAATCAATACAAAACCATATGACCGGAATTAGAATTCTACGTGAAAACTCATATTCTATAAAACTGACTACTTTTACGTGACGAAAAAGTCACGAACTATGCGTATACTGGCTATACAGATCATTTGTTATGAAAATTAAAACTGCTTGTAAAATTTCATTGATTCGAGGGTTACGTGATTAGCGTTTTTCGTTCGTTTCATTTACAAATTAATACAATGTACGTATTAATTAATTTACAGCAATTAAAGAAAATATATACAGGATGTCTACATAATCATTCTAACATTGGATTGAGATATTTGAGATAAAATATTTGTTCGAGGGAAACATTCTCTATTATGGAAAAAAACATTATTTTAAAATTTCATGTAGTTCGAAAGCTATATACCAAAAAAAACTCAAAATTTTGATAATTTTTTTTAGTTTTAAGGTATTGTACATGTCATTATATAGATTTTGACACGCTGATTCCAAATCCGTCAACTAAAATCAATTCCGACCATTCATTCAAAAGTAAGGGCCATTTTTCTTAAAAATTTTGAAAAAAATGAAACTTTGAAAAGCTACATATATCTCGAGAACGGTTTGAGGTACAGACCTGCAGTTTGAAAATTCAACTTTTCACGCTATTTTCTAAACAATAAACATACTTTTAACGAAATCAAAAATTCAAAGTTTTTTAGTGAAATTTCCTGCAGTGAACTTCAACTCGTTATACAAATATCGACTAAAATACAAGAAAATAAGACGTAGAGATATAATAATTTTATAATTGAGCGTGTAAATTAATACTAAATGCTATTTTTGATTTTTGGTTAAAATGTTTAAGTTCCGCATAAAAATGAATATTCTAATAATATTTTTAAATTATTTATTAACTTAAAACACAGATTTGTATTAATTTACCCATAAAGTAAGGGAAGCACTGCTTTCCCTGCTGACGTTGTTCAAGAAATTTAAGAAATAATGCTCATTTTATCAACCTACACATGTAAAAAAAATTTAGACCGAGAGTAGTTAGCAAGCAAAAGTCTGCTTGGGGTGTGCAATACACCGCAAACTTTTTTTAATAGATTTAATCATACATTTTTAAAAAGAGTACAGTATTCAAAGCTTTGTAATTATGGTAAAAAATATACATAAGTAGATAAAAAAAAGCATTTTAATGATTGAAATTTTTGAAATGTATTTACAAACAACCATTTTAAATAACTATAGCTACAGATCTTTGAACGCTTCCCTTTTTCTCTAGAAATATTTTGATCTTTTAATTTATTTGAAGACAGAAATGTATTCAGTACTTACGTTTACTTTACACAAAAATGAATACTTGTATAATAAAATACGAAAAAAATTTAAAAGATACTAATAATTTAAAGTATAGTAAAGTATATTTCGTTTAATTTTCAATCGCATGTCTAAATATATTTAAAAATTCATTATAATATAAATTATTATAAATAAATGCATATAGTATACAAATTATCATTATCATGGAATGAAGAATAATATAGGATCTAAATGAATTATGTATATTTACTTAAGCCTACTTACCGTTTTAGAGGATGGATTATTTTAAGCTCTAATAAATAATTAATGCATTACATGGTTAGTATCGGTTAGGTTATATTAAATTAAAACTACAACATTTCTTAAAAGTAGATTAAAATATTCTCAAAACTGAAATTTTTATTTAGTTTTTTTATTGAAATATTATAAAAATTTTCTTTAAATCCGATCAACATTTCATTTGGGCTTTCTAGTGAAAATAATATTTGTCCTTTATTTGTTTGTAACTATTGTAACCAATTGTATAGCAACACTTTAAAATGAAAGATAATAGTTTAGTTTACTTAAAAACCAGATAAGTTACAGAAACAGCGTTAGCAAAACAATAAATTATTTTCTGTGAAGAGACGACAAAGAAGTCGAGTTTTCTTGTTCCAATGGTGCAGGTTCTATTCTCTAGAATTATTTACTGAGCTTCTTGTAAAAAAGATATTTGTATAAGTAATTACAAGTACCAACATCTTACATAAATTATGTACAAATACAGGGAATGTTTTTAGTTCATGTTAGAATAACTAAATTAACTAGGCTTTCGATTTTGCGGATAATGAAATAAATAAATGGTTTGTTTCAGAAGTTTTGGTCCTGAAAAATTGTATTATATCCGAAATCAATATACAATAGAAATTACAATGTGAAAAAAAACAGTTACAACACGAAAAATATAATTTAATTAATTTTTAACCGACTTCGATAAAAGGGGAGGTTCTCAATTCAATCAATATTTTTGTTTTTTTAATGAGTATACTCCTAAGGTGGCCCCATATAAATTTTATCAGAATTTGACCATGGACTTCGAAGATATGCCACTTAAAAGGGAAAAATAAAAAACTTTTTAAGAAAAAAATTAATTTGAGTTAAAAAAACCCTAAAAATACTTTAAAAGTATATAATAATTAAAAACAGTTTTTGAAATAAATGTCAAGTAAATAAAAAACTTCTTAATAAAGAAAAAAAAAGTTTTGAAGTCGGTTTTATTTTTTTTCTTGAAAAGTTTTTTATTTATGAAAAATTTACGAAATAATTTCTAATAACATGTTAGTGCTGGTTTCATCAAAATCGGTACAGTAGTTTTCGAATTTACCTTGTTTAAACCCACATACTCACAAACTTAGTCTCTTTATTATAAGTATAGATTAGAAATTATTAATATAATCTTTTCTTAGATATAATAATTTAGTTTCGTATAATATATACCTAGGATTCATTCTATACTTGTAGTTTAATATCATGATGACTATACAGAAAGCAATATAAGATATATCTCCACAAAAATGTTAGGAAATAATACATGTCCAAACAAAAAACAATAAATGTCCAGAAAACAAAATTAAAACTAAAGTAAATGTCACTTAGACTAAAATGTAGAGGGTTGAGAATCGCCGGTTAAGGGTTGACGGTGGGAGTGTCTAAAACATTAGTAGAGATTTATTTCACACAGAATAGAAACACGTCGAAATTCATACGTGATTCTTTTTTAATTACGCTCATGAATTACTCGTATAATATAAGTTTCATGTTGTTTAAATATTAATACAAAATTTTATACAGATCCGTATAGTGGCTGAAGGTGTTAATAAACTTTATTTCAGCGAAAGGTACAAAAAATACATACACATACAGATTTTATTTTTACTTGAAACTTTTAATATTAATTTTATTTTTGAGTTTATTCATTAACAAAAAAATATTTAATCTCGTATTTAAATTTTTTCACCTATTTTTTCATACTTATGTATAAAAATAAAACGGCAAGTGTATGTTGGGCACGAACATGATAGGGTTCCGTAGCCATTCTCACTACGATTTATACATCTTTTAGTCTATGGAGGGGGGTTCAAAAAAATTTTTTTTTAAATAATTTCTGTTTTTTGGTTATCAATCTTCGTCCGTATACTAAATTTCATCTTAAAAGGTTGCAACTAAAAAACTCATTTGTTTATAGAAGAATTATAAAAACTGGCATCATCATTAAAGGTTTGTTAAAGCGACCTGAAAATATGAATCGCCTAATAAGTGATGTGTCACCCTTACAGATTTCCCTGTGAGTCGATGTCAAAAAGTGTGAATTAAAGTTTAATTCTTTGCACATAACTTTCTGTATAGCTCAGATATTAATAAAAGTTAAAATTTCACATTGATATGCCACAAAGAAGATAAATCAAAGTTGCCTTTGTAGCTTTTCTTTTAATTTTTCGAGAAATATATTCCATTAGAGGCCTGTTTCACTTTTTCCCAAATTAGATATTAAAAATGAAACACACTTTTTTCATTTTTAAAGTCCGTGTTGTATCGTACAGTTCAAATGACGTAAGTATTTAAAATCGTTATTCATAAGTGCATCTAGTAAAAAAATTAAAGTATGAATTTGTACCGTTAACTGTCAAAAAACATGAAAGATTTGTATTTTGTTTCACTTTTACCCCAGTTGACCCTACTACTTATTCTCTATATAATAATGCACTATACCAATGATACATATACTTAATAGATCTCCCCAGACACATTTTAATGGACTTGCACTAATTCATTTAATCAGAAAATAAATTATCAAAGGCGTTTGTTGATTTGAATAGAAGAAGCACTAACTAGAATGACAGTTGAAATTATACAAAGTTAATTATGTACTCATGATGCTTTGAAGAGCTCGAGATGTTTACGTGCTAATGAAACTATAAATATTGTAACGCGCTTTTGGATTACCCCATCACTGCGAGCTGTTTACAATTAACAATAGTTTATTTGCTTTGTTTATTTTATCTCAAACACAATACTCCAACATTGTACTGGATTGTTATTATGTAGACTACTTCTCGCCGCCTTGTGTTTACTGGACACACTAGGAAGCGGTAACAATTCTTTTAACACATGTTCGCGCATCTTTGTATACTCAAAGTAAGTTGTAAGAAATAAAAATTGATTCAGACTCAATACACAAAATATTATTTTATAAACTGTTATCTAGAAGAGTCGTAAATGGTTCGTCTTCGGTAAAAAGGGTTCTAGAGTTATTATTTTATTTTTCTAAGCTTTGTCATTTTTTAAATTAAATTGAAACCATTTCAGGTTAAATTAAATTTAAAAATTATCAATTAAGCATACATTTTTATAGCAACTTCAATACCATAATTAAGTTTTATTAAATTGGTGACATCAATTTTTCTTATATCGTTTGTCAAAAATTGTTTACCTGTTAATTGTAAAACAATCACTAAATATACATTAATAACTACATTTATAACTTTAATATTAATTTGGCTATACTTCGACGAGCCAACGATAGCCGATCCGATCGGTGATATCGAATTTGAAACCTTCAGAACTCAGAACCTATTTTAATTTCTTGTTTTTAAATTTTTTTAATTTAAGAGTCAGTGTTCCGGTTTTGTAATTTCAAAAGTATTTACTATCAGGCCTCAATTATAATACTATAACTACCTATGTTTTTTTAATTAACCCTGTCTACGTAATAAGAAATAGAAAATATATTTGATATATGTGTTGATCATTAATTTTGGGCTTTTATTTTATGTTAATTTCCACCCTTAAAACTACAGAATTATTTCATACAATGCCTTGAGCGATGTTCGGGCAGTATGTATATGTCTCGTAATACAGCATCTCCCACGGGGCATATTTTAGAGATCATACTTGAGAATACCAAATAGGGCATTATAAATCCAATACAATATTGTATAAGACAGCCTGTAATTAAGGGCACGACGCTAGGACGACCGCTATTCTGTCTATTAAGCTAAACGTACATAGGTATAACTAAAATAACACACACAAAGTTGGTTTTGATGCATATCTAAATAACGAGACCAACGTAGAATTTGTGCACTGGAAGCAGAATAATTCCAGTTTAGATTCTATCTTGCAAATTGCCGCGCGCCGTTCTTGTGACGTGGCCTTCTTGATTCACCTCTCTATTTCACCGATCATATCGCCTATGGATTTGTGTTTGTGCGTTGCTGATTTTGTGTACGTTTAAACGTTCATGTGTGGAGTCGTAGAGGAATAAATAAATTATGTTATTTAATCTGTTTATGTTGAAAGTTATAATGGTAAATTTAAACAATGCCTATATACAGTGGCAGGTTACACACTTTAAGTATCTTCCTATAGCTGCAAGGTAAAGAAGGGCCCCGATCTGATGAAATAAGTAAAAAAAATTTAGCCTTCAAATAATTTTGGTAAAAAAAAGTCTTCAAGCATTCTGAAATGAATTTTTTTTAATGTTGATATAAATTTAAAAAAATAATATTCGACAAAAAATGGGGGCCGAATTTTTTATTCTGTCTGAAGCCCTGTGTCTTTCATAACGTACCACTTTACTTGTTTGTACATGTGTAGGTAAATGAAATGTACCTATTGTATAATAATAATAAAGTGTAGTAATCTGAAAAAATCGTACTCGAGAAATCTATAGAATTACATTTGTAGTCTCTGAAGTGAATACGACGGGTTCTCAATGACGTCTGTCAGTCTAAAACTTATTAAATTAATTTTTAACTAAAAGAAGTAGAGCTCAAAAAATCCGGAAACGGATATTTAAATTTGTCAATTTTTTAACTTTTTTATCATTTTTATAAACGGTACGTAATAGAAAAAGATTTTTTAAATAAAAGTTTTATACTCTTAGAATATTATTTATTATAAAATGTATGTTTTACGTTTTAGTTACATAATTTTACATCAAATAAATAAGTGAATTATATATATATTTATATTACTGTTATAAGATACTATGTAATTAATAAGTAATGGTTGATATCTCATAAGTTTTTCAATAAAAGTATTTTAAAATAGGGCATGTTGAATTTAAAGATCAAGAAAGTTTCAATTTAAAGTGACACTTTCCACCGATTTCACGTTTTTAATAATTACATCTCATTGAAAATTGATACTCATCAAAATTCTTTCTAACAAAGTTTAATTAAAAATATTAGGTAATTAAAAAGAGCCATAGTCAATAATATCTTCTCTTTTATTTTCATCGCAGAGTAAAATTTCAAATAAAATGTAATTAAAACGGAATCTCTTAAGAAATTTTGTACGTGCTTATTTAATGTGGTGCAATTTATTGTAAGATAGGTTCAAAAATGAATGTGCACCACAAAAAATCATGCACGGCAATTCTATGAGAAAAGCGAAAAATAAACTCCAGAGAATCCAATAATGAAATGCAAATTTGCTTAAAAATAATTGAATTTTTTTCTACATTACAGGGGCGCTGTCAGTTGATTGCTGGCGACATCTCTTGGCATCATAACGAAGTTATGGAGTGAACCGTTTTCAAACGTCGACGACAATTCCAAGATGCCATGATGACCTTTCGGAATATCGGTGCTCTCATCTCAGCATAATTGTTATTAAAGTATCACACTGGCTTAAAAAAATTCAATTCACTTTATGAAATGAAACCAGCCATGCATAAAAATATTAATTTTACTCGAGTAAGGTCAACGTGAAAATCTTTCCGTATAATAAATGTTTTTTGGGGCTTTGTACTGATTGCATTAACAATTCTGAGATGCACGATACAAAATGAGTTTTGAATTCAAATACACATGACAAAAAGCATGTTCAGAGAGATTACAGTCGTATCGTTACACAAAAAATAAAGTCTTCCAATAAAATGGACAAGGATACCGGACGTTACCGATACGAGCCGTATCCAAACATAGCCCAAAAACAAAACAACGGAAATACAAACTCGTTAAAAAGAGACAATACCGTAAATAAACCGAAATGCGAGAATAAGAGGTGTTCGTGCTTCGGTAGGAAAAAATCAAAACGAAGAGCATTTTTCTCGGCTCTGTTTACTAATTTAGGAATATGTGCTATTTTGTTCGCGTATACATTAGTGGGGTCGTTTATATTTCTCGCTATAGAAGGAGGTAACAATAATCAACAGCAGAGGACTCTGGCAACGATATCGAAGAGTCAAGTGCAGAAACAATCCACTAATGCGACAGTGGTGAGCTTGCAACAGATGAATGAAGAAGCGCGCGCAAAGACTGTCGAGAACATATGGGATATCACGGTATCGCTGAATATCCTTTATCGAGATAACTGGACCCGACTGGCCGCTCAGGAAATCACCAGATTCCAGGACCAGCTGATTAAGCGTATTGCAGATGAAATGCATAGCAAGTATGCAACAACTAACCAACACGTAGTCGCCGCTGAGAACAGATCTCTCTCCGGTCGGCAGGACTACGAGTGGACATTTGCTAAAGCGTTTCTCTATTCACTCACCGTGCTCACAACTATTGGTAAGATGTTTTTTTCATGTTTAATTTAAATAATAAGTATTAATTTATCTTATATCTAGTTATCAAATATATAATATAAATTTGTAAAAGCATTGAAATGTTCGATCTAAATAGGACAAATTTTAGAGAAATATGATGACAAAATTTCCAAATCTAATATATCCTGTATGTCGATGCATTAGAAGAGTTATGGAGGAACGTACAGACAAACAAATGTATAGGTCAAAGGTATAACCTCTCTATTTGGCTCATGCCCGGTATAATCAACAAATGTAAAGCTCTTTTAGCGCTAAATGCCTCTTTAACCTAAATTTTGTATATTACAAACATGATTTCAATCAATATTTAGGCACTCAATGAAAAATTATGTATATAATATGCGTTGTAAAAACATAGTGTAGAAAATTAAATATCCATTTAATTAAATTTATTATGCTTGGTTCTGTTAATAATATGACAGTTAGTTAAATGAACTTTTAGTTAATCTTGATAATACTGGGCGTCAGTGATAAAAAAATAGAACAGGTAGATGATAAGCTGGAAATTTTATTTATGAAGAGACATTCAAATGATAATCGATGGATGATGTACTTTAATATTTATAGGTCACGTACATTTTACTTCTCAAACTAATTTAAATTCTAAACCTGTGCGCGTATTTATACGAACAACGGGTTTCTTATTTTTGTTTGCGCTGGACATGTCTGGCAAAATGCCTACCATTTCGAATTACGTATCTGATACGGCAATATTTGACGATACGTCGGCATTTCGCCAAAAACAAACGAAAGCCAAAACATTCACCAAATGATAGATGCAGTTTAAGATATCTGTCTAACCAAAATGACGCCAAATGTATTTAAAATAAAATTCTCGCTGTTTCTGCGCTTTTCATAAATGCATACTTCTCACTTATTATATATGCAATAAGTTCTAAAGAATAATATAACAAATATTTATACAAGTTGTAACTTTACAGCAGTGTATAGATGGATAAACTTTGTTTTAAACAGAAGTTGTTTTTCAGAAAGCGTATGCTTGATGAATCTCATATTTTATATTTAAGTCATAGAATACAATATAGATCACGTTTTGTTATAATTTATTACAAAGAAAAATATAGATAATTTTATAAATATAATAAAGAATGAAAAATGTTGCCACTTTTAATCTTAGAAAGCGTTGGGTTTTTTAGTCGACCCAAGCTAATATTTCAAAAATAAAACAAGATAGAAAATAATGTTTCAGACAAAAGTTCAAGGAGTATTAAATGGCACTATAAAAAAATTGTGGGGGTCTGGAGGTCATATTAAAGCAACATATGTTTTTTTTAATGAAACCCCATATTTTTATAGCAGAATCATACGTAGTGAAAAAGAAAACAACTTTTATCCGATAAAATGTTTATATGACCCCATTTTTGAGCTGTTGAATGAAGTAAAAAAATTAAATAAATTATTTTGACAAAAACTTTACTTTATTAATAAGTAATTTCCATTTCTGCATTAAGTAGTTTAATTACTTAGCACGCATGCGTAATATTTTATTAAATTATCCTAATGGAGAAACAGATATATTTACTTATTATTATAGTAATAAGTAACTGTATTTATTTAAAGTGTAGATATCTATATTTTTTATTTTGGTGATCAAACTTACGATAACTACATCTCTGTTGATTTAATGTGAAAATTTATGTAAATCGTTTTCATTTGCGTAAGAACTTTTTTTCAATTCAAAAAATAATTATAATACCTACACATAAATCTTAAAATAAAAAAAAGTACGAGATTCAATTTTACAACACAAAAACTAATTTAAAAATATAAATAAGCGCATACAATATCATTTATACATTAAAAATTTCAATAGATACAGAGTTCATGAAGAACAGTGGCGCGTTATATAGTAGGTAAATAAGGCAATTATCTAGAACTCTCTAAATAAAGATAAACACCAGTAAGAGTTATAACAGCGTCGCCAAGCACAAAAAAATATTTAAATTATTTAAATTGAACATAATGTATTCATATCAGAAATCAATTCGGGCTGTTAGAACCCTTACTATGAGTATCTCATTCTTGCCTTAAAGAAATAGTTAGTTAACTTTTTTGGGCGCTGAAAATCAAAAAAAAGCTCCCACAATATTATAGTAACCTAACCTAACATATCGTTTATAATTTTTTCCCAGGACCACCGGGGGCTCTCGAACAAGGAAGGTATTTTTTTACGAAATCGGATTAATAAAAGTTTTAAATTAAACTCATTTTGATTCAACACGGAGAAAATTTTTCAAAAACAAAACCCAAAAAATTATATAAATTTTTAAAACATTTATAGAATTATTTTTAGTGCCATCGCATACTACATAATGTCTCACTACCATTTGTTGCTCACAAGAAATCAACGAATCAATTTTTATTTTTAAATGTGTTTTTTAGCTGTTTTGATTTGGAACACACTGACATATTTATAATCAGGTTATGTAATAAAATTATAAAATTATTAAATATTTAGTTTTATAGGGAAATGCATTTTTATGACTCAACTATAAATCGAGTTTTATACAGCTCGACAAATTATTGTTTGTTTTTTTTTTTTCAAAAAATATATTTACTGGTGCATTCACATTTTTTTTTTCGAAAATAGTACCATACATTCAAACTGTTCAAAAATAATTATAAGGGACCCCTCGATCACTTGCTGCCCCTGGGCCCCAGAGCCTCTAGTTACGGCCTGTTTTTCCATTAATTTTTATTCGCGCTTCGAGTCTCCAGATATGTAATTATGGTCTTGTATAGATATGAAAATGAAGAATTATCAATAATAAGAAAAAACACTACTCATAAGCAAGTACTCGAGTCTACCCCTATATAATCACATTACTAATAAATCAGAACTAAATGCCGTGACGCGAAATGAAAACCGCGTGTTAATAATATTCTAAAAACGATAAATCTTTCACACGAACAGAGAAAGATAGGAGAAAAAATACACACACACATACATACACAGTAGAGTCAGACTTGATGAATTTCCAATGATTTTGTTCTGCACCGCTATAAGTACTTTTATCTGGCGCGTGCAGAACAGACGCCGAATAACGGCGGCGTCAGTGATAAAACATTGTTAATTGTGTGTGTATTTGTGGGGGTGGGAGAGAGAGAGCGAGTGCTGCGTATCGTTGGTATTCACCGAACGGGATTTATTAACCTAACTACCACTGTCTATAAGCGCGTTCGTCGACATTTTTGTACTTTTGTAATGTAGAAAGTTTGAGTGTGCGAAGCAATAAATCGGAAAGTTAATTATCTTTAAATAATTTGTAGGAGTTTGTTTGTGAAATTATTATATTAGTGTTTGAAAACGCAATGTCCAATATATTGGCTTTAAAATATTATCGTGACTTCAGTGTGACAAATTAAAGCTATCGTTATTTATAGCTTTTTATCATTTTTAAAACTAATTATAAGATTCCAAATAATTACTCTTATTACATTTATTATCTCTTTTTTATATGTATTTAATTTTCAATTGGGCAAGAAAAAATACTTTTGTTTTGCGACCGAGATCTTAATAACCAACTGTTTCCCAAATTGCTCAATTAGCTCAATTAGCTGCAAACAAGCATTTTTTTACAAATAGTACTATCTTTTCTTTCCAAAATGAACGTTCACTTTTGATTGTACGATTATTTTTTTTCATCGGGTTGCACTAGTTTGAATATACCAACTTTAAAAAAAAAATATGTACGAACAAAACAAAATTTTTAATGTATCGTCAATAAATTAAGACCCTTAACACCTTAATTTAATGAACGCATCTCGAGATTCAAACAAAAGCTCACTAAAGTCGTAATTGTTTTATTTTTTGAGCTTACGACGCTGTTTTACCGACAGTAAATGCCATAGGGTCAATCCATATGAACTGGTCCAGCACTGGTTGCTCGATCATTCTAAAAAAAATGATTTTTTGTGTGTAATTACCCTAACATGTTAGTAGTTCGAAACGACCATTATTTTAATTTTATTGTTTTTTGTTTTTGCGTGACGGCCATATTTGTTCTACAGGTCGCAGCATTTTTTGTACTTTAAAGGGTTCGCGGAAACTAAAATATCTCAGCTATAATCAAACCTTTCAACATCGGAGTAAAAGCAAATTATTCAGAATAAAACGGGCTACAAGATTACTTCTAGACATTTTCACCTAAATGTTATCCTAAAGGGTGAAATTTCAGCCTTAATTCTTAGTTCTATTTTTGAAAAAATCCCATTTTCAAGGGGATGTTTTTGCAAGAAGGGGAAAAGTTAACAAGTCAAATTATTTTTTACAAATAGGTGGGTACTAGTTGTATTCACACACCACAGTTCAACTCTGAGACTTACCCCCCTTTATTTTAAAAAATTCTCAAAATTTGAAAATTCGAGAAAATGGCACTTTTCAAAGCTAAATAACTCTGGTGGGGGACCAAATAAAAATCTGAAATTTTAGCCCATAATAGTACTACATAATGGTATTATGTACCAAAAATTTTGAGATTGAGATTTGACTACAAGCAGTGGTATTGCAACCACAAAAATGCATGTTTCAATGAGCCTATACATGTTGTGATTTTGTTTCAATAATAATTAAAATATGTTATATCTTTGTTATGAGTTACTTTAAGTTATTATATGTGTTATAAATTTTTAAAGATGACCTAATTTTCTATCTAAAAATAAAATATATATAGGGTGTCACCTATGAAAAACAAAAGTTGACATCATTTCCGGTTCAACCGGAAGTGACAGAAAATAAAAAATAAGATTTTAAAAACACTCAGAAAAAATACAATTTTTTTCTTCATTGGAGCATTCTTCTATTTCCAAGAAGAAAAAAGTTAGTAATAGATATTATATTAATGTTGACACTCTGTATTAACATATGAACTCCTATTGAATATTGTGGTTGCAATACCACTGCCTGTAGTTAAATCTCAATCTCAAAAATTTTGGTACATAATACCATTATGTAGTACTATTATGGGCTAAAATTTCAGATTTTTATCTGGTCCCCCACCAGAGTTATTTAGCTTTGAAAAGTGCCATTTTCTCAAATTTTCAAATTTTGAGAATTTTTTGAAATAAAGGGGGGCAAGTCTCAGAGTTGAACTTTGGTGTGTGAATACAACTAGTACCCATCTATTTGTAAAAAATAATTTGACTTGTTAACTTTTCCCCTTCTTGCAAAAACATCCCCTTGAAAATAGGATTTTTTCAAAAATAGAACTAAGAATTTAGGCTGAAATTTCACCCTTTAGGATAACATTTAGGTGAAAATGTCTAGAAGTAATCTTGTAGCCCGTTTTATTCTGAATAATTTGCTTTTACTCCGATGTTGAAAGGTTTGATTATAGCTGAGATATTTTAGTTTCCGCGAACCCTTTAAAGTACAAAAAATGCTTCGACCTGTAGAATAAATATGGCCGTCACGCGAAAACAAAAAACAATAAAATTAAAATAATGGTCGTTTCGAACTACCAACATGTTAGGGTAATTACACACAAAAAATCAATTTTTTTTAGAATGGCCAAGCAACCATTTAATTTAATTTTGGACCATTTCATATGGATTGACCCCATACATAAAATAATCCAAGCACTTTTTCAATTATAAAATCAAACAAACAGCGTTGTTGTAAACTCCAAGTGACTCCAAGTCACAAAATCCGAATGATAAACCAGCATTAATTTGAAACAGTAGCAGCGCATTGTTTAGTGAATAAGTCTCATTAACAAGTAGGCCATGGTTTGCTGGTATCACCTTTCGCATCGCGCGAGCTTACCCGCGGTACTGGCACTAAAACCCCAATGATATACCGAGCGACTCCTGTCCGCAGCGACGCTTCATAAATATTCATACGCGCGCCCATAAATTTAATTGTGAGTTAAATAATTATTACAAACGTAACGGTAGATGATGCTACGCTACCGTGTGAACTAGGCGCTAGCAAATTCTATTAGCCGTTTACATACACGTGAATCTAATTAGCCCGTACCTTTGAGACAGGCTATGTTTTTATCTCAAACTTGTTTGGCTGGTATTAAGCATGTATTTTTAGAATTTTGTTCCTAGGGTTTATTTTTTGTAAGAATTTCCAAATTTTTGAAATAACACGAACTAAACTATATATATAGGGTGGGATCAACTCAAAAGAATAAGAAATTTTAAAAGTTAACTTATGAAAAGCCACCGCACTTTTTCTACATAAAATTCTTCAGATTTCATAAATAATTATGTCCGGTATTTTAAACGAGCTAGAAAAATTTTCTAGCTTGCAAGCACTTCCAAATGAAGTTTCAAACGTGTCTGACAGTTCTCTTTAAGTTTCATGAAATGTTTGACAATTTTCGCGCACGCGTGGTATGTAAACACCAACGGTATTAAAACAGTGGTGATATTATGAAAATTATTTTGTATGATCAAAGTCGCCAACTGTGTTACAATTAGTTGAAGTATCACTGCTCTAAATTCCGTAGTTACTAGTACAGAGCAAATTTTGCGAGCTCCTTTATAATACTGGACATTAGACATATCAATCACAAAAAAAAATCAAAAAAATCACTTTTATGAACTGTTAATAAATCTGAAGATAATGCAGATAACGTATTATGCGATGTACTAGAAAGTAAAAAGAGAGGGAATATGTTTGTTGTTTCGTTTACGTCTAATTGTTCACAAAATTTTAAGAAAATCGGTCAGGACCTATGTTACGCACAGAAAATGCAGTGTCTTTTTCAAATGTTTTTTTATGATATCTCAATTTATTTTCTACCGAAACCGAGAAAAGTCTTATCTACGCGTTCAGCTCTAAAAATTAAATTATTTAAAAAATCAACGTCAACATAAAAAAGCTAGTATTTCTAATTGTGAGTTAACATTGTATATTTTCAATCAATTAAATGATTAACTAAAACAAACATTTCTTATTTTATCAATTTTATTAAATGATTAAATCATAACAGTTTCAAACGCTGAACTTTTAAAATGTGGTAGCAACATGGATTGTATTAATTATTAAATAATATCACAGAGTTATTTTGATATTAAAACGTTTATGAAACAAAACTTTAAAGTTTGTTTTTGATTAAATTAATTCACTTAGGAATGTTACTTTCAAGAATGAGAAACTATAAATTTGCTTAATTATCACAATGTCTTATTGCATTAAATATTTCAGTTTGACTTGATAATTAATTATGATTTTTGGTAAAGGTTAACAGCAAGTGTTTATTTCAACAAACTCAAGTCTAGTTTTCAAATTGTGTTTGAGTTTGTTACGCAATAAAGTAACATTTTCAACTTCCAAGAAACTTAATCACTGGAAATACAAATTCTTCCAACACATACGAGCTGGAAGTGAAACCACAAATGTGAAATGAACGTCGAATGTAAGAAATATGTCGAAGTTTAGGAATAATTTATATGAAAAGAGTAAGCGTATCACTGCGTCTCAAACAGTTTGGTATCGAGATTGGGAAAATCTTTGACAAGGAATGATATAGGGTTTATAACACATTACCTAACATTGAAACCAGTGTGCTCCGTAAAACTGTGCTCCGTAAAGTCAGTGGTGTATTATTTGGATCTTAAAATAAATATCAATTGTTTCGAATTATAAAATATAAAATAATTATAAGACATTTTTTTATATTAAGTGATCGTTCATTATTTTGTTAGTTTTAAGCTTAATTTGATACCCACTTTTCTTTACATTAATTATATAACAAATTTTGTTTATTTTTTTCGTTTTTTAAGTCTGTTTATTTTTTCCTTAAGAATCATCCCACAAGACAGTGAAACCCGCATCTAAATCTGTTCAATAGTTCCTGAGAAAAACGTGAATAACAGAAGTCGGATAAATTCTATTTAAATTAAACTATATTTGTACGCAAAATAATTATTCAATTCTCACCTTTTTCTCAAATATTTTTAGAAAAAATAATCTGTTTACGTACATGTACCAAAATATTGATAAAAAGGAATATGTCACAAAAATATAACTCAGTAATCAATTAAAATAATAATATAATCTTACAGTTAATCTTTTCTAATAGAATCAAGACAAAATAAATTACGAAGTTGTTCATCATACATTGAAACTTTTTTTCAGTTTGTCAGCAAACTTAAAAAATATTCTTGAAGTCATAAGTTCAAATCCCAATTTGTAGCAATATTGTTGCAAGTAGAAGAAAAGTTTTTCTCTCGTTTCATGTTTTCCTTTGACAATTTTCCATTTGTGTGCAAGAACCGGGACGATTTTCGTGCACCCTATTTTTCCGCGTCTATAGATTGTTTTCCCAGTTCGATACGTGGAAAAGAAAATTGCGTTTGAGGCTGAATGCGACTTTACAAATAGACAATTCGTCGTCCTAGCTGGCCTTGGTTTTAAAATGGAATGAAATTTAGTTTCGCTATTTTCCGTAAATCAAAAGAAACGATTCCTTTGGGTAATCAAAAGAATTGTTCTAAATCATGTACAAAAGATTCGAATCACTTTCAGGTCACCGGATTTTCGTAAATGATATCCAAATCAAGTATTGATTTTAAAGAACCTACCTACACTAAATTTTATTAAAAATATAAATTGCATCATATTTAGATACTCAGATTTACTCGGGTCTCAGCCTTCGGCTACGACCGTCATTTACTTTTTAGTTTTTCAAAAATTTCAATTAATAAAATCCAACAGCTGTTTTTATGACATATGGCAGCTTGTGTCAGTTATAAATCATGCCCTATCAGACGTCAAAATATTGAATTTTAAAACACATCTGCAGCTATCTTCATGCGTTATATGACACATACACAAACGAAGACTACTATTTATTATTATATATATTTATATGATTTAATATTCAATGTAGGTAATATCGATTAATTTAATATTCGAAATTATTTAATTGTAAGCATTAATTAATTTAATGGGTCCATGTTTCTATTCCAATATCCTGACCGCCCTATACCAACAAAAAAGTTGGATTCGTATATACTAATATTTAATCTAATACAAATACCTAAATAAGATAATTTCCCTGCATATTTTATTAACATGTACGATATTTATTGATTTATCTCGATAAATATACAGATCGATTTACAAGGAATGTAAAAAAAACTTTAACAGTGGATCAAGAGTGGTATTTTAAGCAAAATCTTCTTATAAACATGTGTCCGGTTATTCTTCTTGAGAGAGCTACAGCACCTCCAAAATTATTTGTTTTTATTTGATATTTGGACAACCCACTGTTTATTGATTAAATGAGACGTACTAATAATAATTAGTACTTATAATAATTAGCACTTCATGTCGAGGTGCAATCCTATCTAGAAACTAGGGAAGGGGGGATGCAATTAAGTATGCAAGTGGCGTTATGAAAATACATAAATCTGCTCATTTAATTCTATTCACGAATCAATTATATAATGTAGAATTTGCCCTCTGGGTAGTTTTATTACTAAACTTTCACCGTTGAGTTTTCTAGCTTTAATTTATTTCAAATGATATCTGTTGAGATAAATAAATCATTAGTCTACTTATTAAAATTAACTCTGCAGACATATTCCAAAGAATATTATGTGCAATTATATGTGCTATGATTTAATTAACATAAAATCAGCATATATAACCCATAAAGTGAAAAAAAGTTCCCACAATAAATATCTAAATAATCAATAATATAAAATCAAAACATAAGACCTATGTATGTATATTCTTTTGTAAATATATCGCTATCAGAACTCAATACAATTCTTTACTTCCATGTTCAATTTATTGAAATGTATATCATTAAAGTTTAATTCAAATCTGAATACTTCATTTTGTAAAAGAAGAACATACACTTTACGCTTATACATATTTTCATTATCTTATAAAAAATGTATGTAATAACATATTTCCAATTTTTATATGAAAGTTTCAGCAAACGTAAAGAAAAAAGCAATACCTTATGTCTTATGTAGTATTTTTGTAGTTATAAAAAACCTCTCATTTCTTTATTACATTTTTAATGTATTTCTTATGTACACAAACCTATATATTTTTCTACTCTTTATGTCTAAAGGAATCTTAAACTTATATAAAAACTTGACCATTATGTAGCAATGGGATTTTATAAAGGTGTACATACGTACATTAAAAATAAATCGCAAGGAAAAACAGTACATCTACATTAAGTATAAGATAAGGTAGAGTTTTTATTACTTTTGTTATGTTATTTTGTAAATATGATCTACTTTTTAACTATGTATGTTCTAAATGGATCTCATATAGGTAAAATATTATGTAGTTTTTTTACATCGAGTAGCACAAACTATAAAAAGAACAAATTGTTGATTTTATGTTAATATTTTATACTCGTTTTTTTGTAGCATTTTTTTTAACTCTATAAAGAAGCATTTCGGCTCGTGAAATATATTTTTACAGTTATAATTATTTATTAACTTCGCATCGGTAAGTTATTGTAATCGGTCCGACAATCAAAATAAAATATATATTTTTATGTTTCAAGGTCATTATAATATATTTATACTATTTTCAGAAAAATTATGTTTGTGTGTGTGTGTGGGTACGTACGTATGTGCATGTCATTTTTTACGTGTACGAAATCTCGCAAATAAAAAATGCTATTGACTTTGTTGGGGTGCCAATCGAAGCGTCTTGACGTAAATATGATCTGAAAGAAAGAGTTTTTCGAAATGCAACCCCTACTGGGGTTAAAAGGAGTGTAAAAGTTTCTGTGAGTAATAATTTCTTTTTGGGCGGATTTACTTGAAACTTTATACGTGCCTAAACAGCCATTGAACGGGTGAAAACCACCCTCAAAGTTTGAATTTTAAATACTAATAAATACGTTTACTTATTAAATTTAAATTGTTAGATTAGTTATTCTAAAAATGTGTGTATTATATTATTGACATTAGGAGTAATAGAAAACTAATATTCATAATACAAAGATGAGTTTTATTTCTGACAAATTCCATTAAAAAAATTTATATACATATTAAAAAAAATTATTCACATAAACTATATGGAAACAATAAATAATCATTATTCAAGTATTTATAGTCATACCATATTCGGAAGTTGATTGTGTGGACCTCAAGGGTCGAACCCACGATTTGTTTACATTTACTCCCACAACACCCCCGTTACTACGGCCCTGATATAAATATTCACATGACACATTCTTGAACTGATACTGATTACAACAATTCGTAAAAACAGTTGGTATAATCTACATAGATCAGCGCCAGATGCTGTCTGAAGCTCTATAAATATTCAGTTTAAATTTTGTCAATATTATTCTAAAATCTGTGGCCAGTACCTGCCTCTATCTTTGGTATAAATGTATTGTCATAAAGATGAAGAATCGGGGCGATTTATTTTGTAAATTACATCATGAAACTTTAGGAAGAAAAGATTTTTTTGTGACAATGTTCATATATTATCTGTAATGTAAGAAAATCATGAAAAGTTGAGCAGACTTAATATTTTTTTCGCGACATCGTTATGATGTTCTTATAGATCAAAAGACGTGAGTGTTGAATATATTACTTACATATTTAAAATATCTTGTAGTACATTCATTTTTGTTTTTATTGTCAAATATGTACTTTTAAAATTTTCTTTGTAAATACCTACTAACAATTGAACTAGGATTATTTGTTTCTTATTGATTTTAGCTATTTTTAACTGTTCTCTATTTTACTTAAATAAGAAACATTGATTCTACAACCTGAAATATTAACTTTATAAAAAATATTTTGTTTTAACTTATCTAATTATTTGCCAGATTTTAGCTATCTTTCATTTTCCTTATTCTGAAATATAACGTCATCATTTATTCGAAAAATAATCAACGTAAAATTCCAAAAATTCAAAAAAATGTATTATAGACCCTGACATTAATTTTCCAAGAATTTTTTATTAATTTTAGAATTTAGTAGTTTTATGAAGATTTTTATCTGTTTTTATAAATTAGTTCAATTTTTCGAATGTAAAAGCAACATGTTTTTTTTGTACGTATTGTTCTCATTGATTGTAATATGAACTATGAATAATGCCAAGAATAACCTAGCCCACTAATAAAATATTTAATCTGTGCCTTTAAATATTGAGTTTAATTAAAATATACTCATTAATCTTTATGTCTCACAAAATCCTGCTAACAATACTTGAATCATATCTAGCTCGAACTAAATCACAGGTTCATACAAGATATTTTTTATACGCCAAACTTTTGAATCTGTGAATTTATTGCTACGGAATAACACAGCTTGAGGTAGGACCCAAACCCTAACAAAGTTTACTTCAGGAACTACAAAAACAAATTATCATATCACAAAAGAGAACTGACTTCCTCGCTGAGTTAACCGTATTAAAGAGATTGTTAGACACTTATTTCATTGTGTTATGCTTTACGTCGCTAGAAAATTCACTCACTTCTTAACAGTCAATGCTGTAGCGAAATTATAAACATAAATAAAAACTAATAAATTTAATTTATTTTAAGAATATATCTAAAGATTAATGTAATCTTTAAGAAAACATTTTAAAAATAACTTTTATATCTTGTAATATATGTATATTATAAAGAAACAATCCTACCCCGAAGTTGCGGCGTTTGTTTCGAAGTTACGTCGCTTCAATATTAAAGAAAACGTAGCTAAATTTCCTCTATACAAATTGTAAGCTTCAAATATTAAAAAATCCTATTTTTTTCATCGAAGTCCTGATGAGAAAAAAATTTACTGTCGTAAGTTGCAAAAAAAAATATTTTTTTTGCGCTTCCTTTATTGGCCTTAAACTTTTTTAGGTGTAAATAAAAAAATTTGAAGGAATCTTAAAGTCGACATTTGAAGTTTTAATTCCCTTTATGAAAAATCTGGATATAATCATTTTTACATTTTATCATAGTTACAGCTAATTTAAATTCCAAAAGTAGTTCTCACGTGTTTGGAGACTACTGGTATATGATTTTATTGATTTAGAAATAAAAACCAACAAAAACTTCATTTTAAGCTTGAATTTTATTTAATATAATTAGATTACTGCTAATCGATAAACATTCAATAAACAGTAAGTAAATAAGTCCAACTGCACTTAACGTTATTTTGAATACAAAAGGACATTCGAGTAACTCTCGCATCTAGAATATATTCTAGTCAAGAACACGACATTACTTATGCGCGAGTCAACGTTTTAAATAAAACGCTGCTGCAATGTATAATTCTAACTTTTTACCATTCATCAAAGCTGTACCATCTTAACAATTCGAACTGTGGGGGAAACAAAATTAAAATGCAATATGCTGTGGATTTATTGCAGGCAGAATGTTTTAAGAGACCGGTCAATATTAGATTATTACGACTATTACGGCTACCGCATTTACTTAGCTCTTAATGATTTGCTCTTTTATTCTTTCTCCCCCACATCTTTATTTTTATATTTATATTTTCTACACTCTACCTTATTCATTCGATTTATGAAATTGTAAATATCAATTCATCAGTATTCTAAAGAATACAATCAGGGACGTCCGCAGAAACTTTCCCAGGAGGGGTAGGGGAATTTTAAGTGCTTCATTTTTTCCTTGCCTCCTCCTGCGGACTCCCATGAATACAATAATAAGAAAGCTAAAACTACATCAGCATATTTTATCAATTTTATAATTTATAAAATCTGCAAAAAATCACTTAAAAGTAGAAATTATTTAAATGATTTTTACTTCCATGTTCTGAAAGAAATAGAAGTATTGTAACACCGTCGGAAAATCGTGTCCGAGATAAAAGCAAATTCTGATTGTACTACCTTCAAAACGTAAAGAAAAGTTTAAGCATGGCGGTTTGCGTGTCTGTCTGGATTTAGAATTTTTTTTCGTTCACGATAACTACTGTAAAAATGCACCGATCTGAATTATTTTTTTGTCTCAGTGATTACTCCAGACTTTTTGATTTTGGTGTTAATCGATTTAGGGGTTTTGGATTTATTTGAAATTTTGTAATTTTTATCGTCTAAAAAGTGAACGTTGCGAGTATTATCTCACTAATTTTAATAAGACTTAGTACATTTGTAGTTCAATTGAACCTAAGGGACATTTATTATTTGTACGTGCCTAGACAGCTATTGAAGGAGTGAAAACCACCTCAAAATTTTAGTTTTAAATACTAATTTATACGTCACTAATTCATGTTGCATACCGATCTTTTATTTATCGATGTACAGCTATTTTTCCATAATTATATAGCTTTGAATATTCCTTTTTTCCTATAAATACTTTTAAGAGTAACATATATTTATAAATTGTTTATAAAAATATACATTTTAATACAAAACAATTTCTTACATTTTTGTTACTCGACATACCTGATATTCATTTTATGATCCATATATGATGATGTATTACAACGTAACACAAGAGCTAAGAATGGCATTCTACAAATTAACCGATTCTAAGTAATGTCGACGGTAAACGAGAATAATAGACGAACATACAGGCGCATACAAATTGTTGTGACTTCAAACGCCTCATATAAAATTCTTCAGTGCATATGTTGTGTGCATATACGTAGAAAGTTTGCCTTTAAAGTTAACAAGTTGGATTATGGAATATTTGATAAGATTTTCAGTCTGCCTTCATTTAATATTGATGATACCATATGCGAGAATGTCTATTGGAGATAAATTACAATCTCATATTCTTTTTAAGTGCTTTAAACTTTGTGTACCGTGCTTACAAAGCTCTACTTACGGTTAACTGAAATGAGATGTTTTTTGAAATTGTTTCGTGGAGTCTGTTCATATATTATTATAATTATTATTTATAAAGTTTAGATTATTTTGGAATGTGTGTGAACCTTAGATTAAGAAAGTTTATAGATGCATATCAAGCAACCTATTATATACAAAACTGTTATCAAAACTTGCTGGTGGTCATTTTTTTCAAATGTATGTCCCATTGACATTTTAATATGCAAATTGAATTTAGTATGTAAGAGATATGATGGTTCCAAATAGACGATTCTCTGATAATTAATTATCACTGAAATATTTTTAAAGGCAATATAAAACATTCGTTATTAATTAATTTTTAATATTATAATGATACGCTACTGACTTAACGGAGCATATTTTTGCGGAGCATAGTGGTAACAATTCAAGGTAGCGTATTATTAGTCTTATATTTTTCTTTGTATTAACGTTTTGATCTTAATTTATACGCACAATTCATTTGGTATTACAAGATAGGTTGCTTTAATTATACTTATATAATAATATATACTTATATAAGTTAGTACTTTGGCTTAAATTCGAGCGAGACGAAATCGAAACATGACTTGAATTTTAACAAGACAAGATCATCTGATATGTTGACGAGACCGAGATGGTATCAATTTTATTTATAAGTCTCGGTCTAGCTAGATCTTTTTCAAACAGAGTGGGGCAATAGTACGTGGAAGTCCGATAGCTCGTACACCATAATAGATAAAAAAATCTTTCTTATGGGAGTGTAAACTGTGGGTAAATGCGCATACATAGAAATTATTTCCAAATATACAGGGTGTTACAAAAAGTGTCACACACGCTTAAGGTAATTTTTTTAATGGAATGCCCGTAATATTTTTGCATATTTAACATACCAGATTTTTTTATCTGTTATGGTGTACAAGCTATCGAAGTTCCACGCACTATTGTCCCACCCTGTATAATAAATATTGAGTATGCATTTTAATCACTTTATATAAAACTTTATTATAATTTCATTTTGCAGTTAACTTATTAAAAAAATTATATGCATATTGAAAACTTTTTCATTAACAATAACATTTCTACAGAAAGAAATTTTATAATAATAATAAAAAGGAACTATTTCTTTCATGTTATCTTCAGCAACCAGTCAACAATATGATATTAAATTTTCAAACGCGTTGAGGTGAAATATAAAAAATGAATAAATCTGCAAAATTTATTTTTATGAAGACATATTTTAGGTTATAAAAATACATCGTATTCTTGTTGAGAGACCTTTGGCACATACAATGCGTGTACACTGTAAAAATCTGGATTGTTTGACTTTATTAAATTTTAAAAAATAAGGATCTACTTCTATGTAAAAAAAATAGGAAAATTTTGTCTAAAAATTTTTAATTAGATGACAGCAGAAAAACTTTCTTTGTTAATATATTTTTTATTTTGTATTTATAAGTTTTTTTTAATAATAACTTTAATTTTTTTAAAATAAATATCTAAATTTTTGTTCAAAAAATCTGTTTTTACATAAAAAAAATAAAAATTACTTCGATATACATATTATCACCTCGAATTAAAAAAAAATTTAAAATGTTAAACTAAGCTCAAATCCTTACATTAACAAAAACATAGGTTCCCATTTAAAAAATAAAAATTACAATTAAAAAACGCATAAAAAACACCCACAAATAAAAAATATCATATTCGTTACGTTTTATTTTGAACACCCGGTATATTTTCTGTATTTACCGAAAATAACCCAAAAAATAATAATAATAAAAAAAAATTAAAATTTCTTCTAATTGCTTCTATAGATTTGTTATTATCATATACAATCATGTCAATGTGCCGTATGTAAATTTGTATTTATTAAAAATCCGAGCAATAGCACTAATTTTTATTTCATACAATAAATTTCGTGTATTTCTTTTATTTAAAAATAACTGTAAATTACCCGCGCGAACAAACTGTAATAAAATGACAAATTTCTTAATAGATTAAGGAAAACAAACTGAAAAACTCTGTTTGACAATTAATTCCATGTTAAAACCGAGTTGCTTCACCTGCGTGTAACGAAAGTTTACGATTATGTACATATTTTGACGGTGATTTGCATTTTTTATACAAGGGTGAATAATAAATAATACTCCCGACGACGGAATGTATTAAAAGCATCTAAGTGACATTCCATGTTATGTAGTACTATATAGAAAAACGCATGCTTTATTTGAGTAACTATTTTGTAAACTTTTTAAAATATGTTTTTGAAATTGATCACTCGAATAAATTTATGTATACGTATTTTATTTTTGATTTATTGTACTTATAATAAGGTAAAGGCACCAGTTACAGCCGCTACAAGAGCATGTTTTCGTTTATTTTTTTTTTGATTAATGGGCTTGTTTTTTGTAATTCTCATTAACTCATGTTACTAATAAAACAAATAACTCTTTATTTAATCAATTTAATTACTAAAGTCCGCAAATGTAATTTGTTTTTTTAAATTATAACCTTTTATTTTGTTCATGTTTTTTCTCCAGTAATGGATAAACCAGTAGTGATCAGGCAGTGATGGACACTTGCTAATCATTACAAAATGATAAGTACTACGACACAAGAGATATAAAAGAAAAAATCGTCAAATTTGAAACAATGTAAAGCAGTTGCCATGAAATTTATAATAATTAATAAATAAATTATACTAATAAAAAGTTTAAATGTCCACCATTTTGATACCTATTGGTCGGCTGTCATCAAATCACGCTGTAAGACAGTTAAATGTATATAGAATAATATTCAAAAATGGTAGTAATCAAATATCAACATATATTTCTAATTCAGTACATTTAATTAAAAATTTTCCATTACTGGAGTTCTTGCCAAATCTGGTGCCACTACCTTATGAGATTTTACTTCCTGTCTACGAAGATTTAGAGGATGATAAATAATTTATTAATTATATGAGCTTTTTTTAAACGGTATATACTACACAAGTAATTTAAAAATAGGTCAAGGCATAGACATAGAGCATGGACTGTGTATCTGATTCGAAAATCGAGTCTTTACAAAGAAAATAGAGCGTATTCTGGGTCTATGTGTATATGCTTGTCTTTATTTTAACATGAGTATGAAAAAGAGTATTGTTTTCAAACATTATGTTAATATAGAATGCACAGTATACCGTGGATATTATTTAAAATATTGCTTCATCGCAATATCGAAGATACGAGAAGCTTTGTGATCGTTTTAAAATGAGACAAAAAAATTATTCTCCAAATTTCAAAATTTTAAATTGACCTTTCCGTTTCAGGTCAAGACAAACACTTTTCGTTCCGTGTCTGTCTCTCTGTCTTTGTGTATGTCTGTCCCCTGAATCCTTGACACTCGCATAACGCATGAACCACTGAACCGATATTAATTAAACTTGGTTGGATGGTTGGGTCTGGCTTGAGGACGGTCTCATTTTCATCAAAATCGTGTGTAAGAGGGGTGACATCCAAAAATATTTATTTATTCAAGATATCTCAAGAACGACATGTTACGTGAAAATTTTATAAAAAAATGTTTGTAGAGCATTCAATTTCCTATAATACTCGTATATGTCTACAACGTTTGTTGTAAAATATTACAGAGATTTATCTCAATTTGCTTTAAAAAATCGTTATTTCTTTTTTTAAATTGATATTTACATTTTGCGTGTCTTAAGAAACATTTCGAACTAATATTTTTTAGTAAAATTGTATAAAAATTAAATGGTCAACCAATAACAGGCAATTTATCTGTGTATTTACTTGGAAGTTATTTTTTATCTTTAAGTAATTATATTTAATTAAACATTTATTTATTTTGTAATTAAATCATTATATTGATATTTTAGACAAATATTACCAATCAATCATCCAAAGCTAAGCGCACAAATATTTTGATCGATTACTCAAAGCAGCTGTAAAATAATAATTGTCATATAATATAGGGACGGTTTATGGACCATATCTGGGAAATTATACTCTCATCAAATCTGTGAAGGGAACCTAAATAAGCTTTGTTAGAATTTTGAAGATAGCGTTAGATGTGTACCTTCAATTAAATCTCACGACAGCGGATGTAATATAATATTGTTATTGCTTGACCTATCTAGTTTTATTTGAATAAATTTTTATAAAATTTATTTCATAAACAAGTAAATAAATTAGTAGAAAATAAGTCATTTATAAAATCTTATTCCTATATGAACATGACCTCCTTGTACGTCAAAACCTACAGTGATGTCGCTATCTTTTCCTACCTACCCCGTCCTGATTACGCCACAGGTTTCTGATTTTACCATTTTTACGAATACTTAACAATAATAAAAAATAAATCTAAAATTTGCAATCTCGAAATGTTTTTACAATTGACATTTTATTGGCATTCAATATATTGTTTAGATGGCCAATATATTAATTAAAAAAGAGCAACCACTCTATTTCACAGTGAACTAAAAAACTAATTATCTTTTCGTTTTTATTTAGATGTCTGGGCAACGAATAGACTTCAATTTAAATCATTTTAAATTTCCATTACCCCCATACGTTAGGTTTTATTTTTAGAAACTCGACGATTAAAAGCATCTATGTGTATTTATTTATGCCATTATTTAATCTTATTAATTAAGTAGATTCTATATACTTAAATTTTCTACAGTGATATCATTTTATTACTTAAAATATTTTCAGAATTCCACTCATATTTCAAAAAATTTTATCCCATACAAAAATCATCAAAATGTTCCGTGAAAGTTTTATAGAATATTTTTTATAGAGCATTAAATTTTCTCCAAAAAGGTACGAAAATCATTTTCAGTACAAAGAAGCAATGTTAATTAAAACTTATGATATGTCATAGTTACTAACAATAATAAATTCTTTCTCCGATATCTGCCCCTTTATAACCTTTTACGTTTCAATCCCGTATATTTATGTAAAAAATTTAACTTGGAAATATAATCCACATAATTATAAATTTTAGCATTGTGCCTTTTCAAGAGAAATATAATATCAAATATATATTAAATATTCACTTTCAACCGGGCTGGAAAATTTACACGACATGCCTCATTAAATCCACTGCGCTTATGCAGAAAATAAACCAACTGGAGATCAAAAAACATCGGCCAGGCATTATTACATATGGTTCGTGTAATAAATTCAAACGATTTTATTTTTCCTTCAGACAGGATTTCGCAAGAAACTTTAATGTAAAATAGAGATAAAATATGAAACTTAATAGATTTATTTCAGTTATGAAGAATATTTCACATTTTTTAGAATATGAAATTTTTCGTGGTATTATTTTATTTTTAACTGTATATTATACAATCAATGGCGTCTAATGAAAATATTTGTAGAAAGGCTGAGGTTTAAATTACATTCATTGTTGTAAGTTTTTAACCCTCGATCGGTAGATCTACTATGTATAAAAAAATAACTAGTTTTAATTGTAAATACTATTTTTTTATATATAACAAGTAATAAATACTCCCTGAAATGGTACAGTATAGTTAAAGAAACCAAATATTGTGTTTGAGCTTTTATTGTAACTTGAAAAATTGTTATAAATAAAACAGTGTTAAATACGTTCAAAAAAAAAATAATAGAAAAAATAGATACTTAATTTTTTCCTGAAATAATAAATACTTTTACTGTAAGCTGGGGTCACAAAGACCTCAAAATGAGCCTTTGTTACAGTGGTGAATATTTGTTATAAACACATTTGTAAAATTATATGTTGAAAACAAAATGTTTTGGAATCTGAATTGTTAATGATTAATTTATTTGAGTGATTATTTATTTTATTTATATTTTTGTACAGAGCCAAGGGAAGGGTGTAGGTGTTTGCACACCATCCATTTGAAAAGGGAACCGTTAAAAACAATTGTGTCACTATAACTATTGTAACTCTATAACTATAACTATGTAACTCAACTATTTACGACGTACCTCTGAATGTTAATTTCTACATTAAAAAGATATGTTATATTAAGTTTTTAAAATTTTTAAATAACACACCATTTCTTCAAAAAAATGATCTGGTACTATTTTACTGGTACCTATTAATTAGTATGTAATGGTTATTTTCTTATATTCAAACACTGACTATTAAAATGACATGTTTCAGGTTACGGGAGCATCGCTCCGCGCACGACCTTGGGCAAAGCTGTGACGATGGGGTACGCATTGCTCGGGATACCGCTAACGTTAATCTATCTGTCGAGTGTCGGGACGCTTCTGTCGCGGCTAGCACGCAGTGTGTTTTCGCGCGCACTCTGCTGCTGTCTCTGCTCCAACTGTGGCTACTGCTGCTACGACGAGAAACGAATGGCCGAGAAGGAGCGCAGGATGAAGAAAAAACGTCAGCAGATGGAGCTCCAGCAACAGCTCGCGCTACAAGAGCCTTTCTACGTCCGCTCTAACTCCGCGTACAACGTGACCAACACACACAACAACCTCCACTCGCCGACTACAATCAAGGAGTCAGATTCACTCAGCTGCATGGACAGCGACTCCAAGACATCGATGCACGGTCTCAGTATACTCGCTCCGATCCTCCTCTGCCTGTGCATCATGATTGGGTACATCTGTCTCGGCGCGTTCGCTCTTTTCAAGTTAGAAGACTGGAATATATTAGACGGCGTGTATTTCTGCTTCATGAGTCTGACAACGATTGGATTCGGTGATTTGGTGCCAGGTTCGGAACCGTTCAGAGAGCACGAATCTAGCGGCACCATATGGTTCTGTTCGATTTACATCATGTCCGGTATGGCGTTGACAGCGATGTGCTTCAACGTCCTCCACGACGAGATTGTTCACAGACTGAAACACCAGGACAAGAATCTATCCAAGACTGGGTCGGCAAATTTTAACGAGGACCTAAACGTTTCTGATCCGTTCAATTTGACCTCATGACAATTCCACACGCAAACCAAAAACACAAACTTGTATCATAGGAATATGACTGAGGAAACTTTGCTCAGTACACCGACTTCCCTCGAACTGAGTGGAGGTGGTCCGGTTAGCCACGAACTGGTTCCGGTAGTCACTAAAATACCGGAAGTGTTGGAAGGTGCTGTAATAACCGGTGTTTACACATTACCTGAAGAGCCGGAGAACGAAGACAACTGTGCAGAGGCCAATACCGAAATGTAATTTTCTACACGTATATACATACAGGTTGCCCCAAAAATCTGGAAACTGTCAAATCTCTCTGAGGTTGCATTTATACTATATATTGTTTCAAGGTTTAAAAAAATGTTTTGAATAACTTTGGAAGGTCTCATCTAACAATAAGTCAATTTTGATTTTCTCAAAGAAACAAAAGTTTTCGAGTTTTTTACTCGATAACAATCAGCTTTGAGAATAAAAGTAAAAAAAAATATTTTGATCAATCAAACTAGGAGAAAAAAACTATTTAATAAAAAATAATTCCCTCTGTTTTGTTAGATCAAAATAAATATTTTTTGTTCTTTGTACTTTTTCTCTCACGTTGAAAAAACTTATTGAAAATCCAAAAATCGCTAATTATTTTGTAAATTAAGTAGTTTTCATTGGAAAAAATTATAGATGACCTAGACGAAATCTTTCAAGATCATTCAAAAGTGAAATAAATATGACCATACATACATTTTTTTAACCCTGACACTCCTGTATAAAACTTTTTACCAAAAACTCAACCACTGTGAGATGTTTAACTATTCCCAGACTTTTGGGACATACTGTATATATACATAAGTATGTATATATAATACTGAAAGATGAAGATGTGAATCCAATTAATTGGTATCTAATTAATTATATTTATGTATATACTTGTATTTTGTTATTTATTAATATAATTGTTCTTCCAAATAATATTCTCTATGCCAAAATATTTTCACCGTTATCAGTAATAATGAACATTAATTGCATAATTAAAATGTAAGTGATACGAATAAGTAAAAGTAAATTTCTAAAATTGTATATATTTTAACCACAACGCGTTTAATGTAAACGAAATATCAGAACTGTGAATTGATTATAATCTTATAATCAAATTATATATAAAGTATATTTTTACCTGGAATTATTTTATCAGAGTATATAATTACATAATTAACAGGTAAAATTAATTTTATCATGAAAATGTCTTTTAAAGACTTTAATAAATGGTTTTTGAAACCATATTGATATTATAAGTAATGTTAATATACTAACTTAAGTAGCATATAATATATTTCATATTAATGTACATTGTACAAAAATGAATAAAATCACAAAAACATACATTTTATTTCATCTGTCTACCAAATGTTTTTTCCAAAAAATTCGTGAACATATATCATAATTTCAAAAAACCTTAACTGACTGCGAATTTTATGTCAGTTATTTTTCGTTAGATCAATATTTATAGCAGAATTACAATCTTAATCAATTTATGTATTTTTTTTATCCAATCAAAATAAATTTTATTTATTTTTGTACTAAAGTATATATTATATGTATTGTTGTCTAGACGATTATAAGAATTATATATATGTGGAACGATTATAGATAGGTTTAATAAAGAAATTGAAAATTCGTTGTTTTTATTTATTTATATTATGATGTAACTTACAAATAAATACGTTTTAATTAGGTGCTATAAAATAATTAAAAATTTTCAGTTTTATTTTTTAATTAAACATTCTAATAATCTGAGGTGTCCCCTGTCGGCGCCCCTTTGGCTGATTTTTCCGCCTTCTCCCCCTTGTATTTGATACCCACCATGATATGTTTTGATGAATTTTTTGTCATCTATAACTATATAGCATTTCATGAATTTTAAAAATATAACAAGATGACAATTATGTATATCTAATTTGCTGACATTAGTCAAGTAGTTTATGAAGGCTCTACGAGAGAAGAAATTAACTTATATACATAATACACAAAGTCAGTAGCGATCTCAGGGGGGAGGGTCTGCCCCGGGTGCCAAAGTATAAGGAGGTATCAAAATGACGTAGAAAACTAGAAAACTTGATGAGAGTAAAAAGGTGATATGAGGATTTAAAAAAGGTCTTCACAAACTGCTGGAAATCACAAAAATAGTTTTCAAATTGACCTGAAAATGAAAATAAAAGGTAATTCATTAATCTTTAACATTTTAAAAAATATTTGTGAAAATTGGTTTTTGGGAGATGGGTGCATAACTAACATTCCACCCCAAGTACCAACCTTCCTTAGTCCGCCACTGTATAAAGTGCCTAATTTATAACCCCCTCACCATCCTTTTAGCTTCGCGTAATCGGGTAAAAAATGAATTTTTTTTTCTGATTAGGAAAAAATTCTGGTTAGTATTAAAAAAAATGTGTTCATTCATCTCCTCGTTATAGAATAGAAATTTTTCTTTATTTTTCAAGCCTTACATGATAGTTTTTATTATTAATTTCACGGTTAATTTTAATGTAAAATTCTTGCTGTTAATTCATCAAAAATGTTGAAGTATTTTGTTTGTGATAAAGAATAGGCATATATAAAAATAACTTTGAATTTTGAATATATACAAAGAATAATTCATGCAATATTACAATATACATACATGCATATTTTTGAATTTTAAGTTATGTTAAATTTGTTTTTTACCTATACGTATTATTACGTATACATACCGAACGGTGTTGAATCGAAAGAGCTTTCTCCGGGAGGGAATATGGATATTCCGGTGAGGAGAAAATTGTGTACAAAAACATTGGTCTCGAGGGATAACAATAATGAATATTTCTACTATAGTTATATTGGCAAATAAAAATTAAATCGGCCGGAAGCGTAGCACCCCCCTTGTGATTCAAACAGGGAAATACGAATATAATATTTGCACGTTAACTTAAACGATTATTTAAATTATAAGGACGCTGTTATTCACTAATGTATCAATTCACAATGATATCATTCTTGAGTTATGGATGCTGTTTTATTCAATATAATTTAAAGTTTTTGCAACTTTGTAGAAAATAGCTTATGATGTTTAAAATTTTATTCAAATCATAACTTCACAAAAACACTTACTAGATGCTGCAAAATACTCTTTGTGATTTAGAGCTGTACACGAGACAAGACGAGACGAGAGTTGAGTAAGTCTCGTCTCGGTTTCAACTCGTAAAAATTTAAGCCAGACTCGTTTCGGTATTGTCTCATATAAAAAATAATTACTCCTTTCTGCGAGTAGAATACTAAAAGAAACAGACTCATACTCTTGTGAAAGGTCACTCCCTCCCCGAAATGTATACGTTTTCGAATAATTTTAACATTAATAAACCTAAGCATATCCTCGACTTCTGACTAGTTGGTAAAATAAAAATACGAAGCCAATGATCTATTTAAACATACGTGAGTACACAAGCTACTATGAGGACAGTATGGGAAAAACTCAGTTAACTATTAAATGTATTATTAGTTTCATTTTATTGTTCAAAGAATTTAATCTTCAGTTCTTCAGAATTAATGTATATAGCGCTATCGTAATTTGAAAATAAAAATCATCATAGCATAGAACTATGTATTACCGACAGTAATATTTAGTTACAATATTATACGAGAGATGTCACTACTAGCGTTATAGTTTGGCACCCTAGCGGCAAACCTAGCGCCGGAAATAACATATGTTTTTATAAATCCAGTGCCGTATTTTCACTCGTTAGACAGCCATCTTTTTATCTTCAGTGATTTGTTTTAATATCTCTAGCAAAATTATATTTGTAATTAATGTCCGAACCACAGTCAGCTTTATTATTAAGGAAGCAGTTAGCAGGTATAATCAATTTTATTATTAAATTAGTTATGTTTCGTGAACTATACAAAAAATCAATTTAAAGCATTATTTTCGGCCATGGTTTTGACGACCTCGCCAAAATGTTCATTAATAATTAGATGCGTGTTTTCGCAAATGTTAAATCTTGATTATTTATAATATTTTGCATCAATTTTCGACTTACATTTACTATTATTTGTCTAAATAATACATTAAATGAAAAATCAATATGTAATGTCTGACAGATCAATTTTGTCTTTCATTAGTCATTTTGTTGGGTAAATATAATTATAGCATTAACTGATGCGTATATTTTTCTGAACTATATTTCAATTAATATTTTTTAGAGTTGAACAAAAACCCTGTTGAAGGTTTTTCAGCAGGACTTATAGATGATAATGACATATATAGATGGGAAGTGCTTATTATTGGACCCCCAGACACACTTTAGTAAGTATTAAATTTTAAACCAATGTTTTATATCATGTCATAATACAATAAAAACATTTTATTTTTGCAGCGAGGGTGGTTTTTTCAAATGTCATCTTAATTTCCCAAAGGAATATCCTCTTAGACCACCTCGTATGAAATTTATTACAGAAATATGGCACCCAAATAGTAAGTATCACATACAATAAAAATATCATTTATACATGTTGTTAATGCAAATGTTTTATATAACAGTCGATAAAAATGGTGATGTTTGTATATCAATATTACACGAACCTGGTGATGATAAATGGGGTTATGAAAAAGCATCAGAAAGATGGCTGCCCGTCCACACTGTCGAAACAATTCTTATATCTGTTATATCAATGCTAGCTGATCCAAATGATGAATCACCCGCCAATGTTGATGCAGCAGTAAGTTTCATTGATAATTATTTCTTTTTTAAATAAAAAAAATTCGTACTTATCATAAATCCAGTACCAAAATTAAACAAAAATTATCAAATAAATGGGCTTGAAACATTCTAATTTCTAACCTTGGATTTCAACAAACTTTAATACTTAAAATAAAATTATAAAGAAAATTTTTTTACAAATTCACTACACTAATTTGATTCAGAAATATGGTCAATCAAAGTTTTACCTAAAATCACCGAAAAATGCTGTTTTTTATATTTTGTATTGTAACTTCTTTAATGAGTTGGATGAGGAAAACCAATAGAACTTCATTTAAACTGGACTGCATAATGAACAAAATAGCCCAAATTGAACTCTACAACTAATATAACCAGAAATATGACATTGTGAAATTGGGTTTCTACTAGGGTGGCCAGATTTTAGTTTTTGTAACCCCTGAGATTTAAATTAAGATCTTTTTTTTTTGTTGACACCTAAAAGTTTCCACATCATAATCCTCACTTTTGCGCCCCCTGCTATTTTTGATTACCATTTTTTTTTTCATTGTCACCCAAAGAAGTTATAACAAAACCTGGAGCTCAAAGTAATAAAATAAAACTTACTCTGATACTCCGGGTGAAAACCTGAGATTTGTTCACTCAAGTCTCTACTGATCATAAATCTGTTTGTATGTGAGCATTCTACAGATCACAACTTGATTGATCATATCTTCAAAACAAATTAACATAGCAAGTTCATTTGTAATTTTATAGAGAACAAAAACATAAGATTGAAAAACATGAAAAATCATATCTATTTATATTTTTCCCAATGCCTTTCAAGGTCACAAAATAAAATGCTTCATGTTTAAACATTTTTGAAATAAATTATATGGGTCTGGCGTTGGCATACATTTGAAAATCAAAATTATTTTCTTTAAACTCATTCCAAATAACAAAATAAAGTATCAGTTTGCTTAGAAGTTTCCACAAGTGTATATCTTTATTACAGAAAGAATGGAGGGAATCATATTCTGAATTTAAACGAAAAGTCGCCCGTTGTGTGAGGAAGAGCCAAGAAGAGTGCATGTAGGGACTATACCAATCTAATACTTCTATACATTATTTCACGTACAATAATAATAAAAATTGTAAAATTTTAAAACGGTGTATAAAGAATTTCCAATGGGTTTATTGACAAACATAATCACCTATGTTTTGGAACGTGGCAATGCTTTACATGAAGATCTCAAAAGTGATGTACAGTTGTAAGGTGTCATGTTTTATTTTTGAAACCCTTCGTACCTTCAAAGCTTCAATACTAGACAACAAATTTGTGTTTATGCAAAGAAACTAATCTGCGTTGAAAGTCATATTTTGCTCACGGTGATCATTAATTCTCTCAAAAGTACGTTACTGTTAAGTCTGACCGTTTAGACTGTGATTTGTCATTTCTTTATACGCATAGTGTTTTATAATTAGTTTCTAACGCACTGGTTTCTCTGCATTGTAGAAACTACAGAGATTTAAGGCGGTTTTTTACTATGATACTAATTGTTATACATTTTAACATTGATTTTAATTTACATATAAATGAATTTCTAAATTATTTGTAGTTTTTAATGCAGTATAATAAGTTCCTCATGGTTTTTATGTATTTCTATTATTTCAGGGTCATTCCATAAATAAAAAATTACTTTTCAGGTCAACCTTAAAGATTTTTACAAATTTATAATATGTTTTCAAGGTTTTTATACGTTCTAACGTAAAATTAATTTTTGTAAATTTTACAAAAAATTATGAATTAAATGCAGCCGCCCAAGCACTCTATAAGCTTCTTATACAGAACTTAAAAATTAATATCATAAAAAGTTTTAAGAGTAAACTAATCAGACAAAAGACATCTTCTTCAGAATAAAATTAGCTCTAACATATTCCTTTTTCAAAATAATCAAAACATGAACATTTATCCATTTTTATTTTTTTATAAATATAGATAAATTAATTTTTCTTTGGTAAAATATTTATTCATATAATTCTATTTTTTGTCAATCTAAAAACTCTCGAATTTTTTCCTTAAAGATTATTTTTAAGGTATTGGGTATTAAAAAAATTAATTTAATGCTAGAAAATATCCCGATAAACATATTCTAAATATGTGAAAATCCTCGAAGTTGTCTTGAAAAATGATTTTTTATTTATATCGTGTCGGTAAAATCTAGAATATCTAGTTTTCTAAAATTTAACATAAAAATTATGATAGGAATTTATTAATTATCGTGGCAATTGTAGGTAATAAAATAGAATAATATCGACATTAATTAATTTTTATTTATATTAAGATGTCAAAATTCATTTTCAGTAAAGTATCATCGTAGCGTATTTTAATTTTACAAACCAAGTAATTTAAGTATTCAGAAATCTGCGGAATTTGTTTTGTTCATACAAATGTATTATAATTAACATGAATACCATTATTAGTTAAAAATGATATGTATACTTGGATTTTGCAAGTATATTTGTGGCTTATAATAAATAATGAATTTTTATAAATTTGCAATTTTGGTTTAGCTTAATACTTCTTTTTTTTATATACAGAAACTCTCGTGTCATTAGGTTTGTATAAAAAATTAAATATAATATTTTTAATTTCCTATAATATATATATTCATAGTTTTTTATATTATATGTTTTAAAGTATTTAAAAGAACTTACAGAAAATATTAAATTTTAATTTTTTAATAAATCTAGATAAGGAGTTGGCAATACCAAAATGGTATATATTTTTTTCTTATGTTAATATAATTGCAGAAACTAACGATACAAAATAAAAATTGCGAACCCCTAATCTAAACTGAATTATTTATATTTCTTTAAAAAAAAGTAAATTAGGTTCATTTTATCATCCCATATATAGGTGCTTTATAAAAAAGGTGAGTATATGATTGATTACTTATCATATATTTGAAATAACACTGCAAAATTCATATTTTATTATTTAATCTTGTTATATAAAACAAATCCTTGACTAACTGATAAATAGAACGTACATAATGTAAAGATAACATTTTTCTAATGCACACTGTTTCAAAAATAGCATTCATAAAATTCAAAAGATAATGACTGCAGTTAACATCCGTTTCCGGTTGTATGATCGGTTTTTAAAAAATAGGATTACATAATCCTAAAGACACAAAATTTCTTCCCTTTTGTATTACAGCATTTATAAACATTTACATCATGTCAAAAATAGTAGAATGAATTCAAGAAAGGCTAAAATGAATATTTCTATCAAATTCGAAAAAAAAAACGGTTCAATACGTTTGTTATATTTTGTATATATGGCTGTATAGGAAGGTAAAAAAGTTTTTACTAAACAATTTAATTAAAACAATAAGTTATATCCACAAATCACGTTGTCATTTGGACCTTGTTCTCTGACTGCGTCTGACATTTAAAACTTCAAACGTGTGTGATAATAGGTTATTCCTCGAGAATAAATCTAATAAGAATTTATTTTTGATATGGAAGATATTTTATCTGATTTAGAATTGAAATGTAGAGTTTGTCTTTCCAGTGGTCATAACTTTTTGGATATATTTTTAGATTTTAACGATTTTAACCCATATTCTAATACCGCTCTTAAAATAATGGAATGTGCTCCTGTCAAAGTATGTACCTACTGGTATTTGAAAATCGATATTTTTTAATATTAATAACTTGTTTTTCTATTTTACCTCTTAGATATCCGAAAATGATGGTTTACCACGACTGATATGTCCAGAATGTATACAAAAATTATTTTCTAGTCTTATATTTCGAAATTTATGTATAGAGACAGATAAGAAACTACAATTTTATGCAAACAAATTTAAATCAAAAACTACTGAAAATAAATGTGATAATGTTAACTTTAATTTACTAATTAGAGATCATGATTATGAAAATAACGAGCATTCCAAAACCAATTCTGAATATTTAGATGATGAAAATGAAAATAATATAAATAATATAATCATAAAAGAAGAACCATTAGATGAATATTATGAACAAATTGATAATGTGCCTGATAATTATTTCATTGTTGATGAAAATGTATGTTATCCTGAAACAACATTAAGTATTAAGGAAGAAATCGAAGAAACTATTATAACTGATAATATTGTTGAAACAGATCAATTTGAATCAGAATCACAAAATGAAAACAAAACTTTAGAAGCAGATAAACTATTAAATTTTGAAATCATTACATTAGATTCTGAAAATTTACAATATGAATGTGATGTATGTAAAAGAAAATTCAAGTATTTAAACAGTTACAAGAGGCATTTTTTGATACATTCGGATACTAAACATTACCAATGTACAATTTGTAATAAATCGTACAAGCATCAACAATCTCTGACAACTCATAAAAGAATTCATACAAATGATGCTCCGTATAAATGCCATATATGTAAAAAGGCTTTCATGCAGTTAAATCATTTAAAATGGCACGGTTTAAATTATCATTCAAATTTAAACCATTTTGAATGTTCATTCTGTAATAAGAAATTCAAGCACACTCATGGGTTAAAATTACATATAAGAATTCATAATAATGAAGAAATGTTTCAATGTCCAGTTTGTAAAAAAATGTTTTCACGAATGCAAACGTTAAAAAAACATGAAAGTATACACACAAATTTAAAACCTTATGTGTGTTCTATTTGTAAAAAGGCATTTCGCTTGCGCCAGATGCTGGTGAGTCTTTTATATTATTTTGGATAGATAATATTTCCAAAATGATTTTTTATTAGTTTTATCTGCCCTGCATTTATTTTTATTTACATAATTGTGAATATAAAATCACTGAGAACTTGTGATAACTTTATACAGCCATGAATTAAATCGCAGATTTCACTTTTTAATAATAATTTCTTTTGTAGACGGAACATGAAAGAATCCATAAAAATTTGAGGCCTTATAAATGCACACAGTGTCCTAAAAGTTTTAAACAAACAGGACAACTTAATCGTCATGTAATGACCCACTCTACTTACAAGCCTTTTCAATGCGTGATTTGCAAAATGCAATTTAGAGATATAATGGCACTCCGAATGCATAAACTTATACATAGTGAAGAAAAACCATGGATTATAAATTCTAAAATAGAATCAGTTCCACCCTAAATATATTTAATTTTCGTTTTAATGGTTTTAAATAATCAACAAAAATATTGTTAATACGAAACATTAGTAAATGGCATACACTGCGATTACATAGTATGGTTAATTGGCAACACATTGTTTGATAATAATGTCGTGTACGCTGTAAACTAAAGTTTTGCCATTGTTATTGAAAATAATAATACAAATTAAATTGAACTATACAAATTGTTAATAAAATGTGTAATTAAATCATTTATACTTTTAAATTGTGCTTGTTATAATTCACGATTTAAAGCCCTGTAAAGTTAAAGGCACCTATACGTTTTCGGTTTTTACCATACCATCTAAAATTATACCATTTTAATTAAACTTAATTTTCCGTGCATGCACTCACATTGTTAAAAGTAAAATCCAATTGATAGTTAAATTGTGATTTAACACATTTCAGTCTTTTTTGAATTTATTCAGTATTATGCAATTAAGGGCTGTCATTAATTATTTTGAACATCATTATTTAGTAAATAAAGATACAATATTTTTTATAAAATTTCTAGGTATAAAACAAGTTTTAAAATAATATTTATTTTGATAAAAAAATTTTTATTGATACATATTCTAAAAATGTATGTTTTAGTTGTTGCAGTTATTTTCAAAAACTGAAGAATATAATAAGTAACAATTTTGATTTAGTGTTAAGTTTCAAATATATTAAATTTTTAATAAAATAAATGATTGTTATTAAAATATGTATTTAATTTTTGCCTCCATTTGTATTTCTGAATCATAGATAAAAAACACGAGAAAGGTCATAGATGATAAAAATTGAATAAATAGCTAACTTCATGTTTATTCTGATTCATCTTTAACTGTCAAAATGACAATTTCGTTATTTTTATAATAAATAATAATAAAGAGTTAGAAATCGAGAATTAAAGTTTTGGTATAAATCAATACAAATATTGTTAAATATGTATCAGCCTGATTTTTCTGTGACTTCACAATTGCTGAATCATTTGACAAACGATGAACTAAAAGATGTTTTAAACGACGACGAAAAAATTGAAGATTTACTTAAAGATATTCAAGAAGTAATTGATAAACGATATTTTTTTAGTTGATTTTTTAATTAATTTAATTGTTTACAGTTAAAAGATTTGGATAAGGAAAAGGAAATGTTAATTGTAAACAATAAATCTTTAGCTGAATTCAATTTGTCAAAGGAACCACAACTAATTGAAGGCCGTGAAAACATAAAAGAATTGGCATCAGAGGGACAAAAGCTTTGCCAGTCAATCAACGAAAAGCACAATTCAATGAGTAAGTAAAACAAAGGTTTTAAAATAAATATAGAAAACAAAAGTTATTTTAAAATTCTGAACGCAGTTCTTAAAAATGTATTTATTTTAGAATCTAAAACAAGTAAAGTATCATTAGAAGGTGTTTTAAATGAATTACAAGCAGCAGCAGCTCAAATGGAAGCAAAGTCTGAAGACATTGCAGAAAAATTCTTATCAAATGATATGGATATTGAGCAGTTCTTAGAATTATTTGCAACTGATAGAAAATTAATGCATCTTCGAAAAGTTAAAGTAGATAAAATGAAAGAACTTATGAAGAAACGATCATCAACTGGTGCATCTTTACATAATTACAATAATTTACCTAATAATTCATTTTATCCACCAGTTGTTAGTAACGTGCCTTATCCTACCGGAGATATGAATATGCAAATGCCTGGGGCAGGATATTTCCGTTATTAAAAACATTAAATGTACAGAATAAACTTCTATGGTTATTATATATGTATATTTGAGTTTCTAAAATCTATAAAAAAGCATGTTTTTAAATTCATGCTTATTTGAATTTGTTTATTATAATTTTCCTCATAATTAATTACGAAATATATTTTATTATTATTATCATAATTTTATTGTTTATTTTAAAATTATCAGGTAAATAAAAAAAACATTTCCCTTAAATTAACAAGAACAATTTTTATTTCAGTATAAATAAAATACATAATATTGCTAATTAATATATAAATGTATGCAATGTATAATTATTCTATAAAATAAATTTAATAATTAAATATCAAATTTAGCTTTTTCTCAAAAAGAAACACTAAAAGTTAGTCTATTTGATAAGTGTTGTTTTATTGTTTTTACTGAACTTTTGATGTTTCGAGTCATTATCCTCTGAAGCAGTCAATTTTCTTTTCTCTCTTACTAGTTAATTGACTAATTAATAAAACAACATTTTACTATATTAAAATAAAATGTGTTGTTTTATCACTGAGTTTTTCAGCAATATTAATAAAACCAATAACTATTATAAAAATATTTTTGACAATATTTCACCACATTTCGCTGACAGTTTTAAACTTGCATGTCGATCTCCTCTAGTTGTTCCAATGTTAACTATAACAATGGGGATTCCACGTTCTTCAGCTTCAAGGACAATGCGGTATCCTGACAATACCATCAAACTCGAACCAAGAACAAGAAGTGAATCACTTTGACTTAAATAATTTTCCGTAGTTATTACTCTTTGTCTTGGTATATTGTCACCAAAAAAAACAATATCTGGTTTTAAATTACCACCACATTTAGGGCATGCAGGTACTTGAAACTTTTTAACATCACTCTGAAAAAAATTAACTACAATAAAATAATAATTTATATATCATACATGATAGTAATGGTAAGTATAATAAATCTGTATCTTCTACAGATTTAATTATATGAGAAGAATTAAAAATTAACAATATATTTTAATAATTTACTTCATTTAGTTCAACATCGCCATCAGGTCGAATAAATTCTGAAGTTGCAATCATTTCAGTATTAAGTTCATTCAATGTTTTCTGGAATTTTGCTCTATCAATTCTGTAGTCACAATTTAAACAAATAACTTCATATGCAGTGCCATGTAATTCAATAACATTTTTAGATCCTGCTTTAGAATGTAACCTATCAACATTCTGAGTTACGACGACAGATACTTTGTTATAGGTAACCTCTAAATCTTTAACTACGTTGTGAATAATATTTGGTTGTGTTTGTGAAAATCTTTTCCATCCTACATAATTTCTTGCCCAATATCTCTGACGTACAGCTGCTGATTTAAGAAATTCTGGGAACTGAATAGGTTTGTATTTACTTCGTGCATAAAGTCCAACATTTTCTGAACGGTAGTCTGGAATACCTGTATAATACAGAAATTTAATAACCATAAAATAAATATAAATGTTCTGTATATTAACCTGATTCTGTAGATATTCCTGCTCCAGTTAAAACAAATATTTTGTTTGAACCAAAAATGAAATTTTTTAATAACAGCACATCGTGATCTGCTACAGGTTGATGATCAGGTACAAAACTAGGAAAATTATGGGAATATTTTCTAAATTGATAAAAACAAATTGACAATCGTCTGCGTAACATTTTTTTTAATTGTCATATTTGACATTTCATTTTAGGTTATATTCACTGTTATTATTTTTAAGCACGTGGATAGCAGAGAAAAAATTGACAGGTTATAAGTAATCGTGTTTTTATAAATACAAATTTAGATAAAAATGTCGAGACCAGAACATTTAGCTCCACCAGAAATTGTAAGTTATAAATTGAACGATTAAATACACATAATTATCCAATTTTTTGTTACAGTTTTACAATGAAGACGAGGCAAAAAAATATACTCAAAAGTAAGTGTTAAAAATTCAATTTAAATAATAAATCAGTCAAATCATAATAAATTACGTTATTTCCTAGTTCTCGAATGATAGAAATTCAAGTACAAATGTCTGAAAGAGCAATAGAACTATTAGCATTACCAGAGGACAAAACGTGTTTTCTCATCGACATTGGATGTGGTTCTGGTTTAAGCGGGAGCGTGTTGGAAGAAAATGGACACATTTGGGTTGGATTAGATATTTCAAAAGCGATGCTCGGTATGATTTATTATTAAATATTTCTATGCTTCAAATAATTGAAATCACAAATTTATTTTTTAGATGTAGCAAAAGACAGAGAAGTTGAAGGAGATCTTATTCTAAGTGATATGGGTCAGGGCTGTCCATTTAGAGCAGGTACATTTGATGGAGCTGTTAGTATATCAGCATTACAATGGCTTTGTAATGCTGATAAATCATTTCATAAACCTGTACAGCGGCTATATAAATTTTTTACTACACTGTATGCTAGTTTGGTAAGTCATTTTAACATACTCAAGAAAAAATGATCAGATTTAATTGGATCAATATATTTTAAGCTGTTTAGATCCTGATCTAATCAAATTTGATTGGAACCAAATGTCTGTCGCTACTACATCAGATCCGATCAGATATAGTAAGATCTAATTAGACTGATCGAACGAATATTTACAGAACTTAATCATAAATATCATAGTTTATTATTCACTTCCATACTATCTAATTTAAATACATCTACATTAACAGTAACTAAAAATTTATGTAGTTAGAAAGTGAAATATACTATTAGCTAGTTAAGTCACTCTGACTAGATATAAAATTATATCTAATTACATCAAATTGGATCTACTCAGATCCGTTTGGATTAGATCTGTAGTGAGATTTAACATGTTATGAATTTGTTCTTAATTCTTGTAGAGTCGTACAGCACGAGCGGTATTTCAGTTTTATCCTGAAAACAGTAGCCAAATGGAATTAGTCACATCACAAGCAATGAAAGCTGGATTTTTTGGTGGTGTGGTTGTTGATTTTCCTAATTCAACAAAAGCTAAGAAATTTTTCTTAGTTTTAATGACAGGTGGTTCTATGCCATTGCCAAAAGCTTTAGGAACAGAAGATTCTAATCAAAATCGTGTGTCATATTCTAATAGGCAAGACAAATTTAAAAACCTTAAAGGGAAGTCATTAAAAGGTAGTAAAAGCTGGATTCTCGAGAAAAAAGAGCGTAGGAGACGGCAAGGAAAAGACACTAGAGCAGATACAAAATATACAGGAAGAAAAAGAAGTGGCCGGTTTTAATATTTTATATATGCACAAATAAATTTTAAAAATGATAAATCGAATTTATATTGGCAGTTATTTAAACCCCAAATTTATTTTCTATTTAGATCTTGATTTTTTTTTAAATAAAAAAGAACTAAATATAATGTTAATTAATTTATATTTATTATAAGTTTTACATATTTATATATTTAATTAAAAATAAATTCCTTAAAATAATTTAATTTAAAAAAATAAAAATATTGCATAAGATTTAATTATGAATCAATTATAAAATGAATGTATACAAATATTAGTCTAAAAATCTAATTAAAATATAATTACAAGGCTCTAACAGTTGAGCATAATTCCAAATCAACTTTAGTTTCATGTTTTATAACTGAAATCACATTTCAAACTTTAGTTATAACGAACAAAAGTAATAATACTTATTTTTACAAATTAGTTCTTTTGGCAGTCTAGGATCTACATAAACAAATAAATCCTTAAAAACGTTTAAGAAATTCTTCTGAACAAATTCGGGCTCTTGCATTCACCGCTAGTTTCATTTCACTGATTTCTTTATCGATTTCTTCCATAAAATTTATGACGAAATCTACCAATTTGTGTTTGTACATTTGTTCTGTATGAAAGTTTGTTATTAAAAAGCTAATGTCATAACCAGCAATAGGCTTTCTTCTTAGTACAATGAAGTTTTCTGCTCTCATCATCATAAAACGCATGAACTTATGACATAATATTTTTTCTATTTCATCTGCTTGTTTGATTGCAATACTAATACGCACTGAGTTTATCGAACTTTCGATTAACACCTTTTCTTTCTCGTTTCTTGAAATAACAACCGGTGTTAAAAGCAATTCTTTACTGGTTCTAACCTCTACTTCTGGTTTATTGTGACGTTCAACAACCTGGGATGAGAAATTATCCAAACACATTGCAGCTGTTAAAGTATGTCTAACTGCTGTTAAATATGGTTTTAATGTCGCAGACATGATGTTAAAAATTAATTAATATTGGAATACTATTCCTATATTTTTTAACCACACCTTCGGATGACACAATTTGATAACGTCAATACAAATCTGTTTTATCGGCAGATAGTGTAATAATTATATATTTATTTCATAGATGGTGTTTGTGTAGTTTGAACTCTTTTGTTCAATATATTTAGTCATACGAAACATGAACTCCAATGACCGTGTGGCCTAATGGATAAGGCGTCGGACTTCGGATCCGAAGATTGCAGGTTCGAGTCCTGTCACGGTCGAAACCAAATAACTTTTTTATTTTTTGATTTAAGAAACATCATGTATCACATAAGTTTCGACAATTTAATTTTGCACTCACATAAGATAAATATAATGTCTAACAATAAAGTCTTAATTAGAAAACTATTTATTAATGTATTTGTCCACGTTTTAAGTTAAATCTTGTTTTTGTTATAATTATAATTGGTAAGTCGTCATAATTTTTTTCTTATCTGTATAATTAATTTATTTAATATTCTAATAATTCTAATAATATTTATGTATTTATCCAAATAAAATTTATTGACAAAAATACGTCGTAAAACCTAACCTCAATAAATAGAATAAATAGAAAAAGATATAGGTACACTATTTTTGGGAGCGGTCATTACATTATAATATTAGAGCCAATCCAATTTGAAGTAAACACTGATGGAAAACGCAAATTTGTTAAGTTGACTGCGTCGTGGCAATTCAGTATGATACAGGTCCGGCATTGGTACCTATTTCTTTTAATTCTTTTTATTTTCCGTGTCAGTTTTTTTTAAATTCCTTAAAGGGCCCGCCAACAATTCTAAAGCTATAACGCCGTAATAATATTTATTTTTCGCTTTGAAATAAATTAAATTAGAACTGTTTTATAATTTTAAAAAAATTCGTTTTTTTCTTATCCGGGGGAAATCAACTTTATTTGTAGTTTTAACAAATTGTAGAGGTGTTCTTTAAAGTTTCGGAGAGATGTAAACATATGTATACTTTTATTAAATATCGAAGCCAAATTTAATATATTATCAATTTAATAAATTATAATATTTTAAATATATATATGTTCTCCACTTCGAGACCTCATACATTGCAGCTATGCAATTATGTTTGTCAGTCATATATATGTTATGTATTTAAATGTCGCAATTTTAACTAATACTGTTCTGGTCTTTTTATCAGAGGTATCTTTCCATTTTCACGATATATTACCAACTGGTCACGATACTTGATTTCAATAATGGATTAACTAAAGAGTATTTCAACTTGATCATATTTTTCTCACTGGTTTTTATTTTGTGGAATTAATACTAACTTAGCTAATTTTTTAAACATTACATATAAGTAGGTATAATATGTGTAACTTTAATAGTTTTTATAAAAGTTATCTGTTTCGACATCACAAGAAAAACTACTAAACCGATTTTGACAGAACTTCTACCGTTCCAAAGCTTAAAATCCTAGAATTAGTTTAGAGCAATTGATTGTCGGTATAAAGGAAATTTTAGATTTTCATTTTATAATACAAATATAAGTACATAATTATAAATGTAAAGAGAAATCAAAAGTAAAAGTTACGTTGATTTGATTAAACTATCAGTATTTCCGATACGAATGTTGGTATGGTACCTGTGTTTTAAAAGTAAAAAATGACAAATTTTGTCAGAAGTTCTATAGAGAACATATTATCACGCTATGATTCAAAAGAGCTGAGCAGTAAATAAATTATCTGTGCAAGTAAATAAAAAATAAGCGCGCGGACCATTTAACCCGTAAATTGTATAGTATGTATGGACGTTTTTGTGATTAAATATTTAAACTAAAGTCAAGTATTTCAATAGCATCCTATTAATGTGAAACACGTATATTCTTATTCTATGGTGGGTTTCGGTTTTATTGGATAATTAATTAGATCGTATGACTGTAGCGCCTTTGAAGCCACCCTCCCCAAGAGACGGAACGTAAGAGTACCCATATCCGCGTAATTTAACACGTGTAATAAATTCATTGATCCTATTATTTCTGAAGACTTTACGTTATAGTTCGGTGAGTAATCACTTGATACTATTATAGAGGGATTCTTTTCCAATGTCGAATGATTTTTTTTTTTCAAATGGTTATTTTTTAAAATTAATTAATATTTAAGCACTAGTTAGCGGTTATAATAGTCAACAAAATAAGTTTTTAGTTTTGCATTTGCACACTGGATGTCAACGCCAAAACCTATCACGTGTACAAATGTCACATACCCATTTTTTTATCTAAAAAAATTTTCGAGATACAAAGACGTCTATGTCCTTCCTCAGGATGCAAGTTATCTCTCTGCCAATTTCATCAAGATCCGTTTAGCCGTGAAATGGTAACAAACAGTCAAACAGACAGATGTCCGGTATTATAAAGGAGCTAGCAAAATTTGCTAGCTAGCAATTACTTTCAAATGGGGTATTAATTCTGTACTAGTATCTATGGATTAGTTATGGAATTTAGACCAGTGACACTTCAACAAATTGTAACACGGTTGGCATCTTTCACCGTACAAAATAATTTTCATAATATCACCACTGTTTTAATACCGTTGGTGTTTACCTACAACGCGTGCACGAAACTTGTCAAAGTCCTCAACAAACTCCAAAAGAACTGTCATATAATTTTGATATCTCATTTGAAAGTGCTTGCTAGCTAACAAATTTGCTAGCTCCTTTATAATACCGGACAAGAGACACTTTCGCTTTTTATAAAAAATATCCAATCAGGCGTGCTTACGAACCAAGATTTGAAAATCTTGTATGTTCACGTCTGCGTCGAGTCTAAATTTTTAATACATACCTAATCTTTATAGCAAAAAAATGATCTGTAACAGAAAATATCATAATAAGTTCATAACAGCATCTACCGATTTAAAGATATATGCTATTTTTTTTAAATCGAAATAATTAAAAAAAATAGAATTTTATGGTGTATGTATACTGATTTATATTCATCAAAGAATACGTTATTAAAAGGCAGGATATTTCACCCCACCATTAACTCTAAAACAAGAACTATTAATTATTTACTTCTCTCGTTGTTCCACGTACATTGTCATCATGTAATTTTTTATTTAGTTATTAGTCTCCTCACAGATATTATCAAATACAACTGTTACATTTGAAAACAGTTTATAATAGTACATCGAATGTTTGTTGTTAATTATGCATCCCTTATATCGGTTATTTATTTATAACTCTTCCATACACAGACTTTTGTCTGAAACAAAGTTTTAATAACTTTGATGAAGATAGTAAAAATATAACTTATTTTACTTTTTACAAAACGACCTATGTACTTGATTGTATATACTTCAGTTTATATTATGTATTGTGTATTATTATTTATGAAATAATAGGAATAGGGGGTCGCAGCTAGAATTTTAGTAGATACATAATTGAATGATAATTTTAAATTTTTCGCTTAAAGGAAGTGTTTGATTTTTTTTACAATTTCTCTTACTAGAGATAGGCGTTGATTTGTAATCTATTACTTAACTTTTTTGTAATTGTATCATTTTTAAATCTAACAATAAGTACATCTTTTAGGCGAAGTAGGAGGATTTACTCCTATCTAACTCTTAAGTGTTAATTGTTCTTCATTATAAATTATAATAGATAATGTATACCTATGGTAGTTGCATACCAAAACATTTATCAGTAGCTTTACCTATTTGCATTGCTCTACTCTGATATTATACTTTAAGATTTATAAATATAAGTGATAACTAACAGTAAGTTCAGTGACTACCTACATGCATTATTTAAATTACAGCTACTGTGTAATTATTGTACATGTTCGAAAAGTATTATAAAAAGAGAGAGGTACCTAAATTCTTATTTATTGATTAATTTAATATTTGATATTATCATTTATTCTAATGTATCTGTTACATATATACATTATGTTTTATATGCGTAACAACAAAGCTATTATTTTATTTAAAATAAATTCAGAACCATTGATTTTTTTTAAACATAAATAACCAGTGGCGTATGTTTCGTGTCTTTTTAATACTTCGTTTTGGAAATTCGTAGCATATGACAAACAAGCAGACAGTGTTGATTCTATAATTTTTTCCGATTTCGGATTAACCAAAACTTCTGTCATATATAGTTTTTTACATGAAAGATGACCGGTATAGGTGTTGCAATTACATTGCCGAACCGGTCAACTTTCATGTTACAAACTACATATACGTTTTTGAGAAACCACGCGAGCTTTCGCTAATTTTGAAATACACGCTGACGAAGCAGAGTTGATTTTTGAAAATTCGCGATACACGTTTATATTTATGTAAATTAAAGAGTGTTTTATTTTAAATTCACCTTTATATCCAAAACTGTGCACAAGAACAAAAAAAACAACTACTTATGTCATCTACTCTACAAAAATATGTTAATAAGTACTAATATAAGTGCACTGTCAAAATAAATGTATACACGTACTGTTTACAAAAATGTAGTAAGGTACTAGGTAGTAAATATTTTTATAAAAGTTTTAAAATACCTACTTTTACAAAAACATTAAAATACAATTACTTTCCAAGAAATGTATTTAATTACAATTACAATTAATTTCATTTGAAATGTAAATTAATACAAGTACAGTTACCCCCAAAAGTATTTAAGTAAGTATTTGTACTTACAGAGCCGGCCTTTGTACGTCCGGCACCCTAGGCGAGATTTATTCCCCCCTCCCCCCCTCCCTCTCAGACGATCAGTTATTCAAGTCTACTATTAAAAATACATTTCTTTACTCTAATAATTTTTTTTTCAAAAACAGCAAGGACAAATGGTTTAATATTTGTCAATTTTTAATCTGTACTCAAGTTATTACAAATAATTTTTAAAAACAATGAGCCCTAGTTTATCCCCCCCCCCCCTAAATCCGGCACTGTGTACTTAATTAAGTACTTGTACAATAACATACACAGGTCTAACTACATCACCATAAGCAACACATATTTACTTCAGTTCAAAATATTTTACCATTCTTAAATTCCAGAATTAACAATTAATCTTCATCATTTTATAGTTTTTTTTTCCACACATTCGTTGATTTGTTCTAATTTTAATAATCCATTTTAGAATTTAAAACACTCGCCAAATAGGTTAGCAGTGCATCATGTTTTACTATAATTAAATTAGAATACATGACAACAATGACAAGCATCCAGTATGATACGTAATCTTATCTTTTAATTGAATTACGTTTATAGACATGACAAATATGCATTAACTAATTATCATTATCATTTCTATATTCCAATTTTGGACATAGGTCTCATTTTTCTCGGTCCCCATTTTTTCTTGTTCATTGAGTGCCGACTATTTTCCTGATATCATTCATTTTCTACTTTTGTTTCGTCCCGGATCCAAATGTTAGGGTTTCTGCCTTGTAAATAATTAAATCACTAAACTACAAAATCGATTTAATATCGCGCATATAGTCTGGTTGGCAGCTGAATACATATATCATATGCAAATACAATATGTTTATTTTATACAGAAGTTATTAAGTTCTACGAAGGGAGGGATATTGAGCCAGGAGCGTAGTTTTGGGGACCAATTGCTTGAATTATTATATTCCGGAAAATTTCAATAAAAATTTGTTAGTGGTTTTTGAAGAGCATTACTAATCCGGAAACGCCAATTTTCGAATTTTTCTATTATTGAAACAATGTGTAATAAAAATAAATAAATGTATATAAAATGTCAGTTTTTTTTTAAATTATTTTATCACAGCTAGTTTTTATCATTTCCTTTTTGGAAATAAACTATGTGTTCCTTGAATTCTTCAGTGGACCACGCAAATAGGGTAATTGATTAATGTGCCGCGATGTAAAAAAAGTTATGAAGCACTGATGTAACTAACGATAAAAATGTTTCAGGTATCAAAAACCAACTGTAGTCACTGCAAAGAATAGAGAAAAAGAATCAAAATGTTTTCATAAAAATTATAAAATTGTTATCACAGGGTGTAATGATAATTGTGGAAGGTAGTTAACAGGGGTAAAAAGAGTCGTTGGGAAAGATATACATATACATAATACATACATTGTATAAATGTCAGTGTGTAATTATGCAATTTGATTCGCGTGTTCGTGTCCGACCGGTGTTTTTTTTTTTATAAACCGGAGGGGGAGACTGTTATATGAACCTTCATTGACTAGTCAGTCCATATGGTTAATGTCTAAAAGGTTTCTTCAGTTATGAATACATTTCTCGTAAATGACAGCTTAATTAAATACGGAATATCAAATACATTTTAAAATAGGTCAAGTAATATTTGTTTGAATATTTACATTATCTACAACACTTCTCTAGAGATTAGATAAATTACCTATAAATAAGCAAAATAAGTAATATAATATCGTAAGTTCATAAATTATTAAAACATTTTTACTATGCCGGTTTTAAAAAGTGGGGACAGCTTATAGTATATGGGGCAGCTGACTATATGTATGGAGGGCCATTTTGCCATTATATTTGCAAAATTAGATAAAAATTTAAAAAGATGGTCGTAGCTGATATTATTAAACTAATAATGTAGATAAATCGATTTTATTATTTAAAGTTTTAAGTATTTGTCAACCTACTTCCCTATGGATTGAAAAAAAATCAATTATACATAATAAATATAGGTTATAGTCCAATCAATATTAGAAATTACAGATATACATACTTTATTTTCATCATTCTCGCTGTAGGTATGGAATAATTTGTAGTTGAAATATTAACCATATTTATGATAACTTGTTAACGCATATAAAGAAGAATGGTTCTACATACAGTGGCGTAGCAAGCATAATTGGCGTACGATTGGGGTACGATACCTTTTTGGCGCCCCCGAAAAACATAAAGTAATATAATATATAGAATATTGTCGTTTTGGGCAAGTTTGTCCAACCCGCGGCTCGCGAGTATGTTTAGTGCGGCCCTTATCAGAAAATTTAAAATAATAATAATAATTTTATAATTAATCTGAATTGAAATTAGTGTGACTAAAAAAAAAGGTATTCAGTTTTTGTTTTACCTATTCTTATTTATTAAATAAAATTAGAAATCGAAATTGACACGACCAAAAAAAAAAAAGGTCTTCAGTTGCATATTCTGGCCTATGGCCCTTAGTAACTTAGGTTTATGCTATGCGATCCAAAAGGTTGGTCTTAAGGACCATTTGGCGCCCTTCTGCAAGTGGCGCCCGGGGCATGATAGACCCCCTTGCCCCCCCCCCTCGCTACGCCACTGTCGATATACTTTTATTTTCATTATTAAATAAAGGGCAAACTGAAATATAAAAATAGATTAACTTATAAGATTTCTTGATTAAATTGTTACATAGTATGAGACACGCATACATATTTTTTATTCAATGAACAAGACATTTTTGCTGTGGGCCATACATCCTGCGTCCATTTTACGATACCTGTTAAATAATGCACATGAGGGGGCTGAACTAAAAACAATTTGCGTGCGACTATACGGATACAATAAAAATGTATTTCACTGCAAGGGAATAGTATGTTTTACCGTTTACGAGTATAGGGTTGACTTCAAATAATGATTATTTAACTATATAGGGACTTATTTCAAGATACTGTTATTTTCTTTACAGAATATGCCATTCGGTCAAATGGGCCGAATATAATCATAGTCATTGACAGAACTTATTAACCCGTTTATAATATCTTCTGCCCAAATGAAATATTTAAACATCTATTCTGTTTTATAGATCCTCTAATTTAATACCAAATGATATTTTACGATATTTTTTATTTATTTATAAAGTTATAAGGTAGTGGCACCAGTCTTGGCAAGGATCCCAGTAATGACAAATTTTAATTAAATGTACTGAATTAGAAATATGTGTTGATATTTGATTACTATCATTTCTGAATATTAATCTATATATGTACATTTAACTGTCTTACAGCGTGATTTGTTGACAATCGGCCAATAGGTATCAAAATGGTGGACATTTAAACTAATTATTAGTATAATTTATTAATTAATTATTATATTATCTAGCAACTACTTTACATTGTTTCAAATTTGACGATTCTTTCTTTTATATCTCTTGTGTCGTAGTACTTATCATTTTGTAATGATTAGCAAGTGTCCATCACTGCGTGCTCATTACTGGTTTTACCTTCGTCATTACTGGAGAAAAAACATGAACAAAATAAAAGGCTATACTTTAAAAAACAAACTATATTTGCAGACTTTGGTAATTAAATTGATTGAATAAAGAGTTACTTGTTTTATTAGTAACATGAGTTCATGAGAATTATAAAAAACAAGCCCATTAATCCAAAAAAACCGAAAACTTTCTCTTATAGCGGTCATAACTGGTACCTTTACCTTACATTACTTTCATTTTTAAGAGTTTATTTTACTCCGTTAATCTCTAGGCACATATAAAAATAATCTTCTTAATTTTTATAAGCATTGCATTTACTTAAATATAAAATTTAATAAAAATCTGAATTTTGTTTAAAGTTTTTACTTTTTAAGATTAATTTCTTCAATTGAATTTTATACACAGGCTAAATTATTAGGTTTTTAGAGTTTTTAATTTCCGTAAAAATATTTTTTTTAGTAAATTTTAGAAAGGGGAAGTTGTCTAACAAATAAAAAAAATCCCTACTCCAATCAATGAAGCATCAACTAATAATTTTGTCCCCAACTATACCGCGAAAGTATCGATTAAAAAAAAATAAGGAATGTGTACAGAACTTATATGAAAGCTCCAGAAGTAGTCGGGCTTTTGCTTTGTTATGACGCGCGTCACACGTACTTGTGCGTCATACACCACTATATTCACGTGAATCCAACTCGCACATAAGAAATTTTTTTTACAATATTTATCCAGACATAAATTTAAAAAATTTGTATAGGTTTATTCTTCGTGTAATTCGAGCGAGCCGCGGGAGAGTTTGAAAAACGCTCAATATCAGTAGAATATATTTTGCAATATTTTAATGAATTCAGTAACAATATATAAGTACTTAATGGTATTCTTTATTGGTCTATACGGAACACTAATCGTACATGATCCGACACGCACTTGACCCGTTTTTAGTGTTCCGTGCCAAAATCAGCAAAACGGAACGCTTATGGAATTACTTCAGTGTCCATCCGTCCGTCCATTTGTTACAGACGATTTTCTCTGAAACCATTTGATGTAAAAAATTTAAATTTAGCACAGAGATAGAGTGTGGTGGTCCAATTATAGACGTGAAATATAAACAGTTGAATTTTGATTCTGAGGGTTAATTTATTTCAGGGGGTAAATTTGGAAATGGAAAAAAATTCAAATTAAAAATTATTGAAGCACGAATTCAACGATATATAGGATGTATTTTATATGATTTTTTTGTTAAACATCCTTTACCTTTGTTACCAAATTTTTTTTTAAATCATGAACATTGAAAATTAGGTGTAGATTGAGCCAAAATTATCAGGATTGAATAATTCTAGCGCGATCAATTGTTATAAATTGTTATATAACTGCTGAACCAAAAAGTTTTTCTGTAAAAAATATTTATCACGAAGTAAGGAACAACTTTTGTCCTTACACCTTTTACAAAATTTTCAATATTTAAAGTGAGTATAGCTTACACATTTCTGATTTTTTTAAGATTATGGTCACTCTAAATTAGCATAATTTAATTAAAAAACATTTCCCATAAGTCATGCACGGTATGGGTTTATGTAAATTAATTTACTACTGAAAACATAATGCTTACAAGTGGTTATAATAAATTATTGGCTTATGGACATAAGCCACATTTCCTTTTGCCAACATTTACCATAATTTATTTAATGTGTTTTGCAGTAAACACATTCATGGCTATTTATTTTTTAGGTAGTAATTCATAATACATTGATTTAAGATAACAATTTTAAATTTAAAATTTTTCTTATCGATTACGTTTAATTAATTGTTCATAAATATATCTATGTTTGTTTTGCTTTTAATAATGAAATTTTATCTAAAAATTATCTTTTGCATGGCAGTGTTGAATACAAAATGATACCTTAGGGGGGGGGGGGGGGGGATATTTCCCAGTCTGTATTCAATATTGTACATAAGGGCATCAAACTTAAATTTGTCTGGGTATAAGGTAGAACATTAAGAACTCATTTTACTTGTACTGTTGTTTCCAGTCTTTTTTTAAATTGTAATGAAATTTAGATAGGTCTCGTCTTAAACTCGTAACTGACGTCTCAAACTCTATTAGATTGGAATACGAATTATTGACAATCTTTTAAAACTTAGACTTAATGTGACTTAAATAAATTAATCTCGTCCTATTAATATTTAAGTCCTTTCAGAAGAGCGTGAGCCCAAAATAAAAATTATGATATGAAAAATGGTGATATAATTAGTTAATAAAAAAAATTAAAGTACTAATTATTATAACATAGCAACAAAACATAATAATTATATTTTATATAACACATGTAACATCATAAAATGATAAAGCTTATAGGCTATTAACTCATAGGATATACGATATATTAAATATTACCCCCGTGGGTATTTTTATCACATCATTATTTCAACAATATTATCAAAAGGATATAACAATATATTTATCAATAGTTTACTTATTTATACTGTTAATTTCTTATCACAAATATAATATACGATTATAGATTTTTTTTATATACCTGCAGTAATAAAATCTAACTCGAAGTGAAGTAAAACTGATGTAATGGGAGTTGAGGTATTAATCTTGTATATCGTTAAGATTAAAAATGTCATTTTCTTGATGAAAAGACGAAATGAAATTATCTCAAGTTAATCGTATTTGAAAATCAATAATAATATCTAAAATTGAGTTCAGAGTTAGATATATACAAAATTGTCTAGAAGTAAACTAAATTGGAATATTTATTTCGTTATTAATTTTCAGTAATTTACAATTTTATTAACAAATATCTTTTTATATAACCTTTTATCTTCCTTGTTTTGAAGAATCTCATTTAAAAGTTTAAACGATTTTTTCCAAAAATCAAATAAGGCTGGTAGACTTCCAGCTCTTTTGAATAATTTAAATATAATAATACTTGACAAAGTACTGTATACTCAAGTATATTTTCATATTACAATTAATATAATAGTTCTTTGTTTTCATGGTCATTTATATATTAACTATAATAGTTGTTTTCATACTTATTGTTAGTTAACTATATATAAATATGTGTATTCCCGCATCGACGTATGAATTAGTGTAAAATACAAAAACATTTTGGATAGAGTTTTATTCTTTACTAGATTTTTCAAAATCAAGTAGGCCTTCAGAGAAGGTGCCATTTGTTTTAATAGTTATTGTGTTTATTGTAAAAAAAAAATTAAAAAATGTTAAATTTTACATTAATTAATTTAAAAATAAACTTTTCTTATACTTTCCCTAAAATAATTAATTTTTCTTAAGTTATGTACTTGTAGGTATGTATAATTTTTTATTCTAAATAATAATTTTTTAATCAGTTTTTTGCAATTATCAATAATTGATTTTGGAAATTCAAAATTATAATAAATAAGAATTTTTACACAAGTACGTAACTAACAATAATTATATGTCTTTTAAACTTATTTATGCGTCGATCTAGGAACACATTGTATAGAATTTCCATTATTTTATATTTGAATAATTCAAACAATGAATATTTGATATGAATCAAACAAAAAAGTTGCACCTATTTTTGCTGATTAATTTTTGAGAATTTACTGACAAAAAATTGTAACTTACATACATTCAGAGAATACAAACTTCTTTATGAAAATAGTCAAATGATTTTCAACTATTTTTTTTCTCTTCACAACGTGGACATTTTTCTTTTCTTTCTCTACAGCTAGAAAGTTAAAAATAACTTTTCATAAAAATACTGTTTAAAAGTTGTATTTTTAATCAATAATACATACAGTATTAATGGAAATTTAAGTAACTACTACTGTAGGCATAATTTTCTCTCCCTTATGGCGGACCTGGTACTGCCATGAACTATTGAGTCAATAAGTGTGGGTTTCTCCCACATAAATATGCAAAATAATCTTATACATATGTGTTTCATATTTTATTTTATATCTATAGGTATTACTAATGTATGCACGATTTTAAACATTCATTGCTGAAAAGACATTAACAGGTCTTCATAATAAATTTGACCAAGAAAGTGCATAGAAATTTAATACATAAATGTATAGTGTTAAATATGACAAATTTCGTAAAGGCATTAAAATCCGTTTATGTATATAACTTCGGAATACAAAATATACATTTTTATCACAGTTATAATTCTTTGTAAAGGCAAATACTTTTAATTTAACTTCTCGCAGACTAAAGGGTTGTTATGTATATCGTATCGTAGTTGAAAGGGATAAATTTTGGATTATTATTAATTAATATAATATTATTAATATTATTAATAATTAATATTATAATTATCAATTAAACAAATCGTTGTGTACAAAATATGACTAAATAATCGAACAAAAGTTTTTTGAAAATTTGTTTTTAATTTATAAAAAACATAAAAACTCATTAATTTTGTCGTCGCTAAAATGATCATTAATGAAGAGTTTATCTTTTATGTTTTTGAATAATTCATTAAATATTGATTTGTAATTTAGGTATTTAACAATTATTTTTTAAATATCTATAATCATTAGATAATAACGTTTAAAAAAACTCATTAGATACCACATTGTTTTTATTGTTTTTTTTATTTTAATGGATAATTAATTGTGTTAGATACAAAATTAAACTGAAAAAGTTAGTAGAAATAAAATACGTGTTGATAAGTTCCTCAGTTTTTTGAAATAATTATTGCGTAAATAGATTAAAGAAATGTTTATTTTTATTCATTATTACAACATCATCTATAACAGTGGTGGGTTTAACGACTAAGCGACCGCGTGGGGCCCCGAATTTCGCAGTATTCAATTTAAACAGTCCAGGTATCTTACATTTTTCGTGTGATAGTGGTGTCGATAGATATCACATCTATCGAACCGCCAAAGAAATGTCTTGCACATTTCCAAATATTGAAATATTATTGAAGATTTTTCTAACAATTTCCTTATTTAGACAGATCATAAATGTTTTAAAGAGAGTAAAAAATTATTTAAGGAATACAATGGGAGAAAAAAGACTAAATAACTTGGCCATTTTGTATATAGAGCAGGAAATTTTAAACTGTATAATATGCAATATAATTTAAAATATAATATAATATACTTTCACTTTTATACGAATGTGAATATAGATTCTAAGTAGAAGTTTTACGTAGAGATTTAATGGAAAAGGATAAAAAATATATAAAATGTGAAATGTAATATCCCCATATAATGGATATTCTAAAACTGTGTCATAATAATTTTGACACAGTTTTCAAATATCAATATTAATACCTACGTATAAAAAATCTGAAGGCTTTGTTTTATACGACATTTTATAGGTAATATAAAATATAATCAAATGTAGTTTTTATTTTTTTATTTTGTCAATTACTAAACCGATTTTAAGGAGACTTTTCTAATATAAACCCTAATACTGTAGAATTTGTTAAGGATACGTGATAATTAAATCTAAGCAGGCCCGTATTAATGAAAATTTACAGTTTATATTTTTTCATAAAAATCTATATACCTAAATGAAACATTTATTGATGTGTAGGTGATAATTAGAGTTACATACGAGGAGAGACGAGAATCTAGTCTATTCTCAGTTTTTGGAACTGAAGTCTCGTCTCGGTCTCATTTCGTATTTGTAACCGAGGTCGAGGCAAAATCGAGAAAAATCGAAATTGATATTTTCTATAATAAAATGTATAAAAAAATGATTAACATTAGATTTTAAAATAAATGCATGTGAACCCGCAGGGAATTTTCAATTTTCAAACAATATACTGAATAAAAGACTTTACTGAATTTATATCTATTACAATGATGAATATGTCAGAACCTTTCGAGTTAAATTAACTTTAAAGTTCAACGCATTCAAAGCTTTCGTTCAAGCGCACGTAACTCAACACTTCCGTTTCTATAACGATTCCGTAACAAACGCGAAAACCTGTACGATTGTTGAAGCCTCGCGACGTCCCCTAATTACCAACAACAAGGGGGGTGCGGAGGGACACATGCGCAACTGCTACAAATGTAAATGCATTTAAGGGTTGTGAGAAAACCGCTCCACTTTACCCCTAGTCTGCTTAACCGGGTTTCATTCGTGCCGGCAAAATCACGCCACACCTCGGCCGGTTTTTCAGTGAATCGGTCCATTCTACCGGTTCAAATATCGCCTTAATTATTTAAACAATATATATTTCCAATATGGTTGTTCGATGCTACATATTGTCAAGTATATAAGTTAATATTTACGATCAATGTTATAGTTTTTACTATCAACTAGCTATTTAGTTTTGCCTGTGAATTGTAACAAAATGGCGCCCGTATTTCTGTCAAGTCCATATCGATTATATCAAAAGAGCTGTAATTGTGTACTTAGCACGGTTTTTAATAGAAAAGCTTGATTATTGTGCCCGTGATGTATTTCAAACCTGCATTGAAAGTGTGTAGATAATTTTGATAGTGAGATATGCGTGTAATAAGTGATTTAAAAACGTTTAAATAGTTCATCTGTTTCTTTTGTTTAATCAACAATGTAAGTACTGGAGTTTTATTAATTAAATCTATGTATATTCAATTAAACTCTGATTAATTACGGTCATATTTATATAATAAATACAGCATTCGAATATTTAATAGAACTATTTTTTTATGCGTGTATCACATTTAATTCGTTTTTTTATATAACAAAATTTTTTTATTAAAATAGTCTAATTAAATAAGCATTTAAATAGGAATAACAAAAAAAAATTTTAAAAAAATCAATCTATGTTATTTTATTACGCAACTACTTACTCATTTTGTTTTAATTATATAACATTATCAACTCGAGTGAGAAAAATCACAATAAAAAAAGCGCGGGTTTGTACGGTGATATTCCCAAAGGGCCAGCAATAATATACAATATAAAGGTCATCATTTCGACATATTTTAATTAATTGTGAAAAAAATGATACCCTAATTACCTACGTTCTACGTGATTATAATTAATTTTTACGTTATATTATTTGGCATTAAAAATATCTCTTTTGCAGATAAAAACGGTTGTAAAAAGTATGACGTCACGATGTACCTATAAAGCCGTGCCTAAATATGTCATGTTCTTGTTCATTAGTTTTAATCCAGTTTTTCTTGGGGTTGAGCTTGTAATTATCTTTTAAAACATATACGTATATTGATTATTAATAATTACCACCTTAACCTATAGGTAGATAGGTAGATAAATCATTTTATTCAATAATGCGTCATTAGTAAATCAATTACAATTCAAGTCTTGAGGCTTCCGCGGTGATCTTGATATGGATCTTGACTTCTGGGTGTAAGCACGACCAAATCGACGCGGCTTACACCCAGAAGCCAAGATCTAATTACAATTCAATTTATACTAATAGCTATAATAATAACTAAAAAAACAATTACATTTATTAAAACTATTTTTTTGGTACCATTGAAAAACATTTTCAATTTATTTTACAACATTTTTCAGTAAAAGTGGTTGGGGTTGGGACTAAGAGGGTAGGTGGGAGTAGGTCACTTGTTACGTTATTCTAGTTCCTCCTTTAGGTAACCGAAATGGTTTCGACTGATTTTCTTAAATATTTTTTTGATTCCCGATAAAAAGAAAAATATGTGATGAATTTACAATAAGTATATTTTAGAAAGATTATTTACAATTCAGATGTTTGATTTAAGAATAATTATTATTTAAAATTAAATTAAATTAATTTAAAAGAGCCTGAAGTTTTAGCACTGGCCTTACCACCATTTTATTTAGACTTGTTTGTCGTCAATAGTCCTTTTTAAGATTTTTTTAAAATCCATCATGTAAGATAGAATAAATTTGACTCATTTTTTTTACGTATTACATAAATACAATTCTTATGCCGGGTGTTATAAAGAATTTGCTTGAGTACAAATGCATATTAGCTTCCAGCTAACGCTATTTGCTAGGTGTCAAATTGTTATGAAATTGCTCGATATTTTAAAGCAGTGATAATAAATGTATAATAACATATAATGTATTTTAAGTCGCTGATTGTATTTATCGTCAAGGTTATGATAAGAATAATTTCATTGGCTACATCTGTAAGTGAAATTATTAATTATGTTGTAATTTTTTTCCATTAAACAAAATACAAAAGAAGTTCAGTCGTTTTTAAAATATCTTTGACTTTTTAAACCATCAAATAAATTTTATCCTAGATGTGATATTCCACTTATTTGAGAGAATTATATTCTTTAGGCCTTATTATAAGGGAAGATGTATTTGAATATTAATAATCTTAAATAACTCATAAGCCTTAATATAAAATAAAAATTCTTATCCTTACTTTACAAAGATTTTTCAACCCTTATAATTTTGGTCCTTGGTGCATATATTAAATTGTTATATCTTCTAAAATATATAATTCATAAAATAATTGTAAAAAAAGAATTTGTAGTTCTTATTACGATCTTTACGTTACATCATTTTTTTTTATTAATTAATACGACCGGAATTCTTCATCAATTTGTCTTTTATACATATAACTGATTTTTCTACAATGTTTTTAAATAATGCGGTAAAAATGGGTTATTTTTTTTCTCTTTCATTTTTTTGCCAGATGCCGATCGGCTATCTCCTGCTGGATTTGATAAAATAGTTTAATAATAAACTCTACTTAACACTCCACTGTGTGTATACCCCGCGCAAGTGCATTTAATGCAATGTATTGCGCAATGTAACAGCTGATTCATGTTATGCTAAAATAGACTATATGGTATGAAAATTATGACGACTTAATATTTTTACAGACCATGGTAAGAAATATTTGTATTAATTCAAATATTATTTATCACCTATTAAATACATTTGAATGAATATTTAATTACATATTTATAAATATTGTACTAACCAGAGGCGTAGCTATAGGGGTTTGCAGAAAAATAATCCTATAAAAGATAGTAAAACAAGCGTAGTTATTTTTCTGGATAGAGTGGGCACAGATATTTATAACGCAGTAAATCCTGGGCAAGACATTGTCCTGGAATGATACACAAATAGTGTTTTTGTTTTAAATCTAACCTAAGTTTGCATAAAGCAAACTTAATCACGATTAGTTAATCAGTTGTTTTAAAACCATTATTACATTCATTCTAAAAAACAATCACATTTATGATAAATTTTATAAGGTAAAAAATGATCATGTTTAGCGAATTGTTCATTTACAAATCGAAATTAAGTTCAGAATTAACATTAATCATGGTTTGAAAACAACTGATTAACTAATCGGGGTTAATTTTGCTTTATACAACCCATGGTAAGTGAAGAAATTGTTTTTGTCAAATGAACCACTTTTTTAACGTCATATGAATAGATACATTTCAACGCGTTTTGAAGACTTGTTTAGTGCAGTAACGTGTAGATTTTATTCATGTACGGGCTTCTAGGCAAATGGTGAACCCTTAAGGCTTCTATACAACACCCAATTTGACATCAAATCTACAAGGTCTCTGCAAATCGAGCGATTATATATATATAAAACACTAATTATGTACTAGAACAGCACCCAATTTACTCCCACTGTACTTCACTACAAATCGGCCCTATATAAATTAGATGGTCTATAGAAATCTTTACCCTATTCTGCCCCGACTTGGCTACGCCATTGAATATGTTATTTTATATTTTGCTTTACCACGCTAACAATAAGTATGTACAAATTAATATTAACACCTACATAGTTAATACAGTACTATTGCACTATTGTACCTAGTTGGTGTAGATTTTAAATTAATTTAATAATTCATCGTTTAATTCTGTTCAAATGTATAAGTACCTACAGTGAACTATATGAAAAAGTTCAAGCTGTTTTTAAAGTTATGTTGTTAAAAACATATCGTATAATATTAAATAAAAGTGTTTTTTTGTGAAATATTATCTCTGTTTAATTAATACATACATTTATTTTTACTTAATTTGAGAACAGAAATGTTAAATTAAGCTTCTCATAAAAAATCCTAAATATACCCTTGTGCATTTGTATATGTACCTAAATATCGTATGTTTTCTAGAATAGTTTTATTGCAATTATATTTTTGTTGTATTATTTATGCAAATGTAAATTTAATGATAGAAGAGATATTAATTTAAAAAGAAATAAGGGTATTTTTTTTAAATGGCTACAGTAGAGAAATAATTGGATATTATCAAATAATTATTAGTCTCGTAACGACATAACTCTAAAATTATAGATTTATAATTCATTCAACAATAATTATTCTTTCTTTGAACAGTTTAACTGACTTATCTCATATGTACTTACAATTAGTTTAATCTTTTATTATTCGATTCTATCTGCAATCTATAGTATATAACATATAGTAGCATAACTATAGGGAGATAGTATGCACCCCCTCCCCCAAAGCTTCAGGCGGCCACGCGATAGCAGGCAATAAGTCACCACTCGACAAAAGTATTTATTAATTTCAAATCCACCAAAATTAGTTTTGGTTTTCATTTGCTTAAATTTCATAAACAAATACAAGATAGTTTCGTTAAAAAATGTCCTTTTATTAATTACGATGGTAAAAGGAAAGGGGAAGGAGGGCAACGTACTTTTAAAAATTGGATAGACAGACATACAAAGATACCTCCCCAAAAGGCTTTTTGTTTTTAACAGAACCCTAAAAAATAGAGTTTTTGTTAGCGAGATTAAATTAATTTTTAATGTTTTAGATGAACCAATATAAAAATGTTCAGGGGCTCAAAATTTGTAGTTACACCAGTGATAATAACATGTGTAGGTTAAAAAATATGCTCGTATATTTTATAAAATAAAATTGTAAAATACTTTCTTGGATCTTGATATTTTGATACAAGAACACTTTCATAAAATTTTATCTTTATAAAAAATTCGGTAGCGAAAAAACGTCAACTTTTATAGACTATTTTTCATTTGAGAAAACGTTTAGTGCTGTGCGAAGGGAATTTATTGTTATTAAATTTTTATTACTCTTCTCAACATATTATAGATAATCGATGCGTGATAAGATTCGATTCGACCACATCATTATTGCTTCTTTTTTGTTCCAGGGATTCCACTTGAAGAGTTTTCAATATCAATATTTATTTATTTACTCCGTTTTAACTACATATTCTTAAGTTCTGATTAATAATACAAAAATACAAACACAACAATGGGTGAAAAGACAAGCTCGATTTATTTTTCACAACTTAAGGCGATGATTGTCAGAAATCTTCTGCTAAAGAAGAGAGAGAAAAGGAAAACAACTGCAGTAAGTAGATTTATACATAATATAACTTATTTTCAGTAATTAATGTTTGGAAAACTACAATAGAGTATTTGACAATATTCAATTGCAGACACAGGGCTTCGAGATAAAGGGGAGGGGGCGAGCAGAAATAAGTTAAAAATTGTATGTATGTTTAAAGACCTTTTTTCTTTTTTTTTTTGAAGAGCAAAAGAAAGGTTTACAGGCATTGTGATATGAAATTTTTTGAATGTTGGTATATATATTTTTAATTTTTTCGCCAGAAAAAATGGGGGCCCGAAAATTTATTCTGCTTGAAGCCCCCGATTTTAATAACGCACTACTGATTATAAAGTATAGTATAAAACATACAATCGATTGTTTTGTACGTGAAATATTTGAACCTAATTAAAAATTACACTTTTTAATATAATTGATACGTGACGTCACGGGACATACTAAATTGTTCATTTGCATAGAAAAATGCTGGTTTTAGTTTTCGTGACATTATTTTGGAATGAAAAAAAGCAAGTTATGACTATATTTTTTAAATTTTGTTAAATACCCTATTTATTCACATAAAAATGAGGTTTTTTGCCAAGTCCCTTTCGAACATTAAAATATAATTATTACTGTTGCTAATTTCGGTACTAGTTGAATTTTATAGGCATCAGGTGGCATCACAAATATGCAGCAATGAATATTTTATTGTCTGTGATAATGTTCTGTAACATGCGATGTGTCCTGTGAGTTCGTTGTGGATGTTCCTCTGTGATTTATTCTTTTTTTATAAAAAACATCGTATTTCTGTTTTTATTCTGTTTTAATATTTTTATTAGGTAATATTAATTTAGCTAAACTAACATTCTTATGTTATTGGTTTAAATTCCATTTATGTCTATTATACTGTTGTAAAAATATTTTATTTGCGACATAAAATTTCAAACTTTATGGTAAATACATATATTTATAAACTAGACCTAATTGAAGCTTTTTCTGCTGTTTTGTTCTAAGCTTTGGCACATGCATTGCCAATGTCAAAATCTCTTCTATTCAGCTATTTTTAACATTATCACATAATAAATTCTTCAGCTTAATATTCTACTAAGTTTGTATTTTGAATAGGCTAGTTATTTTATTGTTAAAAAAAACTTTATTCTTACCGACTCAAAATGGATCTTAAATTTATTAATAAAAACACAAACGAAATAGCAACAATTTAGCTAATTTATCAATAGTACATCCAATAGGGTAAAATGGCGATTCTTGATACAAAAATATATGGAGTTAATTTTTTTAAGTGTTCCAATAAGTTGGCGAAATCAGAAGTAGTGTGTGTTTGCTACCATCTTTGCGAAAACTTCATACATAAAGCCTTGGCATTTTACAGAAACGGTCTCCGCCACCGCTTCGACCTTGCAAATCTATTACATATTGGCTGCGTCAAAACGCAGCGCCGTTTCGACGCAGCTAATATGCCACTTGTATTGAATCGTCGAAGCGGTGACGGAGACCGTTTCTGTAAAGTGCCAAGGCTTAAATATTTCGCGAACTATTGATGCAACAATAAAAAAGGCGAGAATAGTTATTGTTCGCGGAATATTTACATTTCAAGTTTTTGCAAAGATAACTTAGCGAAATATTCAGGAGGCATCCCCGTCTAGTGTCTAGAACACAAATTAAAGTTTAGTGTTTTTTGACAGAGTTTTGTAGTTTATTATTGCGTGGAATTATTAGTATTAGTATTATACAATTCTTTTTTTCAGGAAGTCTTTCTACCTCTGTACTCCTTAGGAGTACTGATAGTCATAAAGGTTCTAATACCGAACCCAAACTTCCCGGAAATGTCAACACCGAGGGGCGACGCAAAACTGTTCGAACACTTCCAACAGTTCAAGAACCACACAATCGCGGTCGTACCAAACACAACTGAGACCCAGCAGTTTCTTGACGCGGTCAACAGACTGTGGTTAACAATGCACCTTGATCCCGGGTTACATCCAATCAACTGGATGTTGTTTGAAAGCCAGGAAGAGCTGTTACCTGTTTATTGGAAACAACCTACGGATATCCCGATAGCTGTGATATTTCAAACGGACGACCCCGTTAATGGACAACTAAAGTAATTGCATGTTTATTTCATACGTTAATTGATTTGTACTCTATTCATGATTCAAGTACATCGTTGTTAGGTTTGGGTCATTATTTTAATATTAATCGAATCGATTATTTATTGATATGAGGTCATTGGTGCCGACTACTGGAAGAGGGCAGGGGTAGTCGCTCCCATGTGAACTTGCACTCTCTGTTTCTATTAAATTAAATGAAACAAATCATACTCTCGTCAACAAAATTTAGATTTTTTTAATTTGTAAAAAAAAATATTGTGCATTATAAAAATTTACAGGCCAATAAATGGTGCGCCGACAATTTTTTTTTTTTACAGCTTTGGCAGTGTGCCCCGAGCGTTAAAATAATTACAGCTTTTGAAACATACATTTGAAAGCTTAGGCACTCAACTTCAAATTTATTTTTCATCGAGTTACTGAAGTTTTGCAGGGGTTGTGAGGGGGGGGGGGGGCAATATCTAACCGATTAATATTAGTTTTTTTATTAGTTTGAACTTTTGAAGTATAAATAATAGTAAAATATAAAATTAAATATTTATTAATTTACATACATGTGATTATAATTTTTCAGATATGAAATTCGTACGAATCCATCCTTTGTGGTGACCCCTTCAACGACTGATTTATATTCGTCCCCTGCATCTTGCCGACAGGCAGCTAGTCATTGGTCAGGGGTGTTTCCTATCGAAACAGGAGAAAGTTGTCCTGTTAATCAGTATTATTACTCAGGATTTGTAGCTTTACAAACGTTGCTAGATTATACAAAAATTAGGGTACGTTAAATTAAAAAAAATCAAATCAAAGTTAAAATTCTTATCTTTAATTAAAAATTCCAGATTGATACAAAAAACAATGAAATTCAAGTTCCCCAAGTACTACTGGAGATGTTTCCGAAGGAAGCGTACACAGGTGACTGGATGGTAGCATTTCGTGTTGTTATACCGTTATATATGGTGATGGCTTTATCGCAATTCATCACTTATTTGTTGATATTAATCGTAGGAGAAAAAGAAAAGAAGATAAAAGAAGGAATGAAAATAATGGGCCTAAAAGATTCTGTATTTTGGTAATCTTCATTTTCATTTATTTATTTAGTAACAAATTGATACATCAACTAAATAATTATGATATGTTATGTTACTAAGTTAATATACTAATATTAAATTTTTAAAAATAATTGCTTTTCAGGTTATCGTGGTTTATAATTTATGGTATTTTTATATTGTTCCTTTCGATAGTAAGTTGCGTTCTACTTTTCACACTACAAGTCTTTCAAAATACAAATTTCTTGTTGATATTTTTGCTAGTATTATTGTACAGTTTATCAATTATTATGTTTGGATTTATGATTACTCCATTCTTTGATAAATCACGGGTAAGTTAAAATATTCAATACTATAAACAAACAAATAATAATAACTTTTTTTCTTTTCAGACTGCAGGGATTCTCGGTAATTTTGCTGTGAATATAATGAGTTTGCTATATTTCATCCAAGTATTTGTAGACGATTCAAGTTCTGTAGCATTTTGGTTAGTTTCATTGATAAGTTCGACTGGGTTTGCTTTAGCAATGGACAAGGTACGTTAATAAACTAACTTTTCATGAATTATACTCGTATAACACAATCGTTTATTTATTTCAGGCACTTGTTCTTGATTTATCAGGAGAAGGTGTTAATTTCAACAATATTTGGTCAGGACCTGGAATTCCTTTTGGAGGCAGTCTAATTATGATGGCTCTAGATATTGTTTTATATGGTTTATTAGCATATTATTTGGATTGTGTTATTCCAAGTAATAATTTTTTATAAAAATTTTGAACCAAGTAATTTCAATTCTGCTAAACTTATTTTAGGTGAACATGGAACAAAAAGACCTCCGTGGTTTTTTTTTTCTCCATCATTTTGGTGCTCGAAAAAACCCAAACCACAGGTAATTGAAATCAATTAGATCCGATTTTATATCCAATCTAATATTCAAATCCTGAAAATGACCTGATATAATTAGATCCAGCTAGGTCTGATTGGTTTTGATGTAATAATAGACATTTGGATCCAGTCAGATCTAATTCGATCTGAACAGCTTAAGATATTTTGATCCAATTATATTCATTAATGTTTCAACTCTAACTCGTAAATTAACTCGTAAAGGTGGTAAATACCTGTACTTACAAATTTACGGATACCTTAATTAATTAAGTTTGTTATTATTATTTTACTTTTACAGATTAAACTTCCAATATTAAATGGTGGATTAGAAAATATAGATGCTAACAGTGATGTTGAGCCAATACCACGAGAGTTGAAAGGACGTGAAGCCATACATATTGTTGATCTTCATAAATCATTTCATGGGTGCCGTAAACCTGAAACAAAAGCAGTGAATGGTATCAATTTGACAATATACGAAGGTCAAATCACAGCAATACTTGGACATAATGGTGCTGGAAAGACCACTTTGTTTAATATTTTGACAGGCTTAACAGCTCCAACAACAGGAACAGCATTTATCTTTGGTTACGACATAAGGTCAGTATTTAGTAACAGTTTGAATAAATATATTTTTAATTTTGTTCTTCATTTTAATTTAGGGATCCAAATGATATGCAGTGCATCAGAAGAATGACAGGTGTTTGCCCTCAACATGATATACTGTTTGATTTATTAACGCCAAAAGAACACTTGCAGTTTTTTGCTGCTGTGAGGGTAAGATATTCTTTAAAATTCTGATTATTTTAATCTACGTACTAAATTACTAACGATATTGAATTTTCAAGGGAATTCCATCAGCACTTATTGAATTTGAAGTAACAAAAACGTTACGAGACATAGATTTAATTGATAAGGCAGATACTTTTGCTAAATATCTCAGTGGAGGACAGAAAAGAAAATTGTCTGTTGGAATTGCAGTTATAGGAGATCCTAAGGTAAATATTTGTAAGATCCCAGGAAAAAATGATGGTTGTTCAGATCCTGAAAATGGCCTGATATAATCAAATCTATTTGGATTTAAAAAGTGTCTATGAAATATGGACATGAATCAAAAATTGGGTCCAATTATTTGTTCATTTTTTTCTAAGATTATATTTATTTGTTATAATGTTTTTTTTAATACACATTAAATTTTAGATTATTATACTTGATGAGCCTACAGCTGGTGTTGACCCTTATTCAAGACGACACATGTGGTCTTTTTTGCAAAATAGACGTCATGGGAAAGTTATTTTATTAACAACACATTTCATGGATGAAGCAGACATTTTAGCTGATAGAAAAGCAGTCATTTCTAAAGGAAGACTTCGTTGTTGTGGAACTTCGTTGTTTTTAAAAAACAAATTTGGCATTGGATATCATTTAACATTAGTTCTTGATGGATTTAGTCGTGAACATGCAATCAGTAGATTAGTTTTGTCACACGTACCGAAAGCAGAAAAAGCAAGAAGACACGGAAGAGAATTAAGTTTCATTTTACCTCACAACGCTGTTGATAATTTTGCACCTTTGTTTTCGGCAATCGAACAAGAGATTAATAATCGGACAAGCCGACTGGGGATTTCTAGTTATGGTGTGTCAATGACAACTTTAGAAGAAGTGTTTTTACATTTAGAAAAAGATGAGGAGACTGATTGTACAATGGATAATTTATCAAAGAAGATGGTCAGAAATAGAGCTTTAAGTAGAAGTTTAAGTTTGCAAAGCAAAAGTACGAGTTATCAATCTTTGCAAAATGAAGGTTTAAATTCAAGTAGTCTTCAGGACACTGGTCTTGCTAAAGGTAAATTTGATTATAAAAATATTTGTATGGAAATTGACACATTTTATTATATTTTCAGCTACACCGATAATTGAAAATCAAGTTGATACAACAAACAGTTATATCAAACCTACTGTACAGGGATTAGGTTTAGAAAATATCGAGACTAAGCCAAACGCTTGGCAAACAATGTGTGCATTACTTAGATTAAGAGTGCTACGATTGTTTCGCGATCTACAAAAACTTTATTTTATGATCGTGATGCCTTTAGGATTCGCCGCTATAGGTTTATACGTTAACAGTATTCAAGTGATTGAACCTACGATGAAACCGCTGGTCTTAAACGGTGAAACTTATATGGAAAAAACAAAATTGACAATATACAATGGTACTAACGATAGCATAGATAATATCATGAGTGAGTTGATACAGTCAGGTGTCTCTGATATAGAGCTTTATGATGGAAACTTTACTTTACTGTTGGACATAGCTCCGCACATGGCTGCTTTGAATATAAATACATTTAATTTTCCAAATATCAGTTTTACAATGATTTATAACGACACAGCACAACACAGTTTACCTATAGTAATGAATATGATCAGTAATTCATTGTACCGGTACTTCATGGGAGATGCTTTGGAAAATATTGACTGGAAACCAATTGAAATTAGAACACATCCATTTCAACAGACGGCACAACCTGAAGCATTTAATATGGGGACATTTTCAAGTGCATTTTTTATTGGTATGATATTTGTACTCGTACCTGTTACCTTAGCAGTTGATATGGTGTATGACAGAGAAGTAAGTTTTTATTTATTTAGGTGTATGCCCAGTAAAATCTGAACATAGCAGTAATTTTTATAGGTTTAGATCCCAAAAATGGGCTGATCTAATTATATAGAATTGGATTTAGTCAGTGTTCATGAAATATCCATGTGTAATTATAGATGGTATCAGATCTAAACAGATATGATTAGATCTAAAATTGGATCTAATCAGATCTAGATATACTTAATTGAGTAAGAAATCAGATATAGATAAGATTTAAACAGATCCGACTGGATATAAAATTTGATTTCATTAGATCTAATTAGATCAAATTGGATCTACTTAGATCCATTTCAATCAGATCTGTTCATTTTTTACCAGAACTTTTTAATTTTTTACAAAACGTGAGTGAAAATTTCAGTTAACCAATGATATTTGAAATATATAAAAAAAAGTGCTATTATATTCAGAGTTTATTGTAATTAGAAATAAATAAATATTCTAACAAAGTTCTATTTTTCAGATAAAAGCTAAAAATCAACTTCGTGTAAATGGACTTTCATTTTTCATGTACTTTTTTACATACTTTATCGTATTAGCAGCTCTGATGTTATTCATCTGTGCGGCTCTATTGATTTTGATATTTGTTTTCAACTTGCCATCGTTACGAGAAACTCCAGCGTTCTGTACATTAGGAATATTGATATTATTGTATTGTCCAGCGTCAATACTATTTGCTACATGCATATCATATATTTTTGATAAAATGGATTCGGCACAGTCAATTTTGCCAAATATAGCAACGTTTTTAGGATTAATACCGTTTTTATTAGTCATGCTTCTAGATATGTTTAGAATTGGTAAATATATTTTTATTAAATTAAAAAATTTTTAATATTTAACGTTAGTCAAATGTTCTTACTACTGAATGTTTTTAGGAGGACGAGCAGCTTTAGCATTACATATAGTGTTCTCTTTAACAAACGCTATGTATACTCCTTATGCAATTATATATTACGTAGACAGAGTACATCTCATGTGTAGACTGAACAACGCGTGTACACAGTTGACTATTGCAGATTACATGACAGATGAGATTATCGTCATGTTAATAGGAATTCTTCTGCATATACCTATTTTATTTGTGATTTTATTAATACTCGATGTCAAAAAAAGTGGTGGGAAAGCAAGCGATGCTTTCAAATATTTAACAGTAAGTGTAATATATTTTAAAATGTTGTATTATTATTTATTATTTTGTTTGAATTTCATTCCAGATTTACTTTTTGTACCTTACATGATCCTGTGAATCCATGAATAAATCCTTATACCTTTTTTGAGTAAGCTTTAATAAATACATATATATTTTATTGTAATAAAAGTACCAATTTACCAAGTACCTACTCAGTGAAAGTACGTAAAGTACTTTTTGTTATTTTCAAATATCTGAAGTAATTACTTGTTAAAAACAACTATTATAAAAAAGTTTATACTTCAAGTACTTTGAGCTACTTTTAAATTTGAAGTACTTTTTCAAGTATTTTACTTGAAGTGCTCTGATGATGATATTTTTTTAGAATAAAGGTTCCTTAATTCATGAAGAGCATATAGAAAATAATGATACAGGAGAACATGAAGATGCTGACGTTAAATCAGAAAGACAAAAAGTTGCAAATTTAATCAGTAATAAAAATAGTGAACCATCTGTTGTTCTTGTACAGGTAAACTATTTTCCTATAAATTAAATTATAAAATAAAATATTCTTAACAATTTCTATAAATTATGATATTTTTACAGAACCTAAGAAAAGAATATCACAAAACAGAGTTACACTTTAGTTCCTGCTGTTCAAAGCTAAATGATTCATCTGTTTCTGCGCAAGATAGTCCTCGTTCATATTCTACATCACATGGCTGTGTTACAATTAGTCCAGGACAAAGTAAATTGGCCTTAAGGAGCTTATCACTTGCGGTTGATGCCGGCGAAGTGTTTGGACTGTTAGGTCATAATGGTGCTGGAAAAACAACAACAATGAGAATTATTATTGCTGAGGAAGCTGCTACTCGAGGAAGGGTAAATATTAAACTTAGTATTACAATCAGAATATTAGACCTATCAGTCAGAAGTTTGGTCTAATAAGTTCTAATTAGATCAAATTTCACTGTTTATAAATATAATTTTTTTATGATTAATATTTTATCTAAAATTTTAGGTACAAATTGGAGGTCATAATATTACATCAAATGTGGCTGATGCATTTAAATTAATGGGTTATTGCCCACAGCATGATGCTCAATGGAAAAATATCACTGTCCGAGAACATCTGGAGTGTTATGCGGCAATACGTGGGGTACCCAGAAAAGACATATCAAGGTATTTTATATAAGTTCCATATTAATTTTCATGGACAACAAAATATTTCAACTTATGATTGAGCCATTTAAAATAATTAAATCCACTTAAAAATAAGACATAGAACTTTAGAAAATTAGCTTAACTTTTTTATGTTACTAAATTTACTATATAAACTAACTATTGGTGTTTTATTTATTGGAGCCTCCTAATTAATAGTATTTGTTTCAGATTGATAGATCTTTATATTGATGGCTTACAAATAAGTGAACATGCTACGAAGCAAGCCCAGCACTGTTCTGGTGGTACAAGACGTAAACTCAGTTTTGCAATGGCAATGGTTGGAGGGCCAAAAGTTGTCCTTATGGATGAACCTAGTACTGGGATGGATCCTAGGAGTAAACGTTTCTTATGGGATACCATCCTTGCAAGTTTTCAGGTATGTAATTTGTTTTCATGATAACTGCAGTATTTTTTAAATTTTAATGTATTAATTTTCTTAGGGTACAAGAGGTGCTATATTAACTACACATTCAATGGAAGAGGCTGATGCATTGTGTTCTCGAGTGGGTATTATGGTAAAAGGCGAACTTAGGTATGGAAATATAAAAATAAAAAAACACCCTCTCCCTCGTAATTAGATCTTCATTCAATCACTTTTTAGATCTAATTTATTTTCTCCTGAGTAATTTTTTTGAATTATTAATATAACAATGATTTATAATTGTAGGTGTATTGGATCTACGCAGCATTTAAAGAATTTATATGGTGCCGGATATACTTTAGAAATGAAAATGAAAGCAACAGTTCATAGTAACGGTGATGGCACACCACCTGCTTCAGATAGTACAGATAGCGGTAGAGAATTTGTTGAATCATTATTTCCAGATGCGACCTTACAAGAAAGTTTTGCAGATCGGTTGGTATTTAGTGTACCTCAACATGCAGTTACGTCTTTAGCGCAGTGTTTTATGGAATTAGAAAAAGGTAAGAAAATATATGTCAATACAATATACAATACAATGTATGCATCAAGACCAGCTTTGTAGTTTCGTAAATGAATGTAGGTAGGTACCTATAAAAAATATTTTATTTCTTTTTTTTAGCAAAAGTTGAATTAAATATAGAAGAGTATAGCTTCAGCCAAACAACATTAGAACAAGTATTTTTAAAATTCGCGCATTACGATGAAGTAAACGGTGATTAAATTCCATTGACTGCGTAGAGTCAAGGGACCATAGGACAGAGTAATCGATTAGTAATTAACATTTCCAAGTGATGAAATGAACATAATCAAACTTGAATTTAAATTTAAATATCAAATTTAGCAATCATTTTTTTTAGTAAAATATTTTTATTGAAAAAAAGAAACTGTGTGAAAAATTTGTATAATTGTCTCAGTATCATTGCCTCTAAAATCGTGTTTTGACTATAGAAATATTGTATATTTAAATCAGTGGAGTATTTGTTTAGTGGAGTATTTTGCGTGTTTATTAGAATATATGAAACCGAAACCAAAGAATGAATAACTTTATGTGTGATTTTGAAATTAAAATAATTAGATGAAAGTTATTTTCATACATTATAAACAAATTAATGTATGAGAGTGTAATATCTTACTTAATATCTTTGAATATATGTTTAAATAAATCTTTTATTTTTCACTTGTATCTAGTCAATATGATGAAGTGAGCTAGAAATGTCTCTTGACAGTAGTAAAAATTATTATTAATTCAATTCTACAGTACTTAAATACTTTTAAAAACTTTACTTAAAAAGTAATGAATGTGCTAGCAAAATTAAAACAAGCATACTTGTACTTGGGACATGTATTTCAAGTACTTTCATTGAGTACTTGTGAGAGCTTTGGTTGCTAATATATATAAGGATTGTTTTTGACTCGTGGTGACCTTACATTTCAGTCTTGCTATCTTAATATACATTTAATCAAAATTGCAGCGTGTAACTCTGTTTGTATTGTGATTAATGGGGATTTCCACCTAAACTATAATTCACCTTCCTGTGTTGATTAGAATTGCATCTGTTTATTGCACAGATTGGTGAAATAATACTTACTTTTCTTTATTATGAATTTTTTATATATTAAATTATGTAAATTAATTAATGTAAAATTTGCTACATCGCAGAGACGTTTCTAAAATATTATAATTTAAATAATTTATTATTATTAAATAATATTAAAATTTTTTTTAATTTTTATAAATATTTTATGTATATTATTTATTATGTGAATTTAATTTATTAGGAATGTATATATATTATATCGTAAAGAGATTTTTATATTAATGAAGATTGATTGTCTTTACGTTTTTATTTATGTATGTGCCAAACAAAGAAAAGTTTGTATTGTAAACAACGGGCACACATTTTTATATTAAATCTTCATTAATAAAAAAATATTGAAAATATTTGATACTGATATTTTCGTTAATAAAACTATTGAAACTGTACTGTCCAAAAAAATAATATGTGTATGTATGTGTGTTTAAATAAATATCCGGGTTTTAGATCAAATTAAAAATCAATTGAAATATTGTTTTTATATCTATTTAAAAAATTGTTTTATTATGTTCAGTACTTGAATTGGAAAGTTTTATCTAGGCATAAGATAATAAATCTATTTAAGCCTTGGCAAATAACATAGCTTTGGCAAGTGCCAGGTTTAATCCTTTATATGGGTTTAATTCTCAAGGTTGAAGCAGCGACATCTCAACGCTATGTTATTTGTTATCAGGTTTATTTTTAAAATCATAAATATATATGTTAAATTATATCTTCCCAATTCGAGCACTTATTATGCTATATATTTATTAATTGTACTTTTTCATGTAAATAAATAACTGTAACTTATTTTGCAAATGTACACACATGTTATTAACAATAATTGTAAATGATATTATTTATGTAGTTTTAGAATCTATGAAAGTAGTAAGTACTTATTTTGTTCTGATGTATCAGTTATAATAATATTAACTTATTAATCTCAATGCTTTTTTTATTATGTTATTACAAAATTTCAATGAAAAAAGATCAATTATTACTTTAAAAAATCAATAACTATATTTGGATATTTTTTAACGATAAAAAATATAGTAATACGAGAAGAATTTGACATTTTCAGCAAAACAAAATTTTAGTGTATTACAAGTTTACTGACAAACATTTATTCTGTTTCACAAATGAGATATCTGATCAGTGTCTGCCGTAGGGACTTTGGCACCCGGGGCAAGATTATTTTCGATTAAGAAAAACGCTATACTTCAATAGTTTTTGTATTCCTGTACTTTTATGTATCTATTTTTGTTGTATCGATATCTTTGCAAAAAACAGGAAATTACTTTTCCACAGGGTTAAGTTACTAAAAATTTTGTTCTGCCAAGTGCCTAAAAAATAATGTTCCAAAAAGTAATCAAATATAGTTGTATTGTTGAATATGAAGAAAAAGTTAAAAAATTGTAGATAAATAATTAGATAGCCTAGAATACAATTAATTTAAATTGCTTGTAATGTATTATACCAATAAATTTTATATTGGTCATTAGAATATTTTTATTTGTATTTTAATTTCCTGAAAAAACAAAGCATAAATAAAAAAATAAGTTTTATAAAAAACTTTATTCACAATCCATATTTAAATAATACAATATTAAACTAAAAAAAGGATACATTATAATTCTATTGACATTACGATATTTATTTAGGAAGTAGTAGAAAATTATATTAATTAAAATTATAAGAAATAATCGGCCTGAGGTTTTTTCGAAGGTATTCCTCTTGTTTCTTGTGGCGCTGCTTCGAATATTGTAAAATTTTTCTGCAAATGTTCATTGAGTTCTAAAATTGCTGCAACATTTCCACATCTAGAAAAAGTAAATAAAATAAATAAAAAATTTATTTCTCAAAAAATTTAACTACTACAAAATACTGATTTACCCTTTTTGGAGATTTACAAGGCTATTGAAATGAAATACAATAAAATAAACGTATACACTAAAGACCTGATAACCTCTCTAATGTCTGGTATTATAAACGAGTTAGCAAGTACTTTAAAATGAGGTTTCAAACCTATCTGACAGTTCTCTTGAAGTTTCATGAAGTGTTTGACAATTTTCGTGCATGCGTGGTATGTAAATATCAACAGTATTAAAACAGTGGCGATATTATAAAAATTATTTTGTACAGTTAGAGTTGCCAACTGTGTTACAATAAGTTGAAGTATCACTGCTCTAAATTCCATAGCTAATCCATTGATACTATCACAGAATTAATATCTCACTTGAAAGTGGTTGCTAGCTAGCAAATTTGCTAGTTCCTTTATAATACCAGACATAAAAGTATATTATCCCTCTACCCTTCTAATGATAATTTCATTTAAAAATAACTAAACATATCTGACAATTACAGGCATTGTTGCAAAATTAAATATAACCTCCATTGGTAGGTAAATTTTATACTTTAAAAGAGGGGTTTAAACGTTTAGAGAGTGTACTTTAAGAGAAGTTGTACTGTAATAGACTTTTGTAAAACTTAAGGTATACTGTTATTTCCTACCTATAACAATAATTCGGAGCAGACCATACAGTTAAAACAGTTTCAGTAAAGTGCCATTTATAACCTTCCATAACTAATTGATGAGCTCGACATATCATGTCAATATCATTCGCTGTATTAAATTGTGAAACGACATCAGAGCCAAATAAATACCCTGCACCTCTAGGTGAAACACCCCAGCCCTGAGTATCTGGAAAAAATTTACATTTAATTAATTCAATTACAATAATAGGCATCTCATTTTATGTCAAATTCTTTATTATATTGGATATTAATATTTTTTAACTAATGTTAATCGATCAGCCATTCCCGGCATAATATTACTCGGATTCATTCAGTGCCCTCAGTAACTCGGTAAAGTAATTAGTGGATATTTATGGTTTCTGCACGAGATAAACGTATATTTTAAGAAATAATTTTGGTTATTTGATTTAACTATTTCTACCAAAATATTTATTACAGAGGAACACAACACAAAGAAAAAAATGTATACATAAAGTGTTCATGAGGAGGTACTAAAATTTTTTATTTTTTTCCTGTGACCATTTGAAAAATGATACTTGTCTGTAAATTAAGAATTACTTTTATTGAATAAAAAATCACAAAATTCTGAATGATGCATTAGTGCGTTTAATAGTAGTAAGTTCAATAAAGAAAAGAAGATAATAATTATATATTAAAAATAAAATACCTTCAGGATCAGACCAAAGTAAATCACACATCGGTCCATCATGAGGCACTTCCTGTTTTCTGTCAATGGTTCTAATTTGATCTAATGTTTGTATTGATGGAGACAATCCACCATGTACACAGAAAATCTTTCCATCTATTATGGCAGATAATGACAAATAATCAAATATTTCAGTACAATAGCGCCATACTGTTATAGAACCATATTTTCTTAAACATTCGTCATAAAATCCATAAACTTGTGTTATTTGTCTAGATTCATGATTACCTCTAATCAAAGTTATTCTGTCAGGATAACGTACCTGAAAACCAAATAAATATTAACCCTTTAACTACGGGTACCAATGAAACTACCAATAAGCAAACTTTGCATCTAAGCATATCTTAAAGTCGCATAATGACGACAGCCGTGTTTAATTAAATTGACATTTTGTCGTCTATTGATGAGACTCGTAGTTAAAGGGTTAAGTAGGTATTCAATATCTCAATTTTGTGTTTATGGTTTATTTGTTCTTTTTAAATATTTTTGATTGATAGTTTAATGTCTTTTACCTCATTGAAAAACACTGAGAAAATGTTTTACTTTTTTTGATAATATTGATTCAAAACTTAAAATAAATTACTTATTTTAAAACTACAAACGGTTAGTATTATTATGAAAATGTATATTAGGTTTACTTACTTTTAAAGCCAAGAGAAGTAAAAATGTCTCAACACTGTAAAATCCACGATCTACAAAATCTCCCATAAAAAGATAATTTGTTTGAGGTACATCACCACCTACTTTAAAAAGTTCCTTGAGATCGTAAAATTGACCATGGATATCTCCACAAACCTATCGAAAGGTAAAATAAGGTTATATGTTTTTTTATTTAATAGTTATTAAACAATACTTACAGTTACTGGTGAATCTACTCTTTGAACATTACTTTCTTCGACTAAAATTTCACGTGCTTTAGCACATAATGCTTTAACTTCTGCTTCTTTAATGATTTCGCATTTTTTAAGTTGTTCTATTTGTCTATCCAAATCACTTGTATCAGTCATTTTAATTAATCTACGAAGCTGTAATTAAAATATACATTAAAGAAATAGTTAATATTTAAGGTTATGACTTAATATTTGTAATTTATTGGATAAAAATAAATTAAAAATTAATTGATTAGATAGTATTACTAATAACAAATACTGTAATAATGTAATAAATAGTGAAAAATTACTTTATAATATAATTAGGTACGTATGTACTAACTTACCTTAAAAATCTGGTTGAACTGATATGTAAATAAATTAAAATTTTTACTATGTAAATTAAAACGTCGATATTACAATAACGTAAATTTTCATCTAAACTTTTATATCTGATTCTGTTGAATTTATTTCAGATTAGATTTTGCCACCGTTGTCACTCATAGCGTCTATACAAATGCTTGAAAACTACGATAGAAGAAAATAACTTTTTTATTCTTTAATTTCCGGATTTCTTCTCTCGTGTTTAATTATCCACGAACAATTAATGAACTTTATTTAAATATCCATCTTTCAATTTCAATTAATAATATAAATAAAAAATCTTGCAAAAGTATGTTCCCGTGTGAGGTTGTGTTCTGCTAATTTACATATTATCGCACATGCGTAATAGTGTGGAGCATGGCGTCTTTAATAATAGGATTCGAGTGTTTGTAAATTTTATTATTTTACAACTTTAGTATGAAATACTGATATTGTGCAAAAATTGTGTTGATTTCCAGTGTTGTTTAAAATTTTGTGTCTTATATATAGAAAAGAAAGATGGGAAATATTTACACTGTCGGTCCAAACGAGGCGTTAATAGTGTCAGGTTAGTTAATTTTTTTAATTTAAATGAATAAACAAATGACCTCTCCCCTCTAAAATATTGGTGATGTAGACGCAATGTAACTATTTTTAGCATTTTAATGGATATTAATTTATATTCTCATATAATATATTTCAATAAATTATGTGTTTTCCTATTGCGGTTTCCTTGAAACATACGAATCAGAAAATTATGTTAGGTATCAAAAATAAGAATTATTTTTTTTACTTTTGGATAAAGCACGTAGCATTTTATTTATTAAAGTAACAAAAAACATTATAGACTTGTAAAACAATCTTCGAAATTTCAACTGATAATGAGATGTTTCATTTTATTAATACATAAATATTCTACATATTACAGTAATTGATTTCACATATATGTTATACATTTCAGCTGCTCCTCCCCTTTCTGGCATGTATATTTAAAATTAGTTTGATGTCGATCACTGGAGTCTCTTTAATGCATGTAAATACGAACATCACATGACATATTTGTTGGTTCAGTGTCGTATTGAAGTTAAAATAATTCCTTTTTCCTTCAAAATTTTTTTATCTTAAAAATATATCAGTGGTGTCTAACCTTTTTGTATATATGAGCAGTTTTTTTTAAGAACGACCTCGGTGGATAGGCGGTGAGAGATAACGGAGACGAAATTAAATTAAAACATTTGTAATTTTGGAATCTATATTTTCTAATGAAGCTTCTTTTTCCATTTTGAATTTTTATTAATTTCTCGTAGGATTTTTTTTTCTGAAATGATTCAAATGACTTTCGTTTTTCTCATCTTTAATGCATACACAATAGTAATGAATGGATTTTCTAATAAAGTGCCGCGAATTTATTGTACTATTATATTCCTATTTATGATATAGCTCGGAAACTACTGTTTACTAAGTTTTCAATTTCAATTAGCGTTCAAATCATATACCAACTTTGTCACAAACAAAACATGCGTTCTCGCTGAAAAAAATAAAAATACGATGACTAAAAACATAACTAGATAATGTATACTACTTATTACTTATGAAAGAAAACTGTACGAAAATCGGATCAGTGGTTCTCAAGTTACACGCAGATAATGAGACATTGAGTTTTATAAATTTCGAAGTTAATTAGCTTATATTCCATTCATTTTTAATAAAATCAGATGCTTTTTCTCCAATCATAAACGTTGGTGCATTTGTATGGGCACTTAATGAAACAGGAATAATGCTGGTATCGGCTATACGTAAATTTTTAATTCCGTGGACTTTTAGTTTAGCATCTACAACAGCTAGTGGATCATTTGTAGGTCCCATTTTACATGTTCCAAATGGGTGGTGGCTCGTTGGGCTTATAGATTTTATTGCGCATCTCCAGTAATCGTCTGAACCAAATTCGAATTGTTTACAAGTAGGAAATGGGACTTTATGTAAAGTTGAGCCAAATTTCTGGAATGCGGTAGTATTGGATAGTTTTAAAATTTCTTTCACTGCCGCTAGCATTGTTTCTAAATCATCTCCATCTGGATCAGTATAAAAGTTTCCATATAACAAAGGATGGTGAAATATATTTTTCGATTTTAGTTTAAAAAATCCTGTTGATTTCGGATGTAATAATATTGGGACGATGGACCAACTTGGTTCATGTTCAATTATTTTATATACAGAATTATAAAAATCTTGTCTTATATTCAAATATCTTCCGAATGCACCACTTCTATCAGAATTGATTGAAATTGGTAAAAACAATAATTCAACATCTGGATAGTCCTCCGAGTATTTTGCATGCTGAGTTTTTATAAACGCTATAGATTCAATTGCGTTCAGAGAGGCCCAAGGTCCTTGATCTTGTATAAATTCCCCAACTGGTAAATTCTTTATTAGGTCTATACCTAAATCTCGTAGATGATCTTGTGGACCGATTCCTGATAACATTAGAATTTGTGGTGATCCAAAAACTCCAGCCGAAAGAATAACTTCTTTGCTCGCATAAGCTTTGTATTCCTTTTTATTACGCAAATATTTAACCCCGTACGCTGTGTTGGTTTTTGGATCTATCATTATTTGTGTTACACGACTCATTGGTAGAATTCGTAAATTTTTACGTTTTTCTATGGGTTTTATAAACGATTTAGCTGCACTACATCTTGAACCACGTCGAGTGGTTCCTTGGACTGTTGAAAATCCTAATGTAAGATTTCCTGTAAAATAATTAGGTACATTATCTAAATACGCACATAAATTAATCAAGAATTTAATAAGGGTATTGCACTTTGATGCTAGACTAAAACCATATAAATGCAACATGCATGGATTGTGGAAGTATCGTTAATATTATATTTGTTTTTGAAAATTAAATAAACGTAAACTAATAAACTAATAATATATCTTAAAATTTGTATTTAAAAAATGTTTTCTGTTACTGATCAGCACATATTTTTTTTATTTTCTAACATAAAAATCATACCATTATAATCAATTTCTTCAGCTCCCAATTCCTTCCCAGCATTGACGAAAACAGATGCCAGTACTGTTTGGTGACGAACATCTTCGACATCTAAAAAACCATTTTTCCCATGGAAACCCGGTTGCGCATTGCGGATATTAGCGTTCTCAGAACGGATATAGTAGGGTAGAACATCCCTCCAACCCCAACCAGGGTTTCCTTGTTTCTCCCATTTTGTAAAATCAAGTTCATTGCCTCTAGTGTATACCATATAGTCAATAACGCTCGAACCTCCTAGTGCTTTTCCTCTAGGCCATGTACATTGTTGGTTTTTCATAGCTGAAAAAATAGTCGATGCGAAATTATATACGGACAAAAATCAAGGGAAATGTATTTTTAAAAATTACCTAAAAAATTAAAAACTATTGTTTTTTAGCATAATATTTTGGATTAAAATTAATAAATTTCAATTATTACTTCATTGAACCCTTATTTTGATCCCTCTAAATTATTTTCTGGTAAAAAATTTTGTCTTCTTTATTTCATAAAATAGAAAATAATACTTTTATCAACAAGTTTAGGAAATATGAAACATATAAACGATCTATAATTTATCAGCAAAAAAATGAAATAAATGTAAAACGGTTTATTTTCTTCTTTAAAATTATTTGGGTGCTTAATCGACCCCAAAAACTTTGAAATTTAAATACTACTAGACGCTAATTATTATATTGTTAGATTTTTATGGGTTATTATTTTTAATTTAATTGTTTTACTTTTTTATAATTATTTATTTGTATCTAATACCTAAACAAATTCCATCCTGTTTAGCCATTTTATATCCCCAATTGTAGTCTGTTATTTGCAAGAGTGCGCTGACAGCAGGTATATCAGTCAGTAGATTTTCAGGTTTACCGGCTTCTAACAGAAGCACACGCCATTGTGATACTTCAGAAAGCCGGTTGGCGATCACTGATCCTGCTGGACTTGATCCGACTATTATAAAGTCATAGGTTTCTTCGTTTTTGATTTCACCTGAAACAACCACATTTGAATTTTAATGTTTTTAAAAAGTTTCATTTTTATTTTAATATATTTTTAAATCATTTTTATAAAACATTATTATTGATATTATGACCGGACCAAAAGTTTTAATGGGGGAAATTATTATCTCGCATGTCAATAATTATTTTTATTTGGGGGGCATAATAATTATTTCGCGTGATATTTGAACAGTGAAAATTGATCATGTGGGCGTGTATTATGTTAATATTTAAACTCATGGTGGAAAGATACATTTGTATTTGTATCATGATTTAAACTCACCTTTGTTATATGGATATTCCGAGTTTGTATTAAATATTGTTGAATAAAAATTTATTTCTTCGAGTACCCTATATCCTCCCCATTTTGTTGTAATACATTGCGTATAAAAAACGATTATAATAAAACATATTTGAAAAAATGTAAACTTTAAACACCACATTTTCACTTTTGTAAGTGTTCTCTTACAATGGTTTATTTAAAAACGTGATCTTGGGTCTAAGCAGATTTTATAATTTCAATTTTTTTTCAAAGATATTAAAAACTTGTTTCTGTAATAGACTAATTTTGACTATGCATGTATTTTTATAACTCGTTTGATATCCCGTCCTTGGTGTAATGTTTTTAGAGAATCTAATAAAAAAATTCAAAAAATTATAGGCTTACTCGTATTTTGAATAAATACATAAATTATTTTTTATTTTGTATTAAATTTTTAGTATAAAATATATGCTATAATTATTAATTTTACGTTCATATGATTTACATCAGTCGTATCAAGCAAAGGACCTGCTACCTAAAGTTGATTTTATTAAAATAATTTTTTTCTAGAGGATTAAAAATAAAAATTTTCTCTGAAAAGATACCAAACTAGAAAATAATAATAATTTCTATGATTATTTTTATTGTATCATTTTATAATAATTCATTCATTAAAAAAATATAAATGTTATTTTCGAATACATTGAAAAACTTTTCTTCGCTTGTTATTTTTTTTTTTGTGGAGGGGGGTCTAAGATCCGCAGACTCTTGGTAACCCGTGTTCATATATGAGTTTGACACCACTGATTTACAGGCAAAAAATGCTTAAATTAATATCTATTTAACTATTTTAGGCAGATAACGTAAAAAATATCCGTACGTTAAAATTAATATTATAAAATAAATAAATAAATAAATAACAATTTATAATAAATAAAAATTCGAAATATGTTGAAGTTCAACGATTATGCTCTCTTGATCAAGAGCTCCATTCTAGCTTGATCATATCTGCTGCCTTTTCACCAATCATAAACGAGGGTGCGTTTGTATGAGCGCTAAGTGCGAAAGGAATAATGCTTGTGTCAACCACGCGTAATTTTTTAATTCCATAAACTTTAAGTGTGGAATCCACCACAGCTCCAGGATCATCTTTAGGCCCCATTCTACAAGTTCCTACTTGATGGTGTAGGGATGGTGAAACACTTCTAACAGCACACCTCCAATAATCATCAGTACCGAATTCGAACTGTTTGCATGTAGGAAAAGGTACTTCGTGTAGAGTGGATCCGAATTTCTGGAAAGCGTTCGTTTTTGATAATCTTATTATTTCTTTTATCGCTGCGACCATTGTCTCTAAATCGTGCCCTTCTGGATCGGTGAAGTAGTTTCCATAAAGTAACGGGTGGTGGAATATGTTTTTTGATTTCAGTTTTAAATGTCCAGTTGATTTTGGGTGTAACAACATAGGAAGGACCGTCCAGCATGGTCTGTTTTCAATCATTGAGAATACTGAGTTATAAAAATCTTTTGTGATTTGCAAACCTTCTCTAAATGGACCACCCCTATCAGATTGAAGTGAAGCTGGTAAGAAAATTAATTCAATATCCGGATATTTTTCGGCATATTTTGCTTGTGATGTTTTTATATAACCTAATGCTTCAACACCTCCTATGCTAGTTAAAGGTCCTGTTTGTTTTTTTATATATTCAAAAATAACTTCAGGAGAAGTTAAATAATCTAAAGTAAATGCCCTAGTACTATTGACTAAGAATGTAAGACCTATGAAGGTTAAGTGATCTTGTAAAAATTGCCCAACCGGTGAGTCTTTTATAACATTAATTCCTAATTCTTGAAGATGATCTCTTGGTCCAATGCCCGATAACATTAAAATTTGCGGGGAAGCAAAAGCTCCTGCTGACAGAATGACTTCTTTTCTTGCGTACGCTCTGTATTCTTTTTTGTTACGTAAATATTTAACACCGTACGCAGTTTTGGTATTGGGATCAATTAGTACTTCCGTAACGCGGCTCATTGGAAGGATACGAAGATTTCTGCGTTTCTCTACAGGTTTTATGAAAGCTTTGGCTGCGCTGCATCGTGATCCACGTCGAGTATTTGCCTGAACTTTTGAGAACCCAAATTGATTTTTGCCTAAAATTATATTTCGAACACATTAGTTTAAAAAATTTGAGCAAAATAAAGTGCGATTATTTACCGTTATAATCTAATATATCGGCACCCAGTTCTTTCCCTGCATCAATAAATGATTGTACTAAAGGTGAACGATGTCTAACGTCTTCAACATCTAAGAATCCGTCTTTGCCGTGATATTTTTTATCAGAATATTCAAGATTTGCATTTTCTGAACGAATGTAATAAGGTACCACATCTCTCCAACCCCATCCAGGATTTCCCTGAGCCTCCCATTTATTAAAATCTAATTTGTTTCCACGAGTGTATATCATATAGTTAATAACACTTGTACCTCCTAGAGCTTTCCCTCGCGGCCAAGCGCACTGCTGATCTTCCATGGCTGTTATTATTAGTAATTATATTTAATATAACTATTTTTTAAATAATTTAAAATATAAGACGGTGATATAATTCATACCTAAACAGGCTCCTTCTTGTTTAACCATTTTATAAGGCCAGCTATAAGAAGTAAGCTGGAATAGTCCGCATAAACCAGGAATATCGGTGAATAGGTTTTCTGGTTTTCCAGCTTCAAGTAGAAGTATTTTCCATCCAGACACTTCAGAAAGACGATTGGCTAAAACTGACCCAGCTGGTCCAGAGCCTACTATTATAAAGTCATATGTTTCTTCTGTATTTATACGACCTAAAAATATAAGCAAGTCATATCAGATTTAACCCTCCAGTCATAAACTCTTAAATACAGAACTTTAAAATTTTTAGTTAATTTACATATGATTTAATTAATTATTAATACTCCATATTTTCAATGGTAAAAATGTGTCAATTTATGTAGTTTTGCGTTATTAGTGGCGGCACAGTTGCGCCCTAATTTTATAAAAAAAAGTTGGCACTAAACTATTATTTAAAAATAATAAAAATAATAAAAACATGTGTGCAATATATACACATACTTAACATAATATATAATTCCTATAATATATAAATAAACAATAAAAAATGAAATCAATTTTATGTACCTAATAATACTTCATTATCAGTTAGTTGCTCGAACTATTTCTAAATTATCAAGTGAAACATTTGTGTTTGTATATATGTATGTATAATATAAAGCTCAGTAAACTTGTTCTTTTGATGTAAAATTATTTTAGTTTGCAGATTTATTATTTTAAGTTATGAGAAACAAATATAACATTCATTTTTTAATATATGGGTTTACATGGTTTTGTTCTTTTTGTATTACAAATAAAGATAAAAACCTGTTATTTTAACGACACAAAACATGACCTATCCTATGGTGCTTCTTTACAAAAGTTTTGATGATGCCATAACTTTATATTATGTTAATTGAGATTGTTACGCCAATGAACTGCCGGTTTCATATTTTGACTAATTCTGCGTTTAATAGTAATTTTTTTTTCGTTTTTAATACTACAGGCCCCTGACGATATTTTGATTATCATAAAATTTCCATAATAATCAATTTAAAACTAGCAAAATCTTTTTACAACTAAACTTATTATTCACTGTTAATTAAATGGTATACTTAAAAAAAAACAACTTGGTATCTAATTTTGAACAGTGGCGTAACCAAGTTTTAGGAGAGCGAGAGGGGATGGGCGGCAAATACAAATAAAAAAATAAATATAAATCTTTATGATTTGATCAAGAATTTTAAAATCCGAATTTTCTTCGATGTTTCATAAAATTGGTGTATTATTGTTAGTCGTGAAGGCTATTGAATGTCAATTTTGTCAAAATACACTTTTATAAGTCTTGTGACAGTGGCGTAACTAGATTGTGAGGAGGGTGGAGAGAAAATTTATTTTATTTATAAAAAATTAAATAACTTAATAAAATATTTTACATTCTACCCTATTTACCCTTTCTACCTACACCACTGCGAGGGGGGATTCCCCCGTTGATTACACCACTGAATTGTGAGTTGAATCGTTATATTGTTGTGTGTGATTTATCAAGAGAGCAATTTGTAAATTTGTTATTATTTTTTTTATTATAAAGGTTATTTTTTATATCACAAATATTTCTAATCGATTAAAAAAAATAATAGGTACATACCTTTACTGTACGGGTATTCTGAATTAAAAGACTTTTCTGTATGCATATAACTTGTATTAACCATTCTAGAAATTTTATCCACCATCACATTACTAGGCAAAAAAAATATACATTGCACTTCAACAATTGTAACAACAATTACAAACATCAAGTTCTTGATTGACTGCATTTTGTTTCCCTGTTCCGTCAACAACTTGGATGCTTTTAATTCAGATCAACAAACTCCAAATCCTCTACATCAAAATAAAAAATAAATATGTAGGTGATCATAAAGTCTGCATGCATGTGGAAATGTTAAATTAAAATGAAAAATTTCTATGTTCTAAAGATATTTTACTATTTATTTTGGGTTGTATGTTTAATAAAAATAAAATGTTTTTAGTGTTTTGATTTAATTTTTAATTAATTTAATGTATTTTAATTATAATAAAGCTGGTAATATTGTGCAACAGGATACCATTTATATGAATTTCATGTTTTTAGCAAAAGATTGTGTATCGCCATTCTTCGAACTTGTTAAACTGGTTTAATAAAATAAATGCTATATTCTGTACACTGTTAAAATTTACGTGCTGTCTCCCGTTATAATAGCTTGATCCTTATTTTAATGAAATTTTTTAACAATACTTATGTAGTCCCTGTGTAGTAAATAGATAAAGTGATAATTTAAGGAAAAAAATATTTTGTAAAAAAATTACAAACTATTATATTTTATGTATGTTATGTTTTTATTATTTCGATTAAAAAAAACGAATAATACTTTACTATGTATTTTGTTTTCGAATGTTAAATATGGGATAGTAAATTGGGGTAGATTTGAAGAGCAATTAAAAGTAATAGGGCATTTCTGATACAAAAAAAAACATTCAGCTTAAAAAAATACGAATCTTACGAGGAAATTTAAAAAAAGTACAAAATATATTTAATTATTATAAACTGTAATTAATATCAATAATTATATGCAATACTTATAGGTATGTATACGAACTACTTAAATAAAATTAAAATTTATTGTAGAAATAAAATTTCACAGGCATGAAACATTTTTCAAAATTACCAGCTAATATGAGACAATTGGCAAAGTCTGAATGAACTACGAAATTTTAAAATAAACACTGCACGACGTACCGAGGTAATAATCAATTTTACTTGTATTTTTGTTATTTTGAAGTTTGAATACATTGTACGAATGTTAACACAATAAAACTATTATTATTATTATTATTATATGTACAAACCCGAAAATGATATTAGTTTAGTTATATTTTGTGTTATTTTTCTTTTTCTCTTTTCAAGTGTAAATTTTGTAAGCAAATTTACATCTTTGCTATTCCGTTAATTTAACATTATTGCTAAAAACCGAAATTAACGGAATAACTAGTTGCTATCTATAAATCATAAATGGGCGTTAATTCATAACGGTGAAATATTTGAAAAAAATAAAATTTATCTTTATAAAACAGTTTGTCCTCAATCATTGTCAGTACAGCCCAAACCCCTGTACCTAGAAACATGAATTTTTATGGGTGTCTTCCTTTTATGAAGAAAGCACCCACTAAAAAGGGATTTTTTGAAATGCAATCCCTAAAGGAGGGAAAAGGGTGTTATTCTTTTTTTTTTTTTTTAAATAAATTTTAACTGCATAATGTCTGGTGTTATAAACGAGCTAGCAAAATTTGCTAGCTAGCAAGCTAGAGGGTGTCCACTTTCTGGATAGTCAGGGAATTTATTTAAAATTCTGAAAAGTCAGGGAATTTATAAATTTTGTTTTAAAAAGTCAGGGAATTTATTATAAATTCTGGGAAGCCCGGTATTTTTCCAAGGCAGTTATACTTATTACTAATTTAGAATTTAATGACTTTTTTTTTGCTTCTCAACTTCAATTTTACACTTATTACTCATTTAAAAAAGAAAAAAGTATATTTTAAGTTGATGAGCAAAAAAAGGTCTTAAAATATTTTTTTTTGTGGTCAGGAAAAGTCAGGGAATTTTATTTTAAAAAACCAGTGGACACCCTGAAGCACTTTCAAATGAGGTTTCTAACCTATCTGACAATTCTCCTTTAGTTTCATGAAATGTTTGACAATTTTCGCGCATGCTTGGTGTGTAAACACCAACGGTATTAAAACAGTGGCGATAGTATAAAAATTATTTTGTACGGTCAGAGTCACCAACTGTGTTACAATAAGATACTATCACATAATTAATACCCCATTTGAAAGTGCTTGCTAACTAGCAAATTTGTTAACTCCTTTATAATACCAAACTATTTTAAACGAAACGAACTGTTTTAAAATACAAATACACGTGTTTTGCGATTTTTTAATCAAAGTCAATTATTTGCCTCTTTAAAAATTTTCTAAAACTACATTACTTTCGGGACACATCTAGTCATGTATGTAAATACCTTAGTCGTTAATACATCATTAGCATTCTATTGATGTTCACTTTGTTCTACAAAATAAGAAATATATTTATTTGATTTAATAAACAGTGCCCAAATAATAATGCATATTACATTCCATCTGTTTTTTAACCCCCAATCAAAATACAAAGGGTTATGTGTTTCAAATTTACATTTGTTTGTCTGTACGTTCATCTGTATCAATCGATTTCGATGCACTTTGTTTATATGGGATTAAATTTTCCAAACAACATCATATTAAAAAGTCTCAACCTTGGATTTTTCAAAAGTTTTCCGATGTAAGTAAAATTGAAAATATAACCCAACCCTGATTATCATCCATTTAATTTTAAAATAATATATACAATACTTACTTATATTATACTGTATGTAACAATATGTATTTCATAGTACAAAAAAGTAAAAACTAACAAAAAAGGTCATACTTGACAATATGTATACGTAAAAACTAAAACTAAACTTTTTAAATTCTGTAAAATAGAGTTCATCTGTACAGGGTCAAACAACAAGGGAGTTTTTCAATACAGTTAAATAGGTAATAAAATTTGAAATGTTGTAACAATTTTTTTATTAAAATTTTCTTATTGTTAGTAATTTGTAAGTAATTCAAATGAAAAATGAACGTAAATATTTTACAGTAATAAATATTAATATCTAATGAACTTTGTTATTATTGTATTTTGTATAGTAATGAATACCTATTAATTTGTACCTACATATGTATATTAAATTTTAAAGAAATGTATACACTTACATTTTTTATTACACATTTTATGTAGTTTACTGAATTACACTACAGTTATGATAAATGTTTTAATAACTATTCACTCCATAAATAACTGCCAAATGTTATATTAGAAAACATGTTTAAATAACATTTGATAAAATATGTATGTTTTGAAGATATTTATCTTTTTATCACTTATAATCAAATTAAACTTCATAACACGTTAGTTTGTTTAGCAACCTTTGTTTTATACTTAAAATAACACACAGAACGTGCGTTATTATTTTAATGTTAATAGAGCACTGCAAGCATTGCACTGATATTTGCAGTTTTGCATTTATTGTGTTGAAGATGAAATTTGAGATACAGTTATGGTTATATGTACGGTATATTAATAATATTTTCAAAACAAGTAATAGGTAATATTTTATGATACTTCTTAAGGGGTTAGACCACTGTAACGGGCGGTTTTTTTTAGGCTAATTTTCAGGAATTAATTTCCAACTAAATATTTATGAAACATCACCAATTTTTATTTATATATTCTATACACATTGAAGAATGTGTCAAAATTTGTTTGTCCAAAAAAATATAAAACTCGCGCATCCCTATGATTTCCATGCAGGGTAGGATGGTGTACACGATTTCGCGAAAACCAGTCGTCTTAAACAAAAATAAAAATATGCTCATAATCTATATTGTTTTGGCTTTCGGTTGACGGAGCATTTTATTTTTTTTCATTTTTGGCGACGAGAAAAAATTCCTGAATTTTTGACTGCAATTTTTGGGCCCAAAATTTTTTTTTAAGCTTCTTATCCTTAATCTGTCATTTCTGCCTCATAAAGGGGACCTTCCTCTTCATAAAAATATTCTAGTATATTAGAGAAGTTCAAAATTGAATGGTAGTTTATCATAATTTATAATTGAATTAATTCAAAATTTCACAGTGGTCTAACCCCTTAACTTGAACATTTTACGAACTAAAAAATAAGATAATTTACCCTATTCCAATCCATTGCAAATCACTTTAATTTAATTTTATATTAAGGAATTTTTTCTTTGTATTACCTAGTATGATATTTTTAAGATTTTTAAAATAAATATATATAAACAATAAATATACCTTTAAAAATCGAATGCTACAAACACGATCAAATTATTAAAAGTCAAGATTAGGTTTATATGAAAATAAAGAAAAATTGTCTTTACAACTTTTTTTTTATTTTAAATACAGCACTTAATAATTACATAACTTCAGTCTTATATTATTAGGGAATGTCCTTTTTTGGACGGTTTAAGTCAACAACAACGCATATAATAACACACTTAAACTATCTATATATAAATACTATCTTTTTACAAGTTTAATTTGAACGCACTGGGGTTTTGTACGCTTAATATTATTTTAAATTAGAATAAATTAATTCCAATCCGCTTTGATCATATCACATCCCTTTTCTGCTATCATATATGTTGGAGCATTTGTATGCGCTGCTGGAATATGAGGCATGACACTGGCATCGATAACTCTCAAACCCTTAATTCCATGGACTTTAAGTGTATGATCGACAACGGCAGATTTGTCAGTTCTGGGTCCCATTTTGCACGTACCACTTTGATGATAAATTGTAAACGTTAAATGTCTCGCGTGACATTCCCAATATTTGTCTGTACCGAAACCTAGATGTTTACAAGCTGGAATGGGAATTTTGTGCAGTGTTGAACCTAATTTCTTAAGTGGTTCCATTTCATTGATTTCTAATATTTTCTTGACACCAGCTACAAGTACATCTAGATCATCTTGATGTGTGAAATAATTGTGATAAATTAATGGTTTCGTGAATGGATCTGCATTTTTTAACATTATCTTTCCTATACTCTTTGGTCTCATTACCATTGGAAATACCATCCAAGAATCTTTTCCTTCAATTGGCTTGTAAACTTTGTTGTAGAGTTCGTTACTGATTCCAAAATCTTTTTTCAACATTGCATCCGATATAATTGAACCTCCTTGAAAAAGTAATTCCAAATCAGGATAACCGTCAGTAGTATTAGGATTTTTTAAATCATAAAAAGCTATGGCTTCACATCCTCCAGGAACACTGAAAGGTCCTGTATGGTATGTCAGATAATCGTATAAGTTCTTTTGTGAATTAATCAATCGTGTCGTCATTAGCGATATAGGTTGGTTTATGATAAATGTTAAGCCCCCAAGAGCGACATGATCCTGCAAATTATGACCAACTTTAAGATCTTGAATCACTTTAATTCCTAATTTTTGTAAATCTGATTTAGGTCCAATTCCCGACAGCAACAAAAGTTGAGGAGAATTTATAGCGCCACCAGATATTATAACTTCTTTTTTCGCATAAATGTTATAATAATTTCCATTGTTACGAAACTGAACTCCTTTTGCAGTTTTTGTAACGGGATCGATTAAAATTTTTGTTACCATACTATACTTCTTGACGTGTAAGTTTTTCCTTTTTTTAATTGGATGTATGTATGCCTTGTTTGAACTATCGCGCGTGCCATTTTTCATTGATGCTTGAATGTAAGAAATACCCGTTTGTGTAGCGCCATTGTAGTCAACGTAAGGTATACCGGTTAACACGCCAGATTGAACAATTGCCTCAGCGATTTTCGTGTGAAAAGGTGGATAAGAAATAGTTAAGGGTCCTTTATTATTGTGATACTTTTCATCCATGTATTGATCTATTTTAAAATTTTCAATTCGTTTGAAATACGGAAGTACTTCTTTGTAACTCCAACCTTTATTACCAAGTGCTGCCCAATTATCATAATCCCTTTTATTACCTCTAGTATAGATCATGTAATTGAGGACACTGGAGCCCCCCATCACCTTCCCTCGGGGGTAATTACAGCGACTATTTTCTAGTCCCAAACAAGCTTTATTGCTCGGTTGTGTTTTGTATTTCCAATTTGAATCGGTGAATTGTAAGTAATTAGCGATTATGGGGAAATCCATAATGAAATTTTCTGATGCACCAGCTTCAAGCAATAGAACATTCCATTTGGGGTTCTCGGTGAGTCGGTTGGCGACAACACAGCCGGCTGTGCCTGCGCCGACTACAATGAAGTCGTATTCAGGATACATGTTGGGCTCGTCGCGAGACTCGTTCTGGTTGTGTTTCTCTCCGTCTGTCAGAAGCCTGAAGAACGCTTCTAGCAGCGAGTCTCGGTTTTGGCTGACCGTGAAATGCTGAATGCATAGCAGCGTGATTAGTGTTGATAACAAATGCATTGTTGATGATAAAACTGGAAAATTATTAATTATATTTAGAAATTACAAATTAAGAATAAAACTTATTAAATTGAATTAAATATAAAATTTTCATTTCCATTTCATATATACAGGTATATTCTCATGTTAAATATAATTTATATAATTTTAAGTTCCTTTAAAGCAAACTTTAGAAATATTTTTTATATAATCTTTGCAAAAATGTTTATTTTACACTCATCAAAATAATAAAGGGATAAAAATATTTATAGAAAAAAATTAGTAATAACATTAATGTCTATGAAATAATGATATAAATGATTGTACATGAATAAATATATTATACAAAAACATTTGAAATTTCAAGTTATCAGCTTTCAAAGCTACGTCATTACGGTAAAAATAATATTGAAAAAAATGTTTTCACTTTTTACTAAATATTGAATTTTAATTTATTTTCAACAGGGATGCTAAAATGCATACATTTTTACCTTGCACTTCGATAAAGTTTACAAAAATTTTTTTTACGTGTTTTATGGAAAATGAATACAAATTTAATTTGTTTACAAATATTTAAAGGGTAAGGATTTCAATCATTATTTATATGTTTTTATTATTCAATTATTTTTTCTATATAAATATTTCAATTCCTTAATTTTTTTGATGTGTCTATTTAATTAAAGAAAATAATAAAATATTAAAATACATATATGTACATATAGAACTTTTTAATTAATTTATAATAAAAATACTCTGTATATTATTTCAAATTTTACTAAAACAAATATAAATATTTTAATCTTTCTCTAATAAATATTTAACTTCAGATAAGGAGTTATTTATTATAAATATAACATAACTATGAAAGAGGTATTTTAAAAAATAAATAAATACTAAACAAATGACTAACCTTAAATTTTTGATCAATAAAAATGTTCAGCACATTAATAAAACAAAAATTTAATTTAAGATTAATTTATATTTTATTAGAAATACACTTATATTAACGAAGACACTGTATTAATGATAAATGTAAGAATACACTAATGAATATGCATAGGTATATCGTGTGTTTATATAGACTCATTTAAAACACCACCCCCCCAGATGCATTTTCATTAAAAGGTACACCCATACTTGTATATCTATCTCTCAACCTTCAATGAATATCGTATTGTTTGTTCCCGTCTTTCGTAATTTTGTCGAACATTGTTATCTCGGATTCTGATTTTTTCACGTAGGCCTTATTTTTGTCGTATTTTAAATATTTGTTTAAAATTATTAAATTTGTGAATAGTTATCAATTTTTAATTGTTTATTAAATAATTTTATAAATTGTATAGGGTTAATAATAAACGTCTATTAATGTCCAGTATTATAAAGAAATTGGTAAAATTTGCTAGCTTGGGTAATAACTCCTTCTAGGGCCGTAACTGCCTCGGGGCCCCCGAGCATAGGGGGTATTTTTTTACGAAATCGGATTTAAAAAGTTTTGACTCATTGACTCATTTCGATTCAGCGGGGAGAAAATTAAAAAAAAAAACCTAAAAAATTAGATTTCTATTTGGAACTTGTTACACTTACATACATATTTATAATCATAAGGAATATATGTATTTTCCTAAAATTTTATTACAATCGATTTATTATATTATTGGTCGTACTAATGTTTTTTTTGTAGGTTATGTAATAAAAATAAGATAAGATTTTAAAAGATTAAGTTTTATAGGGAAATTCATAACGAAGAAAATGCATTCTTTATTTTTGAAATCCGGCCAATAGAATTGGAGATATTTAAAAAAAAACGTACACGAAAAACCGTGAAAACGGTCTTTTATCATCAACAATTTTGCTTTTATGACTTCACTATAAATCAAGTTTTATGCAGTTCGATATGAGAAATTATTGTTTGATTTTCAAAAAATTTATTTGCTGGTGTAATTTTAATTATTTACGAAAAATATGAATAGTTAAAATTTGAAATATTTCACATTTTTATTGAATTTTTTTTATTTTTTTCGAAAATAGTCCCAGAGCCTTTAATTACGGCCCTGATTCTCTCATGCATGGTGTCCACAAACGGGGACATTTATATAAATTGGGTTTTTATAGTTGTTACTAGCATAGTATGAAGGCTTATTTAACTAACAAAACTATTGAGTTGTCGCGGTTGTCAATATTGATTAATATTTTCTATAAAATTATTAATTAACTATATATTCTACACGAAATGTGTAAAACATTTTATTTCTTGTATGCATGTGAGAGGGTTAATTATTTGATATCCTCTATTCTATGTATTTGTTTTGTAATTGAGAACAGTGGTACTAAAACACAGTTGGTGACTCCGAGATATTTTTCATATAATATATCACCACTAATTTTATTAAATTTTTCATCAATAATAAAACAAATAATCGATATATTTTGCAGAATCCTTAATATATATAAAGCTCAACGTCTCTCTGTCTGTCTGTCCGTTAGTTACCTTATCACTCGAGAACCACTTATCCGATTTACGTGTTTTTTTTTAATTCATAGGTACGTTCTCTGGCCAGGTTATAGGCTATATTTTTTTACGTTAGGTAACATGACAACTAAGCAGTGACGATAATAGTAAATCAAGTCGGAAAAAATTTTGCCGTCGGCGCGCTGTTTTGTAATACGCTGCCTAAACCGTTCAATATAGAACAAAATAATGTATTAAAAAATTGTGCAGAATCAAAAGTTCTACAATTAAGTCCGCGACACCATATGTCTAACTTTTATATTTAAGCCACAATTACTGCTTTTATGTTACTAAGAAAACATAAAATATTTGGGTTCTGTTTACGTGGAATTATGACATGCAAAACATTAATCCTTATCGAAATAAATGATTTCATCGTCATAAGTACTTAATGTAGATATAATTTGCCATTTACAGCATCCAATTTGGTCGTATAGTTTAGAAAATATCGAAATATATGTTATACGGGAAAATATTATTCGTGCGATGGTGACCCGTGTATGGCGATGGAATGTACCAACTAGAAGCGCAGGGCAGAGGGAAGAGAACAGGCCGGTATTCTTTTGATTGTCAATTGTTTATTTTGTTTTCAATAATTAACTTTTAAATTTAAATAGAACAAAAATTATTTATACTTCGTGTTTGTAATTAATTCAACTATATATTTTTTAAATCCTAAACAATAATTCCGTAGTCCACGCGAGCGAAGCCGCGTGGGCCCAGCTAGTCAATATATAAATCTATAGGCTTTGTTTTTATAATGTAATTTTTTTTGTATCTATAAGTCATATGATAAACAATTTGATAGTTTTAAAAATATATCTGACTGGATATCGTATATATTATAATATGCAAAAATAAAACTTGGTTTGTATTCATTGAAAATCAAGTTGTTTAATATTTTTTTTTTCAAAAAGTACATTGCGAATTACAAGCAAATAAATACGATAAAATTTAAACTTTATATAAACAATAATGCAATTTTTACGAAATTTAAAATCTCAGGGGCAGACAGCTTTCTTTCACTGACTATATACATCTGCTTGTATTTCTTAAGGCCAACAAAATAAGCACAAAAATGGTTACATAAAAAGTTTTGTTTTCAGTATTATTTGCACTTAAAAATGCATTTTATTATTCTGAGTGATGTTATTATTTTAAAAATCGTTTTTACATAATTTATTACCAAAAAAAGCGATGATTTTGTTAATTGTTGGTTTGTTCAAGAACACTTAAAAAAATATTTAAAATATGCTAAATGCTATATATTAAAACATGATATTATTGCGATTCTTTCTAATGTAGCTATTTTTTCTACTGATGTGTATGAACCATGAAAGAATTGCATTGTATAAATATTACTCGGTTTATTTTTGTGCAGAACACAAAAAATGTTCAAATTTGAATTGGATTAAAGTGGCCGCACACGTCCGGATATCGTATCAGGGGAACCTGAAAGTCGAAATGGCATTGAAACACGTGCATATGAACCTGACGCGGGCGAAATGCATTGGGTTGAATTGTCCGGTTAAAAACCTAATCAGGGAACCTGAAGGCGAACTTAACATGCTTTTGCTATGGTCTACGCACACTATATATGTAATACTCCTATATAGCCAGCCGAGAGAGAAGTTCAGAGAATTTACTAGATTGCAGACAATCGTTTCTCACTCGCACAGAAGTACACGCGCGTCCTTCTGCGCATGCTCGTGTTCACCATTTTGATTTCCATGTGATTTCCTGACACAAGTTCCTGTACATAAAAAGTCTTATTTCAAGTTGTACCGCGCCGCGCAAGCGCATTTCAGAGAAAAGATACTTATATGCATCTCACTCTGGCGGCTCCCGTTCTTCTTACAAGCTCAAATGGGCGGCTGGCCATATAGGAGTATTATACATATATATGGTGCACACGGTTTCAAACGAAAATTAGCTATTGTTATGACTTTCATCTGTAATTATTGGAGAATAGATCGGTAAAATAGACAATGTATCAGTATTTTATCCGGGATTGATAATGGTGATGTCAAAAAAACAATTAAATTCATTTTTAATAAAATTTTAGAGATATATTAAAATATTATTCTCTGCGACCTAAGAATTTTTTCTTTTTTTTTCACTTGGGACAGTAAGAAAACAATTGCTAATAGTTCATCGTCGTCCATGTTATCTTTCTCACTAACACTACTGAACTGAGCAAATTAAAACCTAACACAATCAATCGTACGTGTGCGGCGACCCTTAATGTAGTTTTTGTTTATCTTTGAAAATAACGGAAAAATAAATGCGCGATGACGAAATCTTAATAATGTATATTTACACCCAAGACGAGGGTTAGGTTTGTCTAGTTTCGTCTCGTTTTTGTAACTTAAAGGCCTCTATATACCACCCAATCTGCAGGGCCGATTTGTCGGGTAGAGTTAGGGCTGACTTTTCACGGAATAATCGGCCCGATTTGCCTATACACGACCCAGTCTGCAGTACCCCCACTTTCCTCACGACAATTTGGCTCTGCAGATTGGGTGGTGTATAGAGGCCTTTAGTCTTGTCTCACAACATTTGTTTTTAAGAATTTAAAAATTTGTTTGAACAATCAACGTTTTTTTTAATGTATTTTCACTAACAATAAGTGATAGACCTAAATATAAAAGGTAATTATTGTTAGTAACTTTTATTGCTATCGCTTACTGATTGGGAATAATAAAATAAAAACAATTAATGATAAACAAAATGATATATAGATCTAAATATGAAAGGTAATTATTGTAAATAACTTTTGTTTATATCTCTTATCGTTTGAAAATAATAAAATAAAAAACGAAAAATAACCAAAAATTCAATGGGTGATTTCATCCCTTTGAAGTGAATTACCGTAGTAAAAAACTCTGAACCTCCAAAGTAATAATTTTTTGAATTTATCGGTTCGAGGTCCTCCGAATTTTTCGTTTTTCACCTCTCAAATGGTCGTTATCACACATTTAAAAAAATACTTGTTCCTTAGAATTGATTGGACTATTAATATATGAAATTGCATCAAAATCGGCGAGAGTCACCTCGCGAGTTATTGGACTTTTTTAAAGATAAATTTGGTCGGACTGACAAAACTGCCAAAATATGAGCTGGCCGACCGAGAGATTTGAAAAGTACATTGTTATAGCTTTAATTTGGCATATAATTCAGCCCAAAACTCGATGACGTATGTTTTGGGGGTTGACGGCTCCCGGTCTATAAAATTTACAGTACGACGAAAAACGATATTTTTTAAAGTATTTTTTTTTTAATTTTCTTATTTCTATTAAAATTATTTATTTATGCTTTATTTGAATTTAGTCAAAATGACAGTAGTTTTATTGTATTTATAATACAATCAGCGTATTTTTCATCGTAGAGTTATGGTGAATAGCGAAGGAACAGAGTGATCATTGGTAACGTTGTTATTATTGGAGCTAGAAGATCGGTTAAATGGGCAGTATAAAATTGTGTCAGTATTTTTTTCCGGGATGAATAATGGCGTTGTCAAAAAAAACAATTGAATGACGAATAATTATTTTTAAAGGGAATATAGTGTATATTATTATTGAATTTTATAAGTTTAATTATTAATTAATAGAAAATATAAAAAAATAGTGTAGGTAACATTAGGCGGCGGTCACACGTACTGCTCACACACGTAATATTTACTGCAGCCTAAACGTTCCTTTATTTTCATTGTGGAAAATAATATTACCAGTTTTGTATTTTTCATACATTTTAATAACTATTATAACATTATAAAATTCCTAAATTACAATTAAATATTCTGGTGGGGTATCTTAAATTACAAGGATTTTATCTTGTACGTGAAAGAGCTCTAAGGTTTTGTTGTATAAAAAAAAAATTAAATAAATTAAGGCATTAACGTCAGGGCTAGTTTTAAGATCAATAACATGGATTGTTAATTTTCTATTTGTTACAAATAAGACATATTTACCTATATGTATCAGTTTCGTTTTCTGATTTTTTTGGGAGGTGACGTTATGTTCAATATATTAATAATAAATATTATTTTTTATATTATGTTAGTACCTATATAGTAAAAGTATAGGTTTTGTTTTACATTGTTGCTAATTATATGGACAATAGATTTTACTTTCAAATTTAATTTCTATATTATAATACATTGTATATATATTGATGTTTATCAATAAATAGTAAAATGTTATTTAATTAGGTACTTGTACTAAAACAGTATTTTTCATTTTCTCTAAATTAGAAATTTTAGTATCAACAGAATTATTTAAAAAATGCACACATCATAATATAAAATTGTATAAGTTAAATAATACATTAAGCAGGAATCAGAACCCAAAAAAACGTATTTTTCGTGAACCTAAACTTGAACAGAATTTTTATATTAGAGTTATTATTATTACTACAAATAATCTTTTAAATTTCAATATTAAAAACCTTAATTAATTTATTAATTACATTGAATAATATCTAATTTGATTAAACTATAATGCATTTTGTAAGAATATTTAAACTTAATTTTTAAAATGGTTAGGTTAAACATTTGAGTTTTAGATTAAGAAAGACTATGGATACATAACAACCAATGCTAGTCCGTATATGAAACTGTTACCAAAATTTTGCGGCAGTCTTCTTTTCTTAAATGTCACTTTCGTCATTTCCATGCATATTATCCCAGAGGCGTCAATTAAAAATTTATAATATGCAAATATGCTTTAAATTACAATTGAATTTAGTATGTATGAGAGATGATAGTTCTAAATAGACGTTTCTCTGTTAATCAACTATCACTGAAATACTTTTAAAGACAATTTAAAACATTTATTATTAATTAATTTTATAATTCAAAACAATTGGTAAAATCTGAATGATACGCCAATGACTCGTGGAGCGATATGGTAACAACGCTAGGTAATGTGTTATTTGTCCTTTATCTTTCCTTGTCTAAGCTTTGTAATGTGGTAGATTATTATCTACATTTATTAAATTATAAATATCTTAAGATCTTTATTTATAAATATTAAATTTCTAAGTGGAAGTACAAATTAATTTATTTTGTGTCATATTATTGATAATGTCTTTTAATATTGCAATTAGTTTATGTTGTCAGTATTATTACCAAAAATACTCAAAAGTACCTACGTGATGTTCTGTGCATAGCGCACGAATGAAAGATTAATATTATAATTTATTTTATCACAAAGTATGTGTTGTAATTAGTACACTGTTCATACTACCCTCGTTTACAAGATTTGTTAGCATTAATTATGTCATTTTATCAAATGTGACCTAAATTAATTGGGCCAAGTTTAAGAACTATTTCCGTATATGTTTTTTTTGTTATAAGTACACTTTACTTTTTTACCATAATAATTTTTTTACGTGAACTACTGAACGGATTTTAATAAAACTAGTTGGGTCTGATTAGTAGATGACCCCATCAAAAATTATCAAAATTTGTGCCATCACGCGGCAGACAATTTCTAATTTGATTAATTTTTGCCCTATTTGAATAATGTATCAATTTCAAAATTAATTTTTTTTTTTGATAATACACCGCAATGTAATTTTTTCCAGTTTCCAAGTATGTATTGTATCTGATATAATACTTATAAGCTTTATAATTTTATTAATATAATTAATATATAATAATAATAATAATAATAATCTTGTTAATTTTAAAATTATTATGTCTTATCAATAAGATTATTAAGTAATTTTTCTTTCCGTTATGTACAGCTAATAAGATAATATAAATCTATCACGACTAGATATATGGATAAAAATAGATATCCGGTGGAAAGGAAAAATGCTTTGGGGTAATATGGGCAGGAGATGCATATAAAACCCAATATTCATAGACTGGTCCTAAAGTTATCTTCCGCTAGGAATATCTACATTTTTATATAGCTATCCCAGTATTTCTAAAGCATTTTTTTATTTTAGCTTAAATAAAAAAATTAAAAAACCGACGAAGTATACCTAATAATTAAATTTAACAGTTTTTGAAGTCGGTTTTCATTTTTTTTCCTTTTTTTATGGGTTTGAAACTGACCTAAAAATAATGTTAAATTTAATTATTAGTCAGTTTTATTTTATTTTTTAAAGTTTTTTATTTTTGAGTGGCGTATTTTCGTGAATATATGTACATAAAAAATATATATGAATTGAGAATCTCCCCCTTTTTTGAAGACGTTTAAAAAAGGATTTGAATAAAAATAATAAGTATAAAATTATATATTTTTGATATTAGATTAGTCATAGTTCATAATAACTTTAGATGTAAAATGTTTATATGTAAATCGACAATTTCGACTATGTATTATTTTTTTAAGTGTAATCTAATAGTACTCATATTTGCTCAAGTATTAATTACTGGCTAATGATAGTGTCACATATATTCTTATTTTAGGTCTACGTGCTAGCGTTCAGGTCCCTATGCACAAACCTGTCATATTATCGTTTATTCAACTTTCTAATTGTTTACGGGGATCACCAAAACCTAACCCATTTAACAATGGATGCATATGTATATTTATATGTATGTATTTATACTTGTGTATGCTTGTATACAGGGCCGGATTAACAACGTAGCAGGAGTAGCAAATGCTACGGGCCCCGCGTCTCTGGGGGCCCCGCGACTTTGCGGAAAAATATTGGACCTACCACTTACCGTCCAATGGTTGATACGGGGTGTCCAAATCTACGATAATTAATAATTTAAATTTAGGGTTTCCGATCTCGATTCGATTTAATCGAAAAATCGATTTTTGAAGCTCCGATCTTTGATTTTTTAAATCGATTTTTCTAAATTTGCTCAAATCAAATCAAGAAAATTTTGTTTGTAAGAGTGGTGTTTTATTATACACACCTCAAAAAAATTAAAGGATGATTAAAAAAAAGCAAAACAAAAAATTCAAATTTTCAGTTATATTTCCGCGAAAAGTAATTTAATTTACGTGTTCCAAAGCACAATTAAAAGTTTGTGCTTTCTAATTTTTGAATAAAAATTTCAAAAAAGTTTATCATTCCTTTCCGTTCTTTGCCAAGGGTTAAAAGGGTTCAAAAAAATATCTCTTAATTTTTTATTAACTTATCAATTTTTTTAAGGATTGTATATTCTAAATCAAGTCAGTCAGCGGTGTGACGCCCGCTTAATGTGCAAAAAAAATCCTATTGACTTTTTTCGGGGGGAGTGGGTGAAGTTATCGATTTACTCCCAAAGTTCCCCCTCCCCCCCCCCCCGACGCCACTGCCAAGAGCCTCTTTATAACATTTGCTACGGGCCCCGCGCTTGCTTAATCCGGCCCTGCTTGTATATGTATGTACGCAGTGGAGGTCTATGATTAAACATGTTAATTGTAATAAGAATAATCTTACCTTAAATATTACTTAGAGCGTTTGTTAATTATGTGCAAGTATGGTTTTTGAAATTTTTGACCCACAAAGTACATTATTTAAATTTTTTTAATTGACTTAATACATGAAAAACATATTTTACAATAATTAATTTTTAAAAAACAACTCAAGTAACATTTCGAACCCCTTCTCCCATCCCAGGTAGATATTTACTAGAGGGAGGGAAGTTTGAAGTGTATAAAAATTAGAAGAGTAATTATCGTATTTTCCCTCGTACTTAATGTAGATATAATTTGCCCTTTACAGCATCCAATTTGGTCATATAGTTTAGAAAATATCGAAATATATGTTATACGGGAACATATTATTCGAGCGATGGTGACCCGTGTCGCGGAGTGCGGCGAGGGGTGTGCCAAGTAGACGCATGGCAGAGGGAATGATCACAGGCCGGTATTATTTTGATTGACAATTGTTTATTTTGTTTTCAATAATTAACTTTTAAATTTAAATAGAACAAAAATTATTTTTACTTTTTGTTCTGATTCGCTCTTGTTAGGTAGGTAATTTAAGTGTTATTTGGTTTTTATTACAATAATAACTATTCGTGTTTGTACTTATGTTAATTCAACTATATATTTTTTAAATCCTGAACAATAATTCCGTAGTCCACGCGAGCGATTAATATATTTCTTGTTTAAATATAATATTTAGTATTTTTATTTAATTTAAATGCATGGTATAGGTAACATATATGTATGTATAATAGTAGAAATTATTCAAAAGATACTTCTTCTTGGCATGTTTTTTTTAATAGAAGAAAATGAATATGTTAGTTTTTTATCTTATTGTTACAATGAATTAATTATGTACATATATAGGATGTAAATATAACAGAACAAGTTAACTTGTTCGCTTTTTATAGCATTGAATTAATTAATTTAAAAAAATCTATTCATTATAGAATAATAAATGACAGTACAAAAAAACTTGCGATCTTTAAAAAATTATAATAAATTTTGATTTAATTCGAAATATTATTGAAGTGGATTAATTTATTATAATTTTGACTGCTCCTAATCCCTGATAATAAAATAATATTATTTCAAATCAAATTGATTTACGAACGACACTTTTTGAAATTTAATTATCTCAAATGTTTCTTTGCACATGCTGCCATTGCTTGTTGTTATCACTGACTCACAACTATCTTCATACCGCTGTTCAAACAAACATCATTTTGTATGGTATCATTTGAAAATTTTTATTTACGAAATCCAAGCTTGTTTAAAACTCGCCTTAGGCGTCAGACTCAATAAAGCCGGTCCTGACGACTAACTAACAAAAAAAATCGGATTCTTGTATTTGAACTCGCAGCATTTTCAAAAAAAATATTGCTTACAACTCAAGCCGGATTCAGAAAAAAATATTTATAACAGGTATAAGAATCCGTGACTGTCGTACGATCTTCATATTCCAAGGTGAAACAAACAGTGCCATCTTCGTCCACCCTTGAAACCCTATAACTTTTATCTGACATACTTTTTTCAAAAACTGTTTTTTTTTTCTGTATACCTACATCATACGTAAATGTACATTGTATATGCAAGTACCTACACGTGATTACAACTACACATCACACGTGTGGATTGTTTTGTATATTATTAATAAAATTCCAATGGAAACTCTGTAATATACTCTACAGTCTACAAGCTACATTGAAGTGCATATATAAACATAATTATGTAAAATAAAACTTATAATCAAATGCTGCATAAATAAATAAATAAGTATTTATTTTCTTGTAAATAAATAATTTATTTTGTAATATTATGATACGTCAATTGTGTACAATTAAATGTAATTAATTTAATTGTATTATATCTAAGGCTGTTTCCGCTTGATATTTTTGTATGTTAATTGTCTTTTCTATGCAGTTTAAAAAAATTGTAATAATAAGAACAGTGTCAATTACACAATTTTTTTAACCATGACGCCCACGAATATTCTACTTGTTCCCCGATATTCTTCGTTATTCAATTTTGTTTTGATTTATTTTCATAAATGAGATTTACAAAGAACTGCCTTTTTTGATAATTTAATTATAGGTAAATAATTAATTATACTAGCCGACAATTTTTTTTTCTGTTTGCTGCAGGGTATACAAACACTATTTAAGGGTATTTGGGCACGAGGAATCAAAAAATGAACATTATTTTGCTCAATCAGCTCTTATTTTTGCGATATTGCAAAAAAAAAAACAAACATTCAAATTCGCATACCTATATATTTTTTAAATCAAATATTTCAATCAAATATCATTCATAATGTAGCTTTGGGTCCTAACTGAACTAAAAAACCTTAAATTATACACATTCATAAAGTTATTCCCTTCGAAAATCATGATTTAAACAAAGAAAAATAAATTTTTTAACCAAAATTCGACAATTTTCAAAATTTAAAGTGCTGTTACACAAACAATTTTTGTACAATTTTAATGCAATTTACTAAATTTATAGCTTTATCTATCTTCTATATTGTGTTTAAATTTTAATATAATCGAATGAAAATTGGTGAAATGGTGCGCGTAAGGTGGTTGATTTAAAAAATATTTTATTATATAGATAGTCGCGCTGCTAAAAGTTTCTCTGCTAAGTTGCTAGTGTGTAAAGGGTTTTAATTATGTTTTTTAGACAAAATACTGAAAAGTTTACCGATTTTTTTTAGTGCCTTTTTTAGTAATTGCAATTTTTCCATTTTAAGTAAATAATTTTTTTTTTCATTTTCGTTTTGATATGTTTATCTGCATAGCTGCCTAAATTATAAAGATAATTCCGACAAAATAGTCTTTAATAAAAATAAAAATTTTGACTTAAAACCTCTAGTGGATGTTCAACTAATAAGAGCCGAGATATTTACGATGTTTTATATAGTAGTCGAGAAAGGATTATTTCTATCAAATTAAGGTAAAAGTTTATTAAATAAAAAGCTCCCAATTTTAATTAGTAAACTTTTTAATATACCTTATGTATTATACAATCTAAAAGGTTTTATGAAAATTCATTCAGAGTAAATCGATTCCGAGTTTTTTTTTATTTTAAGTGCTTAATTAAGGTGAGACTCCACTGAACGGTATTTATTAGATTTTATAAATTTCTATGTATGTAATATGTATAAATAAATGTTAATATTTATTTTTTCCTATTGATGTATTCATATTTCATTTCACTTACCTTGTCTTTAAAAATATGTATAATAAATGTTGAAATTAGATTCTAATTTGATACTCCCCCGTCCATATGTTGATCCAGAGGTCGGTCTACTAAAAAAGTTTATTTTTTCTATAAAATGGTTAAACGGCACTGATTTTCTATAACGATGAAATTTAAAACGGGTTATAATGATTTTGGGCACATATTTCTGTTGATAATAAATTTATTGAAAATCTGTTTATTTTTTAAGGATCATTTTGTTATTTTTACTTCGTAATTTTCATTAATCATTACTTTCTATTCATTGAATAAAAATAATTTCGATAAAAATAATGTATTCTTATTTTTCTTTTGTTAGAAATAATTATAAAAGGCAAAATACCAAAAGTAGCTGTTACCGTTTTTTTCATAAAAGTAAAATATTTGCAAAATTTATTCAGTGAAAACATGCTCTGAAATTCTGCTCCACTTGGAATTTATTTTTGTTTTATAAAATTTTGATGCGATAATCTTTATGGAATTATTAATCACTTTTGATTGAAAAATGTGCACTGCTTAAGGTAATTATTAATTTTGATGATATGTAACAATGCCATTTGTAAATTAATTTTTTTAAATAATTTTATTTCATTGATAAATTGAACAATATTCGACGTATTTAGTTAATGTTTTAAAATGTTTTTGTCCTACATTTCGAAGAATAAATTGTACTTTCTATTTATTAAATAAGGCATGACAAATCATTTGAATATAAAAAAATAATTTATTTAATTTGTTTATAATGATAATTTGATATTTTTTATATTTTTCACAATCGTATATTTTAAAAAGATTATTGCAAAAGTAAACTGTACTGTATGTATAAAATACGTAAAGGAGGAGTGGGGAGAGGGGGGTCAAACTAATTTTGCTCCTCATCAGTACGACTCTGGGTATAGGTATGAGTCTTTATTATAAATGGATCTTAATAATGCAATTAAACAACAAAAATAAGTATTTTTATTTTTACAGTTATTTAAATTTAAAAAACACATGTATTCCTATGTATATACAATAATAAATGTCATAAATTGAGCAGTACTTATGATTAATAATTATTTTTTTCAAATATCAATAAAATTATCACATATTTTTCATATATGTATTAATAAGTTCTAAAAATTTAATCTGAATGATAATCAGTGTAATCGCCTTATATTATGCATATGTTTTTGTGAAAGCACTAGACATATTTACATATTGATGTGAAAAGTATTTAATGTCAATTATAATAATATCCTATTAACTTAAAGCATTTATAATGTTTTTTATTATGTACATAATATACAATAAAACACACTTTTTATTTACACATTCCAATCTTCTTTAATTAAGTCTGAACCTTTTTCTGCAATCATAACGACTGGTGCGTTTGTATTACCACTGGAAATTGTTGGCATTATACTAGCGTCAATAATTCGAAGCCCTTGAATACCATATACTTTTAAACGTGGATCTACAACAGCTGTCGTGTCCCAACTGGGCCCCATTTTTGCAGTTCCTACTGGATGGTATATAGTCATAGAAATTGTTCGCATATGACATTCCCAATATGCATCCGATAAGAATTCGTATTTCTGACAATTTGGCAAAGATATGTTGTGTATCCTATTTCCAAATTGTTTAAAAACTGGCATTAGACTTGTTTTGTAAGCTATTTTAGCGCCTTCAACTAATGTTAAAACATCAAATGGATCATCAAAATAATTTGCATTAACAATAGGATGATGGAATGGGTTAGAACTTCTTAATCGTACCCAACCTCTTGATCGAGGGCGTAGAAGCAGTGGTATTATTGACCAAGCATCTTTATTTGCAATTGGCTTATAAACAGTATTGTAAACTTTATCAGTCAAACCTAAAACTTTACGTACTCGTGCTCCTGCGTCGGAATTGACACTAGCGGGTGCCATGTGGAATTGTACGTCTGGCCAATCAATCGATTTGTTTGCATATTTCGTATTAACGAAAGCTAACCCTTCAACGCCACCTAGGGTAGTCATCGGTCCACTTTGATGCATAACGTATTCCATTGTCATTCTTGCTGCTTCGAATCGATCTTGAACAATAGACACAGGTTTGTCAACAAGATACGTGACACCTCCAACGCCAACATGATCTTGCAGATTATCTCCTACTCTAAGATCTTGAAGCACATTTATACCTAGCTTTTTTAAGTGTTCCTGTGGCCCTATTCCAGATAACATCAGTATTTGAGGAGAATTTATAGCACCCGCTGACAGTATGACTTCTTTTCTGGCCAATATAGTTTGTTTCTTACCATTGCGTATAAATTGTACACCGTAAGCTTTTTTCGACACTGGGTCTATCAGTATTTTAGTTACATGCGAATTTAGAGCTGTATGAAAATTAGATCGCAATTTTATTGGACGAATGAATGCTTTTGCTGAACTGCAACGCGAATTTCTTCTTATTGTTCCTTGCGCGATCATGAATCCTGTTTGTTTTTCTCCGTTTATATCTCTGTTTTCATATCCTAATTCTGTTCCAGCTTGAACAAAAGCTATAACTAATGGCGTTCGCCACGGCGATTCTTGAATAGTCATGTAACCTCCTGTTCCATGATAGGGAGTCTTCTGAAGATAAGGATTTCTGTTATCTTCAGATTTAATAAAATACGGAAGAACATCTTTATAACTCCAACCAGGATTTCCCAAACTCTCCCAATGATCATAATCGTGTCTATTTCCTCTTACGTACAACATGTAATTTAATACACTGGAACCTCCTAAAAGTTTTCCTCTTGGCCAATTGCAACGTCCATTTTTCATTCCTAAACAAGCACGGCCCGTTGGTTCAGTTTTATATTGCCAATCTAGCTTAGTCAATTGAAGATAAGCTGCTAATGAAGGTACGTCGGATATTTCATTTTCATCAGGCCCAGCTTCAAGAAGAAGAGTATTCCAGTGTGGTACTTCAGTTAGTCTGTTCGCAACGACAGCGCCTGCTGTTCCTCCTCCTATCACTATAAAGTCATATTCCATATGTAAATCTTTTCGATCTATTGGATGAGATTCTGGATCATTTTTATCGTAATTTAGGTAAGCTAATCCTCCTAAAAGTAAAGGAATCAACCATAGTTTTGTTCCAATCAGGCCGATAGTTTTAAACGCTGTTGACACATATAGAATTTCTAGCACCATTTTGACAGATTTTTATTAACAATTCGTTTTCTACTTAGAAATGGTTAACATTCAGTTTCTTGCATGACTAGTTCGGTTGACTAAGTTTTGTACTTTTATTGCTCTTCCTGTAATTTTATTTTACTTGAATATCTCTGGTGGTCTGGTACGAATACGGTGCAAGGATTGTCTTGTTGTATTTCTTGTTGAATGATTACCGAAAAAGAATCGGTACATCATAGGCCTTCACTTCAACGATCATCCAGTTGATATGTTATCTGAAACATTTAATTTATTAATTAGTTTTAAATTAATTACACATTATTACTTAATCTAAATCTTGGATAAATAAAAATGTAATATTTTTTGTTTGTTTCAGGTATGTTGCTGTTTATATGAGCTATTATCTAAAAGTAAGATGTTACTATTATTGGGTAAGTTATTTTTTAGATTTCAGCATATTTTTTTACTTTTTCTACTTAGCGTGTAAAACATACCATGCAGTAATTGAAATTATTTTATTTATGTTTACCACTGTAACTAATTTGTTACTTTACATTTGAATTAATTATTATTAATACATTTGAAAGGTATACGCCAATACATACATAATTACAAATAATGGAATCTTCGAATATTTAATAAATTTAAGAAATATTTTACGTGTAAAAGTATATTTTTAATATGTATATACTGTAGTTTAAGCTAAATGTGAGCAGTGAATTTTTCAGGTCACGGCTATGACCTGACGAAACGAGAATATGAGTGATTTTGAAATTTCGGATCTTGAGCGAGCTCGATCATCAATAAAAGTAAAACAGCCGTGCGTGATTGTAAATATAATTTCAATAAATATTTTATAAAATTAGTTGTACTTTTCTAAAAACTTAAACAGATATTACGAAAATAAAATATCTTATTAAAAAAACTAAGTTTTTACATCGGGAAAAAAATGATTTTTTCAATTTTCTATTATTCTGCGTTATAGCGAGCAAAAATTACTCTCGCGTCCATTTATTTATTATTTGTTTCTTAATTTGTAATAAATAAATAATTAGATATGTAAATCGACAGATTTAGGGTCGATCCACACTATCGTGCCGGTCCCGGTCTGATCTCGCTCCAGTCAAATATTCGATCATGTACTATCTAAAGTGGAAATTCATTGTTTTATTTTATTTTTTTATTAAGATAGTATAATTATCTGGAAAAATTGCTATCTCATACACTGTGATAATAATATATAATATTATTATAACATGATCGTGACTAATACGAATTAACATGTATGAAGTGCAAAAATAATACGCATTTTTCTGCAGTTTTAATTAAACTATCAATTAAAGTAAATACATGTTTGTGAACTTATAAATATACGCAACAATAAAGCAATAAATATAACTTCTCAATAAATTGAGTTCATTATAGGATTGCTCATGTGGGATTTAGATTGCGGAAAACATAGGAAATATTTACACTTTCTCTCGACGTTTACAAAAGATGTTTAATATAAACAAATGGGTATTCATTAGGATTGTAATTTGTTTTTTGCAACAATGATTTTGTTATTATCATTAATAACAATGTGGTATTAATTTCTCGGGTAAATACCGGATTGTATTTTAATTAGAGTTCATTTACATTTTCTGTAGAATGTGTGCATACGTGATATATATGTAAGTTGAGGTTAAAATAACTATAAAATTATGAATATTATGTGTTATTTTAATGTGAAATTATTTTTTTAAATATAAAATGCAGATCATGAAATTGTCTTATTATCGAAAAATAGGAATTTCTTTAAGTTTTCCCAGTTTTGTTAGATCAGGACAGGATTATTTATTGGAATATAGGAAAAATAAAAAAATTAAAGAGCGAATCGAGCATCGCGTATTAGTGTCCCGTACCGTAACCTTTAGTAAAGTTATCAATTTAGTGTTTAGATATTAGTTTAAATATTATTGAAAAGAGGCACAATGTATTCTTGATTTTTAGTATATTCTACATAATTTTGAATTATTTTTGAAGAAAAAAAATACAGAAGTGTTGATAATTTTTTTGTGACTTCTGCATCATTAAATGATACATTATAGACAGCTATTACTTTCAGAGATATATATTTTTACGATTTTTTGAAGAACAAAACGTTTACATGTTTAAAATATTTTTGGTAACTCATAGTCCACCGTTTACTACATTTATGTTCTCAGTTTTTAAAGTCAAATGGTTGAGTAGCTAGAAGGCTATAACAGACAGACAGACATACACATTTTATACTGATATGGTTAATTCTTAATGTTACATTTTAATAAATGTATAACATAGAGGTAGCGTTTTTGAATTAAATAATATACAATTATTTATTTAATTGTAGTATTTCATAACTATTTCAAAACATGGAAAACATTAATTATTCTTTTACTGACTTTCTCAATATTCAATAGTTATTTTGAATGATATAGAAAATAATGCATTAAATATGTTCAGAAGTAATTAACTAATGTATAAAATACAAATTATAAAATTGAGTACGCCATTGAAATTATTTGAAGATATTTTTGACAACCAGAACTTTTAAACTGTTCTATCTTTCACTTTCTCTCGTGCATCATATCGACGTAGGTATGAAATAGCTGGTTTACGTGCGGTTAAAAGAGAAAGAACAATACCGCATTTTATTGAATTGTATATTTGTCTTCGTCTGGTCATTAAAGATTCTCGTAATAGCAATTAAATTACCTTATATATAGAAACCTTTACTGGTACATAATGACAAGTTATATAAGTTTACGCATTTTTTATTTATGATAAAAAATGTATGCATTATGTAAAGGTAATATTTTTTGTAATAATTATTATTTCATAAATATTGTGAATATTTTAACGGATTGATTCATCGTTACATTGAAACCTTGCGGAATATCTATTAATACTGGATTTAAAAAGTGGGTTGTAGATCGTTTGGCATTGTATTTTACACTAGTAGAATGGAGCAATATGCAAATTTAAAAATATCTTTTTGCTACATCATCTTAATGCACTATAAGTTTTTTTTGATTGCGATATCTTTGTATCCTCTTTCCTCAATATAACTGCTCCCCCCTCATCATAAATCTGGCACTTATAACAACGTCATATGTGGTATTTTAACGCCATGTTTTTTTATTACAAATACCAAGTTTTATTATAAAACTAATATTACATATTTGAAAAAAAATCGTATTAATATAGAAATACATGAATGTGAAATTTACTTTTCCCGTAAGAAATTGCAATAATGTTTAAAATACGAATAAAAATGTATATGAATATTTGACAGTAAAATGTTTATTCATGTATCTATTTTGTATGAAAGTCAAGAACTGTATAATTGTTTTAAGTTATTTTTATTAGAGCGCGAATGTTATTTTAATCGAGTTTTAATTTAAGTTTAACAAGACTAATATTTAGAATATAGAAAATTATCATTGGTAATGAGGCTTAAACAAGTTACCATAAAAGCGATTTTTTCTTTTTGTTGAACTGATGAAGTTTACTTGGCCCCTTGACACAGTTTTAACAACTATTGAAATCTTTAAATATTTGCATTCTTGGAATTTCGACACAAATTATTTTTTAATGTATTTCAAAACTGATCTTTACGGTAGATGGACTATATGGATATTTTATCAAGATGTTATAATTACCTAATTCGATCAGTACTTACTGAGATAATAGATATTTATTTTAAAATGTTATTTTTGAACCGTTAAAAATGTCCAACTGCAGAAAAAACAAGCTCTGTAAACCGCGAAGCGAAATTTTTAGCGGTTTGCAACCCTGATACATACATCGGTCAATGAATACAAGAATGACGTGAAACGTTGACATTTTCAAACCGCTTTTGAAATTAGCGTGTCAAAATCTATTTGATGACATGTATAATACTTTAAAATTCGACAAAAGGTACCTCTTGGAAATTTTGAACAGATTTTTAGTGTAAAATTGTTTGTTAACTATAATACTATACAGTAAATCCTCGACTTACGCGATTAATTCGTTCCAAAGATTTTCATGTAAGTCGAAAAATCCTTTACGTCGTGGACTTACTGTAGCAAAAAATATAACAATCAGAGAAAAATATTTAAAATTCTAAAAAAAATGCTAGTACTAAAAACCCTAAAAAATATATAAATTCCCTGTTGTGCCAACTAAATTTTGAGCATATGAATAAGGGGGGAGTGAAGAAAGAGTGAGGTGTTTAACAATCTCGGTTGGCACAATGGCCGCAGGGATACAAAGCGCCGCGAAATAATTTGTTTCAAATCGCGTAAATCGAGGAGTTACTATATAGATTTTGACACGCTGATTTTAAATCCGTCGGTGAAAATCAAATTTAACCACCCGTTTAAAAGTTATGTCCGTTTAAAAAAAATAGATACAAATATTTTACAAATATTAATTATTGCTGGTAATTACCTTTGTTATCCAAAAATGAAAATAGTTCCTTCAGTTGTATAAATCCAATAACCAAACATCTACGGAACCAATACCAAAGAAAAACAAATATTTACACACAAACAACATAAAACTGACACCAATAAAAATACCGCCAGTGTTAGTCGGTCTCAAGACTTGGATTGTTGAAATTCAACTAAGCTCGTCTAGCGGCGGACCCGCGTGATCCACTCTACCGTAGTATTTCAAATATCACCACGAGAATATACCCTCCACCATCGAATACATCTCTCCCAAACACACGCTACATGCATCTTTTGTCTTTTTTTAATAACCATCCGCAAATCGTTTCTCGTACGTTTATAACGCATTTTATGCAAGGAAATGTTTTTAATCTTACTTTTTAAATTACACCCATACAACAAAGAACACATGATATAAATTCAATGGAGAAATGTAATGTTTCTTTGTCTTTTTGGGAAAGTGCATGCTAGTGATTTCAATGCTGGATCGAGTAGTGATCTCATATGCATGTTATTTGGCAATTAGATTTTTCTTTTCAGTGCTACTTGCGTGAAAATACGCATGTTTTTCATGGAAAGTATATCGTGTGTAATTTTATTTGTATATAAATATGTGCGTTAGCTTAATATGAAGGTCAATGTGTTTAATTTGTTTTATGTGTTATGTATGTCATAGTTAAATGTAATGTTTTTTTGTTATTAATTAATAATATAATTTCTTTTATGTTTTTTTAATATTCATTAACTTTATTAGAATAATTGTTCCGTTGTTAATTAAATTTGAATTTAATTGTAATTATGTGCAATTAAATAATAAAATTAATTTTGTTTATAAAAGTTATGACAAAAATTAGTAGGTAATGGAAAACAAGGTTTTTTTTTGCCCTCCTCTTCCATTATAAAGTGTAAACCAAATATTTCCTACATGCTTTATTTATTTTATTATTACCCTATTAATTCTAAATGTGCATATGCATATAAAACAGTTATAAATTATAACAGATGTTATGTAGATGGATTTTAACAAATTTCTTTTTTTATGTAAAAAATTTGAATGAAAAAATCATAGTAAACACACTTTCGACTTGATTAAAAATGCACGATTTTTCTTTTCTTTCTTATTAGGCCATATATATGAAATACATCCTTAATATATATAAAGCTCAACGTCTCTCTGTCTGTCTGTCTGTCTGTCTGTCTGTCCGTTAGTTACCTTATCACTCGAGAACCACTTATCCGATTTACGAGTTTTTTTTTTAATTCATAGGTACGTTCTCTGGCCAGGTTATAGGCTATATTTTTTTACGTTAGGTAACATAACAACAAAGCAGTGACGATAATAGTAAATCAAGTCGGAAAAAATTTTGCCGTCGGCGCGCTGTTTTGTAATACGCTGCCTAAACCGTTCAATATAGAACAAAATAATGTATTAAAGAATTGTGTAGAATCAAAAGTTCTACAATTAAGTCAGCGACACGATATGTCTAACTTTTATATTTAAGCCACAATGACTGCTTTTATGTTACAAAAAAAACATAAAATATTTGGGTTTTGTTTACATGGACTTATGACCTGCAAAACATTAATCCTTATCGAAATAAATGATTTCATCGTCATAAGTACTTAATGTAGATATAGTTTGCCATTTACAGCATCCAATTTGGTTGTATAGTTTAGAAAATATCTTAAAATATATTTATAAAGGTAACATTTTAAATGTATGGTGTCGTGCCGCATCGAAGCGATGTACATCAGACTGGATTCGCTTACGTTCGGTAGATATTCGGAGTCCCTCGGCTGACGTTTGAGTTAATTTTGTTTTCAATAATTAACATTTAAATTTAAACAGAACACAAATTATTTGTACTTTTTTCTTCTGATTCGTTTTTGTTAGGTAATTTAGGTATTGATAAATTATTATTACAATAATAACTAATCGTGTTTGTACTTAATTAATTAAACTATATTTTTCAAAAATCCTAAACAATAATTCCGTAGTCTACGCGAGCGAAGCCGCGTGGGCCCAGCTAGTATAGTATAAGAAAGTATAGTAAAGCCGATTTTTTTTTTGTATTTCGAGATTTTAATGGAAATATCCATTTTGACCTTTCTAAATCTGTTTTGACTCTTTTCTCCATGTTTTATATATGTCCCTTTGTCTGGAGATGCTGTTACTTAAAAGCAATAAAACGTGAAGGATGAAATTTTATATTTAAAATCAATATTTGCCTGGAAGGAAAACTTCAAATTTTTTACACTCGGGAACGTATGTTTATTCTTGTCGATTTTTATATACATAAGTATGTAAGTAAATACACGTATGTACATTGTATATCCACAATATTACGTAAAAGAAAGTCTCGATGCACACATGGAAGCTTTTTTATAATAAAAAGTGGCATCAAGTTGCCTTTAAGTTATTTCAAAATAAGGGATTCTTTTTTGTAATGTAATCTTTTAAAAAAAAACATACAAAATGTAGATATTATTTTTTTTAAACTATGCCGAAAAAAATAAATTTTAAATGCATTACAACGTATCTTTAATTTACAGTAGGTCAATTAAACTGTACATTTTAAATTATATAAGCTTCTGTTATCCTTGTTTGACCAATGCACATTTAGATCTGTAAATTAAGATTGGCTGAGTTTGAAACTGAAAACATAGAAACACTAATTTATTTGTATGAATAGTTTGCTCACGCAATATAATGGGAACATCGTTTGTGGTTATTTGAAAGTGTGTGTTTTGCAATAAAAATGTCTAGTGATGCATTGGAACTGATTAGCATACTTGTCTATTATCTGATGTTACGTGTAAGTTACTATGAGATAATAATTACGAAATAGAACTTCCGGATCCGTTGTGTGACTTTTAGCAGTGAAAATTATATCTCCCAAGATTTTATTTATTTAGCAATTGAATCCCTGTTTCTTTTTCTCCATAATTATGTTAATGTTATTAGTTTTAGCGCTGTGATATAATATTTATAATTATATACATTTTTTTATTTATATTTTTCGTACACATTTTATATGTTTTAATTGTCGTTAATAAAAATCTTGTAATTAATGCTTTTACCCATGTTAATTCTTCCACTGGCAAAGTAGATGTATAAGAGCATACATTCTCTTATTCTCCTGGTTTCGGCTTTGACCATTAGAAAGGAAGGTTAAAATATTAGTAAATGCTATCACTTAGAACAGTTTTTTTAAACTTTTCATTGATGAAAGTACATTAACCTTGCATTTATTTTAATATTTTTTTAAATTAAAAATTCTATTTCTTAAAAAATCAATACGGTCAATTTGAGAAAAATATATATTTTATTTTATAGATAAAATGAGCCGTATATTTGCATAGCTGTATAAAAATAGGAGTTGTTGATCTGCACTATGATTAATTTCATGGCATTGTTCCTTGACAAATAACGGTGAAAGTCAAGTGACATAGTGAAATATCAAATATAAATTTCATCCATGATCGGTTCGATGAGTTAGCATTCGCCTGTGAGAGTGACCTGAAAATCTTTGACTAGCCAAATAACAATTCGGCACGCATTTGCACCATTTCACATTGCCTCTTTCGTAAGACAAGAAGACGTGATGGATATAACAATGTGAAAGGTTGCATAGACTATGTAACAACGTCCGTGTGTTGTTGATTTTTATTTATTTATATAGTAGGAGCCCTGGGAAATGCTTAAACATTGAATTTTCACGGATTTCAACCTTCGATTTTAATTGTTATATCATGTAATAATATTTTTGATTGACTCTCAAAAATTTGACGGATAATACACTGTTTCTGCAAACTATTCATTGTGAATAAAAAACATTTTTTTTATTATGAATAATTTTATAATTGATTTATAATTCGAAACAATTGATACTTATTTTAAGATCTGATTGATACGCCACTGACTACGGTGTACATTTTTGCGGAGCACTCTGGCTTCAATTTTAGGTAGTGTGTTGTAAATCCAAAAATTTACTTTGTTTCAGCAGTAACCACATTCAAACAAATAAATGTGAATGTTTGGTAATATTGCTTGAATTATAATATTAAATTGAAAATCGATTTTGACTTCCATTATATTATTATAAAAAAATATATTTATAAACTGTTTTTAAATTATTAAAAGAGGGAAATTGTTGGTCACCAACAAAATCACCGCGTATGGCTTTAATTAAACCATTACTATTCTTAAATATTTATTATTTATATGTTATAAGTTTTACACTAAAGCAACAAAACTAATAGAGTGTTTATCAATTTAGTGTTAACTGGTATACTGGGGAGATCTAATTGGTGTTAGAATTTTTCTAATTATTTAATTTATACTCGATAAATAAGTCTTTATTGTCCGGTCTCACTTGGCTTAAAATGTTATAAACTATTATACCTATGATATCTGCATCATTGTCATCAATAATTTTATTAAAAATGTTTAAAATATTCATTTTAAAATTAAGTGGAACTAAAAGTGATACTTAACGACTATAAACGATAAAATCGATATAATTTTCCTAAAAAAAATAACAGAATCCATTTTTTAATAGATTCTTTTTAGCCAATAAAAAATAAAACAAAAACAATAAAGTTATCGAAGCGCTACTGTAGAATATTATCAACGGACGTTGTTACCTAGTCTGAATCTTGTATGTTACCTACGTGCGCTAACGACTTTCTTCGTGAGAAAAAGTGAAAGTATTAAGTAATACATATAGTGCAGGGACACGCGCGATCGCTAGCTGCGGGCGTGGTTATTATGGTTGTGCCGTAGCTTTGTTTTATCAGAAGCTCCCCCCCCCCCAATCTAAGTATTATTATAGCTTATTGTTTATTGTTATATATTCTAATATATTCCAAATTAATTTTATAAGTGGCATATTCTTTCTTGATATAGAAATACTACGGAACTCCCTCTTGATGCTTAGTAACCCAACCCCGAAAAGTACCATACTTTTATAATAATAAATTTTATAATAATTCAACAATTTGAGCTTTATTTGGGATGGGTTTCAATATCGATGTTAATTTTTAAATATAAATATAATAGTATGTTACAAAAAATGATTACAAAATAATTTAAGATAAATACACAAAATTAAATATAACAATTAAATATCACTAACTAAATAAATGAATTCATGTACAACAGCGTATGAATATAACAATAATTATCACATTTTAAAATAACAAATAAAAAATAATGAATAGGTTTAATTTAATAGGATCGATGGGCTTGTATCTTACTAGCAAATTCGTCCAGTCTTAATTGATGAAACCGCTACTTACAAATAACTTCGTTTTGAATTAAATTTCTTACAGTTAAAATTAAATCAAATTAAGTCATCGCTCCTTCCCTCTCTCTAGTGTTCTCATCACTGTTTAATCAGTATTCACTCATATTGTAAAAATATTTGCTTATGCACCATCCAATCTCCTTTAATCATATCAGCACCTTTTTCTCCTATCATAATCACTGCAGCGTTTGTATTTCCACTAACTATTTTAGGCATTATACTCGCGTCTATAACCCTCAGACCAGAAACACCATATACACGTAATCTGGGATCAACAACTGCGTCTGGATCAGTCGGGGGTCCCATTTTACATGTACTAGTTGGATGATACGCTGTGAAAGTATAATATCTTAAACTGCATTCCCAGTATTCATCAGTTCCAAATATATGATGTTGGCATGCTGGAATTGGAATGTTGTTAGGTTTAGAATCATATTTCTGAAGGGCGCTCGTGTTAGACATTTGTAAAAGAATTTTTATACCATCGATTAGAGTTAACATATCTTCCCTATGTTGGAAATAATTGGGAATAATAACTGGGTGATCGAATGGATTTGTACTTTTTAATTTTATCCAACCTGTACTTAACGGCCTAAGTAGATAAGCTAACGCGAGCCAAGCGTCTTTATTTTGTAATGGTTTAAAAATTGTATTATAATCATCTTCTCGAATTCCGACAATTTTACTAATTGTTTCTGGTTCTGAGATTATAGAAAAAGAGCTGAAATGAATCGCTATATCTGGCCAATCAATAGAAGCATCGTTGTATTTGGTATTTACAAATGCCACACCGTCAATTCCCCCAGTTGACATGAAACCCGTTCGATTTACAACATATTCTAATAATACATTTAAGTTTATATATCTCTCTTGTTTTACAGATAATGTATCATTTATCGTAAACAAGAACTGCCCTAGACCGATATGGTCTTGTAAATTGTAACCTACTCTTAGATCGCTAACGATTGGGATATTATGTTCTTGAAGATGATCTGCTGGTCCTACCCCAGACAACATTAGAATTTGTGGGCTGTTTATTGCACCAGCAGAAAGTATTAATTCTTTCTTGGTCCTTATTTTATGTATCTTTTTATTTTTTATAAATTCTACACCGTAAGTGCGTTTACTGGTAGGATCGATGAGAAGTTTTGTAACATGAGAATACATCGATATGTGTAGATTCTTTCTATGCCTGAAAGGTCTAAGGAACGCTTTCGAGGTACTGCATCTACTACCACGACGTATTGTTGCTTGATTCAACATAAACCCAGTTTGTATTTCACCGTTTATATCTCGATTTTCGTATCCAAGTTCTATTCCCGCGTTGATAAATGTATCCGCCAATAAAGAAAACCAACCATATTTGTCAACAGTTAGTAATCCTCCAGTAGAATGATATCTAAAAAAAATATGTTATTGTATTCATTATATTTTATAAAATTCCTGTTAATTCCTAATAATTGGGTTTATTTACTAAACAAACTTTTATCCATCTTATTTTTAAATAAATGTACTGGTGATAATAGTACTTACTTTGTTGATGCTAATTTCGGATCTTTTTGGTTTTCCGACTTGAGGAAATAGGGAAGAACATTTTCATAATTCCATCCTGGATTCCCCATGGATTCCCACTGATCATAATCATGTCTGTTACCTCTGACGTATACCATTGCATTCAAAACTGAAGAACCTCCAACGACTTTACCGCGCGGCCAATTACATTGTTTACCAACCATACCTAGACAATATGACGATGTTTCGGATGGAGCTGTTTTATATTGCCAATCAATGTTTGTCATTTGTAAATATCCTGAAATGTAAATATATTTGTGTAATATACTCATGGTCACAATTAAAAAAGGACTTCTTAATAAATAAATATAATATAAATCATGACTGGAACTTGAACAGTCAACTATGAGTATTGAAAGTGAATATTCGTGATTAAATAGATTTAAAAATTGATTTTGTAGATCGTTAATACATTTCAGAGCCGGAAAATCTTTAACTTCTGAAAGGTTTTGTTTCAGTATACATTTTTATTAGGGCTTGGTTTTATTTAAAAAAATGTAGCTTCATTAACATTTCAGTTTTTTTTATGGTACAATCAATACTAATAATTAATAATAATTATGCAAATTAATGCTACCTACTTTTATGAGAGCAAAGTACAATGTTAAAATTTGATTGACATTTTCAATGTCACAAAATGTAAAAAAGTAAATGTGTGACACAATGTATGTACCTGCTATGATAGGTATTTCTGTTAGCAAATTTTCATCTCCTCCTGCTTCCAATAATAACACATTCCAATTCTTTATCTCCGAAAGGCGGCTCGCGACAACAGCACCTGCGCTACCAGCGCCAATTACAATGAAGTCATATTCAGGAAGGAACTGAAAATATGTTAGAAGTATGTTATTACACGTTTTTTAAAAAATATATATTATTTTAATTTATTTTAATTGATATAAATGTCAATTTATACCTTATGTATTTCATATGTTTTTTTTTTATTAAACATTACATAAGAATAGGAACTATGTACTTAATTTTGTTTATTAAAAAAATAACATTTACTTCTTTAAAGTTATTGATTATATTTGGACAACCTTCGATTATTTTTTTAAATTTTTGTAATAAATTTCAAATACAATAATTCAGATAAAATACATGCTACACGTTTACTTAACAGATAGTAGAGGTTAATTTACTTTTATTTTATATATGAAGAACCCTTTCGCTGTGCGAAAAGAATATTTTATGAATAAATATCAAATACATATTTTGCCATTTGCTCATAGTGGCCAAGACACCTTCTATTTTCCTGGACATGCTCTGTATGTTCTTTTAACAAGACAAATAAATGCATTGGAAAACTGTAACGATTGAATTTTGATCATTTTCACCAAAGAAAGATTTTGCGAAAATAGTTTTTTTTTCAAAACCGATATAAAGTTCCATAACCAATCTGTTGTGAATTTTCACTAATTTTTATTTCAGAATTAATACAAAAAACGAACAAAAGCAATTCTTCGATTTTAACACAATTAAACAAAAATAACTTACTGTGTTTGTATCTTCTATAAATCCTTCAGGATCCGTTTTCGTTAGTTGATAATAATTTACACCAAATAGTAAAAGTGGCAATACGCGGGTTATAAACGTCAAAGGGTTGTTTCGTGCTGTTGAAAGGTTCACTATCGCACCTGCTATTATTGTCGCCATTTTGTTATCTCATATCCGGTACCACAGATGAATTATTTGTTTCGATTTCAATTAAAGACAATAAATAAAATATATTAATATTTCAGGTACCTACTTATTTACTTAAAATGATTACGATAACTGTCCTTAATTTATGAGTGTGCCATTTTATATACAGTTGTTGGTATTTTGTTTTTATATCAAACATGATGATTATCCATGGGTGAAATGTTTTTTATCCGTTAATATCATTATATTTGAATGTGTTGATTAATATTATACCTTTGAAAAAACCATGTCCTTCAAATGTCGTACCCAATTTGAATTAAATTAATTTGGACTCTTAAAATAATTATTCAATGTTAAGTATCAATACTTCGGCTCTTAGAAAGGATTAATTTTACAAATGATTAGAATAATGCTGTGACATAATAATGACAGTAACATTATTATTAGTAATAGTTGACTGTAATTGAAATTAAATCTAAGGTCTAGTTCAAGGGTGGACCTCCGTTTTTGATTTTCTTAATATTTAACATAATTGATTACATGCTATATAATATTTTTATTTAGTTGTTGATAATTTATAATATTTGCAAAATGGACCTTAAGTACATGCGTACATTTTTTATTAAAGCATTTTGTCTAAATAATTGTGATTTACATAAATGAAAAATTACATGAGAAATATGTAAATTATTGTTTATATAGGAAATTCTGATTGTACCTACTTCTTCTTTGTTTTTGTTTTTATTTGAATTAATATTTCTACGGCAAATTGATGTTTAATGCGTGAAATATGACCCAAAAATTTTGAATTTTAAATTCCCTTAAAAGTATGTTTATTATATAGAAAATGACGTGAAAAGTTGAAATTTTCAAACCGCAGGAGGTCTGTATTTCAAATCGATCTCGAGATATCTCCTCTCAAAGTTTTAGTGTTTTCAAAATTTTGGAGAAAAATGGCTGTAACTTTTGAACGGAAGGTCGGATTTGACGAATGTTTATATTTTGTAATATATATGGCCATATGGGTAAAGTGTTAAATTTGAAATCTAGAAAAGAAATTAGCGGGTATTTGTGTAAAGACAGCTACTTTTACTTTTATAGTTTTCTATTGTGGTACTCATAAACAATTAACGAAATAAATACATTTGTTGTTTACATAATATGTGTTATGTACTATTCTATTTATTAACTACGTTACAAACAGAGACATGTACAGGAATATTTGTAAATAAAATAAAGGATTTAAAAAAAATAAAACATCAGTTTACAGGTATATATTTTTTATTAATCAAGTTTGATCAATAAACCCACAAAATAGTTAATAAACAGTAATTTTTATTCCTGATAATATGCTAAGTAAGTAAAACATTTTATTTCAAAAAATAAAAATTATCAACAATAAAAAATATTAGAGGTACTCGTACATTTCATTTGTTAAAGAGATTGGTAGGTCTTCATAGAGAGTTTGGCCTAAAAGTGAACAGAAATTAAATAAATATGACAAAGGTCGGAAAGGCACTACAATCTTAAAAAAACTCCGGATTACAAAAATATGAATTTATAATAAAAATAAAGCTTTTTTGCGCTTTATAAATGCAAATTCGTTTTCAGTCTTAAAAAAACTGGTCATTCATGTTTGTTTAACTATTATTATACAGGTAATTTGATTGACCTATGTTTGTAGTATGTATTCATAGCCGACCTTAGCGAGTCTAGTGTCCTGGGTTAGATCTTCCCCCTCGGGGACGTTCAGTTTATCAAGCCAAGCATTAAAATACATTTATTTATCCTAATAATTAAAAATTAAAAAAAATTATTTTATTTTATTAAAAAATCCCAAAACAATATAAATGATTAAATAATTTTTACTAGAATTTGTGCTAAGTTTTTCGCCGTGTAACTATCTGCCGCCCCTCCTGATCCTAGTCGCCCTATCTCATCCCACTCCCCCTTCTTAAACCGGCAATGTATGTATATAAAAATCTAAAAAAATTATTAGTTTTCTCGTGCCAATTATTCATTTAAGTCTTTCTGATAATTAATAAATTAAATGAACAATAATGAACATAGTACATGGAATTTGTTCATTGTTGAAGTCATACTAGTGAAAACATGATAAAAACAGAATTAATTCTATAAACTATCTACTTTTTTTCAAAATACGGAAGTTATTAATGGACTGTAGATAATATTGTAATAAAGAAAAACTATTAAAACAACTAATCGCAATGAAAATTAATTTGAATGATTTTTGCATACAGATTTCTAACGAAATATTTACACAGCTGTCGTTTTTATAAATTTCTATTTTACTTTGAATTATATATAAATTATCATTCATATTACCATACCAATTTTCTTATGTTTGTTAACAATTTGATGTGATCAACATTCTACATAAACTAGCACAAGGTGATATGTGAAACGTTAATAAGAATTAAATGCAATATGCAATTATTGTTACTGTGAATGCCCCAAATAAAATTGGCATCTATTAAATTATTAAATATACGTAATAACTGCCTGAATTATATGATCATTTCATAAGAACTTCTACACCCATTTATATTTTGCAAAAAAATAAATAAATAAAATCATGAAAAATTAGATTATCAATTCCTGTTGTTGAATTTTTTGCAAAATGACAATTATTTATTATCTTATTAGTTTGGCAGCACAAGAAACTTGAATATGCAAAAATGCAATTTGGACTGCGTCGTAGCAGTGTGGAGGGGTGGGTCAGACTCACCTTCAGTGTTGTATCAATGTTATATATCAATGCCCCCCCCCCCCCAGCAGGTAGCCACGATATAATATAGACATTGTTTATTAACTCAACAAACAATGTGACGGTTAGTTAATTGTTAAACAAAATACATAGGTATCTCGAAATAGCATAAAAAGTACTTACTGATTGCGGTGTACAACTTTGAAAAATATTTATTTATGATTGTGCAATTAGCATACGAACGTTTGTTTTCGACAAAATTGCAACTTTCATTAACTAATTAACTAAACTAATTATGATTTATTTTAGCGAAAAATATACAAAAACAAAAGCGTATTAAAATTTTCCCAAAACAGTTTTTAAAATGTTCGGTTAATTTTTTATATAACTTTTCGAAAAAAGGTACCAAAAAATTCATAATCTACGGGGAAACCTGTAACATTGCATACTGTTATGTGCTGTTGTAATAGCTATATTGTAAAAAAATCAATGACTCGTTCTAAACCTAAACCAACGGCCTTGTGCAATTACACTTGCTACCGTTGGGAAACAGTTTCTTCTGAATAACTAATTATTGTCTGACCTACGGCAATGCACTGCTTGTAAACACGAGCGTTTCTTTTGCACCTTGCGGCTGAGTATTTATCATTTTTCGTTCCGCATGCAGAAAGAAATAGCCCGCACTAATATGGCTTCTTTATTTTGGTTATTGATTATAAATCATTTTGTTTGTGAAATCTAATAAATGTATTTTTTACATACAATGTGGATAAAAAATAATATACGTATACTTATGGGCATCCGCACGTGGGAGCAAATGGGATATTTACTCATACCTCCCCTGATATATAATCTAGTCTATAGTAATACAAAAGCTTACGTAATTGTGACATTTAATTTTATATAGGTATATAATTATTCTTTTACAAAACTTTATCCCTTATCCCTGGAAAATTTCCTGTGGACACCCCTTATTTTCTTTTAGTCTCTACTTTCAATTTTTGTTATCTTGACATGATAACATAAAAAATGTGCAATTACTGCTTATATTTGTATTGTCAGTAAAATATTCAAAAGTCAAAAAGTGAGTTAATCATCCCACTTTTCCCTTATTGGTTTTATAACAATTTCATAGAGTCCTCTATGAGCGAAGTGTTTAGCCATCTTTTGTAATACTACTCATTTAATATTTAAATCTTTTACTCGAGAATACCGAGCTATTTCTAGAGAAACATTTGAAAATGTTCGCCAAGAGATTCTATATTTATGTCTTATAACAGAAAACAATTTTGAACATAATAATAATAATAATAACAGTTCATTTAAATAATATATATAATATAAAGAGTTAATAAATATTTACGAAAACTACTCAACTAAATGCAGCTTTATTTGGTAACATTGAATAACATTTTTCAAGAGATTTTTAACAATGAGGTTTCTATTTTTTAGTACGAGGGTAAGTAGGAGTGCGTCACTTATTACATAATTTTAGTTTCTGTTCATATTAATGATTATTTTATAGTTCCTGACATAACATAACCCTTTGGAACTTTCCAAATAGACACCCTATAACGGATAATAAAGAATAGAATGTTGTTAATGTTTTATATCTTTCTTAAAATTTTATTTTTATAACCATCAAATTATAAGGGAATGGATTGAAATTAATATTCACACATTTTATATAAAATTTATTTTAATTTTTTTACAAATATATTTTTTAAATAGTCACAGTTGAATAATTATTATGACTAGCAATTATATTAAAATATTATTTACATTTGTATCACATAAAGTAAACCTAAACACTTTGGCTGACATTTTGTGAGTGTTTCATTGAACTATTTATATAAGTTATCTATTTTTGTTGGCACAGTTTAACAATTGATTACACTTTATTTTTTAAGGGTTCTTGAGTATAAATACCTAGTTAATGTTTTATTTACTCCTATTAATATCACTTTTACTGTTACATTTCCCAGTCTTCTTTAATCATATCAGCACCTTTTTCTCCTATCATTATCACTGGGGCGTTTGTATTTCCACTAACTATTTTAGGCATTATACTCGCGTCTATAACCCTCAGACCAGAAACACCATATACTCGTAATCTGGGATCAACAACTGCATCGGGATCTGTCGGGGGTCCCATTTTACATGTACTAGTTGGATGATATATTGTAAAAGTGAAATGCCTCAAACTGCATTCCCAGTAATCATCGCTGCCAAACAAATATTTCCTACAACCAGAATATGGAATTGTATGTGGTCTTGAATTAAGTTTCTGAAAAGCAGTTGTATTTGAAAGTTGAAAAGCAATTCGGATGCCTTCAATTAATGTCAAAACATCTTCTTTATGAGTGAAGTAATTCGGATTGATTATAGGGTAGTCCATTGGATTTGTGCTTTTTAATCTTATCCAGCCAGTACTTTTAGGACGTAATAAAAGCGGAAGAACACTCCAAGTTTCGCTGTTCTTTAACGGTTTAAATACTGTGTTGAATTCTCGATCTCGAAGTCCGTTGATTTTTTGTATATTTTCTGCATCGGAATTCACAGAACTCGGAGAGAAGTGAAACTGCATGTCCGGCCAATCAATACTTGCATCTGCGTATTTAGTGTTGACAAAAGCAAGACCTTCAACACCTTGAGTAGTCATGGGCCCTCGCTGTTTGAGAAGGTACTCGAAGAACACACTTGGTGATTGGTATCTTTCTCTTTGGAAAGTAATTGTCTCGTTTATTATAAAAGTGAGTCCACCTAAACCAACGTGATCTTGCATGTTGTATCCAACTTTAAGATCGCTTATAACAGGGATTTTATGTTCTTTAAGATGGTCTTCAGGACCTACTCCGGATAACATTAGAATTTGAGGACTTCCTATTGAACCTGCAGCAAGAACAATTTCTTTCCTTGCTCTTATTTTACGTATCTTTTTATCTTTTATAAACTTCACACCGTAAGTGTGTTTACTGGTAGGATCGATAAGAAGTTTTGTTACATGAGAATACATCGATATGTGTAGATTCTTTCTGTGTCTGAATGGTCTTAGGAACGCTTTGGAGGTACTGCATCTACTACCACGACGTATTGTTGCTTGGGTCATCATAAAACCAGTTTGTTTTTCACCGTTTATATCTCGATTTTCGTAGCCAAGTTCCATTCCTGCTTCTAGAAAAGTCATAGCTAATGGGGTGTGCCATGGGGATTCTTGAATTGTTAATAGTCCTCCAGTTGAGTGGTATCTAAAATTATAATAAACACGAATTATTATCCTTTTTTGATAATATAGATAAAGATAAAATAAAATAATCAAATGTTTACCTTGATTTAGCAAGATATGGGTTCCTTTGATCTTCAGACTTCAGAAAGTATGGTAGCACATTGTCATAATTCCATCCTGTGTTCCCCATGGATTCCCAAAGATCATAATCATGTCTGTTACCTCTCACGTAAATCATGGCATTTAGAACTGAAGAACCTCCAAAGACTTTACCGCGTGGCCAATTACATTGATCTCCAACCATAGCTAAGCAATACGGTGAGTGACCGGGACGAGCTGTTTTATATTTCCAATCAAAATTTGTTAACTGAAGGTATCCTGAAAAAATATGTTATTTAAGCATATGTAGTTAATAAATATAACTTACGTTTATATCTAATCTATATATAATTATTTGGTTTCAAATTAGAGAAGAGGTCACATAAAATGAAAATTTATTTTGTCGTGAATAAATTTTTAAATATTTATAGAAAAATAAAGTAATATTCAAAGCTTTGTAATTATAGTAAACATAACTGTACGTACATCAATCGAAAAAAAACATTTTAATGTTTTTGGTAATTTTATTGATTTTGAAATTGAATAATTTGTTACATTTTTGTTAGCACTCGATACATTTCTTTTACAATGATACCTGTTAGCGCCGGTATATCAGATAGTTCATTCTCGTCTCCTCCCGCATCCAGTAGCAGAACTGTCCAGTTCTTCTTCTCCGACAAACGACTGGCTACAACAGCCCCTGCCGAACCCGCACCTATTACAATGAAGTCATATTCTGGAAGTATCTGAAATTATAATGATAAATTTATATGCATTGTCTGGAGCAATATTGTAGAACGTGTGCCCATTTCATTCTTGATTCATAATAAATGTTGTCTAATGGAGTATTTAATATGCAGATATATATTTGATCTATAAAATTGATAATACTCTTGCATAAAACGAATACGAAATGTGAAAATGTATTTATAACCCCTTAACGCCCAGATCCGAGCTCAGCTCGAGCATACTAGACTAGCGAAAATGACTAGACCTGAGGTCAGTTCGAGCATGATTAATTTTCACGCGCAAGAAAATTACGTTCATGTACTGAACCCGGGCATGAAAATATCGACCACTATATTTGATTTATCTAGTAAACTAGTCTAATGATATAAACATTTGATTATTGGGTTGTATACCGCGTTGCACTCTATTGTCACTTAACGTTTCGACCAACATCTCGTGTTCTTCTTCAGAAGTGAAGTGTTGAGTAGAAAAGGTGTAACTGTTTAATTAAATAAGCGTTGACGTTTTTTATTTAATTAAGCAGCTACACCTTCTGTACTCAACACTTCACTTCTGAAGAAAAACACGAGATGTTGGTCGAAACGTCAAGTGACAATAGAGTGCAACGCGGTATACAACCCAATAATCAAATGTTTATACAAGTGAATAACCGCGAAAGTCTACGTTCAAAAATAGTCTAATGATATTGAAGATGACAATATAAAAAATTTGTTTTGCACATTAGTTTTTTTGCGTTGAACCGAGTCAAAAAAATGCATGTCATTTTAATATAACTTAGAAAAATGTTACTAGAAAAAATATATTTTTTTATTACTTACGTAACCAATGTCCTTTAAGTGTCCCTCAGGATCCATCTCCGAGTACCTGTAGTACGTCATCCCGACCAGAACAAACGGGATCATCCCGATTAGTGTTAAGGGATTGCTGCCGATAGTCGACAGATTTGTTATTGTAGATATCAGGAATGATGACATCTTGGATTTTCATTTTACGTTACTTATGATTGCAAAACAATTATTCTTCTATTATTCCTTGAATGAAGTTGATGTCCAAGTTCATTTTTCTGTAAAAGTATAAATTATAATTAAAGAGTTAGGCACGTAGGTACTTAATTGATTTTCAAATAAGAGTACTTGTATATTGTATTTTAAACTATGTTATTTATTTTACCGAAGAAATAAAATGAACTTGTTTATTTGTAGTATGAAAACTTTACTGCTTAATTTTATTTACCTATTTTACGTTTAAAAATGATGACAAGATCCTAATGTTATCATGTAGAATTAAATTAAAATGTTACTCTTTTAATAATATGATATGTACTTTTAAATTCTTTTTGACGCTACTGATATCTTTCGTCTTTGATATATTATTTAAATGGTGAAAAGATACGAAAATGTATGTTAAAAATACACTCTGAATTCCAGTTTCACACGAAAAGGTCATTTCATATTAAATCATACCAGTCGGTTGCAAAATTTATAAAAGACCCTGTAGGTATTTTATAAAACTAGTTTATTCAAATTATTTATTTTTAATTAGTTTATACGAGTATATAACCTCAATTCTGTTGTCCTATAAAAAGAAAGCAAGGGCAGTTTGTTATAGTATTTTTTCTTGTGAATTAATTTCTTATTGTCTTGTTAAATATGTAATTTTCATATATCTGATCTTTTTCTAGCAATATTTTTGGTCCTTTAATTAATTTGATGAGTACTTATACAAAAGTTAAAAGTTAGGTCACATATATGTAGATAAAGAAAATGAATTAACTGATATTTGTAAATAAATAATTAAATCGAGATACAATAAAATATAACGTTAACATAATTTTTTTCGTAGATATTCAAAATTTCTTAGGTTGATCAATACCGGATATACTTTTGTGTTACTATACAAAAGCAAATCTCCAGAATTCATTGAGCAATATTAATTTTGATTGTTATAAACATTCGTGTCAACACATCCGAATCTCACGTTTTAATGTCAGATTATAAATGAATTCCTCTATCTATCTATTTAACAATCTGTTCTCGTGTGTCATAATGTCTCGCAGGAAACAATACAGAGATGGGAATTCTCCAAATTTAATCATTGCTAATACGATTCAAGCATGTCTTTTGTTAGTCAGTTACATCAAGTGTAATATTTAGTTTGTTTGTGTATTACAGCATATTATATTTGAGTTATTTGTTTTTATTGTCTGTTATATAATCATCAATGTGCTTGATTGTGTTTTTTGCACATTATTTAATCAGGTTTAGCTCTCAAATATGTGTGTTATAATTTGCATTCTTTTTTTTAATAACAGTAATTAATTTCTTGGTAAAAATTGCGTCAAGTTTAAATAATTCTTAGGCTACTGCCATACAACGTAATATTAAAATTTATTGCAAGTTTAGAATTCAACCAATCAAATCAAATCTGTGTGGCGGGCTAGATTTAAATTAATTTGTTTATATTTTTAACTTAAGTAGTTAAAAAATTAAGGATAAATATTTTACAGGACACATTTCTTAAAATGCAGTTTCTCTTTTGCTTAGACAACAATTTACCATTAATTTACATTGCATTATATTGACTATTCATTTGTGATATTTTGTTTATTTAAATAATTAGAAAATATCTTTCGAATAGACAGACTGTGCATATATATTAAAAAAGAAATTCTATTGTAAATAGTATCAATGTAAAGTTCTGAAGCAGTATTTTTATTATAATATTAATTGCTTTTTCAGTTCAGTGAGTTTTCTTTCTATCTCAGATATATTATTAGTTTTTCAATAATATGCCTACAGTTATTTCAGATGCTTTTAAACTTTTCCTTTGAAAAAAAATCTCTTTAAGTAATATGCACGTTAAATTTATGAATAGATTTTGACTATTTGTAGAGAGTTGGACATAGATAATTAAATTAAAATTTATGCAAATGAATGGTCTTTCGATTTGATGAAATATTTTTTTCTTATTTTACGTATTTTATTGTTTCGTGAAAGTCTTCGATATTCTTTGCCACGACCTCATTGTCATTGACATTTTATAGTGGTGTTAAAATCTCAGTTTAAATTTGGCAACTCTTTAACCTACTTTTTTGATACAATTTTAGCATTAAATCGTGATCAATAAATTTATAAATCTTTTAAGTTAACTATACATTTCACTTTAAATAATATAAACAGGTTTTTATTTCGAAAAAGAGTAAATTCTATAGGTCATATTAACTAACATGAACTTTAAAAAGTTAATAATGATGAAACTTAAATTATATTATAAAAGTTTGAAATACGATTGTGAAATTTCGATTGTACCATATTTCATAAGTTATATATATATTTTTTAATTTTAGGGGGTTTCTCCATTATTTATGTTTTTTTCTTTAATTATTTAAGTTTAAGTAATCATAAAATTTGTTAAGGTTGGCAGAATTTGATTCTAAAAAGTAGCTCCTGTTACACTTAGCTGGTTATTTTACATGTTCATGTTAGAGAAGAAACTTCAAAAATATCCTCTAAAATTGTTTGATGTGATAACTTTGTATATAAATAGAGTCAGCTGGTTGCGAGTTTAACAATCAACTTTTTAGATTCTTTTGCTACATCTTAAAACAATATATCTTCAAAAGAATGGTTTCGGATCACACCCATAACACAAAGCAATATTGTCAAAGTAATTTTGAATACCTATGTATTATAATACATGTAGGTAGTTACATGTGTTCTTATGTAATCAAATTTAATAGAAACTATGTATTTTTATTAAGATAAGATCAAGACTGTAAATTTATTATTGCTTAATCGATTATTCTTTATATGCTTGAAGCGCATATTTGTATTACATAAGAAAATTATATGTGCGAATTCTATTTAATGGCAATGTTGTTTATAATTATTTTAATTGGTTTTTAAATATGATGTTTGTAATTTTTCAGTATTAGGAAATTGATTAACTAATAAATAATAATACTAGTATCGCATATGGTTGAAATTCGACCAATATTTTACATGATTTTGTGTGCACATCTATGGCACAATACCTTACTTAACCTGCTTTTACAACAAAAATTTACGAGTAAAAACACTGCAATTGAACGCGAATTGAAATATCTGTACACATTCTCTACGTTTGACAGAAACCCAAAACTATTTATTTTTGCCACTTGGTGGCGTTAAGAGTATTGCTATGCTGTTAAACGATGCGAAGGCAAATAAACAAACAGCGAGAGGGAAAATCATCGAATGATATAAGTTTCATTCACCTCCTTTTATAATAAATACTAAAAAAAGTACAATTTTCGATGTTCATGTATTAATATATAGATTGAGGAAAATTAAATTTTATTTTATATCATGCAAATATAGAGGGCGTTTTTTGTTTAGAGCTTGATTTTGGCTCTATAGAATGTCCCGTTTTAAATGATTTGACTTATTAAGCCTATACTGAACTTGTCAGTTTGTTCATCAATTTTATTTAAAATTGAAAATTGAAAATCGCATTTACACTTGTCAATTTAATTTCGATCTTAAGCTATATATAATTTGTTCTATTTTTCCGTCAAATTTTTGATAAATTTCAAGTGACTTTAACGATTGTCAACTGTGATTTTTACAGTACAAGTAATTGCTTTGCTAAATTGTACTGATTTATTAATTATTTTGTTCTTCATTAATTGAGGAAAGAGTTAATTTAAGGTTTTGTTATTGTATATAATTTCTCTTAGTCGGTATCGCTAATTAAAATTAAGTCAAAGAAATTGATTGGTGCAAAACCATTCAAGGTTATTAAGAAAATTGGCATGTGTAATACAGGCTTTATATGCATTATACACGCATATTCTTGATGTGGTAGTAGTCATAATGATGTTAGGTAGAACACTGTTGTTACTTATATATACCTACATATAAGTAATATGAAACCTTGTGTATGTGCTCTACAATCTACTTGCTTATTATATACTTCTTTCTATTTGATGTTGACGTGAGCTCATGATAATTATAGAGAATAGCGTTATCATATGTCTTACAAATTCTCATATTACAATCTCATTTGTGTTTTGTTCTCTCTGCAATTGTTATATGTTTAGTTTCTACAAATTGTTTTTGAATAATGTACCTGTTAATTAAGTCTTTAGAAAAATGCATTACACGGAAAATAGCATTTTTAAAGTTTATGATGTAATTTAATAACATAGCTTGATAGAGGATAATGGTTTGTTTACAGTTAGTGTAGTATTATTTTTTTAATGTGTATTTATATCAAAAACATACGGAAGTAAAATGTTTATATGTATAATTAAAAATTTAAATTATCTATAATCAAGAAGAAATTCTAGTAAATTATTAGACATTATTTACCAGTCGATTTCGTAATAATAAACAAATGTACATTTTGTTGATATAAATGTCCAAATTTTCTATTTATTGTATAGTTTTTAAGTAGCCTTTAGCTTACACATTTAAGGGAGCACCTAGTTAAAAAAGTGTGCCCAAAATCCTATACCTCAATTCCCATAATTGACAAAGTTATAGTTTTGAACGCGTTTTTCTCGAAATTTTATTTTTGAAAATGGCTATCATAATATCCTTAGATCTACTGAACCGATTGACTTCAAATTTGATTTATACCTTCAGTACATATGCCATTATCACCGGTAAAATTTTTTTTATATATCACGAAAAAAACAACGAAACACTTTTCAAAATGTCGCCATTTTTTTATTTTCTTTTTTTTTCTACCCGCTATAGCCACACACTTGTGTAGATAAAAAAATATGAAATCATGGTAGTCATTTGGAGATGTTTTTTTCACGTTGTTCCTAAGTGTAATTGTGTATTGTAATTTTTTAAATTGAGTAACATATATAAAAGTATAACTGTACAAAAAATCAGTACCTATCTATTAAAAAGTTTTTGTTTTTTTTGTAAAAAATCCTCAAAAAGGACTTAAAAGTTCACTCCTAGACTAGAATACCCCCTTAAATGGGACTAACTAACATAATACATGCCTTATTGAACTATAAGCAATGAAGAAATTAAACAATACCTACATACCAAGGAATATAAAAATGTTTTACGTTGTTCCTAAGTGGATTCCTTATAACAAGTGAATTATTATTGAAATTTTTTAAATTGTGTGACTTGCCTTAATTATAAATGCCCAAAAAACCAGTACCTATATATTAAAAAGTTTGTTTTTTCATAAAAAAATCTCCAAAAAGGACTCCTAGACTAGAATACCGTCTTAAATAGGACTAACTAAGGTAATTCATGTCTTATTAAACTATATCTAATTGTAAGCAATGAAGAAATTAAACAATACCTACATACCAAGGAATATAAAAATGTTTCACTTTGTTCCTAAGTGCATTCCTTATAACAAGTGAATTTTTATTGAAATTTTTTAAATTGTGTGACTTGCCTTATATATTCAAAAAGGACATAATAATAAAAATTCACTCCTAGACTAGAATACCTTCTTAAATAGGACTAACTAAGGTAATTCATGTCTTATTAAACTATATCTAACTGTAATGTAAGCAATGAAGAAATTAAACAATACCTACATACCAAGAAATATAAAAATGTTAGATAAAATAATCACAAATCACAGAAGACGTGTGAAGTCTTCTTCTCTATCACGAACAAAACAAATCACTTTAACAGCACGCACAAACACTGAGAATTAATTCGCGCGCGATTGTGATACGCTAATAACTCTTGGATCTATACGGTGAGAGATTTAGCCAGCGGTGTACACGGACCAACAGTAGAAAGCAGTTTACTTGGCGCTCAGGTCGACGGACATAATATTCCACAATAATGTCTTCAAGAGGTGGTGGTAGGAAGGAAAAATAAAAATACTATGTCCGATGATGGTTTTGGAACACGCGTGCTGTTACTGTTTTCTTGTTATACATATTGTATTTATTTATATTGTATTTATCTAATGCTGGTTGGCTTTCTTTGTCATTGGTACGATGTCAAGTGTAAGCTGGTACAAAGTGTGTATGTGTATGTACGTGGAAATGTTTATAGTAAAAGTTATTATATTATTTGTTCAAGCGTTCATATGTATATAGTTTGTAGAATTAGAAAGAGTATTTGATTTTTGGATCGATATACTTATTTAGACTTTAAATTTTATGTTGTACAAGAATAGAGAGTTGAAAGCTAGCTTAAGGAGGTTGGTTTCCGAAACCATTAAATCGATATATTTATCATAGCTTCGAACCGGAACTGTACCGAAAATCGGAAAAACCGTTATTTTTTGTCGGAACGAAAACCGAAACCGAACCGAAAAAAATGTCGTTTTACATGTTAAAATACGCGTGTTAACATGATCTTACTCCCCACTTCAATTGTCGTTGAGGTTATCATACCAGTACTATAAAATGTTCTAAATTACGGTAGAAAATAAATATTTAATACAAATAAATTTTTTTTTTAAAGTTGAACGAAAAACTGGGAAAAACCGAAACGAAAAAATAACGGTTTGAAGTTCAGTTATTTATACAGGATATTCACAATTCTAATTACATTGAATATTTTTAAAAATTATCCCTTGTTCCATTTTTACGTAATTAGAGATGAAAGTGGGATGTTTTTACCTTTATGAATTATCACGTAAAAAAATAAAATACCAAACCGTTAACACTGTTACGACATTTCAGTGCTAAATTTATGATGAAAAAAATAATCCTAATGGAAAAAATAAAATAAATATTTTTATACAAGTTTTAACTGGCCAATACTATTTTTCTCAATACAAAATTTGTTACTGAAAAGTTGATTATAATCAATAAATTGCATGCGTTAGTAATTATAACTCATTGATTACAGCTAAATTGAAATTAGTGCTCTATAAAAACTAAAAAAATCATGTTAAGTGATAATTTACCAGTCGATTGCTCGGTCACTGAGGGGTGGAGAAGCGTACAAAATAATGGCGCTAGGGGGATTCCCCTTACTTGATTTTATATTTCAATTGACATGAGAAAAAATCTCTTAAACTAGGTCATTTTATATTACCTAACGGAACTGAGCAATACTGCAGCTCATTTAGAATCTAGTTAATCTAGATTTTTTCTACAAGAAAAAATAAATAATTAATACAGTTATGTATACAACACAGAATCAATAGTTGTCGAGTATTTAGCGCAATGACCATTTTAAACAAACCAGTCGATCCTATTGCAGAAGTGCAACTTTTTCTTCTTTACCAAATTAAATTTATAAATGCATTTTTTTTTAAATACATACATAACAGTACGACATACAACCTATACAATCTTATATAAGAATGGAAGGTATAGATTATAGATATCACAAAAGAATTTCTTTTTAAATTGATGTTATGAGCATGGCACCTATGTAGGTAATAATGTCGTTTTTATTTTTTATGTGAGAAAATCTATATAGTTTACGGGCAGTCATCAAAGTTTATGGATTATTAATGATTAGCTGTATCTGTTTTGTGTATTCTAGAAGTATAATGCTGACAAATTTCTCTTCAATCTTTATTTCGTTGGTTGAATTTAAATAAATAGAAAGTAAATATATATATATTATATAATATCAATATATACAGGATGTCCCAAATCGACCGAATTAGCTTACCACCACGGGATACCTCATTTAATGAGTTTCAAAAAATGGTTCAGTTAACTTTTTTCGTAGGATTTGTACTTCACGAGATAATTGAAGCTTTAGGCGTCGGAAATGGGTCATCAAAATTTGTTCTCTCATCGAAACTATTATTTTGTCTTAATGGGAGATTTAAAAACCTCCATTATCTCGAAAAAAAGTTCACTGGATCTTTTTTTAATCCTGTGTTCATAAGCAAATCTGAGATAAGTTGTGTATACATATTACCATACATTTAGATCGTAAACAAATATGATAAATAAATTAAATTCCAAATCTCGTTATTTTATTAAATTATGCTGTTTTTCCTGACATAAAAATTTGTCTTATTTTAATCTTTATTAATGTTGTTGATGTAATTTATGTAAAATTTCTCTTAACACTGATACAAATTGAAAATATTTAATTAATAATACATCGTTAAAGTGCATGATTAAAAGGTGTATAATTATTGTAATAAATAAATCAATATAATGCAATATTGCTGTACACTTAATTGTGATTCTATATTAATTATTTCCTTTTTACGTAAGTACATCCGTAGCATTTTCATATCACCTATATATATCCAATGTTTACATTTACAGTCGATTTTAATTAGCAACAAATAGAGAGTGGAAGGTCAATTCTTGTAGTAATGAAAAGTTAATAAATAAATACTATTAACCTACTGATAAAATGTTACTTATTATTATATAACTTAATGCCTTACATTTCTCAATAAAAAATACACTCAACAAAAAAATTAAAAGAAGTGTTTCTTAAAATTTTATAACGATAGAAAAATAATCAAAAATTAAAGTTTTAAATCTACTTTTTTACAATTTGAAATTAATTTTCCACAGAGTTGAAGGGTTATAAAGTTTGTTTTTTGATCTTATTTTACATTATCGTGGATCATATCTAAAAAAGCATTTTAAAGCTAAAAGTCGATCCTTTTTAAATTTTACAATTAAAAAGTAAAAATTTGAATTTTTTATCTAAACGGTTTCGACCCTTTTAAGGTACTTCAGTTCAGTGCATAATACATGTATTTCGAATTAATGAAGAATTAAAGATTCATTTGCTTCATAATTCAGAGCGTATAAGTCTGAAAATACTTGACATTTTTTGTATCACAAAAAAGTCTCTTTTAAATTTAATTGTAAGAGTTTAGACTTAAATGTATTTCAATAGCAATGCTATCATCATCAGTATCATAAAGACACTCCATAAGTCACAAAAAGCGGTTGCATATTGATGTAATTTTTACAAATTATTTCATAATCAAAAGATGTATGTTTAAAATTTGGTAATAAGTAGATCGTTTGCACAAACCAATTTATCGGCTGTAAGGTATTATTCTGTACTTCAGAACCAGACGAACGTAAGTTACATCCATGCCAATTTTTCAGGAGAGCATTAAAACTGTCTGGCTCAAACATAGTTCAGGACTTAAGCTTGTAAAAATTATGAAAGGAGTAGTAAAAATATAACAGGAGAATTTCTAAAATCAAATTTTACATGCAAAATTTGTAATAACCTGAAAATCTTTATTTTTCGATTTATGTTCGTATGTACAGTTATAAGAGTATATATTTCGTTTGTTGCGAAATTTCCGGTATCTACACATACCCCGCTAAAAACAGGGCAAACATACATATTTTCTATATACAGTTACATAATACGACGATTAATATTTATATAATTTAAAAAATATTTCTTAATTTACACAAAGTTTAAGGTGTTAATTCAGGAAATGGCGATGGATGTTCGAGCGGACCGTGGTAAGTCATGTGTGATACTTTTACTTTCGGCTCAACGCCGCTTCACGGTCGGTGTCATCACATACAACTTCCGCAGGAAATTTCCGTATTGGGAGGGGTTTGTGTTGTTATTGATGTCGCTTATATCTGCCCTGATCAATAATGGGCGAATTAATTAGTTAATTGAATAATACAGTGTATATTATGTAATATAAAAATACCGCACAGAAAATTATTTTATAGTAATGTTTAGGGAATTATATATGTTTAAATATTTTCACGCGCGGTAGATAAAAATCGTAAGATGATGTGAAATTTATCAATAGATAAAAAAGATTAAAAACTACTTGACCGATTTTAACGAAACCTGTAACAAAGGGTTTCTTGAAAATTCAGACAAACTATAGGATATATGTAATAACACTATCACTCAAACTAACTGAGCAGTGAATAAATTAACTGGACAATTTAAAAAAAAAAGAGATCACGGGCCATTTAATCCATTTAATCAAAATTATGTATGGATGTTTTGTTGAATTAGTTCTACACTTTTTTATATAAAATACAGGCATACTCTATTTTTAACTTACATTATCTAATTGTAAGTAACGGCGTAAACTACATAAATAAATAAATGGTTTTCAGATTTAAATAGTACACTGATCAGAGCGACAATTTTTTACATTCTTATACCATGTATATGAAATATACAATAGTATGTTCGGATTTTGATGGAATTATCCATTTTAACCTTCCCTGAATCCATTCTGATTAGGTTAGGTCACCATGTGTCTGTCGGTTTTCGGTTATCATGTTCAAAAAACTTCATTTGATACATAATATAGAGAATAATATTATCTATAGTTTACGTCCCATTCATTTTATTCTATCTTTTATTAGTTTGTCAGAGATATGTTTTTATAAAATAAGAATCACGTATACTGTTCACTGTCAGGATTACGTATAAGAAAGTCCCGTGACTGCCATAGCAGATATTTTTAAAGATAATGTATGGACATTATTAGAAATGTAAATATTATTTCTTACTGTTAATACCCTTGTTTAAATGTTAATGTTTATGTTATAATTTTACTTCCATAAGCTATAAAGATATTAAAGTATTTTCTTTGTAAGAAAAGAAAAGCACTTTTGAACAATAGTTGTGACGAATATATAAAATATTCAAGCAATTTTCTTCACATTAATGTTTATTTTTATTACTATTTTATTTGCAGAATTTCTCCTGGTTTTGATGTAAATCTAAATTGCGAAGTTTTGTGTATAAATAATGACTTTACTAATTATAGCAATCTGACTGTATAATTCTTATTTCACATTATAAAAGCATTTTAAAATAAATTTGTCGCATTATAATTTGGTTTGACTTCCCTTTCTTATTTCTGGAATTAGCGAGATAATGTGACATTTTATTGTTTTAACTTACATTTCATTTTGTCTTCTTTGCAAATTGAATTTAAGGTGTAGCGAATAATTTTTAATATTACTTTTTAATGGTTTTATGCGATTTTCTCTGAAACAAATTTTTACCCCCATTAGGTTTTTATTGTAATTCTCTCCGTTAGGGGTTGAATATAAAAAAAATCCTTCTATTTGGGGGCTTATGTCAAAAGGAATAAATTTTATGTAGTTATATCTAGTAGTTTAAGCTGGGCGTTGATGAGTCAGTCACTCAGGACATCTTTCTTTATATAAAGCAATAACCATACATTTTATAATGGTTTTTAATTATTGTTAATTTCAAGGATGTAAACAAATATATATATTTTTGTGTTTGTGGCCTTAATTTTCTTAATATACAGCCAAAGATGTAAATATCATTTCTTTATTTATATATCTAATAAATAAAAATTAATGTTCGTTTTTATGAGGCTTATAGATTCAGGAATTACGTAACCGATTCCAATGCGGTTTTCACTAATTGTTAGATAATTTTTCTGAGCATTATCATGGCTATTCATATTTTATGAAAACCTAAGATTTAACATCAGATGACTAAAAAAATCTTTATCAAGTAGTGTTTTGTTTCCATAATGTCATTTATATAAAAACATAGTAGCCATGGAATAAATAATTCTATAATTTACAAGAATTTACGCTTTCAATATTTTATTTTATTTAAGTTATTAAATATTTTGTCGAACAGTTTTTGAAACATTTTAACTATTAAATATTTTTAAATATATTGGTTAGAAATTAAAATATGAAGAAACATTTCATTTCCATGAAAGGTAAAATATCGAAATTGATTATGATTGTTGCTAACCTATTTATTTATTATTATTTTTTACTGTCCCCTGAAAAATTATAGATTTGTGACAGCAGACTTTGCACGCGTTATGCCGATATATAAATTAATATTTGATTTTCTTATTACGGATCTATACGATACATTTACTTCTAACTAAAAGAACGAGTAGATCTATATACATATATAAATAAAATATTAACCAGTTAAATAAATAAAAAATAAACAACAACAAAGAATGTACAAGAGATAACCACTGGCTGCGAGTAACAGCCACTATTCACTTTCACTCGAATGTACCATTCGTACCTCCTTGAACCCCTCCCCCCAGTGTGTTAAGTTTTACTTTTACTCATGTGCATATAGATACTGCGTTGGTACGTGGAAGTAACGTTATAATTATTATTTTTGTATAAAGACCGATGATTTGTTTGGAAAGTTTGTTTTTTACGTGTCATCTGATTTTGGATGATGATGGAATAGTTCGCTCGGTTTTGAAATGGAAGCTGTTTTGGATTGTGTTACGAAGTCGCCTGAGGTTGTTGAAGTCATAGATATTTTATGGGTTGCTTATTAGATATAATAAATCTTGTTGAATCTTTATTTTTGATTTTTTGGATATAATATTGAAAAATTGGAACTTTTACTTGACATTTGAATGAATAACCGTAATTTTATCTTGTATCTTTCGTAAGATTAGTCAATCTGAAAATACCACATATATTTTTTTAGTCGGATTTACTTGAAACAGATACTCTAAAATACAAATAATGAAACATGTATTTCAGCATTTCTCAAAAAACAACCCCTTAGAGGTTTCAAGAGAGTGGAAACGTTTTTAATGGAATTTTTTTTTTTAATTGTTCACTCGAATGAAACTTAAAAATACTCTACAAGATAAGAAAAAAAGTAGAGATCACTTCCGTTAAAATGGCAGGTCGACTAACTAAAAATATTTTTTCCCATAAAAACTTGTCTACTCTCTTGCAACCTTTTAGGGATTGATTTTTGGGAAATTCTGAATTACATGTTTCATTTTTTGTATTTTAGAGTATAAAATAGTTGAAATAGTTTTAAAAATACATAAATTACTATTAACATTAAAAATATGTAATATAAACAAAAAAAAATGTATGACTGCTCCATTTCATAGGGTAGGTAGCAAAATAGTCACTTTGGGGATTAATTTAGATACATTTATAACTGGAAAACTCTAAAACCCTGGTCCAAACTTTGTGAGGTGAATTTGTAAGTAACGTTATGATACACAAAAATAATAATAAAAAATACCACACATTAGAGGTACACTTTTAAAGAAAATTATAATTTTCATAAAAAAAAAATATATTATTATTTTTTTTACTTTAATGGGCAATTATTTTGAACTGAAAACACGGACAGTAATAACGTTAATACTGAAAAATACGTTAGTTAATTACCTATGAAACGAACTCATTATGGTTGCTCTAGTTACGTTACTTTGGAAGTTATGAGATAATTTTTGTTTGTAAATACTACTCTGAAGGAATTTTTTCAACACTCTGTAACTCAAAGATAGACCCCCCTTGTCACAACAATTTTTTACTCACAATGACCCAGGGAATCAGCTCCTAAAATATCTGTATCCCAAACCGGACCACCCTGTATATATTTTTTTCATATCATGTGTGTGTTGTATTATAATTTGTACAATTTTATACTACATGCAACAATTAATTAACACCGCAGATAATGTATGAATCGTGAATTCGAAAAACGCAAGGAAATGATATTTTACACTGTGTTAATTATTTATTAATTAAAATACCATTTACGTGCGATTTCATGCGTGTAAACTATTGTTTATAAATTTTTACATTATGTAATAATACAAAATCTCAATTGTGTTTACCTAATAAAAATTTCACATCGTTGAATATTTTTGTGTTGCTATTTTACTTTCTTTTTTCTTGAATATCAGCAAGAATACTTATGTAACACACAAACTGTATATGGAGACGGTTCAAATTCTTGCATACTTAATTTTGTAATTAATTTTATGACTTTTTTTTGTTTTATTTTTTGATTATTATGTTGTAACAAAAATTTAATTAAAATATTATTTGATTTCATGTGATTTAATAAACTATTGTTTTGCATATACTACAATGTATAGATAGTAAAAACATCTATCTAATATTGAACTAACCAAATATTGCAGGTATTGTAAATTATATATGTATCTTCATTGATTTCCAACCCAATTTAAAATAACTATTTTACCCTTCAACAACTGATAATGTTCAGTTTCAGTAAACTACTATATAGTTAATTGTTAATCCTGCCGACATTCTAAGTTTATTTTATACTTAAGTGGCATCCAAATAGTCCAAGGTATATAAAGACAAGGTAGTCTCAATAACTCCTTGACCAATCAGCGTTTGCGCGGGAATATCGTCACCACGGGGATATTTACAAATGTTATAAATGTATAATTAGTATATATGTTACAGTAAAAATAATCTTTTCGAATACAATAATTCCTTTATCAACGAAAATTGGTACAGAAATACACTTTAAGAAACCGATGAGTGCAGTTGCCATTTTGAAGTTATTCGCATAAAAACAGTGTTTCGCCCCTTTGACTCCTTGCAAAACTACCTTTGCACCTCATGGTCGACTACAATCATCAGTTTCTTAAAGTGTAGGCACTAAACTATCTCTATACCAATTTTTGTTGATATAGGAATTATTGTGTTCGAAAAATCTATTTTTACTGTACTAATTATACATTTATAACATTTGAATATATCCCCTCGATGACGTAATTCTCACGCAAACGCTGATTGGTCAAGGAGTTATTGAGATTACCTTGTCTTTATATACTTTGCAAATAGTCAAATTTTATAAAATTCATATGAATCATGCATTCATTAGAAAAGGACCAAAAGAAATTCGGTATATTGCTGTCTAAAATTTTCATATTTATTACGAGTAGTTTATAGAATAGAAAGCACTATAATATTAATACAGTTGCTATTTTTTTTTAGTTAATCGATCGAATAAAATTATATCAATGTATCAAATTAATATAATTTCCTTGCGAAAAATTTCTAAAAAATAAGTTTAAATTTCGTAACTATATCACGTTTATTGCATATATATTTATTTGTAGTGAAACTCAAGCAAAATAAGTGCATCGTAAACCGTCATGCATTTATAAAATATAGCAACAATATCAAAACGTTTTAAATAATCTCGCAGACACTTGTTGCATTATAAACAATAAGGTTTTGTTTTGACTTTCTATTGTTTTCATAAACGCATGATATACGTGTTGTGCTGCACGTTGCAGATTTGATTTGGAGAAAAGTATTGCATATAACTGATTGACAGTGCTGGCCTTAGGAGATTCAATTCATTTAATAAAAAATGTAAATATATATTAAGTACAAATAAAATTAATCTACAAAAAATACACAAGTATTTGTTTAGTATTCTGAATCGAAAACGGAAAAATGAACACTTTCTGCCACAACTTTCTAGATATTGTACCGTTTGGCATAATTATAACAAAAAGTTTTTTGATTTTATTGAAAGGAGCAATTGGGTTACGTAAGAAAAAGAAAAAAAGTAGTCAGGTGTTTTATTTAAACACTAAAATAATTTTCAAAATAGCTCGCGAAATAATGAATTCAGAATGAAATATTGACGTCTAAAATTTTAGTATCTTATTTATGGATAGCTCATATATTTTATTAATGTCTTAAAATAATATTGGACGTATGGTTTTTAATCTAATTGAATATTAAAAATAGAGTTTTTAATACACGGTATATGAGATAACTTGCCGGAAGTGCTCTATTTATTGAAATTCTATACAGAGACATTTTAAACACTGTTTATTCGTAATTTAAATACTATAAAAATGATAAAACACATACATTCACGCGTAGTTTCAGAACTATGTAGGTTTGTTCAAAATAATGAAAAACTAGAAATACATGACAACCATGACAGCATGTTTGTAAAGACGCGTGAAAAATATCATCCGTAATAATAATAAAGTGCCACTTACAAGCAAACAACGTGTGCGTATGTAACAAGTAGAGTCGGCGAGGCCATAGTATATATTAAAGATAGTCTATATACTGCGATCGCCAAATTATATCTAATTTTTTACTTTTAATTATTAACAAAGTAAAAAAATCATATTAATGTTCCTACATGTGTTCTACATATAATTAAAAACAAAATTTTTCGAGATCAATTATTTTTTTATTGAAAAAAAAACAAAACAAACAGATAGTTCACAATTAAAGGAGTGCTAGGGCAATAACCTTAAATAATTTATATTAAAAAATGTGGGCAAATCTTTTATTATCAGGCCCTGTGCTTACACTTGCCCTCTACGCTACAAAGGCTACACATTTGCCGGTCTCCATTCGTGAAGGCCGTTCACGAAGAAAGTACTTGTTACGTAAACACACTTGCCCACTCGTCAAACAGATGACGCCACTTTGGCCATGGGAGAAAGTAACAACACCTAGCCACAGCACACTAACCGCATGTTGTCTAATATTAGTGTCGTAAATTACCTATGATCTCGTAATATTTGATTAGGAAGTTGTTTGCGAATTTCTTAAATTAGTAATCGATTATTGATTAGATGTATTGTTGATAGCTTCTGGGCTTACTTTGTGCTGATTGCTTTAGTTTTCGTGTAGATACTTTAACAGTTTTTTAAAGAAATACGTTTTGTAACTACATATATTATTAAATGTTTCTTTTACCTTAATTATTTATTTATCTACGTGTATTTGAAAAAAACATTTGTTACTGTCAATATAATTCAATTATTATTATTTTGGAATTTAGAACAGTGGTACTTCAATTGACTCTTACCGTATAATATATGAGGAAGTAAGTTCCTAAACTCGTTCTGTGGATTTTGAAAAAATGCCAAAAATTCTTTCAAAATTCACTGCATCTCGATTATTTTTAAAAATGGAACGAACGAGTTTTGGAACTAACCTCCTCATATGTTTCATTATCTCACCACTGATTTAATACCTCAATTTTCTACTAAAGTGTTTGTTAGATAGCGAATTTTATTCAATTTATCATAATACCGGAATTGAATTATAAAATTTATAAATACTTTATTTATACCAAAGGATCCTTTTGTATGGTGGTAAAACTACATTAAATTAAAATTACCATAACAAGGGAGAGAGAGAACAGGAGGACTTCATTATCACCTGAAACATTTAATATATTAATGTATTCTTTAATGTTTAAAAGTTGTTATCGAACTATTTGAACTATATGAACTTTTTTAAATTTACATATGTACATGTGCCTTGCAATCCCCAGATAAAAAGTTATTTTTCGAATAAGATAAAAGAGGCCAGTGTATGTTTTGGAGGTCGATGTTAACAATATTTAAGCTTTGAGTATACGCAGATTATTATTTATTTTTAGCTATACACTGAATCTGTTTACAATCTCTTGCATATCACATTGCCTATATACTTGTATATTGTATACAGTATAAAGGTACTTTCGAAAATTGTTTACTACTTGTATTCAAAATTTTCAATAACCAATTGTTTATAATTTAATTGATTCTCCTTATACTTGGATGTTTGGAAGACATTGACATAATTTTGTATTGTTTAAATAATATGGCCTATATAATAAAAATTTATTTCGTATTATGTCTATAATTTAACTGCAATTACATTAATTTAATATTTTGGTTAATACAAAAAAATAATTCTATATATTTCTTTTTCAGGTAAACACCAGTGTTCAACTATATATTCAAACGCAACCAATAGTTTTCATGTTTTTACGATATCTGCAACTACAATAACAGTGAGGTATTTTTATAGCTTAAATTTATAAAGTTAATATAATAAACTTAAATCTGAATACACAATAATGTCTACGAAATATCTAATACATGAAAGTAAAGTATTTTAGATAATAATAAAGTAGATTTAGGGTCGATCCAGACTATCGTGCCGAACCCAATCCGGTCTCGCTCCAATCAAAATATAAATAAACAATAAACAATGAAATCATTCACACTACAGACTATAGGTATCGCTCAGGTCTCGGTCCAGTCACGCACCGATAGTCTGAATCGACCCTTAATATTTATATACATACCTATCTATACAAATATATTTAGATGCAGTATTCAAGCAGAAATTCATATAAATATGAATTATTCCCTGTATAGGGCAGAGTTATTATAGATCATTAATACTTAATTATAAGATTTTATTGCTGTAGAATTGTAGGAGCCGACGACACGCTATTTTGTTATTTTCGACCTACTCTACCCTCATAATAATCTACCTCCCTTAAATTTACTAGAGTAAAACAACAGTAGCGGGTTAAATATATGCAAAAAATAAATGACGAAAAATATTAATTGAACCGTTTAATTGTAATTTTATACTTATTTATGTTCGTGATTATTGGAATCGGTCATTTTGAAAAGGGATTATCTCCATTTTTTTTTATAATTAATTGTTTGCTATTTTATAATGTTATGGGTATAAATGCGCATGATTCTAGTTGAAATTGAAATAGGTATGTCCCATTTCTTTAAGTAGTCATAGAAAATGAAAATTATTTCTTAAAAAAACACAGCTGTTAAGATGTTTTTTGCTTCTCTTGTAAAATTTAGAAAACTTGTGTTGGCTCCTTTTTTTATTGTTGAAACACCTTTTTTAATATTGACGATTGAAAGTTATATTTACGCTTGTCAATTTACGTTAAATTTATTGGTGCAAAAAAATTCGTTTTCTGTCAATTTTTTGGTCATTTTCAGTGACTTTAACAGTTATTTTGTTAGCTTATACTGATTTGAATGATTTTGTGTTAATTATGAAAAAGGAAATAATAATAAATAAATAATTTAAAATATTTTGTTACCGTATAATTTCTTTAAATTGGTATGGTTTTGTTAATTAAGAATATACAAGTACATTTTAAAAACATGAAGTAAAGTTGTTCAAAAATGTATTTGAAATTTATTTAAAAAAATAACAAGAAACGTTTAATGAATTCTTACTGTATTAAGAATATTCTTTAAATTATAATTTATTATTATATTATCAGCATCAAAAATTTAACATTACTGTTAAATTATTTCAATTTAAAGTGTTCATAAACATGCTTAATTCGTAGAATTACCATGAAATCCATAACTAATGGGTATTTTACGCATTGAGTATAGAAAAGCAACCACAAATAAAGAAGAATTGAAACACACCTACAGACAAATATGTAATTTATCAACCGATTCATTTGTAAATAAAAACATTTTTTCGTTTTGCTTTCTCTTTACCAAACGGGTATGAGTTTCATCACATTTAATATGCGTAATTTAGTTTTTTATATAATAATTATTTGTAGGTCTCATCAATTTTTGTCATTAAATTATTTAGAGCGGGGATAAAAATAGAAATTATATGATTTAATATTAGATTAAATGGGCGTGTCTGATATAAGCCGGAATAGGAAGTGTTATATAAGTTTTTTGTTAGATTTAAAATAAAAATAACCGGATTTTTACTCTTCCCAATTTTCGAACTATTTTTTGAAAACATTTTTTAAGGCAATGACAGCTTTGTGGGGTTAACATTTATAAGACAGTATTAAAATGCCATTAAATCATTTCAGTCTTTATTTTCATGTATACAAAAATATTATAAAATTAATCTATATCGTCATATTAAAATTACCTAAAATCATGTACATAATTCAATTAAACTACTCCATTGTATTGTTTTAATGAAAATGATAAAATATTTGATACTGTACAAATAACATAGAGGTTTATCATAAAGTTTGAAATCAACGTTAATTGTTATAAATAAAAACAAATCATTATAAATGAGTGAATTAAACTATACATTACAGCGTACAGGTATATTAATTGTTTAATATATGATTATACACTGTTCAACTTAATTAAGGGATCAAATATCGAAATTTAGTGATTTTCAAATATAAACTTTTTTTTGAAGCTTGTACTTTGTAGTTTTTGGATGAAAAAAGATCTTCAACATTTTTTATCTGATCGCTTAATTAAGTTGACTAGTGTAGAATCACCTTAAGTCATTAAAACATACATTTCTCATATCTCCTATCTATGTAAACAATTGTAGTCAATAAATATCTGTTATTTTAATTATAAATAAAGTCAGTAGCGTACCGAGAGGGGTGGGGCAAAAGAGGTCTTCAATTTTCATTATTAGCATATAGTGTAGAAAGGTAGGGGCGGCAAATTTGCCACCTGCCCTGGGCGGTAGAAATCCACGATACTATAGTATTAAATTTCGTTAAGGAAAATAAGACTTTTTTTAGTAATAAAGATATAAAAAAGAAGTGTTTAATATTAACATTTGACAAACAAGGTTTGATTTCAAACATTATGCATTAATTTTTCTATACAGCTGTACAAAAATAAAATGCGTTCAATAAATAAGTTCATTTATACACAATTAACTAATATTTGTTTAATCCTAAATTCCACAAATACTAGCAATCGACGACATACACTGTATTGTTCCTAATAGCATTGCACTGTTTCTTGATTCGTGGCCCAGAGAGCCAATCTTCTTTGATCATATCAGATCCCTTCTCGGCGATCATTACAACTGCGGCATTAATGTTACCGCTTGTTATTTGAGGCATTACACCTGCAATGAAAATTTAAAAAATGTATTGGTGAATATGTCGCTCATTTGCTACAACAACGTCATAACTCAAAAATTGTGATTTTTCAGGAGACAAGTTTAAAGTTTTTAATTGATATAACTTTATATAATAATTTACAAACAATTTATGCTCTATTGTAGTTATAGTTAAAGAAGCTCAGATATGTCATTCTTGCTGTATAAAGTATACATATGTACGAACGGTTTTTCTTGTATAAACAACTCAAAAATTGCTATTTTTGAGTTATGACGATGTTGCAGCAAATGAATTTGAAATTTCATTTCGTATCTAAGATATTCTATAAAAAATGTTCATTTTAAAGGGGAAATATGGTACTGAACGAAAATTGCCTGCTTGGTAGTATATTTAGAAATATATTAAAAATTATAATTTTTAGTACTTTTAGGTTGAGCTATTCGGGGAACCGTATCGGTTTCAGCACGTCATGAACTTTCGGAATCGTCTATTCAGATCTCGGCAAAAAAACACAATTATTTTTTGTTGTCTAGTGTTACTTATTACAATTTTAACAGTTGGTTTCTACTTTATTTTATTACAGAATTTTTACAACTCTAACTTCGTCGTCTTGATAAAAAAATCATTTTTGGTACATGGACATTCTAAATTTATTTCAAATCATTAAATTACTTTACTCGTACCTGCATCAATTACTCTTAACCCTGTAATTCCTCTGACTTTTAATCTATGATCGACAACAGCCATGGGGTCGGTAATGGGACCCATCTTAGTCGTACAGGACATGTGATATATCGTCATGGTGTATTGCCGTGCCACACACTCCCAATATTCATCGGTGAATTGTGGGATGTGCTTGCAGTTTGGTATTGGTTTTGCGTACAGTTTAGCTCCGAAACGTCGCAGTGCTTTCGTTTTTCCAAGTGCTATTCCGGTTTTGATGCCTTCTCGCATAACCTTGATATCATCAGGATGTGTTAAATAGTTATGGTACAATAATGGATATCTAAAACATGAAATAGTTGTTATTAGAACTATTATGTTAAAAGAAATACTTTAATTGAAATTAAAGTTGAGCGCGTGAGTGATTTCGGATCACATTTTTTTTACTCATGCACAGCGGGTCACGCCCGCTTCAATTTATTAATATTAGAATAAATATGACAAATTGTAATTATATTTTCACGTTATGATCTAATTGAAAAAAATATATATAGATACTATTACAGAAAAAAAACCAGGACTTTGTCCGTGAATAGAAAATTACAATTAAATTTGGTCTGTAAGATAGATGACATTTCAAAATAGACATTTCTCTGATAATTAATTATCACTGAAACACTTTTATGGGCGATATAAAATATATTATTATTAATTATTTTTATAATTCAAAACGATATCGAATGATACGCCACTGACTTTACGGAGCACAATTTTGCGGAGCACACTGGTTTCAGTGTTAGGTAGCATGTTATCAGACATATATTTGTTTCCTTGTCTTCCTTTATTTTTTATTTAATTTAACTTGTATAGTTTCAAAATAAATAATTGTTATGGGAATTTATTTTTACACACTTCATTAATATCAAAAATTTTGATATCATTTAAGTATTTATTTATTTATATACCTATGAAAAATATTTTCTTTATTTGTTATCTGTCTGTCACTCTTAATAATCAAAAACAATCAACTCAAGTATAATATCAAATCTGTTATTTTGACATATATATTAAGTTATTTTTCTTCCTTTTGTTGATATTAGAATTCTGTTCACGCTCAACAAATGGATTTTTGTATCATTTTTATAAAGACTTGACGTGGCTCGCATCAAAATGGAACATGTTTGATAACATTAATGTTATATTTAATCTAACTCATTTTTAATAACTGTGTTTTTTGAAATCTATACGATATAAAACAATGTTTTATTTATTTAACAGATGCATTACCTATACCATTTATTATATATTTTTTAGTTAAAATAATATTAACGAAAATACATATACGTTTATTATAAATTATGTAAGAACGGCATCTATACGTTGTTGGTTGCTCTAAATTTAATAAAATTGCGTATTTGATTTAATATTGTATAAAAACAAGTATTTTAGTGATACCTTTACATTCGTAATTTACATAAATTGATATATTGTTACGCATAATTCATAATTTAAAAAAATATAATTTTCACTTACATAAGTACATATTTAAAATTGTTTTCGGAAGTAAATAATTTGCTACCACTTATCAAATAATCATTTTATAATTGAATTGTGGAATATTGCCAAGAGCAAATTTCTATCACTCAATCTTAGATTGGCTGATAAATATATATATTTTAAAATAATTATCCCAATATTTGGTAAATATAGTAAAAGCGTATGTTGTAATTTATTATATAAATTCAAAATTACATTACCAATAAAGGTATTTTTTGAATAATTGGTGTATTTTACGATTCATAATTTATATTATTTTATTATGATTAGATATGTTGTAGGCAACTACTTTATATTGTTTCAAATTTGACGATTCTTTCTTTTATATCTTTTGTGTCGTAGTACTTATCATTTTGTAATCATTAATATGTGTCCATCACTGCGTGCTCATTACTGGTTTTACGTTTGCCATTACTGGAGAAAAAACATAAACAAAATAAAAGGCTGTAATTTAAAAAACAAACTATATTTGCGGACTTTGGTGATTAAATTGATTAAATAAAGTTACTTGTTTTATTAGTACCTAACATGAGTTCATGAGAATTACAAAAAAACAAGCCCATTCATCCAAAAAAATCGAAAGCTTGCTCTCATAGCGGCCATAACTGGTACCTTATATCTTTAATTTTAGTTTAAATAAACAACCTGTATAAATAAAAATTTATAAAAATTATTCCTAAAAAAGTTTCTTAGAATTAATCGTAGAATTCATAAATGTGTTTCCAAAAATCAAAGAATTTTTTATTTAAAATTTTTGCTCCGGTAATTTTGAATAACCCTCGATATTTTTCAAGAAATCAATCTTTACGATCTCTAGACAATTCGTAAGCAAGTCAATGCTCAAACCTGAAATACAATTCCTGAATTGATTGAAATGAATATTTGAACAGTTTTATTTACCTAAGTGGATTCTTTGATGCGAGTTTTATATAACCAGTACTTTTCGGTCTGAGGATCATAGGGAAAACTCCTATAACATCTCGGTTATCGATTTCCCTGAAGACTTCATCATAGAATTCGTCTTTAAGCCCGTGAGCTTTTTTTACAGTCGTCCCTCCATCCGAACTAGTGGAACTGCTTGTCAACATAAGCTCCATGTCCGGCCAATCGTCTGATTGGTTCGTGTATTTGGTTTTTATGAAAGCGACAGTTTCTATACCGATACTTGACGTGAGAGGACCGTCTTCTAAGATGGCGTATCGTAGAGCTGATGGGACGTTGACAAAACGACGCTGAACCATAGTTAATGGGTAGTCGACTATAAATGCTATACCTCCGACGGCTATATGATCTTGCAGGTTTTGTCCTACGCCTGGAAGATCCTGAAAAATAGATTTTAATAAAATTAATTTTTTTTGAAAGATAAATCAAAAAAGATACGACTTATTTACTTTACAAGCTACAAAAAAATTGGCAAGTACGCGTCAAACCTCGAGTACTAGTGTATAGTTTTTAATTTTTAATTTAATTTTAACAAAGTTAAGAACCACAAGCACTTTCAAATGGGGTATTAATTCTGTGATAATATCTATGAAATTTAGAGCAGTAATTCTTCAACTTATTGCAACACAGTTGGCGACTCTGACCGTACAAAATAATTTTCATAATATCGCCACTGTTTTAATACCGTTGGTGTTTACATACCACGCGTGCGTGAAAATTGTCAAACACTTCATGAAACTAAAGGAGAACTGTCAGATAGGTTAGAAACCTCATTTGAAAGTGCTTGCCAGTTAGCAAGTTTTGCTAGCTCGATTATAATACAGGACATTATATTGAATAATTCGTCTATTACAAAACAGATGGTATTAAATGTTTGTCAACAATTGAAAAAAAAAAAACGTAAGTGCGGCGTGTGCTGATAATTTTCATGTGACTTTGGCATCATTATAAAGTCCCATTTTTTCAGTTTTTTCTTACTATTACTTTCGGAGATATAGGTATAAAATATTTTTACGATTCTTATGAATATTTGTTAAACGAAGATAATAAAAATATCATAACGTTTACATATTCAGATTCTTGATTTGCCAGCTTTTATTTGATACCCCACTCGCCGTAATTGAATCTACCCCCTTCAAAAAGCACCAAAAAAAATATTTTGTTTTTATAATTTAAGTCTGCTATTGGTCCAAAAAAATAAATAGATTCTATATTAATCCGATGTCGGTATGGAACATTAAACTACAGGATGTAAATTCGTGATAAATTTATAATAAATTATAAACTTTCAAAATATTATGATACGGTAGTAAAAATTACATATTATTAGTACAGTCTGTTTTGATTAATATGTGAAATTTACGCTTTATAATTTTACTAAATGATTAAACTCAAGTTCAATACATTCAAAATCAAAAAAAAGATATATTTTTTGTATTGAAGTACGTTAGTAATTTTCAGCACTGTACTGTAATATTGCAGAGAGAAAAAACATTGATTTTACTGTATGTAGGCGTCAACGAAAAAAAAAACAAAATAACGTATAAAGTTAACAAAACAACTTCGTATTATATAACATAAAATGAAGCAATCTATGAGCTTTAGTTATTACACGGGCGTAGTAACAATATACAATATTTCATGAAGCTTGAGGGAGTTTTTTTTCCTATAGTAAAAAAGGAAAAAAATTACCATTTTTGTTAAAAATGATCGCAGAAAAGGCGTTTTTAAAACCGACTTTTCAAAAAGCTAGTTAACAATGAACCGAAGCGTAGCGCCGAAAATAGATTTATTTTAAGCGTGTTAAACTATCACTGAATAAAATAAAGGATCCGCTTGGTTAAATTTTAAAACTTTTCAATTTGAAAAAAGCAAATTCTTTTTGATTTACTTTTCAACAATTTATTAAAGTTTGAAGCGAAGTAAGTATACTGTGAAATAAAAACAAATACAAGTTATACATCTATTTTTAACGAAGATTTAAATTTTGCCATTTTGCTTCCTCGCCATATCGAAGATACCAGAAGCTTTGTGATCGTTTTAGAATGAGACAAAAAAAAATTGTTCTCCGATTTCAGAATTTTAAATTGATATTTTCGTTTTAGGTTAAGACAAACACTTTTCGTCCTGTGTCTGCCTGTCCGTATGTCTGTCTGTGTGTGTGTGTATCTGTTCCATGAATCCTTGTCACACGCATAACTCATGAACCACTGAACCGATATTAATGAAACTTAAGTGGATGGTTGTGTCTGGCTTGTGGACAGTCCCATTTCAAAATCTTGTGTAAGGGGGAGGGGTGACATCCCAAAATATTAATTTTTTCAAGATATCACAAGAACGACACATGTTACGTGAAAATTTTATAGAATATTTTTTGTAGAGCATTAAATTTCCTATAATATATGTCTACAACGTTTATTGTAAAATATTCCCTTATAAAGATTTATCTCTATTTTGGAAATTGAAATTGTCAAAAAATTAAAAAAATACGAAACAAATAATCAGGTGCGTCTTAAGGAAAATTTCGAACTAATATTTTTTAGTAAAATTGTATAAAAATTAAATGGTTAATCAATTCCAGGCAATTTATCTGAACACTATCGGTTTTTATTTAAATTGTTCAATAATTAACTACCTTTGGTGAATTTAGTACGAGCAAGCACTGTGCATTTACTTGGCAGATGTTTTTTTAAATCACTTTAATTTTTTTAACCACTTTAATTAATAAACTAAGAAAGATATTATATAGCTAACTCATATTGATTTATTAACCAAAATACTTACTTGTATGGGGTTAATTCCAACTTCCCGCAAATGTTGTTCCGGTCCAATGCCACTCAACATGAGTAGATGGGGTGAGTTTATTGCCCCCGCAGACAGAATCACTTCCCGTTTCGCGTAAACAGTCCGTATCGTCCCGTCTCGAATGTATTTGATCCCGTAGGCTCTCCGCGTGCCAGGGTCTATCAGTACCTGTAAAATTTAATTGTTATGAGTTTGCTTAATTGATCGTAAACTCGAGTGCTTTTTATTTCTACGGAGTTAAATAGAGCAATTATATTATGTATGTATGTAACATCGTCGTTGTGCTTGAAAAATTTTCTGTCTTAGACGTATAATTTTTTAGGAAACAATAAATAATTAATAATATTACTTACAACTAGCAGATTTTGCAAATATGCTTCAGTAGTCTTCGGGAAACATTAGCAAATATCTGTTGCAAAGCAGTTTTTTAACGTTTAACTTCATAAAGATATTCCATTGATAAATATTACATAACATAGCAGGTTTTACACTCATAAAAAACGATATGTTGGTTTATCGATTCTACGAATGTATTCGTACGTATATATTAATAAGACTAGTTTTGCGATTTTATATGCCAGTAGAAAATTTCAATTTTTTTTAGATATATTAAAATATTTTCTCTCTGAAAGTATTTGCATGTATTTGAAATAACATTGAAATCTCTATGTACCATAATGAACTTCTAAACCCATTATATGAACACTGTTATGCAATTATGTATCAATCCACACAAAGCTCATTTTAAGATATCAACGTTTTTGCTACAGAAAAAGAAAAATACATTTGTGATTTTGTTACATTTCTTTTTATTTAAAAAAATTAATTTAACGTTCGATTACTTAATTAGATTCATCTTTCAATAAAATTTTAAAAACATTGTTTTTTTTTTGTAATCATTCTCTCGCAGAAAGTGTTTTTTGGTAAATTATAATTTAAATAAAAAATTTCTAGATATGAGCCATTTTTCTATAATGTTGTATATAGCATTTATAAAAGTACAAATCACACTTGCAATGAAAATACCTGTATAACGTGCGACCAAAGCGATACGTGCAGGTTCGGCCTTTGTCTTATGGGTCGTAAGAACGCTTTAGCAAGGCTAACGCGAGATCCACGTCTCATATTGTACTGAAATAGCCCAAATCCGGTCTGCTGGGCACCGTTTACGTCGATGTGGTCGTACCCCAGCTCTTGCCCAGCCTGTATGAACGCTGGACCTATTGGTGTGTTGTACGGCGAATCTTGCACAGTCCAAAGACCACCTGGAATTTATTAATTGTCATATTTTGGAACAAATCTTTTTAAATTGAAAATGTGAATTAATTTAATCGGACAAAACATTTTATATGAATGTGTGAAACGCTCATATAAAATACATCGCCAGTGCTTAGAACACGCCAAATAATAGGTCGTGTGATCTTATCGTTAGACTCAATATTCGTTTTTATCAATTCGTTTTTTTTAAACATTCAGTAAATTCCATCTTAATGATTCAAAAAATAATAATACTATGTAATTATACAGATAGTCTACTTCTATTGATTAGGTTGAATTGATATAATTCTATAAAAACATAAGTTCACATAGAAATATATGTTCTTAACATAGCATTTATTATTATTTAAAATTAAAATCTTATTTACAACAGATAATATACGGTCAAAGCTCAATATGTAAATAATGACAAAAGTACAAACATATATTGTAAGTACTATTATACTTGTTAATTATTTGAACTTCTGTTTACGTAGATTCTTTTAAGTATGTAACCTACATATACAGAGTGTCCCGTAAGTCGAGATTCGTATAGGCATTTCTATTATTATAATTATTATTTTGAACATATAGATTTTGTCGTACACCTGTATTATAAAACAGATAAAAACTGATATGTTTTTTAATAAGATTATATTATACAATAGACATCAATTTAGATAGATCAATTTTAGATTGTTTATATTACATTTTTTAGTCTGCATATTTCTATATAGATCATAATATGTGACAACAGACATGTCGTATGGATTTTATTATTTCAAAAGTACTTAATCATCTTGTTATGTTTCGCAATTTAAAAATAAATACAATAATTGATAGTTGCATTCAAATAATTGCAAAATTATCTTTCACTTATCAAGGATTCACTTTCGATTCAACCAGATCCCTTTCACGGTAATGTTATAAAAAAAAAAAAACGAAAAAAGACAGTTTTTGAAAGTAATTTTTGTGTATTTAAATTGGATGATTTAAAAAATAAAATAAAAGCAAACGAGCATTTGCTTTAAATTTTGTAATGTAATATTTATTTTTGTGGACAGCTTTCTCTTCAAGGGACACCTACTGATTCGATTTAGGATTATTTTCGCAATATTATGCCATATTTCTGCGATTTTCAAATTTAAAAAATCATGTAATTTTAATTTATTTGTAACCCCATTTTAGATCGTTAAAATTAAGTAGAAAGTACACGTAGGTGTGCACATTTTAAATTTAATGTATTTAATTGTTTAATTCTATAAACTATAAACTATTTAATTTGTTTAATTCTAATATAATAAATGGAATTGCAATACATTTTGTTTCAAAAGTACTTGTTTATTGTATATGTTGTAATAAAATTTATGTAAATTATTTTTAATGAATTTTAATTGCAATTAGATATGTATAAGAAATAGACGCTTCAAGCAGTAAATATAATTTATATGATATAATAATAATTGTATGACATAAATATAGTACTCGGTTTTTTTTTGTCAACATGAAAAATATCGCCTTGGGTTAAAAATGTTTCGGACAAAAATGTATCATTTAAATATCAATTACCTTTAAAAACACCAACACAAAAAATGATCGTGATATTGGTTCCTCTATTCTAAATAAGTAACTTTTGTCTGAAAAGTATTTCTGTTTACTTTTCAATATAAAAATACGTATTATTTTGATTCATCTTCTTTCGCGTATTCTAATATATTAAATATAACATTTAAAGATTTTTCTATAATTCTATAATTCATACAATAGCACCTCGTAATAACGGCGTGATTGGAACCAAACCATCACCGGTAAGTAAATTTAGGCTTTTAAGTCTCGTGAGTGCTTGCAAGCAATAAAACAATGATAGAAAGGGAAATTTACACAATGTTTACCTTTAAATATATATTTAGTAGGTACTTGATTTTCAATTGAAAACGAAATAGAAATATAAAATTAAAGAACGCCGTTATTTCGAGGTGCTACTGTAGTTCCAAGTTGGAACTTCCAACGTAGTTTGAACAAGATACGTTTTTTACAGCCGGTATATAATACCTATAAATTAATTGCAATAGTCATATTATTATTTGAAGAGCAACAGAACAAAATCGGATAAATCCTTTTTTTTGTAAATTTTACTCTATTAAAGGGATTTTAGCAATATTTGATCCGTGATCTTTGGTCAGTCGAAAAAAAAGTCATCTCAGTTCAAAGTAGATTTATCAAGTTTTGTTCTGCTGCTCCTCACTATATTATTAAAAATTGAAAACTATAAGTTACAATCTTGAAATATCGCTAGGTATACGAATTTACAAAAATATGTGTTTTATACAAAAAAAAACGTACATAACCTGTATATTATATTACAAAAATACAACTTCACTTAAAGCACACCTGTTGCATGATGTCGTGTATCCTTCGCCAAGTAGGGATTTCTCTGATCCTCTGATTTCTTGAAGTAATACAGAGCTTCTTCGTAGCCCCATCCCGGATTACCCCAGCTCTCCCACAGATCAAAGTCGCGCTTGTTTCCGCGGATATACAACATGGTGTTGAGCACTGAGGATCCACCGATAACTTTCCCTCTGGTCCAGCAACATCTATTATCCTTCATTGCGTTACAAGCTGAGGGCTGGGCTTGAGACCTAAAAGATACATTTTATGATTTTTTAAAGCTTGTTTGTATTTTATAAACCTATCGACCTATCAAAAAGTTGAGTGAGTGAAATATATATACAATAATATCATACCTCCGCAAAAAAATGTAGTTTTGAGAAAATAGGAATAAATGAAATTATAACAATTTGAATCAAAATTGTGAAGATAATATAGGAAAAGGACTGTTACACAGTATTTAATTTAAATATTTCAGTATTCCTGCGAGGTTCAAAATAATAACTATTATTAAAATGCTTATCGCTTAAATATTTAAAATAATAATAATAATAAAAAATTGAGAGAGCTATAGTGTTATGTCTGCCATCTGACGGTAAGTACACGAAGTACAAAAATGACAATTTTTTAGATGAAATATATTGTAATTTGGAATTATTCTACATTTTTATCTCAAATATGCCATTTTTTGAGTTCTGACACTTTTTTACGGGGGTGCGATATGATAAATTCAAAACAACTATCCGTATCTCTTTGACAATAATATGCTAAATGTATGCCATATTAATCGAATTTATTAGATCTTAATTGAACATCCGTAACCCTTTAAGATTAAATTATCCTTAACCTTGCGTTAACTTCCATTATCAGCATTTGTACAATCCTGCGTTATTGTCCTAGATAGGTGAAAAACATTAAATAATTGAATAAAATTTATAACTGCAATTATTATTATTTATTTCAACTGTCAGTTATGAGTAATGATTATACATTTATTATATTTAAAAGATAATTTATTCAAATGACATAATAAGTCCATGATTATTGTCGGATTTATGGGTCACAAAAGCACCATTTTGTATTTAGTTAATCCCACCTTCTTTACTTCTCTCTATTTTTGTTGCCTGACACCTTTAACACACCTTTAGATATTAATATTATAAATTAAAATAAACAGAATTATAAAGAAATACGGAACTGAAACTTAAATTTTTTTTAAGTTCTTATTATTAATACTGCATTAAAATATGTACTGTACCATTCGAAAGTAATTTAAAAATTAATTTCAATAGATTCTGATACTATTTGTTTAAAAAAAAATCTTCTGATCCTACTACCTTGCTTCTCATCTCCCTTCCCAATCTGCAGGTGTAAACCTACCCCGATCGGCCCATTAAAAACTCCCTAGTCCATCTTCAGACACATTAATTCCACACAAAAACTAACATTACTTCTAAACTGTTACTACTCAAGTCTGGCAACATTATATGTCAAATAAATATACAGGTATATATTTGAAAAAATAAAACAATAAAAATTAATACATTTTTAACCGAAACGAAAATAGCCCATACATTTATTACACAACCTATAACTTTACCATTTTTATGATAAGGCTTATTTCGCTTCAATAATCTCAATTTCAGCTGCAATAATCATTTGAACTGGACATTTTTATACTGAGGTATAAACTTATTCCGGATAATGCGATCTCATTAAATTAAATGTCAATTGATTAAATAATTTATATCAGCGATAAAACACGGTTAGATACTATCAAAAATGTTTTCAGCCCCCGTCTCCTCTAAATGTGATTTTTTATTACCTACATTGATATTTTTTGATATCCAGAACGTAAATTTAAACACTGGAACTTGACCAAATTGAAACAAAATTATAATACAGTAGGTAATTAAAATTGCATTTAATATGCACATACATATGTATATTATGTATATATATTATGCAATGTCAAGGTTTATTTTCTATGCATTTATAAAAATAAATGTTCACAATTTCTTCTATAGACTTCCTCCGATTTCGATAATCGTTCCGGTGTTTTCAAGTACGTTTCTTTACCAAGATCAGGGGCATTTTACAACGACTTTTGATTAATGGTGTCTATTTACATAGATGGATAAAAAGTGTGTCTTGTACACAAACATAGTACCTTGGAATTATAAACTACATAACATATCGTTATTATACATATGTTAGCCTTTTAAGCAAAATGCTTAAAAAAATGTGCTATTAATAAATATTTTAATTTTAACAATTTTAATTGTGACATTGAATATTACAGTTGTAATCAGAGCCGGCCTTTGCGATTCTGGCGCCCCAGGCGAGATTTTTTTAATTTACTAAAACTTCTTTCACCACTAGCTACACTAACCGGAATTGTTACAAAAATCCGCAAAGCCACCCATAGATTTGGCACTGTGCTTTTCAAGTTTTGTAAAAAAATTTGTAATAAATAATTTATTTTTGATATTAAGCATTTTATTAAGTAAAATGAATTATTTTGCAGAAAAAATCAAAACTATTATTCAAAAAATATATACAGTTTAAATTTGGCGCCCTAGAACAGAACATAAAAAATAAGTTTAAAACAATTGGCGCCCTCACGAAATTGGCGCCCCAAGCTGTCGCCTGGGTCGCCTGGCCGTTCGGCCGGCCCTGGTTGTAATTTAATATTATTATGTTTTAAATCTGTGAGTGATTTGTCCTTTTTTTAAGAAGAAACTATATACATTTTAATAAAATAAAAAAAAGTAATAATCAATTAGATTAAGATTAACATGAATTGTTTGAAATGTAAAATTCAATTTTAACATAAATTGGTCAATTTTTTATTTTTAAAATAGTTTACTTAAGACTTAAAGTGCTGTTTATAATAAATGTTAATGGGGATGTTTGCTTTGAAATTATAATATTTAAATCAGGGCCATATAACGAACATTTTAATATTTATCTGGAGCTTGTGTGATTTATAGTTTCAGAGTACTATGTTACTAATCAAGATGCATTTTTATTTATGCTCCTGGTGTATTAAGGGACCATTCTACTGTACAATTTTTTGAAATTTTTTTTTTTGCATTATCGAAAAATATGACATGCTGTCAAATTTTTATCGCGACATTCGAATTATTCCGATCGTTACAGCCTTTCTTAGAAAAATAGATCGACCATCTACGTGCAAGATAAGGCAAAGTACACCTCACATGTCTTATTAAAACGAGGAGGGGTTCGTTAATATAAATATGGTTAGGGTTCCACAATTTTTGTCGACTACGCGACAAAAAAAGTTTTAAAACTGTTGTTATAAATTATTCCAAAGTTCATATTATCGCGTTTCTAATTTTTTCCATGTGTTTTTATTTCTATATTAGATTATGATTTTAAAACAAAAACAGTTTTCTAGTTCAGCGAAACTGATGGTTTTTGTATCTCAACATACCTAAAGGAACAATTTGAATGATAAAGTAAAACAATAGATAGAAGCAAAAAATAATCTCTTCGGAACCAGTTACCGTATCAATGAATAATTATTTCCATATTTTTTTTACAGAAAACACGTGTTTTCACGCTCATTTTTATTAACTTAAAAACGTTATTACATAATATTTGTTATAAAAAAAATTACCTGTATTTCCAATCAATACGACTTTTGTGTAAAAACAACGATAAAATAGGAACATCTGTGATTTCCGTCTCCTGACCGCCTGCTTCGAGCAGGAGCACCTTCCAATGGGGATTTTCAGTTAATCTAGCGGCGACCACAGACCCCGCGGATCCACCGCCAACTACGATGAAATCATATTCCTGATTCGCCACCTTGATGTCGATCGGATTACTTTCAGGATCAAATGATTCATAGTTGAAGTAAGCTAAGGTTGTCAGTAAAACAGGAATAATAGTCAATTTTCCTACGCCTATCAAAGCAGTAGCTGCTTTTATCGCTAATAAAAGTACGTTTAAATGGACCATTTTATAAACATTGTTTTTTTACAGCACTATTTTTTACAAAAAAATTATTAACGTGTATTGAGTAACATTCAATTTTTAACACTTTGCAAAAATTTGTCCACTTTCTGTTTCTCTTCAAGTTTATTATGAAATATAACTGAACACTTTCGCCACTACTTTATAAATATATTTAAATGTTTAATTATTGGTTGTTAATGAATCCGGTTAATACAACCATTCCAGCACGTCCTTTTTATGGCACTTAATAAAAATAATTGTCATTATCTTGTTTAAAGAGCTGTTGATAAATGTAAATAATATTAAAATTACATACACATTACCTCATTAATATATTCTTAACGCGTCTTAATGGGATCAGATTAAGATATGTATTTTAACAGTAGCAACTTTCGATTTTTGAACTAGCGAAGAATTTCGTATGAGGTTTTTTTTACCTGAAAATTATTTGTGTACAGGTAATATGTATACTTTCTTTTTTACTGTTTTATTGATACCCTGCTAAATATATATATTATAATTTCATATACAGATGTTTTCTACCCATTAAGTTATTAAATTCATTAACATATGTAGATTTTTTATTATTTATGTATTATTTATTTAACAAAAATCAAAATAAGATAAAATAGTAAAAAATATGTAGATTTTAAAAATCAATTTCATGAGTTATGCAATTTTTTTAAGGAATACGATAAAATAGATAATTTATATACAGTGTTTAAAATTGTTTTTATGTAACACTTAATTATATGGGTGCCATGAGACTTTCTTATACGTACTACCTAAATATATATTTATACAAAACAAATCTTTCTTGTAAACTGATAAAAGATGGAAAAAATGAATGGGAAATATAGATATTATAGAAAATAACGTTCTCTACAAACTTTTATTCTTAACTTTTTTTTCTGTTATGAATTTTAAATATAATTTTTTTAAATCGATTAATTCCTTTGATTTGTTTTTATTAATTGCAATTTTTATGTAAAACATTTTTTCTAATAAGCACCATTTAGAAAATAATTTAAACAAATCAAAAATTGAGAAGAGTAACCATATGTTTCTGGTTATAAGATCTTTTTTTTTAATATGACTTTTTTTTCCATAGACAAATATTCATCATAAATATAAAATTTCACCCTTCGTTGATTTACAGACATCACGACAAAAGTAGTCATAATTGATTCGGGAAAGGTCTAAATGGATATTTATATCGAAAATAATATATATGGCTGTATAAGAAAGTAAAATATATCTAAAAAACTAATGATATTAGATTTAGATTAGAAAAATGATATTGAAAGTAAAAACCTATTCGTTATTGGTTTTTTTTTTACTGAAACACGTTTCTTTAAGTCTTCTATTTTGTGTTTAATCGACTAGTATAAACATGATATGTTTCCAATAATTATTTATAATTAATATGAATTATACAAACTTAAGTTTATAAAATCATAAACTAAACATTTTTTTACCGCACGTTATTTACAAAAACAATTATCACAATAAATACACCACATGCAGTGCAAAATTTTCACTTTGCACGATTTTGCGAACAGGTAATGTCGATAACAACAATGTTAAGTGCAGTACCAACAGTGTATGTGTATATTGTTGCTTCCACTTTCACGTTTGAAGTATATACTGAAGTCTTCACGTGTTTCTGGTTGGACCCGCTGCCGCTTCTTGCATGCGAAATACCGACCAAACCGCGATCACAGCTTTCTTCGTCCTTCAGCGCTCCATAGACGCTTGGTGCCTATGAAATGTAATTGGAAAAAATCTAGTGTGTCAAATATTTACGAGACGTTATTTTTTATTTTATTTTTTTAAATAAAGGTTGTGAGTGAATTGTTGGGATGTCCATGAGTCATTTTAGAAGTTTATTTATTAACTTCCTAACTGGAAGTTATTGTAATCGATCCGAAAATTAAAATTAAATATTTCAACGTAATTGTATGTTTTAAGGTCACTATAGTATATTTACACTATTTTCATAAATATGTGTGTGTGTGTATGTACGTATATGCGTGTCATTTTTTACGTTCACGAAATCTCGTAAATAAAAAATGCTATTGACTTCGTTGGAGAACCAATCGAAGCGTCTTGACGTGATTATGATCTGAAAGAAAGGATTTTTCGAAATTCAACCCCATGTGATAAGGCTGAGTTGACTAATTTATGAATGATCCTTTATTTTGCGAGAAGTTAAATTTTTAACATGTTAAAAATTAATCGAAGAAAAAAAATTTGGTCTCGATCAAATGAAACCATTTTGAATCTCGTCTTGCCCTTTTAAAAATCGAAAAGCTAGTTTATACAAAACATCAGTATTTTTTTACCCTTACCAAACTTTTTTTTACGAGGTGTAATTGTTATGAATTTGATTTAGATTTTCGAGCAGTTGTAATAAATTAATAATAATGTAAAACCATGCACAGTGTATACCAATCATCACTGCTTTTAAGATAGTTAATTTCTACTTATTGTTAGAACATACCACTGTCATTTGAATCTTGCAAAAGTGTTCTTTTAAGTTTTGGTCTAAACTATATAATTCTGAACACTGACAGAATTTAGTTTGAAAAATATGAATTTGAAACAAATTCAGTTTAGTCAATAAGGTGATGTAATTTTAAAATTAAAACAAATTCAAGTAAACTTTAGAACACCAACACACCACAACTTTAAAATCAAGTTTATTTCATTATTCACAATAAGAGTAACACATCCATCCGTATAATTGGGATAAAATTTTCATAAATTGTTAAGGTTACTAATTAGTCATGATTTATTAAATGTACCTACATTCGTATATATATAATACTCAATCAACATACGTACTTGTAAATAAATATTCTAAAAAATCATTTTAAATAAATACTAATCAAACATTAATCAAAATTAATTATCGACCTATTCCTAGACCATTGTGCAATATAGACAAAATACTAGAGAATCAATTCAAACAAAATAGTAATAGCATTGTGAGTCACTTGTTTAAATAAAATAATGATTATAGGTATCTAGACATATAACATTTACCTGATTTCCAATAAAACATGTGGGTCAGTAGATAAAATACTGCAACATGGTTATGGTTATATAATATTTATAACGCATATGTGTATACTTAATACCGGTTCAAATGTAAGTGAGTTGTTCCATTCACCTGTTACATAAATAAGGTATATGGTTGTGCATATTTGTTGATGTTTGAGTAAAACGTGCAATGACGGTATTGTAATCTTGTGCAGTTGAATGTAACTTGAGCTTGAGAAACGTACATAATTGATTTTTTTGCAGACTCATTTTCTATTACTTCATATTTATAATATGCTAATATGTTTTCTTTTCAAACTAGCGATCGGTTTAACATGCTTATTATCCCTATATATAAAAATGAATGTTCGTTTGTATGGGTTTGTAAATTTGGGAATTACTGAACCGATTTCAATGCAGTTTTCACCAACATATATACTCACATATATTATACAAGAAATTTTGCAGCATACTCACACACATAACAAATTATTTTATTTAGGTTGCTTTTTCAAATATTTTATCCAACAATTCGATGATTTTTGACACATGTTAACAATTGAAATAAGAATAGTATAGAAATTGATTATGATTGTTACTAACCTATTTATTTATTTATTTTGATTTTCATACAAATTTTATGACGTGACCTGATGTTTCCTGGTTTGAAAATTAATTTTACTCGATTTTCCCAGTAACTACTGGTATTCACTAATAGATAGGCTAGATTTAGGTATATAATTTATGGATATTTTGTGTCGGAATAAAAACAATTTGTAGTGAATCGTCTGTTGTGGGATTGTTGGGAGGGTATGTTGGGTGTGCATTCCGGTGTGCATGGGGTGGGCATGTTGAATACTTTAGGTCATTATGATTTTATGGATATTAACCCGGGTAACACCGGGTCCAACGCGCTAGTTTTAAATAATAATTAATGATAGATATTATATTTTAACATAAATTAACTTTTATTAGGTTGTCTTAAACCAATTTTGCAACCGGATCTGTTAGAGCAGAATTAAACGAACAACATGGTTGTAGTAGGGGGAAATTTTTTTTAAACTGAACATTAGAATCGTAGTTTAGGATTAATTTAATGTAAATAAAATTAAAATAGCGAGATAAGTATTTTCATTTTTTTATTATTGCATTTATTTGTACTTCGTACCGAAATCAGGAAAAGAAACACTTATGAAATCAACACTGTCTGTCTATCTGTCACTGTCTTCTATCTACTGAACTGTTTAATGTAGAAAGCTGAGATTTGGCAAAATTTTAATATCAATAATAGAATATAGATCAAAGTAATGTAAATGAAATTTTAAGTTTTTGGTAATTTTTAAAAAGGGGGGGATAGATACGTTTGCTTTTCATCTCAAAAATGATAGTGATTTCTGACATATATTGATACATGTGTTATTATTTATTTTTGCTTCCTCGCAATATCGAAGATACGAGAAGCTATGTGATCGTTTCAGATTGAGACAAAAAAAAAGTTCTCCGATTTCAAAATTTTAAATTGATTTGTCCGTTTTACGTCAAGGCAAACGCTTTTCGTTCCGTGTCTGTCTGTCTGTCCGTCCGTCCGTCCGTCCGTCCGTCTGTCCCTGAATCCTTGTCACACGCATAACTCATGAACCACTGAACCGATATTGTTGAAACTTGGTCGGATGGTTGGGTCTAGTTTGAGGACGGTCCCATTTCAAAATCATCAAAATCGTATGTAAGGGGGAGGGGTGACACCCCAAAATATTTATTTTTTCAAGATATCTCAAGAACGACACATGTTACGTGAAAATTTTATAGATTATTTTTTGTAGAGCATTAAATTTCCTATAATATGGGTCTACAACGTTTGTTGTAAAATATATATTAAAAATATGTATCTCATTTTGCTTTAAAAATTCGTCATTTGTTTTTTAAATTGATATTTGCTATGACATGTTAAATGTCATGTAGACGTTTTAAATGTCATTTTGGCGTTTTAAATGTCATTTTGACGTTTTAAATGTCATTTTGACGTTTTGAATGTCATTTTGACATTTGCATAAATTTAGATTTAGATTGAAATTGTCAAAAAGTTTAAAATATATGAAAAAATATTCAGGTGCGTTTTGAGAAAAATTACGAACTAATATTTTTTAGTAAAATTGTATTAAAATTAAATGGTTAACCAATTCCAGGCAGTTTATATAAACACTATCGGTTTTTATTTAAATTATTGAATAATAAACTACCTTTAGTGAATTTAGCACGAGGAAGCACTGTGCATTTACTTGGCAGATGTTTTTATTATTAAATTAGAAAATATTTGTAGCTTATGAAAAACGAACGTTCAAACGAAGTTGTCGTCCTTAACAACACGTGTCAATAAAAGGGACATTAGCATTGAATAGTTATTTATGAGAAATTTTGATTATTATCTACAAGGGATTCAACACTCATTATTTATTCACAAATGATTATTTTTGTGAATACCTACATATTAATATTTAATTTTTTATCACACGTGTGAGCAACTATTTTGAAAATGTGGTTTTAAATAAACAGGATTTGAATTAGCATATCAATCAATATTCTGCGGAAATTTTTTGTATAAAATTAATAAACTATATTTAATGTTTATTTTCTCCTATTTTATAATATTTCGCACCAAAATTACATGTTGCCAAAGAAGAATCAAATATAATAATGTCTGTCTAAAGTAAAGGAACCATACGAGTCCAGGGGCATAAACATCTTAATAAAAAAAATTCTTGTCTATGACTTAAATTGCCATTTTAGTACACCACGGTCGTTACATTTTTTTTTATAATTTGGGCTAGCTACCATCGATAATTTTATTGAATTATCTAAATATCGTTTCGTTCGTAAACGATTGGTTCTTTTTTGTTACATAAAAATTACACCATTATTTGTAATATTTCCATTGGTGTTTTAAATTTTTGGATGGTTATTTTCTTAAAAGGTCAATATTATATAAAGTAATGCCCAGATAAAACTATTAAATATAAACGTATTTTAAGTATTAATGTTGGTGATGTGACTTATGAACTAAAAATACAGAAATCCAAATGCGTAGCAAAGATTTTTTCAGTATGGGGGGGTGGATACAAAATTACACGTCATATTAAAAAAAATTGTAACATATTTATTAAGATGTCTTGAGAAATATGAAATTAGTTAAATAATTACCTAAAGAATTTTTCCCTGACATCAGTAACTTACCCATTATAAAAATAGATTGCGTATCAAAAATAATTAAATTAAATGGACATTATTTTGCATAAAAAATCCCTCTTGAGCCAATGGACTGATTTGCTTGTTAATGAAATTAAAATTTTATAATTGCCACTTTTCATGTCGGAAAACACTCTTGTTCACAAGCCAGGGGAAAAGCCCCCGTTCACCTACCCCTTTTAAAAAAATGTTTCGTACTATATGGTATTTCATTTAATGCATACCTACATATCTATTATTTAAAAACTAAGCATGTTTTCATTATCAGTATTAATTCAAATTTGTAAATACTTTAGAGAAAGTTTTTAAATACCTTTTGACTTAATCACTCCTTTATTTTCAAGAAGATAATTTTATTTTCTTACTTGCAACAATGTCTATTCGATATTTTCACAATATCCTCCTTATATTGACATGTTTACTCAATATGCAATAAATGTTTGATTTTCATAATTTGAATTTTCACTTTGTATTTGTATATCAAAAAAACTAATTCTAATGGTATTTTTACAAAACACGTACAATGTTTCTAAAAATCTACATGTTTTATTGCTTTTTGTCAAAAAAAAACTAAATTCAGTTGAATGGTTTTGATTTAGTACCGCAGTATAAATGTCATGGAAAATCGTGAAACACTAACACTGATTTTATACATAATTGTTTCGACGTGATAATGAAAATTTAAAAATTACAAGGCTAAAAAAATATTTTTCCTAAATTTTATATAGGGTTTCAATACATTTCATAATCAGATAATAAAATATATTGCTAGATTTTTGGTTAATATTTACTTTCTAATGTAAACAGTAAATATTATTCTATTTTTAATTGATATTAATTGTATTAGGTGATTTCAAATTATTTAGTAATATTTAATATTATACAATATATCTTGCAAAAATAATAGCATTCGCAAATTATAATTAAAGAATTTTCACAACTGCTACCTTCAATTTTAATTATCCTGTGCATTTTTTTTATAATTATTTTACTAGTCCAAGCAGTCAATGTGTATAAATTCATAAAAAAAACTTGTTTATAATAATCTATGCAGTTTTTCTTTCAAATTAATTAAACATGTTAAGTAATTTTATGTTTCTATTATTTACAACAAATTCGCAATGATCCCATACGTGGAAAAAATTGTGTAAATAAGCGAAACGATTGTTAGAAATTTACAACAATAAGTCAATTTGTTACAGATTAAAAAAATACAAATTGAAATCAATACCATGAAGTTTAGAAATAATTTAAACATAATAATTAATAATAACAATCAAAAATCTGTTATTTATTCTCACAATTTGTAACATTTAATTGCCTATAATTGACTCCTTAACTGCCATAGTATTATAAATCAAAATATTACATTATTATAGTATTAAACAGATGATTATATTCCACATTTACATATTTACCATGAAATGATCTGATTGAAAACTAAACCAGATACCATTAGATTTTATAACTTTATCCTCGGGTTGCATAAAGCAAAATTAACCACAATTAGTTAATCAGTTGTTTTCAAACCATGATTAATGTTAATTATAAACTTAATCTCAATTTGTAAATGAAAAATTCACTAAATATGATTATTTTTTCCCTTATAAAATTTATCATAACCGTGATTGTTTTTTTAAAATTGACGTAATAATGTTTTTAAAACAACTGATTAATTTTGCTTTGTGCAACCCAAGGTATGTGGAAAATATTTTTTAAGCTGCATATAGAAAATTAAAAAATAAAATAAATAAATAACAATATTGGCTTAGAAACTCATCAAAAAGGATTAAAAAACTAAAATTAGGTCTCGTCTCGGTTTTTGAAACTGATCTCTCAATCGATCTCGTCTAGTACCTATTTTTAATGTTTATTATAAATGAGTAACATCAGGAACGTAGCCAGAGGGGATTCACTCTCCCCCGTCTTCTAAAAATCTTCTCAAGCAAGAAAAAAAATTTGAATGGTGTTAATTATATGCACCTCCTCTCCCCCGAAAAATATTTGTGGCTGCGGTACTGGTGAGCTTGAAATATTGTATACTATAATATATTTTAAAGGTAGTGCGTAAAGTAATTATACACTTGTAGTAATTTATGTCATTAATAAAAATGTAGTATGTCTGTCATAGTTTTCTACGCACAGGTAACAATAGTGTTCATAACGAAATGTATATGTATGTATGTATGTTGTTTGTAATTTCTAATAATGTATGATGTAACTTGCAACCATATTTTTTCCGCTATGAACATTTTGGTCGCCAAGGAGTATACATACATTCATTAGAAATGCTGCAAAATGTGGACTAGATTTTATGCAGAACCCGGGGTGTGCCGAGTTGTAATACAATGGTTATTGTAAACATAAATCAGTCGAACCCGAGCAGAAATTTGTTAAGGATGGAGTCCGGGACGGATCCGGCCAGCCTTAAATCTGATCCGAACCGGATCCAAAATGTAACGCCTGTTCGCATCCGTACAGGATCAGGTTTTCCTGATCTGGACTTTATCATGACTAGGGCTGGCTGGATCCGACCCTGATCGGGCAGTTCTATTCGTGCCTGATCAGGTTACTTAAGAATTAGTTTTTTTATTAGTAACATGAGTTCTTGTGAATTACAAAAATTATATTGTTGACTTTAGTATTTGTCGTTGGTAGTCCCACCAAAACCTCGTTACCAAAATTTTTTTCAGATTTTTTAAGCAAGTAGTTACAGAGTTTGAGGGGAGGGGACAAAATAAAATACTGCTTCTAGCCCCCTACAGGCGCCATTTTTGATTTAGAAAAAATAAATAAAAAAACTTTATTTATTGATCTGAAAATTAACATCAAATAGTATTTTTCTCTTTTTAATACGAGACTCTCGACGTGATATCGTATCTATCTCGGTCTCATCTCGTTCGAATTTAAGCCAACGTATTGTTAACATGAAATTAAAAATTGCACAAAAATAAATAAAAAATAATGAATGGGTATTATATAAAATAATGGCATTTCTAGAAGATGATATCAGATTTAATGTTATCATAATCGAATCTTATAATTTGCAACAGAGAAATAAGACATAAAACATTTCACAACACCTGTTTTTTGATATATTGTCGATTCAGACGCGGTTACGCGTTATGGGTTACGAAATGCGGAATATTAAAAATCAATGATGTTTTAAAAACATGTATTTTTGAAATTAATGTACATATTTAACTGGTTAATTGATTTTTTTTATTACAAATGGTACTTAAAACAATTTGATAGTTTCAGAGTTTCAGTGATCGTATGTTTTATGAATATTCGTTTTAAATATATGAGTTAAGGTTTGATTGAGATTAATAAAACTTAATTAATAGTACAGGACATAGTGCTGCTGTCGTTCCAAAAATAATTTCGATTGAATTTTATTTTTTTAAACAAAAAGAAAAAATGTTTTATTTAAATTTTGTTTTATAATCTTGAAGCTTTTTTACACAAAACAGGTTATTAGATTCATTACTTTATCTTATACTCTTTAAAAGTTCATCGAACACATGGTTAGTAAACTTGTTTAGATAGTGAAGAGCAAAAAAAAAGTTTTCAAATTTTTATTACACGGGGTATATTCGGCGGTATTATAAATCAAATTAGCTTCCAGCTAACGCTATCTGCTAGGCACTGAATATAAATTACAACCACATACAGATATAGCGAATGAAATCGTACATATGATAACCTTGACACATGCGAGATAAGTATTAATCAGCAACTTAAAATAAGTGCTGCCAAGAGTACCTCATTAAAAGCATTTATATTATTATACATTTATTACCACTGCTTTAAAATATCCAGCAATTTCATAACAATTGGGCACCTAGCGGATAGCGTTAGTTGGAAGCTAATTTGATTTTACACTCAAGCAAGTTCTTTATAATACCGAGCACAAATCTGTTTAATGGAGTTTCATTTTTTGCGCCTCGGCCCTCAAAATATGTAAGTACGGCATTGATCATAAGAAAAAAATGACAAAATTCGAAAAGATTCTAATTATATGTAAATCGTAATATTAAAACTGTCTCGTTTCATTACATTCATAAACACTGACAAATTGGTATTTTATAACCAAACATAGATCCACGCCTTTTTACATTGAACATAACAAGTTATGGTTGTAAATAATTACCTATTAAAGTACTAATTTGTTTGTTATTTTAAGAATATTAATTGAATTCTGTATACCAATGTAATAAAATAATTATAGTTATTTACACCTTTATTATAATAGAAAGATATATTTAATTGGTTTTGGAAAAAAGGTTTACTTGCAAATTAAAGTGCCAAAAATATATATAATTATTTTGAAAGTAAAAGTTTAAATTTCACTTCACATTAATTAATTAACTTTAAATAATGTAGATCGATAACAAGTATTCCTTGGGATCCCGGATGTAGCATAATCTCATCATTGAGCTGAGTTGCGAATGAAATGTTGAAAAAGGGAATGCGTGGGTAAAATCATCAAAGTTCGCGAAAGATTAATCTTTAATAATTGTTTAGAATCTAAAGACATTCTTATACGCAACGCAGGTAGCTTCGTGTATTTTTAATTTAGTCATTAGATTTTGTTTTCGCTAATAAAAAAATTATATCAGATGATAAGCAGTAAAGAAAAATATGTGACGCAGACCGGAGAAAAATTTCGTTTAAAATATTCAGATCACATATCGTTTCTTGGCATTGATATTGGCACAACACACACAAAAATTTTAGCTAAAATCCAACTAGCCGTTCAAAAGTTAGGGTCTATTCAGACTATCGAGCTGTGATCGAACCTGGCATGGATTGTACCGAGACCGACTCGTTAATGTAAATATCATAAGATTTGATTGGAACGAGACCGAAGCGAGAACAACTCGATAGTCTGGATCGACCCTTACGATTATTTTTCTTCAAAAGGCCATATCTCGAGAACGGTTTAAGGTACAATGGTTTGAAAATTCAATTTTCTATACATAAAATATAATTAACATACTTTTAACGGAATTCAAATTCAATTGTTTATATTCGGTTTTCATGCGTCTTATTTAAATTTGTCATAGAATTACCAACTTCAAGATAAAAATAAATAAAATGAAAAATCATCGTATCCGGTTCTGAGACAAACGTACGAGATAGTAGGTTGTTAGGGATATGACATATTGGTAACGGATACGGATATAAACATACGTATTGTTTGTTGTATGTATTTGTGTGTAGTTGAACTTGTGTTGTAATATTTATTATTTCAGTGTCTTAGATTTTTGTTAAAAATAACCGGAAATGCCATTTTACATATTATAAGCCGTATTAATTTTATAATAGCATGACAAGTGATGCCAATCATTTTAACACGTTTGTTGTGAAATACCATGACGGCCGCATTTGATAAAAGATTTAATTCATTTAAATTTATTTATGTAAACTTTAATAATATTGCCTAGTAATATTTGAGCTATAAATTGGTTATTTTGTTTCATAACTCACACAAGTATTTATTTAGTACTTTGAGATGTCATTAATTGACAATAAAATATAAAAATAACATAACTGGTAAAGTACCTATATTACAAAAAGTTACTTTCATATATAATATATTGAATTTTTAAAAATATATTTTACTTATCAAATACTATGTTTAAAAATAAAAATAAAATAGCTCTTTGACATTTGCAGGTCTAAAACCATTCGTATTTATCCTAATTTCTAAAATCGAAATTAAAAAATTAAATAGAACACGGAAGAAAACTTACAAATGAAAAGTAAACTAAATGACAACCGCGAAAGTTTAAAATAAAAAGAGTGTTATTTTTACGAGACAAATACCTTTTCAAAGTGTGTATAAAAAAAATGTATAACTATAATATGCAATCATTTAAGTACCTACTGAAGCGAATGATGTGTCTATACAATATACAATCTACACTTGAACATTGTTTTTTGATTGAAGACTAATTTAAATAAATGTCATAGTTAATGCTCTCACTTGTTGCGACATTGTGAATACTAGTGTTTTCGCTATTATAGGCTGATCAAGGTGGCCGGTCTAAGTTTCATAACAACGCGGTGTGGATTTATTTCCACGTACACGTTTCTGCAAACTGTGGACAGTGGAAGGCGTGTAAGGGGAATCCAAAAGGGATGTTGTTATAGCGTAGTCACGTAGTTACCAATATGTTAAGAATTAAGGGGTCGGCAAGTAAAAATATGTATACTTAACCCCTGATGCAAATAGATGGGTGTTATGCGTTTGACATACTAGGTTTGTCTATCTGTGGCGGTCAGATTTTTTTTAATGAAACAATATTTTGTCAAGAAGAGTTTTTTTAAATTACGGACCATTTTTTGTTATGTTTATCAATTAAAATTAATCACAAACTTCTATTAAAGTCTATGTAAATTGGTTTATTTTACCCGCACTTTTTGTTGAGCTATTAAGCTAAAATTTCATATACGTATAGATCATGAATGACAATACACTTTATAATATAGATTCAAGATGGTGGACGAATTTTGACATATTTACAAAATATTTATGTCATAAAAGGTGTATTTTTTAAAGCACAATCGAATGTAGTTGCGCGAAAGAAATATTATTAGGTATATTTTCCGTTAGTTAAAATAATGGGGAAAAGTGGGGAAAAATTATCTCGACATGTAACTTTTAACTGCTTTTGCATTTTAATTATTAAAGTGACTTGTCAAAATGCAATTTTCGATAATGCGAGGTACAAAGGAGTTTTACAAATTATGTAAAAACACAATTTAAACAAAAAAATACATTTAATATTGAGACGAATCATTTTTTTTGTTCGCATATTAAACCTAAACAAAATATGGAGAAATTAAAAAATAATAGTAACACGCATTGATTACATTTTTGTCATTGAGAAAAAAATGATCCGATTCGTTTCGGTCTGTTCTAATTAAATGACATTCTTTATAAACGTTTATGAAATAAAATTTGTGACTATTTTAACAAATTTGTGGGACTACTTATTAAGGTGTGGAACTAATCGATTATTTTTCAATAGTTTGTTTTTACCTGGTGTTTTCTGGAACGTAAAAAAAAAAAAATTGGGCTTAATACAAATAATACAATATATTAACGTGTTAGAGTTCTGAGACAAGAGTCCTTCAATTCGATGGTAATGAAATGAATTAATTAAAAATATTTTTATGAGTAGTATTTCACAAACCGATTTGGCTAATAAACGACTCATATAATGAAGTAATAATGAATAATCAATTAGTATATTAATTATTTAAATATTGACATGAAAATTGTTATAATTAGGTATAAAAAATATTTCAACAATATTTTAAAAAAAAGAAGATAAAATCCAATTTCAAATAACATAGTGTTATTTTTAATAATCGGCAGTCACGCTACTCTTAAATCTAAAAGAAATACCTATTCGTAATTTTATTTAATATTTATTTTTAACTTAATTTAATTTCAATAATCAGATTTATTCCAAACTAGTTAAAAATTTTGTAAATTTTAAAATTATTTATATTTATGATATCCAGTTAAACAAAAATGATTTTCCTTTATTTGTTCTCACAGCGAAAATATTGCACAATTTGTGCTCAAACGTTCATAGGTCAAATTCAAAACGATTTTAAAATTGTCTATTTAAACTTAATTAAAAAACTATGTTATACATACATGTATTGATGTAACTGCAATTTGTAGAAAAAAAGGAGGTGTAGGTTAAAAAAACAATTATTTCTATATAGTGTAACTATAATTGTATCCATTACGTTATTACGTTTACTATTTAATTATACATTATTTGTGGTAGGTACTGTGTTTATTACTGCACATCGTTTTAATTGAATTAATAACGTATTTCGTGATTGAAAATATTTTTTAATCTATGAACATTGCAGAAGTTGGCTAATTGAAGTTTTATATATTGAGAAATTAAATCGTGATTTTTAAGTTCTAATCAAAAATTGTTTAGTAATTTTAATTCTTTAATAATGTTTTTTGTTGTAATAGGTGAGTGAGTCAGTATTAAAATTTGATACAGATCAATGATGATTTAATGGAATTTTAACAAATTAGATTATTGATTGTGATTATATTTTGTCTGTTAAACCGTTTAATAATTAATCAACCTCATGAAAGTTCAATAGGTACAATATATTGGGTAACTCTGTGTAATTATGTTATTATTTTAACGCGGGAGAAGGGAGGATAGGGCAACTCTTTTAGCTTATTTTTTAATTTTGTTACACTTGTAACATTAATGTTTCAAAATTTTAAATTAATAATTTACATAATTACTAAGATAACGATTATATAATAACGCATAAAAAAGTGTTGATATATTTTTTACAAAGTTAAAAAATGTTAATACATTCAAAAATACGTCATTAAAATTTATTAAATGGTTTTTGAGTACTATTTTACAAATTTTAACCTTTCATAATAACCAAAAGAGAATGTCTCGTTAACCATAATATTTGTATAAAAATGTAAAAACATATTGAAATCTTTTTTATAATGCAATAAAAATTAATGCAAAAAAAAACCCAGTAACTTGTTTTTATATATTCGCAATTTTAATGTCAAAGGTTACTGATTATTTTTTCTTTTGTATATTATTATCATATTGTTTTTAATATAGGTGTAGCTCTATCTTACATAATATTTGTTTTCGAACTATACATGTTCAAATGTATTGTATGTAAAGCAATAAGAAATGTCAATCTAATGGTATAATTATTATTGACATACTTTTTGTTGCAATCCATAATAATTATATGAAGGTAATGAAAATTTGTGCAAAAACACTGAAAGATAGTCGACTACTTGGATGTTATACCGTGACTTATATTATCTTGTATTATATTATCATGTATTGCTTCCTCGCAATATCGAAGATACGAGAAGCTTTGTGATCTTTGTGATTACTTGGCAGATGTTTTTTACTATTACTTAAACTGCAGGTGTGTCTTGGCGTTTTAATATGTGTTCTCACATTTGACAAAATTGATAAGTTATTGCTTACGTATTTTAGAGAAAGGTTAAACATAATTTTTTCCTTGCAATAAAAATGTGGGGTGGCCTAAATTTCTTTCTTTCTTACGAAACGATTATCGTAAAAAAATAACAATGTTTAGAAATCTGCATAAATATTTTTTATTTAAAGACTTTTGTTGATCAGATTTTTCTCTTCAATTTTTTATTTTTGTATCACTGTATGACCATTTTAACCGATCAAAGTAAAACTCGCATTTTTAACTTTGAACGCCTATAACTAAGGTACCTTAAATTAGCACAACAAAAGTAGCACACATCGATAAAAGAAGAGTACTAATTTAGAACCTATTTAATGCTAATTTAGTACGCAAAAATAAAATTTATATCTCTTTTATTAAAAATATTACGAGCGAGTGTGTCAGCTTAAGATTTAAGCCAGCACACTCAAGTAAAATAAGGTCAAATCTTAACAAATCAGGTGTCAAACATTTAGTGCTAATTTATAACTCGCATTAGACAATTCAGAAGCAATTATTTATCAATGTATTGGATAATAAGCATGAGTGCGCGCTGACTGAAGACTTAAATTAACAAACATGCGTCGAATTGATCGCTCGAAAACGAAATTCGCATAAATATATTTAGTGCTAATTTAATACTACGAAAAAAATGACCTTTGGGTGATAGGTTGCATTTAAGCTCATATGTGCTAGCATAGTGTTTAAATTAGCAAACATCATTGTCGAAAACGCAACCTAAGTGGTGTACTAAATTAGCGTACATTTAGTACTAATTTCGTACGATCTTAAAACTTCCATTTTAAATTACGAGCAAGTGTGCTAGCTAAAAAATGAAGTAAGCATTTTCACGTAAAAGAATTTTATTTGTTAAAATTAAGCGTTAAGTTATACTTTTTTTAATATCGTACGAAATTAGCACTAATTTAGTACACCACTTTGGTTGTGTTTTCGATAATGATGTTTACTAACTTAAACACTAAGCTAGCACATATTTAATTTTAAATGATCGCAAAAAATTCCTAATGCAGATTTGGTAAGCTGAAAGTATTTTTCTTCATAACTCGATCAAAAATGGTCGTACATCGATTATTATTTGATTTTTTTTATTTACATTTTTGCAAATATTTTGGTAAATCCCACTGAAATCATCTAGGTACCATATTATTTATATTTTCAATTATATTACTTGATCATTGATGTAAATTAAACATACACTATATAATACATATATAACAACAAAAGCACGCATTTTAAATAACTAGGAAACATTTAAATTGCACATACCGGTAGAGCACGCACGAAATTTCCGGAAAACAAACAAAAAACTTCTTTACGAAAAAAATATTACAATATCACTTCACCTTGAAAGAGTTTCGTCTGAAACACATTGAATTTTAATACAAATGAACACTTTAATGTCGTTATGACACTTGCACAATAACACATCTAAACCGGCAGCGGATGGTGCACAAATAACATTGTCATTACTTGTAACACGTGGTTTTATGTTTTTCATAAAGGTGCTTGTTCGAGTAAGAGTGTGTGGAAGAAAATGTTATGTAAAGGCGATTAAGCGTTCTGATTAAACCATAAATGTCTTTTTATATAGAGTTATTGTATATCGCTGTTGGTTTAGTAATTGTTTAAAACTAGCGCATTGGACCCGGTGTTACCCGAGGATATTAATTCAATTAAACATAAAGTAATCATGCCCACCCAGCATACCCACAACACACAGTTCACCGCGAATTGTTTTTTTTTTCGATTTCATGAAATATACACAAAATATACCTAAACTTAACCTATCCATTATTAGTAAATACCGGTATAAAATTCATTGAGAAAATCATGTAAAATTATATTTTCAAACTGCCAAGAAACACCAGTATTCATTTGACATGGCCCCGTGTGACTTTTCTTTTCCCACGACTCAAATTACAACTTCGCGGAAAGCGTTTTGAGACGATTGAGGCGATAAAGGAGAATTCGCGAAAGGAGCTGAAAGCGATTCCAAAATTGGCCTATGAAAAGTGTGTTAAATATTGGAAGAAGCGTTGGAATATGTGTATTGCTTGCGATGGAGATTACTTTGAAGGGAATAAAATAAAATTCTGGGTACTTTTTGATCAGAAGGTATTATGCATATCTGACAGACTTGACGCCACAATTGGATGGTTAATTTAATAATGAGAAAAGAATCTTTAACCTTTATAAACTACGTTTTTAGAATTTTATTTTATAGATACTTGCTTTTTTTGTATTCGATCAAATAATCAGCTTCGTCCAAAATTAGGCCGAATATTTAAATTATTTAAGGCATTTTGAAAACAGTTGGTAAAAAATAATTAAATGAATTTTTCGGTTTCGACACTACTTATTAGAAGTGAAAATCGATAATTACAATTTTGCAATGTTTTCTTGATTTCAAATTATGATTTTAGATGGATAGTTTCAATTTTTTCTTAATCCGCCCCCCGTGTAAATGTACATATACAAACATAAGCGTTAATTCGTTTGTATACTGTGGGGTATTTGTGTACAAACCATCCATGTAGAGAAAGTGAATCTAGCTGCATCACTAACCACGACCTCTTCAGGTTGTTAACTTGCGTGGGGATGCACCGATTCTACATTGTTTACATCTTGTACGTTACATGTTTCGTAAAAAAAAAAACTACTTAAGATAAAAATGTTTCATGTCACCGTCATTTAAAATCATTGCTACTAAGATTATTTATTTTATGGTTTCATATTTCCTTAATGTGTTTTTATGATGCACCCAAAAGTACATCAATGTTGATTTAGAATTGTGAAACAAACAAATATCACGGTTAAATTTGTGGTAATATTTATATGAGATGGATTGCAGAAAAAATATTATAGCATTTAGGTTTTCCCAAAGAAATAATTATATGAATCATAAACTATTGCAGTTTAAATTTACATAAGAACATAATTGTTAAGTTTGGTGCAGATTTGAAAATTGCTAATTCTATTTATTAAATTGCGATGATATTTTAAATTTTAAGACAGATTATATGAGAAATGTAGGTAATATAATTTTACACATAACCAAATTAAGATATTTTAAAAGGGCTTAAGTTATATTATTCATAATAAAATTAGTTTGCCTTTTGTGATAATGCATAAGTGTACGTACAGTAAAATGCAGAAGTGGTCGTTCAGTTTTTATTGAAATCCGCTTATCACAAACTAAGTAGACTCTTCCCATTTGATAATTATAATATTTAAATCATATCTCTATGTACCAAACAAAGACAGATATTTTTCAACTCATTTGCTAGATAAAAAAGTACTCTTCGTTTATAGTACTTCCCTTATCAAATCTGTTGTAAGCGATTCTGACCTTTAGGGTGGCAGACAACTTCTGAAGCCCATAGTACATAAATTATACTTACATATAAACAATAAACGGTCGTAAAAACTAATATAACGCGAGCGAAACCACGGATTTGACTCCAGTATGTGTAATTATAAAAATAGTTAATGACATTGTCGTATTCATTTTTTGCATTTACAAACATTTACACGAGTATTAAACTAATGAAAAATATATCTGCTATTATATACATTCTTAATTACTTTTAAATTAAAGCATTATTACTCAACACCTTCAAATATAAGTAAATACTTACCTACCTATTCATTTTCACGGGTACGCTATTTTAAAGTTCTTGACATGTATTAACGTACATTTCTTTTATTTTTATGATTAAATTACATAAAGTATTTAGCTATGCTCTAATTTTTCTTTTTGTTTGACATTTGCCGGTCTACTATTTAGGTTATATCATTAAACTCGATATTTTTTTTTAAGTTCTTAAAAATTACATATCTAGGTTCTAGATACTTATAATAATTAATCATAGTTGATATGAATGACATCTGTTTCTCATAGTTAGATAAATATTGTAATATGTACACTTTGTAATACATTCACATCCTATTTTATTGTTTTTATTTTAAATGTCTGCAATAGAAAAATGCCAATTAAAAATAAATAAGTTAACATCATATAACTGACATTTCATGTATGAGGATTATTATAACATACATTGTAATACTCATAGTTCTTACCATGGTCGTCTGCAAAGGGAGGCAACTACAAAAAATTACGTTAAGTATTTTATTAATAAAAAATCTAAAAATGCAATTATGTTATCTATTATTTTATTTTAAAAATATATATTTTTTAATTAGGTATATTATATTTTTATACTTTTTTTTATTTCATTGACATAATCTAACTACACCACTGTTAAAATAATTTGTACTTGTAGAAAAGGTAATGACACTGAATGAGTCAACTACTTTTTTATAAATTTTTTTTTTATAAAGCCATTCCTTGAAATAGTCAACCTTTATTCTTTATTATAATTAAATATAAAAAAACAAGCCCATAAAGCGTTAATTTTTAACAACTATTACTAAACAAATGCTCTAGAACTAGAACTGTGAAAGGACTGTTAAGTAACTTATCAATCTTTACTGAATAAACAGTTTTCTCTAATTTTTTTTTCAATTTATTTGCATCATATCACAAATATAATTGCGGTCACTTAAGAAGAATCAATAAAGTTTTGTAATTTATTTAATTATAGTTCTTTTGGATTAGATTTTGAGTTCCTCATACGTGGTTTTCAGGATTAATATTAATTAAACTTTCGAAGAAAAACCACATACTGTGGCAATCAGGCCAATACTTCTGAACATAAAAACATGAAATTTTAAAGATGTGGACCTTTTATGACATAAGCATACACTATAAAGAGATTTTCCTTAATGCAACTTCTTAAATGTGGGAGAAGGATGTTAAACTTTTTAATTTTAATTTTGATACGTTTATATTCATAACTGCTTGTAAGATCTCAATTAAAAATAAAAAAACGGGCAAAAAACATTTTATTTTTAAATGTATAAAAAGCTTTATTGAAGACAATGACGTTACATAAAAAAAATTTCAAAAAAAACACTAATAAATCCTGATCCGTAATAAGAACTAGCTTTTTGGGCTGTTGTACACGTCGTATTTTCTTACTTGACGTTTCAACTCTCATGTCAGAGTCTTCTTCAGAAGTGTTTCTGAAATTGATCCGTAATATTACAACCGTCATAAGTAAGTCATAAAATAAAAAAAATATAGTTTCATTATACATTTTTTATAACGAAATGAAATTACAATTAATTAACAAAAGTCTATATGCGAAAAAACACAGAATCATCGAAAAAACCACGCCTGCAATATTACGAATGTGGATTTTTTTCACTGTAGTTTATTAATGTAATATTACGTACTTACCTGGATATTAAGAGGTTAATTTCAGACAAAATATTCTTCTATTAAAATTAAAATACACGTGTCTCAAGATTTTTCAGCTCTTATAGGGGTAAAAAAGTGTATAATTAATTTAATTTACATGAATGCATGTACTATATTCTTAAAATTCTAACATTAATTGTACAAAAATATTTATTTCATTTTATTTAAAGTACATGGTTTTCTTTTGTAATTTTTTAGAAAAGTGTCAAAACAATATTTCAATCTTTAATTAAGAAGTTATTACATTTAAGCTAATTGAAGTGTGAAAAAAATTAATTAAATTTAATTATATAATTATTTCATAATACAAACAATAACAGCCTTATCTAGGTATTAATATTTTGTTTTCTTACAGGTATGGTTATTAGAACTAATGAGAAAGACGAGATCGGGTCATGGTTTGTGAAAAACACAAACAGTAAAGATATCGCAGAGTTAAGGTAATTTTGAATTCATAGTTAATTAAGTATAATTACTCACGGTCTTTATGTATCATACAAAATATTTATACAAGAGAAACATGCATGCTTGTGTTTGTTCATGTTTACACGTGATAGGTTAGTGGTACCCTCAAACCTAAAATTATTGCTATTTTTTTATTAACGTTTTAATTTATATTAAATAACGTAATGCATGAAAATATTTTCGCTCTACTGCAGTTATAATACAGACGCAAGCATAATAATTTTAATAAATTTTTAATACCTTTGCGGTTTTGTTATTATTTGATATGTATTTTACTTAATGATACACCTTATAATATTTCCATCTTCTTAATAATAGACTTCTATTGATCTAAATAAGTTTTTTATTGCAAAGAAAATACCTAAGTATCTAATAAATACAGTAGTAGAACCTCGATAAGTCGAAGAAAATGTCAGGAAATTATAAAAGGGCCACGGTTGGCCAAGGCTTGCGCCAATGCTAGCCAACACTGATTGTGAGCCAAGATAGAAATGATAACTTCGTTCAAAACTTGGTTTGTCGACTAAGACTTGAGTTGACTGAGATTTTAGAGTTGGCCCAATTTTGAGTAAAGAATAGGTATCTGAAGATTGGCCTAGACTGGGACCAATATCGAAAAAGCAACCCAATATTGGGTCAACTTTGGGCCCATCGTTAAGGCTGGTATTTCCTACATGGGAAGCCGCTATTCTTCGATGTATAACTCAAACGGTTTCCCTAGGAAGTATTTATTTTCAATATATTTTTATTCTCTACTACTCGACGTTCTCGTTTTGCGATCGTTAACACATTGATCACTTCGAGTTATAAAGTGATCAATGTGTTATTTTGCTAACCTCTGCAAATCGAAGTTATTTAACTGTGTAGTCTCTATAAGTCGAAATCTCTTTTCCTCGAATTTTTTATCATTACCCTGACTGATAGAGGTTCTACTGTATTAATAAATGAAATATAGTTTGATTTCTATTATATAAACTACTTACCTTTCTTTTTATTTCATGCGTATTATATATCACCAATTTATTATATCGTGTTTTTTTTTAATGCAAAAATTATGTCGAAATAAATTTAAAATAGGTTATTTTAGCTTTCTTAGTTCATGTATGCTAAAATAAAAACTGTATAATAGGCAGTTTCATTTTTGCTTGAGCGTTATTTATTTTTGATTTAATATAAATTAAATTAAATTATTTTATCTCATTCATAATCATTTATTTAATAGTCTCATTAGGTGTGTTTAAAAAAGTGCTAGGATGATTTAAACAAATTATTAAAATATGTTATTGCGTTAAAGTACGTTCATTTTAAAATATTATATATCATGTCCATTGCCATGTATGATTTTGTATACTCAAACAAATTAAATTATAACCTTTTAAGCTAATATTTATGATGTGAACGACCACCAACTAAAATAATTAAAAATAAATTATATTCCTTACCAAAACGACTGACTCATTAAATTTTCATATAAGCCGCACGGCGCGGCGCCTAGAAGTAAACAATACACCAATGTTGATTTAATTTGAAGGAAATTATCATTTAGTTCAGTTGATGTAAAAAATCATCGGTATTCAAACTCAAAAATCGTGGGAGCTACATTTTTTTTTAATTTAAAAGTGCCAAACAGTAGAATTTAACGTTACATACAAAATTTGTTTTTCGAGATTTTTTATCGGAAAATTCTTTTATTAGAGAAAATATTATTTGGTTACATGGCTTGTAAGTTTTTTTATTCAAATTTTATATCAGGGTCAATAAAATTTCCGATCTTTTTGTGAAATTGCCTTATAGTTTCTTAAAAATTAATATTTTTTACTATTTTTCTCCTGCCCCCTCCCCCTCCATAAAGGAGGTACTGTATTTGCATGTATTTTGAAATAACATTAAGTTTCTTGTATTCTATACTTAAATTCTACACCCTGTTAATTAGTGTACAGTATATATAGAATATATACCTACCTCCTTAAAGCTTTTTTCTAACTTGCTAGTATGAAACAACAAAAAATGTGACATTAGATTTCTTGTAAAAATATATTTCTTACGAAAACTACCGATCGACGGTTTGGTGACTGCAGTTGAAATTAATTGATTAAATGAGTTAATAGATTAATCGATTACGTAAAAACACAAGCCTACTATTTTTAACAGAAAAGTGTTAATCAGATTTGATCACATCCTTGAATCTCTCAGGAATAATAAAATAGAATAGGAAATAAACGAGTTAATGCTATTAGCAATTTTAATAATAAATCAAATTATGATTGAATTAATTAAATTGAAAATATTGAAAAACGCCGTTACAGATTTAAATTCAATTAAAATTCTATTGACCTACATTTAAAAATACCTAGTGTATTACCATAAAGTGATTATTAGTCCTTTTTGGTAAAGATTGTTTGAAATTAATTATGATGAAGGGATTAATACATGTGTTTAATATAAAATGCTTCAATAAAATCAGTAGGTTAACTTAATAATATTATTTATTAATATTATCAGTTTCTTCGTTTTAAGTCGTAAATGATATGTGTTTATTGACAGTAATTAGTGCGAAATGGATGTATGTAATTCATAAATAAATGTATTTAATATATTGTAATATTGTGTTACATAGTTATATAATGATATGAAATATTTTACAAAAATGTTGTTCATAAATGGAATGAATAGTTCTGGCCTGATTTTCGTTAATTCAGTTGTTTCTTATTTTAAATATACTTTTAAAAAAGCACGATAAGAAGTAATAAATAATTTATTTAGATTTTAAAATATAAGCTGAAAATAATTAACAAATTAATAATATAAATTTTTTTCATTTGTGTGCTTTCACGTTGGAAATACAAAATGCCATACAAAAATAAGTAATATGTAATATGTAAATTATAGTATAGAATTAGAATATGTAGTATCAAAAATAAAAATAAATAAAAATCATATAAACTTAAATTTTATACATATAATATGTAAATATAAAAAATAAAAAGATTTTTAAATATACTTAATTAATAATTAAACTAAAGGTTTCCCATAAATGTATAATTCTTTGAAGGTATGGGTATATTTTTTACATTAATTCGGACAATGAAACTGAATATTTGATGGGTAAAAAATTGTGAGAGGCTTTAGGGGAGATGAGTATTGTGGGGGTCAATATTTTAAGGAAATTGGGAATATTTTTTTAATTTGAATAACTCATCAAATTTGAAAATATTTATTTCAATTTTATTTAGTTCTGTTGTTAACAAGTAATGTAAATGTTATCAGATGTCGAAACAATATTTGCAAACGCATTAATACGTGTTTCGAAGCTCGTCACTGTTTTGAACATTCAATTAAATGATTTTAATACCAAAATAAATAAATGTTATTAATTTTGATGAGAGCTCCGTTTTAATAACTGACCGCCCCCGCCCCCCCCCCCCCTGGAAAAAATACTTACACAAAAAATACTTAACAGCTTGTAATATATTTTATAAAAATGATTAATTGTAATTTATCAAAACATAACCTATACTATTATTATCAAAAAAAATCTAAAAAACATTATCAATCTTCACATAAATGTATTTAACTTTATACATACCTATAATCATAAATCGGCCATAATTCATAACTTATTACATATGTTTGAAGTACAAATTAAATAACAATTTCCCCCAAAAAGGTAGTCATCAAAAGACAAAATGCAATGTAATGGTACTGGGTTCCCTTCCACTTTAGTTTTGACGCGTTGCTCTTAAGCACGTACGCGCATCACTTTCTCCAAAACAGTTTTGTAAGAAGTTGAATATTTTGCAAACTCTGTTTTACGGTTCTTAAACATATGTATGCTTATCTTTCACAAAAATTATTTTTTACATTCTTAATTATAAATTTAATTTAATTAAGTATTGCTTGCGAATATTTTAAGATAAATAATGAAAGTGTAAAGTGAATGTATTAGTGGTTAAAAGATTATTTTCGTTGTGGTCTACCACAAAATATAATTGCAATTAAAACTGAATTACTTTGACAATGATCTGTACTTTTAATATTTTATTCAAATTTTCTTGTTTTAGAAAAATTAAAAAAAAAAATTTAAAGATTTTTTTTTAGTTTTTAGAATTAATTTACCTAATGTTATAAAGATATAATTATTTTAGTATAGTATGTATAAATATTAAGCTATTGTTAAGCGTTTGAAAATTTAAACGAGATTTCCTTAAGATCATGTTTTTTAACCTTACGGCATCGATTACTCACGCTCTAATTATTAATTAATATGGCGTTTTCAGGAAAGTTTCACAACATACATACCTACATGATTTTTCTCAATAACTTTAAAAAATGTTGCTGTTTTTCTATTCAAGATTTTTTTTATTTTTAAAAAATTCACTATTTTTTTATTGTCCTTCTATCTACTTAAAAATTACTTTTATAATTCATCACGATTCTTGTTATTCATCCACTCTTCCAAAACAATATCACCTGCTTTTTCTCCAATCATCATACAAGCAGCATTAGTATTAGCACTAACAATAGTTGGCATGATACTAGCGTCAACTACACGTAATCCTTTTATTCCTTTTACCTTTAAATCATAACTAACTACAGCATTATCATCAACACCCATTTTAGCAGTTCCTACAGGATGATATAAAGTAGACGTTGTATGATAAATGATGCATTTTAAATATTCGTCTGAATTTATAGAATGTTTGTTACATTGAGGTATATCTACTTTAAGACGTTCTGCTTTGTGCTTCCTCATTACATTTGTTTCTCCCATTTTAATAAAATGTTTAAGAGCTTTTAAAGTAACTTCTACGTCTGCTGGATCTTCAAAATAATTTGGATCTATTAATGGAGCTTCGAATGAATCCACGCTTCTTAATTTCACAGTTCCTCTCGATTTTGGTTTTAGTAATACTGCTGTTTGAATTAATATATCATGAATTGTGTTTAGTTCGAACAGTGAATCAGTTAATTTTGTATTGAAGTTAGTAATATTTATTAAACTGGATAAACTCTCATTATTCTTAAACGGGTAGAAGAAATGTATTGCTTGGACATCTGGTATTGGTGAATTTAAATTGCTACTATTGAAAAATGCAGTCATATCGGTTATTCCTATTGTTCGTAAAGGACCTTTTCTCTGAGTTAAGTAATGGTACAGTTTGTCTAATTTATCCTGAATTTGTTCTTCTTTAGCAGAAGATTTATGGAGTCCGTGATATATACCATATGTAACTTGATGATCTTGTAAATTTTTACCTACAGGTAAATTTTGTAAAACAGGAATACCTAATGATTTTAAATTATCTTGTGGTCCAATACCAGACAACATTAAAATTTGTGGAGTATTAAATGCGCCTGCACTCAAAATTATTTCTTTATTAGTTCTTATTATTTTCCATTGTTCATCAACCCAGACTTCAACACCTCCTGCTACTTTTGTTGCAGAGTTAATCATTACACGACTAACATGAGCGTTTTTCAATATATGTAAATTGTTTTTGTATAAAACCTCTCCTAAAAATTGTCTAGCTGCATTATTTCTTGTACCATGTTTTATCGTAGCCAACGTTTTAAAATATCCAATTGTTGAATGTAACTTTTCTTCTCTATTTGTAATTATGGGTATTTCTAATTCTTCCGCGGCTGCAAACAACACATCTTTCACCACTGAATATGAATTGTTCTTTATTTGGTTAATATCGTATTCTTCTAACTCTAATCGTGTGTACTGATTTTCAAAATATGGCTTTACAGAATTCCAACCCCATCCTTCATTACCTAATTCTTCCCATTCATCATAATCTGTTTTCAAACCTCGTACATACATCATAGCATTGATTGAACTCGATCCACCCATCATTTTCCCTCTTGGTTGGTTGCATTTTTCATTTTCCATAGCTCGACAAGCATGTTTCTGAGGTACTGTTTTATAATCCCAGTCATAAGAAGTTTTTTGCATACTAAAATATAACGCTGGAATGTCTGAACTTTGCGGTGGATTTCCACCTGCTTCGATAAGCAATATTTGATAATCCGAATCGTTAGCTAGTTTTGCTGCTAATGCAGACCCAGATGAGCCTGCTCCCACAATAATAAAGTCATAAACGTCACTGTGAGATGTTGATATGTCTTCTTGATATTTCGGTGATAGAGCACATTGAGCAGTTAGTAATGTCCCAAGTAGATTAGTAAATAGTGCACTACTTACACCTGATCCACATGATTGCACTGCATTTGTTAAACACTCCATGTTACTTGTTCTGTTACTTTTTTATCACTGAAATTAAACGCTTTTTAGTTGTTTTGAATTGTGTATTTTTATGGGGTTATCTAAATGTAGACTCACAATATTTTTTTTACTGATAAGGCATTATTTTTAATTTTATAATATACAGATATTTAATATCTTTGTTTTGTTATAACATGACATAAAAAATTAATTTGATATATTTGTCACCGACAATGCTGTTATCAGTTTGTTTATTATTTTGAAGTCTTCCATGTAACGGTCAATTTTATTATAAAAACTAAATGCATCATAATATTAAATGACACTTACCTTTAAACAGCATTTTACCTATATTTGACTTATTAATGTTATACATATCTTACATGATACAAATAAATTACATAAACAAAATGAAAATACATTTTATTTTTAATAGTTTATTATACATTCCACTAACAACTATTTACAATGCTGAAAGCTACAATAAACACTTGATCATACTTAACTAATTATATTTGCGATAAAAATCTAACGTTTGTCGCAACTCGTAACGTGCTTCAATGAGTTTATTATCGATAATATTGTTTGCAATTAATGATAATTTTTATATACCAATATACAAAATAGAAAGTCAAACATCAATAATGCATTAATTTTATATAATTAAAATAATATAGTGTTTTTATAGTTTTATCTTTTTCCATTCTTGTAAAATAATATCACCTGCTTTTTCTCCTATCATCATACAAGCAGCATTTGTATTAGCACTAACAATAGTGGGCATGATACTAGCATCAGCTACACGTAAACCGTATATTCCTTTCACCTTTAATTTGTAATCTACTACTGAATCATCTCCTATACCCATCCTAGCAGTTCCCACAGGGTGGTACAAGGTCCCTGTATTATGAACTATTACACACTTTAAGTATTCATCACTTTCTATATCGAACTGTTTACAATCAGATGGTGTAACTTTTAACTGCACAGCTTCGTGTTTTTTCATAACATTTGTCTTTCCCATTTTGATGAAATGTTTTAAAGTATTTAATGTAACATCTACATCTCTCTCGTCAGCAAAGTAGTTTGGATCTATTAAAGGCGATTCAAATGGATTGTTACTTTTCAATTTAACATATCCTCTTGATTTAGGTTTTAATAGCACCGCCAGTTGAATTACTATATCATACATAGAATTAAATTTATACAGTAGATCTGATATTTCTTTGTTGAGACCTGAAGTGAATATAAAATTACTTACAGTATTTTTGTTCTTATACGGATGAAAACCATGCATTGCTTGAACATTCGGTACTTTAAAATTTAAATTACTACTATTAAAGAATCCATTTAAGTCGGTAACTCCTATAGTTTGCATACCACCTTTTCTTCGCGTTAAATAAAAATAAACTTGATCCAATGCCTTTTGTGGATCTTCTTCTTTAACAGTTGAATTGTGAAGACCGTGAAATATTCCTGAAGTTACTGGATGATCTTGTAAATTTTCTCCCACTGGTAAATTTTGTATAACTGAAATACCCATCGATTTTAAATGATCCTCTGGTCCAATCCCAGACAGCATTAAAATTTGTGGTGTATTAAAAGCACCAGCACTTAAAATAACTTCTTTTTTGGATTTTATAATAACCCATTGTTCATCAACCCAAACTTCCAAACCCTGGACTGCTTTTGTAACTGGGTCAATTAATACTTTACCAACATGAGCATTTTTTAAGACATGTAAATTTTCTTTATCTTTTACTTCTCCTAAAAATTGTCTCGCTGCATTATTTCGTGTCCCATTTCTAATAGTACCGAAAACATTGAAGTAACCAACCTTTGAGTGCAGTCTATATTTTTTATTAGTAATAGTCTTTAAGCCTAACTCATTTGCGGCTTTGTGAAACAATTCTTTAATATCAATAAAGGAAGTATCAAATTTTTCACCTACATCAAATTCTTGTAAATCGAGGCGTTCAACTTGACTATCGAAATATGGTTTAACTGATTCCCAACCCCAGCCTATGTTACCAAAGCTTTCCCATTCATCGTAGTCATTTTTTGTCCCTTGTATATAAATCATAGCATTCATTGAACTGGATCCACCCATCATTTTCCCTCTCGGTTGGACACATGTCTTATCTTTCATAGCTCCACAAGCATATTTTTGAGGCACTGTTTTATAAGCCCAATCATAACACGTTTTCTGTAAAGTTGTAGCTAATGCCGGTATATCAGAAGTCACAGGTGGATTATCCCCTGCTTCAATTAGTAGAATTTGATAATTTGAGTCTTGAGTCAATTTTGCAGCCAAAGCAGATCCGGCAGATCCTGCACCAACCACAATGAAATCGTACGCGTCTTTATGGTTTTGTCCTACATTTTCATGATATGCTGGAGATATAGCACATTGGGAAGCTAATATAGTTCCGAGAAGATTACTAAATAATGCACCACTGATACCAGGTCCACAAGTTTGTACAGAATTTGCCAAACACTCCATATTTAAAAACAATGATAGTGATAGTGAACATCTGCTGTACTTACTATAAAATCTTGACAATATTTTTCACTTGTATAAATACCTTTTTAGGTTTCGTTTATCTTTTATTAATAGATAATAATTATGTCGATAAGGCACATTTTTTTAATATTGTTTTATTAGTACATTTATTTTTATTGGTACATGGAACCTTTGCTAATCTTACAAAAAATTAGTTCTGATAAACTAACGTAAAAATATTCTAATTCTCAGGGGGTAATAAAGTATGCAAAATTAGGGTTTTCAAAATAATGTGTTGAATTTTTTTACAAAAGTACCTGACAACTGAATTATATAATTCGACCAAGACTTTTGCACACAAAAATGATATAATTTATCTAATTATAGTAAATACGTTCGTTAATAAGCCGAAAAATTTAAAAGATTGGAATATCTATTTTCCGTTTTTTGTAAATATTTGAATTCATTTCACAATAGGATTTTAAACAAAAAAAATCTTCACTTTGCTGAGATACATGAAGTTAAAAAATATCACATTTTATATACAATAAATTTAATTCAAATAAATGTTTTTTTAAATATCATTTTTTTAATAACCTTTATAAGTATGTCAGAAATAAAAAATAATTCACTTTTGTAAAAAACTTTGAAAAGTAGACATTTCTACAAAAACATGTGATTCTCTAAATAATAATTACTTAAACATAATGTATTTTTTCGTAAGAAAAATCTTGAAATGCAAAAGGGTTTCAAAGGGTATGCGGTTAAATGTTTACAAATATTACATCCATAACTATACGAATTACGAATATTATAATAACTTCCTCCTCTCCCCAAATATCCTTGTCGAAAGTAAGGTAGATACTTTAAAAAAAAATACGAATTACTCAAACATAGAGTAACACTTATCTAATTTATCTAGTAAGTGTATTATACATAAATATAAATAACATTTGGCATTTACAAAAAAAAATTTCATAAGATAACTATTTAATGAAATCTTATGTCAAAAAAGGGGCACTTCTTATATATTTAAAACAATTTCAGCTATACAACTTATAATACATTAGTGTATAAAATATTGCTGTATTTGTTTTGTTGTCTCGGAAATATTTGAAAAATATTAAATTTTATATCTACAAATTTTTTTTTAAACACAAAAAATACGTACATTTTAATATTTGCAACAAACATTTTAATGTATAAAAAACAATGATACAACATCTGATTAAATTTAAATTATAAACAACCAATAAAATGTTCGTAAACGGCGTGACAATTATTCGCGTTAGATCTTGTTTTCCCAGTCTTGTAAAATAATATCACCTGCTTTTTCTCCAATCATCATACATACAGAGTTAGTATTAGCACTAATAATAGTAGGCATGATACTAGCGTCAGCTACACGTAATCCTTTTATTCCTTTTACCTTCAACTTGTAATCTATCACAGCATCATCTCCTGTACCCATTTTAGCAGTTCCTACAGGATGGTACAAAGTTGCCGTCGTTTGAGAGATTATGCATTTCAAGTAATCATCACTATACATTTCATATTTATTACATTCAGATATTCCAATGTCGAGGAACTTTGCTTCATGTTTCTTCATTGCTTTTGTTTCGCCCATTTTTATGGAATGCTTCAGCCCTTTTAAAACGACATTCAAATCATCAGGATTACTAAAATAATTAGGATCTATAATGGGAGCTTCAAACGGATCTTTACTTTTTAATTGTACAAATCCTCTCGATTTTGGCTTTAATAGTACAGTAGTCTGCAATATTACATCATAAATGTTATTAAGTTCATACAGTGATTTTGATACTTCACCAGTGAAACCCGAAATTTTCATCAATATTGACATTGAATTTGTGCTTTTGAATGGAAAATAGAAATGTATTGCTTGAACATTTGGGTCAGTAGATTTCATATCGTTAACATTGAAGAACCCAATGACTTCAGTTGCTCCGATTGAGCGCAAGGTTCCTTTCCTTTGTGTCAGATAATAATATAGGTTATCTAGCTTGTTTTGCAATGTTTCTTCTTGCACAGTGGATTTATGAAGACCATGAAATATTCCATACGTAACTAAATGATCTTGCAAATTTTTACCAACCTGTAAGTTTTGTATGACTGGGATTCCTAATGCTTCTAAATGATCTTTCGGTCCAACGCCAGATAGCATTAGTATTTGTGGAGTATTAAAGGCACCTGCACTTAAAATTACTTCTTTATTAGATTTTATAATTTTCCACTGCTCATTAATCCAAACTTCTACACCTTCTACTTTTTTTGTTGCTGAATTAATTATAATTCTACCAACATGTGCATTTTTCATAACATGTAAATTCTTTTTATCTTTAACTTCCCCTAAAAATTGCCTTGCTGCATTATTACGAGTTCCTTTTTTAATTGTCGCCAATGCTTTAAAATAACCAATCCGAGAATGTAATCTATCTTCAGTATTTGTTAATGTATCTAAACCTATTTCTTTTGCAGCTTCAAATAATATTTCTTTCATTAGAAAAGTCGAATTACTAGTGTTTATTTCACCCACTTCATATTCTTCTAGTTCCAAACGCTTTAACTGACTTTCGTAATATGGTTTTACTGATTCCCAACCCCATCCTTTGTTTCCTAATTTTTCCCAGTTATCATAATCTTTTTCTAAACCTCGTATATACATCATGCCATTAATTGAACTACACCCACCTAGCATTTTACCTCTTGGAGTATTACATTTTCTGTCTTTCATTGAACCGCAAGCAAACTTTTGCTTTTCCGTTCTGTAATCCCAGTCATAAGACGTTTGTTGCAAGTCGGAGAACAACGCTGGTATATCAGAATGTTGTGGAGGATCTCCTCCAGCTTCAATAAGCAGTACTTGATAATCTGAACCATGAGCTAGTTTTGCAGCTAACGCAGATCCTGAAGATCCTGCCCCAACTACAATGAAGTCGTACGCCTCATTATGATTTTTTGTTACATCTTCATGATAAGTTGGCGATATAGCACATTGAGCTGCTAGTAATGCCCCAAGTAAATTACTGAACAATCCACCACTGACTCCGGGGCCACAAGCTTGGGTGACTGCATTTATGCACTCCATTTTATGAAGGAACGCAGGATAATATTGTTTCCTACGTCCAACTGTAGTTATTTCTGTAATTAAGATTTCTCATTTTATTAAATCAATTATAAGACACTATTTATTTTAACAAAAAAACTTTATACCTACACATATAATGTTACTTATAAATAATAATTAAAATTACAAATTACAACCAGAGCAAATAAAAATATAATTCAGACCTTGCGTAACAAGTACTTACTTTTTAAATATGGTATTATATGGATTTGTTACTAGATTAACATTTAATTAATACTGATGTTAAAACATTGAACGGAGTATGAATATATTTTTATAGTCTTGGAATTTTCAAGTATCGTATTTAACTGTTAAAAAATATCTACATAAATATACATACATATATAAGTAAATCAAGATAATGTGGTGTTTTAATGTGTATTAAATACTTACATTTTTTTACCCACAAAGGATCAATTATGTATGTTTTTATTTGTTTGTCGTATTGAACATGAAATGCTAAAGTAAAATCATTCACTGTAATTATATATATTCTACTATCTAAAAGAAAAGTAACCTTACCAGTGTACCATCTCCCTCCGTTCATTGAATAATAGTACTTAACACCAGAGTGACTCAAACAATTGTGTACGTTACACATTTTACTTAATTGTATGAACGTCAAAAAACGATAAAATTTTCCCAGTAGTTCAAAGTCAAAGAATATATCTTAAGTAAAATACAAAGAATAAATATCGTTCTGGACAAATTTTTTTATTGTTTTTTGGTCAATTTCAAGACGATTTATTTACTACATTTTTGGCTAAAATGCAATTCTAATTATATAATAAACACACATGTTTGCATGTTAATTGCAGTATCTTATATAAATATGTCTCAAATAAGGCAAGCATCAGACGAGTTGACAGAAGAAAACACGAGCATTGTGATGAAGTTAAAATAACCGCGGGTCGTAGTTTGTGCAGCGCTGCGTTAACCTATTTTCAAATCTCTATGTGTTTCTCAGTGATTTTATATTTTAGTTATCAAGTATTTATATTATTTAAAATTATCTATGATTTTTAAACGGTCTATCTTTGAATATGCATGTGCTAATTACAATAAAAACATTTGCATTTACATAAGAACCCTCAATCTATGGACACACTGTTCATAATTGATCGTAATTTGTTGGACTAATTATGTATAAATCATATTTTGCACATTTTTAAATAAATTTGTTTGTGAATAAAATAAGGAAATATACATTTTAATATTTTTATTTGATTTTATAAAAAACAGGTGTATGAATATAGTGTAAACACAAATAATTTTCTCATCGGCTATTATTTCTTTTTCAATTTTTAATAATAATATCACCTACCTTTTCTCCAACCATCGTTAGTATTAATAGTGACAGTAAAGTACAGTAACGCGGTAATTTTATTTCTTTTACTTTCAATCCATCATTTTGCAGAATGTCTTCTCCTTTATCTATCTTGCAATTAGAATAAAAATTAATCCCCAAATCGCGCCATATTTAGATAGTCTACTTGTGTCTCAGCCTTTGTGTGTCAAATACATACTTACAGTTAGCAGAAATAAACAACTAATTCCAATCGTTTCAAAAGTCATTATTTTACTCTTGTAGGCACTTTATAAATTCAAAAGATAGATTACAGATAAAGATTATAAATTTCATTATAATAGAAGAAAAATTTTACAAATCTACCTCATTCATACGTATTGTTACTTGATAAACAATACTTCAATTTCCTTATAAATAAAGTACATTCTTTCATATATTAAACATAGTATGTTTAATATATGATTCTTTGTAATGCACTGGTGTAATACAAATATTAATAAATGATTTCAAATCCAATAAAACGTATAAATCATGTTTCAAATACATTAATTATTATAATATGTGATATACAAAATAATTTAAGTTATGCAACCAAAAATACACAAGTGTAGAAGATATGTATCTTCATCAGAAAATGATTTTTTATAGGAATTTTATAAAAATAAAAACTATACATAAAAATTATATTTGTCATAAAAATTTTAATGCTTAAAAAATGTCACATTATGTTCTTACAATTTAAATATATAAATGAACGTAGATGCTTTTATAGCTCTTCGCGTTCAATCTTGTTTTTCCAGTCTTGTAAAATAATATCACCTGCTTTTTCTCCAATCATCATACATACAGAGTTAGTATTAGCACTAATAATAGTAGGCATGATACTAGCGTCAGCTACACGTAGTCCTTTTATTCCTTTTACCTTCAACTTGTAATCTATCACAGCATCATCTCCTGTACCCATTTTAGCAGTTCCTACAGGATGGTACAAAGTTGCCGTCGTGTGAGAGATTATGCATTTCAAGTAATCATCACTATACATTTCATAATTATTACATTCAGATATTCCAATGTCGAGGAACTTTGCTTCATGCTTCTTCATTGTTTTTGTTTCGCCCATTTTTATAGAATGCTTCAGCCCTTTTAAAACGATATTCAAATCATCAGGATTACTAAAATAATTAGGATCTATAATGGGAGCTTCAAACGGATCTTTACTTTTTAATTGTACAAATCCTCTCGACTTTGGCTTTAATAGTACAGAACCCTGCAATATTATGTCATAAATGTTATTAAATTTATACAGCGATGCTGATAATTCCTCGGTGAAGCCCGAAAATTTCGTCAATATTGACATGAAAATTGTGCTTTTGAATGGAATATAGAAATGTATTGCTTGAATATTTGGATCAGTTGATTTTATATCGTTGACGTTGAAGAATCCAGTGACGTCAGTTGCTCCAATTGAGCGCAAAGCTCCTTTCCTTTGTGTCAGATAATAATATAAGTTATCTAGCTTGTTTTGCAATGTTTCTTCTTGCACAGTGGATTTATGAAGACCATGAAATATTCCTAACGTAACTAAATGATCTTGCAAATTTTTACCAACCTGTAAGTTTTGTATGACTGGGATTCCTAATGCTTCTAAATGATCTTTCGGTCCAACGCCAGATAGCATTAGTATTTGTGGTGTATTAAAGGCACCTGCACTTAAAATTACTTCTTTATTAGATTTTATAATTTTCCACTGCTCATTAATCCAAACTTCTACACCTTCTACTTTTTTTGTTGATGGATCAATTATAACTCTACCAACATGTGCATTTTTCATAACATGTAAATTCTTTTTATCTTTAACTTCCCCTAAAAATTGCCTTGCTGCATTATTACGAGTTCCTTTCTTAATTGTCGCCAATACTTTAAAATAACCAATTCGAGAATGTAATCTATCTTCAGTACTTGTTAGTGTATCTAAACCTATTTCTTTTGCAGCTTCAAATAATATTTCTTTCATGACATAAGTCGAGTTATTCGTAATAATTTTACCGTTATGAAATTCTTCTAGTTCTAAACGCTTTAACTGACTTTCGTAATGTGGTTTTACTGATTCCCAACCCCATCCTTTGTTTCCTAATTTTTCCCAGTTATCATAATCTTTTTCTAAACCTCGTATATACATCATAGCATTAATTGAACTACACCCACCCAGCATTTTACCTCTTGGAGTATTACATTTTCTGTCTTTCATTGAGCCACAAGCAAACTTTTGCTTTTCCGTTCTATAATCCCAATCATAAGACGTTTGTTGCAAGTCGAAGAACAACGCTGGTATATCAGAATGTTGTGGGGGATCTCCTCCAGCTTCAATTAGTAGTACTTGATAATCTGAACCATGAGCTAATTTTGCAGCTAACGCAGATCCTGAAGATCCTGCCCCAACTACAATGAAGTCGTACGCTTCATAATGATTTTTTGTTACATCTTCATGATAAGTTGGCGATATAGCACATTGAGCTGCTAGTAATGCCCCAAGTAAATTACTGAACAATCCACCACTGACTCCGGGGCCACAAGCTTGGGTGACTGCATTTATGCATTCCATTTTATGAAGGAACGCCGTCTAATTTTTTTTCCTTCGTCTAACTGTAGTTATTTCTGTAATTAAGATTTTTCATTTTATTATATCAATTATAAGGCACTATTATAATTTTTTAAATTGCATGTTGATAAAAATAATACATAAATAAAATGTTATTTTCTTTATAAACAGTGAAAATAATATATCATGTTACTTTACACAGTTTTTATTTTATAAACCAAATTCACGATTTTATTCAAATTATTGTATGTATAAATTATTGAGTATTTTCAATTTCAATAGTGATGAATTTAATAAAGATCTAAGAGAATAAGACTACGAACGCATAAAAGGTTTTTCGCCGCCGTTCGCGTACATTTTCTGGTGCGCGCACGGGCGGCAAAAAAACGCTGGCCATTACAAGGTTTCATTCCGAAACGCGGGCATTTCGCCACACCGTTTTTAAAAATATTACCGGTTGTGTTTTTAAAATCAAGCGGCGAAAATCCTCCCGTTCGTTTGTAGTCTATGTCCGGTATAATAAAGGAGCTAACAAATTCACATGCTTGTAAACACTTTCAAACGGAGTATTAATTATGTGATATAGTATCTATGGATTAGTTATGGAATTTAGAGCAGTGATACTTCAACTTATTATAACACAGTTGGCGACTCTGACAAAATAATTTTCGTAATATCATCACTGTTTTAATACCGTTGGTGTTTATTTACCACGCATGCGTGAAATTTTTGTCAAACACTTCATGATACTTCAAGAGTACTGTCAGATAGGTTTTATAGTCAATTTGAATGTGCTTGCAAGCTTGCAAATTTTGTTAACTCGTTTATTATACAGGACATAAGACATTCTTAACATACACATATATATAATGTTTGTTATATATAATAATTATAATGACAAGAATTCAGGGTACACATACAGACAGACAGACACATAACGAAAAGTGTTTGTCTTGACCTGAAACGGAAAAATGAATATTAAATTTTGAAATCGGAGAACAATTTTTTTATCTCATTCAAAAACGATCATAAAGCTTTCCGTATCTTAGATATTGCGAGGGAGCAATAATTCAGACCTTGCAAAACAATTTTGAAACATAATAACATTTAACTAATGACGTTTACTAATATTGATGTTAAATATTGAACGAAATATCTATATATTTTTATAACCTTGGAATTTTAAATTATCGTATTATGTTGAATAATTTTACTGTTCAAAAATGTCTAAAAAATATGCATACAGTTATTTGTAAATCAAGATAATGTGATATTTTAATGTGTATTGAATACTTACATTTTCTTTATACACAAAGGGTCAGTTACTGATGTTTGTTATTTGTTTGGCTTAGTGAACATGAAACACTAAGGTAAAATCTTTAACTTTAATTATGTATGTATGTTCTACTATCTCCCAGAAAACTCACTTTACCAGTGTACCATCTCTCTCCATTCATGGAATAATATTACTTAACACCAGAGTGACTCAAACGGTGGTGTACATTACACGTTTTACTTAATTGTATGAACATCAATAAACGATAATATTTTCCTTGTAGATTACGAATTTTTTTTATGTCTTTTTCAAAGATTATGTCTTAAGCAAAAGACAAAGAATAAATATCGTTTTTTAGACGATTTTGTTATTACATTTTTGGCTAAAATGCAACCCAAATGTTTGTATGTTAATTCCAGAATCTAAAAATAAATATTTTTCAAATAAGGAATCATCAGTCGAGTTGACAGAAAAAATTCACGAATATTGTGATGAAGTGAAAATAACCGCGGGTCGTTGTTTCGGCACCGCTGTATTAAAATATTATCAAATGTCTATGTGTTTGTCATTGCTTTTATTTTATTTTTATTTTTAATTATCAAATATTTATATTATTTAAAATTATCTATGACTATAAAACGGTCTATCATGAATATGCATGTGCTAATAACATTAAAAATATATTTGCCATTTCATTCTCAAGCTATAGAGTGGACAAACAGTTCTAATAAAAAGATTCAGATTTGATCGTTATTTGTTGGACTAATTATAAATAATAATTTGACACATTTTTAAATATTTTTTTTGTGAATAAAATAAGGAAATGTACATTCTTAATATTTTTATTTGATTTTATAAAAAAAACAGGTGTATGAATATAGTAGAAACACAAATAATTTTCTCATCGGCTATTATTTATTTCTCAATTTTTAATAATAATATCACCTACCTTTTCTCCAACCATCGTTAGTATTAATAGTGACAGTAAAGTACAGTAACGTGGTAATTTTATTTTTTTTACTTTTAATCCATTATTTTGCATAATGTCTTTTCCTTTATCTATCATTTAGAATAAAAATTAATCTAATTGGTATTATAATACATATTTATTAATATACCAAATAGTTTTAGCTATGCAACCAAAAATACACAAGTGTATAAAATATGTATCTTTATCAGAAAATGCTTTTATGGGATTTTTATAAAAATAAAAACTATATAAATTATAACATGTTTCATAAAAATTTTAATATTTAAAAAATTATGCTACATTATGTTCTCACAATTTAAATATATAAAATGAACGTAGATGCTTTTACAGCTCTTCGCGTTCAATCTTGTTTTCCCAGTCTTGTAAAATAATATCTCCTGCTTTTTCTCCAATCATCATACATGCAGCGTTAGTATTAGCACTAATAATAGTAGGCATGATACTAGCGTCAGCTACACGTAGTCCTTTTATTCCTTTTACCTTTAACTTGTAATCTACCACACCATCCTCTCCTGTACCCATTTTAGCAGTTCCCACAGGATGGTACAAAGTAGACGTTGTGTGAAAAATAATACATTTTAAATATTCATTACTTTCTACTTCGTAACTATTGCATTCAGGTATACCTATATTGAGTAATTTTGCTTTGAGTTTCTTCATTACTTTTGTTTCACCCATTTTTATTGAATGTTTTAATCCTTTTAAAACAACATCCAAATCATCAGGATTACTAAAATAATTACGATCTATAACAGGAGGTGCAAATGGATCTTTATTTTGTAACTGGACAGAACCTCTCGATTTTGGTTTTAACAGAACTGTTACTTGTAAAAGAATACTTTGATTTTTATTTAAATCATAGATAAGATCAATAATTTCATTTTTGAATCCGGAAAGTGTTTTAATTATCAAAAGACTCTCAAAATCATTCTGTGGTATAAATCCATGAATTAATTGAATGTTTGGTTCTTCTGATTTTTCATCGTTTACATTTATGAGTCCGATAAAATCAATTAATCCAGGCGATCGTAAGAGACCTTTCCGTTCAGTTAAATATACATATAGTTGATTTAATTGATCTTCTTTTGATAACTTACCCAAATTTAATTGTAAACCGTGAAATATACCAAAAGTAGCGGAATGATCCTGTAAATTCATCCCTACTTTTGAATTTTTTAAAACTGAAATACCTAACGATTCTAAATGATCTTTTGGTCCGATACCAGATAACATCAAAATTTGTGGTGTATTGAGTGCACCAGCGCTTAAAATAACTTCTTTATTGGATTTTATAACTGTCCATTTTTCGTCAACCCAAACCTCTACCCCTTCTACATGTTTTGTGACTGAATCTATTATCACTTTACCAACGTGAGCATTTTTTAAAACATGTAAATTTTCTTTATTATTTATTTCTCCTAAAAATTGTTTGGCTGCATTATTACGTGTTCCATTTTTTATACTAGCTAAAGCTTTAAAATAACCACTATGTGAATTTAATCTTTCATCATCGCTTATAACTCTTTTGAAACCTAATTCTTCAGCTGCAGTAAATAATATTTCTTTCACTTCTGTAATTTGATTTACTGGACCAATATTATATTCTTCTAACTGTAAACGTTTATACTGACTTTCATAATATGATTCCACAGAATCCCACCCCCAACCTTTATTACCAAAACTTTCCCATTCATCATAATCCTTCTTTAAACCTCTTATATACACCATAACATTCATAGAACTACTTCCGCCAAGCATCTTTCCTCTAGGATCATTGCATCTATCATGTTCCATTCCTTTGCATGCATATTTTTGTTTTTCCATAATATAATTCCAATCATATTCCGTTTTTTGTAATGTAGTGAATAATCCTGGAATATCGGAGTTTTGTGGTGGATTATTTCCAGCTTCAACAAGCAATATTTTATAATTTGAGTCCTGGGCTAATTTTGCAGCTACTGCAGATCCTGATGATCCTGCTCCAACTACAATAAAATCGTATGCATCATAATGATTTTTTCCAATATCTTCAGGATAGGTCGGTGATATTGCACATTGGGCAGCTAATAATGTTCCAAGTAGATTACTAAATAATGCACCAGTTACACCAGGACTGCATGTTTGGGTTACTGTATTGATGCAATCCATTTTTATTTATTTATTGGAGTTTTTTTGTAAGCATTCAAATGATTAATAACTAAAATATGTAAATGTTTTGTAATTAATTAATTAGCCAATAATATGCAATACTTACTATTTATTGTGTTTGAATGTTGTAATATATGGTGTACATTTGTTTATTAACAGTTAGAATTGAAAACTGAATGAGGTGCACGCATATGTATAAAATATATAATTATATTAATCGTATTGATAGGGCATATTTCGTGATAAGAATACAGTTTGTTTGTATACTTAAAAGTAATTTGTTGATACAATATTATCAAAACTAGTTTACAGTAGTCGATATCCAGTTTTATACCAGAGACCTGAATAGGCAATCCCGAAATTTATCAGCATACAAAATCTGTTGCCAAAATTGCTCTATCACGTCAGGTTTTTAAGTTATCCTACTTTAAAAGAACGACTATTTTTCAAATTTTTCTGTTCACTGTAACAAGTAGAACCTTCTATATTCTCCCTATAAAATAAACTTTTACCATTCACTGTACGATTTTTTTTTCGTCAAGATATGTTAGTTTGATATTTTTTTTAAATGAAATAATTTTTGTAAAAAAAAATGAAAGGAGGAAGATTTTTTAATTTTAAATATTTACAATTAGTTTTACATGGTAATAAAATATAAACTAGAACAAGTAACGAATTATTTTTATTTTATATTTGGTTTTTATATAAACATACTTTTTAATCGCTTTTTTCTTACACGGAATATTTTGTTTATTTTATAATGTTATTTACAAAATGACTATCGGAACCAACATCGAAATTGTTTAGGTCATAAATTGTTGTGTATCGTAAATGTTGAAATACTGTACACATTCACAAATACCTTTATTTACAAATATATTATCAAATGCAACAAACATACATTAATACTTAAGACCCACAACATTCTATTTTTAAACCATACCGTTAAAAATGGTATCATTTTTACCGATCGTTTTTTCCATACTCAATCAATTTTACAAGTACCTATAATTAAAATATAATTTTTTCCCAGGCATTTACGATTTTAGTTAACAGTAAGGAATAAATAAAATTTAAATTAATTTGAATACTTGTTTCAATCGTTTTTCATAGTTTTAGTGGTACTAAACGATACGGTTAAAACGGTGAGTGTGTAGGGGTCTTTAAATATTCTAAAACGTCGCGAACTTAAATTTTGTACTATGTATATTTTACGTATCAATGTACAGGATAAGTCAAAAGTGGGTCCGATGATTTTTTTCAGTAGTGACATCGGGCATTTTTGATGACGAGAAGAAAATCTCGTGTTTAAAAAAATTCTGAAAATTAATTCTTAGTCATTTCAAATATACTATTATAATGATTAAATTGAAAAGATAATCTCAAAACTGTCTTTTACGACACATGTGTAATATGTATATTAGAAAAATTTTAGATTATTCCTAAATGATAATTGATTTATTAATATTTTTATATTAATTTTCTACAGTAGCAAAGATTCCCCATGGCATCATACTTCTGCAGATATAATTGATAAATAAATCGCTAATTCCTTCTTTTGACTGAGCCTGTATGTATATTTGAAAATTATACTATAACTATGTAACATAATAATTTACACAGTTTCTTCTTCGGAACTAATTTCTCTCCATTTAATAATTTCATTTATAAGTCTTTCACTTATTTCCCAGTCTTCTTTAATCATGTCCGCTGCCTTTTCAGCAATCATTATAACTGGTGCATTTGTATTACCGCTTACAATATACGGCATTATACTTGCATCAACAACACGTAGGTTCCGTACACCATACACGTTCAAGCGTGGATCTACTACTGCCATCCGATCGGTATCTGGCCCCATTTTGCATGTACCAACAGGATGGTATATGGTCATTGTGTAGTGGCGAGCCTGACATGCCCAATATTCGTCACTTCCAAATTCAATATCTTTACACCCTGGTATTGGCAATGTATTGATTTTTACTGATAAGCTTTTCATTGGTTTAGTTTGTGATAAAGCATAACCAATTTTTGCTCCTTCTACCTGAAATAATGGTTTTATTTATATATTAAATGTAAAATGTTATGTATATTATACCGGGTGAGGGTAAAAGATCGGACTCCAAAAATAAATCGGGTTTTATAAGATGTTAATGACTGAAAAAATCTATTAGATGGATATATTCACGTGATTTTGGTTGTTTTTTTAATTTATTTCGGGAGTCCAATATTTTTTTCTCAGCCATTTTTTTTTACTCACTATGACTTTCAAATCATATGGATCTTCAAAGTAGTTTGGTTCTATAATTACATGTGAATGTGGTTTATTATCTTTCAACAGTATTCTACCTCTACTCTTTGGCCTTAGTAGCAATGGAAGTACGGTATACGTATCTTTGTAAAGTATTTGTTCATAAACCGATGCATAATAATCATCTGAAATTCCTCCTACGCGTTTACTAAAAAGTCCTCCATCAGTGTTATCTCCATAGGACTGCATAAACAGCTGTATATCTGGCCAATCATCTGTTTGATTTGCGTAACATGTTTTGACAAACCCCATGACTTCACACATAGGCAAACCGTACATTGGACCTGTCTTATCCAACATGAACTCTTTTATAGCTTGCATTGTAAACATTTTTGGCAATATGAATCCATACGGTTCTGATCCAGGATGTTTCTTGGGACTTTTAAACAAATAAGATGTCCCACCTATGGCTATGTGATCTTGCATATTCATTCCCACTCCTGGAGCATCAATAATCGGTATTATATCATGATCTACTAAGTGTTCTGCTGGTCCAACGCCAGATAACATCAAAAGTTGTGGAGAACTCAAAGAACCTGCAGAAAGAATGACTTCTCTGTCAGCGTAAATTCTTTTTGCAACTCCATGTTTACTAAATAAAACACCATAAGCTTGTTTTGTATCTTCGTTAATAAGAATTTTTTCTACATGAGAATGTAGTGAAATATGTAAATTGTCGCGATGACAAACTGATCTTAAAAACGCTTTAGCAGTACTGCATCTTAATCCGTCTCTCAGGGTACCATGAGATATTGTAAATCCTGATTGTTCTCTACCGTTTATATCTATTATATTGTAACCAATATCTCTGGCCGCATCCAAGAAATAATTTACAAGCTTCGAATGAAATTTAAAATACTCAACCGTCAAATAACCTCCTTTTCCATGATAATAGTCATCCTCAAGTTCGGATATTTGCATATCTTCAGATTTCTTAAAATAAGGTAAGACTTTTTCGTAGTCCCAACCTGTATTTCCTAAGCTGGCCCAACGATCATAATCTCTTCTATTTCCACGAACATACAACATGGCGTTTAAAACACTACAACCACCTTAAATAAAAAATATGTACAGATAATACGATTTTAACAAACAATATGTATCAATAATTTACCCAAAAGTGTTAAATTTGACCAACTGACAGTGTAAGATATCTCCCTAAGAGAGAGACAACCATTTAATAATAATAAAACTGTATCTTATAAATGTTGGTTATGAAATTCAATAGCAGTAAGAGTTGTATGAATAATATCAACATGGGTTCAGAATCAGTTCAGATAGAATTAATTAATTTTGATTTTTTAAATCAATATAATCATTTTATAACTTGACGTACTGTATTGAAATAAATGTATTTATAAAAAATATAAATAAACTGACCTAAAACTTTGCCTCGCGGCCAATTGCATCTATTATTCTTCATCGCTCGACAATAATTATCCGATGGTTCCGTCTTGTATTGCCAGTCTAACGGCGAGAGCTGCAATACCGGAAGCATTAAGGGAATATCAGATAAAGCAGTTTCATCTCCTCCAGCCTCCAACAGCAGTACAGTCAAATTTGGATTTTCCGACAATCTGTTTGCTAAAACCGACCCTGCACTTCCGCCTCCTATTATAATGAAGTCGTAACTGTCGCGCATATGATGAAGTTTTGTGTCTTTAACGCGGTGTTCGTGGTCTATTATGTCCGGTCTCATTGTCATTATAGCTGTGTGTAAGAAAATAATGAATCCAACGCCTGGCCCATACGTTAAAGCTATTCTCGACATTGAGAATAACTTCATAAGATTCCCTGTTGTACTCATTTTGATTTTTTTATATCTGGTAAACAAAAAGAAATAATATATTTTGTACATTGGTTAATGATATTTTCTATTTATACATTTTTAAGTAAATGTCAAATTAAGAGAGGTTTCTACTTTGTGAGTTCTAAAAATTGGCATATTAAGTTTTTTTTTTTGTAGAAGAACTGTTGAATGTATCTTTATAAGTACAAAAAATACTGTACAAATTTATACACCAAAGTTCCTAATCCTTCAAAAAATTGCGTGTATAGTGGAGTCAAAAAAAAATTATTTTTAAAGCCAAATAATTTTTACGAATTTCCACCGAAAATTATATTCATTAATTTTCAAGACATTTCGGAGAATGCAAAAAAATCATTTTTTTAATCCAACAAAGTAGAATCCCCCCTAAACATTTTGTCAGTAATCGATAAATAAATATGCATTATTACTACTCACCTTAGTTTTATTTAATATGCGGATACAAAATTTTTAATATGCTATATTTTAAAAATTATTATTAATAATATTCAGAAAATTTATTAAAATTATATTATTATTAATTTAATATTTTCCACCTACCTATTATTATTTATTTATTTATTTAACTACACCATTCTACATTTTAATACATAATTATGTATTTTTTACGAGTGTATTGTAGCTGTGTGTAAATATACCAAACACAATTAATGCCCAGTTTATGATTTAAATAACACTTTATCTACTTCTAAGTTTAAACGTTTCGGTAAACAATAGTTTATCATTTTATAATCTTAAAATCAGCATTGTTGTTCAAATCAATATTTATTTATTTTTTATTCAAGGATAGTTATACATTTAATTTATATCACGAACAGTTAGATTTTAATAAATAATAAAATCATTATTTAATTTATACAAATATATCATCATTGATAATATTTATTTTGATATAATCACCCTTACATTATTTAATTTTGAAATATTTCATCTAGTTAATATTTAATTTTTATTAACACTATTATTTATCAAAAATTATAACAATTAGAAATTAATTTTAATAATCAAATGTTACTACCGCATTATTCTATAATGTTTTGTCACACTAGATACAAATTATGCCAGCATAGTTATTGTTAAATCGCATCGTAGGCAAAATGCATTCTTACAGTACACCTAACACGTTTTTATATTAGCATGAAGTTTCATACACGTGTTACGAGTAAAGTTGTAGTATTTTACAAATATCCAGATAAGATTCTTTAGATATTCTGAATTATTTTGATTTATTATAACTAATTTTATATTGATAGGTACATAGTTCCAAAACGTTGTTTAGTTTTTTTCTAAACACACGTGTTTAAGTTGTTAAATTTTACAAATATCCAGATAAAATTCTTCAGATATGTAGAATTATTTTGATTTATTATAACAAGACTTTCTATAACTAATTTTGTATTGATAGGTATCTATATAATTCGAAAACGCTAATTTTACTTTTTTTCTCTTAATTGAAAAAAATGTTTTCCACGGAGAAATATGTATGCAATTACTTTTATTTTTTTATATGATTTTTATACGAAAACTATATACTAAATACTAAAAAAGTTAACAGTCTAAATATAATAAAATAAATATTGTTCAAACGAACTATAATATTTCGATTAAACAATTGCACTATATACCTACATACACATATAAAATATTATTATTATACATTTAAAATAATCAGACACTTTTTATACGTATAATTATCGAATAATATCGGGAGTACGTTTTTCTTTTTATTTGTATTATACACTTTTCTTTTTTCTTGAAAATGCTTACGTATTGTTCTACTTCAGTAATTCTCAAACAAGGTGTCACGATAAATTAAGGAACTTAGAAAGATGCTGTAAACATTTAATACATATTTTGTAATATATTTTATATTATATTATATTAAATATTAATTATAGTATGGTTTATTGGATAAAAAAATAAGAAAACGTTCAATATATATTTATAAATGAAATAACAATAACAATGTTCTAATAAATTACTAAAAATACAATAAAAAAATCAACAATATAATATCAATAAATAACAATATCTTATTCTACATAATCTTTATCGCTTCGTCCCATTTCCGTGGTCAACCACATTTGCTTAACCATATCAGAACCTTTTTCTCCAATCATAATCGCAGCTGCGTTTATATTTCCACTGACCACGTTAGGCATTATACTTGCGTCTATAACCCGTAACCTTTTTATTCCATAAACACGTAAACGTGAATCCACGACAGCTTCGGGATCATTCCCAGGACCCATCTTACATGTCCCAGACTGGTGATAAATAGTAAACGTATAATGTCGTATCGTGCACTCGATATAATCATCTGTAAGAAATTCTAAGTGTGTGCATCCGTCGAATGGATAAGGACTGATTTTACTTCCAAATTGTTGGAATGCTTCAGTTTTACTCATAGCTATAATTGATTTAACTGATTCTATTAGTGTCAACATGTCAATTCTTTCTGCGAAATAATTAGGGTAGAATCGTGGTTTTTCAAAAGGGTTATTGTTTTTTAAACGAACCATTCCTGAACTCCTTGGTCGAAGTAAATAAGGTATTACACACCAGCTATGTTTATCTAATATTGGACCGTAAGTATTTTTATAAAATTCGTACGATAATCCATGTGCTCTTCGTAACTGCCTTCCGCTGTCAGAATTTGATGAGCCGGGTACAAATAATAATTGTATATCTGGGTAATCTTCTTCAGGGTTAGCGTATTTTGTATTGATGAATCCAACTGCTTCTATACCACCTGGCATTGTTAATGGACCTTTTCTAAACAGTCCGTATTCCAAATATATTTTTAGAGAATGAATGGCATTTTCTATAAGAGACACCGGTTGGTTTATCATAAATGTTAAACCACCTACACCTACGTGATCTTGTAAATTATACCCTACTGATAAGTTTTGTATGAGAGGAATATGCATTTCGGACAAATGTTCAGCTGGACCAACACCAGAAAGCATAAGAATTTGAGGTGAATTCAGAGCACCAGCCGATAGAATAACTTCTTTCGTAGCGAGGGTTTGATAGAATCTTCCTTCGTGATAGAATTCTACGCCGTATGCTGTTTTTGTTTGTGGATTTATCAATATCCGCGTTACATGGGATTTTAATAATATATGCAGATTCAGACGGTCTCCAACTGGATCTATGAATGCTTTTGCTGTACTGCAGCGAGCTCCTCGTCTATACAAGTTACAAAACATTATATATTTTATAGGCAGGTATTTATATACAAGATAAGGAAAAATAATTGGATCCTCTATCGAGTTTTACAGAAAAATCTTAATTGTAAAAGTTTTAGGGTTTAAAAACTATAAAAAAAGTAACAATACTGTGACCTTGGAATGAAAGACATAATCAAGGTCAACATTTTTTGAACGGAAATCTATTTTTTACTACGGCATCATAATCTACGATAATACCGTAGTAATAACACATTTAAAAAAACATAATAATTAGAGATTTTTGAACTTTCAGGGATTTTTTACTTGGAAACCATCAACTTGAGTGGAAAAGTATAAAGAACAGGCATGTTAATTTAGTCTAGTTATTTTATTAAATGTCTTGAAAAAATTAAGTCAGACAAAAATTATACCAAACAAAATTTTCTTGTTTTTTTTTGTAATCGTAGATTCAAGGTCAAGTAAATTTTACCATTTAATAGTTTTTTAAACCCTTAACTTATTTTTTTCTAAAATCGATTTATTTCGGAGTTTCAGTCTTTTTTCTCCAACCTGATAATATACGTTCATTTTTACCTTGTCGTAGTTTGACAGAAACTATACCCAGTATGTTGCTTTCCGTTGTAATCAATGATGTTAAGTCCCGATTCTGTGCTTGAGTGTATGAATGCGTAACCCAATGGTGTACGATAAGAAAGTTCTTCAACGGTCAAATAACCCCCTCGACTATGATAAGGACTATGAATTAAACTAGGAATACGAATATCTTCAGATTTCTTAAAATAATGTAGTACATCATCATATCCCCATCCTACGTTCCCTAATTGTTCCCATGTATCGAAATCTCTTTTGTTCCCTCGTACGTACATCATGTAATTCAGTACAGACGATCCTCCTAGTACTTTACCCCTTGGCCAATTACATTGTTGATTTTTCATTGCTACAATATTATTTAGTTATATATTATAAATATGTTATTTAAACTATTGTTTTTTTTTATAATACCGAGACAAAACTGATTAGAAGGTTCCGTTTTGTATTGCCAATCTAGATCCGTTAATTGTAAATATTGAGCCATTATTGGTATTTCACTTACAGCTGTTTCTAGTTCTCCAGCTTCAATTAATAAAACAGTCCAATTTTTATTTTCTGATAGTCTGTTGGCTACAACAGCTCCTTTAAACATAAAATTGACGTTAACTTTGTTAATTTAAAGTAACTAAATAGCGGAACTTTAATAAGTATAAATAAGTACCTACTACTCATATTACAAATTTTTTATGTATATTTTTGAGTAATTTATAGTGGAAAGTCGGTTAATTTAGTCCATTTTTTAAATTAAGATATTTAGTATACTAGGTTTAGGTTTAGACAAATTATTTTTTTATGAAATGAAACAGCAGCTTATAGATTTTATTTTTATTAAGTATTAATCAACATAATTATCATAAACTTGACAAAAATCAACAAAATGTAAGATCGGAGCTTCGTTTCAATTTAACCAACCGGTACTGTAAATTGGACCACGGGGTTGCTAATTTGGACTTCAATAGAATCTTAACTATGAATTACTTATGAATTAGGGACCATCCATAAATTATATTATTATTTAATTTATGGATATTATTATATTATAGTATTCAATTGATATATTAAATAATAATAAAAATTATTTACCTGCTGATCCTCCACCTATGATAATAAAATCATATTCATTGAACAACATCGAGGGCGTTTTAGGTGTCGGATGTGAATAATGTTCAAAAAATATATTTTGGAAAATAGCACCAATTGAAATTAGAACAGACAATAATATTGATATATTATAATTATGGGGTGTGCGCACCCCAAAAAACGCTGATATACTTGAGACTAGGTTCTCTAAAAATATTGTAGACATTCTTTCAAATTTTTTTGTGATTTGAAAAACAAAAACTGATTGTTCTTTCAAAAACAGTACTTCTCTTTGAATTAAAAATATCAAACTATTCAGCAATTTTCTAGTTTTTATTTCCAAATAACGTGATACATTGTTTTTGTTAAATAACAATAGACAGTTACAAATAATATTTACAAATTTCGGGATATAAACGTATAAAAATTAATTTATGACGTATTGTGCCATAATTAATTAATTGAACTATAATTTTGAATAAACTATAAAACACGTTTTTATTTGATCTGTTGGTTTTGAAAGTGATTTTTTTTTCAGAAAAGTTGCGTGTTGTTTACTAAAATCTGATAATGGGCATTTTACTACAATTGTATATGTGGAACATTATTCTACATTTATTTCTTTAATGTTTAATCTGGTGTGATTGGTGGATTTGCAACTAACAATAATATGTAAAAGTATGTAATACATAAGTATCTGGACAATCGATTGTTCATTGTACTTAAAATAATTGTATAATAATATAATATATCGTTAAATTGATACATTTTTTTAATATTTTGTTAAAAATGAAATAATAATGAATAAAATTCATATTTTATACTAAAAATAGTTTTTAGAATACATTTTTGTACCATAAAACAGATTGTCATTGTTCTTCTATTTATTTTGTTCTTAACTGCTAATAAAAATCTAAAAAAAACATTATTATAGTTTTGTATTGTTTGGTAAGAAGTAGGGAGGTAACGGAACTGGAGATTTCAATTCCGGCCTAAACCGAAATTATCGGAATTCACAATAAAATTATATTTTTATTAATAATAATAATAAAATCATTGAAAGAATGTGTGCATGCTTTATACATAGATTATTATCTCAAATTAATATAACATTATTTCCCCTATTATAAACAAATTAAAACTGATAAATTAACAGATATGTTGATTAGTTAATATCTCAGCTTGGCGCGATCCTAAAGACTCAAACTTTTTTTTTTTTTAAACCATAAATATGCCGAACAAAATGTAAAAAAAAACGCATTTGTGTTATGAAGTGATTCTATCCATTAAAATTTTTGTTAATGAAATGTTGTTATATCATAATTATTATATTTATGTTTAACACACACACACACAATACACAAAACAATACACGAAGAGCTGTCGGAAGAGGAGAACACCCGGCCGACATTTATGCCAAATAAATTTTATTTTTTAATATTTATGTTTAACTTTTTTAACAAAAATAACGTATATTATTTGTGAATATCTTAGTAGAGAGTAATAATAAAAAAAATTAATTCCGGCAAAATCAGACCGGAATTTACCAGTTCCTGCCGGAACCGGAACTGGAATAAAATCGTGAACTCCGGTATGTACACCCTTAGTAAGAAAAAACTTCTGTTTTTAAAAACATTTAATAAAATGTTAATGGAACAAATAGGTACAAAAAAAAGTAAATACATTTTTAATTGTTGTAGGTATATCTACAGTTTCACCCTTTTTTTTTAATTTTTAAATATATTTATACATATTATGTATATATGTAATTGTATATTATGCACGTTATAATGTTTTTTTGTATTTTTCCACCAAAGATATACTACCTATTAAATATAGAAATTAAATATAATTATAAACATACAAAAAAAATTAATAGGTACACATACATTACAATATAAAATAAAAATTGGGTCAATGCCGAGCAATCATGCTGTGATGTGTGTACAGTGGAACTTCGTTAGTACGTTTTTGAGGGGAATGGGGGGAAAACAAGTACCAACGAGAAAAACGTACTTACAAAAATATTTTCACATGGAGTCGTATGGAAGAATGCCGGGACCTAAAAAAACGTACTATATACCTATACTAACGAGGTTCTACTGTACATCTATTCCACATTTGCTAACGAAGCAGTAATATTGGTAACGACTTAATCTCTCTAAAAGTCTGCAGCGACTTAAATATTAAAGTTATAAATACGATCTCTCGGAATGTTATGTAGAACTAATATAACTCTACAAAACGTTCTATGTAATTTAGATGTATCTCTGATAATTTAGGTCAGAGTACAAGTTAAATAATCTGGGCTTTCATTTTTTTACTAACACAGCTAATTTATTCACTGCTCATAGCGTGATTAAATATACCCTATAGAACACTTCGTGCAGGTTTCGTCAAAATCGGTCCAATAGATTTTAAGTTTGAGAAGATTTGGAACAACAATCAATAATAAATTAAATAATATATTAATTAAAAAATCAATATAAACTATCTTCTGAGCCAATCTTCTTTTATTAAATCAGAACCCTTCTCTCCAATCATAATCGTTGGTGCATTTGTATTAGCACTTACTACGTTGGGCATTATACTAGCGTCTATAACCCGTAACCCTTCTATTCCATAAACACGTAAACGTGGGTCCACAACAGCTTCAGGATCATACTTAGGACCCATTTTACAAGTACAAGATTGATGGTAAATAGTAACACTATAATGCTTAACAACACATTCCCAATATTCGTCAGAATAAAATTGCAAATGGCCGCATCCGTGAATAATGTATGGACTTATTTCACTTCCATATTTTTTAAATGCTTTTGTTTTACTTAAAGCAAAAACTAGTTTTGTACCTTCTACTAATGTTAATAAATCAAATTCATCCTGAAAGTAATTGGGATAAAGTAATGGGGGATGTAATGGATTTTTACTTCTTAATTTTACCATTCCCTTACTGTTTGGTCGAAGTAGATAAGGTATTATACTCCAACAATGATAGTTTTCTATAGGTTTTAAAGTTTTATTATAGAATTCTTCTGTTATTCCATGAATTTTACGTATTTGTGTACCTCCATCGGAATTCGTTGATCCTGATACAAATTGAAATTCAATATCAGGATATAAACCACTAGGATCTGCGTATTTTGTATTTACGAATCCCAATCCTTCAATACCGCCGGCTACTGTGAAAGGACCTCGGCTCCTTAACCCATATTCTATGAGATTATTTACTGTATGAAGTTCCTTTTCTACAAGTCCTACAGGTTTGTTTATCAGGAAAGTTAACCCACCGACGCCAACATGATCTTGTAAATTTTTACCAACTGATAAATTTTGTATTACCGGAATATTTAATTCTTCGAGGTGATCAGCTGGGCCAATACCTGAGAGCATCAATATTTGAGGAGAATTCAATGCTCCTGCTGATAAAATGACTTCCTTTCTAACCTCGATTTTTCTTAATTTTCCTTCGCGGTAAATTTCTACTCCAAATGCTTTTCTCTTTTTTGGATGCACTAAGACCCGGGTGACATGAGCGTTAATCAATATATCAAGATTTCGACGCCATTTTGCTGATCTTATAAATGCTTTATCTGTACTGCACCTTCGTCCATTTCTATAAAAAGAATGCATTTTTTTTTTAATTTTCATATCTTATTAAATTTTAAATACTTATGTAATTATTATATTATTGTCGAAAATTTTTATTGATATTTAAAAGAAACTAGCGCATTGGACTCAGTGTTACCTAAAATATTTTAAATTCCCACAACACACGGTTCATAATCAATTTCGATATTTTATCTTTGTTGGAAGTAAAATGTTTCTTTACGAGTATATTTCAATTTTTAATCAATATATTTCAAAATATTTAATTGTTAACAAGTGTCAAAAATCATTTAATTGTTCGAAAAAATTTGAAAGAGATGATAATAGTATGGAAACAAAACACTACTTGATAAAGATTTTTTTGTCTTTTGATGTTAAATTTTGGATTTGCATAAGATATTAAATATTATTAATAACCACGAACATGCACAGAAAAATTATTTAACTATTGGTGAAAACCGGATTGAAATTGGTTCAGTATTTTCCGAGTCTATAAGCCTATATTCGATTATTAATGAAATATTGATTAGTAAATAAAATATATTAAAAAATAATCATACCTTGTAGTAATTGAAGGGTACGTAAATCCAGTTTGTTCTTTCCCGTTGATGTCGACCACTCGATAACCAAATTCTTTAGCTGAATCAACAAACGCATCTGCAATAGGACTACGATAAGCAGCTTTATCCACTGTTAAATAACCCCCATGTCCATGATACAGACTATTATTGTAACGAGAATCTTGTACATCTTCAGACTTGATAAAATATTTTAAAACATCTTTATAACCCCATCCTGGATTTCCTAATTTTTCCCATGAATCATAATCTCTTTTATTTCCGCGAACGTAAAGCATGTAATTGATAACAGAAGATCCGCCTAGAACTTTTCCTCTTGGCCAACGGCATTTACCTTCGTTCATTGCTGAAAAATATTATATTAACTTACTTACGTAAATAGCAAATTTTATCGAAAAAATGCTCATTTTCGAAGATGCCAAATATGGACAAATGTGATCATTTTTGAATTCATAAAAAATAAAATTAGAGTATTATTTATCTACTTTTCGAATTCAGAGATATTTTTGTTATTATACGTTCAATTTTTTTCTTTTAGTTAATAACATAAATACACATGAATTTCAAAAATTGTCCTTCAATTTTCACCCCTATAAGTCCAAAAAAAATTCGAAAAAATGCTTTATTAAATTTTTCCATGAATGTATTTTTTTCAGAACTGATGCAATTAATTAGAAAAAATAAATATGTATATTAAATATTTTTACTTAAGTACAGGTAAATATTCATAATTATTATTTACAAAAACATTGTGTTAAGGTATCATTAAGTTTGTATATTATTATAATAAAATAAATAACAAAAATACAACTCCAGTTGCAACCATGACTGCCAATGCCAGTAAACAATAATTCGTCATCTTAGCAAAATAAAAAGAAAATGTTTTTTTACACCAATGGATGAAATATAAAAATTATCAATTAATTACAAGTAGATTTCTATAAGTACCTACCTAAACAATATCTATCAGAAGGTTCAGTCCGGTATTGCCAATCTAGATCTGTTAGTTGTAGATATTGAGCCATAATAGGTACATCACTTACAGGCGTTTCGTGTCCTCCAGCTTCAATCAATAAAATATCCCAATTAGCGATTTCCGATAGTCTATTGGCAACAACTGCACCTGTAATATCACATTAATAACATTATTTAGCTCACTGTAAGTTTATTAATTATTATTATTATTATCTCATGCATTTATTTATTACTTAACATACTATCTTTCTTTGTAAATATTCGAATAATTAGTGTATTTAATTTTTATAAATTAATATTTACCAGCCGATCCAGCACCTACGATAATAAAATCATAATACGGTTTTAATTGCATTTCTTCAATAGTAATTGGTCGTCTTTCTTCTTCCATTACTAAATTTTGATATAACACCATTAAAGACATAGCTAGTACACTAGATATGGACATATTTAAGTTATTTGGAACTCGTACACCAAAAACATTAAAAACACGATCGATTGCATTTTCGATTGAATTAAACATTTTTCAATATATTATACACACATTTAAAAGTACAGATTTAGTTGACACAATGTACCTCTTATATGTGAAATTGATTTTAATGCACTCCAAATAGCTCTTATTGTTTTTTTGTATACCTACGTTATTTGGTAAAAATCTAAAAATAATAAAAAATAAAACATCTTGAATTATATGAACCTAAAATTTTAATCTATAAAAATTATATCTCCACTATTTACGGCCATAAATAACAATAAAAAAATACAATTGTTAATTCACGGAACAATATCAAATAAATTTTTATTTAATTTTTTTAAATAAATAACTATTTCATTGTCAGCGTGTTAATATAGTTTTATTTTATATATCAAATAATATACTACATAAAAATTTTATTTACTTTAATTAAAATATTTAAATGCTTTCATATATCTTCGAAAAATCAAAATTTATAATAATTTTTATAGTATATTATTTTTTTCTCATACGCCAATTTTATTAAAAGAGTTTTGTATAAAATAGATTTATTGGTTCATAAATAAATACAATCACAATACATTTTTTATAAAATAATACTGAACTATAAATGATAAATCTATGGTCTTTACAAAAATAATTCACAGTTAATATCTTACAAAAATATAAAAAATAAAAATTAAATTACGTACATACCGAATGCCTCAATAGTTAGATATTACAATTATTTAATTATTTGTTCTGAACAATTTTATTTTTATGTACTATTCGATTCAAATGCAAGTATATTCAAACAATGCATTATTCCAATATATTCAAACTTTTAAGGCATTCTTCTTAATGAGTATTTCAGGTAAATATGTTTGAAGTCGTATTAAAATAATGGCAATGTTTTACAACGACTATATGTTAATTGTATGACATTTATTGACAATGTACCATTTAATTCGAAGAAATCAATTAAATGATTTACAGTTAATAATTCAATTTTTGACTCACACATTTTCAATTATATTCTTAATCTTTCTGTTATTTTAATTTTGAATGTAGTAATTTAAAAATAATTAATTGTCGTATAAAACATATATAGGATGTTCCATTTTAATCAGATTATATTTCAAAAACAAAGCAAGATAGAAAAATGTTTCAGATAAAAGTTGTTTCGTTTTTTTCGGAGAATACAATTCTGCAAAATTTTTCTCTATATTGCTTTGTTTTTGAAATATTAGCCTGAGCGATTAAAACACCCTGTTCAGATAAATGTAATACGTAATTGTCATGTCATTTAAAGATTGAATACATTTAAATCACTGGACAGAGCTCATTTAACTTTAAATCATTTAAAAATGTAATTAATTATTCAGCATTCGCCACATTTAAACATAATAAATTAACGTATTCATAATGCTATTGTTCATTTCGCAATTATTTACAAATTATTTACTTTACACGCTTCTACCATTTATACTGATCTATCCTATCCATCCAAACCGACTTTTTCTTAACCACTGCTTTTTAATTAGATCAGCACCTTTCTCACCAATCATAATGACAGGAGCATTTGTATTTCCACTGACCATTTTAGGCATTATACTTGCATCTATAACTCTCAGTCCTCTAATTCCGTACACTCTCAATTCAGGGTCTACCACAGCCTCTCGATCCCAATACGGGCCCATTTTACACGTGCCTATGGGATGGTAAATTGTAACTGAATAATGTCTAATCATACACTCCCAATATGGATCTGTATACAGCTTCAAATGAGAACATTGCGGGAATTTATACGGATTAATTTGACTTCCGAATCTTTTGAAACTTTGTGTTTTACTTAAAGCAATTACAATTTTCACCCCTTCAATTAATGTTTTCATATCGAAATCATCAGCGAAGTAATTCGGATAAATTAGGGGATAATCGAAAGGATTTTTACTGCGTAACTTGATCATTCCCTTACTACGAGGTCGAAGTAACATTGGTATAACACTCCAAACATCTTTATCGTTGATAGGTTTGAATACTTTATCGTAAAATGCATCAGTTATTCCATGTGCTTTCCTGATTTGTCTACCACTATCTGAATTCGTTGAACCTGATACGAAATGAAACTCGATATCTGGAAAGTCGTCAGTAGCGTTTGCATATTTAGTATTAACAAATGCTAACCCTTCAACACCTCCAAGAATCGTTAAAGGTCCATTACCAAACACAGCATATTGCATAACCGTTGTGAGAGAATGTACTCTTGATTCAACAATCGATATCTGTTGATTTATCATAAATGCCAGACCTCCTAAACCAACATGGTCTTGTAAATTATAACCGACACGAAGATTTTGTATTACCGGAATGTTGAGCTTAAGAAGATCCTCAGCTGGACCGATTCCCGAAAGCATTAGTAGCTGTGGAGAGTTTACAGAACCTCCTGAAATAATCACTTCCTTTGTTGCCATAACTGTATGTAGTGCATCTTCACGCATAAATTCTACACCGTAAGCTACTTTACTATTAGGATCAATCAGGATTCTTGTTACTTGAGCATTCATTGTGATATGTAGGTTTTTACGTAAGCGTACAGAACGTAAAAATGCTTTGGCTGTACTGCAACGACTGCCACCTCTGAAACAATATTGGGTATGTTAGAATATATGTAGTGAATTAATTTCAGTTGAGAAAGTTTTAGTGCACCGGATATTGAAAATACCTTGTAGTTCCTTGAGCAATCATAAATCCAGTTTGTTTTTCTCCATTAATGTCTCTATTTTCATAGCCAAGTTCAACGCCTGCTTGTACAAATGCGGCTGCAAGGGGTGTATGGAATGGTGCCTCCCCTACAGTCAGATACCCGCCTTTAGAATGGTAAGGAGTTTGTACCAAGTACGGATTTTGTTGGTCTTCAGATTTTTTGAAATAGTATAGGGCATCTCGTGCACCCCATCCAGTGTTTCCCATCGCTTCCCAATCCTCATAGTCCTTCTTGTTCCCGCGCAAATACAACATGTAGTTGAGTACGGAAGATCCACCCAATACTTTTCCTCGAGGCCAATTACAACGTCCGTTAACCATTCCTGAAAAAGATTTTTATTTTATTTTTAATTTTGCATAAAAATGAAAAATAAATCATTGATTATAAATTTTAATGGTTACCTAGACACGCAGTACCAGATGGTTCGGTTTTATATTGCCAATCTAGTTGACTGAGCTGTAGATAGCCGGACATAAGTGGTACATCGCTTATTTCTGTTTCATCACCTCCAGCCTCTATCAACAATACATTCCATTTTTCTATTTCCGATAATCTATTTGCCACAACAGCACCTGTTAACAGAAATTAATACTATTAATTTCTTTTTTAAATAATTATGTTCTCATTTATATCTTCTATAACCTAATAATCTATTTGTGTTTAAAAACATGTATATATAAATATATACAAAAAAATAATTAGAGCAAAATTATTACTATTGTGATAAATTGTGATTTCATTATTATTAGAAAATATCAAGTTTTCCTTAGTTCGAGCCTGCTATCAATCAACTAACATAATATAACCTAAACGAATTCTAGAGCTTTAGTCTTTCGGTTCAGTAATTTCCGAGTCACATCAGATAGGAACAATCAAACAGACAGACGCACGAAAATTGTAAAAACTATCAAAATGATTATATTATATTGTCTAAATTGTATTACCTGCCGATCCTGCTCCAACCACAATAAAGTCGTATTCGTCCAACATAATCTCAGGGGATACGTCGATTGGTCTAGCCTCGGGGTCAAGAAGTTCATACTGGAAGTATGCTATAGCTGCCGCTAACACCGGAACAAACACAGACAGCTGTGAAATGGCGCTCGCGGCCGCCCCTGCTAATCCTGCAGGCAGCGCACCCGCCAGAACGTTGCTCATGATTGATTGATTTGATTAACTGTAATAATTTTGTTATTATTGCTTTTGTTAGTTTTATTTTTTATTAAAATTAAATTATATTAACCATAATAGAATAAATTTAAAAACTATATTGTACGGAGCACTTGTGTGTGAGAATCGATTCGCAGTTGACAATTTTTACTTTGAAACAATGCAAATTAGAGAAAAATGATCTATTTAAAATTTTTAAGTAATATTTTAATCTATAATTTATGTTTTATTCATTTAAAAAAAATTAATTATAATTCAAATGGTTCATAACAGAATATGGAATTTTCTTATACATATTACATATTACAGTGTGCGTATTTGCCATAGATACCATGAGACTTTCTTATACGTAATACTGAGTGAACAGTGTGGATGATTCTAAATAATTATTTAAAAAAATACTTTTTGACTTAATCATAAATGTATGGGGAATAAATTATAGATAATAACATACTCGACATTTTTTATCTAAAACATTTTTTTTTTCAAAAATAATTCAAAAATTGACAAGAGTAAACATCCGATTTTGGTTAAGTTATTACAGAGAATAATATATAATATTATAGTTTATGTCCCATTCATTTTATTTTATATTTTATTAGTTTGTCAGAAATATGTTTTAATAAAATAAGTATCACGTACACTATTCATTGTCAGAATTACGTATAAGAAAGTCCCGTTGCTCCCATGGCAGATATTATTAAAGAACGGTTAAAAAATATATTAGTTTCATAAAATTCACAATTTTATTCATAAAAACAATTTATTATAATTCAACTAACCTTTTTATGTTAAAAAATATTGTTTATATTGATTTGATTTTTACAAAAGATCACTGCACATGAATTTATTTTGATATACTATACTACATACTCAGTACTCAGCACTCCCAAGTCAAAAATAAAGTACCACTATAAATGTATATGCACCACTTTTTCTTATACCTTCGGTTATAATTTGTTTTTTAAACATGTACTGAAACCTATAACTTTTATCCATGCATCATTAAACGGTACATCTGTATTTAAAAAAAATAAACGTCCCCTCTTTGAGACCTATGAGAAAAAAGGACAACGCTAGTATTCTTAATATAAATCGTATCGCGCCTTTCTTTTTTAATTGTTTTTGATTGCGTAGGTGTAATCGTTAATTTGTATTCAAAATATGTTCCTCTGTTGTAAGTCGGTAGTGTCTCAATTGTAACATATTTGTTTGGAATTACATTGTTATGTGACTGTTGGCGAAGCCAATGTGTGTTATTTTGCACGTATTCTTAATAAAACTGAAAAAAAATTAGAAATTTCTTGAATCCAGTTACGCAAGAATTAAAACCTATAACTATTTATATTTCGAATTTTTCCGCGGCTTCGTCCGTGTATATTTCAAAATCGGTTAATGTAGGTTAAAAAAACATTACTGATTTATACATTGGTATATATATTTTAACTAACACCTGTTGATCTTCAGAGGAAGATTACAATTCAAACACAATGTTGCAATAAAACTCGACGTGGATAAATATAAATTGCGTGTTAAAATACAATTGCAGTAGGAAAATATATAAAAGATATGCACAAAATAACAACAGTACAAACTTCAATCCATCTTTTTTTATTTTCAAAATTTTGATACCGATGCATGAATGTGTAAAATGCCAAGTGTAGCTTACAATTAGTAAAATTTCTATTATTATTTGAATTACTGCGAATGAAAATTTTTATTACAAAATTAAATAAGTTTTTTCTTATAAATTATGTTAAATACATTTTTTTCACAAACAGGACCTATGTTATATTTAAATTTTAAAACGGAACGCATTTTTATTAACAATGAATAGCTATTTAATAATAATAGTACCTATACACAAAATATTTTTCGTGAAAAAGAAATGAAATATGATTAGTCTATTCATCATTTACTACCGTTACAATCCATGTCTTCTACTTTAGAAGAACAAAATGAGTCAGAGGAAATGATTTAATATTATTATCACGCAAACAACAGACGTAAAGAAAGTTGTGTTTTACCGAAAGTATTTCCAAAGATTTGTCTGAAATTTAAGAATAAAAATAATTACAAGTAGCTATAGTAAATAGAACTGAACATAAAAATATAATCTAAATGTAAATTGTTGCTTTCTTATATGTATTAATATCTTTTTATACAATTGCTAATTTCGTTTAATTACTTTTATTTCGGATTAATGAAATTTCATAAAATTGTATATTGAAATACTATGACTTAGTATATAGATAGTTATCAAATTATTTATAATATATAGTTTATTTTTTTCGTTGCTTATTGAAATAATATACCTATATAAATTCTGATTAATAATTTGCATGTATGTTGTATGTGAAAAAATCATTAATTCAATACAAAATTATTACTATACTATAAATCTTGGAACCATTCATTTTTATTTCAGTTCAATATTTACGTATTATTTAAATTTTCTATTTATGAATCATTTGACCCCATTCAAACATTATAAATACACCTTATATAAACCTGTAGCGCTATCTGTTGCTTTAAAATTGAAATATTATTTCAGATATAAACCGATTCCTTATGTTTGCGCTATCTCCATATTTTATTTGCAAAAGTTTGTTCCCACATAGAAACTCGGTTATTAATTTAACCCTTTAAGTACAAGGAACATATTTGTCTGTTATAGTTATTTTGTAATTTTGCACGTTAATTTAATAATTTAACTAACAAAATTACAAAAAAAACTAATGGAACAAATATGTCCCTAGTACGTAAAAGGGTTAATTTATTTACACTTTTCAATAATAATAGCATTGTTTATTCTATATAACAGTTCTTACAATATATAATTTATGTTATAAATGTTAACTTATTATAAAATAATACTTGTACAAGTCTTGAGGCTTCCGCGGTGATCTTGATATGGATATTGGCTTCTGGGTGTAAACTGCGTCGGTTTGGTCGTGTTTTTCGGTCAACGTTTCGCCACACATTGCACTTAACCTAACCAAACCGACGCGGCTTACACCCAGAAGCCAAGATCTAAATAATACTTGTGTTTAATAAATTAAAATGCATACTGATTAAAAAATATAGACAATTTTTTGGATGAAATTGTTAATTATCATGTTATGACCTTACATTACTTACTAACTATGGAACGCGGGTCGAATCTGGCCCTTACAATTATTTTTAATCTCATCATCGATGCTCTTATTTTTTTCTATACCTAATCAATGTATATATTTATCTTTGTGCTGTTGTCAGAACTCTGGAATTATTTTAAAAAACGTATTAAAAATAAATAGTTGTTCCAATTTTCTATGTTGGATAAATTTATAGTAACATATAAATTATCTATTGAAGAAATATTGAATTATTGCAGAAAGGTTTGAAAGTATTAAAAATAAAAAATTCTAAATTCTATTCTATATTTTATGTTAATACGAGTATTATTATTTTTGTTTTAACGTTAATACAATTAAAAATACTTTTATTTCCAAAATAACATATTTTTATTCCGGCACGCTATACATTTCAAAATTCTTTCTATGGTCTTTTTTTCAAAAAGGTTGGTTACCCCTGTTTTACACCGTTGATATTTATGGTGGTAATAAATATCAAAAATCATCTCAAATTTACAGTTATCAATAATCCAAATAATTCATCAATAAATCAATAAAAATGTTAGGTTATAATATATACGGTCTACACTTTTCACACACTTCAGTATTAGGTTTCACTGACATATTGACATAGAAAATACAAAAATTAAAAGAAAAAACAAATCTATTCTACCTTCCACATTAAATCCTACATCTATCCTTTTCACGTGCGTGATCCTTCGTGCATTAAACCGATTCCGATGGTTTATTGCCGCTTCCCTTTTTATCAAATAAATTAAACTTGTAATCTTATTACATGTAATATATAAAGATTTATTCCTTAGAAATTATACGGTAACGATTTAATAAGTATTTATTTTTATCTAACGGTCAGGATCCTATGTAATATCACATAAAATACTTTACGATAAAATTATGTACCCGTTAGCATCCTTTTCGAGTAATATATTAAAAGATTAAAATTTCATGGGTATATATTTGACAACTATAAATGTGTTAATATTAAAAACCTTAATGTTCGGTATTATAAGGAGCAAGCACTTTCACATGGGGGTATCAAATTTATATGACAGTTCCTTTGAAGTTTCATGAAGTGTTTGATAATTTTCTCGCACGTGCAGTAAGTTAATACCGTAGTGGTAATATTATGAAAATTATCTTGTACAGTCATCAACTGTGTTGAAGTATTATTGATCGAAATTCCAAAACATATCCACAGAATTGAATTAATACCCCTTTGAAAGTGCTTGTTAGCATAAAATTTTGTTATCTCCTTTATATATACCGGACATAATTTTAATATATTATGTGCTGTACTCATACCACATATTTTTATAGTCCTTTATAGAATTCATATACGTATATGTAATATATTCAAGTCATTAAATCATTTTAATATGAGATTTTATTACTCTTAGAATATGCAGACTTACTAGTAGACGTAAAATGAGGTTTTCTGAAATTCAATCCCCAAGAGGGGAAAGGGTGTTTATTTTTTATACGTTTTTCTACATATAACTACTTATATTACAAAAGTAAATTTCAGGTATAGTAAAATAATCTTCTATTAAAATTAAAATACACGTGTATCTCGATTTTTCAAAGTTCAGCCCAAATATATATAAAAAAAATGCTATAGACTAACAACTCAAATAATATCTTATAAATTATCTAAATATTCATAAAATCTTATAGTTTTCTTATATTTAAAAAAAACCTTAACATACCTTTTTTTAAATCACAAGTGTTTTCACTTTTTTATCTAAAACCATTTATTAAATTTAATTCATAACACACAGAAATATTGTTATTAACCAATCCATATTAATTATATGATATTTACACAAAACACTCACTAAAATCACAATCCAATTAAACTAATAACATACTACATATCTCTAATTTTTATCACGTGTAAGTAATAATTATACACTAAAGTTGATACATAAAAAAATGCACATTCGATTAATGAATGGATACCACGGTACCAGTTCTTGTAATAGACTGTCTCTCAAGTTCAATGCTACAGAGATCCATGGCTATATCTTAACCTACACCCAACAAAATTGTGTTTACTCCACTATCTTTGTCTGTCATGCGAAACTATTCAAAACGTATACATTGACGTTATTTCGAAGAGGCGGTATATCTAAGAATGTTCTTAGTGTATTGCAATTATTGGTCAGATTCGATGCCGCTTTGTTTTGATTGTGGTCAGTGAGTGGAAAAACAATAACGGTAATGCTGCCTAGTCGGTCATTGAAGTCACTTCAAGATTTTTATGCGGTATTGATTTTTTTGATTTGTATTTTGGAGTAAGAGTTTTTGATGCGATTTAGAAACTGTGTTGTTATCTTTGGAACGCGATAAATACGTTATGATTTTATGCATTAAAATACATCTCTATTAATTTATATTTTTTATACATACCTACTGTATAATAATGATAAAAATCTATTTCAATGATTCCATTTTCAATGACGACTGTGTCTATCTGTCTTTGAACGCCTTACAACCAAAATAGTGAAATTTAAGTTCTTGTATACTGCAGATTTTTTTAAAAGATAGTTGCTAAGCCGGAAACGGATGTTGTTTATTCTTGTCAAATTTTGAATTTCTCTGATTATTTTTGAAACGGTGTGTAGTAGATAAAATGTTGTAGATAATATTATTTTTTGTATAATTTTTGTTCTATATATTATCTTTCTAGAAATCAATATTGTTTTTTAGAAATAATCAATTTTGTATATTATTTTTGAAACGGCTGGTAAAAGGAAAAAATTGTTTGATAAACATTCTTATGCTAGTTCATATAAATTAAATTTGAATTTTTTATATAAAAATATAATAAAATGTCAAGTATTATCTGTTTTAATGCATTCTGTTCTCAAGTTATAATTCAAAATAATATTTTTTTATAAACTATAACCATTTCAAGAATAATAAAAAAATGTGTCAGCATAATAGTCAACTTGGCTTTACTGACATTATTTTTTAATGGAATTAGTTTTTTTTAACTAAAATTAAAAAATATAATATTTTTTTTATATTTCGTAATTCCAGTCTTTGATTGGTTGACTGTATATTAACATAACATGTAAATATATTTAACGGGACATGCAATGTGTAAACGTAAAACGTGAATATGAGTTTATTAGCCCATTCTCTATGCATTATTCTGAATGATATTGGATAAGGTCGAGGTTACGTGACTTCAGTCAGGTTCTAGCTGCAAAATTCATCTACTCTTCTTTCTAATGTATAAACATAGCGGTGTTTTAGGTTATAATCAGAGTTTGTTAACCTTTAGTAGATGGAGTGCATCCAAAAATCATTGGGTCTATGGTGATTATCAAACACGAACTAGTCTCGATTACGTTGTCTTATTTGTCAAGGCTTTAATCTACCATCTTACTCCAATAATAATAATAATAAAATTTATACAATAATTTGTGGCGCGTTATATCCCTATTTTCCAAAAAGGAAAAAGAAAAGTGTCCGAATATTTCTCCCCCTCAGCTCGGGGTTGTCTAGTGTCTACTGCATAATGCATCACTGACAGTAATGATACAAATAATGTTCTATTTATTCACAAACTAACATTTTTAGATCCACTGTTTCCACCGTCTGTAGCCTGCAGAAAATTCGTGAATGATTGGTCGTAAAATATATTAAAAATGTAAATCATTACTTTGTTATACTTCTCAACTTTCTGTTTTAGAATAGATTCGTTTACATATGTACTACCTACTTACCTTAGGATTAACCTTTTAAGACTATAATTTAAAAATACATTTATGAATTTAATTTTACCAATCTTTGTTCCACTTTATACTGATTTAATTCAGTAATAGTATCATTATTTATGTACATGTATCTTCAATTATATATTTTTTTTATAAAATCAACTCTTAGTATCATGTTTTAATTTTAATATTGATCACAAAAAAGTCTGCAATGCGGTATAACGTTTTAATAATATTATATTTTGTCACAATAAAAGATAATGGATCTGATAAATTTTTATTTAATGAATATATTTTATTGATAAATATATATCTCAAATATTATAAAGGAAAGTTTAAAAAGTAAAAGCTGTAATTGGAAATATGTATACATATTTATTAGTCTTTTGTTTGTCAAATCCAATAGGTATGTTAAAATTACAATGTAAGTAATATGCTACGGTCTGATAAAGGTAAAAGGTAAATTATAAAATATACACATCTACATATTACATTTCATTGCTTGGAGGGTTTTTTATGTACAAATATTATTTACTTATATATTATATGAGCAAAAGAAAATATGCAATTTTAGAGATGAAATATTTGATTTTAACCCTACACTGTACAAAAAATAATGTAAATCTATGTAATATATATATTTTTTAAATATGTTATGATTCATATATGCGCCAGTGTGTATTGGTATACATTTAGTAAATCTAATTATGAATATATTTATATTTAATTAAATGATTTAAAATAATTTATGTCTTTGTTAAAACATAAAGCAATTTGACATTTTTCACATAGAATATATGCTTTGCATATGGTTTTTTTTACATCGCAGTCTTGTAGCACTCCAAATTGGAAAATGACTAACATCGTGGAGGAAATGGAGCTGCATTAGGTTTTTTTCTCTTACATTCTATTGTTTGTTTTTTTCTAAATTTTAAGCTATAGGCGGAAAACATGTGTGATGCAAATATGCATCACTGTGCAGTGTAGGGTTAATTAATGTTATTTATAAGCACCGATCAATGTTTTGATATATTAATAAGTTAACAATTTATTTTCAAATTAATCAGTACGAACGACATACTATGTTTTAAATTATTATTTTAATCTCGAAACTACAATAGAAATAAATCACCTGCTACTGATTGCAATGTCGATAAATATTTCTCTCTTTATCCCTTGTTTCTATATGGTTATCTTCTTCATACCCATAAGTTCTCTGTTATCTTAGTTTCGTGTCTTTTCTTTTTTGCTCATTCCATCTTTCTCTCGACCTATTTTCTTAATGTATTCTTAAATATCATTTTTTCTATATATGATCATAATCGATTTTATTTGTAGTCTTAGATGATGCTTATGAAACACATTAACCCAATCGTGCCCAGCGTTACATATATGTAACAAAGCGCTTTTGTTAAGATTTTGCGTTGCTGTAAGATTATTTTAATTCGAATGGGTTTGAAATCATACTTATTTTCGAGTATTGGACTGAATGAATACATCAACAATGCAATTACCAACGTTCTGGAGTTTTAGTATACTTAGATAGGTATGAATTGATGACAGAAAAATCAGCAATATCGGTAACTAAAAAAACCTCGATCACGATTGGGTTAAAGAAACTTTCAAGTAATAATATTTAATATAACAATACATATTTCACCAAGAAATATATACACCGTATTTTTAGGAGTTTTGAATTTTGAACATATAGAAAAGAATAGTTCAAAACTTTATTTGTAATATTAATGTTCTTTTTAATTGGTTAACAGGAGGATGTTGCGGCTCGACGAAGAAACGCACGATAGTTGGCGGTTGGGCATGGGCGTGGTGGCTGGTGACAGACGTGCAACGATTGTCGCTGGAGGTGATGACCTTGAACCCGCAGTGTGAGTACGTGGAGACCGCGCAGGGTGTCCCACTCACCGTCACCGGGGTCGCGCAATGCAAGATAATGAAAGCGGACGAGCTGCTGTACACGGCGTCCGAGCAGTTCCTCGGAAAGACCGTCAAGGAGATCAAACAAACTGTACTGCAAACACTCGAGGGACATTTACGTGCTATTCTAGGTCAGTGATTTGGTTGTTTATCTAGCATGGAGCTGATTGATCAAATTCATGCTTTATATTAATAGTGTATTTATTTTATGAAAGGGTCACTGGATATTATTATAGATATATATGTTTTATATCCGACAGTTTATTAACTTTAAAAGGAATATAAGCCTAAGGCAGTTTTGTGATTAAACTATATATACCTACTACAAATTTCAGAAATACGCTCCACAACAAAATCTAAGAGGATACCAATTATAGCCCTTTTCAAGTATCTGCAACTTGGTCAAAAATGAATTTTCTTTTTCGTTTTTATTAAAGGAAATTGACTTTCACTTTATGATGCTATAGTTTGTTTCTCAACATTTTTTATGTAATTTAAAAAATCTTTAAAAATTGCGTAATTTAAAACATCAGTAAAATCTAAAGGGATACCAAAAATAGGCTTTTTCAAGTGCCTGTAAAAATTTTTTTTTTCGTTTTTAGTGACGATTTTTTTAAAGCAAATTGAGATAAATCTTTGTAAGGGAATATTTTACAACAAACGTTGAATACTCTACAAAAAAGATTCTATAAAATTTTCATGTCACATGTGTCGTTCTTGAGATACTTTAAAAAATATTTTTTTTGGAAAGTCATCCTTCTCTCTTACATCCGATTTTGATGATTTTGAAATGGGACCGTTCTCAAGTGGTTCATGAGTTATGCGTGTGACAAGGATTCAGGGGACAGACAGACTCACAGACAGGAAGGATCAATTTAAAATTTTAAAATCGGTGAACAATTTTTTTGTCGATCACAAAGCTTCTCGTATCTTCGATATATGTAAAGCGAAAATGGAAGCCATATATGATTCTCTAAACCGCTATTTTAGATTATATCTACGAGTTTTGCCAGTTTCAGCATGTGCTTTATCTGATTTATGATGAACAAATTAATATTTTCAATAGAGCTCTGTTCGCTAATGTAACTCGACCACAATGCATTAATCAAACCAAAATCAAACATTAAATTAGTTGAGAACCAGTGGCGTAGGAACGGGGGGGTTTTGGGGTTGACCCCCCCCCCCCCCCCGAAATATTCAATGTTCTTAAAATATGTGGAATTATTATTATAATTTTGAATTGAATGACTTTTTTTTTTTGATCATATAGTTAACTGTACTTAGTCTAACTCTTATTAATTAATTTTCAATCGTGTGACCTTTTTTTTTTTTTAGTCATAACACTAAATACAGTTAGTACTTAACTATGTGATCAAAAAAAAGGTCGATTAAAAATTAAAATAATAATTTCGCATATTTTGGGAGCCCCAAGCTTATCCCCCCCCCCCCCCCCCCCCGAAAATTTTTCTTACTACGCCACTGTTGAGAACAGTTGCATTCATTCACTCATGTGAATCATATTAACATCGAATATGGTAATACTCATTGGTAACACATATTGATTTAGTTATAAATATGTACGTGAAATATAGCATGTGCACTGTGCATCTAGCATATCCACTGCAGTATATTTGATCAAATAAACAATAATAAACTATATGATAATACGTGATACCCTACTTTCATAGCTCGTGCAAATTGTACAATGTTTGTTGTACACTATCTATGTGATACAATCTGTAATAATCAAAACATGTATAGGTATATTTATAGGAGACAAAGGGGGTTGTTTTTATCGAATGTTGCTACATTAAAATGTTACAATAAAAATAAATAATATTTATTTTATTTACTCTGCTTTTTAATAAACAAAAAATATAAACTTGTCAAGTGGGAGTTGAGCCTCGCGTATTAGCGTCCTGTACTGTATAGTTTTATTATTATATGTTAAATTGATAACATAAAATTTACACTCGCCGTGCTTGAATAAACAAAAAAATGGCAACAGAATAAAATAAAAACAATTAATGAAGACAGTTAAGAGTTCAAACTTAAGACAATATAATACTATTAATAAATTCAAACTGAAAAGTTTTATTAAAACTTACACTATATTTTATACTTCTTAACCACGCCTTTTAGAAAAGTATGCACAAAGCAAAAACTCATTCTTGACTTGAACTCATAACTTTGTCTGTAATCCAATTAAAGCTCAGTATAAAGCTTTCACGTATTTAGGTCACATTGCCTAATGATAGCTTTACATACATTGTTGGGATACCAGCCGGGATCGGGATACAGGAGAGTGGAAGCCTTTTTAAATTTAAAACAATAAAAGTGCAGACAATTGTAAAAAAATATTAAAACTCCCCGAGTTAGAACAACGTTGTGGATATGAAAATGAAAAAGTAGAACAAGCTGGGGACGTATTCTTAACACAAATTGTATCATCGTAAATTCTGCTTTTTCCTATCCCAACTAAAGCAAATTTGAAATGTTCATAAGCTAAAGCAATATTATATCATAGGTATTTAATAATTTTAGTACCAACATTTTAAAATATTGACCAGAAAAAAAATTTGTTTTATTTTTCTATAAACTTTTTAAACAGCCCTACGTATATATGACTAAAAATATACAGATGTATGCTAGATTCAATTAGTAAAGATTTATACTAAACAATAGTTGGTGTTGTTAAATTATCAATCACTTATTGGAATGAAAATGTTAAAATAATAATTTTGAAAAATAGAACATCGGAAAACTATTACAATAAATTGTAAGTAATAAAACCATTCAATAGGAAAATTTATATTCCTATAAATTCTTTTTGTGATATATATAATTGCCGTTTTTCGCCGATACATTGAAATTTTGTATAAATCATAATGTTTAATAACCTCAAGAAATATACTAGATTCTAACTTTGTCGTATTTTAAGTTGCCTACGATTTACATAAATATAATTATAATATTACAAATAACAATGTATGCTAATTTAATTTAACATTATTGAAGTATTTGTTTTAAAAACAAAATAATGTCAAGTCAAAATTAAGAATAGCACCTCATTCCGTGTCTAATACTTATCTCGTATATTTTTACCGAGATAAAATTTATGAATTATAAATTTTACGATTGCGAGATTACATTACATTATTTATTATCAAATTGCCAGTCTGATACTTTCCTCACATCTTTTCTATCCTGATTTATTTATTAGATACATAGAATGATAAATCAAATTGAAGGTTCACAAAATAATCAATAACTTTATGAGAAGTATAAAAATAAAAGCCGTATCTATCATGTGTCAGATAAAATATCATTTTAAATTTTATTTCTCATAAAACCGGACTACGTATTTTTTTGGAGTGTTGAAAACGTCTTTGATAAATAAAAAAGCTCGCTGACTTTCAAAATTCAAAATAAAAATTTATATCAATTTGGAGAACCTCCACGGGCCATGATATTTTTTTTTTGATAAATCTATTAAATGACTTTTGTAGATCAGACATTTCTCTTTATTTGTAATTTTTGTATCGCTGTTCGGCCATTTTTGACCGAGGTATTTGCGATCAAAACAAAAACAATAGTTTTAACTTTGGTAAACGATATACACATGTCAATTGGTGTGCATAATATACGAATAAGGTATTTGAGTAAATATATAATAAATTATACGTATGTATATTTGTATATATCAGATACCTACTTCTTTTATTTTTCCAAAATAATGCCGAAAAAACGCTTAAAATAATCTTTTTCAATTCAAATGAAAATTTTATCGTCATAAGTCATAACGCTCATTCAACGAAGTGAAACGAACCAATAGCGATTCAGTATTTTGACGTGTTACATGTTTTCTAACGTCATACCACTGACATATGTGCCAGACGCGTTTGTAATCACGTGTTCAAATTTTTAATGTTTAATAAGATTTATTATTAAAATACTGATTTATTTCACGTAAAAAACAATTGATTGTATATTGTGGTAACATATACCATAATTTTTTAAACATTTTATAATTTATTATAGATGCTGTCAAATACGCGTGTTTAAAACTAACACTTTTCGTTCACATTTCAGATTGTAAAATACTATATACTTAACGGTTTTAGGGAAAAACATATTTTTCATATTGTAACATCATTTGATACTTGTTATCGCATACGAGGTGCTAAATAGTTCGACCCTGTTTCATGTATAGATTCTATTTTGGCAAACTCATCTGATGGTACCTGCTTTATCTATCGGTTATTGTGAGTCAAAATCAATATAGTTATTGTAGCTTTTCTTGAAAATCCAATAGAGTTATTTTTGGTCGACTGAATATTGTATACATTGTATATATACTTGTATTTAATACGAAACAATTTTTCACGTCAGCTAGTACAACGGAAGTAAATGTAATTATCTGAATACGCTTTCTTTTATATAAATTTGTTTTAGATAGGATATAAAATTGATATTAAAAGCTGATCTTTTCAATTAAAGTTCAATATAATGGAACAATGTATTGTGTTGTTCATGAAAAGAATTTTCTTCTTGATTTTATGTATTATATATTTATATTTTGTCTACTTTCCACACATTAGGTATTTTTGATATCGAGTTTTATATTTGTATTCAAAAATTTTACATACATTTAGGTCAATGCAATTGAAAAAAATGAATCCCACGTATTTTTTTCGCAAATTAGGTAATCATTGAGAAAAAAAGGTTGGTTTTTATTTTACAAATGGCAATGTTAGTTACTAAATGTTTTCAGATCAAGGTTTATTGTATTTTATAAGCTGTCATTAATATAATAATAATAATTTCAATTATATTACAAAACGATTGCAAACGTATATTTATGATTTTTATATTTTTGATAAACTAAATGCATTAAATATCCAAAAAAAAATTTTAAATGCGAGTCCAGCTTCACGTATTAGTAGATCAAAACTTTTAGCAAATTTTCATTATTAAATATAAAAAATACGTATCGTTATATGTAATTAACATTATCGAATTAATCAATTCTTGAATTTTTTTTGGAACTTTCTGAAATAAATAGAAAAATAATCACTATATCATTGTCTAAATTCTAAATGAAACTTAATGTTTTTGATAACATTTAATCTAAAATTGACGAGGACTTTAAAAGAAAACTGTAGGTATATCAATCATCTAAACAAAGAACCTTTTATGAAAATAAAAATATCCCCAAAGGGCTATTTAATGCCTTTCTTTAATCTTACATCTTCATTCTTTAAGACAAACATTTTTTGTAGCCATTATAGTGTAGAAAATATTGTCAGTCATTAAAGAACATTACTAACAATTAATCACGGAAATAAAAGTTGGCAATAATGTATTACTCAAGTAATCGGAGATTTTTCACTGATTGCAATTTTCAGCAATTATAGTCTGCTCAAGTTTCCACGCTTTTGTGTTATCAACTTCTCCCCTAACACTAACAGAAATGATGCTTTTTTGTGCATAGCCTGGGGCTGCACACAATACGAGAGTTAAACAAGTCTCTATCTTCTCGGTTTTTGGTGTTCCATACAGAAATCGAAAAAAAGGAAGACTTATGCCTGTCCACAGTATTCTAGTTTGATCTAGAAAGCTGAGATTTACGCATTTTTTTTAAAATAACTGAAAATTTGTGCTGCTACATTTTCTATAATATTTAAACTTCTACTAATTTGTGCTACATAACACGTGTGTGTTACATAATCGAATAAATTTAAAAACTATGCGGAACGGAACACTAATACGTGTGGTTCGACTCGCACTTGACAAATTTTGTAACTAAAGTTTCATTCAAATTTGTATAAAATTTATATATACATATGTATTTATAATCTTTACATTTTCAGTAATCAATCGATTCCATCCTCCCTTAATGATAAAGTCCCGCAAGAACCATAGAAATTTATTACATTGGCAACACTGAATTTAAATTATGTGCCGTTGAATACGTCAAACTGTTTAAATTCCGCAAGGATGTCTTGAAAATTTATATTGGTTTTGGGATACGTGCTAGAAATGTTAGAACTTATGCAGTTTGTCGTTCCGTAAAGATAAAATGATATATACTCTTGTTATTTCTTAAAGAGATTGGCGATAAGCTCGTATTTTAGTAACAGAAACTTCAATGTTGTTTTATAATTATTTGTGTGTACTTGACGGGTTAACGCACCTGTGTTATTTTGTTTCTGTGTGCATTTGTCTCCTTGAAATCTGCACGATCTCACGATTTATTTCTTTTTTTTATTAAATTCAAACGTATCAGTTGTTATGATATGAAAAATATTTCTGAATGTGGTAATGTAATAAAACATATAAACTAGATTTATATTCAACATAAATCTAGATTGGTGTATAAGGTACTGGCACCAGTTTTGGATATGACCCCAATAATGGCTATTTTTTAATTAAATGTATTGAATTAGAAATATTTGTTGATATTTGATTATTACCATTTCTGAATATTAATCAATATACATTTAACTGTCTTACAGCGTGATTTGATGACAATAGGTGTCAAAATGTTGAACATTGAAACTAATTATTAGTATGTATTATTTATTAATTATTATATTATCATACTAACTGTATTACATTGTTTTAAATTTGGCGATTCTTTCTTTTATATCTTTTGTGTCGTAGTACTTATCATTTTGTTATCATTAGCAAGTGTCCACCACTGCGTGCTCATTACTGGTTTTATTTTATCCATTACTGGAAAAAAACATAACAAAATAAAAAGCTATAATTTAAAAAACAAACTATATTTGCGAACTTTGGTAATTACATTGATTAAGAGTTACTTGTTTTATTAGTAATTCGAGTTCATGAGAATTACAAAAAAGAAGCCCGTCAATCACAAAAACAGTAAACCTTACTCTTATAGCAGCCATTACTGGTGCCAGTACCTTACACGTTTTAATTTAAAATTTAAAACAATTAATTTTTTTTAATAATATTCATTTTAATTAAAGTAGGTATAATCACAAAGTAAATGAATATTGATATGACTAAATAATGAAATTGTAAATATTTTTTCTCATTTATTCCTTTCATATGACATTGAATTTGATGTACAGTTCAGTTATTAACAAAAATTTTAATTCAATGTCAATATTTATTATTGTATTCAATAACCTCACTAAAAGGTAGTTGACCTAGAGCCTGAAAAGTAGCTATACAAGTACGAACTATATACATACATAATATAAGTAGGAAATGTTTACATATTCTCTATGGAAAATGCCTTATCTGCGTGTGATAACGGAAGTTCAAAAAAGAAATAGGTGCTTGGACAATTACAAAGGCTAGATCGAAATACAAAATTATTTTCCAGCTTTTATCTTAACACGATTCAGTAGCTTTTCAATCAGGCTGAGGTTGATTTAAGTTATCCCCAAATGTTATCCTGGGCCCTTTTTGATCTTTTAGTTTAAACAAAAATAAGGTGCGCGATTAAATTACATTTTTTGGCTCCTCGTCTAAAATATTTTTCTCCACATTTTAACATATTTATTTTTGCTGTGAATTTCAAGATATATTTTAATGTAAAATTTTTCCGTACATGCATTCTATATTAGCAATAATTACAATAACAAAATTACCTGCCATGGGAGCCACTGGACTTTCTTATATACGTAAAACTGGGAGTGAACAGTGTACGTATTTCTAATATTATTAAACAATATTTCAAAGTAATAAAATGAAGAATAAAATTAATGGATCATAAATTATAGATAAAAATATTATCTACAATATTATACTAAATCGCACTGTTTCAAAAATAATTCAAAAATTACAAAATTGACATAAGTAAACATCCGTATCCGGTTGAAAGATCGTTTTCAAAAATAGGAGGTTTTCTTCCCAGACAAAAATTAATCTTAAATATAAAATTTCACCTTTCTACGATCTGTCGTTTTGAATTACAGCGTCTACAGACAGACAGACATACCGACCAACACAGACATCATCATAGTAAGAATGGATTCAGGGAAATTTAAGTCAAAATAGATAATTCCATCAAAATGCAATTTTTGATATTATAAAGTCACTTACATCACCCACTTTATAAATGACTGTTCCAAACTACGAGTAAAACTACATTCATCTTTGAAAGAAATACTACCACCGGCAATTTATTATTGCTGATTCTAAATAAATCCGTATGTACGGCTACGGTTTCACATCCAAGTGATTTATTCTTCTTTCAGAAACGCAGGCTCAATATATAAAATAAAAATAAAAAATAGTAAACTTCCGCAAAATGCATTTTATAAAAAAATAAACATTTGAATAAATCTGTTTATATTTGTTAAATATTCAACTGTTTTATTGTATCAAAATGAATACTGTAAAATGTACATATATTGTATTTTAAAACATACAATAAAATATAAAATGATATAGTATTTATTTTGATATATACATTACTAGAAAAAAAAACAATAAATAAACATAAAATCTGCGAGTATAGTTCTTTTTTTATATCAATAATTCTATAGGTGTCCCGTAAGTCAGGACCCATAAGGATTTCTATTATTTTTTAATTACGTTGCAAGAACTTACCTAACTCTAATTCTAATATATTGAACTGCATTTATAAAAATATAGGCATAAACAAGTAAATAATTATAACTCATTATTATCTCTAATTTTTAACTCGGACCTGCTATGACATTGGCGTTCATTTGAGGAAACAAAAGAGTGTATTTACTTGTTATACAATTAGTTATTAAATAAAAAAACTTTAAAATTATTTCTAAAAATGAGATCCCCCCATAAAAAATGCAAGTGAAATACCTAGAAAAACAGACAGTGAATCACGCATATATAACTTATTATTACCCCCCTAGAAAATGTCTTCATATACTCCCATGGTACAACTGACAGACCCCTAGATCATACGATTTTTAATGAACACTCGGGTCCGTAATGCAATGTCAGTGTTTTTGGCACAGACATTAAATTTTCACTGTTTTTATGCAGACACTTACTACTGTTAGTCCATTCGCGCATTATTTACTATTGCACACTGTTAATTCTATATTATGAGTTTGCGTGGTCATCGCTAGATTTCTGTATCGAAAATAACCACTGTTGTTGAAATTATTTTGTGCAATGTCTGGTTGTTATGAATGGTTGGAACATTTTGATAAATTATTATTATAAATGTCGTGCTTAATTTAATTTATTTGCGTTTCTTCGAATATTACGTATTTTTTTAAAATTTTCATCACATTGTCCTGATTTATATTTATATACTAGTCCATAGGCGCACGTTTGGATATCAGACAAAAATATTAGTCAGTGAAAGAATGAGTGTATTTTTATTTTAATAAAAGAGGAATTTACCTGAAATTTACTTATGCAGAATAAAATAAAGTTGAACCCCCTCTCCCTCTTAAGGGTTGAATTTGTAAAAAACTTTTTTTAATGGGTGCTTACGTCATAAAAAGAAAACATCCCAAAAATAGTACGTTTATACTAGGCGTTGATGAGTCAGTCACTCAGTACTCAATATAGGCAAATATAGATATTTGGCTTAACATAAATTTTATACAGTGTTCATAATATATTGACCACCCCATTCTTCCCCAACTACAACCCGTGTGTTGATAAAACTGATATACTAAATCATTTTTAATTATTTATGTATTTCTATCCAAGTCAAAAAATAATCAAGTATAAGTAATACTATTTTTGTGAAATTTATATTCGACCTTTTTTCTATTTGATTAATACAACAGCAAGATTAAACCGACTTTAATTGTTGTTTGTTTAAATCAATATGTAAATTTATTAGGTTGGTACGGATATCTGCACTTTAAATGTATGTTTTTTTGCTTGCTTTGCTTAATTTATATTGTAACACTAAATATTTGTACAAAGATTTCATTTGATGATAAATAGCGTCGAAAAAATCATACTGAAAAACAGGTCATTATTTTTCTCCATTCAAAGTAAATTACACGATAATTATAAAATTTAATAAACTATTATTTTATAAAGTACCGAAGAAACCTTTATGAAGAAGGTTTGTATAAGGTTATATTTATTTTGAATATATAATGCACGCACATTTATTTTCATTTAATAATTAATTTTGTATTACCATTTTTAACTGAATATTGTATATACACTTCGTTGCCATAGATAAGATAAGACCGATAATTTTTTTTAATCTATAATTTATTTTTGTAAAACAAACTCCCTATTATTTCACTGTATAAAATTTTAAACTCGTATCAATTCGGCTTATATTTTTATAACAACTTTAATGTTATTATAATTCGTAACAATATTTTTTTATTGTTATAAATTAATTGCACTCGAGTCCCTTTATAAAAATTCAAATTTGATGTATTTCTAATTTCCAAATGCCATATTTCTAGATTCATTTTTACATATATCTACTACAATAATCCAACAAAGGGTTCATTTTAATGACAACTTCCTAATTATATATATAATTATCTGTGATTGTCAATATATATTATTACATTACATTTAATATTTATCAATTTACAACTAAATTTCATGCTTTAATAACAAATAAATGATCAGTTACAAATGTGTTAATATTTATACACATATCTAATTTACATTTAATATTAAACATTTCAAATTCCGACTGAATTATTGATGAATACATATTTCCGAATTGAAATTATTAGTAATACACGAAATAATTGTTACATAACATTCATCCGGAAATTAAACTCTCGAAAAGTTATAAACTAAATTAACATTTTTATAAAGTATAATTCGTCAAAACTCCAACTGCTCATGAATTTTTATTATTTATGAGTATTTATTAATAACTAGCGCATTGAACCCGGTGTTACCCGGGTTAATATCCACAAAATCATAGTGATCTTAATAGTTCAAACTATGTTAGCTTTACAAATATTTAAAATCAGATATTCCACGATTAAAATAATAATGTTATAATATTTATTGGTTATATTGAATTGTATGTCTTTAAGTCTTTAGCAAATGATCTACACTGAGATGATGATAGAGAAGAGTTACAGTAACGGTCATAGAAATGTTGCCAGGTATATAAAAGGATTAATTTAAGTTAAATTTTCCCAGTACTACCTCCCCACTACATTTAGGATTTATTTTATAAACAAGTAATGTGTTTAACTACCATTAATCACTTTGTTGTGGTCCTTTGAGTTAGTGAGTGACAAACAGTGAATTTTAATTTAAAATATGGCGAAGGTGCAGAAATTAACAACTATTAAAAAAACTGAAATATTGACTCTAATGCGGCAAAAACTAAGTTCGCGAACAATTGCTGCTCAGGTTGGGTGTAGCAAAACATGTGTAAATAATTTTATTAAAAAATATAAAACGACTGGGACTGTTGAAAGGAAAAAAGGATCGGGTCCTTCGCGGAAAACAACAAAAGCAGAAGATAGACTTTTAAAACGTTTTTGTTTGAGGAATCGCTTCAAAACTGCTGTGGACATTAGAACAGAGTTTATTGAAGCCGGTGGAAGTGAAGTTAGTGTAGAGACAATTCGTCGTAGGCTTCGTGAAAGTGGTTTTATAGCAAGAAGACCAGCAAAAAAACCACTTTTAACTAAAAAAATGAAAGAACAGCGGTTAAAATGGGCCAAAAAATATAAAAACTGGAGTGAAATCGACTGGCAGAAAGTTATATTCTCTGATGAGAGTAAATTTAACCTCTTCGGGTCGGACGGAATTCAGTACGTTCGACGTAGACCTGGAGAACGTCTTAAGGAAGAATGCCTAAAACCAACGGTTAAGCATCCTGCTGGCCAGATGATATGGGGATGTTTTTCATATCATGGGATAGGTCGTATGGCGTTTGTAAATGGTAATATAAACGCTGAAAAATATATAAAAATTTTAGAGCAATATTTACTCCCTTCCATTGAAACGCTGTATCATGATATTTCTATGTGCATATTTCAAGACGACTCTGCACCATGTCATCGGGCAAAATCTGTGAGTATATTTTTTTTTCTATTCAAAATATTACTGTCAACAATATTAAAAGACAATACCTTACATTTATATTATCTTATCTTCCAGGTAAAATTATTTATATCTGAACGCGGTATTTCAACCTTGGATTGGCCAGGTAATAGTCCTGATATGAACCCAATTGAAAACCTTTGGCATATAATGAGTCAGAAAATTAATGAAAAGAAGCCAACAACTACTGACCAATTGAAGGCAGTGATAGAAAAGGTTTGGAATGAAGACCTAACAGAAGAGTATTTAAGGAAACTGATAAGTTCAATGCCGGCCCGTATTAAAGCTGTCCTGAAAAATAAAGGCGGGACTACTAAATATTAATATCGGTTATTATGTTTTGAAAACATAATAAAATATTATTATAGTAAAAAAATTGTAAATTTATATGATTTTTTTGTAAAAATATATATTTTCAAAACGTATCAATATTTTAATCAATAACAACCTTAACGATTCTAGACACTTAATCCTTTTAATCCTTGTTATATCCAATGAATATTAAAAAGTTTGTTTTATAAATACTATATACATGTTTTTTGCATAAAAATTCCCAAATACTAGGCGTATTAATAGAATTAATAGAATTTATTTGAAAATTTATAACTGGCAACATTTTCATGACCGTTACTGTATGTATGTTATGCATATACACATAAGAGTAAACATTTGTTTTGCAGCGTTAGATTTATGACAACGGAAGCTGAGCTTACATGACGTACGAGACAGTATTAAAATTGAAGTGATTAATGGTGAATTATATTCCACCGAAATGTTTAAACTACCCAGTTAGAATAATGATTAGTATAGAACTCATTGCATTGAAAGGTCGTTTGCCTGAAGGTTTTGACACTGTCCAATGACTGTTAATTATACTGTATGGAAAATAGTTTTGTCATAATGAAATAAATCAGATTTTATTTTTGTTGCCATTTTATAATATTAAAAAAATTAATAACAAATCAGTTAACAGATTGATTGAAATAATTAAATAAATAAAAAACTGTTAAATATGTATTAATTACTAATGTATGATATTACAAAAATATAATTACCAAGGCAAATAATAGTAAAGAATACAAATTAATTCGTAAGATTGGTATGGTATAGGAAGGGAGGGTGGCCTGGGGTAATCAGGGCAATTCTCGAGTTTTTCAGGATAACACAATTGATGTATTATTTTTTATCTTATTTTGTATTTCAAATTTTTTTAAAGAAATAAAATACTAACGTTAGATCTATCTCCTCTTACCCCTAAAAATTATTTTTAAAGGGCGAAGGGCAAAAAATGTACAGAATACTTTTTTTTCAAAATATAAAATGTCTCTAGAACTCTTTGAGAACTAATATTTTTTTACAAATGATATAAGTAGTGGTGATTGTTGTACACAATAGATTAGATAGCAGCTTTACATTATTATAAATTTATTACAACTGTTTTAAAATCCAGATCAAACTCAAAACGATTTGACACCTCGCAGAAAGCGTTTTGTTTGGTTTTGATCTAGATCAAAAAATGCCGGACATTAATGTCAGTTTTCTTGTCATTTCATTTTCAATGAATGTCAACGGACCGTTTTCATATTTGATAAAATTCTTTATTTATTGACAGCGTCGGAAAAACGTTCATATTTTAGGGGAGGGAACATGACACTTTTTCACATATTAGTTTAAAAATTGAACGTATCGTATACTATAAGCTATTCGATAAACTATAAAAGCGAGGTAAATTTGTTACCTAATATTAATATTAATTAAACATTTTTTAATTAAATGTACTGAATTAGAAATATCTGTTGATATTTGATTACTACGATTTCTGAATATTAATCTACATATATTTAACTATCTTACAGCGTGATTTGATGACAATCGGCCAATAGGTGTCAAAATGGTGGACATTCAAACTAATTATTAGTATAATTTATTTATTAATTATTATATTATCATAGCAACTGCTTTACATTGTTTCAAATTTGACGATTCTTTCTTTTATATCTTTTGTATCGAAGTACTTATCATTTTGTAATCATTAGCAAGTGTCCATCACTGCATGCTCATTACTGGTTTTACCTTTGCCATTACAAACAAACAAAAACAACAAAATAAAAGGCAATAATTTAAAAAACAAACTATTACTTGTTTTATTAGTAACATGAGTTCATGATAATTACAAAAAACAATCCAATTAATCCAAAAAAAACCGAAAACTTGCTCGTATAGCGGCCATAACTGGTGCCTTTACCTTTTGTATTTATACTCTATATATTTAGATAGGTACTATTGTAATTAATAATCGAAACTATTAGAGAAAACTATAACTTTGTTGAATAAAGAAGACGTCAATCATAATTTATTACGCTATTCACCTATATTAGACAAGATCTATTGCACGAATAATCAGGACAACGGAAATGTCAATTTTCAATTAACGATAATTTAATTTAACGGTATAATGTTATTTGAATCTACACGGAAAATCGATACCGTATTATCGTTAAATAAAATGTAATCTAATATTGTTTTGAATTTTGTACTTTGTTTTATTTATTTTTATATAAAGTTATTACAATTGTAAGTATATCTATCATTTCATGTTTTTATCATAATTAAAGATAAGAAGTTTGCATTCTTATTTAATAATATTATTGAAATTTTCAGTTAAAATCGTTGATTTCGCGTCATGAGTCTGCAATTTAAAAACAAAGTAATACGTATGTTTTTAATTTTTATTAAGCATTTTAGAGATTAAAGTATTTACATTTAAATTCTTTGGGGAGATTGGAGATTTATTAATTTTTAGCGAAACTACACTACGATAAATTAAGGGTTATTTTGTACCAAAACTGTTTTTTTAACGGTTTCAGCTACGAAAAATATATTTTAAATTGCAACTAAGTTTCCTTTATACCAATTGAAAGCTTGAACTGTAAATTTTAAAACTTTTGTTTAAAATTTTTCGGCGATGAAAGATAAATGAATTCTCGTACCACGGTTTTATACCAATTGAAAGCTTGAACTGAAAGTTTTAAAACCCTAGTTTAAAATTTTCAGCGATAAGAGAATTCTCGTACCGCAGTTTTAAGATGATTTTATCTTAAAACTTCAATAACTCCGTAAAAAAATCAAAAAATCTTTTTAGTTGCATTTCTTTATACTCACAATCAGCGCACGCTGGCAAAGTTGTTAAAATAAAATAAAAAATAAAAATTTTGACGTACCTTTCATTGTCCTACTTATACCTTTTTAAGATGTTATTGAAAATAACAATTTTTGAAGGAATCTTCAAGTAGAAATTTCAAACTATAATTTCTTTTATGAAAATTTTCATTACCACCATTTTTATCAGAAGTACAGCTATTTGAGTGTGATTACATTTTTTTTAACGAATACTTAAATTAACGATTCGATTAGGTGCTTTTATTTGTTCTAAATATTTTGAATTGAAGATATATTATATATATTATCATATTTTTAATTCATTATTATTTTTAAACATAAATAAACATATAAAACAGAAATACCAGCACTATATAATAAACCCCACCGTTTCAAATTTTCCACTATTCATATCTCAATAAATAAAAAACAAACTAAAATAAATTTCCCATATTCAATATCTCATGCCATCTATCTGTCAAATTTCATCACACTACATCAATTTATTTTGAAATATGTATTCTGTTCACACCAATCGATTTAATTTTGTTAGAAGACCTTAAAAATAAAACATATACAAATCCTATAATATGCTTCCCGCTTATTTTTATCATGTAAATTCGTTGTTCGCAATAAAAGAACGTCGTTGACAGTTTGATAATACGATATCTTCGGGTGACGTTTACTCTCATCAAGATCGACGTCAGAAGAGATTGAAGAAGTCGTACTTGTTGTTATAAATCTTCCAATAACCCCTCTACGACCTACGTCATAATGGCCAAACCAATTCAATTCGCTCAGTTTTGTTGCAGCCTTGACACTATAGTCGTAGAGCAGACTTCAAATTCACGGTGTTGTAGTTTTGGTACAGTTTTAGGTAATTTTTTTTTGGGTTGTTTCTTAGAAATTAATAGCATATGTAAGCTATTAGATAATGTGACGGCGGAAAATTTTATTGTTCTGGATTTTGTTAACTTTTTGATCAACGTTTCGTCAAATACCACTTTATATTTAAGTCTTGTCGAGAAATTCAGTTTTAATGCATTACCAATAATTATTTTTTTACTTTCTTATAAGTGAAGTCGATTTTTTTCGAAATTCAGATTTTGATAGTTATCTCTCTGAATCCATTCTGACTATTTTGACCGTGATGTATGTGTGTCTGTCTATCTGTAAGCGCTGTAACTCAAATACGATAGAACGTATATTTAAGATTAATATATGTCTGGGAAGAAAACCTATTTTTGAAAACGATCTTTCAGCCGGATGTTTACTGACGTCGATTTTTGAATTTTTCGAATTACTTTGAAATAGTTCGAATTAGAGAAAAAAGGTCAGTTTAAAAATTGTAGGTAATATTGTATATAAACAAAAATTATAATTCAAATGGTTCATAACAGAGAAGAAATCTATAGTTTATGTCTCATTCATTTTATTCTATCTTTTATTAGTTTGTCAGAAATATGCTTTATTAAAATAAGAATCGCGTATACTATTCACTCAGGATTACGTATAAGAAAGTCTCGTGGCTCCCATGGCACATTATAAGATGTCAAAAAAGGTCTTATGACACAATTCTAAACCCAAATTCTGGGGGGAGCAACTTTGTCAATATATTTTTTTAAAACGACACATTACTGTACTTAAATAAGGTCATATCCCAGGGGGAGGGGCATGTCCCCCATTTCCCCTTCCCCCTATCGATGCACATGGCTAGATACAATAAATAAATTAGATTGTATACGATTCAATATTTAAAAAAAATTCTTTAATTTATTAATTATTAGAAAAAAAAGCTATATTTATTCTATTAATAAATTTAATTGTTAGTAATTATTATTATATTATATTTACATGGATATGGATGTTCATATATCCACTTTAATACATTTCTTAGAACGAACCCATCAATTATATAAGAAACCTATATAGCGTTACTGACAATTTCCAGTGAAGTCTGGAAACCCCCCAAAAAGAACCAAGGACAATATATCAACCACTTGCACGCGTGCAGTAGTAACGCCGACTGTACTATACCGTGAAAACACCTATATGAGCTACCCGCTAACATTAAACATGGTTACTGGTTAAACTTCCCATCAGTCGGTGTTTAGATTTCTAACGGATACAACGCGAAATATTCAGCAGCGTTATTTTGTTTATAAACTCGTATTTACTGTTTTTGTTTTTACTGTGCTTTTTTTTGTTTATTATATTGTTGTGAATTTTTGTGATTAAAGTGTAATTTAATTCACGCGAATCTTCTGTTTTGGTTTGTACTTTAAACTTTTGTCATTCATTCTCTTTCATTTTTCATTCATTAGCATTTTTTATAAGATTGTTTTTAACTATTACAATATAAATTATTTGTATTTTATATAAAAATTCATAATATTTATAAACTTTTTCTCACTTTTTAACAAAGATAACAATGAACAATGTATTTACATATTACATATATATAGATTATTTTTATCATATCAGTATATACAAATAAAAATAATCTTGCTCAATATAACGTGTATAATTATTTGCATTAAATATAAAATATTATTAATTATTAATAATACTAGTTATTGTTATAACTAGGTACATATTTATTATTAATAATGTACCTAACTACCTACATATTGATCTTTACTCTTATATTTGTTCAATCATTCCATTTTAAATTATTTACCTAAATCAAATACAATTTTAGTATTTATATAACAAATACAACTATAATAGTACATACCTATAATAATATGAAATATAGTCGGCAAATGATTGTTTAACAACGGAATATTTTAATAATTCAATAAAAAATATTTTTTAGGTAGATATATGTTATAATTATTTATTATAGCAAACAAAATTTCGTGTAGGTACATACTTTATTATAAAAATAAATATAACATCACACATGTGGTTACAACATAGAAATGTGACATACGCATGAATTTTGTGAAACGTGCTGACATTTATTTTATCATGTGTTACATTTAATATAAATGTAATTAACTAATTATATATGACAACTGCGGTTTTTCAAAATTATTACAGTGAGAACGAGATTTTATTTAAACATGACGTTAATATTTTCTGATCCCGTGGGATGAAAACGTGGTGATTAATAATAATTATCTTTCGAATATTTGACATATTGATCATTAGTTATTATATGATTATATACGATTAATTTTTTACCTGTTTTTTAATTTTATTTTTTATATAGTGAAAAGTACAGCATGTTTAAATGTAAAGTACGTATACAGTACATGCGCACCTCCTATTTTTGAAGAGCATCACTTTGTCAAATTTTTATTATTTTTGATACAATGCGTAGTAAAACATATTTATCTATCTATATATTTTACTGTTTTTTTTTGTTCGCCAAAAAAAAAATGTTTTAATTAAAAATTGTAGAAAATTATTACCAACTTTTGAAAAAAAAAGTCGTTTCTTTATAAGAAAAAATAAAAAATATTGTGGTGACCGCAATTTTGTATGTAAAAATTATTCAAAATTTGATATTATTGTTTTATTTATATTTATAGTTTGTAAGTTATTTACAATTTCCTTATCAAGAATAAGTAATAAGTCTATAATTATAATAAATAATAAGTCTAATAATCACCAATACTAATTAGTTATTAGCTAATATATGCATAACTAAATTTATCAATTTGCTTATACATACATATACCTACATTATTAAAATATTTTTTTATCGATGTCATATTTAATCGAACTTTGGCATGGTACGTGTTAATAACAATTGACGAACATTGATCCAATTATTTTATAGTAGTCGTTTAAGTGTCATTAAAATTGTTTACCTAATTTGTGTTCATTAATTTTATCTTATCATCTATAATGAAGCCAGCATTTTGTATCTTTACATGCTTGTTGGATTTGTCAAATTTTTACTTACGTTTATAAAATATTCAATGCGGAGACTTCTGTAATAATATTATTATTCGTATGCATACCAAACGCTCACAATATAAAATTTCACGAGCAACAACTAGATTTTTATATATTTTATGCATTCTTCAGATCGTTTATTTCATGAAATGAAAATTCATTCGAAGAATATGTTTTATATTTTCTATTTTATTAACTGTTCTTCTGAAATAAATAGAGCTGAAAGAATTTGTCTCGTCTCGTTAAAATTGAAGTCATCTCGTCTAGGTTTCGTATGCATTATTTTTACTTTTTATTGGCAATATTTGAAGATTCTCGATGATACTAAAAATGTATATCGTCCTGATCAATATTTCAGACGGTCTCATCTCGGCCTTATCTTATCTTAACGTGAAACTCTAAAAATAAAATGTAAATTATATTATATTATATTATATGAATTTATTTTATTACTAACGTCGCATAATAAATTCTAATAAATATTCTTTTGTAAAAGTTTAAACTGTTCTTTGAATATCAATAAAGAATGTATAGGTACATCGATTTCAAATAAATTGTCTCTTTCATATATAAGATACATATAACTCTTTTCAAATGTGCAAATAAATCAAGTAAAGGTTGTATTGAAATGGCGAGGTATTTTATGAAGGTTGAAATAAGATTTAAAAACTAAAAAAAAATACCGTGGTCAGTAACAGGGCGTTATTCCCATAAGGGTTGAGGTAACGAATTGAGGTTTTTTTGTAAATCTCTGATACAATTTAGTTTTTGTTTTGTATGTTTGGTTTCTGAAGATATGTTGTATTCTACTTTCAACAAAGTCTTTCTCTAGTTTTAATTTTTTATTAAAGGACACCCCAGTTAATTTCTTAATTTAAAATTTTATTTTATTTATTTTTTATAACTGAATTAATTATTTTATAAAAAATTATAAAAATAGTATGATAAACTGATTTACTTGTTAATTAATTAAATGTAAAATTTACTCGCTCCAATCTCTTTATTTTGATATCATATCTTATATTATATATCTATAAAGATAAAATTTGATTGTATGTTCTCCCAATCTGTATCCTTGACGACCTTCGTAAATATTCAAAAGTTTAATGTCATCATAATTCACGGTCTAAAAATAAGTAAATGCATATTTTATATATCTATTAATAATACAATTTTATATAATTGTAAAAAACTCGTACATAACTGTAAATTATCAAATATATACTTATTTACTTATCAATATTTATAAATTAGTAGTTGACTATTGTTATATCTTTACTGTTGTCAAATTGTTGATTTTTACATAATAACATTAACAATACATTACTTTCTCATATTTGTAATAAACTTTCTATTTATCTTTAAAGTACGAAATAAATTTAAATTTAAAAAAATTCTCTACATTTTTCACGTTAAATACATACATTATCTTAAATTTATGCAGCTGCATTTTTTCATGTATGCAGCAAAATTTCCTTCTTATTTGTTTGAAAATTTCAACGTAATTAGCTAATGAATATGAAACACCGTGTATTGAAAACTCGTCCGTATTGAATAGGTTTCGCGGAATATGTGTTACGAAATTGGGCGTTTCGGTTCTCGGTAATCGAGAGACTGCATTTACTGGAAATGCCTAATTCAGATTCTGTGCATTAACATTTATATAGTTACTGCATGGTCACGTACGACTTTTTCTGGTACTAACCCTTTCGTGTTTAATTGAAGTTTTGTTTTTATTGATCAGCGTGATTTCATTTGACATTTAAGATGAATATAAATTTATCATTAATTTTAAATTAATCGTTTTTATCACTTTAATAACACAGGCCGACAAAATATTTTTCTTCTGTTGTCTCTACTTCAATAAGTGATTTCGGTTTTTTTTTGGCTTAATGAAATCGAATCAGTTACCCAAATTACTCCATCACGTCAGGTTTTTGAAATAAGTTAACCTAAAAGTGCCAAAATGACGATTTTGGCAATGTTAAAGAATTTATTACCAAGTAGGTAATTTTTTTTTCTAAAGTTTTCATTGGCGGTAATAAATAGTACTATCTTTCGTCATCAAAATGAATTTTTACTTTTTACTGTACGATTTTTTTTCACCGAAATATACTAGATTGAAGATATTGTTATATTTAAGTCCATTGTGTCACTTGTGTCTACTCATATTTTCAAAGTAGCATATCTCGACGAAAAAATCTCGTACAGTAAAAAGTAAAAATTCATTTTAATGACGAAAGGTAGTACTACTTCCTACCGTAAACGAAAACTTTAGAAAAAAATCACTAACTTGATAGTAAAACCTCAAACATAGCCAAAATCGTCATTCTGGCACTTTTAGGTTAGGTTATTTCAAAAACCTGACGTGATGGAGAAATTGGTCAACGCATTCGATTTCAGCACGTCAAAAACCTCCGAAATCACCTATTCAAGAAGAAACAACAAAAATTTTGTCGGCCTTTGTTATATGTTATAGTATTATATTATTTCTAATTAAAAATCTGGACTTTTGTCGATTTTTTTGTTGATATAATTTTATTGAACCCCGTATATTATTTTTAACAAAATGTATGCGGATCTCATAAATAATGATACTGTTTTTTTTTTGTGAAACAAATGTATATAAAGATAAAATAACATTTTTTTCTACCCTCTGTGTTCATTATAATTTTTATATCGTTATAGAACCTATATGGTTTTCACAGCAGAAAATATGAGTTGCCTTTCTCTAAAATGTTTTCAAAGATACTTTATGTTTTACATATAAAAAATTCAATTTGTATGTATACTGTTTCTGTTTTTTTAAATTATAAAAAAGCTTCATAAATTAGGTTTAAAGTGGATTCATATTTATTTTGTAATTGCATGTGACTATATGAGACTGTAGATGATTTTGAGAATGTGACATAGTTTATAATTTAATTATTTCTGTATTATACATGAGTAAATTATGTACGGCTAACACTCTGGAATAACTCCCTTGACTTTGCTGTTTATTTGTATATTTGCTCGCTTATCCTAGAGACTTATTTCTCGGCACGATTAAAAGGCAGGTAACTTTGTAATCAGTATTATATCATTTTGTTTATATTTGTGATTTTGTTTATTATTATTATGAATATTTCAATTTAAATAAATTATATTTTATATTTAAATCTCCATAAATTAAAATTGATATTTTATGCTTGCGGCTTTAACTGCGTTGTATTAGTTTTTATGAACATTTATATGAATTGTTTACAATTGTTTACTCTCATTAGAAATATATGAAATATTGCAATACACGTGTATTTTTATTTTAATATAGAATAGTATTTTACCTGAAATTTATCTTAATAATACAATCAGTTAGGGAGATAAACGAATTAAAATTTAAAAAATTGTTTTACACCCCGTTAAATTTTTGAAAATCTCTCCTTAGTGGGTGTACTTACTTTATAAAAGGAAAATGTTCTTAAGAGTTTTAGCTGGGCGTGATTTTTTTATATTTTTTTTATATTATACAGATAAAATATTAGATATTGACGTTAAAAATTCAAACAAAAATAAATATTAGTATGAACGTCAGAAAATAAATTATCTGACGTGCATTCAATTATTTATTTATATTTATATTTTTTATAGCTCTGTAAATAATGTAATTTTCAACGAATTTGTTTTATATTATAAATACAACTATGAATTTAATAGTTCAGAGATAACATTTATAAAAACACAAAATAATATTGTGAAATTATGACGTCACATAAAAAGAAGTAGGTGTGTCTTTTTTTTAAGAAACCAAGGCTCAAAATTTATCGGGAGTCTCTGTTACTCATACATATTTCATAAGAGTATATCCAAAGCATTTATGGATATACATATACACCTAGATTATAATTATTTAAACTATGTCACGGTTTTCTAAAAATTAACAGCTGCATAAAATGGCAATTTTTTGTTCACAAAGTACTTATTATATTTTTGCAATCTCACATTTATCAAATTCGGATTTTTTCATGCACGAAAGTTGTACCCATTCTCATGTGCACCAGTGCAAAAATAATTTATATGTTTATGGTTTAGAATGGTCTATCTACCTACAAAATTATTTTGTGAATAGGTATACATTAGCGATTTCACTTCCTTATTAAAAACTGTAAAATTTTATACCGCCTAAAATATTATTAACCCATTAATTATTATATATTTCAAATGGTAAAATTGGAATTAATATTATAGTTAATTATAAGGTTTTATAAAAACGTTAAAATGTTAGTATAAAAAATAAATGGTAAAAGCGTACACGGGTGTATGCTATTAGGGTTCCGTATGTACTAAGTATTTAGATTTTTCGCTATTTTTTTTTTAAGTTTTTTCGTAATTTCTCCAAAGCTTACAATTATAGGCTTTAGTTTTTGTCGTTGGTACCATGATTTTTTCAAATTTTTTGAGGAAATACTTCCCGAGATACATGAGAGGACTTAACATATTGAATGCCTAGGGAAAAAAATACAGAAATTTAATTCAATGAGTGTCTCACTTCTTCCCCCAATCCTCTGAATTTTTTTCTCCAAAATATTAACTTCTATGTATCTCGGTGGGGAGATCATAACATACCTTTCAAGTTTCTAGCTTATATAATTTATCAAATACAAATCCCCTAATCATAAAAATTGTAAGAGTTTAGACTTACACGTGTTCCAATAACATGAACGTCTAAAAAAAACATCACCAGTGTTTTTAAGACTCTTATGATGATAACATTGCTATCTATAGCATACTATATACGTGTAAGTCTAAACTCTTATATTTTTATGGTTAAGGGATTTTTATTTGATAAATCATAACCATAATTTTTGTCTATTGTTTGTTATATAATTTACGAGATATTTTACTAAAAACTAGTAGATATCGTTGAGATAAAAATTTAAAAAGTATAGCCGGATAAGCGTGTAAAAACAGCTCCAGCGGTTTTTAAAATTCATCATATGACTGATCGATTTCTAGTTGAAAAAAAATTCATAAAAAATATTGAATGTCACAATAAAATAAAAACCGAAATTAAACCATATTATACCGTAAATCTTTAAGTTGGCAAGCTTAAACTTTCACGATTTTTTTAAACTAGAAATCGACCAGCCATATGGATTTTAAAAAACCGCTGGGGACGGTTTTTACTTTCTTATCCGGCTATACCCTTTTATTAAGTAATCATAACAAATATTGAAAAAAGATTTTTTTTTAATATTCCTTATTTAATTAACTGCAGTGAGATTTCACCATATGATATGATGATATTGCATGAATTATATACATTTTTTTAATTTAAGCATGTATGTCCTTATACAACTTTTCCATTGTGTATTTTTTCTTAGAATTTCTAAATATAAAACATTGTCTAACATTTGAAATTATCCAACCAGAGAAGTAACAAATATTTATTCAGATGTCGCGACAACCGGTTGGTTATATGTACAGTTCTTTTTGTTCGAATCTGGAGAACTCTAAATTGAGGAGATACTATATATTTAAATTCTGATTCTTAAGAGAAATTCCACTGCAAGAGAGGTTGGAATAGAAAATAATTCCCTAGTGCAATGTTGTAAATTGACTCTTGACATATTAAAGGATAGAGTTTTTTTTCCATGCCTGAGTTTTCGTTTTCAATTTAAATTTTTTATATCTCTCACAATCAAAAATGATTATTTTTGTGGTTTGCGAACTATTTTCTTCCATAAAGAAAACTGCTTTTTTATTTTTATGATATAGGTAAACCAAAATTGTAAATATTATTCCAAAACGTTTTTAATAATTTATTTTTATTTAAACTGCATTCCTTTTAAACCAAACCGGATATCCTTAATTAACTATTGCAGTTTTCTAAAATAAAATCTGTTTTACATTTATAAAAAGTAGAAATGTTTAAAAAATCAATCATTATTTTAATTTTGTATTACAAATCTATTAATATACATATTTTGCATATGTACAAAAAAATTACGATGATTGTATTATATTTTCAGTTAATTTCAAATAAACAGTTTTATTATAAAATTTTTATAGTTTGACGTAAAGAAAATCTTCCATTGTTTATATTATTGTTAAATGGTTTTTGTATACACAACTAACCTTGGGAGCAAATGTAAATTGATATTAATTTCATAATAATAACAGTTATTATCTTAAAATCACCATAATGTTTTTTGTAGTTACGCGTGCATAAAATGCCATGTAGTATTAATTTTTTGCTTTACATTAAATTATATTTTATTATGCTGCAGTAAAAATACTTTATTCATTAATACTCTTTAAAAAAGGTACAAAAGGTTTTTGTTTATACAATTTAATGTAATGTCTGGATCGATCAAAACATAAATAAACAATATACACGGTCAGGTCTCGGTCCAATCTCGCTCCGATACAGCTTAGTGCAAAGAATATTTTACTAGAGTGTAATCGAACCTGAAATAGATTGTACCGAGACCGGCTCGTTAATGTAAATATCATAAGATTTGATTGGAGCGAGATCGGCTCGATAGTCTGGCTCGAGTTAAAAAATCACTGTAATACAAACTAAACTTCAAAATATATATGCAGTGAAACTGTTTATTCCGAGGTTATATTAACTAAGGTCAGTAGTTCGATGCCCGCTAAATTCTGATCTTCTTAATTTTGATATATTTAATTACTAATATATTGAAATTTCATCAATAAATCTATTTATTAAGCCTTTAATTAATTATTACACAGAATCTTAAATTCTAGAATTTAGTCGGGTACTTTTTCTTTGCTGGAATCACCTAAGAAAGAAACGAAAAAATTACCTTATCTGACGTAGTAGAAGTCATGTGTTTTTGACGTTTAATAAAACCTTGTGTTTCTTTTACATTGACATTGAATTTGATTAATGTTGTTAACAGGTCTGGTTTTAAGAATAATATAAATTTCATTTTTAAATTTATTTTTGTACAAAATTATTAAAATGTATATTTTTCAATCTCTCAATGACAATTTTGAGATTTAGAATAAAATAAATCAAATATTATTTTTTCTTTCTCTTTTACAAAATCATACGTGCTATAAAAATTGACATTCCATATATTTAATCTTTCGTATATTTTACTTGAAAAGCCAATAATTCCAGGATTAAATGAAAATAAAAGCAAATTACAAACATTCATCTAGATTTTTTATGTAGAACAATATTCAGAACAAAAAACCTATTGATTGATAATATAATTAACAATAAGTAATGATGATTTTTTTAAATGGAACCTACATCATACCTACTTAAATCTAATTTAAATTAGTTTTTTTTTAATTAAGTTCAAATATTTTAAATCATTTTTCAAACGTAATTTTTCCTAAACCTACATTTATAAAAATTCATTTTTTAATACAAAAACGAAACCCCGCAAGGCCCGAAGTTATGCATTTTCTTTAAATTAATTCACTCCAAAGCACATGTTTTTTTAATTTCTTAGCAGAAAAGAGTCCGTCAAAAATTCTGGCATACGAGATAAGATGTGGGGGCCATGCATACGTGCAATATCTTTATAAACATTACGATTAAGAATTGTGTTTATTTTTTCTTTTTCTTTCATTACCGATCGTAAAAGCAAATATCACATATTTATTTGTATAGTGGAATCGTTTTTTTAAACATTTTTATGTGTTGTTGAGGTGATATAACGTTATCATATAACTTATAAAGTATTAATAGCAAAGTATATACATATATTATGAATAATGTTTTAGTAATTTTTCCATTTATTTGAACCTGAATAATATATTGTAGATTATATTTAATCAATTTAATATTTTATAAGAATAAAGATGTATCCGATGTACTCTAAAACCTTTAAGTTCATAAGGTACTGGCACCAGTCTTGGGTACGACCCCAGTAATGGCTATTTACTAATTAAATGTACTGAATTAGAAATATTTGTTGATATTTGATTACTACCATTTCTGAATATTAATCTATATACATTTAACTGTCTTATAGCGTGATTTGATGAAAATAAGTGTCAAAATGGTGGACATTTAAACATTAAAAAATTATTAGTATAATTTATTTATTAGTTATTATATTATTATAGCAACTGCTTTACATTGTTTCAAATTTGATGATTCTTTTTGTTATATCTTTTGTGTCGTAGTACTTATCATTTTGTAATCATTAGCAAGTGTCCATTACTACGTGCTCTGATTTTACTTTATCCATTACTGGAGAAAAAATATAAACAAAATAAAAGGCTTTAATTAAAAAAAAAAACTATATTTGCGGACTTAAATAAATAATAATTAAATTGATTAAATAAAGAGTTACTTGTTTTATTAGTAACAACAATAACACAAAAACAATAAACCTTGCTCTTATAGCGGCCATAACTGGTGCTAGTACTTATACAGCCAGTAACAATTTAATTCATAGAATATTTATTACAAACAAAAGTTATCTGCCTGATTTCGGAAGGAAGTATATTTAAAAAATTTAATTAAGTATGTATCTTATAAAATACGCATTTTTTTATTTAGTACCAATAATGAAGACAACTTTTGGCTATAAAAAATGTAGCGTTCGCATTAAAATTTATGTTTGAGCCAATCGCATTTCCGTAACGGCTGCAAAACATTTTACGAAGCGTAGGAAAAACTGTTAAGAGGCAAGCAGAGCCGATTTTCGTGGGTTGATTTTCTTATCTGAAAAATGGGTCTTGTATAGAGTAAGTTCGCTAAAAATCGATCTGGCAAAAAATTAATTTGGTGGAAAATTGATTGTTTATTTAAATTTTCTAATTACAAGAAATATTAATCATTTATTTTACTGTAATTAAAAAAAGTTTGAATTTAATGCGAATGACGATACTTAAAATTAATGATTATTAAATACAAATTAACTGATAAATATTTCGCAATGAATGGAAAAACGTTTTTGTATTTCCTATTTATCTTCTTTTTCTCAACTGTTTGTTTTATGAAATTAATCGTTTTAACTTTTAAACGGCTCAAATAACTGCATGAACATTTTCATCAATTATTACTGAAAGAGAATATTTATGTAAATATTTTCATTTTATTGTATTTTTTATGTGTTTAACAAACACCACTCAAATTTCTTCTAAATGTGTAAATAAAAAATATATAGGCGACAGTTTATTTGTCTGTACCGAAAACTTATGAACCGATTCTGATGGAATTTTCGCTGTTCGGAATCCTAAGACCCTAGAATTATTTCTTAATTAAAACAGACCCGTATTAAGACAAATTTATAATTGATATTTTTAAAATAAATATAAAAATCATAACAAATAAATTAAAATCGTAAAAATGAAAAATCAGAGTTAGGTGTTGGTGTAATTAAACCAACAGATTATATTAAATAATTTGGTCAGGCACGTATTAAGAAGAATTTACAAATAATTATTTCAAAATAAAATGATAATGATGTAATGAAACAATTGTAATAGTTTTTACATCAGCCAGTCGCGCGGGCATTCACTAATTTTAAAATACACGCGGGAAATTCTATTTTATTTGTAAATAATTTTCCTATTTACCCTATAAAAAATATATTTATAAATAGGAGTAGGTTTACGTTCTATAAAAGTAATATATTTTATATTTATTCATGTGCTTACTTCGCCAATATGTATCCTTGAAAAATAGAATGAAAATGCATTAAGGTTTATGGAAAATCGTGTTCGATTCGCGTTAGAAACATTACATTTCCACGTTGTTTTATGGTCTTATCACGTCAAAGCCGATACCATTAGTAGGGGTTCTTTTCTCCTATATGCATGTGCAGTTTCCTTTTTTGAAAAATATATACTACAAATAGAAGACTTCTACCGTGGTCTAAATATTGTTGCATGCAATATCCGGTTTACAAAATATATTCTTGCAGTGATAAATTACTGTATAACAGATAATAAATTGGTTTCAGACTAGTATTGTTTTTTTTTGACTCAATGTTAGAAGACAGCAAAATCGAGATAATGTGCAATTTTAGTTGATAAATATTTAATTCGCGAGGCACTTTTTAAATAACAGTATTTCTTCAATTTAACAATTTTTGTGTGCGAAAAATGTTGTGCCAATTTTTATTTTTTTTATTTAAAAATTTCACATTCAGTAATAATATGTATGCACCTATCGACATGATATTTGGCTGTTTTAAATCAGAACAAAACGTTTTTTTTTATTATTTGTAGCATGCAAAATTATGAAACGAATTAACTTTCATAATTTACCAAAAAAAAATTATAAACGAATTTGTAATAGTAAATTGCCGAGAATAATTTATGTATTCGTTCTCAAATATTTACAGAAACGACCCTGAGTTATTGCCTTTCTCAAACAACCTCTTTGTATTCCGTGGGGTTTTTGTTTCTACCTCATTATATCTTAAAATATTTGTATTGTTATAAAATTACTTTCAAAATATAATAGCTATGCTTATTAGGAAAAATATATTCAACATTTTTAAATTGTATTATAATTAATGTTAAATTAAATTTTTAATTTAATTAAACATATTGGAGAAGTAGATACTGTTAATTAAATAATTTAAAAAAATACTAATTGAATTCCACAACTGTAAACTCATTTTTAACATATCTGTTTTTACCATAAGATAGATATATAGAAAATAACTTAAAATAATAAAAATTATTAGCGTCGTACATAGAAAAAGTATTCTATTTTTGTGATAGTTGAAATGGTTAAAATATTCATGTGTCGTAAGTTCATTGTAACTTTTTTTGCAAGAGAGCCTTGGCATTCGTTGTTAGGCAAGGGGTTGATGTACACTTTTTAAAGTCAGACGATAAATAATAGGTTATTAGTCTATGAATTTCGCCGTTTTAGCTTCGAGTCCATCGAACTTATACTAGACCGGAAAGTTACTACTACACCGAACGATGGGTCGATGGTAGAATAAAAAATACAGCAAAAAACGTACAACTCATATCTTATTTTTAGACACGGTACTTTTGTGTCAATGACTCATTTTGTTTGAAACCAGATTTTGGACCCACGCTTTATGTGCAAATAAAAAACCGTATAGTTTTGCAATAGGATCAATCATCTAGTTACATTTGCATCAGGTTCTTTATATTTTAGAAAGTAATTTTGTTGACATACACAAAAAAGTACGAGATTTTTAAACACAATAGTTAATGATATAAACTTGATTTTTATATCTGCCTGCGTAATTTTATATTGTGGTGTCATGTATATCTTTAAATCAAATCAACGACCACGGAAGCTTTTTTTTAAATAAATTATCAAGTATGTTACTGCATTGCACACAAAATAATTTTAAGTATGAATATAATATATTATTGAAAATTGCGAATTTCAAGAATGATAAATTTCATTTCGTTTCTAACGTACATGAATATGTAATATTATCATACATTACTTTATTTACGTAATCCATCTTGCTTGAATAATATTGAATATATTTATTACCGAATATTCATTTTAATGGATACATATACAGTTAGATTCATATTAATAATGAAAATTCGTATTTATATTAAAATCTGCTAGATATCTGTGAATCGTTAATATACATATTTCGTTCTTAGTAGCTAACTTTTTGGGCTGTTGTCCACGATGTCTCCGACATGAGAGTCGAAACGTCAATTTTAAAAATACGACAACGTGGACAACAGTCCGAAAAGTTAGCTACTATGGACAACGGCCACGAAAGCCTACAGAAGAATATTTCGTTCTTCGCTGCTTTTCTCGCTTTTTTTTCGAAATCAAATAATTTTATTTAATTTAATTACATCAATATCAAGTTTTAAATTTTCTTAATACGAGCCTGTCTTAATTCAGTTATCATAAAGTCATATAGCACAAACTGAACTGAGGTCCTAGGCCTTCTAACATTTAAATATCCATCAATATCGGTTCAGTAGTTTAAAGATTATATCTTTTTTTACGAGTAGTTAGATATAGCAGTAGAAAAAATGAGGAAATTAGTTTGAATATATTTTAAATGAGGGCAGTTTTTAATCAAGAAAAGGTGCACATAGGTACTAACAAATAAAAAATTAAATACTAAAACGTTAACAATAAAAATGGTTCTATATATGAGTAAATATTAAACGGTTTAAAAATACATACACCACAATAAAACTATAATGTAATACATTGTTCATTTCTAAATATAAAAATATCATTCTTTTATTTGCACACCTTTCATTTTCAATGAACCAATCATGTAAGAGTAACCCCGCATCGAATTCCATTTATTACGAATCATTTCTTTCATCTCAATCTTCTTAAGCTTGATATACCAATTCATATATTTACAGAGCTTTCAAACCAAGTGAGAGAAACTCAACATCATCTATTATTTAAACTGTGTATTGTGAATACCATGGCTGTTTACTCTGAAATCACATAGTGAGTTTTGAGTCAAAAACAGTATTTGTGTTTTATTATTATAAAGACTATATAACTATTAACTTTGGACAAAGTTAGTTCTCGAAGTGTTTAGAAACAACATCAAATGTCTCTGTTTTACATGGGAGTGCTTAAAGTCGCTTTGACAGTTGGAGTTACATATCACGTTATTTCAAGGTAAATAATGAGTTCAGATTTTATTTTATTTATTTAATAACATGATTTTAATTTTAATATTAATTTGCATTCATATTTCATTTACACATTTAAAATGATTAAATATGATTTCTCGAATCATCGAAATTGATTTTCTTGTACTAAAAAAATGTGTACTCTTAATAGGACTGTATTTTTCTTACCTATTTTTGGGCGCTGAAAACGAATTTTATTTGCAATCAAAGCAAAAAATGTACTTTTAACTTTGAACATCTACTATACTGTCGTGCTTAGGTAAAAGGCAGTAAACTTCTTTTACTGCCTTTTAGTAATTTTGATGCTATAAGGTTTTTCAAATGATTTTCTACATTATAAGTCATAAAATGTATCATTAAGATTGTTATTTCAATAGAATATTATTTTTTTAAGTTTATCGAATATATCAAATTAGTTACTTTTCCTGAATATAAAAGCAGTAAAATCATTTTTCAACATGAAAAAGCAGTAATTTTGAAGTTTACTACCTAAGCACGGAAGTATAGGAAACAATGGGCAGATTTGGAAAACTGAAAATCCTTTCTTCGTAACTCAGTCAAAAATTATCGTACAACGATACAAAAAAATCAAATTCGAAGAAGAAACTCTGATCTACAAAAATCATTCAATAGATTTGATAAAAAAAATTATCACGGCCCATATACGATAGCAAATAGAAAGAAAATTGTCAAATTCCTTTCCAACGTCTAAAATTACATAATACCTTTTTTGAAATTCGGCGAACGTTTTCGGTTTCATTCAGTATTCTAAAAACCTTTGAGTTCACATATTTAGGTCTCTAAGACAGAGCAAAAATGTTTTTTTTGTTGTTGTTATTATCTTAACCAACTAAATAACTAATTGACCCCCCCCCCCCTCTTTTCCCGCATGTAATGTAAAAACTTGGTGGGTGACCCCTTAAATATATTTGTAATTTGAGTAATTATAAAAAAATTCACTTTTTTAATTCATGAAATGTTATACAATATAAAGTAGGTATACGTTTGCCTTATTTTAATAAAATATTTTATACGTTTTCAAAAAAAAATATTTACTATATATTTTTTTAAGTCTTGTTACTTCTTAATCACCTGTTGTTAGTGTACGTGAGTTTCTGCACGTACGCCAACAACCCGTCGGATGTTTTATATTGCACAATATGAAAACAAAAAATGCAGCTCGACCAATGAACAATGCATCTGAGGGTTTATGTAATAATAATACTTCGTGGCTGTACAATAGAGTACATATACAATGTACATCATACAATGTCAGTAATGTTAGGGTAAAGTAATATTATTAATTATTAATTTAGATAATTAATGATTTTGCCCAGTTATTTCTGAGTATCCAAGAAAGTAGTTATTTTATCATACTTTTTTGCATGTTAATTTAACAAAAAGATATTTTGATAGTTAATCCTTGCTTGCTTTTAAATCGTAAAATCTGACGTGGGTTACAAAAATACCTAGCTTAAAAGGAACATGCAATTTTTTCAAACTATCTGACAATGAAATAATAACCATTTATCATGGTTTTTATCTTACTTTTGATGATAGGTATGAATATTTTTTAAACGTTTAACAGGGCCGCAGCATTATATTTAAAAAAATATATACTTATATAAAATTTTAATCGAGTTGTTCAAATCGGATAAATTTGATCTCCAACTCTTGAGATCAACATTATTTATATCAAACAGTAACGTAGCTTATCTCATTTCCATATCTACATAAATAATACATTACAAACAGACACTCAAGATTTGAATTTTTGATTTATTTTATTTTAAAACCAACCATGTCTAATAATTTCTTTCCTCATTAATTTATTGTTAGTTATTAATTTTAATAGAAAACCTGACCGTCAAGTTTGTATTACAACCGCGCTGACTGGTCCAGCAGCAACTTCCATATCCATATATTATTATAATAGATATATTTATTACATGATTAAATGTGCAAGCAAAAAAAAATTAAAATTGTTATGGTTTATTTTTTATTTTGTCTAGCAACTATCAATAAATAAACTGTTATTTTATTGTTTATTGTTTATATTATATCAGTATATCAAATTATATAATTATATATCTGAGTTGTTAAAATTATTAGTCCCCACATTTGTTGCTAGGTGGTACATATTGCTCCCGTTTGCAAATTATAAGGTTCTCTCTCTTTTTAAATATGAATTTGTAATCAACATTAACATCTGCTTCCTTCATATTGAAGAGAGAGATGCATGACAACATCTAAATAATATGTCCTTCGTGAATAATGAACCTTTTATTACTAAATCTTTTATTTATGTTATGCAGAATGTAGACTACTTTAATAGAGTGATTTCATAGTACATTTCCAAAGAATAAGAAATAAATAATACGTTTGGTACCGGCCCGTAGAATATTCCTCCGTTTACATTATAATTATCATTTATTATTCTTGTATTTTGTTTACTGAAATATTTCAGTACTTAGTTGTAAAATCTATTAAATATTAAAATTACAAATTAAATATTAAAATCAATAGAAGTAACTCCTTTCTGAATAATTAATTGCATATAAGTTTTTTGTACCGCTATATACAAACAAAGTTAATGGTTGTGGAGTAGGTATATGAAGACTTATATAAGGTCTTATAAAGTTATATATATAAAGTCTTTATATATATAACTTGGACTGACTTGGAGTAGGTGTACATAAGATAAGACGCGTATAGTGAAGTAACTAAAAAAAAACTCTTACTTGAGTAAAGTACCGCTACAAAGTTTTCAGACCAATCCCGTGTTTTTCTATAGATATTTTAATGAGTTTACTTGAAAGTTTATATCTTAGTTTTTATAATTGTTGACAATTTATTAGTCAGTTTAGTGGAGAAACCATGGGGTAGTTAGAAACCACCCCTTCCCCCGAATTTGTTAATATATAATTTTTAACTAAATAATTTAATAATTATAATACAAAAAATAAGAGGGCCTCCAACCAATCGCCAATATTTGGTTTAACTCATTAAACAATTAAAGATTAAAAAATAATTATTAATATTTCATGGGAACTTCAAAAACAATTAAACAAAATAAAAATATATAAACGGATTATTTAATGATGTTATTAACCCACTATAATAACCCGAGATCACAATGACTACACATTGTTTTCGAATTCGATTTCTTATTTTTTACAATTTTTTTAAACAAATTTGAATAACAAACCATCGTTTTTTCATAAAATATCTTCCCCTAAAATACTCCATTCATTCTTCAAAATAAATATACTTTTTGAAAATCATGTAAAAACCAATATACCCATCAGAAAGAGACATCTTTAAGGATTTAAACGCAGTTTGAATTTTTGAAAAATCTCTAAAAACAAAGAAAACAGAGCAATATTTTTTTCTTGAGCCATTTGGAGGATTCTGAAAATTTCTGCCGCCTTTTTATTATTACGTTATTTTCGGGAGGTTATTTTAATAAAACATAGGTAAAATATCATTTGAAACTGAAAAAAGAAAATCCATGCATAGCACTAATTTATTTTGCTTTCAAAAGTTGTTAGCAGTCGCTAATTTTAAGCACAAATAATTATTATCGCCGCGTCGTTGTAAAAATATTACAAGTAAGTTTTAAGTAGTTTTCTATGTATTTTCTTATACCCAATTGAGTATTTTTAACACATTTTTAATGTTATGGCAAAAGTAATACGGAAATATTGTACGCCTCCAACATTAAAACTTCATGAATCCCATTAGTTAGTAGTTTATAAAAATAAACTCAAGTAAAATATAAAATAAGTCTGAATAAAAAATAATTCGTTTATATTTTAAAATACTTAATACTAATAATATCTTATGCATGTGAAGAAATAAGTTTTGAGTGTCTGGCTCATCAACACTCAGCCCGAAGTTTTAGGAGTGTCTTCCTTTTATGATTTAAGCACTCACTTGGAAATGATTTTCCGAAATTCAACCCTTAAAAACGGGACGAAGTGTTCAATTTTTTTTAACTGAGGTAAATTTCAAGTCAAATTCTCAAGAGATAATCTCTAATAGGGTTAAAAAATACATAGAAGATTTTATAAATTATATAAATAAATACAACGCGGGTGAAGCCACGAGCGGGTCACTAGTACTAATATGGTTATAAGGTACTGACACCAGTCTTGGATATGACCTCAGTAATGGATATTTTTAAATTAAATGTACTGAATTAGAAATGTTTGTTGATATTTGATTATATATACATTTAACTGTCTTATAGCGTGATTTGATGACAATCAGCCAATGGATGCCAAAATGGTGGACATTTAAACTAATTATTAGTATAATTTATTTATTAATTATTATATTATCATAGCAACTGCTTTACATTCTTTCTTTTATATATTTTGTCTCATAGTACTTATCATTTTGTAATCATTAGCAAGTATCCATCACTACGTGCTCATTACTGGTTTTATTTTATCCATTATTGGAGAAAAAACATAAACAAAATACTATATTTGCGGAATTTGATAATTAAATTGATGAGTTCATCATAAAAACAGTAAACCTTGCTCTTATATCGGCCATAACTGGTGCTAATACCTTACTTGCGTATATATAATATATATTAAACATACTAGTACGTTTAATATATGATAATATCCACACTTACCAACAGTTTAAAATTCACTCTAAACTCGATCTAAAGAGGGTAATTGGAGTAATTAAACAGCAAGAAATGTTCTAACGAATGAAAATTACATACGTAAATTTAAATTTTAATAATAATGCTATAACCCCATTTCAACCGACAGTACCTACCATCCCTCATTTAAACTTTAAATGTGCATATCATGAACTTATTCCAACTCGCAACAACAAAAAATTAGGCATGGAAATGAGTTCCATTAGTGTTAATTACGGCACTGTTTTTTGCAAAAAACGTTGCACGGTTTTTTATCAGCGGAATTGATATAAACCACCAACGCTTTCACGAGAGCAGTTATCTGTGAAGCGTATCAGTTACTGAATTTTCCACGTCAGGGGCATTATGCCTATTCATAGAAAAATGTAGTCAAGAATGGGTATGAGGAAATATGGTTTTGGATTACTTTTCACGCTCTTTATATAAAAAAATTGTCATTTGCGAGTTGAATCTCGCAGTGCCCCATACCGTACGGATTTTTTTTGTTTATTCGAATGTTGTAACACAAACTTTACAAATTTCAAACAATACATATGGTTTAAAATGTTTATTTTTGTAAAATACGTAACTATTACACAATTCCCTTTTTTTAATTTTTCTCACTTACTTTCGGAGATATCGGTAGGAGACAAAATTATTTAGTAGTTAAAAGGATGTAACAGACAGATAGACACAATGTTCATATTTTCGAATTCGGTACGAAATACCAAAAAATGGCCCTAATTAAATTCTACAAGAAACAATACGTGATTAAATATTCATGTGTTTATACTTATATTATTCCTTTCTCTTTGTTTTATATATTTCATTCAAATAATTTCAAAAATTTTAGAATTTTTAATATAAATACATTATATTTACATTCTGTTTAAAATAATATTATAATAATATTTACCTTCGTTTTATGATGAATAAGTAAATAATGGAAATTAAATTATCTCTTTTTAGTAATATTATGAGATATATTATTTCTCTTATTTTCCAGTTGACATCTTTCCAGACAACCATTTTACCGACTTCAGCGTTTTATTATTAGGGAAATTTAAAATTCAAATTTATCTTCGATGTTGGAACTTTCATGAAATTAATAAGAGAAGTTTTTCATGCTTTGTCATTGATATTAAGTTTAAAAAATAAAAACTTTGATATTATACCTATTTGCTTCGTATAAAAATTATTAAATTTTTGTAATTTTCATAGCACAATATAACATTTGATTAAAATTTCAGGAAAATTCATGCATTAGTTTACAAATAAATACCTATTTAAAAAACACATTTTTTAAATCTCGGTCTCGTATGATTTTTTATAAAAAATACGTTTTCTATTTATTCTTATGTAATAAAATAATTATGTAATATAACGAGTCTTATATCTTTTACTTCAACTTATTGATTTTAACCAGGGCTTCGAACCGGAACTGAACCGAAAACCCGTTATTTTTTGCCGGAACGAAAACCGGAACAGAACCGAAATAAAAATATCGGTTTTTACGGTTCAGTACATAAAAAAAATACACGCGTTAACATGATCTTATTTCCCACTTCAGTTGTCGTTCTGACTATCATACAAGTACCATAAAATGTTCTAAATTATGGTAGAAAATTTTTTTTTAATACAGATAATTTTTTTTTTAATTAATCACTCGGAATTGAACCGAAAAAACCGGAAAAACCGTTATTTTTTGCGGAACGAAAACCAGAACCGAACCGAAATATATTTTTTTACTCGAACTGGAACAAAAATCGATACGAAAAAAATAACGGTTCGAAGCCCTAATTTTAACCGAATATCGTCTCAGATTTGTCTTGTCAAAATTTCAGACAGTTTCGTCTTGTCCGAATTTAAGCCTATAAAAAATACTTTTTTTGTGTAAGTTAGAGGGGGGGGATCTCGCCGCCCAAGGTGCCATACTCGTTAACATTCTAGAACACAACTAACTTTTGCAATAGTAAACATCGTCAGTATGCAGGATTAGAGTACATAAGGGTAGGAAGGGTGAGGTACTTTATGCATATTTACCCGTCTGACAGAATTACGATGCATCGTCAAGTCCCAGCTCTCTGTTTTGAGGTCGCTAATGTACAACAACCTTGCTCGCATTGACCTTATTCTATGTTTTCCCATATTATAAACGTTTATGCAATTCTCAGAACAAGTGATACCACATTGAAGGTTTGACGTCATTTGAGATTTCTCTGCACTCACTACGATATTTAATATTGTATATTCATTTCATTGACTTATTTTATTATGAATGTGTGTGTTTGGACAGAGGCTCGTCTGTTTTGATGAATATTTATAATATTTTTACTACACATGTTTTTAATCGTAAAGATAAAAATATCAGAACCTGTAAACTTTGGTGATGGTATGTTTGTATAGTCATGTTGCTTAGAAGTCAAGGCAACGAAATTCAACAAAATTTACGAAATTTTCTACGATTTTATCAATCAATCGTCGTGGCTTCCAAGACTTATATTATTAAAGAGAAAATTTTCAAATTTTTTTTGTTATTTTTTTTTTGTATGTTCTATACCGAAATTGGAAAAAAATAACACTGTCTGTGTTTGCCCATGTGTCTGTTTGTCATAGCCTTCTAGCTACTGAACTGTTTCACCTAGAAAGCTGATATTTGGCATAATTATAGCAAACGGTGGACCAATAATAAACCTAAATTACAAAAATAAAATTTTAATTTATTCGCGCTTTTCAAGATTGGGCAAATAAGTACTTACCAAAAAAAATATTTTTATTTAATCCCTGCGCGGCGAGTGGGATATCAAATGAAAGCTGACAATTCATTGAATTTAAATATGTAAACGTTTTGTTGTTATTAAAATCTACGGTTAACAAATATCAAAAAAATCGTTAAAAAAATTATCTCCGAATGTAATACCAAGAAAAATCTGAAAAAAATTGAGAATATATTTAATGATTCCGAGATCATAAGAAAATTACCAGCACTTGCTGCACTTATGTTTTTTTTTATAAATAATTCAAAAAATACATTTGAAGCTATCTATTTTCTAATAGACGAATGCCCGGTATTATAAATAATTTGCTTGAGTGTAAATGCAAATTAGCTTCCAGCTAACGCTATCTGCTAGGTGTCAAATTATTATGAAATTGCTAGATATTTTAAAGCAGTGGTAATAGATGTACATCTAATAATGTAAATGCTATGCATTTTATGAGGTACAGTACTTATTTAAACCACTGATTATACTGATCTCGCATGCGTCAAGGTTATCATATGTTCGATTTCATTCGCTACATCTGTTGAGTGTGTTGTAATTTATATTTAATACCTAGCAGATAGCGTCAGCTGGAAGCTAATTTGCTTTTGCATTCAAGAAAATTATTTATAATACCGGGCAGAAGTATTATATACGAATGGTTTTTAACTTTGCTAAAGTAAATTAAATAAAAAAATTAATTAATAACTTTGCTAAAGTAATTGACAATTTGTTTTTATAATATAGTTTTTATGTGTGACACTTAACATTTTACAGTGTTGTTTTCTCTGTCGATCTCAGCCGATAATTGTTTTCGTATTCACTTTTTAATGAATTGTTATTATTTTGTGTTACAGGAACTCTTACAGTAGAAGAGGTGTATCGCGATCGGGATCAGTTCGCAGCCTTGGTTCGCGAAGTAGCCGCACCGGACGTTGGGCGTATGGGAATCGAAATCCTCTCGTTCACAATCAAGGACGTGTACGATGACGTGCAGTATTTGGCATCTCTCGGCAAGGCGCAGACGGCGAGCGTCAAGCGCGATGCGGACGCGGGCGTCGCTGAGGCTAACCGCGACGCCGGCATTAGGGTGAGTTAATACCCCCACGTCGTCCTAATGCGTTGTTTAATAATGGTGTACGTGAAACTATTGTGTGGCAATTCACACATACATACAGGCGCCGACTTTTCATTTTATTTATGGGAGGGAGATTTTCATAACCACTATTGGTACAGTCACCTGCATTAATGGTCTTGCAGTTTGTATTCTTCTCTTCTTCCATTTTTTTTTTGGCTTCCTTTTGTACTAAATCGGCCACTTTTTATTTTTAATTTGTCACTTCTGTTTATATATATACCTATATTTTTATTGCACTATATTTGAGACAGTTTGTATTCATATTCGTTTATCACAAACTTAGTAGGCTCCTCCCATTTGTGCAATTATAATATTTAAATCATTTCTCCATGTATCAAACAAAGACAGATATTTTGAAATCCATTTGCTAGATAAAGAACTACTCTTCGTTTATAGTACTCATATATATTTGTGCAATTAAATTATTATGTAATCTATTGAAAATTGTATACGTAGATTTTGTGGCAATAAATATTTAATATTCCAAATTTTAGTATTTAAATATATTAAACTTGATAGAAAAAGATAACCGATGATGATTGTCTTTAAATTTGGAATCTGTTGTAAGCGATTCTAGTCTTTAGGGTGCCAGACGAGTTCTACAGGCGACTGTACCTTGTATATTTTTACTTTCGTATATCATGTATTCATAATATAGTATAAGTAAGTATATTGAAGCCGATTTTTTTCGAACACCGGATTTTGACGGAATTATCTATTTTGACCTTCCCTGAATCTATTTTCGCCATGATGTCTGTGTGTCTGTCTGTCGGTCTGTTTGTAAGCGCTGTAACTCAAATACGACAAATCGTAGAAGGGTGAAATTTTATATTTAAGATTAATTTTTGTCTGGGAAGAAAACGTCCTATTTTTGAGTAATTACTATCCAAATTAGTTTGAATTTTTTCTACTCCAAAATACTTGTTGCCTGGCCTAAAACTAAATGTCTCAATTTTAATTTATTTATGGGAACCCCCCGTGGAATCGCGCTTAGGGGGGCAATCCCCCTCCCACCTAGGGCTGTATATATAGTACTTAAAAAAATTTTGACAAAAATTCTATTTTAATAAAAAAAACAATATGAATTCAATAAACTATAATATATTTTATTATATAGAAACTACGAAACATTGCAAAGGTACCTACGAAATAAGAAGTTGAGGTGTAATATGCAGAAATCAATACAGTACTTGATTATATGAAAATATAATAACCTTGCCTTTTTCCACAACCAAGAAAATATCCAATGTTATTATTAATATATAATATTTATTTTATAGGAAGCTGAGTGTGACAAGTCCGCAATGGACATTAAATACTCAACGGATACAAAGATTGAAGACAATCATAGAATGTTCAAACTTCAGAAGGCAATGTTCGATCAGGAAGTTAACACTGCTGTAAGTAATTTTTAGAATAAGTACAAAATTAAATATAATAAGTTGCGTATGACATCAATTCCATTGTTTTGCTTTTAGAAAGCCGAAGCCCAGTTAGCATATGAACTACAGGCAGCGAAAATCCGCCAGAGAATTCGAAACGAAGAAATTCAAATCGAGGTAGTCGAACGAAGAAAACAAATCGAAGTGGAAGCACAGGAAGTAATGCGTAAAGAAAAAGAATTGAACTCGACAGTGCGTCTACCAGCAGAAGCTGAGAGTTACAGAGTCCGCCTGATTGCGGAAGGAAAAAGGTAAATTCTGTTTTTTAATGTTATTTTATAATTGAACACTCTTTACTTCTTTTGTCGGTATTTATAAGATAGGAGTATCATTTGTTAGGAATATTGATTCTTAAATAAGATAGTACAGAAATGAGTTATAAGCCAAGATGTTAATTAGATATTTATGATTGTTTCAGGTGTTCCTCATAAACAATTTTGTAGATATTCATTGATTAATATTAAAATATTTCTGTTCAAGAATATAATTATATTATAATTCTTTGTTAATTTTTTACAACAGAACGCAAACTGTAGAAGCAGCCAGAGCTGATGGTGACCGCATTATGAAGATTGGAGAAGCAGAAGCTGGTGCTCTGAATAGCATAGGACAAGCTGAAGCTCTACGTATGAAACAAAAAGCAGCCGTTTACAAACAGTACGGTGAGGCAGCTATCATGTCATTGGTTCTCGAAGCTTTGCCGAAGGTTAGTTGGTTTATAACAAGAGCTGTTATTTGTTATGATCTAACAATCGTTATTTGCTGTTAATAGATTGCTGCAGAGGTATCTGCTCCATTGGCTAAAACCGATGAAATTGTTCTGATTGGCGGTTCAGATGGTACGACAGCTGAAATAAGTCGTCTAGTTGGTCAGCTGCCTCCAGCCGTCCACGCTCTCACCGGAGTGGATATTTCTAAAGTGCTGAGTAAAATACCAGGAGCTAAATAAGCCTTACTCGCTGAACAATAAATATTCATATACCTGTATTCCAAATAGCCAAACAAAACAACAATTATTTGATATTGCTAGAAATTATTTTTGTATAAATTTAATTGTAAGAAAAATAAATTTACCTAAATGATAATTACAAAAATATATATGACATTACATGACTTTAATTATTAAAGTTCTATTTTTGTGTTCTTACGGAAGAAATATTCTACATTAAACGGTATGTTAGGATATTTGGATTACATGGATTAAATATGTCGCACCATGTGAATTTATCTACACAGTGTATAATTTAACCCCCCTGCTTTAAGTTGTGAGCTTGATATGTATGAATTTGCCATGGCTAAGTGTACGTTAATTTCATCTTGATATTCAGATTACCCACCAAAAGTATCTCAATTGATTTTGAAAGTTAGCAAATACCTACCTACTGGATTTCCACATGTAATTGTTAAACTGTTATAGAAAGTCTTGTGAAGATAATCAAATTGTACGATTTACAGAATAATAGAAATCACTCTGTGATAAGTTAAATAATCGTGTTAATATTTTAACCAACTTAAATCTTATATGCACTTCAATATTAATATAAATAATTTTTATTTTGAACTGACATACAATTATATACTCAAGTATATAATCTGAACAATGTCAAATGTATTTTATTTTTGACATAATAGTTCAGATTCAGAATCACTGAATTAAGGTCGCAATAAAACTGTTAATATTGAAATGTGTTACTGATTTTAGTAGTTAAATTTATAAAATATAAAAATTGAAAGTAGTATATTGTTGCCAGTCTTGTAAACCAAAGACCAAATTATAATCATCTAATAAATATTTACTAATAAATTCATTGGCTACTACTTTTCATGTTCAAATTAATGGTACTTAAATTTGATTAAAAGGTACTATTTAGTACTTACAAAATAAATCACTATACATTTAACATTTTGAATGAAAGATTATTCCATCATAATTAGGTCATATCATTGAATAAATTATATAATATCTTTAATAGAACGTACAAATTTTCTCTGCACAAGGCGAAAATCACTTAACATCAATATCGAATGCCTGCCAACAGTTAAGACCAAAATAGATAGCATAAATTTACTATTTTTCTGTTAGAGTATTTTTTTAAAACGATAGATTTAGTTAGATAATGGTAGACTTGAAAACACGGATATTTTTTAAATCATTTATTTAATAATTATTGATAATGAAAAGTTACCTGTTACTATTAACTATTCTCATATTTTTAGAATTTATATCATGAAAATCGTGCTATTTTTCATATTCTGCAAAAATAATATACCTACATTCTTTCTAGTACTTATTTGTAAAAGTTATTTATTTTCAAGTCTTTCATTTTAGTGAAATCAGAGATCAATATAATATTAAAAAGAAAAACGTAATTAACATTAAAAACTGCCATATGTTTTCTTTGAAATGTGTTTTCATTGTTGTCTTTATGAAATAAAACCTGGGACACACGTCACTTAGCACATGTCGTGATCCAATTCTCTAGCTAATGTTAAAAAGAGGTAGTCGCGTAATGCAACTTGTTCATTTATCCTTTTTAACATTAGTAGAGAGATAGATCACGTCGAGCAGAGTGACGTGTGCTAAATGTATCCCGGACCAAACTCCACAATACTAATATACATAAAATATAGTTAGTGAGACTTTCAAACGTATTTGATATATTCGTAATTATTTAAATATATGTGTTATTTTGCCAAAGTTTGTACAATCTCATATTTTATTTTGAGGATAATAATATCGACAAAAAATGGAATAGCTTCAAAACTGGTGTATTAAAATAATCATATTTAATGTAATAAATTATCATAGCAAAAAGCCTAAGCAAGCTACAGGTTACTCAAATTACATTCTATTTTTGTCTTCATATATAAGATTTTTAGCTATTAATTCTATTACTTATTATGTTTAAAATATCATGTATAAAATAATAAATAAGTGCCTTGTGTATGAGTTTCAAAATCAACAAACTTAAGTTCTTAAGTCTGTTTTATACTTGTTAGTTTTTTCTTTAATATAAAATAATAATTAATACAAAATCTATACAAATTAGCAAAGAAGTAATCTGGTACATCTGGTACTGTTAAAATCACAGATGGCAAATGTTAAAATCCCTAGAAACAATTTTCAGTCATCAATGTTAAAAAATTGACAAGTGTAATACTTTACAGGCATTAGATTTTTCAATTCCTACAGAAGACAAACTTTTATTATTAAATATATGATATTATCAAAGTTTTTATTATGTATGTATCTTAAAAATAATTTTAGTTTAAATGATAGTTTACTAATGTATTTGTTGTTTTATATTATAGTGAGTACAAAATATTACTTAATGTTAATTCACTTTACTCTTGGAACATATAATTATACAATTTTAAAACTTCCATATGAGTTAAGTGCTAATCTTATACAATACTCAGTGTTCTCCAAAGTCGTTATATTCTAAAATCGATATTACATCAAAATAATTTTGTATTCGCTATATTATCATATAATGTATTTGTATTCAGATATTAACACGTTGGTAAATGTTTGAGATTTTTGTGAACCAAAATGTTATTCACATTTTTTTTGCTTTTTATATGTTCTTACAGTATGAGTTATTAAATTATATAATATTTATTTAAACTACACTGTATTATTATATATATTTTTTAATTTAATTTAAAAATTAAATAATATATACACATTTTATATGACCAATTTTGAATCTTCAATTTCATATATTTTAAAATTATCAATTCATTTGATGATTTATTTAAAAAAAATCAAGATAATATTATAATATCTATGTAAATTGAAGGTACAAAATTTTCTTTCTATTCTGTTTTTTAATTCTGGATTATTTTATATATTTTATTTTTTATTAAATATATCACATTATACACTATACTGATTTTCTTTTCCTTGTTTTGCAACATCTATTCTTCTTATATACAAATTCTATAGGCACAAACATTAAACTTTATAAAATACTCAATAATTTAATTAACAATCTTTAAGAGTTGCCATAGGTATTTCTTGAAATTTTAACAAGATGGATGAAAAGCAATAATGGAAAATAATCTTTTCTAACAAAATCATTTCATTTATATCTGAGTGCCCACTGATATAAACAAGATTAAAAACACATACAATACAGTCAACACTCTAAATAGTTTTAGCAAATATAATTCAGTATTGAAATGTCGCTGCGTCAACTGAGTATTCAAACCGTATGAATGTTAGAGCTTGGCATTTTAACTACCGCTGACTTATTCATTTACAGTTTTAATTCTTAAAGTCAGTGCAACTACATTTCAACATTGTATTATTTGCTAAAGCTTAATACAAAATATGTATCTAAAACAGCATCATTAGACTTAAATATACTTACTAATAGACAAACTTGACGTAATTAAAGCACAATACCAAAATGAAACATTAAAAATATTGACAAATGTATGTAAATTTAAAAATTTTATTCTGAAACATGTACACAAATAAATATGAAATGCATTCAGAGACAAATTGAAACGGAACAGGTTGGGTAACTTTGTAAAATTTAGCACATTTAGGGAGCCCCACGAAAGGTATCAAATAACCTTTTTTTGGTCACCACCTGAGTAATGAAGTTATTTTTAGGGAGCCACACCTTAAAAATTTGCCAGGAGTTACGCCACTTTAGGTGATACCATGATAACTGAAATTTAAGTTATTTATGATTTAGTTTACACTTCAAACTTTCGAATCATGTATAGTAAAGTTCCGAAATGAGCTTCATGATGAATCAATCCTTTCTCTAAAAATGCATACCTGTAGAAAATTTTATTTCGCAGATCCCTTTATCGGTATCTGATAATCCAATGAAATATTTATACATATTTTACACAAATAAATGAACAATAGTTACATTTTAATAATTAAGACATTCCAAACTTACTTACCTATTCATAAACCAGGGGCGACCAAACAATTTGTGATGCAATCTACAATCTTGAATTTCATTGCCCACCTGGTAAATTACAATCAACCTGTTGGCTACCCCTGCTTTACATATTTTAATAACTTACTTTCAAACAAAACTGAAACCGAAAAAGTTCTTAAAAAACATTAGGTTTAATAGCTTTTGATTATTTGTCTATATTATTTACATTGATCACCATTTTTTTCATTGCAAATATTATTATAAATATAAAATAATAACCCGGGAAAAAATAATTTAGATCAACGCAGATCTAAATTTTTAAATAGATTTAAATATCATGGCTTACTCACCTTCATACTAACTTACGTAAATCGAAATTTTGAGAAAATTTAATCTAATTTGATCTACGTAGATCGATTTTATTTTTTCCTGGTAACATATATTATTTATTTTAATTTGACATGACCCTTTAGTTAAGCATCAGAGGACTCACAGCTGTTATAATCATTAATATAATATATGATATCAAGCCGAGGTAACTAAATTAATGAATAAAAATGATAAAACATTATATATTACCTAATATCAATAGGCACTCCATTTAAAGCACTATAATTTTATTACTTGCGTAATATAAATTGTTATTTTGAATCAAATTAGTAATGTGTATATAAAAAAAAATAAAAATACGCTACATCGTTTTAAAATTATATGTGAAAAATGAAAAAATCAATAGAAAAATAGTTATAACTGTAAGTAACAAATTTCAATTGTTAGAAGCATTGATGCAAATTTTGATGGCAGTAAAACTTGTTCTGCGTGTATTATTTTTATTTCATATAACTTGAAAGTAATTTCATATTAGGAAAAATAAAATTTATTGTTGTTATAATAGCTAACAATTAGAGCTGCCAATACTTCAAGTATTTTTTGATACTAGGAAGTAAAAGTATACCTGAAGTACTTAACATTTAAAAATAGCTAAAAGTACTTGATATTTTAAGTACGTACTTTCACTGAATTATTTTGTACTTCAAGTACATCTACTGAGTACTTGCGACAGCTCTATTAATAATTATGTATATTGTAGTAGATAAAACTATAAATACTTCAACTTCTTGAAGGTGACGCAATTATTTAATTGATAAAGGTTTTATCTAATGCATGAATATATAATTAATATACATAAATGTTGATATAACAGCAATAATCTTTGTAAAAATATAAATTGATTTATAAAGATTCTCTACTTGTAAATAAATAAATTAATAGATAATACGTTAATATTTTGCTTAGACAAGTTTTATTGTGGATATAAAAATGCTTATAAATTAGCATTTTTTAATATCAATGTATTTTTATACTTTAAATCTAGGATTATTAATAAACGTCATTAAAAATTAGAAAAATCCATGAAAAATCAATCGGAATTTCTCTTTCAAATGATATGAAGTAAAATATTATTGAAGATGTGTCGATATATTTTCAATTATATTAGTAAAACAAATATATTTTTTTATTTAATAGATTTATACTTTAATTAAAAAAGTTATCAATATTTTATAAAAGTTACATGAATGTGTCATTTTCTATCGTAATACTTTTCTTTGTAAAATTTTCATTACGTTCTTAACTATTTTAAGTTACCTATTATTGAATAATTTCAGTGTTGTAGTTTAAATCATTTGTATAAATTATGAATGATTGATTAAGACAATTAATTAATCATGATAGATGAATAATTAATAATTGAGCAGTTTTATAAAAATATAATATTTTTATTAATATCATTGAATAACAAAATATTATTATATTTATTTTGTTATTCAATTACCCAATTCTGTTTTTGCACGGTAAAATCGTACAGCCTATTATTGTGAAAAAAAATCGTGTAAAAAAAGATATAATATACATAAAAAAACTGGAGATTGGTTCCAAAAGCTCAAGAAAGGTAAAAATAAATTTTTACAAATAAAACATTTTAATTTTATATGATTGTAACAAGAAAAAATTGAAATGCGTAGAGAAGACCCCTAATAACATAAAAATGTAAACTTCAACGGATATTTTTGTCTTAGAATTAAAAGAGAAAAAAAAATCATGTAAATCAAACCAATACGTGTAAAAAAAATTATTTTATTGTTATCGACCATGCTATTTCAAAATCGTTTAAAAACAGAATTGGTCGTATGCATTTATTTTTATCGATTGAATTTATTTCTTTTTATAAAACTGTCCAATAATATGTTCACAAATGTGTTCTATTAAAATTGTAGTAAACATAGGGAATATTGGAATTAGTTTCACTTATTTGTAATGAGTTGTGTTAAATAACATATATTTCGATATGAATATTTGTCAGTTAAAATTATTTATGTGTATCGTCTTTGTAACTCAAAGAATATTATTAAAAATATCAATTATATTATCAGTTTACTTCATTACATAGCCCAATTTCTCTCAAATTTTTATTTTTTATTTATTAACCCTTGCGGGTAGATTTTTGTTTTTTAATTTTGTGTATCGGAAAAAGCTTGGAACGGTTAATATAAGAAATATATTAATAATAATAATTTATGAATAATCTTATGTTAGTAAATTTAATTTTTTTAACAAAATTTTTAGTACTTTCAAACAATTTTTTAAATACAGGTATTCTTCAACTTACTACAATTCACACTTACATTATCAAATCATCAGCTATCGCTAATGATTTGTGTGTTATTTCAATAATTATTCATCATCCATGCAGGATGTCTAACTTATATGGAATTCAGCGTGACCAGTGTTAAAATAAATCCATCATAAGTCAAGAACTACCTGTACAAAAAGTGCAAGTCGAGCCTTGCGTATTGTATTAGTGTCCCGTACCGTAGAATTTAACCTTTAGCAATATTAAGAACCAATGTAGTATTTGATATTATTTACTATAATTTACTGTAATTTTGCCAAATCTCAGCTTTCTATGTCAAACAGTTCAGTTGTTTCAAGGCACAGACAGTGTTCCTTTTTTATTTATTTTGATACGGAACACTAAAAAAAGGTACAAGGGAAGAAGAATAATGAGACTACATAATATCTCTTTATATTTTTTATTATAAGTAACGAAAAAATAATTATTCAAATGATGTTCAGTATTTTGTAAATTGAATATTTACACAGTACATATTTTCGAAAAACGTAAAGAGCTTATTTATTGTTTAAGATGATATATAAATATAACTTTTAAAATTATATTTGTTGTAATGTATGAAAAATGTTTAAAACCTAATTTAAAAAATAATAAATTATGGACAAATAAGCTCCTTACTTATCTAATTACCTCAAACATTATCATGTAAAAAAGTATTTTTACATTATTGAAATATATATGAAAATCATGCAATTTTATATATATGGATATCCTGATAACTAATCCATCCTGAACACCCATTTAGCCACATGAATTCAGTCAACCTATGAACAATTTTTCCTACGTTTTCATTCTAATTTTCTTAACACAATAAACATTAGTAATAATTTTGTAATAATTACAATGAAAATCATTTGTATATTTTAATATTTTAATTTATATTAAAACATTAAGTTTACAGCAAATTTATTTACTAACAAGAGATGCAAAAATTTTAAATGAAAAACAGGAATACATTTTGAATAACGATTTAAAAAATTGTGACGAAATGACCGATTTTAATAAAATATGATTTTATCGACAATCTATTCTTTATCTATTTTTTCTTCACGAGGCTTAGCGCCTCCGAATATTGTAGATGACTGACTCGTTTCAGCTAACGCATTGACTGGAGCATTAATCGTACGTGGCGCTAACTTCAATTTCGGTCTTCCAGTTGTATCTGTATAATAATACAAATTCTAATTAAAATCTAATTCAACTCTTCAATCTATTGATTCAATGGGGTTTTTAAATTAAAAATAAGTAAATTATTACCAATAATAAATTACAAAAACCTAACTAACTTCTTGTTATCGTAACTTCTCATATTATTATGAGTATTTAAGGCAAAAATCAGTAATTATATTTCAAGTAATTAAACTATAAACGCTTGATGACCTAGACATGGTAACGTTTATTGTTTAATTACTCGAGACATTATCACCTGTTTTTTGCCCTTTATACTCGTAAAGATTTGCTCAACTAAAGACTCATAGCACGAGTAATTAAGATAACAAGAAGTACCTTAGGCCAAGAACATTTTACTTTTCAGCCTCCCCTCATATATACAAGTGATGTCACAAGTTGAAAACAAATGTCAATATTCAAATTAATTTCTATTAGTTACTCGCATTGGCGCAAAATGCCAAAAGACATTTTTTAGAGATGTCTTCTGATTTTTGCCCTTTATACTACTTGTTATTAGTTGCATAATTATTAGTAGCACAAGCAATTATAATAATAAAAGTACTTCAGGTTGAAAACTTTTTAGCCTTCTCTTGTACATTTGAAAATAAAGATTTTTTTATGAAAATCTACTTACGCAGCAGTTATTACACCATGAATTTTGATTATATGGAAACGATCAACATTTATAAGAAATTCACTAACTCTAAAAATGTCTTTTTGCAGTAAATTTTGAGATGACGCCTTTATGAAATTATTTATCTACTATTATTGAATGGTTATAATAGTAATAAATAACATTCAAATGTCAAATTTTTATTTGTGACATCACTAATATGGCGATCTAATCAAACAATTCTCAATACATTTAAATATTGGACGATTTTAAATCATTTTTGTGTAACAAATATGCTTTTTTTTTCTTAACCGAATTAAAATAAATCTTTTCTACATTATCAAATAAAACAATATCTGTAAAAATTTACCTGGTGTTGTAGGAGGTAACTCCTCAAATTGTCTCTCTCTTTGGTCCGGTCGTGCTCTGGGAGCTGCGCCTGTGAAAGCTGCACCTCCTCCTCTTGCACCTGGTCGGTTCCAGTCGCCCCCACGGAATTCTCTATTCCGATCATCACCAAAGTTGGAGAAATTTCCTCTGTTGCTGCCTCGATCTCTATCGTTGAAATTTCCACCACTCCGAGGACCTTGTCCTCCTCTGCGGTCAAAGTTTCCACCACTAAAATCGTCTCCACCATATCCCCTGTTTCCTCCCCTAAAACCACCACCTCCGCCACCTGCACGGTTCCCCCTCCTGTCAAAACCACCACCTCTATCATTCCTTTTTTCTTCCGCCACATCAATTTTTACAACATGTCCTTCAACTTCCACTGCACCGTCAAGCAGCAAAGCTTGCTCTAAATCTTCAAGATCTTCAAACTCAACGTAACAAAAACCTTTAAATTTGTCAGTTTCCCGATCTTTAACAAGACGAATATTTTTTACGTGTAATTTCTCAAACATTCTATTAACATCTCCTTGAACAAGACCATTTGGAAGATTCCCAACATAAGCCTTGTATGGAGGTTCTGTAGGTAAAGGTTTTTTCCCACGACGTCCATAATCCCTAAAAATGAAAACAACACAAATATATTAAAAATGTAAGTGATATTATAGTTTAAATAAACTTTTTAAAGAAAATAATCATAAAATCACAAGATGTGAATAGTAAACCATGAGCCAATCAACATTATTATGCCGGCAAAATATATCACAAATGTAATAAATAATTTCTTTAGTTTTTATTATAAGATATTACATTTTGTTTATCATCTAATTATATCTTAAATTAATTCTAGTGCTCAGGAAATTTAATGTACATTTAAATTTGTACCTTGATTCATCATAACCACTACGACCTGCCATGATTAGATGCAGACTGGCTGGATGCGTGCGTCGGGTTTCTACTACGCACTATAATTTAAATCCTGTATAACTACAAATATTAATAAATCCCGAAATAAAATACTGGTAAAAACTCAAAAAAAATTATAGCATTTTACTTCATATTTTAAATCTGAAACTGTAAAATAAAGTGCTTTTGAAATTTTACTAAATGTCAAATGAAAGTAGAAATGTAAAAAGCCACATGGCGTAGGATTTGATACCGATTCAAATTACTCCACGATGGAATCTGTTATTTTAGATTCTTTTACCAAATTGGCCGACGATAAACAAAGTAATAGAATATTTGGCGGTATCGCTTTATTAAAACACTTTTCAAAGATTGAAGACAATGAAAAAGTAAGTCATTTGTTTATAAATTTAAATTAATAACCTCAATTATTTTATTATACATAACATCGTATTTTTCAGCATGAAAAAGAATTCAATTATTCGATAAAACGTTTAATCCGAGGTGTGGGATCATCTCGCCAAAATGCTAGAAAAGGTTTTTATTCAACGCTAGTTGCTCTATTGGAAACTTCATCGATATCAGTTTCTCAAATTTTAGAAACGTTGGTTAAAGAATCACAAACAGGTGGCAGTTCTCGAAGTGTAAATATATTTTTTAGAATTTATTTTATTTTATTTTCACATGCAGGGTATTCTATAATAATAAAAAGACACCTCAAGAGCAGTTATTCTCTATATCTTGATTCTTTTTATTGTAATATCTCGCTTCAGTTGTATCTCTATTATTAAATTTTGTATTATAGGAGAGAGGTGATATTTGTGTGGGACAAATTTTAACATGTGGTGCTATTATTCGTTCTCAAAGATTCGGTGAAATTTCATTGGAAGAACAACATAAAATAATCAATATACTATTTTCTGTTTCCAAACTTCGTAGCTATTTACCAACACTAGCATTTACTTTTATACGGACACTTATTGACAATGTAAGTGAAAAGTCAAGAAATTTATATTTTCAAATATTATAAAAACATTATTTTTAGTTTGACGAAAACAAATTCAAAGAAATTCTATGGCCTATTCTTAAAATAGAATTAGGAAAGTCAAGGAAAGAGCAAACACTGGATACAATATATATTTTGTTTCAAATACGAAATAAATTTCCTAATACAGTCAAAAGCAGTTTTTTGAAAAAACATATTGAGTCTCCTGAAATCGTTCATTCTGAATTTATTTCTTCTTTGTGTGAAATAGTTTTGGTAAATATATATATAGTATTAACATTTTGTTATTTGTATTAAATTATATTTTTAATCAATTTTAGAATATTCCAATGATTATATACATACAACATCCTTTTTATAATGATATTTCTGAGTCATTGATAAAGTCTGACTGCGTGGACAGCTGGTGTACTGAAATCGATAAACAACTATTTAAATCAACATACAACAAACAAATTATTGTTACTGTAATTACTACAAAAATAATAGAAAAATCATCAACCTCATCTTTCTTACCAGATTTATTGACTCCTAAATTCATACAATCTATAATCAATTTTATGTCAACAAATAAAAAAAGCGGAGATGATTTAGCAAAAAGAACTATTTATATGTTCAAGCAATTAATAACAAAGTTACTGGATGCAGAAGCTGGAACTGAAATCAAAATATCGGTTTTAAAAAAGTTGCTATTTTTCCCTGGAAATTTTATGTTTGAAAAAGTTACAGGGTTAAAGATTATTCAACAATTAACAGCAAGTTTAAATAATGATGGAGTTAAAGAACTGTTAGAATTATACAAAGGAATAGTTGTTGCTTCTACATCAAAAGTAACGGCTGAAAACAAAGCTGAGCCATGGCTTAATAATGAAAGATCTTATGCAGCTAATTTGTTAACAAAACTGTTAGGGCATCCAGCAGTTCAAAATGAAGTCGAATGGAGATTTAATCAAATTGTATTTTTACTAAATCTATGTATGTTTGGAGATATAAAAATTAATCAGCCTATTGGCATAGAATTATCAGGTAAAGTTAAAATAGGGAATTTGACTGCGGCCAAACGAAGGGTAATTGTTGCTTCAACAGTATGTTACTAGTTTTTAAATCCAAAGTAGTGAAAATTGAATACAGAATTATTAGCCTAATGAAATTCTTCACTGAAAGTGGATTATTTTATCCATGTTCCTGCAACAATTAATGCTTATTTAGCCGTGGCCTAAAACAAAAAATTATTATATTATGATTTAGATATAAAATATATTTTATTAAATAAATACATTTTTTCAGCATCATTAAAAGAATGCTTTTTCCATGCATTAGATCATAAATTACCTAAACTAGATGACTTACGTAATCTTTTATCAAAAATAATTCATTACATTGAAGAAAAATTATCCGACAATGCAGATTTGTGTCGTAATCCGCTTTCAGATGAATATTTAGAAAGTTGGCAGAATATGTGCAAGCTTTTACGAAAAATCGAGCAAAAAAAGAAGTCAAAACAAAACTATGCAATTCCTGTATTTCATACATTATTAATGCACATGGGCCTACAACTATTTACTAATCCAAAATTTGCCAAAAATTCAATCGAAGAATTACAGAACTGTTATGTTAGAATTGGAAAGAACAAATCAGAAATTCGAAATAAAAATGTAAAAGAAGGAGATATAATTGATGAAGAACCTGAATGGATTGAAGTTATTATCGATTTATTTTTGAGTTTACTCTCTCGAAACTCACATTTAATGCGAAATATAATCAATTGTGTATTTCCGTATTTGTGCCCGCACTTGAACATTAATACTTTACAACAGATTTTAAATATATATGATCCCGATAATGATGATACTCCTCTAATCGATGAATCCGAAGAAGACAGTGAAAATGAATCAACAAATGAAAGTGATTCTGAAGATGAAGATTCAGATGAAAATGAAAGTGAAAATGAAACAGTCTCAGATAAATTGAGAATGGCTATTCAAAGTGCGTTAGGTGGTTCATTGTCAGATACAGAGTCAGTTGATTTAGATGATATGGATGAAGAAGAGGGTGAAAGATTAGATAAAGCTTTATCAGAAGCATTTAAAAACGCTAGAGGGAATAAAGGACACAAATCAAGAAAACAAACTGTCGATGAAAAGAATTTGATGCATTTTAGAATCAGAACTTTAGATCTCATTGATATGTACATTGATTCCACTCCGCCGTTATCAATAGTATTAGAAATCATGCAACGTTTATTATTGACGTTGGAGTTTACGATACGAAATTCACATCAAAAACCGCTGGAACTTAGAATCAGATCTTCTTTAAAGAAGTTAGCGTCTTTGAAAAAAGCATCGACGGATGATATTGATGTTGATATGTTCGTGAATGTTTTTAATTCGTTGTTAGAACAAGGAAATTTATCTGCGCCTATTTACCAAGATATGTCTGAGATTTTGGCTGAATGCTCATTATTCTTAATACGGTGTTCTCAGATAATTGAAGAAAATAAAAATATAAAGATGCAAAGTATTGCGGTTACCTACAAAAAATTACTGGAAACATTCTTTAAGAAGAGAGATTGTTTAGTTCCGATTGTCCTATTTAGAAAGACGTTCCAAATATGTTGGGATGGAAATTGGGAACTTGTTCCGATAATAATCGAATGTGCGTTTGATAATACAATAAGACCATTCCGTAGAAATCAAGCGATAGATTTACTTACAGTATTTTATCGAAATCATCGGTTTTTGTCAGAAGGAATAGAAAAACATAAAAAAGACATGGCGAAAATTGAAAAAGAATTGAATAAACGTTGTTTAGATGTTTTTATTTCTGCAACAAATAACACAAAGGAAATTAAAGAAAAATTTGTATGTTCGATAATGACTTTATTGGTTGTTGTAAAACAGTTTTATAACAATGCAAATACTAAGTGTTTTATAGATTGGAATCTATTAAAAGAAACGATCACAAATTATCGAAGTAATGTTGTTTTAACAAAGGATTCAAAGAAAGCTTTCAGAAAATTATGCGATGTTTTAGGGGTTTCGATAGCAAACATAAATAAAAGCAAAAGTATCCAAAAAGGTATTACTAATGGCTTTTCAGAAACATTACAACAAAAAACAGATGATGAATCAGAGTAAGTATTGATTATTAATAATATCGTAAAACTATTCAATTTAGTTATTAATTTAACTAAATATTTATTTATAGATGTGAAGTAAATGATGAAGAAAATTTAAAAAAAGTAAGAAAGGAAAGGAAGAAGAAACAAAAAGCAAAATCAATGAAAAAAGATATACAGAAATTAAAGAAAGAAACTCGAGAAGCACGTGTAGAAGCTATGTCAGAAGGTTTAGAAATGTTATCATTTAGTAAAATGTCAAATTTAAAATTAGAAGAAACTGACGATGAAGATGAAAATGATGTAAAAAGTAAATCGCCTATCAAAAGAAAAAGTGAAATGGTTAATGGCAAAACAAATGGTAATGAAAATTCAAACCATATAATGAAGAAGAAAAGAAAAAAAAATAACTGAAAATGGTTTTAAGTAAAATAGAAATACATATTTTGTAAATAAATTTTATTTTATTGATGAATAAACCGTTTTAATATTTTTTCAATTTTGTGAAAATTTACCTTGGTATAATATTTTCAGAATTACCAACATAAATAAATTTTAGTTTATAACCATGTTTATCTAAAATAAATTATTTATTTTCTAATCTTGATAGTTTAGTATTATTAAATGTACATTAATTATCAGTAAGTTTTATAGTTTAGTTTATTTATGGTTAATTAATTTCTAAAATAGAACGTTGCGTTCTATTTATAAATTTGGCATACTTTCAAAAATTTATGATAGGTTAGAACCCCATAGAAAAGTCTACATAAAAATAGAAATTTCTAGAATTATAAGATTTCTTATATATATAACGTCCATCAGAACTATTAGTTATACATTTGTGTAAAATCTACCTCAAAAGTAACAATGGGATTAATAGAAAATAATGAAGAGTCCCCTTTAGTCTTAAAAGATAAAGGGAATGAAGCGTTCAAGAATGGTAATTGGGATACATCAGTTGATTGTTATTCGAAAGCAATAAAATTATCAGACAAAGATTCAAAAGATCTTGTAGTGTTTTATAAAAATCGAGCAGCAGCGTATCTGAAGAAAAATGATTTTGAAAAAGCACTCAGTGACTGTGATAAAGCACTTGAATTTTCTCCTAATGATCCAAAAGCTTTGTTTCGAAAATCACAAGCTCTAGAAAGCTTGGAACGATTTGAAGAAGCATATCGAGATGCAAGACAAGTATTGAATGTTGATCCATCTAATAAAGCAGTTCAACCGGTGCTCGAACGACTTTTCAAAATTGTTCAAGAAAGGGCTAGAAAAAATGCTCAAACGACTACTAAAGTTGAACAAATGTTTAAAATTGCATTTACAATTGAAGAAAGTCAAGAGAAAAGAGAAAAAGCAATTAACAATATTTTAGTGTTAGCTCGTGAAAGTGTTGGTGCAGAAGTAATGTTCAAAGAAGGTATCATCAATAATATCACTCGGTTAATTAAAGTAGAAAAAAATAAAGAAATCATTGTGACATCCATTAGAGTAATAGCAGAGATATGTAAAAATTCTATTGAACGTACACATAGTGTTTTACAGTTAATGGGAATACCGTGGTTCCTTGAGCTTATAAATTCTAAAGATACAGAACAAATCAATGCTGCACAATACTGCATGCAAACCATTTTAAATACTTTTTCTGGAATGACTAATAAACAAGATAGCAAACCTATAAAAGAACTTTGTGAAAAACATCAAAAAGAAATTGATATGCTTCTTTCATGTCTTTTATATTCAATAACAAATCGTACAATCACAGGAGAAGCCAGAGATGCCGTGATGGAAATAATTATGAAAAATATACATTACGATGCTTTGAGTTGGGCTGAACGATTAATTGAAGTGAGAGGATTACAAAGGTTCATGGAAGTTGCGAGTGAATTAAAAGAATACAAATACGAGTCAGCTATGGAAATAACTGATTCAACACGTACTATAGCTTCAGTCTGTTTATCAAGAATATATGAAAACATGTACTATGATGAAGCTCGTAAAAAGTTCATGGATAATATTGATGAATACATTAAAGATAAGCTTTTAACTCCAGATATTGAATCTAAGGTGCGTGTAACTGTTGCAATCACAGCTTTACTATTGGGTCCAATGGATGTTGGTAATACGGTGATTGCAAAAGAAGGTATTATGGAAATGATTCTAGTCATGGCTGGTACGGATGACATACTACAACAAAAGGTTGCTTGTGAATGCATAATCGCTGCTGCTTCCAAGAAAGATAAAGCTATGGGTATCATTAAGCAAGGTGTTCATATTCTGAAAAAATTGTATACTTCGAAAGATGATGGTATTCGAGTTAGAGCTCTTGTTGGACTTTGTAAGTTAGGAAGTGCAGGAGGTACTGATGCATCTATCAAGCCTTTTGCTGAAGGCTCGACAACAAAGATGGCTGAAGCATGCAGACGATTTTTGATAAATCCAAGAAAAGATAATGAAATGAGACGTTGGGCTGCAGAAGGCTTATCTTACTTGACACTTGATGCAGAAGTAAAAGAAAAACTTATTGAAGATCGTGAAGCAATCAGAGCTCTAATAGATTTAGCTAAAACAGGAAACCAAGCAGCTTTGTATGGAGTAGTTACAACACTTGTAAATCTTTGTAATGCATATGAAAAACAAGAAGTCCTTCCTGAAATGTTAGAATTGGCAAAATTTGCAAAACATCATATTCCAGAAGAACATGAACTTGATGATAATGATTTCGTAGACAAACGAATTAACATTTTAGCACACGAAGGCGTTACTTCAGCTCTTGTTGCCTTATCAAAAACAGAAAGTAATAATTCAAAGGAGTTGATATCCAGAGTATTTAATGCAATTTGTTCTCAACAAGAACTCAGGGGTATTGTAGTACAACAAGGTGGAGCTAAGGTTTTATTACCTATGTCACTAGAAGGAACAGCAAATGGGAAAAAACAAGCAACTCAAGCATTAGCAAGAATAGGGATAACAATCAATCCTGAAGTAGCTTTTCCAGGACAACGTATAATGGAAGTAATTCGTCCTTTAATTTCTTTACTTCACCCAGATTGTTCAGGCCTCGAAAATTTTGAATCGTTGATGGCACTGTGTAATATTGCCAGTGCAACTGAATCAGCAAGACAGAGAATTATAAAGGAAGGTGGTATTGCTAGGATTGAAAACTACATGTATGAAGATCATACTATGTTAACTCGTGCAGCGACACAAGCAATGTTAAATATGACAAACTCTTTAGATGTTGTAGAAATTTACGAAGGTGAAAATGATAGAGTTAAATATACATTAACACTTTGTTTTGAAGAAGATCCTGATACTGTATTAGCTGCTGCAGGTACCATTGCTTCATTAACAGCTGTTAGTGAGAAAATATGCAAAAAGATTGTTACCAATGTCACCAAGTGGTTAGATTATATGCATTGCATGTTGGGCAGTAGTGATACAGAAGTACGTTATCGTGGAACTTATATCGTAAAAAATTTAATTGAAAGTAGTAAAGAAGTTGCAGAAAAAGTTGTGGAAACCAATTTAATGGAAATTTTATTAGCATTATCAAAAGTTGAAGAAAATGCAAAAATTAGAACAACAGCAGAAGAAGCCTTGAAAGCAGCTGAAAATTGGAAAATTGTTAAAAAACCAGAAGATGAAGATGACTAATACGTTGCTTTTATTTTAAATGTTAAATTAAATTCTTCTCTACTATTAACAGTAAGATAAATACAGACAAAACTACAAAAAATTTTAAATATAATTTATTTATTATAATATTAATAAAATAATTTTTATATATTATATGTATGTCTGTATACATATGGTATACATATATGAAAATTTAGAGTATATTTTAAAAAAAACTATAAAAAACTTGTTATAAAATATTTAAGAAATTTTATATCTTTTTGATACAAAATAATATTTTTTGTAGTGTTCTTTTTAGCATATCGCTGATTTGTACATGTCATTTCATTATTCGTTATATTGACTTTATATTATACATATTCATCATGAATTTTACTAGGTATTTATAAATTGTATTATATGTATGTTACTTATACTTAAATCTTTTTATGTAACTTTATATTTATAATAAAGTGTTCAAACGTTTTTGTATTCTATATTTATTTTAATAAAAGGGACATATATTTATACATCTTATGTATATGTACATTTATGATTTTTTATTTTGAACATTGTGAAAAACTTTTCAAGCTATATTTTTCTATCAGCGGCTTTTAAAAACAAAAATATAACTACATTTGGATAGTTGTACTTAATCCTTACTTTAATGTTATTTATACATATTTTCAAATAATTTTAACAATTAAAAATAAAGGTGCCTTGTTAAGTTGACACTTGACGCTTGTTTCTAGCATCAAATCTTGCCATGGGACCTATGCAACAATGACGCCATATAATAAGTACGTACATATATAATAATATTTATAAATAAAAGGTAAGTAATTTTCAATTGTACCTGTGTAGATAAACAGGTAACAAAGAACTAATTAAGAACATCTATGTAGATAAATAAATGTTATAAATTCAGTCACTTAGCAAACGTGTATTATACCTGTGTAGATAAATAGGTATATTATAAAATTAAATCGCATGTATTCAATACAAGGGTGTATCGATTGTTGTACTCAAAAATACACCATTTTTAATTTTGAAACTATTATACACGCCATCGTATGTAAGAGGACGCGCTGAAACATATATTACACTAGATTTTTTTTCATTCATAATACATACGCATATGATAACGTCTCTTCTTTGTCAAAAAAAAATTATCTAGTCGGAATGGCATCTGAAAAAAATATAGAAATTTAAAAAGTACTTGTGGCGCCATCTAGCAAAAATAGCATAAACTAACAAGTTTTTGATGGTTCATGTTTGTCCCGCTAGATGGCATCACATATACCTTTTAAAACTTTTAAATTTTAATATTTTTTCAGTTGCCATTCCGAATAAATTCCGACTAAATTTTGTTTTTTTTACAAGTTACAGATGCTATAGTATATATTAGAGCATCCTGAATCCAATAATGCGCTCAAAATGATTCGCTCGTATCGATAAAACTGTTATTTATCAACTTTTGTCTAAAAAATTAACATAAAAATTTGAGCAAGTGTAAGAATTTTTAATATGGTGTAATATATGTTATCAGCGAGTCTTCTTATATACGGTAGCGTGTTTATTACTTTCAAATTCAAAATGGATGTATCAATTACCGTAATGAAAAACTTATCCTTATTGAATTTGAAAATAATTGACACAACATCGTATGTAAAATGACGCGCTGATATCAGAAATGATAATAGATTTTAAATCAATTCACTGGTTCAAAATATGATGATATTTTTTAAGACAAAAGTTGATAAAAAACCGTGTTATCGGTCAGAGCGCAACTTTTGATGGGCATATTTGGAATCAGGGTCCCCTAATACATACGATAGCGTCTCTAACTCGACACAAAAAAAAATTCTCAAAAATTATCAGAGGTGATAGTCTTCTTTAAATTTTGACCAAAAAACACTTTTTTCGATTTTCAAATAATTAGATACGTTATCGCATGTAATGGGATACGCTTATTCGACTTTTTTATCAGGTGCAAAATTCATCAAAGGGTTCAAAAGTTACAGCCATTTTACGACGAAAAATTGATAAAAAACGGTGATAGGGGTCCGAGCGGAACTTTTTATCAACATTTTTGGAATCACCATGCTGTTATGCGTACGATAGTGTACCTAACTCGACAAAAAAAAATTGTAGCGATGACGTAACACGACGGCGCCTTCACCATAAATAAAAATGTACAGAATAAATTATTTTTTGATTTTTTAGTATTCCTTATTAAAAAATACGAAATATATATTATTTTTGTACATTTTTATATATGGTGAAGGCGCCGTCATGTTACGTCATCGCTACAAATTTTTTTTTGTCGAGTTAGGTACACTATCGTACGCATAACAGCATGGTGATTCCAAAAATGTTGATAAAAAGTTCCGCTCGGACCCCTATCACCGTTTTTTATCAATTTTTCGTCGTAAAATGGCTGTAACTTTTGAACCCTTTGATGAATTTTGCACCTGATAAAAAAGTCGAATAAGCGTATCCCATTACATGCGATAACGTATCTAATTATTTGAAAATCGAAAAAAGTGTTTTTTGGTCAAAATTTAAAGAAGACTATCACCTCTGATAATTTTTGAGAATTTTTTTTTGTGTCGAGTTAGAGACGCTATCGTATGTATTAGGGGACCCTGATTCCAAATATGCCCATCAAAAGTTGCGCTCTGACCGATAACACGGTTTTTTATCAACTTTTGTCTTAAAAAATATCATCATATTTTGAACCAGTGAATTGATTTAAAATCTATTATCATTTCTGATATCAGCGCGTCATTTTACATACGATGTTGTGTCAATTATTTTCAAATTCAATAAGGATAAGTTTTTCATTACGGTAATTGATACATCCATTTTGAATTTGAAAGTAATAAACACGCTACCGTATATAAGAAGACTCGCTGATAACATATATTACACCATATTAAAAATTCTTACACTTGCTCAAATTTTTATGTTAATTTTTTAGACAAAAGTTGATAAATAACAGTTTTATCGATACGAGCGAATCATTTTGAGCGCATTATTGGATTCAGGATGCTCTAATATATACTATAGCATCTGTAACTTGTAAAAAAAACAAAATTTAGTCGGAATTTATTCGGAATGGCAACTGAAAAAATATTAAAATTTAAAAGTTTTAAAAGGTATATGTGATGCCATCTAGCGGGACAAACATGAACCATCAAAAACTTGTTAGTTTATGCTATTTTTGCTAGATGGCGCCACAAGTACTTTTTAAATTTCTATATTTTTTTCAGATGCCATTCCGACTAGATAATTTTTTTTTGACAAAGAAGAGACGTTATCATATGCGTATGTATTATGAATGAAAAAAAATCTAGTGTAATATATGTTTCAGCGCGTCCTCTTACATACGATGGCGTGTATAATAGTTTCAAAATTAAAAATGGTGTATTTTTGAGTACAACAATCGATACACCCTTGTATTAAATACATGCGATTTAATTTTATAATATACCTATTTATCTACACAGGTATAATACGCATGTTTGTTAAGTGACTGAATTTATAACATCTATTTATCTACATAGATGTTCTTAATTAGTTCTTTGTTACCTGTTTATCTACACAAGTACAATTGAAAATTACTTACCTTTTATTTATAAATATTATTATATACGTACTTATTATATGGCGTCTTTGTTGAGACATACATACAGGCCCGGATTTAGAAATTTGCCGCCCCTAGGCAGTTGCGAAAATTGCCGCCCCACCCTCTTCGAAACTAACAGTTTAAGTCATAGATGTCAAAATATAAAACTCAGGATATTTTTTTTTTGGTTGCGTCAGTTTCAAATTTTATAAATTTTTATAAAGTTACATTAGGAAACATACAAACTGAAGACAAAATAGGTCATACAATTCAAAATTGTACTATTAATTTCATATATTTTAAGACCATTGAATATTTCGGGGGGGGGGGGGGGGGGTCGACATTGAGTAATCCATGCCTGATACTCAGGGCCGGATTAAGAAAGCGCGGGGCTTGTAGCAAATGTTATAAAGAGGCCCTTGGCATTGGCGTCGGGGAAGGGGGGGGGGGAAGTCTGGGTATCAACGATTGAAAAAATTTCTATATGGACTGGATAATGAGAATTTTTATAAATGATGGAAACCATAATATACATTAAAAACTGATGACCTTTTTTTTTTTTTGGTCATACCGATTGAAATTTTAGATTTTATGAATTAAAAAGTTTGGAGTACATAAAAATAAAAACTTGAAGAGCTTTTTTTTTTTTAGTCGCGTTACTCATTTTTTGTTTCTCTTTTTTTAATATACTATATTAAACTAAAAAAATCAGATATTTTTCCGGAAAGTCGCGGGGCCCCCCAAAGACGCGGGGCCCGTAGCATTTGCTATTCCTGCTACGTTGTTAATCCGGCCCTGCTGATACTTGTAGACACTAGACTACTAGACATCATGTATATATGTCTCAAATCTCTTAAAATCATTCAAATGAAATCAATTTTTAATAACTGAATGTAATATTGTTTGCTTCACACTTAAATCAAAATAGGTCACGTGACAATCTAGTTGGTAGCATTGTTTTTCTTTGACGTTTAGCATAACGTTTTGCTATTTTGATTCACTGATTTTGTAATATAAATAATTTAATTAATTGTGATGAAAAATTTATCATTATATAATTATGACATCCGATCTAACAACAAAAAAGATACATATTTTGAATAGTGTTTTTACTAATCATTTTTTAAATGCAAGTGAAATAAATACAAAATAGTATAACCTAAAATGTATTCAGTTAAATGTCAAAAACTGTTTAAATGGCAATATGTAAAATACTTATCATTAACTTCTATTTCACAAGCAAAGAATCATTACGACTCTCTAGGTATCACACCTCATGCGACTCAAAACGATATAAAAACAGCTTATTATAAATTGTCAATGCAATATCATCCTGATAAAAATAAAGGAAGTGAAGCAGCAGTAAAGTTCCGTGATATAACAAGTGCATATGAAGTTCTAGGAAATTTTAAATTAAGAAAACTATATGACAAAGGTATTTATTAAATATATAGATTGTTTTCAAATTACACAATTTAATGTTTTTTTTTAGGTATATTACATACAGGAGGGCCACAATTTACAAAACCACATGATGTACATGAAGAAGATGATGCTCAAACTAAATTTTATAAATCAAGAGTTAACAGACACAAAGCGCCACATCCTTCAGGTCGACCACCAATTTATAACTTTGATGAATGGCAAAAAGAACATTACGGAAGTACTTTTGAAAAGCGTTTAAAAGCAAAAGCAAAATATGAAAGGAAAATTCATACAGATTACCACCGCACTATGGATGAACAAACGGAATTTGTTATTCTTTGTTTAACTGGAATTATGACGTTATTTGTTTTATTCTCATATGTAAATAAAAGTGTGACTTCGCATGATGTAGTCCATACTAAAAACAAAAATGTAGATAAAGATGTTAGATAATTTATATTGCTAGAGTTTATTTAAAAATTGTTAATAATTTTAGGCAGAAATAGATTCAAATAAAGATTATTATTTATTTTATAAATATTTAGTTTTTAATGTTATATTTGACAGATCTAGTATCGAAGGTATATTAGTATAGTTAATAATAAACTGATGAAGGATACAAAAAAATATCTGCTACGGGACTTATACATAATACTGACAGTGAACAGTGCACGTGATTCTTATTTTTTTAAAACATATTTCTAACAAACTAATAAAAGATAGAATAAAGTGAGTGGGACATAAATTATAGATAATATTCTTTTCAACATGTATCAAATTAATTTTTTTTAACATAATTACTAAGCCGGAAACGTATGTTTACTCTTGTCAATTTTTGAATTTTCGAACTATTTTTGAAGTAAGAGAAAACTGTTTTTTGATTTCCAACTAACTAGAACCATCACACTGTCCACTCAGTACTACATATAAGAAAGTCCCATGGTATCTATAACAAACACGTACACTGTTTAATTTCTGTAATTTGTATAAGAAAGTTCCATCACACTCATGGCAGATATTTCTTATCAGTTATAAATCGTTTGAAATGTAATTTTTTTTTTTTTAAATGAATAGAACAAATTATAGATAATAATATTACCTACAATTTTTAACTTTACATTTTCTCTAATTTGCACTGTTTCAAAGTAATTTGAAAAATTCAAAAATCGACTTCAGTATACATCCGTATCCGGTTGAAAGATCGTTTTAAATTTTATAGGTTTTCTTCCCAAACATAAATTAACCTTAAATATAAAATTTCATCATTCTATGGTTTGTCGTATTTGAGTTACAGCGTTTACAGAGAGACAGACACACAGACATCATGGCAAAAATAGTCAGAATTAATTGAGGTAAGGTCAAAGTAATAGAAAATAGTGTTCTCTACAACTTTTATTATAAAAATTGGGACATTAGTTATAAAAAAAAACGTTTTTTACAGCTTCTATTAATAACATTTCTTTCTGCATAAGCTATTTGAAATATAATTGTAAAAATTCGAGTATTTTTTCTTAATTTTTTTGTTGAATTAATAATAATAAATTATAGATAATAATATTCTATAAAACTTTTATCTAAAATATTTATTTTCTTATCCGATACACACTGTTTCAAAAATATTCGAAAATTTAAAAAATTGACGAGTAAACAAAAATTATATACTAAATTATTATTTGGGATAAGGGAGTTCATTGTTAGCCAAGATTATATTTTTCCACCTTAGTGATAAAAGTCAAAAGAACGTACTTGCATTCACCTCATCTTCGGCGACCCCCTTAAATTTGGCGCTACAGGTAGTAGGGTGACCTGACCAGGTCTCAGTTTTAACTCGGAGTCTCAGGGTTTGCACACTGGATCTCAGGGTTTGGGTCAAAAATAGAGCAGGGGACATAACAGTGCAGATAATGGTAACAAATTTTATAAAAAAAAAAAAAAGATAAGATAAAATAATAAAATGGCCAAGTGCGTGTTGGGCACGCACATGATAGGTTTCCGTAGTCATTACGATTTATAAACAAGAATTATTTTTAACGGACGCTCTGATAATTACATTTAAATGCAAATATATATCGTGACTGAAGGGTTAAAATCAAAAGGTCATATAACATTTTTTGTTGCATTTTAGGAGACCTATCTAAAGATACCCCACTCAATGGGTTAAGTGAAAAAAAATTTGAGAACAATTTTCAGTCTATGGGAGGGGGTCCAAAATAATTTTGACAGTGTTCGTTATAATTTTCAGTGAAAGTACTAACTCAAAGCTACATTCTGAATTTTTTTCAGATTTTTTGAATAGATAGTTTAGAAATTAGGGTGGGAGGGACGCTCTGACAACGACATTTAAATGCAAATATATCGTGACTGAAGGGTTAAATCAAAAGATCATTTAACAAGTTTTGTTGCATTTTGGGAGACCTATCTAATGACATCCCACTCAATGGGTTAAGTGAAAAAAAAATGTGAGTTCATTTTTCAGTCTATGGGAGGGGGGTCCAAAATAATTTTGACAGTGTTCGTTATAATTTTCAGTGGAAGTACTAATTAAAAGCTACATTCTAAATTTTTTTCAGATTTTTTGAAAAGATAGTTTAGAAATTAAGGGGGGGGGACGCTCTGATAACGACATTTAAATGCAAATATATCGTGACTGAAGGGTTAAAATCAAAAGATCATTTAACATTTTTTGTTGCATTTTAGGATACCTATCCAATGACATCACATTCAATGCGATATGTGAAAAAAAATTGTGAGTTCATTTTTCAGTCAATGGGAGTGGGGGCCAAAATAATTTTGACAGTGTTCGTTATAATTTTCAGTGGAAGTACTAATTAAAGGCTACATTCATGAATTTTTTCAGATTTTTTAAATTGATAGCTTAGAAATTAGGGTGGGGGGACGCTTTTATCACGACTTTGAACGCAATTATATCGTGACTGAAGGGTTAAAATCAAAATGTTACATTGCATTTTTTATTGCATTTTAGGAGACCTATCTAAAGACTCCCCACTTAATGGATTAAGTGAATTTTTTTTTTTTTAAATACTTTTCAGTCTATGGAAAGAGGGTCCAAAAAAATTTTTTTTTCAAAAATATTATCATTTCTGTTTTTGGGTTATCAGTCTTCGTCTGTATACCAAATTTCATCTTAATCGGCTTAAAATTTTTGAGGACGGACATTGCGAAACTATAAGGTTTCCTAGTTTTCTACGGAAACCTAAAAAAGGGGTCTTCATTTACATCTCACAGTTTACCAAAACTAAAATGTGGTCACCCTAACAGGTAGATACCTTCTTTGTTTATATCGCTATCCTATGCGTAACGCGGGCACTGATGATTGTTTATCGATTATTGTAAACATATTTTTAGAAATAACGAAATAGTATTTAGCCGCATTTTTATTAGTCATTCTGTATACCTAAAATAATAAAAGTTTGGATTTGATGACAGTAAAAATGAACCTATGAATAACCCGGTATCCTGTTTATAACAACTGCATCACCATTTAATTTTAAATAAAAAAAGATAAAAAATATGTTAATAATTTACTATAAGTATAATGAGAAAGAAAGTTTCCATTTATAAAGAAACATTAAAATCATGTTTATCAACAAGGTTATTAAATCTTGGTTAATAAATAATAATAGTTCAGGAAACTTGTGCAAAAGTTCCAAATAATTCCATTAGTTATGAAATTTTCCAGGGATTTAGAAATAGTTGTGAGGAGTATTTTCTGAAAAGTCCTCATTCCTAGGTGTTGAGCAAACCCTAAAACCAGGGTTGAAAGAAACAATTTTGAGAGTTTATAAATACTACACATTTGCAATTAGTCCCAAATAGTTTGACGTTTGTTAATAAAAAATGCATCCTATAAATTACAATTAAGATAAAAAAAGTTGTCTCGGATTAAAAAAAAATTCGGACAGAAGTTTTTATATATTTTCAGTTTTCACATAAATAATTAGTTCCTTAAAACAAAAATAAAGGTTCTCATTTAAAAAATTAAATATAAAACACTATGCGCATGCAATTACCCCTCCCCCCTCTACAAACTGAGTAAATTTTTTTTGAACAATTTTTCTGTGAACAGTACATATTACTTTTTGAAATAAAAAATCCTTATGTTTTATTTTATTAATTTTTACTATAATAACAAATCATTTTCCTAATTAATTGAATAAGTCTTAATTAATTCAAAATAAGCTATGTATTTATTTAAAAATAAAAATAAAACCACACTATAAGTTCCCGCTTTGGTTTTCCATATTTCAACAATAATAATATAAATTATGATAAGAACATATATATATTTCTGCGTTAGTTTAGTTTAACTTAAATTAAATTGCTTTTGACCTGTATCTAATAACGTACTCTTGGCCTTATTCATTTATAAATTCCCCAGATTTGTTAGAAACAAGTAGATATTAATATAATATGTGTAAGTGTACAATTAATATTACACTGTATTTGCGTTTATGATCAATAAGTTATAACGTGAACGTTGACACCAGTTGAACAGGTTTTTATTTCAAAATGGAAAGATATTGTTTTATTGTGGTCATAGTGAGTTTAATTTTTGTACTGTGTTCAGGTAAGTTTTTGATTTTGTTTATTAAATTTTAAAATAAATGCTGTTCAATATAAAATAGATCAAATAAAGCTGTCAATACGTAAGGTCGATTTCGAATTATAGAAGTTTGATTGTGTTTTCTATATTTATTTATATATTTTTATGAGTTATGTATATACTATATATAGAAGGGAAACCTTTTTCTCGGTTCAAGATATGGTGTTTATTGCCCCCTGTTGATTTGTATTTCATATTTTATATCAAGGGTCACTTTATATAATCAGGGCTGCATTGGGAACGTATTTAGTACCGGGAAATTAGTGATTAAAAAGGGGAAAATTATTCATAATTTAGTTTTTTTTATTACAGTAAATATTACAAAGATAATTCAATACACATTATTATAATATAGTCTACATATTTATAATTTTTTTTAAATTATAATTTTATCTAATTTTTTTACCTTGTCAAGCTGCTGGGAAATTCCCGGTATCATGTTGGGTCAGTACAATTTTTTTTTCGATTATCTATTAAAATTTAAATGGCCTATATATGTACATATAATATTCATATCTATAGAACAAAATAATAAAACAAACAAAAAAATACGTCACTAATCAAATGCGAGTGTTTTAAAATTAAGGAACTGCAAAAATTGTAAATACATATTTAACAAAATATTATCCCAGAACCGGTTTAAAAATAATTAAATTATTAATAAAAAAATACAGTGTGGAGTTTTGGAAATCTTATTCTCAAGGACTATTAATTAATAAAAGTAATAATATAAAATCTATACAAATATTTTAATTATAATTTGAATTAAAGAATAAAATTTAACAGGTTGTCCACTTTCTGGAAAGTCAGGGATAAGTCAGGGAATTTATTAATTTTTTTTTAGAAAGTCAGGGAAAAAAAGAAAAAGGTCATTGAATTGAAAGTAAGTAACAAGTGTAAAATTTTCAAGTTATGACCAAAAAAAAAGGTCTTCAAATATTATTTCTGCACATTCTTGCTCAGGGAATTTTGAATCTATAGTCAGGGAAAGTCAGGGAATTTTATTTGCAAAAACCAGTGGACACCCTGTTTAACAAAAAACCCAATTTCCCCGTTTGTTTATCTTGCAGAATTAGTTACTTTAGTTATTTTTTAGGTATTGTAATAGATGAAAATTCAGATCCACGTGTAATTCCTGGAAACTGCATTTCGTGCCTATGCGAGGGACTAACGAAATGTTCCGTGAAGAAAAAATGCGATGGAGAGGTCTGTGGACCATTTCGGATAACATATCCGTATTGGGTAGATGCTGGCAAGCCAATGCCGCAGAGTATCCTGGGAATGTACAACGACCAGATTAACTATCGAGTATGCAGCCTCAACCACATCTGTGCTGCTAGGACTATCAGAAGCTATATGGGTAGATATGTAAAAGTAAGGAAAATAATTTTCATTACGTAAATAACATTATTCATATATACTAAAACATTGTATATTTTATACAAGTCTTGAGGCTTCCGCGGTGATCTTGATATGGATCTTGGCTTCTGGGTGTAAGCCGCGTCAATTTGGTCGTGTTATCGGCCAACGTTTCGTCACACATTGCAGTGGACATCTTCAGGGCTCTTTAAAGAGTGCACAGTGAGGGCCGTCGTTAAATATTTAAATTAAATATCACTCACTTGTTTCTGTGCACTCTTTGAAGAACCCTGAAGATGTCCACTGCAATGTGTGACTAAACGTTGGCCGATAACACGACCAAATTACACCCAGAAGCCAAGATGCATATTGTATATTTTATCATTGTTTTTTATTGTGTGCAATAATTTTTTTTTATTTAGTGTAAAATGCTCTGATGACTAGGTATAGAAAATATATTTATATATAATAATAAATGAGTCGTGATTTTTCCTCAGGGAATTTTACGATTTTCATTTAAATACAGTTAATTTACTATTATAATATAAGTTAGGTATACATTTATATAAATAAAATTCACATCCATTATTTAAAGTAAGAACCATGAAGAATTTTAGTAAACAGTAAGATATACAGTTTGTGGTTTCCAAATAAACTTAAAAAAAATGGTCATAAGTCAGAAAACATGTTTTTTTTTTGTTAGTGCGTAAAACTAAAACAAAGTTTATTAGGTTATTGGGCGGTTTCAGAGACCGCTGTTATTGACCTATTGATAAGAAAAATTCAATGTTTAAATGTGTATACTACAGTTCGATGTGTTTTAGAGAAAAAGTAATCATACATCTTCAATTATCTGGCGATTGGTTGATTTAATTATTTCTTCAAGTTTACTCATATTTGTTAAATAAACTAGAGTATACTTTAAACATTGCAACTAACGCCAAAGATGAGTCTTTACACTACAAGAACAGTAAAATAATTGACTAAAACCATAGATATAGAGTATGGACTGCACATTCTGTATTAACATAATGGTGTAACATTTCTTTAAAACAGTGAGAGAGATGCAGTGGCGTTTGGGATATATCTATCTCTTCTTCTAATAAGAATGAAATAGACACTCCTGTTTAAATAAGGACAAGTATACCCCAAACCATTTTCTATCTCTTTCTTTTGACACGGCTCTGTTTTCGAGTCAGATGCGCGATCCATGCTCTATGTCTATGGCTAAAACTTTGATTTAAAAATATAAAAGAGAGTACAATAGTCAATATCTGATGCCTTGATAACAATAGATGATATCACTTGTATATAATAAAACTTATTTCACTACCGCCCGCATTACTTCAAAATATCCGAACAAGATATATGGAGTAAGTATTATATTACTAACAATAAAGATAATTTTTATTTAATTTAGGAAGACGAAATAATTTCTTAATTTCATAGAAAATAGTGGTACCTCTAAATACTTATGAGCTATTAGTTATTTTCCAATGATGTATAATTATTTTGGTATTCTAGTTGTATGCGGTTTTCCGCTGTTTATCTGTTATATTGCGGAAACCAATGCGGCGAGTTGGCTGTTATTTTAAATAAAAATGGTGGCGTAATCACAATAAAAAGATTACCAGTTTTTAATAACATGAATTTGAAATTATAAAACAATTTAATTTATTGATTAATTTCTCAACAGGATTGCAATAACAACGGTCGAATAGATTGCATGGATTTTCTAGCTATACATATGCTAGGACCAATGTTGTGCCATCAATGGAGAAGACTTGACCAACAACTAGTTAACCGTATTCAGCAATGTTTAAGAGAGCTTGATTAATATTGTTCACTAGTCAATGATTATTGATTTAACTTTCAACATTGTTTTCTTCTTGGTTTTTTAAAAAAGTTATTGAAAAAACATCTTCTTAAAAATGGAAAAGAATAAAATAATTTATTGAAATTAAAAGTTTTATAAAATAGTATACACTGACGATATTTATCGAACTGATAACGAATTTGTATTTGTTTATTCATAAGTATTATACAGGCCAGTGGCGTAGATAGCTTTTTGCGATGGGGGGCGATATGACCAATTATTATATGCGAAAAAAAAATTATTAATGTAATTTTAAATTGAATGACCTTTTTTTTGATCATATAAACTGTATTTGATTTACTTCTTATTACTAAAAAAAAAAAAAAACGTCATTCAAAATTTTAAAATAACTCTTTTTTTTACTCTTAATTTATCAAATTTTTCCTATTTACTTCTACTATTTTATTCATACTTGGGAAGTTTAAAAAATATATCTTTGAATTTTCTCATTAAGTAAACTCATGGGGGGTGATTGATCATCTTAATCCCCCCCCCTATCTACGCCACTGATACAGGCTGATCGCAGAAACTTTGTTATTATTGGAGTTAATAATTTATATCATTTTATGCATACTCCCCACATTTCTGACTGAAATTTTATATTAATTTGTTTATTTTTCCTCCTGGAAAAAACACAGATACATTTCTTATTTAATCGACTTAAATAAAAAAGTTAGTAATAGTTACTCGGATTCTGCGACCACCCTGTATAAAGTAAATCTTATCTAGTTAGACAAATATTATAGATAATATAAAATATAATATTTTACTTAAGTTATATATTAATGATTTAAGATTATTCTATACATTTTTTGTAATTAAAATAAGTTATTTATCAAATTATATATAATAAGGCGAAGCCAAAATCATTTTTTCGAATCTTCGAGCAATATTTGTCTACCCATATCCTATAAAAATACCTCCCAAAGGAATTTGTAATTCAATATCATTGAGGTTTTGTAAATTGACGCCAAGTTTATATAGATTATCTGTAGTAAATTTTTAAGTAGTCACTAAGAAAGGTTGACAACCGAGCCAGAATTTTGTAATATACACCCCCCTACATTCCTCAATATATTTTTAATTTTCTTATTTTTTTAAACAAAAGAGAATAGGTATTTAAAAAATTAAAACGGGCCCTCTATAATAAAATTTGATTACTATCTTTTGATGGCACCCCTATCTGCCCCCCCCCCCCCTTAGCCTGCCACTGCACTGAATTTTTCTTTAATTTTAATTATTTTGCCTTTTCCGTTGCCTTCGTTTCTATTTATTTCTTACATAATATCACAAGAAAAAGATGATCGTATTTCAAGCTCAACTTGATAATATCATATATTATTATTATGGTACATATCCAATTACAAATTCTTTTGGAATGTGAATTTCGCTCCGCTTATAAGTATAGGCATTACATATAACATACTAACAATTATTTTGCAGTCTATATATTTTGAACTGCATGTAGTCAAATTTATAACAAATCAAAATATTTTATTTTGTTTTAATTAAACTATTATCTATATATATATATAAATGAATGTTCGTTTGTGTGTGGCTTATAGACTCCGAAATTACTGAACCGATTTCAATGCGGTTTTCACCAATCTATATATATAAAAATGAATGTTCGTTTGTGTGTGGCTTATAGACTCCGAAATTACTGAACCGATTTCATTGCGGTTTTCACCAATAGTTAGATAATTTTTACGAGCAGTATCGTGGCTAATAATATTTTATGAAAATCTAAAATTTAACATCAAAAGATGAAAAGGAATCTTTTGCACAGCGTCTTTTGTTTCTATGATGTCAGAGCATAGAACTGTCATTTATAGAAAAACACAGTAGCTGGAATATAAGACGCTGAAAACAATTACTATATGTGAATGTCAGTTAGAATCATGATACCTACAAATAATTATCTTTCCACCATGAGTTTGAATGAAAAAATATATGCATTTTACAATATAAATAAACGGATTTTTATAAATTACAATAAAGAACTTCCAAGAAAGGTAACCTATTTATTTATTTTTGATTGTCATACTTTTTCTAAGATAAGATCTGGTGTTTCCTGGGAGAAAACATAATTTTACACGATTTTTTCAATAACTATACTGAATAGATTTTATTCCGGTTTTCACTAATGGATAGGTTAAGTTTAGGTGTATTATTTGTGGATATTTTGGGTAAATTTCATGAAGCCGGAAAAAACAATTCGTGGTGAACCGTGTGTTGTTAGCATGTTGGGTGGGCATGTCGGGTGGGCATGATTACTTTATGTTTAACTAGTTAAATAATAAAAAAACCTACAAATTTTACATTTCATAAGAAATTGTAAATCTATCTACAAATAATAAATATTATTATTTAATTTCAGTTATTATTTATAATCTATAGGTACGTAATTATGTACCTACCTATTGAATTTATTTTACTAAATATGTTTTAAATAATAAAAACAATTTTTATTAGTATTTGAATGTCTTTATGTATTCAAGTGTAATAAAAGAATAACCGATTGAATTTTTGTACATTGGATAACTCTAATCACGCTAGTTGTCAAGAATTCCGTTAGAGCGCTCTGACGGCGGAAGGGGTATTATTTGAAATCGCGAGATTCAGACATTCAGGACTAGTTTGCTCTCGTCTCTCGTACAGGATACTTGATCTCTTTTTGCCGGCTTCCTAACAAATTAAGGTTGGTGCATATTTATCAATATTTCAATAATAAATCGCAAAAGTATGATTCGCAGACTCGTGATTTCGCTTTTTTTGATTCAAAACTGCTTTTCCAGAATACCAGACATGGCTGAATTGGATTCAGTACTCGGCATTAAATATAAATTAGATACTAGTGAGAACTTTGACGAATTCATGAGGGCGTTGGGTGAGTGTTTTATTTATTTTATATTTTCAAAAATTGCATATTTATTTCTATACATGCATATACATGGCCAGTGGTGAACAATAGATTTTTTTGGTCCATTGGATGATGTTACTCTCAAGTCCTATGTGATTTGATGGCTATATAAAAATTTTTTGTAAAATTAAATTCAGAACCAAAAAAATATTTTTGAATATGTAGATACATTATTTTTATTATAATAAGGAGGCTTGAGACTTCAGTTCACCAATATACATAAGTATATATAGGTACATGTAATTGAATTTTTATATGATATAATATTAGATTCTTTTCGTAATAATTTTGTCATTGATATGATATTGGGTTTCATATAGTAAAATTATGTTATTTGGAAACTGTTAATTAAGTAATCGTGCTTTTATTTATCTCATGCAGTCTACATTAAAGATTTAAATGTTTATATATTAGGGAGAATTTTGTATAGCACATATTTTTCAAAGAAAATAATTCTACAAAAAAGTTCAATGGTTAGATTTTCTTATAAAGAAATCTTCAATGTATTTCCATCTTAAGTTGAATCATAATTTAATAACTGTGGTCTTTGTACAGCTGTTTATTCCTTATTTGTCTTGTTAGTACCTATTTCCGGTATTAGCATTGTTAAAATTACTAACTCGTCTATACAATTTATTGAAGTGTGTAAGTTATTGAATTTAGTTTCTTAAAGATTATTCGTTCAATTAATAAAGCAATTAATTTAGTAAAGATAAACAGGATAGCCAATTTTTTGAAAATAAGAGAAACAAGTAAGTCTCGTCTCGTAAAATTTGAAGATACCTCGTCTCAAAAAAAAAATTAAACCGTTTCGCTCGAATTTTTTTTCAGTTTTTTATATTTTACGAAACTATCAATAAAATTAATATCATCTGTCTCGTCTCGCCAAAATTTAAAATGATCTCGCCTTGTTGGAACCTAAGCCAATCTCTAAATGAGATCGAGAAAAATCTCGTCTCGGCTTATAGTATCCATATTGTTTGTGATTTATTATAAGTTGATAGTTTTTTGCCATATCAGGAGACTTTTAGTATAAAATATCATGTTGGGTTGTGTTATTTATGATTATTAATAATTATTAAATGTAGAATGCAAAATAACGTGTAAAAATACTCGGTAATTTTCGTGTATTGCTAAATGTCTATATCGTAAAGATATTTATGATTTTCTCAAGTCTAGACTCCTAAATACTTGTCTGGCTCTCATTGTTCAAGTTTATATTATTATAAGTACTTAAGTAATAAGAGTCAACTGTAAAAATAAACAATTAACTTTATAATTAGTGTAAGAAATATGAAGTTAAATTACAAGTATGAATAAGTGAAACTATGCATTTTCCAATTATTTTTTATTATCTGTTTAATTCTTGAAACTGCTAAGGGGAAAGTTTTTAAGCGATTCTAATGGAGATGTATTTACATAACAATTTAACACTTATTTTTAACATGTTGTCGTAATTTGTAATGCAAGATGACTATGAAACTTTGTGTAGGTACCTAAATATATTTGCAGTTTTTATATTTTATACAAATATAGAAAATGCATAAATTTTTAAATAAGAAAATTAAATATATTATGAATATAAAAAATTTGCAGATGTCATTAATTAATTTATAGAAAATGGTTAAAAATGAATCATAAATAAAGTAATGTTTAGAAAGTTAATTCGTATAATTTACATTTTCGAAAATAAACTCTCTACTTTTTTTTGCTTCTTAAATAAAGGTGTATATGCAATAAATTTTTATTTATATTAAAAAATAAATTAAAAAGTTGCAATGCCAGTTCTAAAAAGTGTAAACAACCTGACGTTATATATATTTTTTAGTCAACTGACCATTTTACTAATATAATATAATATCGATGGGTTATCTACCTAAAAAAATTCAGGGTCGTAAATTTGGACCTACTTGACTTACACGTAAACCCGGCACTGAATAACTGTATTTATTTAAATGCAACTGATAGAACTCGAAGAAACGAAGATATTTATTTTGAGGTTGTATTTTTTTTGTGTATTTAACTAAAACGTTACCAACTTGTGTTTATTTTAATGAATGTTCAAATAAAGAAATATCCTTAAATAAATAACATAATTTGTGTTCTGTCTGATATCAAATATCACAAAATTGTGTGGTTTAGAGCGATAAGTATTCTGATAAAAGTAGAAAAATCAATTTAACAAAAATACTGTTGCCAGTGAGATTTTGAAACCTTCATAGTAATCTTAAGTCCTAAGATCTATATAGAAAAGTTATGAAAAATTATCATTTTTCAGGATTTAATATTATATTTGAAAATGTAAATCATTTATAATGATTTTAATGAATTTTTTTAATTTTCGTGTACAGAATGATTCAGACATGGTGTGTCAAACTTAAATTAAAAAAAAATATTTTTACTAAAAACTTTATTTTTATGAATGTGTTCGGAAATTTTACCCAAAATTAGAATTTATTTAATATCTTGAACCCATTGTGATTTTAAATATGGATCTTGGCTTCTGGGTATATATATGTGTTTAGTGTTTACACCAAAAAACAGCAACACGGTGTTCTTTTTGACAAAATGGTGACAAAACTTATATATTTCTAAATACGAATTGTTTTAGAAACATGGTGTTGCTGTTAACGTAAAAATAAAACACTTTAAACTATATAAAACCAGGAACACTGAAACTTTTGTAAATTATTAAAAATAATACCACTAATATAAGTGAAAGAAACTATTGTTTAAAAAAGCAAATGTTATTATATAGGTAAATGCACGACTCATTTTGATTGCGATAATTAAAAATGGCAATATTTGTTTTAATATTTTCAACAATGAGAACATTGTTCTTGTTTATTTTTAGGTAGAACCACAAACTCATGCATATATATTTGACCAATTTTGTCGGTATTAGATTCGACCATGACCGATTTGTATTATGCGAAAAAAAATGATAAACTAAATTTTGTTTATTACCGAATTATTTTTATACCAGTAAATAAACATTACTGCTAACCGAAATTGTTAGTTATCGATCGTTAATTCAAAAGTACAGTTAACTATAGCCACGGTGCGTTATACAGTAGACAATTTAGGCAACTGCGCAGGGCCCTAAGTTGAAGAAATAAATAAGTAAAATTTTGTATTTTTTTCTGTGATAAATTTTTTTATTTAATAAAAAAATGGGAGTTTCGAATATTTATTTATTCTGTCAAAGACTTTCACTGAGCTTTTTGTTTGTTCCTTATTAGAATCAAGCTATAAATGGTGCAACTTGATAATGCACGAAGTATTTAATCGTAATTCAGTAATATTAAATTCAAATGAGTAATTAATAGAATATATAATAGACGACTAACCTTTTAACTGGATTGACCTTTAGAAAACTGCATAATAAAATTGTTTTCAATATATTTTTATTAATATGAATATTTTTTTATTGTTAGTTATAATAGATATAGAATTTGCACATATCTACTTGTTATTATATATATATAAATTGAATCGGAAATATACCTACATTTTTACATAATTATGTACTTATGCACATATATAAAATTAAGTCAGTTTATTACATGGTAGTGTTTTTCCATGTAAGGTATGTTTACACCCCTATTTATTGTACTTATTATACTGTCAACCAAAATGCATATAGATAATAGTAAAAAAGGTGTAATTGTGTAATGTATAAACCGTTAAAAGAGGTTAAAAGCCTAAACGTGTTTAAATAAAATTAAAGATAGAAAAATATTAATTTATATACTAGAAAAAATTGAGATTTTTATTAACAAAGACCAAAATAAACGAACCATAAGGTGTGGATTTATAATCTTTTAGTTAATATAAAAATAAGAAATGTACCACACCCATTTCACGCATTGTGTTTGAGAGACACGAGGCAGAAACAAAAATTTGAACCCCACCTAAAATGTTTGAAATATTATAAATTTAAATTAATAGATACGACACGAATATTTATGTATTTAAAATTTAGGGACTCGGGGCGAACGCCTCCTAGTAAAAGCTGTCGAAAAAGACCAACAAAAGTCTAGAATTCTGAAGACAAAGTAAATTTTTTTAAATAAAAAATAAAATAAATATTTATTAAGAATGTACATATATCAAGTTATTACTATGGACTATACATATTTTTTATATACTATCATTCTGAACTTTATAACCTCAGGCTACCGATAAAAAAATTCCAATGTCATAAATGAATCAGTTATATTTATAGTTTATAGGCAATGTATTTCTTTCAAGTTCAGGATACCTATCCTATCGTGATAAACTTGTAACCGTATATATTATAACAATATCGGAATGTCATTGATAAACTATGCAGTATAAACATTTTATAAACATGTTATTACAATTACAACGCCAGAACTTGTATACATTATTATGTACCTATTTAATCGTTGGGAAGTATAAATTGATTTTTAATAAATAGCATGTATGTAAAGTTGAATTCATAGTCGGTTTGATAAATACAATGATGAGGTTATGTAGATTTTATAATTGAAATAGTTTGAAACTTGCACATTGTTTTGTTATTTAATTAAAATAAGTACCTACTACTTTCATACAGGCCCGACGACAGAAATATTTCGTTTGATTTTTATCAAAAGTCTGGAACTCGGTATAACTGCACCTCTTGTTGCTGGGCTTGTATACATCTAAAATGAAAGAATTATGGGTTTTATTATAAAGAATACGTCACTTGTATCATGTATGTGTTATTAAATTATAAATCTGCACACCCAGACGAGATTGAGACGTAAAAAAATGGCTTGAATTCGAATGTGACTAGACTGAGACGATATTATTTGAAATTTTATGATTCTACAATGTCTAAAGACGAAATCGATTTTATTTATATAAGGTACTGGCCCCGCAGTATTGGATATGACCCCAGTAATGGCTATTTTTTAATTTAATGTACTGAATTTGAAATATTTGTTGATATTTGATTACTACCATTTCTGAATATGAATCTATATACAATAAAAAAATTATAAGTATAATTTATTTATTAATTATTATAACATCATAGCAATTGCTTTACATTGTTTCAAATTTGACGATTCATTCTTTTATATCCTTTGTGTCGTAGTACTTATCATTTTGTAATCATTAGCAAGTGTCCATCACTCGTACTCATTACTGGTTTTACTTTACCATTACTGGAAAAAAAACATAAACAAAAACAAAATTCTATAATTAAAAAAAAAAAACATATTTGCGGATTTTGGTAATTAAATTAATTGATTAAATAAAGAGTTACTTGTTTTATTAGTAACATGAGTTCATGAGAATTACAAAAAAGAAACCCGTCAATTACAAAAACAGTAAATCTTGTTCTTATAGCGGCCATAACTGGTGCCAGTATCTTATAAGTCTCTTCGAGAGTCTCGGTTTTAAAAGATCAATAATACTTCCTCGCTCTTAGGCTGTGTCACATCTAAGAGACGAGATTGTGTTGTAGAATTCTTATGAGACTTATGTTAGAAAAACTGAGACGAGACTTCCCTAACTCTCGTGTGTTTTTGAATTAAATATAATAGTTTTCCGATTTATATTTTAATCTGCTTTATTTTCCTATTTTCTCTTCACTATACATAAAAAATTGAAATTAAATAATGTAGTTTTCTTTAAAAAATAAAATTTAATGATAAAAAAATGTATTTATTTATTAACAAAATTGTTTTATTAGTGTATTTGTACTGTTCAGATGAAATATTCTGGCGCTGGTTAGAGTATAACCTCGAGTTTTCTGAAAAGATCAATGAATATATGCCCCTTTGTAGTACAGTCGTACGAGACGGGTAACCAATCCGTACGCGTTTAAATCGCAAGGGCGAAATCCGTTACACTCGAAAAAATATCCCCATGTGGTACATATAAATACAGTGGCGTTTCGTACAGACAAATGTATTTAGTATGCTCATTGTCTGCGAATTATTTCACGTATTATTGTAACGTGCACCTCCGAATTTTAACTGGATTTGTATTTTTAAACCGTTAACTATTTAATCCAGTAATGCGATCTACCATACAAGTCAACAAGTACACATATCACGTAGACCAGTGTTTCCTAAAATGTGGTACGCTGAGGCGGGTCTAATTTTTTTTTATTGGGAGAAGGACTGTAGTTATTTAACTGTAGTTATTTAATTTTCTTTATTATTTAATAACGTTCTAACTGAATGATTCAAGAAGAAAATGTATTAAATTTAATGCAAATAAATGTTTTTCTTTAAATCACTACAAATGTTAAATTAAGTGAAATGCAGAAGTGGTCGTCCAGTTTTCATTGAAATTCGCTTATCACAAACTTAGTAGGCTTTTTCCATTTGATTATTATAATATTTAAATCATTTCTCCATGTATCAAACAAAGACAAATATTTTGAAACTCATTTGCTAGATAAAGGACTCTTCGTATTAAAATAAAAATAAATCATATTTGTATAAGTAAATTTTGTGGTAATAAATATTTTATATTCCGAATTTTAGTATTTAAATATGTTAAACTTGATATTAAATTAATTAATGAAATGGATGTATATTTGTGTTTTTGTTTAAAATAATGAAAGTATATAAGTTCTGCATTAACTGATGATGTTTGTCTTAATATTTTGGAATCTATTGTAAGCTATTCTAGATAAAGTGGCAGACAACTTGTGAAGCCCATAGTACCTACAGAAACAGTTTTACATGACATAACTTATTATTTACATAAAGATTAAACATTTATTTGTGTAGATATTTAATTTCAAGTTCAACTTGACCTTTCTGATTCAGTTACGGTTTATACTATTACAAAATCGTTATTTATATAAATAAAATATTTTATTAGATTAGTTAAAGGTACTTATCTATAAAACATATTATTTGTATTAGTTTTTACTTAACTTTATGTTTAATGTTTACCTCTACACCACTGACTAATTTACACATGGACCCATAGTTTTTATCGTGCATTAAAATTATTTTTTGCCTGTTTGTTACAATTCAGTAACTACCACACTTGTACTGCATAGGAAATGTAATGAATTTACAGGTTGTCCCATAAGTTAGGATCCATATAGGGAAATATAATAGTCCAAAACCATAGACATAGAGACATGGACTGCGTATTCTGTATTAACATATGAAATTGGGTCTTGGTTAGACATCAAACACATATTTTTAAGTAAACGTTTTATAGATATATTGCAAGTACAAAATAAACATTATTAATTATTATTAATTCAAAGAAGTTGCCATTAAAGATGTGCAATATGTTTATAAAAATTTGACCCCGAGTTATATATGTTCGTAAATAAAATATAACAAAGGTGATCTGAAACAATACAATTATATGTATACATATTTAAATTAGAGACCTCTATTTCAAGACATCTACATATAGCACATTTGATGCAATTTTGTATAATTTATAAATAACACTCTCGTACAAAAATAAAATTGACACAATTTTAAATTTTGTTCACTGAAAAATCGACTGTTTTTAAGTTTCATTTTATTCAAAGAAATACTGAAGTTAAAATAGGGTTGTAACCATACTTTGTATATACATATGTAATATGTAAATGATGACGTGTTGATAGATAAAGAACATTTTATATTTTTTAATTCTTTAACTGATAAGGTACTGGCACCAGTCTTGGATATGATCCCAGTAATTAGAATTTATTTAAATGTACTGAATTAGAAATATTTGTTGATATTTGATTACTATCATTTCTGAATATTAATCTATATACATTTAACTGTTTACAGCGTGATTTGATGACAATCGGCCAATAGGTGTCAGTATTTATTATTTTGTAATCATTAGCAAGTGTCTATCACTGCGTGCTCATTACTGATTTTACTTTATTCATTACTGGAGAAAAAACATACACAAAATAAAACGCTATAATTAAAAAAAAAACTATATTTGCGGAATTTGGTAATTAAATTGATTAAATAAAGAGTTACTTGTTGTATCACTAACATGAGTTCATGAGAATTACAAAAAAGAAGCCCATCAATCACAAAAACAGTAAACCTTGTTCTTATAGCGGCCATAACTGGTGCTAGTACCTTATTTATTGTACATATATTAATCGATAAAAAAACTGTTGAAAATATATGTACAGTATTAATTGAATATTGATATTTTCGACGTAAAATTACGTCTTTTCCGGTGGTATTCTAGGGTAATTTATGTCACACTTTGAAAGCTTATTTATCCTTATCAATTCTTAAATAGTGTAGCATAAAAAGAAGTTTTTTTTGTACTAGTTTTGTCTAATTGATATATCCTTTATTGCACATTGAATTTGTATATAACGATTTAGGGGTCGTAGGTCGATATCAGAAAGACAACCTTAATTAAGTCATTTCAGATCTATAAAGCAATATAAAGTGTTTTAATCCTGTTAAGAATAAGTATCAAAGACGAAAGTACCGCTTACTGCATAATTGAACGTATAAAATTAAAATAACCCTAAATGAAGTAGCAACAGTATAGTGTCATGAGGTCAAGCGTGAGATAGGGAGAACTATCTTTGGCTGATATTCCCAGACATTTCTCAGACGAACGACTCTTTTGATTGTATCAATTGAAACACATTTGTCATGGTCGTTTTTCTTTGTCGACTGTCAAAGCGCAGACAGGATGCTGATTGTAAGCTACTCGTATTAATACAAATATAATTATATCATCTTTCTCAATGGCGCGGCGGTATCTGAAGAGAAATTACTTGAGGATCAATAGTTTACCTATTTACACAGTTTACCAGTTCAATGTTCGTATTGTTTACCAATTCTAAACTTGAATAATAGAGGAGTTAATACAGTATGATGAAAAAATAAATTTTGTTCACTTTGAGTTTACTCCAGGAGATAATTTTAGATGGCAAATTTTGATTTTAAATGGGTTCTAACTGATCAGTGAAGGTGAATTAGTACTTTTTTAAATTATCTAATTGCCTACTAGCAGGATGAGAATAGAAACAAAATAATTTTGGTTTTTCATACTTTTCATATTTGTTTTTATTAAAATGTGCAATAATTACTAATTTTGCAGGGAGGGACGGGGGGCGGGCGGTTGTTTCGCTGAGGCAGAAGGAAGCTCTCTCGGCACCCATTTTATACTGCATTTTTAACAATTTTAGACCTATTTATCATTCAAGTATGATACTTTATGATAGTATGTCAATTACTTATGACATGAAAGCTTCCTACGCCTACGAAAAGATTAAAATAAATCAGAAGATGTGCTAAACAGGGGCGGATCTACAGAGATCAGGGAATTTTATTACCCCTCGAACTTATTGTTTAATATGGCGCATTTTATAATTTTTAAAACAATTTGCTGTATTTGTCGATCCGTTTCTGATATCAATGTATTATTTTTCTTCTAATTTAAAGTCTGAATTATACCCATTTACTGTTGATTATATCAATATATTAGTTGCTGAAATAAGTTATAAACGATCTATATACTTTTATTTATTATAACGATTAAATATGGATTTGTGTCAAAAGTTTTTGAATAGATTATTTGCAAATAAAATTGTATTCAAATTAAATTCACTGAATTGTAAATTTAAATATTTTTTAATGTCTAGCTGTGTCAATTATTTTTACCCCTATATAAAGATTGCTTTTGATTAAATGATCAATTAGATTTAATATATTAATCATACGTATTGTCAGTGGGCTTCTTATAATGTACTTAAGTCGACGACCTTTTGAAGATTTCAACACCAAGATGCATTGGCGTAGCCAGAAATATTTTTGAAGGGTTGGGGGGACATATGATCAATACCAGTATAGACTAGGCCTAGATTAATTACGTTATAATTTAACTAACAAGAAATTCGGAGAGAGGGACTCCTACAACTACCTCCATGGCTAAAACTAGTATAGGGAGAAATTAAAATTTGAGTATCATTATATCTTCACATTAAATATATTTAGGGTCAAACAAATGTGATTTTATAAACGGACTGTGTTATGTACTAATGTATCAACCCACACAAATATCATTTTTAGTTAATAATGCAGTTTCATTCAAAATAAAGTTGATACCATGCAAAAAAATCAAAACACTTTTTGCAGCTTGGTGAAAGAGAGAGTGATTATAATTACCCAAGCAAACGCCAAATTACTTTTTTTTAATAAAAATAAATGTAACAAAATCACAAATGTATTTTTCTTTGCACGCATTAAAATCGTTAATGTCTCGAAATGAAGTATCTGTGGGTTCATACATTAATGCATAACAGTATCCAAATATAGTATCTAAATTTGAAATAGATCAATATCTATTTATATCTATACTCACTTTATCTAAATTAAGAACTATTAGAATTTATTAAACTTACTGAGGTAATAAAAAAGACCACAAATGCAGTATAAGCTTGTATATTCTTATTCATGTATTGATTTAAAAAATTATCTATATATTTTTATCTATACTTTAATTGTATCCAAACTCCAAAAGTCAGTTCATTTATTATAAAAGATATTTTTTCCGATTTTAATAATACAATTTTTGTATGCACGTTAACCTTGACTGCATTTTTGGGCGGTTGTCCTAAAAAGAACATCACAACGTTTTCAAGAACTTTTTTTTTAACCGATCTTATTTTTATTATGATAAAATCCATTGCAGGTTTTTATGTAGTGGAAATATATAAGGTACTGGCACCAGTCTTGACCAGTTTAAAAGCAAGGTATATCGTTTTTTTGAGGTTAATGGGCTTCTTTTTGTAATTCTCATGAACTCATGTTACTAATAAAACAAGTAACTCTTTATTCAATCAATTTAATTACTAAAATTCGCAAATATAGTTTGTTTTTTTAACATAGTCTTTTATTTTCTTAGTGTTTTTTTTTCTCCAGGAATGGATAAAGTAAAATCAGTAATGGGCACCATTACAAAATGATAATTACTACGACACCAAAGTTATAAAATAAAGAATCGTTTTTGATACAATGTAAAGCAAATGTTATTATAATATAATAATTAATAAATAGATTACACTATAATTTAGTAGTAGTAGTAAAGTAATTTAATTAAACAAAAATCCAACACTGAGGTATGATCCTAGACTGGTGCCAGTACCTTATTTCTCTATAAAATGGTATGAGCGGTTTCGAGTAGATTTAACTTTTAAATTAATATTATGATTAAATATTAATATTTTCTGATAATTGCTGAAATAACCGATAGGTCATTATTTCCAATACAATACAATAATTACACGAAATGGAAATACCTGAAAAAATTATTGCAATACTTTTAAAAACAATCCGTAAGAAACAATGGAATGTTTAATTTATAGATGTATAAAATCTAATATGTATTTAATTACAACAAATTAACAATCGATAGATTAAAAATAACTAAATCATTAAGGTTATTTATTGTTTAATTTTCAAAACATAATAATATGGGTCGAGTGTTTTTGTGCATATTTGTATAATATATACCTACATACAAATATTGTTTAATTAAGTTTGTTTGATTATTCACTTCTAAAATATTTGTTAAAACATTTTTACATAAGATGACTAAACAATTAAATAATAATTTTTATTGCTTTTCACAGCTAAAAAATTATTTGACTTTAATGAAAGACTTGTTACGGTCCTTACAGAGGTGTAGCTAGGGGTTGTCGAAATCAGCCCTCATCGGTAACGTAGGGGGTGGAAAAATTACCCTATAAATAATAGTGAAATAAACATAAAATAAGTTTTTTCTGAATAGAAAAGGCGCTATTACTGGTCCTAGTGATATTTCTGGGCTTTGAAAGAATATACGGTTAAATTTTTGACTACTGTGTTAGGGCCCTTGTCTTACAGAGCCCGAGGAGGACGGTTTTGTGTGTAAATTCGCCACTAATCACAGATAATAATTTATGACGAATTTTGCAAAATGAGGTATAATAGTTTAAGGGAATATTTTACAACAAAAATTATAATAACCTTTCTCATAGAAAATGTAATCGTCTATAAAAAAGATTCTGTACAATTTTCACGTAACGTGTATAGTTTATAAGATATTCTGAAAAAAAGGATAATTCGATTTTGATGATTTTTATATGGGACCATAGCCAGACCCAACAACTAACAAACTAAGTTTCATTAATATCCATTTAGTGGATGAAAGAGTAATGCGTGCGTGACGAACGATATAGCGGACAGACAGACACTTAGCTTTTTTATATCCTTTGAAAATGGCGTAGAAGTAATATAATTTCTTTTTCTTGTTTGTTTTGCGTAATTATTCAAATTTTAGAATGACTAAAATTTCCAGTATCTATAAAAAACTAAATACGTATCCGATTAGAATAGGTATTATATTGTTCCCCCTTGAAAAGTTTTACACCAAGTGTGCTGACCTTGGAATATATTGTTTTACAGGTGTCGGTTTCGTAACACGTAAATTAGGCGGCGCTGTATCGCCCGTGATCGAACTGACCAGGGACGGAGACGTGTTCACGTTAACGAGCGTTTCCACGTTCAAGAATATCACTCTCAAGTTCACGCCCGGTGTCGAGTTCGACCAGGAGACTCCCGATGGCCGCATGGTCAAGGCCACGATCACCGCTGACGGCAACAAACTCAAAGAGGTTCAAAAGGACAGCGATGGCAAAGAAACTGTTATCATTAGGGAATTTACCGAAAATGAATGCAAGATGGTAAGTTTGAGTATATTACATTAACAGTTGGCACAAATGCTTTATCCCGGGGTTTAAAAATGGGGTGCAGTGTACATTAATTCGTAAATAAATAGATGTAAAGTGGTACATGATATTTTTCGAAAAGAACGCAATTTCTAGAATATATTAACCAGACATTAAATCGCACTCTTAGAATGAAAGTGACCTAAGTCAAAAATGGAAATGAGCAAGAAAGTCTTCAAAAAATTATAGAATTGAATAAATTTGAATGTATCTCTCCCGTGTTTCATCGGAAATGATTGATTTTTTCCGATGAAACACGGGAGAGATACATTCAAATTTATTATCAATACTTTTTGAAGACTTTCTTGCTCATTTCCCACAAATTGCATTTTTTGACTTAGGTCACTTTCATTCTAAGGGTGCGAAATTATCTATCAGTGTCTATCACGAGCATTTTTCATAATTATTTTATTGTATTTATTGGATTTTATAAATTTTATAATTGAACGGTGGAAACCACTGGATATGTGGACGGTGGTACTCATAGACATAGAGCATGGACCGCGCATTCTGTATGAACATAATGGTGTAACATTTCTTCAAAACATTGGCGTTTGGGATATATCTATCATTTTCTAAGAAGAATAGTTACTCCTGTTTAAATAAGGACAAGTATATCCCAAATCATTTTCTATCTCTTTATTTTGACATGGCTCTGGTTTCGAATCAGATGTGCGGTCCATGCTCTACCTGTGCTTTGGTTATTGCATACAAGTATATATAATTGCATATTAAAAAAATATTTGTTATCTAAAAATTATTATAGTGTTGATGAATATTTTGAAGACTGACTAATAATAATATTAATGTATTTTCTTTGTTAGTATACATGTGTGTACCCATGTGTCCACATAATGTATGCATACGTGATTTGTGCAATGTTTTATGTTTAAATTTATTTATTTCATGTTTAACTTCTTTATAAATGACATGTTTCACACTGTATAAACAGTCTATATGAAATAAAATCTATCTATCTATCTATCTATCTATAGAATTTTTTCAAACTACTATAACTTATATCGAAATATTTGAAGTGTTACTGAAAAGTTTTAGTATACAAAACATAAAAATAAATTGAACTGCCGATCAAGAAATCCCTAATTGTAAGGAGGGGCGGGGGGTAGTTAACTTAACCTCGTTTTAAAATCCTTTCATTTCCATACTGCTAACAACGTTAATTTTAATTGAACAACAAATAAATTTTATACTAGAAGATAGTAACTATTATACATATATTCCTTATCCATTTTTTGTTTATTATATTGTATAGGATGATTAAAAAGAAAGGAACATTAGTTTTAGATCTTAATGTATTAGCTTTATAAAAAATGTTTTTTTTAATTTTTGACAACATTATCGCATTTTTTTATGTGACTTCACACTTTAAAGATATGACATCATTAATCTTGTATTTTCCAATATAATATAATTTTAACATTGGGTAATAATGGCTAGAAATATTTTCTAAATTCGATACATTTTAGTCTCTCTGTATAATGTTTTACATGGATCACAAGGAAGTAGAGAGAATACGTAACACATACTAATAGTATAAAATATATTTATCACGTCACATATCTGAAGTATGACGTCATATAAAAAAAATTAGATAGCCAAATTGTGGCCAATTTCTGTAGAAAGAGTTGTTTTTTTAGTCTTTATGTATGTGTATTAAAATAATTTTGATCAAATAATTAAATTATGCTTATTTTTTGCAGGTAATGACTTTTGGGGACGTCACCGCTACTAGGGTTTACAAGAAAATCTAAACTAAAATAACAAATTAATTTTTCGTTTAAAACAGCTTTTTAATGTTTGTAGAGTGTCTTTTAACAATTTTGCAATTACTGGTCCTGGTTTTGGGCCTTATTATGAAAATCGTTAGCTTAGCTTTTCAGGTCGTGTTAAATATCTAATAAAAATCAAAACTTTTGAAGATTACTGCAAATATTTAATTTGCAGCTGAAAGCACATTGTAATAAAATTTGGCTTTTTAGGTACATAGTTTATTATGTACAAATTAAGATTTTGGGCCAGGTCATTTCTACTAAATGCTAAGTTTCATTGCAAGATATAAAAAATTCATATGAAAATATTAATGAGTAATTTTTATTAAATTTTTTTTATATTGATCCTGTGATTTTGTTAAAGACATTCTAAAACTACTAAGGTATACTATTATTTTATATTATTATTATAATTATACGTATATGTATTTGAAGGCACTGTTTTTGCCAAATTTATAAATGTGTATATCTTGATTTGTATGAATTTTTCGTTATTTATTATTTTAGTATCTTAAATATTTCACCTAATATTAATGAGGAGTATTCAACATTGCCTAACTAAGCTTGTTGTAATAAAAACATATTTCGATTTTGGAAAGATTTTGGTATGCTAGAATAATAAATAACTGAACTATTTTTGACTATTTAAATGTATTGGTTTTCCAAAGTTAAAAAATGACTGAATTTAATGTAGCATGCTAATATTATCTATACATTTATCCAAATTACTTGTATACTATATGTGATATTCACATATATGAATATTATTTGATTTTTTCAGCAAATTTGCTGTTCATATATAAAATTTTACATGTCCATTTTCTATTAAAATGCTTGTAGCTCAGTTATATTATGTATTGAAATAAACATTTTGAGATGACGTTTTGATATTTTTATTTAAACAATAAAGAACTATTTCAGATTTACACAGAACCATAGACATAGAAAATGGACAGTGCATTCTGTATTAACACAATGGTGTAACATCTGTTCAAAAAGTGAGAGAGAGATGTAGTGTAGTTTGGAATATATCTATCTCTTTTTCTAAGAATCTGATTGGTAGCTTACTATAGCTCAGGGTAGTATTTCTGATATATTTTTGTATATTTATCTTGTGGTTTTTGTGCAATAAGTTTTTTATTAGAAATGTATAATAAACATACTATAATGGTTCATATTTCATCTGATTGAAATTTGCAAAATTATGAACGGATATTCCGGGAAAATAACATTTTTGCTACCAAAAATATAAAATATATATTAATTAATAAAAAATAGTTTTAAATCAATTCCCATGTGGTTGCCACAAAATGATGAGGTGGATTGCACTTACAAACAGCACATACAAGATTTACTTAACAAAATTTTAAATATTTTTTTTGATATTAGGTTACATTACGAAGCTACGAAAAAGGAAGAACAAGATATTAAAATTGGGTCAAAAAATTCGAAACTTAAATTTTTTAGAAATCAATAATTGTTTTTTTTTAAATAAAATTTTTTCATAACGTTAATTATTTTTTGATTTTTAACATCTTTATATATATCTACGAATATTTTTAATGTTCGGGGCCAATAATGAAATAGTTGCACTCCTGATTAAAAAAAGGACAAGTATATTCCAAACTTGTTTCTATCTCTTTCTTTTGACACGACTCCTGTTTTGAGTCAGATGCGTGGTCCATTCTCTATGTCTATGCACAGAACTTTATTTTCTTTATTTTACTTATCCAATATATGAACCATTTACATACATCTCTATTTACTTTAGTGTGCCGACTATAGGTACTATAGATGGCAGTAAAGAAGAAAACTAAACGGTAAATATGCGTGTTTAGGGAATGACAAAAATGTTATCTGAAAAAATAATTATCTTCTCTTATATCTTCATAAAGATTTAAATTTAGTAATGATCATATGTTTTAAAAACAATTTATTGTCAACCGATAGAACTGTCGTGGCATTTTTTCTATGTTGTTTAAAACTTATCAAATAGTTTATATTCTTTTCATATATTATACAAATTAGAAATTAAAATAACTATAATCAATACTAAATATTATGATAGTACTGTTGTATATTAACAAGTAGAAAATATAAGTTAAGTACGATTTAATAAAGCAATGAATAAATAAATGTATTGTTTATATATTTTTTAAATTTTTAAAGATAATTTATTATATTTTTATTCACTCATAATAAAAAAGGTACCTTTTAAGAATAATATAACATTCGTATCGTATATAAATATATAAATTTTTCAGTGATAATTCAATAATAACTGACGGTTAATACGGAGAATATGGGTGTCCTGACGTCACTACTACTAAAAATCACATGTTGATGTGTTAGAATAGAGTAGAATGTGTTGTATCTATTATAATTTTTATTTCACAATTATTTAATAAAAACAGTTCGTTGCGGTGGGGATTGAATCCTCGTTTTTATACTATATTAACCCCCTTTCGCCCCAATAGATTATCCTAACCAGTGTATATTGTTAAAGCATCAACTCTATTCTGAATAACTACATACGTGTTTTTGATAGTTGTGACACCCACATTTTCTGTGACATATATTTTGCATTTATAATTGTAAACAAAACCACAAAAAATACAAACAAGTACGCACGCGTGTAAAGAAGCATAACATAACTGTAACATGTTTGTGGTCACTGTTTTAGGCCATGTTGACTGTGATCGTACTGTTACCGTAGTATGGACTAGTAAGTGGAACGTCACTTCATAGTTAAAATGTAAACTGTGTTGTATTGTGTCAAAAAGTGCAGTTATTTTGTGATGGTTTAATAAATAACATATTAAATGTAATCAATTACACAAATATTATTTACCTGTTGAGTGTTTAAGCAAAATTACTGTGTTTGGTTAGGTTTTGTTATTAAAAAATGATTGTTTTTTGGATTAAATAGTTTAAATTTAGGTAAGTAAAATTATACTGTGTTAAATACAACTCAAATGGGTTATTTTTATATGTATTGCATATGTTTGTTTTTAAATATTTTATTGTATTGATTCTAGTTGAACTTAACCTGTATACTATTGATCCTCAAATGTCTGACCTCATACCTAAGATATGTCCCTGTTCAGACCATCCCTTATATTTTTTGCATCCTTTTTTGTCCTCTTGTAAATATTATTTCTTATAAATAATATTAATATCCGGATAAATAAACAACATTGCAAAGTAATTTATAAACTGAGTGTCAAAACGGAAGTTTAAAACTTTTGTTTGTTTATTTATGGTTTTATTTATTTACAAAACACATACCTTGTATTAAAATAATTTCATTTTGTATACATATATTCAATTTGCTGTCATTATACAAAAAATGACAGATCAAAATACATACATGTATTAATATACCTCCCACCCGCCCCTTATAAATAATAATATAATATAATATAATATAATAACTATAACATTTATATTTAAAATAAAAATATTCAATATTATAATAATAATATAAATTATGTGCTTGTAAATTATATTTCCAATTATTTTATAAATTGCACTTTTGCGGGGTGCTTAGTTACGCATGGTATCTATTTACACAAATCGTAATATTTCCGTATTTTATGTGGTTTCCGTTTGAGGTAGATTGCAGTTTTGAATTTTCTTCCTGTTTTCCATGACACCAAAACTGTCTTCGAATGAAATTATCACTAGCTATAAATCTTTTTACTATTAAATATTTCATATAAAATATTGCTTGTTTAAAAATAATTTTATACATTTAAAAATCAACTTTTGAATATTTTTTAAATTAAAAAATATGTTTTTATACTTTACTTGAAAATGGTATTAAATATTATTTTTTTTTTCAGCTGTTTTTATTTTAATAATATAAAACAGTGGTTCTAAACTTGATGGTCTTAAGAAGCTTTAACATGCAAAAATATGTTAGAATGTTAAAATTACATGTAAAATAAATGTTTTGGAACTGTTTATATAGTGGGTCCGGAAATGCGTGGGCCTTTAAAATAGATCGTTAACCCATTCTTTGTTGATATTTGTATTTATATGGATAGTAGAAATCAATATTCATTAAAAACCAGCAGTCAGATTATTAAAACACAATATTATTATAATAACAAAAGCATGGCCCCCACAGGGGGAGAGGGAATCTGACTGGGTTCTAGCCTGAGGGCTAGATTTATTAACCTAAAAAAATTCGAAGATTTCGCAAAATTCTGGCGTGGGGGCTGTATAATTAACCTGTTTAAAATAAAAACAATTTTTTTGTTAAGGAATGCACTTTTATAAAAATTTCTAGCATAAGCAAGTTGATTTTTAATAATTATAAAATATGTTATAGTTTATATATAGGTTGTTTATTTGAAAAGTTAATATTTAACCTTGTTTTCTTATTAATTGTGCCCCTCCTTAAAATAATCATAAAGTGGGTGGCGCCGTATCTGTCAAACAATCTTTCAAATAAAAAAATAGAGCGTTTTAAATTTATTTAGTACCTGCCTTTTTAATATTAATACAGTTATAAAACTGTAGCAAAACTTAATATGCGATTTTCGATTAATTATCTCATTTAATCAATATTTAAAAAAAATAATACAGTAATTAGTAAATGCCTTTATCATTAATTACCTTTATTTTTCAAGGATATAATAATAAATATACGTAATGTTGTTGTTTTACAATAGTTTTAATTTTCTGTAGCATATATTGATATATAAATTTAATTGGAAATAAAGTATTTTATTAAATGTAAATAACAAAATATTTCCCTCGAAGAAGCTGTAAATATTATTATAAATAAGATTGAAGAATTTTCTGATAAACATTTATTTCGATTTTGTGGGAAATTGGGAAAGTTAATTTCTTTCGTCATTCAATAGAGAGAACTCTTGAGAAAATTCAGTTTAAATTTCAGTATTGTACGAAAGTTCCGTTCCCTAGTTTTATCGTCAACGCCATAGACATAAAGCATGGACCGCGCATTCTGTATTAACATTTCTTCAAAACAGTGAGAGAGATGCGGTGGCAATTGGGATATATCTATCTCTTTTTCTAAGAAGAATGAAGTAGTTACTCCTGTATAAATAAGGACAAGTATATCCCAAACCATTTTCTATCTTTTTTTTTTGACACGTCTCTGTTTTCGAGTCAGATGGTGTGGTCCATGCTATATATTTATGGTTGACGCCAATTTAAAGAAAGGAGTTTAAAGTTTGAGTTAGGGTTAACATGATGATTATAACATGCTACGTTCTAATCATCTTAATATTATTTTTTGTGTTGTATTTCCCATTGCACTCCTATATAATTATTATATTTGTGAGTGCATAATAATGACAAAATGTATTAGTATTTAAATTAGATAATAAATAGTATATTTTTAATTTGAAAATTAAACGAATCATTATTTTTTGCGTTTATTATAAACGTTTATCTTTTATAGCTGCAAATGAAATTCTTTAATTATATTATAAGGAAATGAACGACAAACCGCTATATAATTCGAGGTCATTTTGTCAACTGAAATGTATTTGTAAACTCAAGTAAGCTGTACAATGTTTGTCATATGTATGTACTGTACAATGTACAGTGTACATAGATATGACAAACATTGTTTGTATTTATATATTCTTCTTTATTGGTTCATTAAAAAAATATATATTCTAGCATGTACAGTGAAATGCAGAAGTGGTCGTCCAGTTTTCATTTAAACTCGCTTATCACAAACATTTGATTATTATAATATTTAAATCATTTCTCCATGTACCAAACAAAGACAAATATTTCGAAATTCATTTGCTAAATAAAGAAGTTTAAAGTACTCATATATATTTGTGCGATTAAATTATTATGTAATCTATTGAAAATTGTGTAAGTAAATTTTGTGGCAATAAATATTTGATATACCGAATTTTAGTATTTAAACATGTTAAACTTGATATAAAATTAATTAATGAAGTGGATGTATATTTGTGTTTAAAAAAAAGATAACCGATGATGTTTGTCTTAATATTGTCGAATCTGTTGTAAGCTATTCTGACCTTTACGGTGGCAGACGACTTCTGAAGCCCATAGTACCTATGATATCTACATTGTAAATTGTGGTGAAATATTGGCATGAGTAATTGATATGATGATGATTATAAGTACATTGTTTTATAAATTATGAAGTTGTTTTTAAAACTTATTACTCAAGACACGTATGGGTTATGGTTGAATAATTAAGTTATTTCTACAAAAATTAAAACTAGCGGGATAACAACATACTTTATACTTGGTTCTGAACCCACTGTATCTTATACACATACACCTTCATACCACGAATAAGGATACATTATAGCAGTATATAATTTATTAATCTAAAAATAGTTTTTGCCCTCACTGACTCATGGACGTACAGCCCAAACCCCTGGAATCTTTAAATTTTATGGGTGTTTCCTGTTATGACGCAAGCACCCTCTAATAAGGGATTTTCCGAAATTCAACCACTCAATAGGGGTGGAGGGAAAGGTGTTCAGCTTTTTTTTATTTTGATATGTTTACCTGCATAATTATTTACATTATAAGGTTAAATTTCAGGCCAAATATTCTTATGATTAAACAAAAACACACGTGTATTGTATCTTTTTAGTTCAATCTTAGTAAGGGTTAAAAAGAGGAACAGCATAAATGCTGTTAGATTTTATAAATTATAAAACAAATACAACGCGGGCGAAGCCGCGAATGGGTTGCTATTAGTGTCATAAAATGGGATGTAAAATTGTTTAGGTATAGTTTGAGTAGTGTTCATTAATTTAATTTAAAAGGTAGTAAAGTTGGAGGGTTAATTTATGCTTTAAAAGGTACACTATATTCAATATTGCTTATGTTGCTATCTACTTTACTGATGTACAGTACATGAATTACAGTATGTCCCGTAAGTGAGGACCCATATTTTTTTATTAACGGTGGATAGTTTGAACAGATTATTTAATAATTTTTTTATGTCATTCTGTATATACAACGAAATGTCAGTTATCATTTATGTTCGAAAATAAGTCGAAGTAATAAATACTAGTGATATCTATAAAGTATTTTATTATAAACATTTAAGTAGGACATGAAAAACAAAAATTGTTAAACAATGGTCACAATAAACTATTACAAAAAAATGTTCTTACTTTTTTCCGATAGTAAGTATGACAAGTTACATATCGTTGTAAAGTAGAGTAAAAAACACGTTCAAATATATTATAGCCAACTTAGTGGCCCTAAAGTTAGGACTTGTAACTCGGAAAGTAAAAGTGATATAAAAATTCTAAATACATCAATCAATTCTACACAAAAAGTGCTTTAAGAAATCGCAAACAAAATGTACCTATCTACTCTGACAAAAAAGTTTTAGTCATTTGAAGAATTTTCAGTTTTTTGGGTATACTGTCTAAACCACATAGAATTATTAATATTTTTTGATGTAGTAATAATCACCCCTTACTTACAAATAATTCATCTCATTTAATCCCCATGCATTTCATGCTTGCCTTGGACACCCTGTACATACATATATGTTTGATAATAATGACCATATATAAGAAATATTTTCATACACATAATTAACAGTTATTTTTTGTTATATAATTCGCTATTTAGAATTCACGATATTTATCTTACAATTTCATCGAAAATACGTACTCACTTAACGAAACGTGTGTGTGTTAAGTTAATGGACAGGAACAATTATTATATCATAATAATAATAATGGTTATTTTCTCACAGTTCCCACTTATCGTGTTGTCTTTTATATGTCAGCCAGAATGATGTGCAGAAATTGAGTTTATAATTTAACAGTTATTTTTCTAATTTATAAAGACCATGTGAAATAATTTAATTATATGTATAATATTTTTCTAAGAAATATTCGACACGTTTTTCTTAAAATTATTATTTTATAAAATATATAGGTATATAAAAAATAAAGTGTTATTACTGTTTTTGACTAGAAAAATCAAATATCTAATAAAATTACTTTTTTAGAAAAATTTCTTTACGGAACAGTCTTTCAGAACAGAGCGAGTATATTATTCTTCGTGCGATTTTATGTATATTAATTGGTACGGGACATTAATTTGCGCGAGGCCTGACTCGCACGTTGTCAGTTTTAACATGCGATTTAATGTCTCTTATATAAAATAAATAAATATATTTCTAAGAATGAACGATTATAGATAAAAAATTATCAGTGTATACCCGATATATTATCAGTAATACAGATAAAATTGTTTAGTTTAAATTGCGTCATTATTTTATTGTATTAATATTTGACAGGTGGTATTGTTCATGCATATCTATATATTTATTCAGGAGGCGTTTTGCAAATATGTAATTATATATCGGTAACAAATGCTCTTTATTTTGATGTATCAGTAGTATATACATAGTATATACTAACTAATTATGATGATTTCTAATTATAAATATTCTTCTACCTCTATTTATGCTATATATTTCATTTTGGAAAAAGACAAAAACTACGACAGCCACTACATTCTTAAATGAAATAAAGTATATGTATTTTGAAAAAAAAACAGAAATCCTAAATAACTGATTCATCGGCGTCCAGTCCAAACCCTTGGACCTAGAAACTTCCTTTTATGACGTAAGCATCCACTAAGAAATACTTTTTTGAAATTAAATTTTTAACGAGTTGAAAATGGTGTTCAATTGTTTTTATTATTATTTGCTTAGCTGCAAACGCTAATTAGCTCTCAGTTAACGCTATCTACTAGGTATTAAATATAAATGACAACCACTGACAGATGTACTGAATGAAATCAAACATATAATGACTTTGACACATGCGTATTAAGTAGAAATCAGCGACTTAAAATAAGTGCTGCCAAGTGTACCTCATTACATTATTATACATGTATTACCACTGTTTTAAAATATCGAGCAATTTCATAACAATTTGACACCTATCAGATAGCGTTAGCTGGGAGCTAATTTGCATTAGCAAATTCTTTATCACACATCGTTAAATTTGACCAAAGGTTACTACAACATTTCTATGTCTTAATCAACTTGGAATACACTGTACATGTTTGGAAAATAGTCAGGCAAATTATAGCCTAATCTATAGGTTTAAAAAAAATTAATTCAGATTAAACATTATACGGTCCTTTACTATTTGCCTGGGCCAGTGTTGGAGCTCATATCCAGCCCTGAGTATAATTATATTATTTTCATTTGTAAAGTACAGGTTTAGCTACTCAAAAAAGTACTTACACAGCTTTGGATGTAGGTACAATTTGCAACTAGGGTGACCAGGTCTCAGGTTTTGACCCGAAGTCTCAGGGTTTGCATACTGATTCTCCGGGCTCAGGGTTTCGGTGCAATTTCTCCGGGTTTTGCAAAAAATGATGACGACTAAAAAAAAATAGCAAAAGTGCAGATTAGGGTAGTAAATTTTTTAATATATTTTATGAAAATAAAAATAACAATAAAAAGAATAAAATAAAAATAAAAAGGATGAAATAAAAAAAGGGGTCTTTATTTATATGTCAGGGTTTACAAAAACTAAAATCTGGTCACCCTATTTGCAACTGATACTGAATAGTGTAGTTATAAAATCTTATTGTACTGTAAATTATGCAATGACTAATGTTTATATTATTTGGAGTAATTACATATACATATGTTAATATGTAGGCGATGACTTAAATCATCAGAAATACCCCACCTCCTTCACGTATGTTATACCTTATAGGCATGGGCGTAGCCAGAATTTTGTTCAGGGGGGGGCAAAAATTTTTTTTTGGAAACCGATTGGTCGGCGTGTTTTGCCTAGGACCCCGAGGTAATGAGAAAGGGGTGAGCAAAAAAAGCTCTCACATTATTATGGTAACCTTAACTAAAAAGTTTTATAAAAAATTTATTTAATAAAAATATTTTCAATGGGCCTCAAATTTTTGGCGTCTGGGACCTCGAAATGTGTAACTTGGAACTTTGGCTCGTGAAAATCCGTGATTTTCATTAACTTTTCAATTTTGTTTTATAATTTTTTGGTGTCGCGATATTCGAGTTTGAATGAAAAAAGTACCAAAAAGTTTTAAACGACCATAAAAGGGTCTAACATTTTTTAAATACTACTAGACAATAGGCGATTATTTAAGCTTTAATATTCTTTTTTTTTTATTTTCTGTGCGACCAACATTAGGCCTTTTATGGTCGTTTAAAACTTTTTGGTACTTTTTTCATTCAAACTCGAATATCGCGACACCAAAAAATTGTAAAACAAATTTGAAAAAGCGTTTTAAAGCTGAAAAAATTTCCTACAAAACGGTTATCTTGAAATTTTAGAAAAAAAATTTAACATCCCCGTGGACATCTTTCAAAATTGTAAAAAAATCAATTTTTTTATTTTTTATTAAACCGCGATTTGGTCACAAAAATAATACAAAAATACCCCTAAATTCGAAAAGATGATAAAATTTCCTTCAATTTTCATATTGGACAATAATACTGATTTACTTATTACTTTTTGTCGACAAGCTAGGGGGGGGCAAGCGCCCCCCCCCTGCCCCACCCTGGCTACGCCCATGCTTATAGGTATGGTATCAGTAATCGATGCAATGTAATAAATTTCAAAGTGTGGCATTTTATCAATTGTTAATAAAAATTATGGCTCATGTGAAAAAAATTCAAGGTAGGCAAGAATTATTTATTTGTAATTACATTTAACTATTTTTTGTTGTTAACAGCGGAAAAAACAAACCATTCATTTATTAATTAATATTATAGATGTAGTGCGTTTTAGGTGCCTATATATTTTAAAATTGTCAACACACCATTTAATTGAAAAATGTGTAACTTTCGATTTTTTTGCATTAATTTACTGCACTATCAATGGATTTAATTGTCTTTTGAAATAGCAACTATTGATTCACTTTCACAAGTGTGCAGCGTGCATTTTTATGCTTATAGGTAAAGAGTTCTAGTCAGAAAAAAGTAAAAGTTCAAAACACAAAAGATAACTTTGAAAAACGTGATGCAAATATTTCAAAATTTATTGAATGCAAACTTTCAGCGTTACCTGTTTCTTATTTTATTTTTGGTTTATTGCAATCTGTTTCAAAAATGTAATTAAACCTTTTTGTTTCGTTTTGCATTTTTTATATAACTATCTTTTAATAAACATTATACGAATGACATACTGTTTAAATGAAATTCGTTATTAATAGGAACATGTATTTTTTTTGTTATATTATTTTTCAATTTTCTATGAAAATTGCCTTTTTTATATTGTAATCGTAAATGCTAAATATTGGTATAAAGAGTGATTGCACAGGGAGTTAATTATCGAATACCTTTTTTTTTAAATAAATACTGATATTGGTTAAACTTTTAATTTTTATACAATTTTAATTTTTTTTAAATAGTAATTCTATATTATTCTTAATACATGCCTGATTATTAATTTCGTATATTTTTGGAAATATTTAGTTTTTCAAGAATTTCAATCAAAATCTTGTTTTTTTTGAAAGTAGGAAAAAAGATTCTGCAAAGATATCTTCGTAAAATAATATTTTACTATAACAGTTGTAAGGACCTTTTTTCAAGTAACAAACGTCGTTCTTGATATATTTTGAAATAAAGAACATTTTGGAGGAACCACCTCACATGATTTTGATGATTTTTATATGGGACCATCTACTAACTGGACCCAACTAATTGTAAGAAACTAACAATAAGTTTAATTAACATCGGTTCAGTTGTGTGTTTATCTTGACCTAAAACAAAATGATCAAGTGGTTTTGAAATTTTTTCTGCTTTCAGAAATGTTCACATAGCTTCCTCTATCCTTTGCAGACACAGCGATGAAGTAAAATAACAAAAAGAGTAATTTGTTCATATCGATAGATCAAGTCATTTGGAAAATGATAAAAAATCCTGATATATTTTCTAATTTGAATAATATTCGGATTATTCTTCACACATCAATGTCTAATTAAGTGTTTTTACTAATTTTTGGATGAGTGATCCAGAACGTAAAATTTAATACGCCACGGTGGAAGTTCAATGGTCTAGAGATTTTTGACGTGGGAAATAGAATAATTAATAGGATTTATGCTTAATGGTATATCAGCTACGCGAATTATATAGAAATCATATAAGTTAAGATTGTTTTTTGTATCTGTCAGTTGTCAAGTTATTTATTAGAATCAGCTGTTTTATATTATTTAAATTATTGCTTCCTCGCAATAACGAAGATACGAGAAGCTTTGTGATCGTTTTAGATTGAGACAAAAAAAATGTTCTCTGATTTCAAAATTTTAAATTGATCTTTCCGTTTCACGTCAAGATAAACACTTTTCGTTCCGTGTCTGTCTGTCTGTACGTTCGTCCTTGTGTCTATCCCCTGAATCCTTGTCACACGCATAACTCATGAACCACTGAACCGATATTATTGAAACTTGGTCGGATGGTTGGGTCTGGCTTGAGGACGGTTCCATTTCAAAATCGTGTGTAAGGAGGAGGGGTGACATCCAAAAATATTTATTTTTTCAAGATATCTCAAGAACGACACATTTTACGTGAAAATTTTATAGAATATTTTTTGTAGAGCATTAAATTTCCTATAATATGAGTCTACAACGTTTGTTGTAAAATATTTCCTTACAAAGATTTATCTAAATTTATTTAAAAAAATCGTATTTGTTTTTCTAAATTGATATTTGCTTGGACATATTAAATGTAATTTTGACGTTTTAAATGTCATTTTAATGTATGCATAACTTTAGATTTAGATTGAAACTGTCAAAAAATTAAAAATATACGAAAAAATAATCAGATGCGTCTTAAGAAAAATTTCGAACTAATATTTTTTAGTAATATTGTATAAAATTTAAACGGTTAACCAATTTCAGGCAATTTATCTAAACACTATTGGTTTTTATTTAAATTGTTCAATAATTAACTACCTTTGGTGAATTTAGTACGAGGAAGCACTGTGCATTTACTTGGCAGATTTTTTAAATATAAAGTCAGTTATCAAAAGTGGTAAACTACCTCAAAAGTATACCATTTTTTTCACCAGCTTTAGTGGGGACGCCGTTAGTAAGTGAAGTGAGCGCCAGGGGGGATATTGTGTCAGGAGCGTAGTTTTTGGAGACTAGTTGCTAGAAATTGTATATACCGCAACGTTTCAATAAAAATATCTCGTAATTGATAACTGACTGTAACTTGTACATACTCGTAGGAAGTAATTTTTCTCTATGTGCATATTATATATTAATTAATCAGAATCGTATTAGTTACTTTAGATTGATTATATTAAAAACCGGTTTATAAATATGACCTACATTTGACTGAAATACCGGAAATTTTCCCGGCATCCCAACAGCGGGTTCTCTGCCCCTGTTGGTTGCTTGTGTATTAATTAAATTTAAATATTTATTTTTAGACAAAATTAATTAATTTAATTGATGTTTCTTGTTACATAAATATAAGTTATTTAATTAACTTATTCGAGATAACTTTTGCGAGTATTTATTAAAATTGTAAAGGAGACTAGCGAAATTTTGCCCAGTAGTAAACAAAAAGGAACGATTCAACTTATAAAAATTAATACATGTCCGGATTTATTTTTTATTTAAAATTCGATTTATAAAAATATTACGTAAAATGCGTTAAAAGTAACACCTGGAGGCTATATAGGAAAATGTTACCATTTAAATAATATAGTGTCGTATTTTTAATGATCACATATAACTGTCACCAAATATGAAGTGATGAAACATAAATTTAATACTATTCAAATAAATATTAAATGTCATTTATTTATAGAATTATTATTACCTTAAGCAATAACAGTTGGGAATAGCAATATGTATCTTATACTTATATCGATTTTTATATTTGATCATTGATTTTCAATACAATTAAAAAGAAAATATTTCTAGTTCTAGAAAGATATTAGTATTTCTTCGAAGTTTATCATATTTACCACTAAACGTTTATTTAACTTCAGATCGCTCCTAATTAATATTTTTAGGGTTCTGTAACTGTCCGTCTGACACACTAGACTCACTTACTGATCATCAAAACCTACAGGATGCTTCCCGTTGACCTAGAATCTTTAAATCTGGCACGAAGGGAGCTATCTCAAAGTACAAGTAAAGGAAAAAATCAGAATATTATTGATTTCTAATTCTATATGGAATTATAAACAATTTTGCAGTTTCTTTGATACAGCGTTTACGTAAATTCACCTACACACAAAGACGCCTTGGTAATCGAGTTTATTGTATACGTAACTAACTATTGTTAATAATTAAGTTTTATTTAACAGTACGGAACCCTCAGGGCACGAGTCCTACTCGCACTTTGCGGTTTTAAAAAAACTAAAATTAAAATTAGGTTATTTTATATTATTGTTAGTTATAAATTTTTGGTTGTACCCCCTTCGGGAACAGTGTTCTATGATATTCAATTTTTTTTTAAATAATTTTTCTTCCCTCGGTAAAATTGAACGTTCCGCATTCTTCGAAACGGGAAACGTTACTGTTAATGTTAACACTTGATCGAGTTTCGCTTCGTAATACATATTTTTCATCTCTAGCAGTGATTTGATAAAATTAAAAATGCAATTTAAATTAATTATGCCTGGTATTATAAAGAATTTGCTAGAGTGCAAAAGCAAATTTGCTTCCAAATAAATATAAATGACAATACACTCACAGATGTAGCGAATAAAATCGTACATATCATAACGATGACGCATACGCGATAAGTACAATCAGCGACTTAAAATAAGTGCTGCCAATTAAGTGTACCTGCTTTAAAATATCTAGCAATTTCATAAAAATTTGACACCTAGCAGATAGCATTAACTGGAAGCTAATTTGCATTTGCACTCAAACAAATTCTTTATAATACCGGGCATTAGAAATTTAAATCTTCTTGAAAGTTTCTTGTACTTCTTGTAGTACAAGATTAGATATCTTGTTTCAGAGATCTAGTTGCACCAGGCAGTGTATTATGCATATTTAAGTGCACATTTCTTTCTGTTATAATAGTGTTCTAGTCGTGATTCGAGGACACAAATCGCACACATACATACACCTGTGTGGTATCTATGCACATGTTTTCGCGTACTTTCACAAGATCGGAATGTCAATGGGTGTGACTGCGACGTGAATGTTTCCAGAGAGAGACAACGAGTGTGATGCTGAATGAACAATGCGACAATGTAATAATTAGTCTAGTTATTACAATTGTTGTATGGTTCCCGTCGCTCGATTTGACGGTTTTATTCCGAATCTGTATCGCCTTTACACTCACCGAAGCCAGGGGTGGGCAGTTGGTAACCTTTTGTTGTTTTCAATACCCTGTTGAACTTTTGTATTGCAATTATCTGCTTGTAAATGTTTTTAATAAATCGATGACATCATCTCTATAAATTAAACGTTTTTAAATGTGTATAGGTACATATTGTAAATATTCCGATTGTGGGCATTTTAGAACCGTTATCTATGCCGGTCAGAAGTTGGGCTATTCGTGACTTATTTGATGAACAGAATTTTAATCGAAATATAATGATACTATATAGGTATCTACTCGTTTTTCAGTTGTTGTGGCACCAAGTATGTCAGATCCGTGTAAGTTTATACCATTTGTAAGGGGTAATATGCAGTGGCGGTTTTTTAAGATCAAATCGAAAACACGCGTTCGTATATTTTCTATTTTTTCATAGGGTTATGTAGAAATCCTATTAGTCTTACTTTGTCGTTCGTCCGTTCGGTCACAGCAAAATATATCATAATCTATATAAGCTAGAAACATACAGCTATAATAGATAGACAAAAAATTATACCAAGGCATGTGAAGATTTTCAATTTCAATCAGTAGAATGTCAACCTATTTTTTTAATTCAAAAATCCACCTACAAAGAGTTCTACCCAGTAATTACCCCCTTCCATAATATAATAAAGATGGCAATCATTAAGTTATACAAAATTTAACTTTTTCTTTCTACCTTACATTTTTTTTAAAACAAATTTAAAGTTGGGAGAAGCCCTTTTCATAACATATAGAATTCTAAATTCGCCTCTGGTAATATTAAATTTTAAAACGCCTCTGTACGATTATTCACTTATTTCAAAATAATTAAATTAATGTACGAACGTATGTAAACATTAAAACATTTTATAATAATAAACATCAATATAGCAACAATGTTTGTAATATATATAAAAACAAATTACTCAAAGTTATAAATAATATAAATGTATGCTCTCATGGTGTATTTATAGTTGGTATTCTTTTTCAAGTACCTATCTCATTTTTGCTGATCTTTGCGTAACATGTGGCAGTGATTATAATAATCACCAAATGTATCATGTATTGTTATCTAAATACAGGTATCATTTTTCTTTTAAATTAAATGATTAAATTATTTAAATAATTTGTATACGAATCATTCTACTGGACTAAATTAACTGACAATTTAATGTTTATGTTAATATTAGCCAACATAAACAATTCTTATGTTTATTTTATAATAAAAGACAGATACAGATGTTTTGTTAATAACCAGAGCTGTGCAAGTACTTAAGCACTTGCAATAAAATCTTTTTAGGGGTAATTATACTTGTGCTTAGAAATAATGGTACTTAAGTACATTATGAGTATTTAAGTTGGTACATTTTAAATAAATTTTTAATAAATGTATTTGAGTACAAGTACTTGTGTTTGGTAATGCAGGTACTGGTACTTAAGTTCAAGTACAATTACTCTATAAAGTATTTGTACAGGTAGTCCTCGACTTATGCGATTTGAAAAAAAAAGTTTTTTTTTTTATTTCGCGGCACTTCGTATCCCTGCGGCCATCGTGCCAACCGATATTGTCAAACAACCCACCCTTTCTCCTCATTCCTCCTTTGTCTATATGTTCAAAGTTTGGTTGGCACAACAGGGAATTTATATATTTTTATTATTTTTTTTTAAGGAGTTGGTGCATTTTGTTTACAATTTTAAACATTTTCCTCTGCTGCGTTCATTTGTTTTACAAAACTGATTGTTATATTTTTTGCTACAGTAAAGGCTTAGACAAGGAAAGATAAAGGATAAATAATACATTACCTAGCGTTTTTACCATATCGCACCACGAAAAATCGCTCCACGAATCATTGACGTATCATTCAGATTTTAAAATAAATATCAATTGTTTTGAATTATAAAAATAATTAATAATAAATGTTTTCTATTGACTAAACTAAAAATACACCTTAACCACAAAAATTAATGTCACTCGACACGTGTTTCGACTTCACAAGAAGTCCTCATCAGGAGCCAAACGATTCCAGACTCTATTGAGTTTGAAAGTATTCCAGAGATAATTGATTAACAGAGAAACGTCTATTTGGAACTATCATCTTTCAAACATACTAAATTCAATTGTAATTTAAAACATATTTGCATATTATAAATTTTCAACTGACGCCCCTGGGATAATATGCGATTTTGACAATTAAAATACATAATTTTAAACTAGAAAATAAAAATAAAGTATTTCCAAAGAAAATGTTCCTATTTTCTGCGTACTTAAATTGAGTTAATTCTAGAAATATTTAGTTTACTAATTCACTTTATCCAGCCCTGCTAATTTGTATCATTACTATTATATTTTATTTGATTTTCTCTACACGTTCTATATAACAATGTGTACGTATTAATTGAAATGAAAATTAGTATTTTTTAATATCTCTCGTATTATGACGACCTTCAATTATGAAAATGTTTTATGCGATTTTAAGTCATGGTTCTTTTTCCGGAACTGAAATTCGAATCTGATGCATTTTACAAGTATATTATCTATTTTATAACCTTATATGTTGAATGCATAATACATATTTAGTAATTGTAGTTGATGTTCATTGATTAAGAAAATAGACTATATGGCGTATCATTCGGTTATGTAATATACTTGTATCGTTCATTGGTTTTTAACCTAAATAAAATTTTAATTGTTCTTATATGGAATATTTGCATATTCATTTGTACATGTGCATCTTAATAACAGTATGATTATGATTATATCATATCAATAGGAGGGGGCTATGCGTCCAATGCTCCAAGTGTTAGGGCAGGGTAAAGAAAATTTTTGAGAAATTTTGTAAAATACAAAAATTTAAATGATATTCTCTTCAAGAAACGAGTTGAAAATAGAGCAAATAAGGTCTTCAGATGTTAAGTGCAGGCCCGGATTTACCATGCAGGCAGAGTAGGCAGCTGCCTAGGGCGGCAAGAATTGAAGGGCGGCAAATTTTGGTGGAAACTTTGAAAACTTGTTATATTCGTGGGAATTGAATTTGATTTTGATTCCATTATCGATGAGTTTGCCATCCGAAAATCGAGACGTAAAAATTTCAACCCATAACTAATAATTTCTCTGTACATGTAACTCAAGCATGACTAAAAAAAAAGGTATTCAGTTTTTATGTTTCCTAATGTAACTTTATAAAAATTTATAAAATTTGAAACTGACGCAACCAAATAAAAAAGGTCCTGAGTTTTGTATTTTGACATCTATGACTTAAACTGTTAGTTTCGAGGGGGGGGGGGCAATTTTCGCAACTGCCTAGAGGCGGCAAATTTCTAAATCCGGGCCTGGTTAAGTGGACAGTTATTTTTATAAATTTTGTTAAAAAATTCAAAAGAGAACCATCAATGACATAAATATTACATATTTTTTTTAAATTAAATTTTGAGTAAGCTTTATTTTCTGTATCTATCTAGTATCTCTCAACAAGAGGGCGTGAATTTTTTTTTCTCTGCCACCGATTTTAAAATAACTTTTTATATTTAAATGTTTAACCTTTGCTCACGCTTGCACCAAAATCTATTTAGAACCCTGATTTAAAATTTATTTCTACTAAAAAAAAATGTTCAATTTCTTTAATTATTGAATAGAGTTAGAGAAGAAAGAATTAAATGTTAATCTTTATTAATAATCTGAAAGTTAAATGAATGAAAGAAGTAACTGTTGTCTCACGATATGTATATGAGATTATTTTGTATTATTATTTATTTACAGATTGGCTGAGTACTTATCAACAATTCACTATGTTTAACTTTATGAAAAAGACTACCGACAGAGAAGACAAGGAAAGGCGGCGCCGAGAGAAAAAAGAGAGAAAAGAAAAACGTGAAAGATCTGGGATGTCAGCTGATGATCTTCTTCGGTTAGATGAGGTATGTAAAATAAAATTATTTGTATATTTAAAATATAGATAGTAAATTTATAACTATGGTTTGTATCTATGCTAGAAATCAATAATTCTCTTAACAGATGACGCCACAATTAAAATTTATAATTTTCTTTACGTGAATTACAAATAATAATTTAGTTTAATAATATTTATTAGATCAGTTTTATTTTTATATCAATTATAACGATTAAATGTTTTTAAAATGAGACATCTATTGGAGAAATCTGAACTAAAGAAGTCGGTAATATAGAATGTTGTGCATTGAATGAAAGTACTTAAGTGTAATAATTATTGTACTGATTATACTCATAGTTGCACACAAGTACAAAAATATGTACTTAAGTACAAGTATAATGCCAAAAAATGAGTTTAGATATAAAAACAACTACTTAAAAAAATAATTAAATATGTACATTATAAAGGATTTAAGTACATTTAGGGTTGATCCAGACTATCGAGCCCGTCCCGAGCCGTTTTCGGTCCGGTTTCGCTCTAGTCAAATATTCAGTATAGTAATACTGTATGAGAGCGTGATTGGACCGAGACCTGAGCGATACCTATAGTGTGAATGATTTCATTGTTTATTATGTATTTATATTTGATTGGAGCGATACCGGACCGAGACCGGCTCGATAATCTAGATCGACCCTTATAAGTATATATTTAACTACACAAATACAGTTTATGTACAAGTACAAGTTTTGTGTTTGGTAATGTACTTAAGTCAGAAAAGTGTTATATTTTCCCGATCAATTTTGACTGCTATCGATAACTATTTTTTAATAAGATTTTAAACCATATTTTAACTTCTTATGTCTGATGCATTGCTAAAATTTGGCACTAGAGCTGATTCTATTTAGATACACATAAAAATAAATATCTATTACATAAATGTTTCAATATTGAAGTATTGACAAAAATAGCATTGATTTTAATAAACAATACGATGTATAATATCTACTATTTTCTAGCTGTGTATGTACTTAACTAAAAGTACTTAAGTCGTTTTTGGAGTAATTGCACATTGCATTTAAATACTTTTCAAATAAAATCAGTTACACTTGTACTTACTTCTAAAAAAGTAATTTGTACGTGTACTTAAATACATTTATTGTACTCGTACTTAGAAATGACAATGAACATTTTCTTGTACTTAAGTACATTTTTTTTTATACTTGTGCACGGCACGGAAAATAGGTACTATTTTAAAGTCGCTCGAGATAAATTGGACGTCACTGAATAAACTAATTTGAATTTAAATGAAAACCGGACCGGTATCGAACTTTCGACCCACTAATTAATAAACAACTAAAAGGCGAATAAATTGTAACAGAATACAAACTACCGCAACGAACATAACCTTAAATAATAAATACGTGTTTACATATTATGAAGATTTTATTGCATTTGGCGATTATTTAAAGAGGTTGTAATAAAAAGTTTCTAAACGGTGTAGATTGGCATTAATTAGTTAAATTAAATAATTAATGCGATACGCTAGAGTGTGGATGACCGAAATGCATTAAATTCGATAAATATATAGGCTTTTGTTGTATCAAGTAGTTTAGTCTTGACCCTTGGCAAATAAGACAGCACTGTAGCGTTGCTGCTTCGACGCCAAGAGCGATGTCGAAAATCCAACTAGGGTTGTTAGGGATATGACATATCGGATATATTTTTTCTTTGTTTCGGATTCGGATAGTTAGTATTTGTCATTGCCCGTAGTTTGGATACGGTTTCGGAGGTCAGAATAGTTACGTATATCCGATAGTTCAATCTCTGCCTTATTATTAAAAATATTTTTTTTACGTAAAATGTTAAATAAAAAAATCAATTATGTAGTATCGTTTAAATGTGATATGTTTTTGTTATTAAATTCTTTCTTTAAGTAAATACTTGTTCGATTGCCTTTATCAGTGATATAGATACGAAAACTTGTGTGTTAAAATATCTCGAAAGCGATAAAATTATTTAAAAACAGTTTAATTAAAATATAAGGTGCATAAATATCGACTATTGAAATTCTGTATGAATTTTGAACCGTTCTTAAATAAGGTAAATTTAATTACACTGTAATTAATGTTTACAACACTAACGGTAAATATTGTAATTTATTGTATCTAATTATATCCATAGACGAAATAAGATACGGTATCTTAATATGGTATAGACTAAAAATATGTATTTACATGGACGAACATATGTTTGTGTGATTCATATGCTAATTTATTATTTGTAAAAAGTCAAAATAAAAACGAAATGCTTTTGGAGTGACTGTCTTCTAGTCTGTATTGTTAATCATGTATAAAAAGGGCGTTAACTCTTTTTTATTTCGTCTCTTTTAACAGATGTTCTTTATGATAAGTGTTTTCATTAGTATAAAAAATTATAAATTCGCTTTGGAAACCTCAATTTAATTATTACTTAATGCTTTGGCAAGGGGGGCGTAAAAACATACGAATCTTTACGTGGGGGGGGGGGGGAGACTTTTTCATATATTAAAAGTCATTGCATTTTTTTATTAATGTATCTACATTGTTGTTACTACTATTTATACATATTATTAAAAAAAACTTAGGAAGGAATTGAGGGGGGGGGTCATCTTGCGAATCTTTTCAAAGGGAAGAGGGTAGGTAGAAAATTGTGAATATCATTCTTACGTTATTAATGATCGCTCCTTTCGAAATACATCTTCTAAATTAATATGTGCTTATCAAATATCATTATTTAGAACAGTAATCTCTCTGTTTACGCGAGTAATTGGTTCTACGAAATCAACACGTAAATTGGATCTATGGCAAACAAATGCTTATGTGTTTGTCTAGTTGATTGTAATTAAAATAAAAATATTTTTCAGCCGCGTAAAAGAAATTGCTGTTAATTGAGGAATTATACGTACTTTTTAGCGATAATGATCATTTTAAAAATAATATGTGTGCGTTATGTTATTATATATAGTGTTATACAAGGGGAGGGGGGAAGCCTGTAGACAAATAATTACATTAATAAACTTTTTTTTTCACAAGTAGGTTATAGAATACGATGTTGACTCAATTTATTCGATCCCAGGGAAGGGGTCGTTTTCCCCTCTCTGCGGACGCCAATGGTGTCATATTAAACTTAATAGTCACATAGTGAAACCTTTCAAACCGACCCCTTCACCTACAAGACCCTTTCCTTAAATGACCAGTATTTGATTGAACCATTCATGTTTTAAAAATACTTATACAATATTTTTTTCGCAAAAATTTTTTAGTAACCATAATTGGTAGGCTTAGAGAATTTTTAAATTATATGTTCTGAACCTTAGATTTACTATGTATTATTATAATTTTTTGTTCTTACATATATTAATATTAAATGTTTTGTTTTAGGTCCGAAGATCATTAAAAATCCGAGGGCGGCGTAAAGAAAAAGAGAAACTGCCATCCGGTATAACAGCTGACTACACGGCTTCGTTCCTTGCGAGTATGGAGCGGGACTTGCCGCCGCCCGGGTCCCCCACGTCGGGCGCACCCCTCGGTGTTACTCACGCCCCCTGGCTACGCGCCGGTGACATCACGCAGTCTGACAGTTCCGAGGCGAGTCTCAACTCGTTGACCGGAACAGGAAGTGGTGGTGGACGCCAGCAACCTCCTCAACTGCCCCCCGTGCCGCCCAGACCTCCGAAACGTGGTATTCTGAAAGGGCCTAAGGTCAGCGTCACATCTGAACAGAACGGGGAGAACGGGTACCATAATGTCGTCAGGAATACATTACAGAATGAAGTCATTGCCTATCAGAATGTTCCACATTCAGGTAACATTTTATTTGAAATTATTCAATCAGGGCCATAAAGGGATATTTTTGAGAGTTCCCACGTAGTTTTTATTGTTTTATGACAATGAAAAATTGATGTTATGAATTTTAATAAAACTGAAATTTTGAGTGTGTGTGTGTTTGACCGAGGTAATCTTGAAAACTATTAGACCGATTTTGATGAAATCTGCACAGTGTTTCTTAAAAACTTAAAAGATCTGAAATAAATTAGCTGCGCTTAAACTGAGCATGTGGTCCATTTAACCCATATTCTGATCTAAATTATAAGATATACATCAAAACTATGTATGGAAATTTTGAGTTCATAGTTAGATATATATATATATATAAATCCGCGAGACCAAGGCCGACACATCTTATCGTGAGCCGCCAGACTCGAATTTTCGGTGGGCCGCTTTTCGTGAAGAAATCAAAGATATATTTTTTGCCGATGGCAAAAATGACTCGCTGCGACGGCCCCCTTAGCCCCGGGCGCCTAGGCTAGAGCCATCTCAGCCTTTCCCCCATTAGTGGGGGCCATGTGCGATACCAAAGATATAACTTTAATATTTATGTCGTTTTAGACGGGTTTTTTTTCATAAAACGCGGGCGACGCCTTATTTTCAACCTGCATTATTTCAGTAATGAATTAACCAGCAATGTATATGTTACAGGAGAATACAAAGGTCACGATATGACCGATTACACATTACCAATAACATCACAACCGCGCCACAATAACTACCTCACGAATAACCAAAACAACCACGTAGCCGACGGTAAGAACCTGTCCTCGGGTCTGCTCGTGATCACATCAGCGTCGCCGAGCCAGGACAGTCTGACGGACACGACAACCAACTCGTCGTTCGCTACGCCTCCGTTCAGCCTCAGTCCCGTCGGCGAGTCTCAGGGATTTCACAGGTGGACGCGAACCAGTAATCTGGATGATGTCCATCTACCGTTACCGAAGATAATACCTCGTGCTTTGCCCAAGCCGAGAACACTGACAATAGAAGTAAGTAAATTATTCTCGTCGGTTAAATAGATAACTGTATCGTACATTATTTATTTAGAGACAACCAGCTCCTCGAAATGATTTCGGATTCTCTCTACGACGTGCGATGATTGTCGAACGCTGTTCCGATGGAGGAGGGATCACAATGAAAGCTGTGATCTTTGCTGAACCAGGAGCAATTGTACAGAATCACAACGAGACTGGGTTGTTACCTGGAGACCGGTTACTAGAAGTAAACGGGCTCAATGTCGACGACAAGACCAGAGAAGAAATAATAGACTTAATCAAGAGTTCTAAGGATTGTGTTACGGTAAAAGTGCAGCCTGTTGCCGAACTTTCGGAGCTCAGCAGAAGAGCCGGGTCCGATGGAAGAGAATTGGAGCTGGATGATGCCAATATCAAAGGAGGGACGTTGAGGCGATCGGCCAGTAGAAGATTTGATAGAACTCAGGTATGTTATTTCAGTTACATGTGTATTTTAAATTGATATTTTTTACCAGCTACACGGTTACAATTAACTATTTTTTGCAATCTTTAACGCAACATGTAAACAGTTACGTCCGGTATTATAAAGGAGCTCACAAATTTGCTAGCTTTCAAGCACCCTCAAATGAGGCATCAAACTATTTCTCTTGGAGTTTGTTGAAGACTGTGACAAGTAGGTAAACACCAACGATATTAAAACAGTGGTGATATTATGAAAATAATTTTGTATAGTCAAAGTCGCCAACTGTGTTAAAATTAGTTGAAGTATCACTGCTCTAAATATCATAGCTAATCCATAGATACTAGTAGAGAATTAATACCCCATTTGAGAGTGCTTGCAAGCTAGCAAATTTTGCGGGCTTCTTTATAATACCGGACATTAGTCGTACAAAATGACAGCTCAGTCGAAAATTGTAGAGAATTTAAATTACTTGACATTTGATATTTCAATGTTTTACGAAATATTTTGCAAAAGCTACTTTTTGCTAACTTGTCGAGCTGTACCTCGTAAACGGTTAGTTCTATTTTAATAAGTGTAATTTAGTGATGAACAAAAAAGACACTTACCATTTTTGTCGTAGTATTAACGGTTCGCGAGATATTTACGTTTGGAATTTTCATTAATATGATGGCTAACGCATAAGATATAAAATGTTTAGTTTTTTGGAAAGCACTTCAATAATCAACAGAAATAAAAATTAGTTAATCGAAATAGATAACTGAATAGCTCGAATATCTATCAAAAAAGTTTTTACGTGCATGTAGGTACTTGTATCTTCCTAATGATGAAGATATGTATAGACAATTAAAGAGAAATTGTAGAGAACGTTCTACTTGTTAGAATTTTATCTGTTATTAGTAAAAACAATGTGATTTTACTAGAAAGTAAATCTAATTTTTGTTTGAAGACAATTTATTTTTTTAATTAATATGATCATTAAATATTTGCTTTTTTGAAATTTATGTACAGATACCCACACTTGATTAAATAAGTTTTGTTTGTAATTTAAATGACAGAATATTTTCACGTCTCAAATGCACTGTTGCATGCTTGTCATAAATTTTAGATGATTATCTTCTCAGATCTAAACTCTGAAACGTGACAGGTTTTACTTATCAAGTGATGCATAAAATGTTCTCAGTTTTTATTTAAATATGTTTATTAAGAAGAGTAATCAACGGGATCACACGTTTTGACATTTCCTGAATCGAAAATGACCATTATCTCAATGATGTCTACACAAACGGTGAACCTTACAAACATGACATTTGAAATTTAAAGTTCTTGTATCTTGTAGATTTGCACCTTCTATTTTGAATTAGAAACGGATATTTACTCTTGTTAATTTTTGATTTATTTGATTAAAAATGGGGTTGGTCTTTTTAAATTCTTTAGACATCTTGTACTTTTGATTATTTTTTTTATATAAAATGTTTTAAAACCCGATTTTAAGATATTGGTTTCTGTATAAAAATGTTATGGGGGACTTAACAATTTATTTTGAGAATTATTTACACCAATATTGAATCTAGTGGGGGTAATATATTAATTACATCTCAATATAAATGTAGTAAAAATATTAATCTTATCTGAAGCCAACTTTTTTAACCAAAATTTTGACTCCCTCGGAATTTTAAAATTCTCTCCTCTATATTCAATATTTATTGTAAAATTTTTTTTCCGACGTTTCATAACGAAAAGGAGAGGCCAATTGTTATTCTAAGCACGTTTATTTATCAAATATACCGACATGAAGTAGGAGCTGATTATATATTCAGATAATTCACCTTGGCCAACACCTTTAAATAGAGAAAGACGGATAAAAATTAACATCCATTGGAACAAGACAAATATATATCCACAACTGAATGCAATTCTCATTAGATTAAAAAGAGACAAGGATATTGAATTATGTAAATAAAAACGAGATGGAGTTAAGTCATATGTGGAGGCTGTAAAAAGAGAGAAGAAGATACTGTGGGTATTGTTGGATAGAGTGAGATATGAGACAATATGTACTTACAATCAGGTGGTTGTTGCCAGGTTTTTCTCAATTACATGTGATTGAAAAATAAGACAAATCGGTTAGAACTATTGAGTGACGATATAAGTTGGCGGTTAGTCTGTTTTGAATTTTGGTCAACGTTTAGTTACAAATATTTAAATAATAAATGTGTTATTTTAAATTAAATATTTGTGTTGTTTATTTATAAACAGTGTTTGTTATTTAGACTTTATTAAATCAATGTGTGTAAATTATTATGTAGTTAATTAATTGACGAAGATTTTACTAACATGAATTAATAACTAAGTTACTAAAATATCGAATTAGAATAATAATAATTAATTCAAATATTTTTTTATTAGTCGACTATATTTAATTTAAAAATTATAGTGTAATATTTTTTTAAATGAATGAAAAAAAATACAAATACAAAGTCATCATTAACCTATACCCCCTCCCCTCTTTTATATTAAAAAAAAAATGAACAAATTTTCTTAGAACACTAAACATTTTTGTCGACATATTTTAAGCGGGTCTAGAAGCAATTAATAAATTCTTTAAAAAAACCGTGGGATGATTTAGCATTTTAGAATAATAATAATCTTTACACAAAAAAAATTCTTTGTAGCGAAAGTGTTAAGAATTTAAATACATCGACAGCGTGTTATTGACAGCAATAAATCTTTGAATTACTTAATTCATTAAATTTTTCGCATGTTAAATCTATAAAACTAGTTTAAAAATCGGGCAATATTTCTTTTTAAATTTGGCGTCTAGCTTGTTATATAAAATTAAAATAATGTTTTAGAGTTATTATATTCTATTATAATTAGATCGCAACATGTCTTTACAAAAAACGTTCGAACAATCGTTACGAGGTAGTAATGATCGATATCTAAACAGTTTAAAAAATAAGTCAGTTTCGGAATCTACTAATGAAAATAAAAGCACAAATATAAAGAAAGTGAAATGTAAACCTAAAAAAAGAAGTGTGAAAAATTCCGCTACTGAATTGGGATGTGAAAATAAAAATAATGATTGTGTCCAAGATAAGAATTCTACAGAAATAAAAAGTGAAGATGTATCAGAAAAAATCATCACTAGAAATTATAGTTCGGCATTGAAGAAAAATTTGGATTCAAAAAATATAAAAGTTCAACAAAATTCAAGAGATGTGAAGAATGGAATTGTTTTGATCGAAACGTTGGGTAAAACATCAAGCTCAGAAGAAGAATTAGTGATTGTTCAAAGTGAAACTGGTATAAGAGAAGAAAATGTGCATAAAAATGTAAAGACAAACGATGCCGATGTTAAAGAAAAGAACGTAGAGAATCTAGATCATTCTGTCGTAAATCTTCAAGAAACAAATAAATACATTGAATGTAAAGAGAGTGAAAATGTAAAGAAGCTCATTGTTAATACAAATGACCGTAAAGATGAAGGTAAATTGAATAAATTGAATAGCACAATACAAAAAACTATACCTAAATTAGACACGGTGACAGAAACAAGTTACATAAATGGAACTATTGACAAAAGACCCGATAAAAGCAAAAGCTGTGGACAAAATAAATTAAAGAAAACAGGAAATGTGATAAGTAATGTTTCCGGTAAAGGAGTTAACAAGAAAATTATATCTAGTCAAGTTAAAAAGGGTGGTAATTTGAGAAAGTCGAGCCCGGAAAATAAGAAATGGTTGTCATCTTTAAGTACAATTTCATGGGAGGAATGTATGGATTTGGCTATGAGTTCGAAATCAAATAGAACATCTGTAGAGGATTCGCATCTGAAAGATTTGCATGAAATGAAGTTGGAGTCGAATGTCTCTCAACAGGAAGTTGTAAGTGTGGGTAGTTGTTTGTTTGGGTTGGTAAATTATTCAGACTTTGATTTATAAATAAATAAATAAATGTATGTAGCAATTGAGAATATAGATCTCATTATTTATTACGTTTTATATTGCGTATGTAGTTTGCCTCTTAACAATTTCTAATAATGATAGAGTATTTTGGTAACAGTAGTTTTGACAGCTTATTGAACAGGTTTTATTTCTTAATACAATGGATGTTTGACAAAAATCTATATATATTAATTCGATTCTACCACCTATTGGATAAAACTTGAACCGTTCTGAAGTTCCCAAACAGCCATTTGAAATTTTTAAATATAATCTAAAAATTATGTAAATAGCAATTAAATAAAATGCAATCAAGAAAAAAAGAATAACTATAACGTTGTGCTGTACCAAATTGTGACTATAATTCATCCTATAAAACATTAATTTTTCATCTGTTACATAAAATGCAGCTGTCAAAGAAATATGGGTGAAAAATTTAAACTTGACCATAGCGAATACGGGAACATCAAAAATTGTCATACGTTTTTTTTTAGTATTTATTATAAAAGAAGGTGAATAAAACATATATAGCTCCACCAAGCGGCAAAAATAAATAGTTTTGAGTTTCTGTCAAAGGTAGATAGATTTCAACTCGCGTTCACTTGCAGTTTTTTTATTTGGAAAGGTTAGGTTAGGTTAGGTACTGTGCTATAGATGTGCACAAAAAAAATCATGTGTGTATGTTGCCGAAAAATGAGTTCTTTGTCTTTTGCTTATAACTTTTGATAGCTCAACATTTTGAAAAAGAAACCAAAAAATTCGTAATCTACGTGAAAAATCCTATCGAATCTAACCTTAACATTGAGGGTGTGCTGCCGTACTATAAAGTAACATGCAGCTATTAATTAGAAATTATATTACATACGACAATACTTTGCGTGTAATTTAATTAATGGGATATAAATGTTTTTCAATTTATTGATAAAGATTTTTAAATGTTGAAATTTTTTTGTATCGACAAGTAAGCTTGTCAACCTTGTGAGGTGTATTTCGCCGATTTTATAACTTCGTACTAGTAATTTATTTATTATAATTTCTTCTTTCTATGTTACCATTTTGTTTGCGTTGACAGCTTGGTACATATCTGTTAAATAGCAAATGCTGGATTCTGATAGATTTACACGGCTGATACCAATAACATAATTTGATAAAACTGAGATTGTACGAAATCGGTGAGATACACCTATCGTGAACGACACCTATTTCCAAATATTATCAATAACACTTTGAGATGCACTGGTTCACACTAATGGGATGGGCACGTCTAACAGTAAGAAATGTTTGTAATCTAAACCCGCGAGCTGGAGGCTGCCGTAACACATCATCTTGTAAGTATGATTCGTGTGCAAAAACCGTGCCCTTTTACCGGCTCTAATGTCAGTAGTACGTTGCAGAGGCGGCTTTGGATTCACCTGTTGCTCGATTCAAACGCATAAACAAAAGGTTTCGCATCACAAGGTTCTTGATCTTTAAATCCAAAAAGCAATTGCGGTTTTGATTGCATCCATTTGTTTGAAATATCTGTAGCATTAATGTTACGGATGTACAAGCAAAAGTTTAAATCGAAGCGATGAAGTAATTGAAGTTTTTTTTTTGTTTGTTTACATTGTACTTCAAAGTATTCAAAGTTTTATTTTTAAAGTTAAAAAGTAGTTTTTTATGTTTGATGGTTTACCTAAGCTATTCATCTATTTAATGTATATTTAAAATAATATTTAATACATGAAAATATCGCCAGAGTTAGCAACATTACCGAATACAGGGGTCGAAACAAGTTCAGTGTTCAAAAATGCTGATTTTACTGACACAGGAATCTAAAAATACTGACTTTTACTGACTATCTGAACCGAGTTAAAAAATGTAGGTGTTATAGCTAACTCTTACCACCTTTTTATAATGTTCATAACAAAAAGAACAAATATTACAGTTAATTTTTGTTAATTTTTCTTACAGAACTTGGAAAAGCCAGTACTAGAGTGAGATTATGTTGTTTATATGTTCACGTATACATACGTTACAATTATGTCATAAAATATCTTCTAAATGTTTGTAATAAACAATATAAATGAGTAAACAAAATAGAACATTATTTATAATTTGAATATATTTAATATATTGTGTCGTTTTGAAGTCAAATAGTGAGTTTTTTCACGATAAATAGGGCTCCGATGTGAAAACTTTGAGTGCCAAACCCAAAAAACTGACTTTTACTGATTTTACTGACCAGTTTTGACCCCTGCGTTTATTAAATGGATTTAATTTAATTTACCATTTTAAATTTTAATCAATCCACTTAAACACCTCTGAATTTGAAGATATAGGTAAAAAAAAAATTTTTCGGATAAAAGTTAAAGAGACGTCAGATGTCGCTACGGAGAATAACTTAAAAGCTCAGACTTAGCTTAGGTTATATAATAATTGATTTACGACTGGCCCGTATTAAGAAAAATTGATATTTTTTAAAAATGTAAAAAAATCAATAGATCAACAATTTATGACAGGCACGTTTTTAGAAAAAAAATTGCTGTTTTTTTTTGTTTTTTTTTTTTTTAATAAAGATAGTGTGGTATCTACGTTTTTAGAGCAATCAGTTGCGGAGGCATTTGCTGATAGGTATATCTAGATATATTGAAGTACAGTTTAAAAAGAAAATTGTTCTGTTATTAATAATAAAAAACACATTTTTAAAGATAAAACAGGTAACTGTAAAATAGAAAATAACATCTTACAAAACACTTAAATGCCATTCATAATTTAAAAAAAGGAGATTCAATCTCCTATACGATAATAACAAAAGAATTGTCGAGATCAATTTAAATTCACTTTATAATCTATTGTATTGTTACAGCAATCATGGTATTAACGCAAGATACAAAAGACAGATTAAACCTTTTTAATTAAACCACCTTGAGAGCGCTTTTGCTCTTATGTATTTATGTAGCATATATGGTATGTCTGAACATAACCAAAATAAACTTGTCAATATAGATTTCGCAATTGGTACAACTGCAGTGCTGTTGATTTGCGGGCCACGGTCAAATAATTGGCAAAAGTCACTTATGGCCGTTCTATTTTTTTCAATTGCGAATGCTATTAAAATATTATATTTAAAATTGTTACTTGCTGTAGGTACCTAAGTGAAATAATCTATTTAAATCTGGTTAAAAATATTACTTATATGGTATCTAACATTGAATACATCTCCTTGGCATTTTTATTTTTTTTATTTACAAATTGCACATTAGATATTGTTGTGTCATATTAAAATGATGAATTGAATGTAATCTATTTATTAATATACGTGAACTTCGTACGTTTTTTTAGTATTTATCATAAAAAGAGGTGAATGAAATTTATATGATTCGAAAAGTACTGTGCCATAGATGTGCACAAAAAAATCATGTGTGTATGTTGCCGTTAAAGCAAGTAAAATAAAGTTAACATATACACATGATTTACCCTCGCATCGTTCAACAGCATAACAATATTCCTAGCGCACCCAGCGGCAAAAATAAATAGTTTTGGATTTCTGTCAAATGTAGAGAATGCGTATAGATTTCGATTCGCGTTCAATTGCAGTGTTTTTATTTGGAAATTTTTGTTGTAAAAGCAGGTTAGGTTAGGTTAGGTACTGTGTCATAGATGTGCACAAAAAAATTATGTGTATGTTGCCGTTAAGGCAGGTAAAATATTGGTCGAATTTCGTGAGCACGGTGTAGAGATTTTAGATCTTTGGAAGCTAGTATTTCCGGAATTAATAATCGATAATCGTCAATATAGTCAATTTTGTAAAAAAAATAATTTTAACTATTTTTAATAAAAAAGGTTGAGCAAATTTTTAAAGGATTTTGTACATATAACAGACTTTCAGTATTTCGCTCCCTGTCACAGATGAAGAGTTGTAATTGATCTCATTCGATTCGTTGAGATAAATCTTACAAGGGTGTAGAGAAAAATCTACCCCCTATATTACTATAGTATTTTGTATAATGCATAAATAGCGAAAAAAATTATAAAACGAGTTTTAATCCTCTATCTCCCAACTTTTAAATACAGAAGCATAAAAAAGAAAAGTTAATTTACATAGGATTTTGACCTAATAAATAATTAATATCACATAGTTTCTATAATAAAAAAACGGTAATAGATGTAGTTCTGTTATTAGTTGCCCTTTTTTTCTTTATTTAAATACAAATTTTGTACGTGGTCCAAATAAGTAAGACCCTGTTGAGACTGTCCAGGATTTTATATTGTGTATTTTGTCGCGTGATCATTATAAAATAAATTATAACTATTGCGTGCCTGTAATAAGCTAGCCGCTGGAGGCAGGCGAATAGTGAATTTGATACATCTTCTTACACACATAATTATAGAAACAATTATTTTAATGTTGTAGGTCGTACGTTTCTGTTAATAATATTTCTGTGAAAATTATGTGATTGATTAAGTAACGAATGTTGGGAAAAGAAACTTGCATGACAAAGGGTAAATGAATATACTTGTTAATTAAATAGTAATATGCATTTATATAATAAAAATATCTGCCAGGAGCCACGGGACTTTCTTATACGTAATCCTGACAGTGAACAGTGCACGCGATTCTTATTCTATTAAAACATACACTCATCCAAACAATTAAAGGAACAAGAAATTAAACATTTTTTTTGGGTGTTTTTTAAAGTGCTGTATCTTTGTGAAAAATGGTCGTATCGAAATAAAAGAAAAAGCATTTTAAAGCTTCAAGTTTCTAGTTTTGAGATTTTTTAGCATATTTTTTTTTGAGTTACGGTTATCGCGCAATCATAAGAAATAGTGGGACACAAAAATTTTCCAATTTTTTAAATTTTTTTTAAGGGTCCGCGGGCTCGGGCAAATTTTTTTCAGTTAAACCAATGCATTGGTCAGTTAACTTGTTTATTCAGCTTTAATTTGTTCTTTTTTTGGTCTCTCTCAATTTTTTTTCGTCGAGATATCTGACTTTAAATGAAAAATGATTCTTTTGTCTTCGATCATCAATATATCAGCAACTAATGATTAAACAGTAAATTTAAAGGCAGTTTTAAAAACTAACAAATTAGTAAAAGATAGAATAAAATGAATGGGACATAATTGATAGTTTCTGTTCCTACAAATCGCATACTTGCAGTCATAGAGTTCGCATTTTTATGCACATGAATGCATTTGCTGACACTTTAAATTGCGAAGCCTTTCGAAAAAAGTGCTACCGCGAGAGTGTTAAGAATTCTCGAGCTTTTGGAATAATTTCTGCATTTGTATGATTTTTGTAATTACTCATTTGTAAATTGAAAATTGAAATATTTATGTATTCCTCTCACATAATCAAAATCTGGAGAAATTGTATGAAAGAAAATATTTGAAGAATTGGCAAGGAGTTACTTACTTAAAATTCAAATCAATAATTTAAATAGTTAAACAATCTTTTGTCTTCAGTTTTATATTAAAAGCAAATATGCCACTTTTTCAAATATTTCAGAGAGAAAAATTTAGAGATTTCGAAAAACAGGAATTGAGAAATTATTAATATTAAATACATTTTTTAATTTTTCTCATAAAATGTATATGCTTTTTCGACATGTATCAATTAATGTCATATCTGCTGCTTTTACCACATATTTATATTAATTATATAAACTCGTAGTTTAATTTGTTAAAATATTGTTTTTGCAGGCAAAATCAGAAGACCAGTTAGCCAAAGAACTGGAATGGTTGGGGACAGAAAGATTGTGGCTTGCTCATCGTGGAGGGTTTTCTGGATGTCGTCGCGATACTTCTACCATTATGACAAATGGTGGCACTGGACCTGCCAAGATTATTGTACGGCTAGATGACACTGGAGATATGCTGCATGTAGATGAAGATGACATTGAAAAGGTGAAATTTTTGTTTGTTTTGTTGTAGATTTAAAATTGATGTGTACACAGTGTACAGTCCTATATCGTCTATTTTTGAGTATTCTGCAAGAACTTAAATGGGCCTTCAACATTTTTTAGAAATTATTGTGTTAATTAACACAAATGGGATGAGGGGAGAATTTCTTAAAATTTTATAATTTACATTAGTACATAATACAGTAAGAAAATTAGGCAAGTGTCTAAGGTCCCAAGCCAAAAAGCCCCCCTCTCTCTTCTTTTTCTCTGTTGTTTTTAAATATAAATATAATAATTAATATATTAAAATCAAATTTCTCATCCACATTTTTTTTACAGGCTAATCCACCAAGCTTAGATCAAGCTGAAGATATTTCCCATCTACGTTATTTAAATGAATCCAGTGTTTTACATACAATTCGTCAACGCTATGCTAGTAATTTAATTCATACGTATGCTGGACCACATATGATTATTATTAATCCAATGGCTCCATTGGCAATTTATTCTGAAAAGGTAACTTTGGATAGTTCATTTTTAATTTATAAACTAATAAAATATGTTTGTATTATTTCAAATAGGTCGTAGCTATGTTTAAAGGATGTAAAAGTGAAGACATGCCTCCGCATATTTATTCTGTGGCACAATCAGCTTATAGCAACATGTTGTCCTCACGAAGAGACCAATCAATTGTTTTTATCGGACGTTCTGGTGCTGGAAAAACGTGTAATTTCAGACACGCTTTGCATTATTTAACTTTAGCTGCCGGTACCTTGAACAAAGTTTTAACTATCGATAAACTAAATGCTATTTGTAATTTATTGGAGAATTTCGGAAACACGAGAACTGTGATGAACCAGAATGCGACAAGATTTACGCAGATTTTCAGCTTAGATTTTGATCAGTCAGGTATGTAATTTATTTCAATTTAATTCTGGGAGTATGTTGTATTTTAAAATATTATTTTCAGGTTTGATTGCTTCGGCAAGTGTTCAAATATTGCTCTTAGAAAGATCTAGATCTGGAAGAAGACAAGAATCTGCTGATCCTTCTTTCCACATTGTGTATCGTATGCTTGCTGGGGTTGAAGGCAATTTACGAAAAGAGTTGTTCCTCGATAATATTTCTGCTGTTGAAGGAAACACATTTATAATTCCGTTACAAAAACACGAAGATAAACAAAGAGCGCAGTCAGAATTTACAAAAGTGCGTGCTGCACTAAGTTTGATCGGTGTGACTGAACCAGAACAGAAATTGATTTGGTCTGTCTTAGCTGCTATGTTCCATTTAGGATGTGCAGGGGTTACAAAAGGTTTGTTATGTGCGTTTCATTGATTTTCTTTTATTTTTATAAAAGAGCTGTCCATTAACTACATAGGTGAAAGGATATTGCTTTGCATGACAGTGTGATCAGAAAAAGTTATCTTTTATTTTATATTAAGTCTTCTACATTTAACTGAATAAAAATATACACTTAATAATGTATGAATATGTATTATTTTTTAGTTGGGACAGCAAATCGTTACCAGTTTGCCAATCCTCAGTCTGCACAAAGAGCAGCACATTTGCTGGGAACGACTGTAGAAGAGTTATCTAGAGTTATTTTCGGCCTTAGTTCAGGTGGTATGGGTACTCCGAATATGCCAAGGGCTCCGTTTAGAACTCCATCACCTACTGATAGAGGCATCGAAGGCGGAATTGTAGGAATGGATGCATTGGAAGGTTTTATTGTTGGATTATATGCTGAAGTTTTCAATTGTGTCGCTTCATTGATTAATAAGTAAGTGAACATGTAGTGTTTTATGATTTAAAAAATAGAGAGTAATTTTATTTTTTATATTTAATATTATTATTTTGTTTTATTAGGTCAATTTCAACAGTGTCCCATACAGTTTCATCTATCCTTTTAATCGATACACCTGGATTCCAAAACCCAGCTACATGTGGTCGTCAAACCGGTGCTACATTTGAAGATCTCTGTCACAATTATTTACAAGAACGCTTGCAGTTGTTGTATCACAATATGACGCTAGTAGCGCCTAAAGACAGATATCTTCAAGAAAATATTGACTATAATTTTGAAGGAGAAGCGGAACATGAAAATGTTATTAATCCAGCTCCAATGGTCAGTCTTTTGGATAAGACAGCACAAAATACAGTCGTAAGTGTATTGTTTTATAATAGTTCTGTTTGAATTTTTAAATTCTGTTTATATTTATAGGTAAGGAGTTCTCAAAATGATATAAACGATGCTGATCGACGAGGATTATTATGGCTTTTAGATGAAGAATCAATTTATCCAGGATCTAATGATGAGTCGTTTATTGAACGAATATTTGCACATTACAGTGACAGAGACTATCAGCTTCTGTTACGTAAGTCACCCGGAATCAACCAGTTTATTTTACAGCATTTACAAGGGACAAATCCAGTTTTATATACATCAAATGGATGGTTGAAAGCTAGTAGAGAAAATCCTGTAGCTAGAGCAGCCGTTACCATTCTACAAGAAAGTAACAAGTAAGAGATTTATGTTATTATTTTATTTATTTAGTATAACCATTTTTATTTTTTTATTTTTTAGAGAGGACATAAGTAAACTGTTCGTATCAGCACGAGGATTGGGCGCCACTTGTTCAAATTTGAGCGGTTCTGTCTGCGGAATCGAAGGTGCTCAATCGTTACGAAGAGCATCCAGTATAAGAAGAACCTTCACTGCTGGTACAGCTGCCATAAAACGTAAATCTATTTGTCTGCAGGTATAGACTGAATATAATTGATTCATCGTAATACGTATTAATTTAAAATATTATTTATTGTAATTTATTTTTAGGTTAAATTCACAGTAGATGGATTGATTGAAACGTTACGACGCACCAAACTACATTTCGTGCACTGTTTCTTACCTCAACATAATGCTGGAATGTGCGAGAGCAGAACTGCTTTGCTTTCTGTTAGGTCTCTTGGAAACCAGGCTGAAGATTCGCTCATAAATATACCGTTAATTAGATCACAAGTAAGTGTTAATTATTTATTCATAATAAGAACCTGTGTTTTAAATAATTCTTTTTTGAACAAATGAATCAATGCAATATTTTTTTATAGCTGCGTGGAGGTCAATTGATCGAAGCTGTACGTCTGCACAAACAGGGTTTCCCAGAGTTTTTACCATTGTCAGAGTTTCGCAGAAGGTTTTGTCTGCTGGCTGATTCTGGTGAAAATCAGAGTGCTGTAACGTCTGTGAATGGTGTGTTGGATGAACGTAAAGTTGTTGAAGATATGCTGATGGTGATGGATATCGATCATTCCAGTTATCGAGTTGGCTTGAGCCAGGTAGGTTTTTGAAATTAAATTTCTTTAGCGGTTTCCAAATGAAACGATTTGTAAAACGACATCAGAGTGTGAGTGCAACATTAATCTATGTTATTATTATAAACTGGCAAGAGTTAAGATCTTGTACAACCTCTTACTTGACAGATTTTAACCATTCGTGCCTTGATTGAAAGCCCTCACACTCTATATGTTACATCAGGAATAAACATTTTGAAAAAGTGTCCATGAGAAAAGTTATCACTGGAAAACAATATAACTTGTTACAGCATTTATTTAGAGATTTAAACAAGGATTATTTGTCATATTAAAAGTTGAGGGATAGAAGTTTAAAACTCATTAAAATATAAATGTGGCTATATAAGTTATCAGTGTTTTTCGCTATTTATATTTTGTACAAAATCGTAAATATCTCGTTTTTTTCTTCCCCCTAAAATCCCATGTAGTATTTTTCTTGATGGATCGAATGAGATCAATTACAACCCTTCATCTGTGACAGGGGGCGAAATATTGAAGGTCGACTATATGCACAAAACTAGCTTAACTTTTTTATGCTACATTATTGTTGGGGGATGGAGAGTTAAAACTAGTTTTATTATAATTGAGACTATATAAACTGTACATATATTGGCGTTTTATTTATTTATCTACGATTATTATTTATGAGGATATAAACAGTAGCGTACCGAGGGGGGGAGGGGCAGTTTGTTAAGGGTGACAAAATTACAAAAAAGGTCATCAAAATTTTTAGAAAGGCGCAAAATTGTGGATCTTCAATTTTTTATATTTAGTGCAAGGGGGGGGGGGGGGCAAATTTGCCATCTGCCCCGGGCGGCAGTAGCCTACGGTATGCCACTGGATATAAACTTTCAAAGTGTAACTTATTTCGTTGTATTCGTGCTTACAAAGTTAGCCCCAATTATGTTAATAATAAATGACTTAATTTCATAATATTTTTAAAACTTGAATGTTATTCTTTATGATTATGATATAGTTTTTTTTTATAATATGCAAACTTAAGCAAAATTACAAGGTGTGCTATAGGCACACCTTTAGTATATTAATGTTTATTATTATTTTTATTTATAACATGTACAGTAAACTAAAAAAAAACATATTTATGTTGACATATTTTTATTGTATAAATTTCACTTGTACTATGTTAAAATTTCAAAACTAAAATTTTGTTATTTTAACCCTCAATATTTATTACAATAATATGTACATATATTTTATAATTTACTTAACTAAATTACTTTGATTGCAAAAATGAATACGAAAAGACGCATCGGAATTTCATGGTCCCAATTAAAAGTAGGTAACCTGTATATGCATAAAGAATATTAATATGTTCTATGTACTAAATGTACTTCTTCTTTATTAATAATTTGAATCAGTGTCAAAATTACACTTTAAAGAGGTTGGTATTTTTTTTTAAATTCTCAAAAACAACAACTTCCACCTTACCCCTAAAACAAAGAATGGATAAAAATCCTTAGTTACAAATATTAATTATATGTTTTTTTCTTAAAATATGTTACCATATCGCTCCACGAGTCATTGACGTATCATTAAGATTTTAAAATAAATATAAATTGTTTGGAATTAAACAATTAATTAAAAATAAATGTTTTATATTGCGTTTAAAAGTATTTCAGTGATAATTGATTAACAGAGAAACATCTATTTGGAACTATCATAAAGCATATTTGCATATTATAAATTTTCAACTGACGCCTCATGTGATGCATGGAAATGGCGAAACTGACATTTAAGAAAAGATGGCCGCCGTATAATTTTGGTAACAGTTTTGTATACGGGCTAGTATTGGTTGTTATGTATTCACAGTCTTTCTTAATCTAAGGTTTTTTTAATATGTACTGCATTGTTAATGTAGTAATTTTTTTTATCAATAATTGTTATTAAAATTAAATAAGTAAATATATGTCCGGTATTATAAAGGAGCTCGCAAATTTGCAAGCTTGCAAACACTTCCAAATGAGGTATCAAACTTATATGACAGTTCTATTGGAGTTTTTGATACATAGTTTCATGTATAGGAAGTAAAAACAAAGGTATATGTCAAGTATATTTACTAAAGTGTATTTACTAATCTTGAGTAAAAACGGTAAAAATTAACTTACTCTGCATGAAACTATTTGTTAAAAACTAAAAACTCAAAGAGAACTGTCATAAAAGTTTGATACCTCGTTTGAAAGTGTTTGCAAGCTTGCAAAATTTGCGAGCTCCTTTATAATACCGGACAATAGCATACTTATTTAAATAAATCCAGCACTCCCCTAGAAAAATGGTGCTGGCGCCCATGCTACGTTATACGTTAAAAAATTTATAAAACGCGTAATAATATTAAAGTAAAATAAAACATTTAATATTGACAAAAAATTATATGAAGCTTTTACCAATCTGATAAAATCAATGTCGATCGATATAGATAAACGTAATGAAAAATATATGTTTGCTTTAGAAGTCAATTCTGTTCTGTTTTGAAATTTGAAAGTTATTACTAGTGACTAGCATATCCATGAATATTATATTGAAATATCGATATCGAGTTTGACATTTTATCTTATTGTTTTTAATCATTATGGTTTGACTGACTGTTATTAATTATATATCATATTCAGAACAGTATATTTATTAAAAACAAATTATAATATCTGGAGGCAATCGTTAGACACAGCGAAAACTGTTGCCGATATTTTTGATCGATGTATTTTTACTACAAAATTATGTACGAACATTTATAAATTGTTTTATGAGTTGATGTTAATAGTTTTCATTTATATTGTATATTTTTCGATTTTATTAGCGCAGATGGGCAGAAAAGGTTCACAAAAATGTTATATCATCGCAAAAGCGTCGGCAGGAAGGAAAAACGCCTCCCCCTCTGGGATGAGCAAGAAGAAGGTCTTGCATTACCTTGTCAAGAGAATTTAAAGTTTATTTATATAATTATTTGTCTACAAATCTCCCCCCCCCCTTCACCGTGCGTGATTAGACGTGAGTAAAATAATTTAATTCGTGATCGTCCTGCGTGACTCACGTGCCCATTGTATGGTTGAGTTCGAGAAAATATTGTTTAGAAATAAAGAAATTAGTAATTGAAACTAGAACCAAATATAAATTTAAAAGATAAAGAACCTACCAGAAGTTAATTTTTTAAATGTATATTAAAAAATTAAAACCTTGCACTAAAGTGCCAGGTTCATTCATTTAAATGTTTTAAGGTCGACGTAGCGACGCTTTAACGCTGTGTTATTTGCTTAGACTTTAATGTTTTTTATCAGCCTTTTATATGATTTTTTTGAGTCATCTTTATTTATTAGAGATAGTTTGTATGTGTTTGACCGAAGTAATCTTGGAAAATACTGGACCGATTTTGGTGAAATTTGCACTAACGTATTCCTTAAAATATCAGAAATGCTATAGGGTACATATTATCACGCTATCACTCAAAATAATTGAGCAATGGATTTTTATTTTTATTTCCAGGTAACACCAGGTCTAATCAGATAGTATTAGATATGTACGCGTTTCTCTTTTCTCTACATTACCACCTTAAACTTACTTATCACCGGAAGTCCTTCCGATTCGTTACTAAAAACGAAAATACAACATCGAAATTCTTAAAAATACTATACTAATGTCCGGTAATATAAAGGAGCTCGCATATTTGCTAGCTTGCAAGCACTCTCAAATGAGGTATCAAACTTATATGACAGTTCTCTTGAAGTTGGTTGAAGACTGACAAGTTTCGCGCACGCGTTGTAGGTAAACATTAACAGTATTAAAACAGTGATGATATTATGAAAATTATTTTGTACGGTCAAAGTCGCCAACTGTGTTACAATTTGTAGAAGTATCACTGCTCTAAAATCCATAGATACTAGTACAGAATTAATACCCCATTTGAGAGTGCTTGCAAGCTAGTAAATTTTGCGAGCTCCTTTATAATACCAGACATAACTTTTTAATTTTTGTTCAACAACCACTTGCGTTCAAAAGCTTATATAAATAGATAGTTATGTCCACAAAAATGTTATCTATGATATTTAATTAACCTTTTTCAATATCCGCATGTAATTCTTTAACAACGAATAATCTAAAGTGAAAAAAAATGTTTGATACATGTTCGGAATATAGCATTCAAGCAAGCCATGTGAATTTTTTCACGTAGCAAGTTCAATGAAATTCAGAGCTGTTTTACTCTGCATACAATGACTATTAGATGATGAAGTTATAAATTAAAAGAATAATTATGAATAGTTTCTTTTATATGTAAATGTTTTTAATTAATATTATGCAGATTTTTATAACGGCACGTGTTAGCTATAGAATAATTTTTGTTATAAAGTATTCATTGTGAATTAATGATAAGAAAATACAGTTTAAAAATAATTAGATTAAAGTTTTAAAATTTATTTTGGTACTTTCAACATTTGTTTGGCTTCAGTTGTTATGTATTAAATAGAAAGAAAATGAACATGGGATTAGACTTTTGATAATTTAGTAGCTGTGTTATTATTAGTTGGTATTTACTACGATTTTTTCTATTTCTTTTTTCGTAGTTACAAAAGTAAAAAATGGCGCGTTATACAACAAGTGCCTAAGATCCCGATTTAAACAACAAAAAAATTTCTTTTTTTAAGAAAAATAATTCTTGAAAGAACTTTTTTTTGTTAAGAAATTTTCGTACATTTTTTTAAGGATCGCAATAAGGAGGTCAAATTATTTTCTACTTTCTGCCTAAAAAACATTCTTACATTATTAATAGATGCCCCTTTATATAAATATTTTTTTTTTAATAAATAAAAAAAAATTGTTGATATTAAAATTTTGATTTGTAGCTGGATTTTCTTTTAAATAAATGGATAATTACTATTGGATTTTTTGAAAAAGCAATAACAAAAAATGTGAAATTTATATTTTAAAATGGTCTATTTTTATACCAGCATTTATGAATATATTCTAAACGTATTTGGGTTTAACATTTTTAAAAGCAATTTGACAGATTTATTATTTTATTATTATAATAACGAATTAATTTATTTGTAGCAGAGAAATTTTAATAGAGAAATTAATTGTTCGAGCTGTTATTATTTTTTTGAGTATGATATTAAAGAAAATTTTCACCTGAAAGTACATCGATCAAGAGATTGGCGAAACTTATTATAATAATTAATTTGAATGTCTTTCACTGTATCTTAACATTTCTTCTTATTCTTCTAGGTTAATCTATTATAGATATGTTTTCATGCAGGTATTTCTAAGGATTGCAAATTGCAATGCAAAATATTAAGCTTATGAAAATGTTAAACTTTAATGTCCGGTATCATAAAGGACCTAGCAAATTTGCTAGCTAGCAAGTACTTTCAAATGAGATATCAAACTTATATGACAGTTCTTTTGGAGTTTGTTGAAGACTTTGACAAGTTTTGCGCACGCGTTGTAGGTAAATACCAACGGTATTAAAACAGTGGTGATATTATGAAAATTATTTTGTACGGCGAAAGATGCCAATCGTGTAACAATTAGTAGAAGTGTCACTGCTCTAAATTCCATAGCTACTAGTACAGAATTAATACCCCATTTGAAAGTGCTTGCTAGCGAGCAAATTTTGCTAGTTTCTTTATAATACCGGACATTAATGTTGAAAAATTACATACAAAAATATCTTTATTTCTTGTTGCGTACTCATGTTTAAAATTATTATTTTGAAAGAACTGTTTGTTTTTGTTTAGAAAACAAGAACATTATGTGGTATTTCCATGTAAAATTTTTATCTAAATATAACCCTAAAAATTTGACTTCTTGCGACAGTTCTATTTACCAAGATTCTCCAGATTTATGTAATCATTATTAAATCCATAACTGCCGAATTTGATGTATATTATAGTAAGTATGTGCAGCGGAAGTATTACATATTAATGAGATATAAAAACAATGGGAGCGGGAAGGGATGGGGGGGGGGTAAATCTTAATCTGTCATTGCTCCGTTTATTATTATACCCACACGCATGGGTATTGGGTATCATAATGCATATAATGTAAACAATAAGTTTCGCGAATTGGAAAGTACTAAAGTACACATTACACACGTACATACACACACACATTTACGCGCGTACGCACACACACACACCCAAATAAACACTCACCTGTAGATGCAGGGCAGGGGCCCGCTATATCGCCGGTGCTTTGCCCCGGCACTCAGATCACGTTTTGTCTGCGAACGGTAAAGCAGCAAGCGGTGTGGCAGCTACTCTAGGGGCACGCGGTTCGATTACCGGTATCTATCGATTAACAGCAGTTCACTGTCAAACACTTGCATCGTGCATTGAATTTTAACATGTACAATTAAACTGTACATATATCCATAACGGTTTTGTTGCTTCATCTGTTTTTTATTGTTGTTCATTGTTTAATTTGTGTTTAATTGTTGTGGAAGTAAATAAAAATCGGTTGTGTTTTTTTTTGTTGTTGTTTGTTGTTGGTTTACACGAAGAGCTGTCGGAAGAGAAGATCCAGCCGACATAAATGTCAAAAAAAAAAAATCGATAAAAATTAAATCACGTTCATTCTTCGTAAATATTACAAATAAATATTAATGGTGTTTTACTGATAAAAAAATATATCCCTAAATATCTATTTTTAAATATTCTAATAATATCTTTAAAAATTCTAAAATTTTTAATTAACTTTCTTTGCTATTAAAATACGAATGCAAATTGTTATGTAATAAAAAAAAAAGCTATAAAAATGCTGTAATAGATGATACAACTATCAACATTCATAAATAAATTAACATAAAATAAATTTCACTAACTGGTTTTTTAGGAATATAACGGTTCTGCCATATTTGAGATATAGATAAGTAAATTGCGTTAGATTGAATCTAATTTGTTTTAATTAGTGAAAATTTAAATACACGTTAGTTGTAGTATAGCTATTTTTTGTTTGTTGTGAACTCAAAGACAAAATAATAATAAACATTGCAATATAAAATATTATCACGTTTTTGTCAACAATAATATTCAAAATGTCCCAATCAGCACATTTATTCTGGGCTATATTATATATTCTCTTTGTCATCTTTGGAAGAATGAAAAGTTTAAAATAACATCACAAACATGTGAAATAAACGTGATAAGAAAAATAAATAAAAACAGTTAAGTATATACAAAAAAAAGAAAACTTATTTGCGTGTAGTGCATTGTTCTACATTGTAAATATGCTTAATTAAAAAAAATACCAGCAGATCTACTTGCCTATTAGTGCAAAGAAATCAAATAAAATAAATGCGGGATGAAATTAATGGAATGTTTCTGATATGCCAATAGTTTTATATATTTATAGTTTAAAATGCCATCAGCAAAATACACGTTGCAATCAAGCAAACCCCAGAAACCATGTGCAAAAAAACAACCGCAATCGATCGATATTGACCGCAAGAACTCAAAAGTACCGGATATAGTTCAGTGGTCATCTCATGTACAGACAAAACGGAATACAAAGCCAGATGTTGTCATAACGCAAACATACCCCGATCTCGGAAGACATGTATACGAGAATTTAAACTTCACACAGAAAGCAAAGCGTCGTGAAAAGAGGGTAGATACTAATGTCACTATCATAGAAGTCGATGGTAGTAATTCGATAAAGACTAATGCAAGAATTGAAGATAATAAGTTGAAGATTGTTATTGATAATTTTGATAAGATTTTGAGTGATTATAAGGTAAATGGAAGGCCGAAATTGCAGAAGACGAAATCTTGTAGTATTATAGAATCTAAATGTATTTTGAAGAAGAAAACTTCGGAAGGGCTGCACGAAAAATCGCAGTCGAAAGAAAATTTAGTGGATGATAGAAAATGTGTGAGTTTGGAAGAAAGTATAGAAATGTTAAAGATGATGAGTCTAATTGATATGAACTTTGATATTGATAAAAAACCCGTCCAAAAATCGTCTGTACAAAATGAAAAAAGTAGTGTTAATAAAGAACGTTCCGAAGACATAATAATTGAAAATTTATGTAAAACTAAAAAAGTAACTGATAATGCTCATGATGTAACATTAAAAAAAGAAAAAAACAATCCAATTAACAGATTAAATGTAAAACTTTTGCGAGAAAAATATGAAAAGGTTGATTGCACAACAAACAATGAATCCGTAGAAAATAAGAAGGTAAATGCAGTTAATAAAATCAATAAGAAAATTGTTACGAAACAGATTCAAAATAAAGAGAATAGCTTTGAATTGAAGGACAAAACAAGAATATATGGTAAAAGGTCGTTAACCGAAAAGTCTTTTACACCGCGAACGATTAAAACTAACGTATCAATTAGTAATTTGAAATCAAGAAGGCCAATAAATTTAGATGAAGTAGATTCACTTACGAAAAATTATCGTTGGAATAGCAGAATCCCTGTAAAAAATTGCAATCTTAATAAAAAATTAAGTCCTAGCACTCCAACCGGTCTAAATATATTAGACTGTGAGTTATCGAGTGCAAAATCTGATAAATTTATTAAAAAATCAAAACCGGCTCTTAGAAAAGTTATGTCACTATCTAGTGAAGTGTTTCTATCAAATGATGTAGAAATTAATAATAACCAGATAGATTTGAATGAAGATGTAAAAACCATTACGAGCTTTGCATTACTCAAGAAAGAATCTGTTAGTGGGTTAAAAAAAGATAATTCTTTTATAAAAATACAAGAAGCTCCTCCAAAGAAAACCAAGGAAGACGAATCGAAAAATGCTTGCGTTGGATTGAAAAGTGCATATTTAATTAAGAAACAAAACGAATATTTAAATAAAAATAAAAGTACGATTGATGATCCATGTAATAAAAACGTAGTAAAAGCAGTTGGAAATACGAAAGATAAAATTGTTCTGAAACATGCACAGAATAATAATAAACCGATTTATATGGATAGAGAAATGTTAAATAAGAAAACACCGACAAAAAATACGGTTTTTGAAACACGTGTTGATTTTGCACAGAAGAAAAGGTCTAATTCTGAAAATTATCTTTCCGATGATTCTGGTAATATTTCCAACGAAATTGAAAATGATTTTGAAGATACTTCGCTTAACGTAGAATCCAAATCGAATAATGGGACTCACAGTAAAATTTATCGAAATGAGATAGAAGTAAGTTTTTATTGATAAATCATTCTAACTTTTATGTACGTAATATAAATATTATATTTATATATATATATATATATATATATATTTTATTGAAAACTAAGAAATAAAAATATTTTGACGTTAGTTGATAATGCTTTAAAAGAACTTAAAATCGAAACTCAACGAGACTTATAAATAAAGTTGCAATCGTCTCGGTCTCGTTTCATTGTTAGTATGCAAAAACTTTTTAAAACTGCAAAAATAATTTATCTTATATGTAGAATATACTAAAGTAGTTATAATTTGTAATCCTATATAATTATATTTTATACCTTAAATATAAATTATAATAAATGCATTTCACTTTCTTCATTTTCAAGATAAATTTCACATATATCACAAAGTAAATAATAATAATTCATGTTGTTTACTTGCGTTAAGTTTGCATTTTTTTTCTCAAGAAACACTAGAATAACTAGTGAAATTTTTTTTACATGCAAATGCGTTTAAAATATAGTCGGTGCATCGAGGATTTCTTGTTAAACAACTTTGCATGATTACATGTGCAGCATACTTTCAAAGAGAGTAAAAAGAACGGGATTTTTTAAAAATGTATTACAAGAATGTGTATTGTATTTAAATGGATTTAACTGCTAACATGTATGTACATTAGGGTTTGTCAACAAAATGAACATTCGCTCTCGTTACGAAATAAGTTAGCCCGGGAAAAAATTTCAGATCTGAAGAGATCAAATCAGATCATGATAGATCTACATTTTGAGACATCATATTTTTTCACTGGTTTTTGATCTGTGGAGACATGCAAAGATCTACAAATATTTCTAAAGATCGTGATAGAAATTGAAATGTTGAAAGTTCATGAATTTTCAACGTTACAATGATCTTCAGAGATCTTTGTAAATTGTTGTAGATCTTTGCAGGTCTCCACACATCAAAAACCAGTGAAAAAATATGATGTCTCAAAATGCAGATCTATCAAGATCTGATTTGATCCCTTCAGATCTAAAATTTTGTCCTGGAAGTTTATGACCTATAATATATCCTCGCAATATGATTACCCTGTAGTTTAATTTTAAGAGGTGCCGCAAAGGGGGGTCCTATTTCCCATTTAAATAACATGGGGAAATGATTCTTTAATACTAAAGTTGATATTACAGATTCATGATAAGGACATCATTTTGTATATTTCTCAAATTGATCATAATGACTTCTCTGTAGAATTTTCTATTGTATGTAAATCAATAAAGAAAAAAAGGAACAATAAAGTGTGGTTAGTTCACGAAATGCATTGTTAGTGACCTTTCAAATATGGAATGTCTTATTTTTTAAATACAAGAAACAAAATTCTCCAGCCTTACATTTGACACTTTCTCATGGAATATGAAATATAGTACAATTGATGAGAAAGTGAACTACCAAAACGTGAGTCATTATTTATTACATATGTACACATGTGATATTTGGAAAATAGCGTGCACTATGTTTCCTAATCTTAAACTACTTTTTGAATATTTATTCACTACTGTACTTGAAGCTTTCATTATTTTTAATGAGTTCGATATAAACTTAAATAACTTTACTGACTTGCATAATTATTTTTGACGTGGAAGTATACGTCATTTCCGCTTGTACTAAGGGGTATCATCGGGAGCACGAATCACACTTTGAAAGTTTATATCTCCGGAAATAATCGTAGAGCAATAAATAAAACGCCAATATATAGCTTATATAGTCAATTTATAATAAAACGAGTTTTAATCCATAATCAAGTTAAGCTAATTTTCCAAACTAATAAATGCGAAAGTAACTATGTCTGTCTGTTACCTTTTCATGGCTAAACCTATAAACTGATCATGACATATGCTAATTTGTATTATAAAAAATTGATTATATAAAAAATACAAACTCCACGCGGTCAAAGTCGCTGATAACATATATATTTTCTATATGTAGTCATACGTTGTTACTTGTTGTTACAGTTACTACTGCGCCTCTAATCTTTTTTAACGCGTATATCTGAAGAGATTGATATATTTCAAGATATATATAAATTTAACACATCACTATAATACATTTAAAAAATGCCCATTCAATTTCTTGCAAAAAATGATCGGTTTATAATCGAAAATCAAAAACTGTATTTCTTTCCGGTATTGCTGGAAGTCGTTTTGAAATGATACGTATATAGAAAATTTTTATGGGATCAATATAAGAAACAAATATTTTCAAAATCATTCTGCTAGTTTGCCGGACAGATCGACATTTTATTTAAAACATTTTTTTCGGACTAGACTACAAGGATCTTAAATTTAAATATTCGTCAAAATTGAGCAAAACCAATATTATCTTCATTACTAACGTAATGAAAAGTAAGAATAGAAAATTAACGAAAATTTTCTATATACAGGATGTTTCTTAATTCTGGATCCTTAGAGATTTTTATTATTATTTATTTATTGCGTTTCAGGTTCAAAGGCGAATACTTCGTACAGATTATGTAATATATTTTTGAGCTATCTTGACATTCTAAATTTTAACGCCATGCTATTTTAATTACTAACGTAATGAAAAGTAAGAATAGAAAATCAAAAAAAATTTTCTATACACAGGTGTCTCTTAAGTCCGGATCCTTAGAGATTTTTATTATTTTTTATTTATTACGTTTCAGGTTCAAAGGCGAATACTTCGTACATATTATGTAATATATTTTTGAGCTATCTTGACATTCTAAATTTAAACGCCTTGTTATTTTAATTACTAACGTAATGAAAAGTAAGAATAGAAAATCAACGTAAATTTTCTGTGTACAGGATGTCTCTTAAGTCCGGATCCTTTGAGATTTTTATTATTTTTTATTTATTGCGTTTCAGGTTCAAAGGCGAATACTTCGTACAGATTATGTAATATATTTTTAAGCTATCTTGACATTCTAAATTTTAACGCCATGTTGCTCATAATATCGTGTCGCCCGTAAACGATGTACACATATTTATTTTCTATGTAGTACATATATGTATATATACATTATACATTGGTTATAATTTTATCGTGACTGTATTTCGGTAATAGATGATAATATACAGACAACTTTCTCGCATTTGATACATGATGAATGAAAATTTAAATATCAGGAAGTAAAATAGTTGTGTAATGGCTATTAGAAATGTATGTAACATTTATGTAATTTATTTGAGTACAAACAATATATCGATTAATATTGTACACTGTATTTGTAATAGTAGAAAGATATAGAGTTTATTTTTTATGTTTTCTATTTTTAAATTAATTGTGTAATTATGTATTAATAGAACAGATTTTATCGAAATTTAGATTTATTAATATGCATTTTTATAATTTATATTTACTATATTATTTATTACATATCACAAGGTCTTTTAAATGAATATTGAAGAAATAAATGTTGTAGTACATATATTTTACTAAACTGTAATTCACCCACGTTTTTAAGAACAGTTATATAATTTATAAAATCTAATAGCATCTGTACAGTTGGACTTAAACAATTTTCTAGCCCTAGTAGGATAAAAGTTTGAAAAATCGCGATACACATATATTTTTATATTAATAAAGGGTTATTTTACTTGAAATTCTTATTTATAACATAAATGTATCAAAATAAAATAAGTCGAAATCCAGTGGTGAACTAAGGAAGGTTGTGGCCCGGGGCGGAATGTTAGTTGTAGCCCCCCGTTATGAAAAATTTAGTATAAGTAAGTATTGTGTAGCTAATTTTTTTCGAATTCCGGATTTTGGTGGAATTATTCATTTTAACTTTCCCTGAATCCATTCTGACTATTTTCACCATGATGTCTGTCTGTAAGCGCTGTAACTCAAATACGAAAAATTGTAGAAGGGTTTAATTTTATATTTAAAACAGTGAGAATAAGAGAGAAATGGTCAAGTTAAAAATTGTAGGTAATACTATTATCTGTAATTTATTTTTTCGAAAAAAAAAAAAAAAAATTGTAATTCAAATAGTTCATATTCATAACAGAGAAGAAATCTATAGTTTATGTCCCATTCATTTTATTAGTTTGTCAGAAATATGTTTTAATAAAATAATAATCTCGTACAGTGTTTACTGTCAGGATAATGTATAGGAAAGTCCCGTGGCTCCCATGACAGATATTTTTTATCTAAAAAGAAATTATAGTATATTTTTTGCTCTTTACCTTACCGCCAAGAGCTTTCTTAGCGCCTGGAGCCCGTGTTAGACTGCTTCCCTTCTTAGTATAGTTATACAGATATATTATTATATTACATTAATTAAACTATTTCAAAAATAAAATAAAATAAAACTGATCTTATACTGAGAGAAAGCAAAGTAGTATGCGGATTTTTTAAATGCATTTTTATTTTAAACTAGAAAATCACACATGCAGTAAATTAATGCATGCATTTCTATTATCCCAACATATAATTTATTTATTTTTTTACAAATGTGTAAACTAATTCTATATACAGAACGTGTAATCGAAGAGATAAAAAAACATAAACCTACTGGTTTTATATCAATCACCTGTCAAGAAAGTCAGTATAAAATAAACCGATTGTTGTCTGTCTGTCGGAAAAAGGACATCGCTTTAATAATAGAGCTTACATTGCTTCTGATTGCCAAGTTGGTAATTAATTCAAAATATATGACACCGGCCGCGGCGTTGCTGTTACGGTATCTTCTACTTTCACTTTAATATCTCGTATATATTGATGCTGGGTACCTTGACAGTGGTCAGGGCTGGGCATAAAGAGTTTTACTTTTACCATTATTTTTGAAGGACAATGAATTATGTACTTGTTTAGTTTTGGCGTCCCTTGAAGAAATTTTAATGATGTGGAAATTATTTTTTTATGTTTAAAATGTTACGAAATTGTTACGTAATTATATTTAATGAATTTTAAAGTCTCTAACTACTAATAGCATGAAGGGCTATTTTATAGATCTTTGTATATTTTTGATTTTATAATTTTAATGTAAACAAAAAACTAATCTAGAATTTAATTTATGATGTCCATTTTTTGTTGATGATAAACGGTAAGATATATACGTAAATAAGGTACTGGCACCAGTCTTGGATATGAACCCAGTAATGGCTATTTTTTAATTAAATGTACTGAATTAGAAATATTTGTCGATATTTGATTACTACCATTTCTGAATATTAATATATATACATTTAACTGTCTTACAGCGTGATTTGATGACAATCGACCTATAGGTGTCAAAATAGTGGACATTTAAATTAATTATTAGTATAATTTATTTATTAATTATTATATTATCATAAAAAAACATAAACAAAATAATAGCTTATAGTTTAAAAAAACAAACTATATTTGCGGACTTTGGTAATTAGATTGATTAAATGAATAGTTACTTGTTTTATTAGTAACATGAGTTCATGAGAATTACAAAAAGAAGCCCGTCAATCACAAAAACAGTAAACCTTGCTCTTATAGCGGTCATAACTGGTGCCAGTACCTTATAATAAACTACTGACAAGATTCCTTTACGTTATTATTTACACAGAAAGAAATATATATGTTCAACCGAAAAATAGTTAAAGCATAAATTTATTAAATAATATTCTTTACATTATTTTTCTTTTAAGCGCCGTTTCAAAAATAATTAAATTATAACAAACGAGTAAACATCCGTTTCCTGTTTAATTATGCTCTTCAAAAATTGCAGGTGCACTTCTATATAGTATGCAATTACTTCAATTTTACAATTTCATATTTGTTCGTTTGGCTGTAGAGCGTTCACAGACAGACATACAGGCACACAGACGTAATTGAGAAGACAATGGTCGTACTTGACAAGGTGTATTTCCGTTGAAATCTCGAGTTAACTTGATTATACAGTACATTTCATGCACGTATGTATAAAAAAGTAAAAAGAAAGAGTTTTTGAAGATTATAAAATTAATTAGTATTCCCTAGTTCTCGTTATATAATTTACGGTTTATTTAACTTCCGAAATTTAGCAAAAAGAAGAAAGTGGTTACGTTACCGATAATAACAATTAAAAAAATGTTTAAGTACAAAAAAAAATGCTCAAGAAGTTTGTATGTGTATAGGTACACCTTTATTTGCTTGAAAGTAAAAGTGGAAATAAATGAAGAGAAATTTATGTTTCGATAGAGATGAATAAGTATTGTAATACAATAGATATTTTGTCATACAAAGACGACAGAATTATGTGAATACGTAACAAATAAATGACACCAATTAAATGCAGGAATTAGTCAGTTATATTTTAATTTAATTAGAAATTATTTAGTCAGTGAGAAATAAAAATAAAAATTAAATTAGATGTGATGGATTCTTTAAAACATTCATATATGCAAATTAAGTTTTTCGTTTTATTTCATTTTATTTTTATTTTATTTCAAATAAACCGCAGATAATTTTAAATGTATTTCCGTATATTTTTGTTTTTATTATTTTAAATGGTTGCTATTTTAAAAGTATATCTTTTGGAAACTTTCAAATTTTTTATAATCGAAAATGCATTTAATATTTTTAGAGTATATTTTTTTATCTAAAAATTAATCTTGTTAATATAAATGTTGGGTGAAAGATGCCCATGGCTAATGTAATAAATTTTTATTTATTAAGTTTGAATTTTATAACTATTTATTACTTTACTTTCAAAGTTTGTTGTTTAAAATACGGTGTAAAATAATTAAAACGAGTTTGGTCGAAAAGTTACTTAAACAATCCGAATTATGTTCGTGTGTCCGGTAAACTAATGATCTCGACCGTATGAAAAATGGTTTTATACAACTTCCGGTTTTACCGGAAATTGGTAGAAATTTTGATTTTTGATAATAAACCGATACATTTTTTTCTAGAAATTGAAAATAGTAGGTTTTATTAAAATTAAGTGTTAAAAAGATTTGGGTAAATTTGACACTTGTTTTATAATGCATAATGTATTTTTCCAGTAATATGAAAACAATGATATGATTAGTATTAAGTGCATATAAACTGTTCTTAAGCCTTGGAAAATAAGACAGCGCTGTAATGTCACGGTAACAATTTTGTTTGGTGCTGGTTTAAATGCCAGGTTAATTCATTTAAACGGTTTGAATTTTCAATGTTGACGCCGTGACATTAAAGCGCTGTCTTATTTGCTAAGACTTTAAGAGCATTGACGTTAATTTTTGTGCATATTAACAAAAAAGTTGACTTTTTCAGATACTGCTGCGTGCCGGCACATTGGCTCGGCTGGAGGCGCAACGCGATGAGCGCGTGACTGGGCGTGTGATCGGCCTGCAGGCCCGATGCCGCGGATACCTGGCGCGCAAACAGCTCCAGCGGCTACGACTGCAGGATACGGCGATCCGATGCGTGCAGCGCAACGTTCGCGCGTTCATGGCCGTGCGCGACTGGCCGTGGTGGCGGCTGCTCGTGCGCGTGTCGCCGCTGCTTCACGTGCGCATGGCTGAGATCGAACTCAGGACTAAAATGGTAAGTCAATATTGCCGGCGTAAGAGCTCGTTCACACGACTCCGTAACGTTTTTTTCCCGTGCGCCTAGCAGTGGTAATGCATTTCATATGAGAGTGTTCACACGATATACGGCCGACTTTATACGGCAGTATTATCGTATTATAAAGGAGCTAGCAAACTTGCTAGCTAGCAAGCACATTCAAATGAGATATCAAACTTATATGACAGTTCTTTTGAAGTTTGTTGAAGACTGACAAGTTTAGCGCACGCGTTGTAGGTAAATACCAACGGTATTAAAACAGTGGTGATATTATTAAAATTATTTTGTACGGTCAAAGATGCCAACTGTGTTACAATTAGTTGAAGTGTCACTGCTCTAAATTCCATAGCTAAGCCATAGATACTAGTAGGGGGGGGGGGCGGTTGGGGGTTCAAACCCTCTCCAAAATGCGAAGTGAAAAAATTGTGAGGTTTCTTAAGTCTTCCAGTATAATTTCTTAAAGGTAAAAATGATAAGTTTCATGATTTTAACAATATAACAATATTTATAAAGCATTATATAACATGATAAAAAATATACACGTTAGCTGCACTATTCTCTCATCCATTTCTTAACCTTACGCAAAATTTGAACGGATCACTAAAACCCTCCCCGATTTTTTTTTCTGTGTACGCCCCTGGATACTAGTACAGAATTAATACCCCATTTGAAAGTGCTTGCTAGCTCCTTTATAATACCGGACATAACTCTAATACTTAAAGTATTTCAGCAGTCAGACACTAAAGCCTTGGCACTTTACAGAAACGGTCTCCGTCACCGCTTCGACCTTGCAAATCTATTACATGTTAGCTGCGCCAAAATGCAACGCCGTTTCGACGCAGCTAACATGCTACGCAAGGTTGAAGCGGTGACGGACAGTGTTTCTGTAAAGTGCCAAGGCTTAACTCCCTAAACACCTACAGGAAGGTTTAGTGTTGTTACTGTTTTTGTCTTAATAGCTTTATAAATACTGTCTATACAGCAGTAGTCTGAGACATTTTTTTACCTATTTACGACATTCATTGAAGGTTATAAAATAACATTGTAATATTATAGCAGGAATCATATTTAACGAAATATGAGACTATTTATACAAAAGTATATCCAATGTTAACAAATATTTTTGTTTCTGTTCAGTCAGTTGTCTAGCTGCTTTTGTGATGTGTTTTAAAATTGATTATAATTATTTTAGGTAATTTATGATTATATTTTGTATATACGATAATTTGTGAATAAAAACAAAACTAATTTGATGACAATCATTTTGTGCTATAATTTATTATGATTCATTTTGTTACAATTAGTGTTTTTTTTATATCATGAGAATATTTAAAAATAAACTGTTTTATACTGTATATTTATTTATATTTTACGCACGCATTCAAACGTATACATAAGTTTAAATTATATGTATATAAAATATGTTGCAGTTGTTTTGACATTTGTATTTTTATCCTGTCTGAATAATAGTTTTGATTATTTTTATATCGTTTCGTAATAAATAAGTATGCATATTTGTATTTTAAAATTAGATGTGTTATAGAAATTTAAATCATAATAGTTATAAATATAACCAATGTTTAATTTTATATTATTTTATCTTGAACAGAAACTATTAACTATATTATTAACTGGCTGTGCCCCCACAACTTCTTAAAATACTAAAATTAGATATATGGTATCACGGAGTTTATTTTAGATCTTTTTATTCTACACAATTCTTTATTACATTATATTATTCAATATTTAACGGTTTAAGCAGTGTATTGCAAAAGAGCGCGCTTTTTCCGATTTGATTTACTATTATCGTCACTACTTATTTCTTATGTTACCTTACGTAACAAAATATTTACTAAAATCTGGCCAAAGAACATATGTATCAATTAACAAGTGATAAGGACACTAACGAACAGACAGACAGACAGACAGAGAGACGTTGCATTTTATAATATGTAAGGATGAATGTGCTATGAATTCTGTTTTATTATGATTGCGAAATTATTTACAGTATGATTGATATAATTTAATCAATGTTATTATGTTAAAAAAGTATTAATTTAAAAATAACAACTGGCTGTTAGCGAATTATCCTTTAGTTTATTAACCTTTGCTGCTGAAAGAGGCCCGTAAAATAATCATGATCTGCAAGAAAATAATGTGGAGTATTCACTAGTTTTGCCTAGGGGCTTTTGGGTCCTAAACAATATTTCCATAGTCCACGCGATCGAAGTCACGGGCACAACTAGTCTAATATAATACAGTGGCGTAGATAGCTTTATGATGGGGGGGGGGATAAATAAAAAAAATTAAGTTTGGGGGCTCCTAAAATATGCAAAATTAAAAAAAAAAATTATTATAATTTTAAATTGAATGACCTTTTTTTACTCTTAATTTACCCAATTTTTCCTATTTACTTGCTATTTTGTTCATACACGGTTTAAAAAATTGTCTCTCAGTTAAAAAAATCTTTGAGTTTTGTCATGAAGTAGACTCATGGGGGGTGATTGATCACCTTAATCCCCCCCCCCCCCTATCTATGCCACTGATATAATATATAGGGAATCTTGTTGCCCCCCAAGAAATACCTTAGTATTACCTGAAAGATAATTATTTATAAATCATAATAATTATCATTACATATATATTTATTTATATATGTTGCCAGTTGCAAGTCCATAGTACTTTTCTATTATCGTTTACTATGTATAAATATTAAATAAACAATCATACATGATATTTACGTAAACATACAGTACACAGCTATGCATTTTAACCTCATTTTTTAGGTCTAATAACGAACAAACCTTTCGCTATGTACGTGTATAGATATAAAATATACAGTACCCATATGTGTTGCGATATTTTGAAGCGTTTTCATTAAAAATCAATGTAATAAAATTTGTCAATAGTATTATTCATTATATTAGTAATTTCACTATAAATTAGATGTGTCAATTAAATAAAGTAATAATGATGTGATGTCATATTAAGTGGTGTGGTTTTTATAGATAATATTAATGTATTTAATATTTGTATTGTTTTATTTCAGGAGGAACTTGAATCGCTCAAGTCTAAAGTGGAAAAGCTGGAACAAGAAAGGTCGATTTTGAAACATGATAATGATAAACTGGAAGCTAAGGTAATTTTAAATTTTAGTTTTATAAATTATTATGTGTGGTATAAGTGATATTTGTAATGTATATTTGTTTACATGTGTTTTCGTTTTTAATATGATCATTACTGTCTGAAAAATAACGACATTAATTTAAAATTTTAAAAGTACTTGACGTTATAGCAATTTATTATTTTTAAGATGTGACAGGTACGTAATAGGTGAATGATTTATCATTTAATTTAATTAAGATATATCATGAAAGTTTGAATCACCATATGTTATATCAGTCCTGACCAACCCTAATTGCTCCATGAGCCGCATAGATAACCTAAAATTGTTCGAGGGCTGCACATAATAATAATTCTAAATTTTTAACTAATAATTTTTTCGAACGAATTTCGTACTAATTGAATTCTTTTTCTAGTCACCTTTTTTTTAAAAGTAGAACTACTTATAAACCCGGTAACCTCGGGAGCAATAAATGCAAAAAATATGTCTCGTTTTGAAAACGTTATTAAATATAATTTGTTTAAATGTGGCCGCGGGCCGCACAAAAGGGCGCGGCGGGCCGTAGATTGGCCAGCCCTGTTATATAATAAAAAATACATTGTAGTAATTGACCGAGCTTATAGGAACTTTATATTGTTAATAAATTTAAACGCAAAAAAGAGTACACTAAATTAATGAAATTTCATACGGACAATTTTCAGTTAAAAATATGTATGTCTATTATATCTAGAGAAGAGATAAAGGGACAAGTTTTGAGGCTTCCGCGGTGACCTTGATATGGATCTTGGCTTCTGGATGTACCCCGCGTCGGTTTGGTCGTGCACTTTTAGAAGCAATGTGTGTGACGAAACATTGGCCGATAACACGACCAAACCGACGCGGCTTACACCCAGAAGCCAAGATCCAGATAAAGGGACAGTTAGTTCTGAAAACCTATGAATATAAGTTTAACTCTTTTATGCTACTGTATTTAAGGGTTGAGGGATGTAGGTTTTAAACTTAAGCTATATAAGCTGTTTTTTTTATTGCTCTACGATTATTAGTTCCGGAGATATGAGCTTTTGAAGTTTGATAGGTATATTATACTTTCTTCAATTTTGTATTATTTCTGTTTATTTTAAAAATATAAAAAAATATAGATTTTTGACTTAAATTAGGAAATTTGAACTTCACCCACCCCCCTCTAATGATATTATAAGTGCATATTTATAAATTAATCAATATCAATATTTGTCAGTTAATAATATCGTTGACATTTGTATCAATATTATACATGAACAAGATAAATTTCATATGTGAAGTTTTTGAACAAGTGCCTGGCGTTAGCCAAAAAAACCCACTTATAAAAAGAATCAACAAGACTTGTCCGGAAGTGATCTCTTTTACTTGCACACATACATAATGTTTGGCAAATTGACCAATCGGCAGACCCGTATTTATATTGTTTTATTTATTTTAATGAGATTTTAAATATTAATAAAATCAATAAAAATATTTACCGCGCTTTATTTAAAAACAGAATTGCATTTTCTTCCAATCGAAAATTGTCTGTTTCTACATTGATATAAATAAAATAATAGCTTTCTCTTTCCTTCGGAAATGGCGAGGAAGTAATTATGAAATCAAATGAAGCATTCCCGATTGGAAATATGGGTTTTATTTTTTCTGATAAAATCTGTTACGTTTTATATATTTTCTCAAGCGATTTGAATTCTCAATATTACGCGGCGACGTTTCAACGTTGTGTTATTTGCCAAGGCTATCTGTCTCTGAATGTTTAATTTATATGTTCAATAAACAAATAATTAACAAATTAATAGATTTCTAGATAAATCCTGAAGATCTATTTTTATATAAATTAAATGTTTAAGAAAATAAATTTTTTTCTTCATCGCAATTTTTCAATATGATCGAATTATTTTTCTACGACATATTCATTTTTAATTATATTTTAAACAGTGAAAGTTTATATATTGTTAATTTAGAAATAGCGAATCATGATGATGGTTTAATGTTGCTTAGTCATTTGTATTTTTGTAAATAATAAGTTCAGTGAATTTATAAGAAAAGTATTTTATAACTAGTTTTTTGTGTCTATTATTTGTTATTTCATAGATTGTATTATAGGTATATAGTTCATATTAACATATATTTATTTATAAAATTAAACGTGATTTAATTATTAGTTAAATATTTATCTGAAAAAAATGTCTTGCCATTTATTTGTCAATATATAAAAAAAAAAATAGGTTTCCTTTCACTTTAAGATTAAAGATAAAGAACAATTGAAAACATCCTCTGAAGTTGGTCCATTTAAAAATAGACATTAACATAAATAATACTCTTGAAGAACTTGTGAAACAAGTGATTAAAATAGTTTTTCTATTTTTAAATATTAATTTGATAACGTGATGTTACTCTTAACTAGTCTTATGTCCGGTATTAAAGAAGAGCTAACAAAATTTACTAGCTAGTGAGCACTTTCAAATGGGGTATTAATTCTGTAATATTATTTATGGATTTGTTTTGGAATTTCGAGCAGTGATACTTCAACTTATTATAACACAATTGGCGACTCCATTGTTTTAATATCATTGGTGTTTACTTACCACGCGTGCGCGAAACTTGTCAAACATTTCATGAAACTAAAAGGGAACTGTTAGATATATTTTATACCCCGTTTGAAAGTGCATATCTGTAATACCGGACATTAACTTACCTGGTTATCAATGAGTAGCTAATTTCATTGTCAAAAATACTTCATATACCGATAATATTGACTCATTCTTTTTTGAATAATTGCCAGCATAATGACGCTTTTGCGTATTTTAAAAATAAATTTAATAATTATTAACATTTAATTACGGCCCTGGATATACGCATGGAAATTACTTCTACGCGCCTATTGTTTTCACTGAACTTATACAACTGTTTTGGCACACTTAAAATACAACATTGGAATTACGAATGTTCAAATGTGACAGTTTATTTGTTATCGTTCTTTTATAAAAATGTTTCAGTAACTATTTTCGAATTCAAATTGTTGAACATTACTACTAACTCGATTTTTTTATTGTCTTCTGTTATTTTTGATTTCTCAATTTTTTGCGGGTCTATCCGTCTAACTTGATTAGAGTATGAATCTATTTTTCAATGATTTAATGTTTTTAATTGGTATAAGGTATATTGTAACGAAAAGTTAATTGTAGAAATAAAAACTATTTACTTACTGCAATACAATATTTGTTAGAGAATGTTCTACAAAATAGGTAATTTTTTTGTACGATCGAAAATACTAGAATTATCTCGCCTCAAAGTGTTTCATCCCCTATTTTTCTATATTTTTTTTACGATAACTTTGTTAATATTAATGATATTAGTTATAGAGAATTCGATTACCTACAAAAATGAGATTTGTCAGATATAAAAACTCACCTTTGTATTATAAATATTAGTTTTCTAATGCCCAAGACAACATGAATTAGTGACGTATTAATTAGTATTTATAATTAAAATTTTGAGTGTGGTTTTCATCCCTTAATAGCTGTTTAGGCACGTATAAATAATAAATGTCCATTAGGTTCAATTGAACTACAAATGTACCAAGTCTTATCAAAATTAGTGAGATAATACTCGCAACATTCACTTTTTAGACGATAAAAGTTACAAAATTTCGAATATTTCCAAAACTCCTAATCTGATTAGCACCAAAATCAATAGGTCTGGAGTACTCACTGAGACAAACATTTTCCCCAAAAATAATTCAGATCGGTGCATTTTACAGTAGTTATCGTGAACGAAAAAACACACGCACAGCCACCATGCAGAAATTAACTTTTCTTTAAGTTTTGAAGGTAGTACAATCAGAATCTGCTCTTATCTCAGTATTTCAATACTTCCATTTCTTTCAGAACATGGAAGTAATAAACTTAATTAAATGTATTCTTAATATATTCTTAATTATTCGTTGTTCATTAACGTTAATTGCTTAAACTTCAACCAGCTAGAAATAAATGTAATGAGTTGTTTGTATGATTGTTTGGTCGATTGTTTATTCGCTGTGTTCATCGCGCAGCTCAATTAAAAATTAGGTTGTTGGCAGACAGTTGTGGCATTAGAAATGCCTAGGTTGTCTTGTCCATAGCACACTCGCGTCGCGCTTTGTTTTCAACCCAACAAGTTATTTTGACACTCAGATAAGGCGCCGTCGATATTTACTTTCAAAAGATATGTTTATTTATATTTATTTGTTGAAATTGTTTCTGACATATGACATATTTCTATCTACTTATTTAGTCAGGGAAATATCAATTTGATTAGTGGCAGTGATGTATTTGTAAATTCTGTGGAACTGATAAAAGATGATATTGAACTCGAATTTTTTTTTGATTGTCTCAACAATGAGTAACTATTTTAAATTAGGATTAATGTATTTGAAATTGTTGATAGATATAATCTTTTTTTTAGTAATAATTCGTTAACTATTCTACATCAAAGAATCATGTTATATCGAAACTATTTAATTAGCTTTAAAACTGGCATAAAATAGTAAATGTTTAGAAAATAGGCGTCAGTCTGTGTATGCGTTGATATACATACCTATTTATGTTACATAAAATAATTTCACTTGGCTTATGATTAAAAAGAAAACCTTGAATATCTAAAATATCATTCCTCATTTTTCGTACGTCATCAAGGACATGCAGGAAAATGAATTATGTACAAGTAAAAATTGTAAATGATATACAGGATGAATCATATAAGGTGGAATAAACTTTTATTGTTGATCGAAAAAGTTACAGCCCTTTCAAGATTCTGTCCATATTATCTGGAGAACCCATTTCGGTACAGTTAATATGAAATTTGATAATTGGTTTAGTAATTAGTGCTATCGATTTCAATATCAACTAATTTAATTTTATTATTTTTTTTCTTCAATTTCCGGACACCTTCAAGTATTCTTATGAAATTTTTTGTTTAAAATCATTTTCTCGATCAGCTGTTAAAGTTTGTTTTACCTGATATGACACTCTGTATTTAAGTAAATGGTATTAAAATAAAACTTTTTACATCGTAGATTACAATATATGTATCTAATTACGTTAGAAATAAGTTAGAAAGTAATTTATTTGAAATAAAAGAAAAATATGTACCGGAAAATTTCTATTTAAACGATATCTCGGGGTTTTATAATATAAATATGGCGTAACGATTTTTGTTGCCAATTTTCACAGATTTGGCACAGTGGTATTTAAACAATGCTGAAAATGAAAGTATTGCAAAAGAAAGAATGTCAATTCAGAAACATGGATATTTGAAATAAATACAGATTGTCTTGTATCAAAGCAATACATTTAATTAATTCCAAACACTTATTTCTTTTTCTTTTTAAACATTTCTAGAATTTCAAAATAAACAGAACAATGTGTTTCATTTAAATTAAATTTATCTAACTAGTCCACGGTATTTAGATTAAAATTCGCCTTATAGAAGAAAAAAATTATAAAGTTTTGATACTTTGTCCACGAACTCTCAGTAAGTTTCGGAATAAGAGCCCGAAAAGTTCCCACCTAAATCGTGGATGGAACATCCCCTTTCATGTAAAAAACTACCCCCGGAATGAAATTTATTCCAGTTTTTCCCATTTTTCATCCGAACCGCTGTTCGGAGAAAAAAATATTACAGGAATTAAAGATTCTACATAAAATTCTACGTAAAAAATGTCATGTGCACTATTCGGTTAATTCCCAGCCTACTCTCGCAATCGTTGCTCAAAGTGAAGGGTAGTTTTGAGAACGCAGCGAAAAATCGGCGTAACAATAGTTTTCAACATACATATTTCCAAAACGGCTGATTTTACGTAAAAAATGATTATAATAAAAATTATGGAACATTATCTTCTCTATGAGATCCATGCACCACGAATTTTTTTCAAACGTTTTTCATTGATTTTTTTTGCTCTTTTTCACAAACGCGCATTCTATTATTTTACATGGAGAAGATTTTTTAGTAAAAATTATCATCAAAATATGGTAAAATATGTTGTCTATGTGTGTGCGTATGTGTATGTGTGCCTGTCCTCTGAATTTTTGTCGCACGCTTAACTCAAGAACCACTGGACCGATTTTAATGAAACTTTGTTTGTTGGTTCTGACTAGTAGATGATCCCATATAAAAATTATCAAAATCGTGTGGAAGGTAAGGAGGTAGTACCTCAAAATCGATATTTTTTCAAAATATTACAAAAGGGCGCATCGTTTGTTTAAATTGTATTATATTTTGTAAAAAAAATTGGAGTGTACAATGTACATTTGTGAAAAAAGGCCAAAAAATCAATGAAAAACGTTCGAAATAAAAATCGTAGCACATGAATCTCATAGAAGAGATTCAGTTCTATAATTTTCATAATAATAATTTTTTACGTTAAGTTCACCGTTACGAAAATATTTACGGTGAAAAATCAAGTTATGCAGATTTTTCGCTTCGTTCTCAAAACTTCCCTTCACTTTGAGCTTCAATTGCGAGAGCAGGCTGGGGATTTACCGAATAGAGCATATCACATTTTTTACGCAGAATTTTATATAGAATATTTAATTCTTACTATATTTTTTTCTTCGAATGACGGTTCGGAAGAAAAATATTGTAGAAAGTTTCACGAAGGAAATATATTTAAATCCACAAAAAAATAGTTCGTTTCATAAGTTGGTTGTCCAATTAAAACATGCCATAATTTTATCTCATCGATATATGCAGTTTATCAACAACATTCGTATTGGGTATTTTACCAAACTAAATCTTGACAGACAGTTATCATAGGCGCTACAAAATGGGGTTAAAATGAAAACGAACAACATTTCATCATTTATTTTCACTACAGAGGCACAATGTATACCTTACATCTTCAAAATTTTAAATCAGAACTGTCAAGTGGGTTGCTGGAAACGATCCGGCTGTATTAAAATTGGTTTGCGCTGGTTAACCATGTATTTCAACTACCATAGAGAAGGTTGTCTAAATTCGTCAACCGAAGAGGAATTAATCCAAGAAGCCAACATAAAATCAATAAAAATATACAAAACTTAGTGGAATAGACTTACGAGGGTAAACCACTAAATTAAAGTTTGTTAAAAGCTGTACTCAATGGGTTGTATGGAAAAGTGCTCAAAATATGAAATGTACGTTTGTGAAAAAGAGCAAAAAAAATCAATGAAAAACGTTTGAAAAAAATTCGTGGTTCATGGATCTCATAGAGAAGATAAAGTTCCATAATTTTTATCATAATCATTTTTTACGTAAAATCAGCCGTTTTGGAAATATGTATGTTGAAAACTATTGTTACGCCGATTTTTCGCTGCGTTCTCAAGACTACCCTTCACTTTGAGCAACGATTGCGAGAGTAGGCTGGGAATTAACCGAATAGTGCACATGACATTTTTTACGTAGAATTTTATGTAGAATCTTTAATTCCTGTAATATTTTTTTCTCCGAACAATGGTTCGGATGAAAAATGGGAAAAACTGGATAAATTTCATTCCGGGGGTAGTTTTTTACGTGAAAGGGGATGTTCCATCCACGATTTAGGTGGGAACTTTTCGGGCTCTTATTTCAAACCCTACTAAGAGTTCGTGGACAAAGTATCAAAACTTTATGAATTTGTTCTTCTAAAATATCTAATTTACTTGGACTAAACATTGACTTTTAAGTTTTGAGTTTAAGAAATACGTTGGTACAGGTTTAATATAAATCGGTCCAGTAATTTTTGAGATTACATCGGACACATATACACCCCCCCCCCTCTAAATTCTTATAATAAGTATAATTTATTCAAAAATGTCAACAGTTAATTTTTAACTACTAACAATTGTATGTTAAGTGATTATTTTAAATATTTTTTTAGTGTAGTAAATAATTGATGGACTAACAGATGGACAGAATTGATAGATGTCCAAGAGACAGAAGTATAAATATCCGGAAGTGTAATTTATATAACATTAATACTCTGGACGCGATTTTATATAAATAGCTCTATATGCATCATGCACGATGTAAGTTATTAAAGCAAATTACCCGATTGAAGAACATATTATCCGTCTAGCGAGAACCAGGGTGGGATTATTAATTGGTTCTACTACCTGTATTTACTATTAGCTGAAAGTGTTTTTTTTTTAATTTTACAATAAAAGACATAAAATAGACCCCGATCGATTTTTTTCAAATTTTGTAAACAGTTAGACGTATCATTACTATTAATCTACCACTTTTTTTTCATTTCAATCATTTTTGCGAGCTGTCGAAGAGATTAACCTGATAATAATCTATATTATACGATAATCTAGAGATAATAAAGAGAGGGAATGTGTTTAAGATCGTAATAGAATCAACATACACATTACTTCTTTTTCTACTCCTTCGTATATCTCATTGTTTTTTTGTTAAAGAAAATCGTTCGGGATCTATTTTATGCACAAAAAGTGCGGTGTCTTTTAACTTAAGATTTATTAATAATATACATTACATAACTGAACAAAAGTATTATATTAATATACCAAAATTTGTTATTTCTATCGGTCTTATTAATTTCAAATCGACCAATCAAAATCTAACAATTAATTGCTATATAACAGATGGGTGTCACTCTGTTAGCACAAATAGTCCGGCCGGGTACATAGATTCGTGAAAATGAGTATTAATAATTCTTATTTGATGAATATGTTTAGCATCATCATTTTGCCAGTTTTTTTTATTAATTAATTAATTAAAACTTTATAACCTAATTATTTTTTGCGCAATGTAGACCAGAGCCGTCATGGCTCACTAAAGAATCAATGTATGCATGTACCAATTCTAACATACACGTTTAATAAATATAAAGGTGTCCCTTAAGTCAGGGCCCATAGGGAAAATTAATAGTCCAAACATTTATTACATAATCTTGCTACATTTTCCCAATTTTTAAGGGAGAGGAGGAGGCAACATGTCATATTAGTATGCAACAATCCTAAGGGTAAATTGCATACTAGGGTATTTTTTCCTCGGTCCCATTACCTTATGTTTTAACTTTGGATCAAAAGTTAATTTCAGACTCGTGTGAACGGCGCAAACCGAGTCTTTTTCCCATTTGATTAACATGGGAAAAATAACTTTGTTACTTATGCGTTTCGTTGAAAAATTTATTTATTTTAATTTCTCGCAGCAGCATATTATAGAGAATTAAATTTACTAGAAAAAAGATCTCAAGTGCTCAATTCATAGATTCAGTATTTTTAAAGATATGTTCGTTTAAACATTATCATAAAAAGTAAAATCCATTTTTTATGATAATTTTTAAACTAACAAATCTTAAAAATTACTGAATTTATGAATTCTCTATAAAATATTGCTCTAAGAAATTTTTGCCATGTTAATCAAATGGGAAAAAGACTCGCTTTGCGCCGTTTACGCAGGTTTGATCTACGAGTCTGAAATTTTGGGACAATCAACGTTTGATCCAAAGCTAAAACATAGGCTAATGGGACCGAGAAAATAAAAAAAAAAAATAAAAAAAAAGCATCTTACTATATACATTATACATTCGTCAGAAATATAACATGAATGTTTAGATTGTGAAACTAGGTTCCGAATATTCTAGGCCGGTTCTAGTTGCGGTGCTATACAGGGCCGTAACTAGAGGCTCGGCGGCCCCGGGGCAGCAAGTGATCGAGGGGGCCCCCCTTATAAATTTTTTTTAAACACTATTGAAGTATGTGACTATTTTCGAAAAAAATAAGTTTTTCAATGAATGCTTTCAAATTTTAATTATTAATATTTTTTGTAAACAATGACAATTAAACCAGTAAATAATTTTTTTGAAAAAAACAAACAATAATTTCTCATATCGATCTGCATAAAATTCGATTTATAGTAGTCATATTAGCGAAATTTTTTGTAAAAACTATACCATTTTTACGGTTTTTCGTGCACGTTTTTTTTAAAATAAATTCTATTGGCCGGATTGCAAAAATAAAAAAATCATTTTAAAATTTGTTATGAATTTTAAGTTATAAAACTAAAATTTTAAAAATCTCATAATTTTATTACGAACGTAAAGTACTTTGTTTTACAACGACCAATAGTAAAGCGATTTTAATAAAATTTTGAGAAAAGATATTCCCTATGATTATAAAAAAGTAATTGTGACAAGTTCCAAATCAAAACGACCAAAAAACACATTAAAAAATAAAAAATATTTTGTGGGCAACAAATGCTAGAGGGACATTCTTTTTTTGTAGATTTTTATGTACTATGGGATGGCGCTGAAGATAATTCTAAAAATGTATTGAAAATAGTTTTTTTGGGTTTTTGTTTTTGAAAAAAATTGTCCGTGTTGAATCAAAATGAGTTTAACTCAAAATTTTTTTTAATTCGATTTCGTAAAAAAAAGTACATTCCTTGTTCGGGGACCCCCTATACTCGGGGGCCCCGGGGCACTGCCCCGGCTGCCCCGGTGGTAGTTACGGCCCTGGTGCTATAGAACCGGCTGATCGGCCGACCATCAGCTCCTTGGATAGTGCATTTTGTTTGGCACGTTGTCAAAAACAAGCGACGACGCTGGATGCGCCGGCCTCGCTATTTTTATGACCTAGCGTCTGAGATTGGTGCGGTCAGATCAATCAGATAAGAGATTTAATGCACATTAACCCATTAACTGCTAAACGTCATGTTGTATTTGTTTGCTTGTCAAATATTGGAAATTAATATCACCATTGGGATATTTGTCAGAATGTTGTGTTTATGAAACAAATTATACATGCTATTTTCTTTAAAAATTTTGACGTACTATATTAAAATTAAAATTTAATTCGTATCTATACTTAACCCTCTATTGCATGAATTATTATGATTATTAATTGTTGTTTCTGTTTCCATTTGGGAATATTATGCAGTGGTGAAGCGTCCATGGAAGCAGGGGAAGCGGTGCTTCCCTTTCTTTATGGGTAAATCAATACAAATCTGTGTTTTCACTTTTCAGTTAATAAATAATTTAAAAATATTATTAGAATATTCATCTTTATGCGCAACTCAAACATTTTAACCAAAAGTCAGAAATAACATTTAATATTACTTTACACGTTCAATTATAAAACTATAATTCCTCTACGTCTTATTTTCTTGTATTTTAGTCGATATTTGTATGACGATATTTGTTCACTGCAGGAAATTTCACAAAAATTTTTTGAATTTTTGATTTCGTTCGGAATTTTTAAACCGCAGGTCTTTATCTCAAACCGTTCTTGAGATATAGCCTCTCAAAGTTTGTTTTTTCAAAATTTTGAAGAAAAATGGCCCTAACTTTTGAACGAATGGTCGGAATTGATTTTAATTGGCGGATTTGGAATCAGCGTGTCAAAATCTATACAAAGACTTGTATAATACCTCAAAACTCGAAAAAAAAAAATCGCGAAAAATCGAAAAAATTCAATACCTTAAAAAAATGTCGATTTTTGACCAAAATTTTTTTTTAACCTCTGCGCTGGTCTAAATTATAAAGGATACATGAAAATTATTCACATGAAAGTCCTCAAAACCGTATTTTTATAAAAATAGATTTTTTATAAAAATTAGATAAATACAAAAATTTCCGTAACTTAAAAATTAAGATTAAAAAGAAACTCAATAATTTATTATTTAACTTGTTCTATGAAATGTGATTTTTTGATGTCGGTTTTTATTTTAATAGCCTCACTATAATGTTTGTTATTTCAGTATCGATTTTTGCATGTTTTTCTTTATACGTTTATAATTTCGCATAAATTTTGATAATTATCGTTTTTTTATTATTTGCATAGCGTTTTGCCTCCATGGAAAAGTCGTAAAATTAGAACAGATGCACCGATCAAAAGCAAAACAGTGAACGTCGAATATTTTGATGACCGTTATAAATTTAACTAAACAGTTGCCGTTGCCAAATACTGTTTTTTGGGCGTATATTTATAGATCAGCAAAGTATCATTTTTATTCCCTTTAAATAAGCCATATTTTACAAAAAATATAAAAATAATTTAATTTGATTACATAATAATACTTTAACCCATTTTTTGAATAACCTGTTAGAATAAAAAAATTAAAAGTTGTGAATTTATTTATCAGATAAACTTCTTAAATATTGAACCTGTGCTCGTGCTAGGTATTTTTGTTTCCAAGTTAAAATTTTTAAATACAAACTTATTTATTATCAAATTTTTTGCGTTCAGATAAAGATTAACTTTTTTAGGTCCGGGTCATTTTCTTGGACCAATGAGACTCAAATTATATTTTTTTAAATTCGTTACTTGGGCTCATGTATTGATAATTTTACACTTACACAAAAATTATTTTTTTTAAGTTTTAAATTGAAAAATTATAATTTGGCCTATATTGGATCCCAGCAAGATTTACGGCCCAGAGTACGACCAGTGAAAGTGTGGTTTTCATTAAAAGAATTTAATATTGTCTACGATAATCGTAAAGTTGTTAAACAAGTAATTTTCTTTCGATTTAAAATTATGTATTTCATTATTTTAAAAATTTTACGATTGTTTGTTCAAAATAAAAATTCCTGGTCCACTATGAGGGCGGGCGGTGTGTAGGGGGCGGCCGTAATATATTACTCATTCGACATAAATTGTAGGAAAATATTTAAATACAAAAACCTTGACGACTGCCAAATAACCTCTGTACAAAAATATTACGTATAGGATTCTAAATGTGGGATCCTGTATTTAGAAATCCCTAGCATTGTTGGTACGCCGCTTTTATTCTTTTCATATTTGTTTTGTGTACACTTCTTGCTTTTGTTATATATCCAACTTCGAGTCTATTTTTACTGATAAATATATCCGTATTATTAAAGCAAAATAAAATACATTGTTTTTATTTTTATTATGATGTAGAAATAAAGAATAACAAAATTATATGAAAAAATAAATAATAAAATAAATTTTATACAATTAATAGATTCATACTGTTATAAGCAGGGGCTTGTAACTGAATTTGAATTAGAAAAAACCGTATATTTCGTGAACCTGATTCAAACCGTTATATTTTAAAGTCAGAATTTCTGATCCTAAATTGAACCTATATTTTTAACTAATTACCATTTATTTTGATGAAATTATTTGAAATATTTTGATCGCTTTTTCTTTATGGATTTTTCCATTTTCTGGAATTTATGTATAATTCAGTCATAATTATTTTTTAAAGAGGTGACATACACGAAGAATAACGGTCAAAAAGCAATATATCTCATATTAAACTTTTATTTTTTAATATTAATCAATACATAATTATTATTATTGACTAATTTTTGATATACATAAAATTTTCAAATTTTGTTTTAATCCGAATCCGAACATGAACTTTAAAAAATCCGGTTGTATCTGAACTAGAAACCGACCCGATATTGGTACATATATTGAATCCGAAACATACATAAATAAATTCGGGTTCTAGCCTCAGCAAAGCAAAAAAAATCATAAAAGATATGTGTGAGAAAAATTCTTTACATTATTTTCACAGTACGTTAATCTCACACAACCAAATTATTACTGCACAGGAACACTTTGTTTTGAAGTTTCGTTTGAACTATTTATAAAGCAGTTGTATTTTTCACATTTTTTCTTTATAAATCATATATACATAATTTAAAATTATTTATATGCATGTGTGTGCGGGAGGATAATTTGTCTCATCTTTATTTATGATTCAAGCGTCCACAACCTTACAAATTGCATTATGTTCTATTTAATTAGGACTAGCTGTGCCCGCGGCTTCTCTCGCTTAAATATAAAAGTTAGATATATGGTATTGTGGAGTTTATTTTAGACTTTTTATTCTACATAGTTCTGTACTATATTATATACAGTTTAGGCAGCCTATTGCAAAATAGCACTCTAGCGGCAAACTTTTTTCCTACTTGATTTACTATTATCGTCACTGCTTATTACTTGTTACCTAACGTAACAAAAAATATATTAAAACCTGGGTGAATTAAAAAAAACACATAAATCGGTTAAGTTGTTCTCGGGTGATAAGCGCACGAACGGACAGACAGACAGACAGAGAAACGTTGCGTTTTATAATATATATATGTAAGGATTAGGGTTCCACACGAAATCAGCAATTTTATTTAACAGATGCCTGCTGTATTCATATTTATAATTTTGTTTTATTATTTTGTATTGATACTTACACCGATATTAAACATTTGTTTGCTAACATTATTGATGAGTGATCGGTTTGTATATTCAATCATAAGATGCATGTATGTATGTAAATATAGAATGCAAGCAATCTGTATTTATAAATAGAATAACAGATTTCCACTGTGTAAGAAAATCACGTTCATGTGATTCTTTTAAATAAAATATAATTATTGTTGACACATTTCCTAAGAAGTTATTTGAAACATTTTAAATTACACATTCATTTTTTTATTTGATCTATTGCAGTATCGGATTTAATCGGAGGGAATAGACGGTCGTTCTGGGTGGCGAGGACGGCCACACGGATAAAATTAAATTTTAGGAAAAATTATTAGCATTATTAATTGTTATTTGATTACCCTTTTTAGTTTCGAAGTACGGATTAAAAATTAGAAAAAAGGGTATCAGACTCGGCTCTAGCTATAACTTTGCAAATTAGAAATTTTATTTTAATATGTTTTTAACTTTTATTCTTTGCAAATTTTTCTAAGAGTTGATCCTTTAGGTCAGGAAAAAAAAAACATAAACATAAAATATTTCGGTGCCCCTTTGAGCGAAAACTACGGGTTTTCGTGGGTTGCGCCTGTTACAACTTTTGTTCAGGACACTTAAAAAAAATTTCAACCAAAATGCTTTTGTGCGGGATCTTTTTTATTTAAAACTATTGTGGGTTCAACACCGACAATACATTTTATTTATAAATGTAACAATTTTCACTGATCATCCTTTCTCTTCAGCCCCTTCATCTATGTGACTCCAGTAGTCGTATAAATATCTTTTTTCACTGTGTGCAGCTCAGATGATGCACTGCTTGCTAAATGTTGATATATCCACACACACACACACACACACATACGCACGCACACACATTTATACACGCACGCACGCACACCAGTGTGTTATTTTGTTACCCGATAACTCTTCTAAACTTATGTCAGTCTCGGGCACTGTTCGCGTTCAGAATGTCTGCCGCTGTATGTCTGTTCGCAGCGCCGTTTTTTGTTCGTTTTTCCTTTTAATTTTCCCACATAAAAGTCCTTCATCGTCATCTTCACGCTTCGAATGAATGTGTTTTAACTTAATTTTTTAAAAGATTATTTTAATTTAAAAAAATATTGACCAATTAGTTCTATAATATTCATGTAAACAGTGTGTTAATTATTATTTATTGACGCGCGAAAATATTGTGATAATGCCGTTTGTGACAGCTAAAAATATAACACCGGTCGAAGATGTTAGAAACAATAATAACTCTCGGAAATTGAAGTCAGTTATGGGGAATGTGCCATCTGATTTGCACGCGGAAACTAGCAAGGAAAATGATGCAACAGATGAGTGTAAATCTAAGGACAAGTGTGAGGTGTCTGAAAATGGTTTTAGCGACGAACAGAATGTGGGGAAAGGTGGGCTAGAAAAATGTGAAAAATCTGAATCGGATAAAAATGTGAACGGTATCAAAGAAGGTGGGAGAGTGAATGGTTTAAAGAAAAGTAAAACAACGGCTTCTGTCCAGGAGAATAGTAGATTGGAAACGAAAAGAGGGTCACTTAAAGATGATAATACGAAAAACTCAGTAACGAGGAAACCATCATTAAAGTATAGTAATATTGGTTCGATTATTAGTAAATTCACAAATCAGTTGAACAATGCAAACGTGGTTAATAAACCTATTAAGAAAGAGAAGACTGTAGAAATTAATTCAAAATTCGTTCAAAAAAATGAATCTTGTAAAAGCAGTGGTGTTGAAAAACAAAACGGTGTTAAATTGGTAGAGAAGAAAAATGACAAAGATGAAGAAGTTGAAGTCAAGCAAACAGAAGAAACTAGTAATAATGAAAAATCTAAAGAAAAGCAAGAATCTAATAAAACTGTGACACAAAATGAAAAATGTAAAAATAGCAATACAACTGAAATATTGTCGCTGGAAGAAGCAAATAAAGGTGAATTGATAAAAAAAGATGAAGGGAAAGAAAACAAAAATGCTTTACCTTCATCTACAAAAGAAATTAATAATGCTAAGGAAGTAAATGATAGTAAAATTTGTATTTCGAAGCCAGTAACACCTGATATAAAAAATAAAGAATCGGAATTGATAAAAAATACTGCAGCAAAACTGAATAATAAAAATGTGGTACAAAATGAAAAATGTAAAAATAGTAATACAACTGAAGTACTGTCGCAGGAAGAAACAAATAAAAGTGAATTGATAAAAAAAGATGAAGCGAAAGAAAACAAAAATGCTTTACCTTCAACTACAAAAGAAATTAATAATGCTAAGGAAGTAAATGATAGTAAAATTTGTATTTCGAAACCAGTAACACCTGATATAAAAAATAAAGAATCGGATTTGATAAAAAATACTTCAGCAAAACTAACTTCAAAACAAAAACTAAAAAAATCCGACAATGTTACATCAGTGCAAAAAAATACAATCAGTAACGAAGCCAATAACTGTAGCGATAAATCTAATAAAATTGGGACGAAAAAAGAAAATTCTTTAACATCTAGTGTTGACAGCGTTTCGACGTCAATTACAAGCTGCAATGTGCAGAATCTCGAATCTGGAACTTTACCAAAAACTAAAGACGTTGTTAATAACAATATCGATAATATACGAGGAAGCGAAATAATTAAACAGAAAGACGATAACGAAAAAGTAAACACTTCCGTTGCTAATGGCGTGGAGAAAAAATCATCGAATATAAAATTACCTATAAAGCATACATTGAACGGGATGGTTTTTAAAGAAAATGGGAATAATTTAAAAACACCACAGATAGCAATAAAACCAATAACTAACGGAATTACATTAAATTGTAAAAATGATTCTACAAAAACAGATAATAAAATTGAAACCAGCAAAACAGACAACGATGTCAAAATATTTATCAACAATAAAATGAAATTACCGGATCAGTCGTCAGAATTTGGTAATAAAACTGAATGTCTTGTAAACGGTGTGAAGGACGAATCTCATCTTAAAATAAATCCAGAAAAGAATCTTGTACAGGATGTAAACAAGAAAATAAACACTAATGATGTCGCTTCGTCTGTCACAAAAATTACAAAAGTAAAAAATGTGTCGAATGATTCAAATAATGTTTCAACATCTTCGAAATTTGTTAATAATTTCCAGAACACATTAAAACAAAATTTGTCTGTTGATGGAGATGAATCTAAAAATGATACTTCTAATATTGAAGCTGAGATTAATAAAGATATTATTACAAATGAAAAAGAGGTTAAGAATACTGAAAATGTTGTTAGTGAAATAAATAATAATACTATTTTTTTAAATAAAAAATCCGTTACTACTGTAGTAAAACCAAAAACACGCATTATTAAAAAAGCTAGCGCAATTAAAGAACCGGAAGTTAGTAAAGAAAAAACGAAAAGCCCTGAAAAAGTAGCACAGCAAATAAAAACACAAACTAAAGAAAAATCTATTGAAAAGGAATTGAATTTAAAAACTGTATCTCATGAAACATTGCAAAAAGAAAATAAACATGACGATAAAGAATCGAGTCCGAAAAATATCGAAATTAATAAGAGCGTATTAAATATTTCTAAACATGAGAAAATAAAAATTGATGATATTCAGAATAAAACTAAAAATTCCACCCAGCAAAAAGTGGAAACATTAAAATCATTAAGTCTATCTAAAATTGAAGACAAACAATTGAAAGAAAACAAAACGGATAGTGTTAAAACTGAAGAAAATGAAATGATTTTGAAAAATGATGATATAAAAAAATGTTCTAAAACTGATAAAAAACCACCAAGAAGTTCAAAACCTAAAAAGGCACCCAATGCATTGTTGAAACTAGATTCAGGAATAATTTCTCCTACGTTACAAAAAATATTGACGCGAATGAATGAAGAAAACGGAGTTGATTTAAATAAAGAATCTGCTTTCAAATTATTAAAGTCTGCATCGACATCTTCTGTAAGTTCAACAGAAACAGTAACAAGTTCAAACTATGAATCAATTGCTTCGACAAGTTCATATTACGATACGGCTAATTCGGATGTAGTAAATAAACATTTACCGCCATTGCCGACGAGAAAAATTATGATTAAGCAATCAAACGGTCAGAATTCTTTAAATCTGCCAAGTACAATGCAAAAAGGAAATACTTTTAGTAATTTGATCATGTCAAGTTCTCCTACACGTTCAAGACCATTATCTGTACAAAGCTACCCGCAAAGAAATGCATTCATTTCTAGATCGCCGTCTCCAGTCAGTATCAGTTCTAGATCGGGAAATTCTTACAGTGGATTGAATTTGCGTTCGCGTTCAATATCACCAATTTCCCGTTCTGATAGATCTCCAACACCTCGCAGAATATTCCCCCAATCACCTGCCAGAGCTGATTTAGATGAGATAATGGCCAAAGAACAATCACCAGTCGTGTTTGATGCGAATTTAAGTTTCCTTTTAGGATGCAAATCACAAATACGCCAAAACATAAAAACCGTGGCAGCTCATATGGATTCTACTACAGCTTCGAATTACTTAAGTACAAAAATTTCTGATTTCTTGAAGAGAACTGATCATGTTATGGATGAATGGAAATATTTAGGACACAGAGGAGATGATGAAGATGATTATCCAAAGTCAGCAGAAGAGAGAAGGATTCTGGGGAAATCAAAAAGTGCTGCTAACATTGCTATTAAAGGATATACAATGTTTAGTAACACGAGGGCTCTTAGTTTAGGAAGATCTGGTTCTCTTGGTAGAACTTCTAGAGCGAGTTCGATAGCTACGGCTGATTTAATGTCTGATGATACGTTTTCAGAATTTGATGAGGTAAAAATGGAATGACCGTCTTTAATGTGCTTATTTGTAATTTATTTGATAATAGTGGTCATATGAGCGATTTTTTTTAATAAAAAGGAAGGAGCATTTTTTTTACTTATGTGAAAAAAAATCTACAATTGTTTTAATTTTTTGCGTTTTTGTTTTTGAATTTTTTTCAAAATTCGTTATTATTTAAGATACAAAATATTTTTATTGTTTTTTTTTCTACATACTTACAAAATATACGCTGAAAAAAATAATTCATATTGATTATTTTATTGTTGTAATTCTAATTTTTGTTTCTTTTACAGCTTACTGAAATGACTGCAGATTTGGCCGAAGAACATTCGACTGCTACATTAGCAACCGAGAAACTTGATGCTGAGACATCTGAGCGAGTACGACTCGAACGTGAGATATCAGAATTGCAATCACGGAATCGATCTCTTCAACAATCATCCGAAAGGATGGAGATGGAATTATTGTATGCACGATCAGACATGAGCTCTGTCGTATCAGCTGACGATGATGAAGACGCAGATGCCGAAGTCTATAAACGCAAGTATGAACGTGTCACAAAAGAATTAGAATTTATGAAACGACGTTTGCAACAACAACATGAAGATGATTTAGAACAATTGGTTGAGTTGAAAAAACAATTGGAGAAGAAGGTATGTTACTATTTTATTTATGATATGAATAGAATGTAACGAATAATTTTATTTTAGTTGGCTGATGCTTATGAAGATGTAGAAGAACAAAGACAAGTTGTTAGTCAATGGAAACGTAAAGTGCAGAAGCAAACGACTGAAATGAATGATGTTAGATTATTGCTTGAAGAGCAAAATGCAAGAAATAATTTACTTGAGAAGAAACAAAGAAAATTCGATTCCGAGATACAAATTCTACAAGATGAGCTTCGACAAGAAAAACAAGCTAGAGAAAGAGTTAGTAGAGAGAAAGAACTGGTTATGGCTGAAAAATATACATTAGAAAATAATTTAGCGGTAAGAATCAATAACATTTTTTGATCATGTATAAAATATAATGCTGTAATTTTATTTTTTAGGATATACGTCTAGAACTTGAACTTAAAGATGAAAGACTGAATACTTTACAACAAGAAATAAATGACTTAACATTTGAAGGAAAGTCTGAAGATGAATTAGCTTTATTACGTAAACAAAAACAAGATTGTGAAAGGCGTTTACATGATCAAGAAGAAGAGTTAGATGATCTTGCTGGTCAAGTTCAAATGCTAGAACAAGCTAAAGTACGTTTGGAAATGTTAATCGAACAACAACGAAAAGAATCCAGACGTGAAGCACAACAACGAGATGAAGAATTAGAAGAAGTTCGTGCTAATACTCAAAAGAAAGTGAAAGGTAAGGAATATCAAATATATAAACTTTTACTCTTTAGAATAATAATATAGATTAATAAATTAAATCATTTTTTAGCACTTGAAGCTCAACTTGAAAATGAGCATGAAGAACGTACTTTATTATTGAGAGAAAAACATTCTTTGGAAAGGAGATTAGCTTCAATATCAGAAGCAGGACGAAGTGAAAGAGAAGGTGAGGAAGCACAGTTACAACGATTAAAGAGAGACTTACGTAGAACTAAAGCACTTTTGAGAGATGCACAAATGATGCTTGAAAAGACCAAGGCTGACAGCCCGAGTAAAATACTCATCAGACAGTTGAGGAATCAAGTAAGTTATAATTTTATATTTTTTGACTTGCATATCATTTAAAATACATTTAATTAAATTTTAGCTGGAAGATTTGGAACTTGCGAGAGCAGCTGCAGTCAAAGCAAAACAGAACATAGAATCAGAGTTATCAGATGTTCAGTCACAATTGGATGAAGCACACCGGCAAAAGAGTGAAGCTGAGCAAAAATCTAACCAAGCAATTCGTGAAAGGTCTGACCTACAGTCACAAATTGAGGAGAATGAAGAAGAACTTGCTGAAGTAATGAAAAAATACAGAGCAACTGTTCAACAGTTATCTGTTGACCAATTGGCTTTACAAGAACAAATGGCAATGGTTTCCTCATTAGAAACAGAGAGGTCTAGCTTAAAGGAACAATTAAATGAGCTTAATTTGAAATTAGAATCACTTGAAAGTGTTAGTGATCCCACATCCAGTGCACAAGTTAAAAGGTAAATTATATAATGAAAGTAATTTCTTAAGCCATTCACATTTAGTTTTATGCCCAAAATTTTACTTTCTCGTGTACTGTACAGTGGTTTGTGATGGTACAATTCATGAATAGCATTGTAGGCAGTAGTAAAAAAGTAGATATTCCAATTTTTAAAATGTATTTATTATTAAATTATAAATAATAAAATGGTGCTTTTGTTTTAAGATTGGAATTACGAATAAGAGAACTGGAGTCAAAACTAGAATTTGAACAAACAACTCATGCACGGTTGGAAACACAAATTTCACGTTTAAAAGAAGCAGTTGAAAAACTCCAAAGTGATTTAGTTCTTGCAAGAGGAAGAGAACAACTAGCACAAGATAATGTGAGAAAATTGCAAAGAAGTTTACGGTATGTGTATTATTTATTTTAAATTTTTTAAAACACTTTATTAAATTATTAAATTTATATTTCAGAGAGTTACGTGATGAACATACATCTCTTTCTTCAAAAGAAAGTGAAAACCAACGTACACGAAAAGAACTCGAAAAGAAACTTGAATCAGCGGAAGCTGAAACGTCCGCTGCTAAATCTGATTTACGTCTTGCGTTGCAAAGAATATCAGACTTGCAAGCAGCGATGCAGGGTGAATTAGAAGATAGTTCATCAGAACATTCAGACAGCGAGCAAGACAGTATAAGTTCAGATGAAAGTATAGGTACGTTCCTCGACAATCATAAACTAGGAACTGTGAAACCAAATCGGCCTATGCTAGAACTCGATACTAGTCCTAGATAGTGTTTGGAGAGTCTTGGGGATACGAGGCCTAATGACATTAATAAATCTCCTGCCTGCCTTGTTCCATGTCCATTCGGTCAAAACGTCGTGGACACATTCACTGTTTGTTTTTATTGATCGTTTTGTTAATTAATTGAGTGATATACTATATAGGCCAGACATTTAGTATTTTGGAGGAAAAAAAATTCTGAATGGATATTTTTCTACATAGAATAGTGTTAAGAAGTTCTAAAGTTTCCTCCTCCAATGAGGAAGAGACAAAAATCAGTCTTTACTGATTTCTTGGCTTTCTTTCAATTTTACAGCAAAAATAGTTATATACAAAATTAAAGCTGATTAAATATTCTGTAAAAAAGGTTCTATTCATATTTTTTGTCAGATTTGTACTTCACCAAATAATCATATCAATTTTAATAAATTTAGACGCTCATTATTTGGTGAAGTACAAATCTGACAAAAAATATATACAGAATCTTTTTTGTAGAGAGTTTAATTAGATTTCATTTTGTATATAACTACAGTAGCGAGCATAGAAACTGCACCACTTGAAAAATTATGATTTTTTTCTTATTTTTCCTCTAAAACTGGTGGAACTAACAAAATTGTTATTTTATATTATGAATCAATTGAAGATGTGAATGTAATAATATTTTTATGATATTTAAACATTTATAGGTACTGATTTACTTGTTTAAAAAAAAAAACACTATTTTTGCTGACATAGCATATTTATTTTTAAAATATAACTATATATTATATATATTTGAAATAACAAAACAAAATGAACAAAAACATTTCTATAATAATTTATATTATTTAAAATTATAATATTAAAATTTTTAATATTTTGTTGGACCCCCCTTGGCTTTTATGACGGCTTTTATACGACGTGGCATCGACTCAATCAGGTTGTGTATAAGATCCGTTGTTATTTCTTCATCCCAAACCCTTTTTATACTTCTTTGAAGTTCTACAATATTCTTTGGCTTTGTTGTCTGCAATTTCTGACTCATCACCTTCCATAAATTTTCTATCGGATTTAAATCTGGGCTGTTACCTGGCCAGTCGAGGGTCGTAATATTCAAATCTTCTAATAACTTTATAATCTGCAAAGATTCAATAGAAAAATATAAACAATTGTATGTATTTTTGTGAATAATAAAATTATGTATAAAAAAAAAATATATCTTACACTTCTCGCTCGGTGGCATGGCGCAGAATCGTCTTGGAAAATAAATTCCCGATTATTAGTTAAATGCTGCTCCATAGAAGGTACCAAATTTTCTTCGATGATTTTTTTGTACCCTGCCGCGTTCAGGTTACCATCTACGAAGACCAACTCTCCAACTCCATAGTAGGAAAAACATCCCCATACCATTTTACTAGCTGGGAACTTCACAGTTCTTCGCAGACATTCTTCCTTCAGGCGTTCCCCAGGTCTACGTCTCACATACTGCATGCCGTCGGACCCCATTAAATTAAATTTACTCTCGTCTGAGAACATGACTCTTTTCCAATGTTCTACAGTCCAATTTTCTTTATTTTTAGCCCATTCAAATCTTTTTTTTTCATTTTTTGGGTTAAAAAGGGTTTTTTGGCGGGACGCCGGGCCAGTAAATTGAATTCCCGAAGACGACGGCGAATAGTATGGACACTTACTGATATTCCTGTGTTTTCTTGGAACTCAGAGCGAATGTCTACAGCAGATTTAAACCTGTCTTTCATACATATCCTCTTCAGAAGACGATTATCAGCCTCTGTTGTCTTCTTTTTTCTACCAGTTCCTTTCTTTCTGGAAACATCACTAGTTTCACTTATTTTTTTATTAAGTCGAGATACGGTCGCATGGTTACAATTAACTTTTCGACTTACAGCCCGCATTGACATTCCCGTCGATAGTAATGTCACGATCTCAATTTTCTTCGCTTCACTCAATTGTTTATATTTTGCCATAATTTCAGAAAACAGAACCACACAGAAACAGACAGCACGATTACAAAATGTAAACTGATGAATTTATGTTCTAATAACAACCCTTTATAGTATTTTTACCTGACACAGCGGTTAAGAACGGTACGCCCTTCGTAAAATAAAAATAGAACACAAATTTTGATTGGTGCAGTTTCTATGCTCGCTACTGTATTTTTACTATCAAGTTGAAAAAATCCAAAAAATCAGCCAAAACTAATTTTTGTCAGAACCATTATATGAAAAAAATATCCGTTATAAATTTTTTCTTATTTAAAATACTTGGTTCCTAGCTTAATAAGATATCCAGTAAATAAATTTAGTAAGATTTTTTATGCATAGTAAATTTAAGTTAATTTATAATAAATATATAGTCTGTATAAATAACGATTTATTTGATTTACTTTTTATAGGATGAAATATATATTTATACAGCTTGTTTATTGTTACTGGCCTTTTTTATATCGAAAATAAATCACCAAATATGCCTGATGAATAAAATGTAAATATATATTTTATCCTCGAGTTCTATCTTAGCCTTGGTTATGCCCAATATTATAAAGAAATTGAATGATATTTGTTAGCTTGCAAGCACTTTGAACAGGGTATCAAACTTATATGACAGTCCCATGACATTAGCGCTTGCCTGGTAAGTATGGTATTAAAATAATGGTATGTATATTGTAAATAAATGAAAAATAACTTGTACGCTCAAAGTTACCAACTGAAGTAGGTACTACTGTTCTAAATTAGAAAACAAATCACACAGAATTAATACCCTGTTGAAAGTGCTGGCAAACTATCTGGTTTTATTAAATTTCTTTATAAGACCAGGCATTATACGGTTATCGGTATGTTGTAATAAAAAGTATGTAGATATTGTTTAGCCGATTTTGACTGTAATTTATTTTGCCAAATTAAATTAAAAATTCATTTATATTTTTTAAATATTTACATGATTAGATCATATATTAATCTACTAATATGTCCCATCCTGAATTTTTTGATTAACCAACTGAAATGTAGGTGGCAGTACCAGTACTGAATATTGTATTTAGCCAGCAAACAAACCTTCAAGGTCATATATTTATTTGAATTGGTATTCGTTCAATCATGTTCAATGTTTGTATACCTTAGTGAGCGTTCAGTTAATATCTATGTAAAAAATGCTTAGCATATAATGTTCAACTATATTATTAATTTATTTTGTTTATTTCTGTTGCTTCTTACCATTTTTATTTGATTTTTACTACTTAATTTTGTTTTAAATTTTATTAATTTTCTTTTCACGTATAATAACTTGAATTTAAGTACTTATAGTTTTACTTCGATAAAGTTCGATAGTTTAATTATACGAGTATATTAATCTACTAGTAGATTAATATATGGTTTAATTAAACTTGTTAAGACTTATCAATCACATCACAATGAAATACTTGTAACTATGTTAATCTATCCTTAATATATATAAAGCTCAACGTCTCTCTGTCTGTCTGTCTGTCTGTCCGTTCGTGCGCTTATCACTCGAAAACCACTTATCCGATTTACGTGTTTTTTTTTTTAATTCATAGGTACGTTCTCTGGCCAGGTTATAGGCTATATTTTGTTAGGTTAGGTAACATAACAACTAAGCAGTGACAATAATAGTAAATCAAGTCGGAAAAATTTTTGCCGTCGGCGCGCTGTTTTGTAATACGCTGCCTAAACCGTTCAATATACAACAAAATAATGTATTAAAGAATTGTGTAGAATCAAAAGTTCTACAGTAAAGTCCACGACACCATATGTCTAACTTTTATATTTAAGCCACAATGACTGCTTTTATGTTACAAAGAAAACATAAAATATTTGGGTTCTGTTTACATGGACTTATGACCATCAAAACATTAATCCATATCGAAATAAATGATTTTATCGTCATAAGCACTTAATGTAGATATAATTTGCCCTTTACAGCATCCAATTTGGTCGTATAGTTTAGAAAATATCTTAAAATAAATTTATAAAGGTAACATATTAAATGTATGGTGTCGTGCCGCATCGATGCGATGTACAACAGACATTCGCTTACGCTCGGTAGATATTCGGATTCCCTCGACTGATCGTCGTGAGTTTATTTTGTTTTCAATAATTAACATTTACATTTAAACAGAACACAAATTATTTGTACTTTTTTCTTCTGATTCGTTTTTGTTAGGTAATTTAGGTTTTGATATGTTATTATTACAATAATAACTAATCGTGTTTGTACTTAATTAATTAAACTATATTTTTCAAAAATCCTAAACAATAATTCCGTAGTCTACGCGAGCGAAGCCGCATGGGCACTGCTAGTCCTTAATATATATAAAGCTCAACGTCTCTCAGTCTGTCTGTCTGTCCGCCCGTTAGTGCGCTTATCACTCGAAAACCACTTATCCGATTTACGTGGCTTCTTTTTGAATTCATATGTACATTCTCTGGCCAGGTTATAGGCTATATTTTGTTACGTTAGGTAACATAACAATTAAGCAGTGATGATAATAGTAAATCAAGTCGGAAAAAAATTTGCCGTCGGCGCGCTGTTTTGCAATACGCTGCCTAAATCGTTCAATATTGAACAAAATAATGTATAGAAGAATTGTGTAGAATCAAAAGATCTACAATAAAGTCCGCGACACCAACTTTTGTATTTAAGCCACAATGACTGCTTTAATGTAAAAATGACAATTAAAAATATTTGGGTTCTGTTTACGTGGACTTATGACCTGCAAAACATTAATCCTTATCGAAATAAATGATTTCATCGCCATAAGTACTTAATATAGATATAATTTGCCCTTTAGGTACAGCATCCAATTTGGTCGTATAGTTTTAATAGTTTAGGAAATATCTTAAAATAAATTTATATACTTACTAGCAGTGCCCACGCGGCTTCGCTTGCGTAGACTTCGGAATTATTGTTCAGGATTTTTGAAAAATATAGTTTAATTAATTAAGTACAAACACGATTAGTTATTATTGTAATAAAAACCAAACAACACTTAAATTACCTACCTAACAAAAACGAATCGGAACAAAAAGTAGAAATAGTTTTTGTTCTATTTAAATTTATAAGTTAATTATTGAAAACAAAATGTGATCATTTCCTCTGCCCTGCGTCTACTTGGCACGCTCCCTCCTTCCCGCACGCCGCGACAGGGGTCATTATCGCGCGAATAGTATGTTCCCGTATATACATATATTTCGATATTTTCAAAACTACCTATACGACCAAATTGGATGCTGTAAAGGGCAAATTATATCTACATTAAATACTTATGACGATGAAATCATTTATTTCGATAAGGATTAATGTTTTGCAGGTCATAAGTCCACGTAAATAAAATATTTTAAATTTTCTTTGTAACAAAAAAGCAGTCATTGTGGCTTAAATATAAAAGTTAGACATATGGTGTCGCTGAGTTTATTGTAGATCTTTTGATTCTACATAATTCTTGAATACATTATTTTGTTCAATATTGAACGGTTTAAGCAAAGTATTACAAAATAGCGTGCCGACGCGACGGTAAAATTTTTTCCGACTTGATTTACTATTATCGTCACTGCTTAGTTGTTATGTTACCTAACGTAACAAAATATAGCCTATAATCTAGCCAGAGAATGTACCTATGAATTAAAAAAGAAACCAAGTAAATCTGATAAGTGGTTCTCGAATGATAAGCGTACTAACGGACAGACAGACAGACAGAGTTAGACATTTTATTGCATTTTAGGAGACTTACCTAAAGACACCCCACTTATTGAGATAAGGGAGAAAACAAAATTTGAGTAGATTTTTCAGTTTACAGGACGGGGTTAAAAGCTACATTCTGGAATTTTTTTGATAGTTTATAACAGTAGAGGGTGGGGGGATCTAATAACGACTTTGAACGCAGATATATCGTGACTGAAAGGTTAAAATCTAAAGGTCCTAAGATATTTTTTATTGCATTTATAAGTTACTAGCTGGGCCCGCGCGGCTTCGCCCGCTTGCACTACGGAATTATTGTTTAGGATTTTTGAAAAATATAGTTGAATTAAATACAAACACGATTAATTATTATCGTAATATTAACTAATCAAAACCTAACGTACCTAAAAAAAAAAACAAATCAGAACAAAAATTGCAAATAATTTTTGTTCTGTTTAAAAAAAGTTAATAATTGAAAACAAAATAAACAACTGCCGGCCGAGCGCTGAATCATCCCTCTCCCCGCGACATTTCATCATAGTTCGCACGGATTGCCGCGAATAATATGTTATTGTATTTATATTTCACGATATTTCCTAAACCAAAAGACCAAATTGGATGCTGTAAAGGGCAAATTATATCTACATTAAGTACTTATGACGATTAAATCATTTATTTCGATAAGGATTCAAGTTTTGCATGTCATAAGTCCATGTAAATAGAACCCAAATATTTTATGTTTTCTTTGTAATATAATATCAGTCATTGTGGCTTAAATATAAAAGTTAGACATATGGTGTCGCTGACTTTATTGTAGAACTTTTGATTCCACACAATTCTTTAATTCAGTATTTTGTTCAATATTGAACGGTTTAGGCAGTGTATTGCAAAACAGCGCGCCGACGGCAAATTTTTTTCCGACTTAAATCAAGTCGGAAAAAATTTTGCCGTCGGCGCGCTGTTTTGTTAAGCAGATAATAGTAAATCGCACTATTATCTGCTTAGTTGTTATGTTACCTAACGTAACAAAATATAGCCTATTACCTGACCAGAGAATGTACTTATGAATTAAAAAAGAAACCACGTAAATCGGATAAGTGGTTCTTGAGTGATAAGCGCACTAACGGACAGACAGACAGAAAGAGAGACGTTGAGCTTTATATATATATTAAGGAAGAAAATGTGAGTATACTTTTCAGTATATGGGAAGGGGTTTCAAAAAAAATAATTTTAAAAAATCTCATCATGTTTTTGGGTTATCAATTTACGTCTGTATACCAAATTTCATCTTAATAGATATAAAATTTATATAGACAGACAGACAGACGGACGGACAGAATCTTAAAAAACTGAAAATTATATAAATTAAATATCGAACTAAAAATAAGGAAAATGTAAATACGATATAATATGAATTTAATTATTTAAAAGATTAGCAACAAAAATTAACGAATTAAGATCAGTATTAATCAGAAATATATAAATATTATCATATATTAATCTACTAATAATTGTTATAATGAAATCAAATATATTTTAATTGTTTACTATAAATGACAACAATAAACATAAGAACGAATTCCATACATATACAAATTAAACTGACGTGACGTATAATTCCATATTTTTCACCCGCACCAACCCCGCTTTCTTATTTATTTTATTTTGCTTTATGCTTACTTACAATAGACAATAACTGCTCTATGTTCATACCATAGATAAAAGAAAATATTGAGAATGCTGACCATAGATGGAATTATATTTCAAGACGTGTCGCCATCTAGGTATTTTTTTTGTAATCATATTCATAGATTGGAACCCTGTGTGGCGCCATCTAGTATTCTGTATATTTGAAACTCATGATGGGACATATTAGTAGATTAATATATGATTAGATGTTAGAATCAATTTGAACAATTAAAAAAAATCCAGAATTCAAAAATGATTAATAGGAAACAACAATTCAGTATTCGTATATTAGTGAAGTAAGTATATAAAGTTCTCGATTTTGAGGGAATGCGCGAAGGTTGTAAGAAGATACGTACAAACAAAATATTTTTAATTATCGCTGTATGAAACTTAAGCTTACAAAAATACTTAACTATTATAATATAGGACTAATATAAAGACCATTTTTTAATATGACATATCTCGAAATTTATAACCTGAAATAATTATCCAAATATAGTAGAACCAATACGGCACAAATGTTTTTTATTGATAAAAAACAGATTTATTGTATGTACTTACATTCACCTCACTCTTGGCTGCCGCTTTAAATTGATGTTACAGGCAGACGCCTGCTTTGCCTATGCGTTACGCCAGCACTGGGTAGAAACTCCCTAAACACTACACTTGGAATCTGACAACCTCTAGTTGAACTATTTTTAATTTATTTTTTACTATTAAATATAGTGACATTTTTATTAAAAAAAATTAAACTTAAGTTTGTATTACACTTGTCAATTTTTTCACCAAATTGGTCAGTTATTGAACAATTTTGATGTCCTCAAAATGTTGTACTTATATAGTACACTAGTTAATTTCCGGAAATCAGCAAAATCAACATAGAAAAAATATTATATAGAATAAAAAAAACTTTAATAAATTCTAAGAAGAAATTTCATGCACAGAATTATAATTAATTAAATTAGCAAAGCAATAATCTTGTACTTTGAAAATCTCAGTTGGCAAACATTAATATCCCTAGAATTACCAAAAAATTGACGGAAAAATTTTCACAAATAAATTGACAATTGTAAATGCAATTTAGGTCGTCCATTCTAATTTAAAGCTAAAGATATCATTGGGAAAATAAATATTCGTTCAGGGATTACAAGGAATAACTTTACTTTAATTAAGTGACTACTGTAATTTAAAATATAAACATAATATACATTTGATCTAAAAGAAGATTTAAGTATAATGTTTCAAAATTATACATTTTTAGATATGTCATTTGAATTAATTAATGTAACTTAAATTACCTAAATATAATGTATAAAAATAATTTAGGTAGTTTCATGTTATTTATAAGTAAGCCATCATTTTAAAAGGCATACTATGTATAATTATTATTGTAAATTATTGTTTTTAGTTAAATTTTATGTAATTATATCGTAAGTTAATTTCATATACACATATATAAATACATAATAATATATATTCTTAACTGTCGGTGAATTTTAAGTTATGATTTTATTATAATAGAACATTTTATTAAAATTCAATAAATCAATATTAAAATAATACAATGTATTCGTTATGTAATTATAATCACCATTTTAACAATGTTTTGAATTAAAGTTAATCAATTGTCCATAAAACACATATATATCTGCTTTAAATAAATATTTTATTAATTATTTAAACAAAATTTATTATCATTAATAAGTGTGGCATAATTTATTCATAATGGCGTTGTTGTAATGTTGAAAATTTGTTATTTGAAAGGTATTCAGTCATTACTTATTTGAATATTGCAATGATATTGCTCATCGATGAAAAATATATTAAAGAAATCATCGATACAAATTTTTGATTGTTGTAAAATTTGCTTTTGTTTTATAAAAATTACTAGCAATAAAACATATAGGTATTTTTTGTTTTATGACTGAATTTCAAGAAAGTGAGTATATAATTTATATACCAAAAATTAAATGCATATCATTTGCACTATAAAGCCTTGGCAAATAACGCAACGTTATAACGTCGCCGCAGTTCAGCCAGCTTCGCGTTTTGACGCTGACTAAAATGCGACGACGTTTCAACGTTATGTTATTTGCCATAGCATTGAAAATTTTGATATCAAATTGTTGTTAATGATAAGTTCCCTTAGGTGTATTTTTTTTTAAATATTTCAATTTAAAAAGTATTTGAAAACCAACTAATAAAATAATTTTACCTTGCAAGTTACAAAAGAGATATATTTTTACAAATATTATTTGTTAGTTGATTTTTTAATTGCTATGTGTGTCTGTTATTGTATGATATTAAAATATGTATTTGAATAAATTAAAAATTTTAAATAGTTTTTTTACCTTTGCACTTCATATCACTAACCATTAAATCCTATAGAAATACACATAGTATGAAACTATTTTTTTATTCGTCAAATCAGTGTCATGTACCATAGTTTTAATCCTTTAGCAAAGTAAAGAACCAATTTAGTATTTCGATATTTGTTTAAATATTATCGAAAAGATGGCAGCACAGTGCTGATAATTTCTTCTAATCTCGGCATCATTATAATTATACCAATATTTTCGGGACAAAATATAATTTTTTTTTTAATAATAACAAAACGTTAACCTATTTCAATTCCTTCTATTGTAGCTTTAAATTCATTTGATACCCCTTTCGCCGGGATTGAGTACACATTTTTTTGGTAACACATATGTCGCCCTCTTAAAAAAACGCTAAAAACGTAAAATTGTAATTTTATAACTCAGGTCTATTATTGGCCCACCCATAGACATAGAGCATGGACCGCGCATTCTGTATTAACATGACGTAACATTTCTTCAAAACAGTGAGAGAGATTCGGTGGCGTTTGGGATATATCTATCTCTCCTGTTTGAATAAAGACATGTATATCCCAAACAATTTTCTATCTCTTTCTTTCGACACGGCTCGGTTTTCCGCTTCATAGACATGAGTCCACCATATTCTATAGTCATGCCAAATCTCAACAGCTCAGAAGTCTGTGACAGAGAAACACATTGTTGATTCATAGACACCATAAGTATTCTTTTTTCCGATTTCAGTACGATTAGTTAACTGACAATTATCAAAACATGCAACACCGGCTTTAGGAAGGGGGGCGAACCAGGTTGACCGTCCGGGGCGCCAGGTAAGAAGGGCGTACAATGAGGCATAAGTGACATTTATTTCAAATCAGTGCAGGCTGTAATTTTTGAGTATGTAAACTTAAATTTTGTAATCTTTAAAATTAATTTTTCGGTAGATGATTTTGCAAAAAATGTTGCTAAAAATATACAATGTTAATAAAAAAAACTATATTTTTCTGTGAACTTCAAGATGAACACATAATATCGAATCCCAACAAAATAAAGCAGTAACATTAAGCGTATATTTTTTGTATTTGTATTTTTAAACCGAGTACATAAAAATGCTGTAACATAAAATTTCGTGGAATACAATATTTTCATACGATTTCCGTTTGGCATAAAGATAAACATTTTAAGACCACCGATGATGTATCAAATAAAGACATGTTGAAAGGCAGAACACAAAGAAAAAGCGTAAAAAAGAAACAGGAAATTGCATCTTTGTTAGGCGATTCATAAAAAGCCGCCTGGTGAGGTTTTTGCAATACCGGTTAGGTAGGAGGAAAAAGGGGGAATGGTGTTTACTAACCGAGCTTTCGTGATGAAAAACTACCCCAGCTTGACGTAATTATTTGCGAGATTATAAAAAACATTTCAATTCAGTTTAGTGTTTTTATTTATTTAGGACAAATTTTGTATTAAATATTTTCTCATAAACATTTTTTTTCTAATTCAGATATTCAAATCTTGTAATAAGTAAATAATTTACAAGCGTATATCATAGTATATAAATGTATTAAATGTGTTAATTTATTTTATTTATAAAAATATAGATCAATAGCGAGGGGGAGGGGTAAAGGGGGCATTTGCGGTGGCAACAAAAAAAAGGTAATCAAAATTACTAGAAAGCGCAAAATTGTGGATTACCAGCGGTAAATTAAAAAAAAAGTTTTCAATTTTTTTTCATATTTAGCATATGGGGGGTCGGGGCGGCAAATTTGCCATCTGTCCCGGGCGGCAGAAACCTACGGTACGCCGCTGTTGTAGATATTATTGTAAAATATTTATCTATGTCTTTTTATCAGGATTTTATGTGTATTTTTATTATTAAAATAGAAATATTGCGATAATTAATGATTTTAGGTATTGTTTGTTACATAAGATACAAAAATATAGGTATTCCATTTAAAACATTGAGTTTTGCAGATTCGAATGTTTGCAGTTTTTTTTAATGGACACTGTATAAATTAATTTAAAAAATTGTACGTAAACTTCAGGTGGTGCAAGCTACTAAAAACATTAAATTTAAAAAATATATATTTATCTTATTAACCCAATAACGTTTTTCAAAAATACTGTACTGTACGACAGTTTAGAGTTTTGGAATTAATAAGGTAGAAATAAATGGGCCATTTCATTTAAAAAAAATCATTTTTTTGGGATCCCACTATATTTCAATATAATTTTATAATGTATTTATTATTTATAATATTATTAAAATTAAATAATTTAAAAAAAATATCCATTAAAAAAATGTAAGTATTTATTACAAAAATTATATCTAATACATACATATATGTACTAATGTATTGTACAGTTGTAGATGAAAAAAAACCCAAAGCTACATCACATATCAATAGAGTGAGGATTCTTTTGAAAAGTTTATGCAATGGAAATGCCATGGGATTGCTCCAACGTCGAAAAGCTTTTCACGAATGAGAGTAAACCAATGTTTTCATTCACACGCCAAACAGCATTTTGAGAATCGCAGAACGTTTAATTCAATCCAGACGAGGTCTTTTAGCCCCGACTATAAATCTCATAAAAGTCATTTATGCAGTGGTATTCAATAGTAGAACAGTTTTACTTTTCTATTTTATTAAAACATGCATTACATACATATGTGTTTTTTTATCATTTTATCATTTATTACTATGCAAGTAAGTATTGAGGCTTTTGTGGTGATATTAAAGTGGTTCTTAAATAACCTTTATTTTTTATCGTTATCTCAGCCAACATTATAGAATTTCACAACTGACATCTTGTCTTGGTTTAGCCTTTTATACTGTTTACATTTTTTCTCCAGTAATGGATAAAGTAAAACCAGTAATGAGCACGCAGTGATGGACACTTGCTTTGCTAATGATTACAAAATGATAAGTATTACGACACAAAATATATAAAAGAAAGAATCGTCAAATTTTAAATAATGTAAAGCAGTCGCTATGATAATATAATAATTAATAAATAAATTATACTAATAATTAGTTTAAATTTCCACCATTTTGACACCTATTGGCCGATTGTCATTAAATCACGCTGTAAGACAGTTAAATGTATTTAGATTAATATTCAGAAATGGTAGTAATCAAATATCAACAAATATTTCTAATTCAGTACATTTAATTTAAAAAATTCCATTATTGGGGTCATATCCAAGACTAGTGCCAGTACCTTATTTTACTTTAATTATTAATTTAATTAGATTAATATCAGATAGCAAATTTTTACTAATTATTGATCTTTGTAAAAATGAGACCAGCACCTCATACATTTTTCATAATATTTACACCAGTAAAAAATTCTACGTACTTTTGCATCGAGTTTCTACGAAAATTATAGGCCGTATGAAAAAAAAACTATACAGGACCTTTTTTTCGTTATCGTAAGAAGATTTTTACTCAAAACGAATTGTTATTGGTACCCTATTTATAAAGACTGAATGTATACCTAAGTACATATATGTTATAGTTAAAAAACCCCTGGTCTAATAGTTAGTATGGGGAGAAGCTCAAATCGGTTGGTCAACTGAGATATCCTCTAATAGCTTTAATTCCTGTAGGATTTCGGTAAAGTTCACAACCTTGGTGCTTTGTGAACGGCTGTACGACGTTTGGGTACTAATAGAGGGGGGTGGGGTGGCAGAGGGCACACGAGGACGGAGTGACCGTCTGCAATGATCCCTCGGGTGCAGATAAACTACTATAGTGTAGAGCTCGTATTCTTGAAATCGTTTAACCGAATTTAACACATTTTATAAGCCAGATGTGTCGACTTAAATGCAAGTGCTCCTTGAAGTTTCTACGAGCTTTATAAAGCTTCTTATATTATTGTATGTTATACACATTCACACTTTTTTCTCATTGTAACTTTAAGACAGCGGTTCTTCAACTTATATTGTCTAGAGTCTAAGGAATCCCTTTTGAACAATTGTTTTTCAGGGAACTCCCTCCCCCGGATAGAAAAACAAAGAGGGTCGTTAGATACTAATTAATCATAGAAATGTAAAATGTAAAAGTGCTTTAATTTATTCCAAACATGTTTCACGGACCTTCGGCAAAAGTTCAGTGGGAGTTCGCAGACCCTAGTTTAAGAACCACTGCTTTAAGAGATATGAGTAGAGGACAAAATAATTTTACGATTTTTTGAAAATTGGTTAAATGAATAATAACAAATAAAACGTAAATGTAAGTGTAGATGGTTAATAATAATTGGAAACCAAGAAAAAAGAAAAATAAGAAGAAATTAAACATTAAAAAATCACAGAAGAAAAAACTATCAGAATATTAAAAATAAATTCAAGAATCATTTTAAAAATAAATAATTTGGTTAACAATGTACATACATTTTTTTCGGGTTTCGGTTCAGGTTGGGGTCTTTGATTCCAGTGGCGTCGCTAAAGGGATGACACCCTTAATGTTAAAATATCTGCCTTGGGAACCACGGGACTTTCTTATACCTAACCTAACCTAACAGTGAATTGTATACGTGATTCTTTGTTTATTAAAACATTTCTAACAAAATAAAACAAAATGAATAATATAGGTAATATTATTCTCTCCATTATATAACAAGTGATTTTTTTTAACGTAATAACTGAAAACGGATGTTTATTCTTGTAAATTTTTGGATTTTTGAATTATTTTTGAAATAAGAAAAAAATGTTTTAGATAAAAAATGTCGAGTATGTTATTATCTATAATTTATTCCCCATACATTTTTTTCCAACATTTATGATTTAGCCAGAAAGAATTTTTTTATGTATAATTATTCACTCTCAGTATTACGTATAAGAAAGTCCCATGTTACCTACGGCAAATACACACACTGTTCAATCTCTGTAATACGTATAAGAAAGTCCCATGACACTCATGGCAGATATTTCTCCTCTGTTATGAACCATTTGAATTATAATATTTTTTTTTTAAATTCGTTTTTACAAAAAAATGAATAGAACATAAATTATAGATATAGATATTACCTACATTTTTTAACTTGACCATTTTTCTCTATTTTGCACTGTTTCAGAGTAATTCGAAAAATTAAAAAATCGACGTAGGTAAACATCCGTATCCGGTTGAAAGATCGTTTTCAAAAATAGAACGTTTTCTTCCTAGCCAAAAATTAATCTTAAATATAAAATATCAGCCTTCTACGATTTGTCGTATTTGAGTTACAGCGCTTACAGACAGACAGACAGACAGACAGACAGACGGACACACAGACATCATGGCGAAAATAGTCAGAATGGATTCAGGGAAGGTTAAAATAGATAATTCTGTCAAAATCCGGAGTTCGAAAAAAATCGGCTTCACTATACTTACTTATACTAATGTATATTTCATATACATGGTATAAGAAAGTAAAAATAAAGTTTATTTACCTTATTGTTTTGTTTATTTTAATCTGTCAGAGAGTAAAATGTGTAAAAAAAATTTGTGATAACCAATTTATTAAAAAACATATTTTTTTCTGCCGTTAAAAAATCATAGGTGTGACATCCGTTTAATGTATAAAAAATTAAACCTATTGACTTTTTGGCGAGAGAGAGGTTGGTGGGTTGATTTCTGCCCCGGATACCCCCCCACCCACTAGTAATGCAACTGCTTGATTATAATATAAATAAAATGTATAATGCCAACGTTATGAGATTTCGAGAATACCAACTCAGACTTCATTTAAAACTGCAAGGGATTATTGAAACGGTCTCTTGGGTACGCAGTAAAACGAATAGTTTATAGTGCAGTAAATAAGTGATTCCTGTTATCGCCACTGCGGCTTTATTTAGTCGGCTCATGCGAGGACGAATGCGAGTGTGTGTCGGTCGGTGTGTATGTGTATGTGTGTGTGAACGAATGCTTTCATAACACATATGAAAATTTTCAATCCCGGTTTTGTTTTGGAGCCAGTTTGAAAAATAAATAGCTATAGAAAGTAGAATAGAAATATACTAAAATGACCGCGATAGGAATTATGATTTTATGTTTTTGTGTAGAAAATGTTTTTGTACTGCGTCTATAGATTTGAAATGTGCAAAAATAATCGAAACTTAAATATAAAAAAGTTGAAATTACAAGATTTTTCATTTTTTTTTTGTTTGCTTTAGAAGCCTAGAGCCCCGAGACAAAATGGAGGCCCCAAGCTAAAGAGCTAGAGGACGAAGAGATGGTTGTGTTCTATGGTAATGTAAAAAAAAAATTAATTAAAAAAAAAAAAAACATTTTTTTAAATAGGATCCCTATCCTCATAACGCGCCACGGTTGAAACGTATATAATATTAACTTCCATTTTTATTTAAATCATCTTTTTGCTTGTCACAATCACAAGGATTATATTTACAAATCAAAATATTTGCTCTACCTACACATGTCAATAACTAATTTTCTTACATACGTTTCCATTTCCTTTACAGAGAATGTAGGAAGTAACATGTCAAATTGATTAAAGCGCATGTATTCTATGAAACAAACATATAAATAACATGTAACAAACATGGAAAAATATCTGCTAACAATAAGGTCAACTCATTTCTATAAAAACAAAACAATATTGTAGTACCTAAGTTCGAATAATTGGGATTGTGTTCTAATTATAAGATTGAAAAAACATATAATGTTGGTTAGTTATTAAAACATTGTTTTAGTTTAGTGAATTTTCCAAAGGATAAGCTATGAAAATTCATACCTCTAATAATAATCGATTCGATGATATCAAATATGTTTTGAAATACTCTCAATTAAATAAAACCAAAATATTATTACTAACTATCTTGTGATTTTTACCGTTTGGTTGATATTTTTAATTTTCCTACGGTTATAAGACACTTATGCTTAGTGTTATAAAGAATTTGCTTGGCTGCAAATGCAAATTAGCTCTCAGCTAACGCTATCTGATAGGTGTCAAATTGTTATGAAATTGCTAGTTCTTTTAAAATAGTGATAATAAATGTATAATAATGTAAATGCTATGCATTTTATGAGGTATACTTGATAGCACTTATTTCTACTTATTACGCATGCGTCAAAGACATTATATGTACGATTTTATTGGCTACATATGTCAGTGGTTGTCATTTATATTTAATACCTAGCAGATAGCGTTAGCTGCGAGCTAATTTGAATTTTCACTCAAGCAAATTCTTTATAATACCGGACATTAACAGACCTAATAATTCTATTTTCTTTATTGCTAATGATGCTTTTGCAAATCAACAATCAAAAAATTACCATTTTTTCATAAAGAAAACAGCAATAAAAATAGTTTAAATTTTTGTTTTGTGCACACACTGCTTATGCAAAATTTATCTAATCTTTTATAATTGATTTTACTTCAATGTTGTAATATTATTAAAAATATTTTAAATTAATATAAATAAAAAATATTTTAAATATAAAAAAAAAATTATGGAACATGGAAGTAATGTATGGTTCTCCATACCGATATTTTAAATGCGAAATCCATTCATAACCTATTTCGAAGGTAGGTATTTTAAAAGTTGAGGTTTATGTAAAGATTTATTTAAAGGCAATTATCGGATGAAATATTAACGTAAACTTATTCAAGTTTTCAAAGAATTAACGAACATTTTGTCCTGTTAATTACAGATCCATTGAAATGAAATAATTGGGGTGTAGAACTTTATCTAAATATAAGTATATATAATTAAATATTAAATTGTGCAATGTTAAGTGAAAATTTTGTGTTTTTTAAATTCTGATTGCTATAAGTTTATTTTAAGAATATTTATTAATTTTGTGTCGGCTTTTGCGCAGTTAAAAAAACCTGACTACGCTAAAATATTTTAACTAAAATATCGAGTCCAGGGACGCATTTTAAATTTGACAAATCATATTTGTAGTTATTTTGGTAAAAAAAACCTTATAATACCGGACAATACACTGCCAAAATCGTAATCTTTCATTTGGCTTCGTATCGTCGGGTAAAAAGTTAATAAGGTAATGGCACCAGTCTTGGCAAGGATCCCAGTAATGGCAAATTTTTAATTAAATGTACTGAATTAGAAATATGTGTTGATATTTGCTAACTACCATTTCTGAATATTAATCTATATACATTTAACTGTCTTACAGCGTGATTTGATGACAATCGGCCAATAGGTGTCAAAATGGTGGACATTTAACTAATTATTACTATAATTTATTGCTTTACATTGTTTCTAATTGAGACGATTCTTTCTTTTATATCTTTTGTGTCGTAGTACTAATCATTTTGTAATCATTAGCGTGCTCATTACTGGTTTTACTTTCCATTACTGGAGAAAAAACACGAACGAAATAAAAATTCATAATTTAAAAAATAAACTATATATATGTACTTGTTTTATTAATAATATGAGTTCATGAAAATTACAAAAAACAATCAAAAAAACGAAAACTTGTTCTTATAGCGGCCATAACTGGTGCCTTTACATTATTTTTGTTCATAATTTATAAATATTAGCGTGTTTGGGTAAAAAGTGCTATATTTAGAACATAAGTAAATTTATTGTATCTCATGTGAATATATTTATATATGTTTATTAAAATTCATACACTTGTAGTGAAAACATATTGTCGCGTTAGAGACGAGAAAAAACGGATGTAAATCCACATGAAGATGTGTTCGAGTTTCAGGATGTCCACCCCATAAATCCTGTTCCTGGTTGCCGGCGCTGTCAGACACAGGAGCGCGGTAGTGTATAACGCGCACGCATGATTTGTGCGCCCTTCTTTATTTGGTTCTGTGTAAAGAAATATGAGAATTTAATGCACGCGCAGGCCAAAAAATTCTATTACGCGGGCACATTACTGTCTGTGGAAATAATATAAAATCTAAACGTATCAAAAAAGGTCTCAGGATATGTATCATTAGAATGACCTTTATTCGAATTGAGTGAGGTATGAAGTGTAATATAATTGTATGTAATTTATCTTGAATGGTGAGTATTAAATTTGGGTTGATTCATGGACTTTAACGATTATGAATTGTAATAAATAACAAGCTCCCATATTTAAGGAGGTTGAGAAGGTGTTACAACACCTGCTGAAGATGATTTTAAAACCAATTCATTTTGTAGATTTCGACTTAAAAAATATTGTTTCAGGAACTCAAATTGATTAGGTAGCTTATTTCTGCAGAAACAGTTAAAACTTAGTTCTTATAATTAGTTTTGACTATGTTAGAGTACGTAAGTTCGTATTTAGAAAAATTAAAATTGATATATTCTAATAAAAAAATTTGAGAATTAAAAGAAAAATCAATATTATATCCGGTGTTATAAAGGAGCTAACAAATTTGCTAGGTAGCAAGCACTTTAAAATGGGGTATTAATTCTGTGATAGTATCTATGGATTAGCTATGAAATTTAGATCAGTGAGTCTTCAACTTATTCTAACACAGATGGCGACTCTGACCGTACAAAATAAGTATCATAGGTATATAAAGTACAAGGTAGCCTCAGTAGCTCGGTGCGAGAGAGGGAAATACGAAATACTTCCATACGAAATACGTCATCTGGGGTGCCCAAGCTGATTGATCAAAAGTTACTGAGGGAACCTGTTTTAATACCGTTCGTGTTTACATACCACGCATGGGCGAAAATTGTCGCACAAATAATAAAAAAAAATACAATTGATATTTTTTTTAAATGAAAGGAATTTGATTTTTTAATACACACGGACGAAACCGCGAGAACTTTCTATAGAAATTAAAATTAATCAATATAACGTTATATAGTTATATTGCTTAACATTTTTGTTTTCATCAATACTTAAAATTTTGTTTTGTAAAATCAGAATCTAATTGAATAATTAAAATTTTCTTGGAATAACAAATACAATACTTATTTAACGAAGACAGGTATATAGCAGCATCCCAAAGTATCAAAATGATCAATTTATCCTGAAATGTACATTCCAAAGATATTTGCATTAATTTAATTAATTAAATCAACAGTTGTCATACATTGATTGAATTCAATTGTTAGTCGGATTATTGATGTTCTAATTAAATCAGACATTATGTTTGAAATATCCAACAGAATTGAACACTCCAAACAGCTTAATCCAATTAAAAGTGTTAAGCTATCAAATATACTCTCTACACAATTTTAAATTCTGTTTGACTAAATTATTATAAAATACATGCATTTTATAGGTGATGAAGTTATGAATTAATTCAATTTATTATAGACTAGAACATTCCCACGGCTTCGTTCGTCTATATTTAAAAAAAAATCCCCCCTCTCCCCCAAAACAGTTATAAAATCAACTTACGACTGCTATTTATTATCCCTATCATTTTATACATTTTTACTAGAAAATTATTAAATGAAATTGTTGTTTAATGTAAATTATTATATTTTAGATTTGCTCTAACTTCAAAAAAAATTAAATGTGTTAAATGTTTTTAACTTATGGCTTGAAATTATACTTGCTATATTATCCAAAAATCAATATAAAGTGCAATAACACCATTGATAATAATATAATTATAATAATTAATTAACTATACACATTGGACAGTTATAGATAAATATAAAAAGTTAAAATTCCATGTGTTAGAAATAAAATGTAAAAATAAATTCTTAATTTAAATAAAGCGACTTGGGAATTTTTTAAACTGTATAAATTTCCAATAAACAAACATTGCTTAAGAGGTAATAAATACATTGATTTCCAATTCGAATGAAATAAACGAGATAAATTGAGGTATCTAAAGCTTTTTAATACTTGAAAGTAATGATGTTTCATTTATGTATGTGCATATATAGAACATCAGTAGCGTAGGTGCGTTAGAAAATTAATTATAAAATAATGAACTTTCGAGAAAAGATGTAAAAACAAATAATAACCAAAATATTTATACGCATACGAGGGGGAAGGTCAATTTTTAAATTTATTGGACACACTTACATGATGTTTTTTATTGAAAATTGTGTAAGGAAATAATTTTTTTTTTTAAATGGTTCATAACAAAATTTTTTTTTAATACAAGTTGTAGAGAACGTAATTTTCTACAATTTATGTCATATTCTTTTTTTGTATCTTTTATGAAATGACCAAAAAATAATAATTTTAGTTTTATTTAAAAATAATTGTAATAATATGAATAATCTAGTTATCTATGAAAGTAAAAGTATATATTCTTACAACTAATGGTAGGTACAAATATACTTTCCACCATGTTTACAACTGTCAATTAAGTAGATGTATAGAAATAATAATATTTAAAACGTGTTTAACTGTTGAAATAGATATCAAATAAATAAGAAGCCATTGACAAAACAACATTTTTTTTAAACAAAAAAATTATTATAACGATTTATAACATTACAAAACAATAATTAATATAATGTAAGAAAGTGTGAACTTATGTAATTTCTTCTGTATCATGATGTATAAAAAAGTCTTGTGCCGACCATGGCAGTTTATTTTTACTGAGTTACTGAACTTTTCAGCTATTATTTTTTGACGAGTTAAAAGTATTAATATAAACTTTAAATATAGATTCCTCCATCCCCTTAAAACCGTTATTGGTATGAGCACTGTACAATCTGTACATTAATGTTTAAATGTACACCACTGGTGTTTGTATCTAGTTTGGAAGATTGAACAATCAGTTGTTTCGAGCGAAGAATAGCGTGATGCGATTCCACAATATATCGACTTGTCAAACAAACAAGAAAATTCAATTAAAAAATAATTTCTACCTACACAAGCTAATTGTTTAATCTTTGTTCGGAAACCAAAGGCAGGATCAGATTTTAGGAGGAAGTATTGTACAATGAGCGCTATAAAAATGTTTGTACGTATTTAAAAAATTATTTTCAATTAAAATTTGCAAATATGAATACAGAATAATAATTACAAATAATATTCGTATATGGTGATAAAATATCTTAAAAGTAATATTGAATTGGGACTACACGCTGAGACGTATTTTTTTATTTAATTATAAGGTACTGGCACCAGTCTTGCATATGACCCCAGTAATGGCTATTTTTAAATTAAATGTACTAAATTAGAAATATTTGTTAATATTTGATTACTACCATTGCTGAATATTAATCTATTTACATACATTTAACTGATTTGATGACAATCGGCCAATAGGTGTCAAAATGATGGAAATAACTAATTATTAGTATAATTTATTAATTAATTATTATATTATCATAGCGACTGCTTTACATTATTTAAAATTTGACGATTCTTTCTTTTATATCTTTTGTGTCGTAATACTTATCATTTTGTAATCATTAGAAAGTGTCCATCACTGCGTGCTCATTACTGGTTTTACTTTATCCATTACTGGAGAAAAAACATATTTGCGGATTTTGGTTACTTGTTTTATTAATAACATGAGTTCATGAGAATTACAAAAAAGAAGTCCGTCAATCGTAAAAAGAGTAAACCTTGCTCTTATAGCGGCCATAACTGGTGCCAGTACCTTATATGATTATATGACACAGAATACACAATAATTTACCATAAGCTTTGACTAGAAATATCGATAGAAAAAAATCACTACATAATTTTATTTAATACGGATTCTTTTTCTGTAATTAAAATTAGGAATAAAGATTAATGTAAATATACCCACAAAAATGCACCCTTATTATCAAAAAGTCATTTTTGGTTTGGTTTTTTAGTTAAGTTAGTAAAGTACGTGTAGTAATATGTAATAAAATATCAAAATATTCAAATAAAGATAAATTTAGTTCCACACTATGTATATTTGAAAAAAACACTTAATCGGTCAGTGTACGTATAGTTTAGTGAATAGAAAGTCGATTTGAACCTTTTGTAACAAAATTGATGGTGTATTCGAATGAAGTAATTCAATAATAAATACATTTAGGAAAAACTGGAAATCTAGTATTGTTTTGTGTTCCAGTACCTAGAGACACACAAATATCTATTTCTATAAAAGATAAGTTATAAAATCTGTCAGTTGCAAAACTATTTTTATTGTGATAAATGTTTCTGAGAATACTAAAGAACGAAATAAATGATATTTATTGAAAAATTGACAAGTTAAAATACACAAAGAATGATTGCGTGAAAAGTTGAAAATATAGAATTTTTTGAGTTTCATATAAAGTTGTCTAATTTTTAAATGGGTCTAGATCAAAACTTTGAGAGTATATTACACTCATAAAACTATCAACTAATAAAAATGAAAAATACATTGTGCTGCTACTTTTTCGATAATATTTAAACTAATATCTAAATACTAAATTGGTTTTTAACTTTACTAAAGGTTTGAATATACAGTATGGGACACTATGGACTCGTACTTGAGATTTGTTTTATTAATGAAAAAAATGTAGTTTTCGATAGATTTTAAAGCATAAAAAAACTAGGAGACATTTTATTAATCAAGCGAATAGAAATTTATGTATCGATGGTTGAAATTTCAAATGACAAAATTGATTCGCATTTCTCTAGTCTAAAAAAATCAAAATTATTAAATTTTTATATACTGTGTGTCCCAGGATAGATGTAACAAGAGGTGTAATAAAAAAATCGAATTTCGGAATAACATTTGGTGATTGAGTCCTGCTTAATGTAAAACTAACGTATACCAAAAATTTGTTAATTTGGTTATCTACAGGATGTTTTATAAGCAAAGTGTAAAAATAATTAAGAACAAACTACCTATATTTTTCAAAATATGAAAAAATCCATTAATGCCCGGTATTATAAAGAATTTACTTGACTTGAATGCAAAAGCAAATTAACTTAAAGCTTACGCTATCTGCTAGGTATTAAATATAAATGACAACCACTCACAGATATAGCGAATGAAATCGTACATGTGATAACATTGATGCATGCGCGATAAGTAGAAAACAACGACTTAAAATGTACCTCATAAAAAAATGTTTTAAAATATCGAGTAATTTCATAACAATTTGACACCTAGCAGATAGCGTTAGCTGAGATCTAATTTGCATTTGCAGTCAAGCAAATTCTTTATAATACCGAGCATTATATAGAATATTATTAAGATATCAAAATTTGAATAATGATATTAATCGATCGTGCCCCTTGTGTTATTATGTAGTTTTAACCATCGATAAATAATATAGGAGAATTTATATTTGTGAAAAAATTGATAGGTAAATATAATATCAGTCGCGAGGTATAAACTGAACCACAAAACAGTATAATAATAAATAAATAATAAGTTGCTGATATACGCATGTTGACTTTTATGGATATTTTAAAACGGTAGGTAAAAATCCTACATCAAAGATAATACATAAAAGTGTGTTTGCATTACTATTGTATCTGTGTTTCGTACATATATATTCCACTTTCACTTTTGTAAAAATAATTTCATGAATAAACTGGAAAAAACGTGTGCAAATATTTTAACGATAAAGGTAACTATACTTCAGCAAAAAAAATATTTGCATAAATTTGAATTTGTGTCATATATATTCATAATATGTGGGTGCAGGAAGAAAGGGGTGGAACGAGAACTGAATTTTTTTATGTTTACATTGAAAAAAGTTTATATTTTGTTTAGTTATTCATATAATAATGTATTTCTGCAAGTAATTAGATTTTATTTTAAACAATACCATACAATAAGGTATTTTTTGTATTGTACCTATATGGTATGTTGTATATAAATTTGTGGTTTACATATATCAATTTTGTTTATTTGTGTTCTTGAATATGTTTCGAATAGAATATTAGTTTTAGAGTGCTTTTATGTATATATTCACATAGGTATTATATATAATATGAATTAAAACGATAATATGTGAATTTTATTTTCTAATTTTCACGTACTTCTACTGTATAATATACAGGATGAGTCATTTTAATCCAATCACATATACGAAGCAAAAATATTTCAGACAAAAGATGATTAGTTATTAGGGGGAGGGGGGGGGGCAGAAACTGATTACCTTGGCTGATCTTGAGAAGGAGTCCCTAAGAATCAAATTTATTTATTTTAAATAGGAATGCATTTTTTTTATTGCTAGATATTTTATTATTTAATCTAATTTTTTGAACATCGAAAATTGTCGTACCTTTTTTAGTATTTATTATAAAAGGAGGTGAATTGAACTTTCATTCGAAAGGTACTGTGCCATAGACGTGCACAAAAAAAATCATATGTTTATGTTGCCGTTAAGGCAGGTAAAATTAAGTTAACATACACACGTGATTTCCCCTCTCGCTATTTGTTTATTTCCTATCGCATCATTCAACAGCAAAGCAATATTCCTAACGCCACCAAGTGGCAAAAATAAATAGTTTTGGGTTTCTATCAAACGTAGAGAATGCGTATAGAGATTTCAATTCACGTTCAATTGTAGTGTTTTTATTTGTAAATATTTGTTGTAAAAGCAGGTTAGGTTAGGTGCTGTGCCATAGATGTATACACAAAAAATCATGTGTGTATGTTGCCGTTAAGGCAGGTAAAATATTGATCGAATTTCGATCATATGCGATACTATACGCTAGGAAACCATCTGTCAAAAACGACACGTCGCCACCTAGTGAGCGACGCTGGCAAAACTGGGTTTGTACATTCAAAAATACTATAGTCGGGATAGCCGGGTCTGTCATTAGCAGTGTGCCTATGTTTCGATTTCGCAAATTTTTTTTTTATATATGCACCTCTATCTGAAGAAGTATTTTACTAAGTTTTAATTAATTTTGAAAATTATTTTAGCTGTAATTAATTAAAATTTGAAAATCGAAAATATTTTTTCTTTACTTAATGGCTTCATATAATTGGATGAAATTTTCAGGAAATCTTTAGGTTGATATATGGTCTTAAAAACCATTTTTATTTTTTTATTTATTAACTTTTTTTATGGCATTTTTATTTTTTTGATTTTCAAATTTCTTATTTTATCCAATACGAAAATTACGGAGGTCGAACATAAATTTATGTATGTTATATTAAAGCGAAATATTTCTATTGTGATTCATGGGTATGCGTATCTAATGTAAATGTATATGGCGGATTACAAAAGTGCGGATATCTCCGAATAGTCCAACCAATGAAACAGAGAAAATTATCAAAATGGGAAATTTTCCGGAACAACGATGTTTAAGTTAATTCCTATAGATTTTGAGCCGCTGAACAAAAAAAAATAACTTCACCTCTAAAAATTGGATAAAAGGGTGAACATCAAGTTCCCCTCCCCCCGTTTTTTCGATTTATTTCACAATCTAAATCGACGATAGGGTTATATTATGATTGATATTTGTAACTGATACTTAAACGAATCAATTGAGATCAGTTAGATAAAATACAATCAAAAAACACCACTTTCACAGGGTGAAAAAGCCATAGCATTGCTAATTTTCGGTCCTAAACAGTAAAAATTAAATAACTCGGGGGGACATCATCGCACAAACTCATAATTTAGCTTAAATTCTTCCTAAAGCTCCAAAAAATTGAGATCAACCATAATATAACAAAATATGAATAGCGTTACCAATGATATTAGCCAATATAAGGGTGAAGAAATACATATTTTAAAAAAATATGTTGCACTAAAAACTAAGTAAAAAAATCAGGAATCATTATTTTTTTACCAAATTACACTTCTAGCTTCAATTTATACAGCGTTGATCGTAGGCTGTACAAGAAACAAAGTTTTTAAAATGCATATTAAAATGTAAGAAAACGTAATTCTGGTATATAACAAAGCGATGCACTTTTTGATTGGGTACACAACAAATGCGGCTACTTTTATTTTTAGCCATTAGTCGAGGGAATACAAATTCGTGTGAGTCACAAAAATATTCGTTATATTGATTAGTCACAATAAATTATATAGATTTTTTAATAATAATTTTGACAGTTTGAATTTATCTACGTTTGACATAAACCCAAAAATGTTAATTTTCGCCACTGGGCGGCGCTAGTAGCGATGGTTTCCTAGCGTATACTCTATTTCATTTAAGAATGCAGTGGTTGCCGTGGTTTTTGACGGTAAAATGCACGATTCGTACCGTCAAAACCACAGCAACCACTGCAATTTTAAATGAAATAGAGTATAGTATGTTTTAATCAATACACCTGAATAAATTAAAATTTTGAAGTAATAGGTAAAAATGCTTAAGATATTAAAAGGAATAAAATCTGGTAACCCTAGTTGACTTTGAGAAGGTAGTATAATTTAGTTTTAGTGCAATCCAAGTCAAGATCGATCTGATCTTCAGAATAGCAAATCAAAGTCAATATTAAATGTAAAATGTATGTTCTTTAACATACCATTTAAAATATATTCACGTCTATATTAATATAACTTATTAAATAATGTGGACGAAACAGCATATATTACTACTAACTGTTTAGGGTTTATAAATATATAATTATAATCTTTGCAGAAAATATTGTATATTACCTGACACAAGGTTATAATATTATAACAATAATATATGAACTAAATACAAATGTAATGTACATTAAAGCTTTTTTATATATACTGTATTTATATATTTATATATAAAATACTTACCCAGAACATATGTCAGTAAGTAAACAAACATAATACCCTCGGCGTTGGACTCTCCAGAGCTCGGAGCGAGTGCATAATTTATGAGTTCTAAGTCCGTTGAGAAATTGCTGTTGTCAAGTACGCAGGATTTTTGTTATTTTGTTACTTCTAGATAAGATATATCTTAAAAAGTGATAAATATACATATATATAAAAACGACGGACGCATCTTACTAGGTGTTTTATTAATACAAAATGTAATTGTGTGATTTATGTAACTTGTCAAGTGCGAGTCGAGTCTTGCGTATTAGTGTCCCGTACCGTTTATTTGACTTGCACTTGTGAACACTTACAAACCAATTTAAACAGAAAATGCAATGAGTGGTAATAGTCCTTGGTCCCGGCTTTAAATTTTGAAATAAAAATTACTCCTCTGAAACTTCGTGAGTGGATTTATTTTGGCGTAACCTACAACTTTTTTATTTTCGAAAATTTTGAGAATTGGGGCGTTTTTGATGTGGCATGCGTCAAACATGTCAATTTAACGATAGTTATAGGAAATTTACGAATAACCCTTTCTTTTTTACTTGAATTACAGGATTTTATAATGCAAACATCGGAAAATATATTGACCTACAGAAATATTGGGGCATTTAGCGAGACCTACACCTTCAACATGTAAAATTCATGATATTATGTAATTTATAAATAACCGGCTGATTTTTGCACAATTGCTATAGATAAATAATAGTTAAATCTTATGGTTATAGTGGCCTACAAAAATCAAGGGTCTTTTGCCCTGACATGTTTGACGCATGTCACATCAAAAACGCCCCAATTCTCAGAATTTTTGAAGATAAAAAAGTTGTAGGTTACGCCAAAATGAATCCACTCACGAAGTTTCAGAGGAGTATTTTTTATTTCAAAATTTAAAGCCGGGACCGAGGACTACAATGTTATTAATCAAAAATATAATTAGTTTAAATATATATTATCAAAAATTTGGCATTATTATAAATTATAATTATATTCTAATTTTGAATTGTTTTTGCAAAAATACTTAAGTATGTTTTTTTTTACAAATTTTTCTCACTTTTAATTTTAAAATTTTGTTTAATGTTAAAGAAACGTTTTGATATTTAAATTCCTTGAATTGTGAGTTTTAATTTGATACCCCTCACTGAGATTGAATAAAAAAAAACTGGAAACCTATTTCCCCCCTCTAAAAACTTAAAATTGCATTTTTTTAACACAGGTTTTTTATTATTAATTTGAAATTATCTTAATAAAAATATAATAGTTATTAAATATTTTGCAAATCGTTATTATATTATACTGCAAAATAAATAAAATAAAAAGGTTTCTGTTCCGATTCGCTTCTCTAGCTCTATTGTTTATTGCAGAATTAAAAATATATATTAGTCGTTAGTATGCATTTCATTTCAATAAAAACTCTAATGTCTAATACGAGTATGTATATAGTATTGTATTACTAATGCATTCAGTGAGACGACAAAACAAGGGGGTGTACTACCCCCACACCCCATACTTTTCAACGTCGATGCATTAAGTTCATGACTGCTTGCAGTGTGAAATATCGCAATGTAGATTTTATATTAATTAAATGTTAAGTGATATTATTTTTCATGATAAATTACTGTAAAACTAACTACGTTTGCACTTGAACAGTATTTTTTAATTTATTTTATATTTTTTGTATAAATTTCAGAAAGTTAATTAATTAACATGTAATATAAATCTAATCAATTTAATCAAATCAACTAACCCTAATCCAATTAACTTCAAGTGAATCTAACAACCCAACAAACCTTACCCAACTCGAGTTTAAGTAAGCTATTTTCGATTCAAAATGAATTAACTGGACGAAATAAAACCAGGCTTAAATCAATATAATCAGTTAATTAGGGTATACGGCTTTTTTTGTTTGAGTGTATTTTTGATAGCTGTCTCATTTAAATTAACAAAATTGTATGTAGTTCCGTTTTTACATGATTCACTCACGTATAAAAAAACATCTAAAAGTAAATGTACAGTGCTTCATCGTGCTAAATTCAACAAGGGTAGTTAATTATTAAACAATTTAAATAAAAACCGATAGTGTTTAGATAAATTGCCTGGAATTAATAATAACCGTTTAATTTTTATACAATTTTACTAAAAAATATTAGTTCGAAATTTTTCTTAAAACGCACCTGATTATTTTTTTATATATTTTTAATTGTTTGACAATTTCAATTTAAATATAAATTTATGCAAACGTTAATATGACATTTAAAACGTCAAAATGACATTTAATATATCCAAGCAAATATCAATTTAGAAAAACAAAACATTCTAATTTTGAATTTTAATCATGATCTCGGTATCATTATATGACAGAGAGACAATTTTTTTTATGTTTTTTTTTTTTTAATTTGTTAATGATAAAACATTTACATTTTTAAATTCCTTGAATTATCAGCTTTCATTTGATTTTCCACTCGCCGGAAATTGAATAAAATAATTTTTGTTAACACATTTTCCCCCTTTTTGAAGCGCAAACAAATGTATTTTTTTATTATAACTCAAATCAAACGGTTCAGCTAGAATGCTGTGACAGACACACAGGCACAGTATTCCTTTTTCTAATTTCATTAAATAATATAATATGTTACAATTCAATTAAAAATTGTAAATAATAATTAATGTTCTGTATTATAAAGAAGCTAGCAAATTGCTAGCTAGCGAGCACTTTCCAATGAGGTATTAATTTTGTGATAGTATTTATGGATTAGCTATGAAATTTAGTGCTGTGATTCTTCAACGTATTGTAACATAGTTTTCATAATATCGTCACTGTTTTAATACTGTTGGTGTTAAAATTGCGCAAAAATTGTCAAACATTTCATGAAACTAAAGGAGAACTGTCAGATAGGTTAGAAACCTTATTTGAAAGTGCTTGCTAGCTCCTTTATAATACCGGACATAAATTGAATTATTCAAAATGAGCGGTAAGTTCAAGTACTGACCGTACCAGCATTTAATTTTCTTAGTATTGTTATGAATACAAACATAATAAATAAACATCCTGTATTTTATAATACTTACGTCTCATTTAAAGAAAATAAATTCGGGTAGTTGATCATTAAATAAATTACTTATAAAAGGATCTCAATCCAAGAAAAAGCAGCAAAAGTATCTTACACAATATTAAACTATATATCATTTCGAGCCAGTTTTGACAAGGAATATAATTAATACTAATTTGAATGAAGTAAGATTTGTACATACACCTTCAAGAAATTAATGCACGACATTACAGTATAATGTTGTTAGAGAAACCCCGTAATGTATCTCGTGTTAAGTAAATAATACCCTGGAATCTATTTAATTCTGAATATCCAGCTGTGATAATGATTTCATGTATTAAATCCCCAAATCATGTCTACTGTGTAATGTATATGCAGGAGATGAACAATTTTGGTTTATTTTTGTGTCGAGCCAGGTTTTTAACACATTTCGTGCGTGTTTTTTGTTGGGCGAATGGTGTAATATAAAATAATATTTTTCTCTCTTTAAATTATCATATACCAATGAATTTTTCTACTTAAAACTAAATATACTTATACCTTAATTACAATAAAACAATTTGGGACGCGCGTTTTGACGACGAAAAGAAGTCCTCATTGGGTGGGTGTCTAATGCCGTGTTTAGACCGAAAAAAAAACAGCAAAAGTGCAACAAACCCCATACATTTTTACTTCCATGTTCTGAAAGAAATGAAAGTATTGTAATACCATCGAAAAATCGTGTCCGAGATAATGACAGATTCTGATTGTACTAACTTCAAAACTTAAAGAAAAGTTAATTTCCGCATGGCGGCTGTGCGTTTGCTGTGTGTTTGTGTGTCTGTGCGGATGTAGAATTTTCTTTCGTTCACGATAACTACTATAAAAATGCACCAATCTGAATTATTTTTGGGGAAAATGTTTGTCTCAGTGAGTACTCCAGACCTATTGATTTTGGTGCTAATCGAATTAGGGGTTTTGGAAATATTCGAAATTTTGTAACTTTTTTCGTCTAAAAGTGAAGATTGCGATTATTATCTCACTAATTTTGATAAGATTTGGTACATTTGCAGTTAAATTGAATCTAAGGGATATTTATTATTGTACGTGCCTAAACAGCCATTGAAGGAGTGAAAAACACACTTAAAATTTGAATTTTAAATACTAATTAATACGTCATTAATTCATGTTGCCTTGGAAAAAATGCAACTATACTCTATTTTATTTAAGAATGCAGTGGTTGCGGTAGTTTTTGACGGTACAATGTACGATTCGTACCGTCAAAACCCCGGCAACCACTGCATTCTTAAATGAAATAGAGTAGTATAAATTCAAATTGTCAAATTAGTTGTTCTACGAATGTGTATTATGTTTTTGATATTAGGACATTATAAAACTAATATTTATATACAAATGGCAATAACATCTGTAACCGTCGTAAGTATATATGTTTTTTTTATGTATTACGATATTTATATTCATATATAGTATATTTAAAAAGATAGAAAGAACATGGAAGTCATGTATGGTTCTCCATACCGATATTTGAAGATATTTGATATATGAAGTGTTTTAAAACACCGGGTTACTATTACGCGTTTTTTTTAACTTGAGTTGTAAGAAAATCTTACAACTCAAAGTTTACTAACATTTATAAACCAGTGAATTTAAATTTATATTTATATTCCAAGTCCAGTAATTTTTAAAATAATATTTACAGATTCTTTTTAATACAAACACTGAATCTTCCAATCGATCCTTAAGACATTAATTATTTTAAATATTTACTTTTCACTTTTTCACAAGAAGAAAAAAAGTTGAGATAAAAGTTCAATAATGCATATGAACATACATTTTTTTATAATTTAAATCGCATTGAATGTTTTAAAACTGTGGAAGAGAAATATATATTTGAAAGAAGGAAGAAAACGAGACGGATTCGTTTCAAGCGTGATTTATTTGTTCTCTTTTTCTTATTCTTCTTCACCTTCTTGCTCTCGGATGTCGATGGAAGAAGAATTTACACAACGCTGGATTGTTATGACAAAAGATATTGTTTTCATTACTGTTTTCTGTTTATGCTTGTCTGTTTTTATTTTTCTTACTCTGAAGACATATGTATCTACTATTCTTTTAGGTATATGCTTTGAAAAATCTATTCAAATAGACAATTGAAATAAACTTACAAACAGATACATACTTCATATTCTGCAAGTATTATATTGACACTTCTTACGAAAACTAGCACGTTTTAATTTTCTTACAAAAGCTATTTGACTTCATTCCAACTTACCACGAAAACTGAAAAACACATTTGAAATATTTTCAAGAAAATATTTTTTCTTAAGTTTTTTTTGTACCTATAAATAAATTACAAATTAATTATTTAAAAGACAGAAATTTTTCATGCGCCATTAATTAACATACTAATGGTGTAAAATTTCTCCAATTGAGATAAATCTCTGTAAGAGAATATTTTACAACAAACGTTGTAGTCCCATATTACAGGAAATTTAATGCTCTACAAAAAATATTCTATAAAATTTCCACGTAACATGTGTCGTTCTTGAGATATCTTGAAAAAAATAATATTTTGGGATGTCACCCCTCCCCCTTACACACGATTTTGATGATTTTGAAATGAGACCATCCTCAAGCTAGACCCTACCATCCGACCAAGTTTCAACAATATCAGTTCAGTGGTTTATGAGTTATGCGTGTGACAAGGATTCAGGGGACAGACGGACGGACGGACAGACACGCAACGAAAAGTGTTTGTCTTGACATGAAACGAATAGATCAATTTAAAATTTTGAAATCGCAGAACATTTTTTTTTGTCTCAATCTAAAACGATCACATAGCTTCTCGTATCTTCGATATTGCGAGGAAGCAATTATTAAAAAATACAAATATCATTTATGTCAACACGATTATATTGATTTAAAAAATTCTAAGAAAAAAAGAAACGTTTTACTTTGATAAACAAAAACAAGGTAAATATTTCTTTTGTTGAATCGCGCCAAAAGGGAAACAAAATCCGACCATTCCTTTGAAAGTACAAAGATTTAAACAAAGAAGCAACGTTTATGTTTATAACGGTTATATATGTTTTTAATTAATCAACAGGCAATTGGCACGCTTTGACTAGTAGTGGTAGATGTCTAGGGCTAGTTTCAGTTCGCTGTACTCTGCGTACACAACTTATGATTGAATCATTAATTAATGTATCTACTTAGAACTTCTCCTATGCAGAAGTCATAACCCAGATATGAATTATTCATATGTTTGATAAATTTCTGTTTTTATTTTCACTGAATTTGAATTTATTTATGGTTTAGGTTCGGTTCAACGCGAAATTATTTGGGTTTAAGAACCGGAATTTTTTCGGGTTCAAGTTCCGGTTCAAAATAAAATTTTCTAGAAATTGTGGTTTTTATATTTATACAGAACTGTGATTACGTATTCTAATGAAGGTTACATTATAAAAGCCAAGGAGAAAAATATTAAAAATATTTTATAATTTACGTATTATTAAAGATAATGAAAAAAAATAACATCTGCCAAGTAAATGTACTTCATCGTGTTAAATTCAACAAGGGTAGTTAATTATTGAACAATTTAAATAAAAACCGATAAAGTGTTCAGATAAATTGCCTGGTATTGGTTAACTATTTAATTTTTATACAATTTTACTTAAAAATATTAGTTCGAAATTTTTCTTAAGACGCACTTTATTATTTTTTCGTACGTTTTTAATTAAGATAAATATTTGTAAGGGAATATTTTACATCAAACGTTGTAGATTGTAGACCTATATTATAGGAAATTGAAAGCTCTACAAAAAAGATTCTGTAAAAATTATCTTGAAAAAATAAATATTTTGGAATATCACCCCTGCCCCTTACATACGATTTTGAAATGGGACCGTTCTCAAGCCAGACACAACCAACCAACCAAGTTTCATTAATATCGGTTCAGTGGTTTATGAGTTATACTTGTGACTCAAGGGACAGACAGACAGACACGGAACAAAAAGTGTTTGTCTTGACCTGAAACGGAAAGATCAATTTAAAATTTTCAAATCGGAAAACAATTTTTTGTCTCATTTTAAAACAATCACAAAGCTTCTCATATCTTCGATATTGCGAGAAAGCAATTATTGATTGTAGAAATTACATTTGCACTAGCTCACCAAAATTATTTATTACGTGAAGATTTATCCACTAAATTTAACTAGATTTTCATAAAACTTTAAAAAATAAATGAAGGACAACGCATATTTATCAAATCATACGTCAAAAACATTTAAAATATCCGTAAATTTAATTTAAAAAATATACCCGTTTTTAAACGATCTAAATTAAAAGTAATAAATCAAGAGTTTCGCTGAAAACATCCACACATAATTAAATTATCAAAGTGTCCGATGCGCTAATGACCTTGGCACGCGCACGAGTGCCTTAACAGAGAGATACCATTTGTGTGGATACACATCTGATGACGTGTAACATCGGCTTGATTGCGTTAAAAAAGGAACGACATAGTCATTATCAATCTTCCCTACAAACCACAGCCAGTATCAGACGGTTTTCCAATCTGAAAACGGTCCCGACATGACAGCGGCTTCATTAATTATAAATTTTCACGAATTTTCACCCACATTTATCTTCTTTCTTATGTGAGGATGTGTATCGTGGAACCTTTGTTTAAATATTTCACAGTTTTATGATTAATTTAGTCCTTCTCTTGTGTAATAAATAAATTTATCAGCGATAGAAGACGATCCTTGTTCAGAGAAAGAAAAATTGTGATTGCTTTTTTGGTTAATTTTTATCTATATACTTTTTTTATAGTTATTTGTAAACTTTTTTGTTTTTGCAAATATAAGCCCCCTATAAGAGAAAATGGGGGCTAACAGGACTCTAGCCTGTGGGCCGACGAGACGGTTAATACAATCGTTGTCTTAAGGTAGTAGTCTGGTAACTTGGGTTCAAAAAATCGAAAATTTTTTTTTTGCTTAATTTGAAAGTACAATGTCTTGAGAATATACTGTGAAAATTTCAGACAGAAATTCGAAATATTTCGGGAGTTATAACGATGCCTATGAAGAGGATGAAGGCATATTATACGCTCCAGGCATAGACGATTGACGTAAGTATAAGTTTACTTATGAAAATTTGTTGTTGAACTTTAAACGCGTTTTTCTCAAAACATTGTTGCTTCCTCGCAATATCGAAGATACGAGAAGCTATGTGATCGTTTCAGATTGAGACAAAAAAAAAGTTCTCCAATTTCAAAATTTTAAATTTATTTATCCGTTTCACGTCAAGACAAACACTTTTCGTTCCGTGTCTGTCTGTCTGTCCGTCTGTCCGTCCGTCCGTCCGTCCGTCCGTCTGTCCCCTGAATCCTTGTCACACGCATAACTCATGAACCACTGAACCGATATTATTGAAACTTGGTCGGATGGTTGGGTTTGTTTTGAGGACGGTCCCATTTCAAAATCATCAAAATCGTGTGTAAGGGGGAGGGGTGACACCCCAAAATATTTATTTTTTCAAGATATCTCAAGAACGACACATGTTACGAGAAAATTTTATAGAATATTTTTTGTAGAGAATTAAATTTCCTATAATATGGGTCTACTACGTTTGTTGTAAAATATTCCCTTACAAAGATTTATCTAAATTAATTTTAAAAATTCGTGTTTTGTTTTTCTAAATTGAACTTTGATTGGATATATTAAGTGTCATTTTGACGTTTTAAATGTCACTTTGGCGTTTTAAATGTCACTTTGACGTTTTAAATGTCATTTTGACATTTGCATAAATTTAGATTTAGATTGAAATTGTCAAAAATTAAAAATATATGAAAAAATATTCAGGTGCGTTTTAAGAAAAAATTCGAACTAAGATTTTTTTGTAAAATTTGTATAAAAATTAAATGGTTAACCAATGCCAGGCAATTTATCTGAACACTATCGGTTTTAGTGAATTTAGCACGAGGAAGCACTGTGCATTTACTTGGCAGATGTTTTTTTCTGGTCGGCCCGGGTCCTAACTTTTTTTCTACTGAACCGATTGCTTTCAAATTTTAACAGGCTGTTCTACACACTTATAGTTCTCGTCGGTACTAACGAGAATTTTTTTCACCCCTAACTTTTTATTTTACAACCCTTTCTTTGCTAAAATAAAAGGACTTTTTCTTTCAAAGTCCGCCATTTTGTTATTTACCCTTGAAATTTAACTTCAGTAGTTCCGACCAGAATGACATGTCTATAGATTAAGAATAATCAAGAATATTTGATTTCAGATAACATCAAGAGCCAAAATCACCCGGGCCACCCACGTGCATTTTTTTTGAGGTTCCAACTTCGAGTGACAATAATAATAGTAATAAACTATTAAATTTTTTCAAATAAATTTTTTTTTATATTTTCAATATGTAAATAAAAACACTCTAAATATTCAAGATAATTCATTTTTATTTTCCTATAAAAAACCACCCTCCAAAGAAGTCATGAAAATAGGCATAAGTTACCAGACTACTACCTTAAATCGAAAAACTAACTTTATATGTATAAAGATTTTAATTGAAAATGTGTTTCTTTTTTAATGCTAGGTAGCCCGCTAAAAATTCCGGTGCGTGAGTCATAATGTAAGGATATCAAGTGGGGGGGGGGGGGGGGGGGCAGAACTCTAGCCTTAGTGGCATGAGTTTAATTTTTATATTAACAGTTTTCAAAAGGTGACTAACTGAACAAGTAGAAAAATTAAAATTTCAAAAGTAAAATATTTAAAAGATACCTACTGTTTTTGTAAAATATATTTCAACATTAGTATAAATGTACAGAAATGTACAGCATAACTAGGGCGCAAAAGAAAAGTTGATTAAAACATTACGTGAGTCCATAAAAGCATTGTGTAGTAAAAAATGAAAATTATATTATAATCACAACGTCGAAAATATAACTATACATTGTCTTCAAATAGATATTAGGTCTACTCCGTATATTTTAATTACTAAATAATAAAGTAATTATTTGTGTAGGTATATGCACAATAAGCTTTTATTAAATATCACTTTTGTTTTCAATACATTTATTTTGCTTCGTGATTTTAAAGCAAAAACACAGGGTTGTCCAGTTTGGGATACAGATATTTTACGAGCTGATTCCTTGGATTATTGTGAGTAAGGGGGTCTATTTTCAACACCCTTTGAGCTACAAAAAAGTTCCTTTAGAGTAGTATTTACAAACAAAGATTATCTCATAACTTCCAAAGTAACGTAACTAGAGCAACAACAATGAGTCAGTTTCATAGGTAATTTACTAACGTAGGTATTTTTTATATTAGTATTATTGTTATTGCTACCCGTGTTTTCAGTTCAAAATTATTGCTCATCAAATTAAAAAAAAATGTATATTTTTAAAAAATTTTGTGAAAATGATATTTTTCTCCAAAAGTACCTATAGTATGTGGTATTTTTTATCATTATTTTGTTGTGTCATAATGTTACATATAAATTTACTATACACAGTTTGGACCTGGGTCTTACAGTTTTTCAGTTATTAATTTATCTAAATGAATCCCCAAAGTGACTATTTGATACCTACCTTTTATAGATTATATATTATTTTTTTAAGTTACGATAAATTGTTCAGCAGCAGAAATATATAGACAGAGTTGTTCATAATTCGAGTAAAATACTGGAAAAAGTAGTATAAGTATATACTTTTTGGTACTTGAAGTATACTTTACTTTAAGTAGGTACATTTACAAATAATAAAAAGTACTTGACACTTAACATTTGAAATACTAAACAAGAAATTTACATTTAAAAACAGCTTGAAGTACTTAATACTTAAGTACTTTTCTTAATACTTAAATTTGATACTTGATTTTAACAAACATTTGAAAATAGCAAAAATTACTTGATATTTTAAGTACTTTCGCTGCGTAGTTGTGACAATTCTGTACACACATAACAAAAAAGCAGTAAAAATCCTTCTCTCAATTTTGTTCATAAAATATTACTTCTCTCCTCCCTCCCGAAATTTTAATATTTAAAAATATTACACGTAAAAAATGTGCTACCTCTAGCTGTAAATTTATTATTGAACTCGATCATAGCTGTCGCTCAAGGGGTTAATTATAAATTAAAACAAACTGGTAGGTACGTTAAGATTTTTGTTATTTTTCCGAACTCGCGCGCGCACGCTCCGTCATTTACATTGCAATGATGTTTGACTTGTAAAATTACGTAATAATGTGCGCATCTGAACTTGTTACTAATTAGTAAGTAGCGTTGATATCTTGAAAACTTGCTCCTTGCGCTGCTGATTGTTGATTCTGTGCATGCAGCCGGTGCACACACGTATAACAGCTATAATGAAAACATAAATTATACTTTAATGTCATTAAGTTTTTGTCTCTACGTTTGTACGGTTGTTGCAGCCGGAGCGCTTATTGGAGAGCGTTTGTTTACACGGATCACTTGATTCATTATTTAACCCGCGGGGATGCGCGTCTATTTTCTATAAGAACGAATGTAGGAAAATACTCCCTGTATTCGTATCTTAGACAAGGAAAGATAAAGGACAAATAACACATTACCTAGCGTTGTTACCATATCGCACCACGAAAAATCGCTCCACGAGTCATTGGCGTATCATTAAGATTTTAAAATAAATATCAATTGTTTTGAATTATAAAATTAATTAATAATAAATGTTTTATATTGTCTTTAAAAGTATTTCAGTAATAATTGATTAACAGAGAAATGTCAATTTGGAACTATCATCTCTCATACATACTAAATTCAATTGTAATTTAAAGCATATTTGCATATTATAAATTTTCAACTGACACCTCTGGGATAATATGCGATACAAATTTTGGTAACACTTTCATATACGGACTAGCATTGGTTGTTATGTATCCATAGTCTTTACTAATCTAAGATTCGTATAATAAAATACGCAAGGGCACATTCAAAGTATATTAAGAAACCATCCATAAATGACGTCACACAAATTTCATATCCCCCCCCCTCGGGCCTTGTCACAGGTAGTAATATTCGTGTAACCCTCCCTCCCTGTTGTGACGTCACACAAATTTCGAACCAAAAATTATAGGTACTCAAAATCAAAAACAAAAGAAATATTCTTTTATTGTCGTTGTTTTTATTTATATGAAATTTTACTATTCACGTTTGAAATTATTTCAAAAAACTCTTCACCAGTCTCGAGTTACTAACAACATATTAATTTTTTTACATTTTTGCTCTTAGAATTCATATAAAATTAATTGTTTTGTCACAAAACTTGTGACCTCCCCTACCCTTGTCACACCACGTCACATTTTGTAGCCCCTCCCCCTCCCTCCTTAACGTGTGATATAATTTGTGGATGACCCCTAAAGAATTTACATTACAGATAAACAGATTGTTTAATATTACCGAGTTGAGAATTAATTATAAATAAATATAATTAACCTTTTTACTATATTATTATGTTTAACTTTAATATCCTCGATAAAAAAAAGTTAATACTAAAATTAACAACTGGCTTAAAATTATTTAAAAATAGCAGTAAACGTTTTTAAAAATATTGTAATTTATGTTCATCTTTAAACAAAAATAACATTTGAGCTTGGTAAAAATCAATATGGACTTAAAAATATAAAATATAGAAAGAATAACCGCAAAGTTCCATAGGTTTTTTTTGTGAAAATTGCTTTCCATAAAATGTATATTATTTTGAATAAATAAAAAATTAATTTCGTTTGATATTTAGTTAGCAAGCAAGCAACAAAAGTGGGGATTATTCCAACAGTTTGTTTGAATGTAATTTACATCGATGTAATCCAAATTAAATAGGATTAGGTATTCTGTTTAGCTGTGGATTTGTGTAAACATTTCGAATACCGCAGATAAATAGTACCTATAGTATTATTTGCAGATTTATACAGTTAGTGTATCAATCATTTTAAAAATTTCTGTCAGTTGATTAAAACTATGCAAAACAAAACTATAAAAAATGTAATTTTTATAAAGTACTTCAAATATATCATTTCTTATCTACCGAGTTTCATTTTCAAATTTACCAGTTTCAAGTAAAGAGGTTTTACTTTTTTATAAAAAAGTGTTTACTATTTTTCCCTTTTGAGTAGCGTAGGTAACTTTAAAGTCCATGGTCAGATTCTGATAAAATTTATATGGAACTCCCTCTGGAATATATTCGTTCAAACAAAATAATTTTCACCGAATAGGTGCATATTTGTCGGAAAAATATATAGAGAAAAAAATGTTTGATGTCCGTGATGAAATTTTGAAAAAAATGGGAATTAAATCGGGAGTTTATGCTCGAATACATAAAAATACATAAAAAATATGTACGGACGAATTGAAAACCTTCCTCCTTTTTTGAAATCGGTTTAAAAAAAGTTGAAAGAAAATGTTTAATAATTCACTTAATTTTCCTTTTTCTCGACAGTTATAAAGTACTTAATTGAATTAGTTATATATAAATAATTATTAACAAGCATAAATTAAAACAAAAGCAAAGAAAATTGTTGGTAATTCGTAAATTAATATGTAATTGTTATTTAAATGCCAATTAAAATTCTGTTTCCTTATTTACAGTCTTACTGCATTACGTCCGTCAGCTTCAAAGAAATTGCTTCTTTGTTTTCAATTTATTTTCTTTACTTCATTTAAAGAGATGAAAGAAGCAATAAATGGAAAACAAATCGTTTTGATAATTTAATTTCAAAAGCATAAATAAGTAAAAAAAAGAGAACCGCTTGAAAATAAAAATGTACTGATTATAAAGTACAATAATATAGAAAAAAATATATATATATTATGTCTTATAATTTATTTTATAATCAAATTTTGTAAAATCTATCTACTCATAGCTCAAAGCATCCTATGCTCATTAAAAAAATTAAATTCCGTTATAACCGTTGTGGGCTGTGGGAAGTAAATAATTTTGGGCTCTATTTTAAACAATATTTATTCTTGTTCAAGATTTTTTATAAAATAAAACTGAATGTACAGCTTCCATGTTTCCAATAACATAAAGAAATATGTCTGACTAACATGATATTCATGAATTTCATTTTCTAAAAAAAAGCTCGGGTTCCTATAACAATTTTAAAGTAGTATAAATATATTTAAAAAATGAAAAATAACAAAGTAAACAAAAAAATTCGTTGTTCTTAATGAGTTGAATAATAAAACCACTGTAAATAAAAGTGCTGATTTCATATACAAATATTTAGATTACTTCAGTGTTATTTTTTTTTCGCGTTTATAATTAAAAAGGCTTATTAAACGTTGTATAAATATCACCTTGCCAGTGGTGTTGTTAAAGATTTCAAAATTTAAATAAATAATTTGTATACTAAAATTTAACATTACATAGATTTAACTAAGAAATATAGAATAATAATCAAGATATAAAATTTAGGGTTCTATAAGTCTACGTACAAAACCCTATCTCACTTATCGTCCATCCGTCCGTCATTACAGTAAAATATTTCTTAAACCATTTAATTAATCTATAAACTTTAAATTTTAACTAAATATATAAAGTTTTTGGAAATATATTTAAATAATTAAATTTAATATTCGTAAACGCCACTGAAGAGGGTGAAATTATGTATACGAGGTTAAAAATGTCCTTCGTAGAAATGTAAACATTTATAAAATATCATTTTAAATTAATGTTTTGATTTATATTACATATTTAGATATTTTTTTAAAATTTTAATTTTTAAATACTCATACATATTAACATTTAAATTTCTTATTTATATAATAATATAGTTAGAGTATTTGATAAACCGGTCATAGGGGGAAGGTGGTATAATTGCAGTGGTTGCATTGGCAACTGGATCCCAACTGCACACGGGGCCCCAGAAAAATGAACGATAATGTTTCTACTTATCAACATTTACAATATTTTTTATTTTCCATTTTTTAGATGTCTCTAAAATTCCACGTTTCTAGACTTGATGAGTCAATAATTACAAAAATTTCTAAAAAGTAGATTTTAATATTAAATTATTTTTTAATAAAATATACGACTATTAAAATAATATTTACAATAAATAATATAATATAATAGTGTATAATATTATAATACAATATTATCTATTTAAAATGTTACACCCATTCATTTTTTACTCGTCATACTAACGTCAAATATGCGTCTAAACAAAAATATGCTACATTTTAATTCAGCCTGTGGCTATACTCTGAAATGAAAACACAGGTTAGTGACGTCTCTGCTGTTGCAAACATTTGCACTATCGAGTATAAATACAAATACGGAAAATGAGTACATAGATGAAAAAATGGTTGTAGCTTTTAAATTACAAATACGAAGTATCATTTTAAACAGTACCGGCCTTAGCAAATCTGGCACCCTGGGCGAGATTTATTTTTGTGCCCTCTCTCCCCATAAAAAATGTTAAAAAATCACCGAATTATAGCTTTTAAATTACAAATACGAAGTATCATTTTAAACAGTGCCGGCCTTAGCAAATCTGGCACCCTGGGCGAGATTGATATTTCCGCCCTCTCTCCCTCTAAAAAAATGTTAAAAAATCACCGAAAATGTCAATTAAAATTGATAAATTAACAAATAAGTTGAATAATTCATATCTCAGCTTGGCGTGATCCTACAGACTCAAACTTTTTTTTTTAAATATAGCTTTACATAATTAGCTTCAAGACTATCAAATGCCCTAAGATCGTCGAGACCTCCTTCTCCTATTATGAACAAATTAAAATTGATAAATTAACAAATAAGTTGATTAGTTAGTATCTCAGCTAATACCTTATTAAAGGTTTTCTGTCTTGCTGAATAAGGATTTGTTAGTTAGCAGCTATCAAATAATCGATTTTTTTTATAAATTAACATTGTTTATATTTAGCCATATTTTTTGCATAATCGGGTTTAACAAATCGACAAAAAATTTAAAGATAAAAAAAAGTTTATTCAATAATTACAGCTTGTACACTGATTTGAACCAAAAAAGTGACTTATGCTCCATTGTGCGGTCGCCTTGGTTCGCCCCCCCCCCCCCCCTATAAAGCCGGTTCTGGTTGCAGCTTTCAAATTACAAATACGAAGTATCATTTTAAACATTGGTTGTTAAATACTTCACGATATGGGGTGATATTAATGAACATGTGACAGTCAAATTTGTATTTCTTCATTATATAAAGCAGTGTTTCTCAACCTGTGGGGTGTGCAAAAGAAGGGACGCAAAGAAATGTGAGAATCGAATAAAAATGTATTTATTGAAACAAAAATATCCATGATTATTGGTGAAATCGTAAGGGTGGGGGGGAGGGGCAGTCGTTTTGTTTGAAGAAGGTTAATTTAAAACATTATAATATTGAATAATAATATATGTATAATAATAATTTTGATAAGTAAAGAATAAAATAAAAGTCATTTCGAAACATTTTTTTAATTTTGCCACCTTCCCAAAAAAATCTTGGTTACACCACTGATGACGACTATTTATTTGAACAAAATATAAATCAAAATTTCCTTAAAAAACTATACAACCATCCTATTAAGTTTAACCTATGAGGCGAAATTATTATTATTTTAATTAATTTTCCTTCGTGAAGTGGGGGGGAGACATAGATCTAATATTAAAAAAGGGGATACTTACACATTAAAGAAAATTGAGGAACACTTTTTTTTTAAATATTTAAGTAAGTACAATTAACCTAGTCATAAGTTCATAGGTATTCAAATATTTTTAAGCGTCAATGTACATAAGGTAATTATTATCAATTTCATTATTAAAAAGAAAAGTAAAAGTTTATATTAATTAATTAGTTAACTATAGTTCAGAACAGAATTGCTTCCTTTATAAACTTTATAATAATGCTAGAATGAAACAATGTAAATATAACTAGCATAATAGTATACGTTCGTTAAAAAAAATGATTCAAAATAAATTAAATAAAAAATATTAATTATTACAAACACCTATACATTGTCCTGCATACCCCCGACTGTTTTTTTTACACTCATTAAAATATTAATATTTCCAGGTAGATATCACTTATTACAAAATGTACAAAACGAAATACTCTTTATATCTGTTTTTTCCTTTTCACTTATTTTCCATACTTCTGTCTCTTTCAAATGAACAGTTCCTTCTTTCTTTATCACATCACACAATAATAGTATGTGGAAATCTTTTATTTGCCTTCGCTATTTCCACTCGTCAATTGGAACAGTCGCTGTTGTGAAAACATTTAATTAATTTTTAATTTAAACACTTGAACGCAATACCTGTGTGTTGTGTTTTCTGTTTGCCAATAATAGAAATACCGCTGTCATTGTCGAACTGTATGTATTTTTCATTGTTGAGAAAACGTCTCGCGGAAATATAAAACAACGAAACGTTCGTTGTCGTTAATAATTGGTATGCAATCGGACAAATGGAGTAACTGAAATTATTTGTTTTGCTTCTTTACTATGTCGACAAAAATCAAATCCGACAATCTGTTCAAAAGTTACGGCGATTTTTCTTCAAATTTTTTTAAAAGTTGGCACTGAAAACTACCAAAAATGTTTATTTTTTTAAATCTTATTCTAGATTTCCTTAAATTGTTTATTATATAGATTTTTACACGCTGATTTCAAATATATCGATAAAAATCAAATCCGACAACCCGTTCAAAAGTTACGGCTGGCACTGAAAACTACCAAAAATATAAAATGTGAGGACCATGATCAAATGGGCCTTGAACAAGACGAATATTGTTGTATAATATACCTAATATTTTAATTTACAAATTAAATATTTAGGTCAAAAAAAGATTGTGTTACGTACAATAATTTTATTCAAAAATAAAATATTTCTTTTGAATGTTTAAAATTTCTGTTATCCCCAAAAAAAAATCATTGTGCCTTTTTCTGGGTTAACCAATGCAGGGAGGTCAACCCTGCTTCTTCGCCATATCTAATATTTGCTTTTCTTTTGGTCGAGAATATAAAAAATCGGACATAAAGAACATTTATATGAAATTTTTTGCTTGACGCTTAAACCACGTTTGTACGAATAATTTTTTTATCAACTTATTTAATTATGTATAAAATAAATAATTATCTCCCATATACTAATGTTCTGTATTCCCAAGATAATCTTATACAAGTACGACATCATGTTAAATCAGTTAATAAACAAAGAGTTATCTAATTGTGCATATATATCTCAAGAGGGAGCAATTGTTCTATATAATTTCAATGTATGTAGTATTCTCTTATGATGTATACATGTATGTACAATATTGCCATCATTGTAATACAAAGAGGACACCAAATTAACACTTTGAATGTATCAGTCAATGTCATGGAATGAAATAAAGTTATAAACCACACACATAAATCCAGGATTTCTAAAAATGTTGAACAAATGTATTATTAAAATAAAATACTGATATGATCATTCCTATAACCAGTACCAGATTTAGGGGGGGGGGGGGGGTAAACCAGGGCGATCGCCCTAGGCGTCAGGCCAGGTGGGGCGGCGCACAATGGAGTATAAGTAACTTTTTTGGTTCAAATCAGTGTACAGGCTGTAATTTTTGAGTAAACTTTTTTTTTTTTAATTTTCTGTCGATCTGTTCAACCCGATTAAGCAAAAAATATAGCTAAATATAAACAATGTTAATTTGTAAAAAAAATCCAAGAAAAAGTCGATTATTTGATAGCTGCTAACTTACAAATCCTTATTCAGCAACCCAGAAAACATTTAATAAGGTATTAGCTGAGATATTAACTAATCAACTTATTTGTTAATTTATCAATTTTAATTTGTCCATAATAGGGGAAGGAGCTCTCGACGATCTTAGGGCATTTGATAGTCTTAAAGTTAATTATGTAAAGCTATATTTAAAAAAAAGTTGGAATCTGTAGGATTGCGCCAAGCTGAGATTAACTATCAATTTTAATTGACATTTTCAGTGATTTTTAAACATTTTTTTAGGGGGAGAGAGGGCGGGAAAAAAATCTCGCCCTGGGCGCCAGACTTGCTAAAGCCGGCTCTGCCTATAACATTCTACTCATTTTGTTGTACTAAAGCACTTATTAAAACAACACTGTCTGTCTGTCTGCTTGTTTGAGTTTGCAATAATATCAACAGGTAGCGTGTTTTCAGTAGACAGTTAATAAAATCACACGCGAATCCGAGTGTCAGTTCTGTCTGAGCAAACAGCGGTAGACACAGACGGGTTCCGATTTGAATAATTATGTTTGCGAACAATTTGCAGACAATTACAACTGATGAATTAATCATGCAGCCAATGTCGTACGTTTCTATCCCCCACTTCTTCGTTCTCTGAGCGTCGTCAGCGGCTATTGTGTTTTAGAGAGCGTCGAGTAGGTGTAATAACAGTTCGTTTAATCATATCGATGTTAAACTAGAGATTTGGTTTCGAGGTTTTTTTAATTTAGTACATATGTTACCGGCAATGTATGTAATTCAGGCAAAGTATGAAATATTTGTTTAATAGAAATTTATTATATACTTTGCCTAGGCATTCTATAGAATCCCTAGGAATTCTATAGAATGCCAAGATAATATTAGGAAATGTATGAAATAAAAGACAAAATGATATTAATAAAGCAAATAGGTATTATTTAATTAATTTTAAAAAGTCCAAATTCATATTATGTAAGATTTAGGTCTTTCATTGTTAAAATAACAAAACCACATAAACAATAGTATAACATTTGATATGTATTATAATAAATAAAATAAAATAATCATATTAGTCCAGACGTGTATTAAGTAAGATTTAAGGCCCTTATTGTAAAAATAACAAATTCACAGAAACAATATACATAGTACATACATTTTTCTATTATACCTATAACGCGTAAATATAAAATGTTTATTTTGATAAATAATTCGGTATTGTACCGACAATACTGAATTATAATCTAGAAACCTACCTACAGCTATCGAGAATGAACCAAGATTTTTTTATTGTATATTTGCATCAGTATATTATAACATAAAGTAAGGCAACATCTGTACCTGGACCAAAATTGATCGATTCACCCTATTTATCTTTATATTTCATACATTGCCGGCTATCAATTAGGTATTCTATAGAATGCCTAGGAAATGTATATAATTAAATTCATTTCATACATTGCCTGGTGATTTTAGGCATTCTATAGAATACCTAGGAATTCTATAGAATGCCGTATTTCATACATTGCCGGTAACGCACATATGTACATATTTGAATATGAATGATGTTAAGATTTTTTAGTACATTTACAATTAACGCAAAAAACAAAACCGGATAAATCTATTTTTGCAAATTTTGCAGGAGAGGTGAAAATGTAACTACCCTATTTTCATGTACTTTTAAAAAAAATTGAGTATGGTTATAGGTAAATATAGTGGAGATTTTTTTGAACTAGCGTCTTTGCACAAGTTGGAAGATGGATAATTTAAAAAAAAATAGTTATCCGGTTATGAACCACAGAGACATCATAACCTGTAATGGGAAAAAGTTGTAAGTGAAAGAAAATAATAATAATTAAACATTTTAATCAATAAGGCACATTTTGGCAAATAAATTTTAACGTAATAATGGCACATAAACTTTTTCTGTTTTTTTTTTCTGGATTTGTTAGATTTTGTTCCGAGACACGTTTTTAAAGCCATTTTTAAAGGGGTTTTACAATATTTGATTAGTGATTTTTGGTCAGTGATAGTTGAAAATGCCGAATCGAAAAAAAAAGTTACCTCGGTTCAAAATGGATTTATCAAAAAAAAAACGATGGATTGTATAAATAAAACGGAGTATAAAATTATGCTCAGAATCATATGAATCAATATTTTATATTCATATGATTTTTTACTGATCAAGTTGAACTGAAGCTGAAATTCTCTGTTTATTCTCCTCAGGCTTGTTTAAAATTGTTAATAATTCAGATCGGTGCATTTTTACAGTGGTTATTATCGTGACTGAAAGAAAATTCTACTTCTAGACACACAGAGACACTTAACTTTTCTTTAAGATTTGAAGTTAGTACAATCAGAATCTGCTCCTCGAACACCATTTTTCGACGGTATTACAATACTTCCATTTCTTTCAGAACATGGAAGTAAAAACAATTCGATTTTGGGACCATCTACAAACCAGACTCAACTACAATTTTTTTTACTATAAAAGTTTTTTAAATAAAAAAGGGCAAACCCTTTCCATACTTCAGTATGGTTATGTACAAAGTTATAAAATATCATTTATAATGAATGACAAGTGTTGAATATGGTCGTATACAGTTTATCATCTTCGAGCAAAACTGTCACAGCTGTTTATTTTACAAGAAACGGTATTTCCTGTCTGTTTTTTATAAAACTTATATCCGTCTATACTCATTTTTTAAACCAAATATTAAAAAGTTTTACAAGAAGTTGGTACAATGTACGTAGGTACTTTGCTTACTGTTATTTTCTCTACAATAACAAATTGATGAGTTTTCAACATGGTACTGGAGCTTACTTCATTGTAAAGTGATTTTCTTCTCTGCGTTATTTTCCGGTACAATGCAGTTTACAGCCGTGTTTGTATTGCACGGAATCCTCTCATTTTCCTTTCTTTGTATAAAATTGACAAATGGTTTTTCTTTCTACGAACAAACTACGCCATTGAGAATTTTTTCATACCGTTAGTGTTTGTAATAATATAGTTTGTAGAAATTTATCCAACAAAGAATAGTGATTATTTAAACGGTGTATAAACTAGACACAAAAAACCCGCAAAATCGACCTCAACGTATTCTGACTTCTCAGAACCAACCACAATACGAATTTTGTGTTGTAGCACTGTAGAAAACACTCATAACGCGTTTTGGTATATTCAAAAAGATGATTCGTTTAATATTTGACCAAAATGCGTTCTGGTAATGTGAAAATTCCACAACGTGTTGCGGGCACTTATAATACAGCCATGACGCAATGTGATAAATATTCCTCTCAAAAATATTTTATATTTAACATTATTAGAATTAGATCAATTAACAGTGACTGATAAAATATGTAATGATAAATATGTAAATTGCTTTGGGGCTTGAGAAGTCAGAATGCGTTGTGGCCGATTTTTTCATTCAAATAGTGATTTCGAATATTCAGCATAACATATATTTATTATTTCTTTTTCAGAAATTTTCCTTTTGATAAATTACATGTCAAAATGATAAAATATCCCAAAATGAAAATAATAAGAAAAACCCAAGTTTAAAATTAAAATAAAGTTTTATGTACATCCACACATATATTTTATTTTTTCTTCTTGAAGGTGTTATAAAAATTGTTTCTACAGTAAACTTTATAATTTGAATAACTTTGGTTCTTTTTTTTAATTATTGTGTTTGTATGTAATAAATACTTACTAGAAAATAATTGATGATTTCAAAGTTAAGGATTTATTCATTTTCAATTATTATAGAGTCGTTGATCTTAAATTACATAACTCTTGTGGTTAAGGTTGTAGTTTATTTCATTTATTGCTTTTTTAGAGTGTCTTGTACCGAAATCGGAAAAACCGGAGCACTTATTGAAGCAACAATGTCTGTGTTTAATTTCTAAGCTGCTTTTGTCCGGTATTATAAAGGATTTGCTCTAAAGTAATGGCAAAGGAAACGATATATGTGAGTAATTAAATATAAATGACAGCTCGCACGGAACACTAATTGCAAAAAACGCACTCGCATTTGACCAGTTTATTATTTTTTATTTGCTTCAAAATTATTTTGTCTTAATAATTTATATATATGCTTCAATCGTATTTTTCATAGGCACTAAGAGAAACATTAAGTAAGTAAAATAGTTTTCTTATGTCCATAATGTATACTCAATGTCTTTGTGCGCTTATGATCCGCGTTCTCATTTCAGTAAGTAAATATTAAAGAAAAAACCGAAACGGTAAACAGTTCTTAGAAGTCCGCCAAGAACTTATAATATAACGGAAGTAAAGAAGTGTAGAAAAAAAAAACAAGTATTTCGTATGTAAACAGTTAATCTGTATGAAACAAAACTGTCTAAACAAGTCAAATAACTTCTTGCTGAGTTCTGTGTGCTTAATCGTAAATGAAAAACAAAACTTTACATAACGAGTCCAACAAAACTAATTCCAAACAACAAAAGTTGTTCTCCACTCAAACAGACTGTGATTCTGCCCCGCGATGCGCGCCCTCTGCCAAGCCCATAACACACTACACAATTAAAAATAAGTAGTTGCAACAATCAAACTAGACATCCAATCATTGCTTTCAACTTTAATTAAATATATTTTCTTAAATTATACATCTACAAAAAAAATTTATTACGGACTGGATGTAAAGTAGTTTTTTGGTCCTTGTAGTTTTGTACACTCTTTAATTTTAATTTCAAACATATGTAAACTTTGGTCACAAAAGTGGATTGAATCTATGAAAGTAATCTTCCTTAAAGAATTTTTTTTGTTAGATTACTACAGGGGTTATTATGAAAATTTTTCAACTGAAAATACCTTCTTTTTTGCTTTTTCTCTCTACACTTTGTATATTTCTCTCTTACAAATCATAGTGCCTCTTTTTTGTTCTACACATACACATTTTTATATTTTTCTTTCTACTTGTAAATTTTCAACTACACAAATTAACTTTTACAACTGCAGTTTTCATTTTTAGAATTGCAGAAACAAGCTTACTACACATTAAAAACCATGAACATAAAAATAATGGATCATGACATCTCTTTTTTCACGTTTAAAATTAAAAATAAATAACTTTAATTTCGGTCAATTTTTAGATAAGTTCCCTATTATATAATAGCAACGTATGACCCCTTAAATAAAAACAAACATCCACTTTAAGGATATGAAAACTACCTAACTACCTATTGCTTATTTAGAAATATTTACATAGCGTGTCCTATATTTAATTTAAAAAGTAAGTACAAGTACCTACAAAGTTTTATTTAAAATAATAGATATCTTGAAATGTCTCAATTTATTAATGAACTAAAAAAATCAGCCTTGATTTTATAAACATGAATGTGGATACAATTTAACGATTTTCGAAATTAACAAAACGTAGTCTACACTGAACTTAATTGTTGTGGCTTTATTAGTCTATAAAATGTTACAGTGTGTTGCTGACTTAACACATCGCCATGATAAGAGATGAAAAGAGCGAATAGGCTCTGGAACGGATTTGTCATTGTTGGTGATAAAAATATTCCGAGAGTAAATTATACGCTCCATTAATTAAACCAGAGACATTAAACATTTACTTTTGTTTCTTGTTAAAGTTTATTTAGACTTTTTAAGTGCTGTTGATTTAAGACGTTATTATCTATGCATTCTTTATTCCTATTTTTATTTACTCAGTATTTTCTGCGGTCGTCGTTCTAGTATATATATAGTTATATTTTCTGATTGTCCGACCACAAGACAAACTAACTATCTTGACTTTAATGGAGGCCACACACGCTACAAGAAATCGCTACGGTGTTCGACAAAACTGTACAGTTATTCATTTAAAAGTCAAAATTTTTTAAAAAGCTGACACTAAAAACTACCTAAAAATTTTATAGTTTTTATATATGTGGAACAAAATCAAATCCAACCACCTATTCAAAGTTACAGCGATTTTGTCCACCATGACCCCCCCCCCCCCCCCCTCTGGATCCGCGCTTGTGTGTTTGAGTGTTAGAAGAGACGTAACCTAACTTAACGTATCCTAACCTAACCTAACGAAATCTAACCAACGCAAAACTAATCAATTTGATTGCGCCTCAATAGATTGCCCCAAAGTACAGTTAACTTGTATTTTATTAGAACATCAACTCTGTACGATTTATAAAATATTATATAAATACATGATATTGCTCATTTAGTACAAATATCACCAACCTAATACTCATTTAGCCATTTAAGGAGCAATTTTTGCGTTTTATTTCTTTAATGAACAAAAAGTATTTTCGTAACGCTAGTTTATATTAACTATTGCTAAAACACGAAAAATACTGTTCAGTATTTTAACCAGGGATTCTACCTTAAATAAGTGTTTTTAAAACAACCATAATTAGGTTAGAAGTGTTTGTTGGGCGATGCCTATAAAAAATTATAATTCTTTGCTTATTATACCGACACTATATTTTATGTGTATAAAATTACACTTTTGGGATTTGAGTACAAAATTACATTTCATATTTTTGTTCTTATACAAAAAGTAAACTGTTATATACAAAAAAACATTAATTATGAGCTATTTAACTATTTTATTTTTAAGGGAATTGTGATATCTACATTTAGTATAATTCTACACATTCTATTGTAAAATATATCAAACGTGAAGGCCGTACATAGACATTTTCAGGCACAAAAAATATGGGGAAAAAATAAAAAGATTTTATACAACTACATTGAGGAAAAAAAACTAAGAAAGTAACGGGCCCTAATATTTTTGTATATAGCCGGACCTGCTACTTTATATTACTCCACCATTTCAATCATTGAAATTGAATTCCTATAAGCATGGTTTGGCATTTTCATGTTTTATTTTCCAATACATAAAGTGAATTAAAATAGTGAGTTCTAGAAATTTTAATTTATTTCACATATCAATAATATTTTGAATTAATACAGCGCTTTTATAAAATTCTACTTTGATAAATACATGCAATCAGTTGGAACACGTTTGATGAATACACTCGCGGAGTTAAACAATAAAAAAACTAATGACCGTACTGAAAAAATGGCCTTCAATATACCGTCCCCATCTCATGAAATATTCCTGTAAGAATTTCCTCGTACATCCGCCTAGACACTTTACGTGTAAAATATTAGTATTTAAAAAAAGAAAAATTACATCCTCATCATGAAGGCGAATGTAAAGTGACGCTAAGAGAGTCATAAACAACCAGAAAATGACGTCGTCCCAACGTATGGGATAGAACCAAGATGGTAATTATTACCTTCAATATAACATCGTTATTATGTTACTCTAGCGTTTGTTAAGTGCCTATGCTGTTTTAACTAATATTACAGTGGTAGGCCTATAGTAAATAAACTAAAAAACTGATCGTTTTCGAACCTTGTGTCGATGAAAACTTTTAATCAGTAAGTTACGAGCGACATCATACTTCAGTTTTAGCCAATTTGACTATACCCTTGGTTTTGTACGGGGTCCTTTAAGGCAGTATTGCGGTGTAGCGCTTAAAATTTTAAGCTTTTTTTCGAACAAAATAAAATATAATCTTTTCAGTTTTTTTATATGTTTTTATTTGCATCTTAAATTATACAAAAAAACATTTGTTTTGTAAATTTTATTATACTTTGTGTTTTTTAAGGTCAAAGTAGACTCCTCGAAAAAATTATGGGTGGGTGGTGGAAAGCACTTATAGTGATTTGAAACAAAAAAATCAAATATATTTTCATTTAATATACTAGTCTCTATCGTATTATCTAGAATCAGACATTTATATTAATAAAAAAACAAAATGGCAGACTTTTGAAAAAATCGTGTTTTTTTCGTTGAAAATCAAGAAAAACATAAGAAATTATTAATAAAAATACATAATTTTAGATAATTCGATAACTATGAGTGTGTAGAACAACGTGTTAAAATTATATCTCGATCTCTACTATGTGCTATAACTTCGTAAATACTTTGCATTTTGGTCTACAATTTTCAGAGTATACTCTCTAATAATAAAAAATTGAAAATTTTAAATCGTCACACCGCAATACTGCCTTAAGATAGCTTTAAGTATTCTTAATAATTTTTTTCATCAAATTAAATTAACATTAGACAAATTAATAAATACCTTAATAAAAATGTTCAGCAATATTCTTCCCAGTTTAAATATCATATGTTACAATTTTAATGCACAACACCAATTTCACACATAAAATATAAATATTTTAGTAGGTACGTTCATATTGTCTATAAAATGATTAAACTTATAAAGAAACAACATATTTCATATTCACCCACGCACTATGATTTTCAAAATAAAACTCTTCCCGAATCTATATTATTAAAAATAACATCTATTGTATTGTACATCATTACACACAATGTCGTATTAAAAATCAGATAGAATACACTATGTACAAAGTTATCTAATACGTTTAAAATATTTTTATATTGAATTAGTTGTTATGCAATTGACATAATAATATAATACTGTAGTATTAATTACATTTTGAATTTATCTTGATTGATTAGTACTTATATATATTTTGTTAATTTTATTAGGGCACAAATTAAATGGGCACTATTTTAAATGAAATGATAAATAGTGAAAAGCATTAAATAAACTATTCAATTATGCTATTATAGGATTTGTAAATAATACTGAACAGTATTTTTCGTGTTTTAGCAATAGTTAATATAAACTAGCGTTACGAAAATACTTTTTGTTCATTAAAGAAATAAAACGCAAAAATTGCTCCTTAAATGGCTAAATGAGTATTAGGTTGGTGATATTTGTACTAAATGAGCAATATCATGTATTTATATAATATTTTATAAATCGTACAGAGTTGATGTTCTAATAAAATACAAGTTAACTGTACTTTGGGGCAATCTATTGAGGCGCAATCAAATTGATTAGTTTTGCGTTGGTTAGATTTCGTTAGGTTAGGTTAGGATACGTTAAGTTAGGTTACGTCTCTTCTAACACTCAAACACACAAGCGCGGATCCAGAGGGGGGGGGGGGGGTCATGGTGGACAAAATCGCTGTAACTTTGAATAGGTGGTTGGATTTGATTTTGTTCCACATATATAAAAACTATAAAATTTTTAGGTAGTTTTTAGTGTCAGCTTTTTAAAAAATTTTGACTTTTAAATGAATAACTGTACAGTTTTGTCGAACACCGTAGCGATTTCTTGTAGCGTGTGTGGCCTCCATTAAAGTCAAGATAGTTAGTTTGTCTTGTGGTCGGACAATCAGAAAATATAACTATATATATACTAGAACGACGACCGCAGAAAATACTGAGTAAATAAAAATAGGAATAAAGAATGCATAGATAATAACGTCTTAAATCAACAGCACTTAAAAAGTCTAAATAAACTTTAACAAGAAACAAAAGTAAATGTTTAATGTCTCTGGTTTAATTAATGGAGCGTATAATTTACTCTCGGAATATTTTTATCACCAACAATGACAAATCCGTTCCAGAGCCTATTCGCTCTTTTCATCTCTTATCATGGCGATGTGTTAAGTCAGCAACACACTGTAACATTTTATAGACTAATAAAGCCACAACAATTAAGTTCAGTGTAGACTACGTTTTGTTAATTTCGAAAATCGTTAAATTGTATCCACATTCATGTTTATAAAATCAGCCTTGATTTTATAAACATGAATGTGGATACAATTTAACGATTTTCGAAATTAACAAAACGTAGTCTACACTGAACTTAATTGTTGTGGCTTTATTAGTCTATAAAATGTTACAGTGTGTTGCTGACTTAACACATCGCCATGATAAGAGATGAAAAGAGCGAATAGGCTCTGGAACGGATTTGTCATTGTTGGTGATAAAAATATTCCGAGAGTAAATTATACGCTCCATTAATTAAACCAGAGACATTAAACATTTACTTTTGTTTCTTGTTAAAGTTTATTTAGACTTTTTAAGTGCTGTTGATTTAAGACGTTATTATCTATGCATTCTTTATTCCTATTTTTATTTACTCAGTATTTTCTGCGGTCGTCGTTCTAGTATATATATAGTTATATTTTCTGATTGTCCGACCACAAGACAAACTAACTATCTTGACTTTAATGGAGGCCACACACGCTACAAGAAATCGCTACGGTGTTCGACAAAACTGTACAGTTATTCATTTAAAAGTCAAAATTTTTTAAAAAGCTGACACTAAAAACTACCTAAAAATTTTATAGTTTTTATATATGTGGAACAAAATCAAATCCAACCACCTATTCAAAGTTACAGCGATTTTGTCCACCATGACCCCCCCCCCCCCCCTCTGGATCCGCGCTTGTGTGTTTGAGTGTTAGAAGAGACGTAACCTAACTTAACGTATCCTAACCTAACCTAACGAAATCTAACCAACGCAAAACTAATCAATTTGATTGCGCCTCAATAGATTGCCCCAAAGTACAGTTAACTTGTATTTTATTAGAACATCAACTCTGTACGATTTATAAAATATTATATAAATACATGATATTGCTCATTTAGTACAAATATCACCAACCTAATACTCATTTAGCCATTTAAGGAGCAATTTTTGCGTTTTATTTCTTTAATGAACAAAAAGTATTTTCGTAACGCTAGTTTATATTAACTATTGCTAAAACACGAAAAATACTGTTCAGTATTATTTACAAATCCTATAATAGCATAATTGAATAGTTTATTTAATGCTTTTCACTATTTATCATTTCATTTAAAATAGTGCCCATTTAATTTGTGCCCTAATAAAATTAACAAAATATATATAAGTACTAATCAATCAAGATAAATTCAAAATGTAATTAATACTACAGTATTATATTATTATGTCAATTGCATAACAACTAATTCAATATAAAAATATTTTAAACGTATTAGATAACTTTGTACATAGTGTATTCTATCTGATTTTTAATACGACATTGTGTGTAATGATGTACAATACAATAGATGTTATTTTTAATAATATAGATTCGGGAAGAGTTTTATTTTGAAAATCATAGTGCGTGGGTGAATATGAAATATGTTGTTTCTTTATAAGTTTAATCATTTTATAGACAATATGAACGTACCTACTAAAATATTTATATTTTATGTGTGAAATTGGTGTTGTGCATTAAAATTGTAACATATGATATTTAAACTGGGAAGAATATTGCTGAACATTTTTATTAAGGTATTTATTAATTTGTCTAATGTTAATTTAATTTGATGAAAAAAATTATTAAGAATACTTAAAGCTATCTTAAGGCAGTATTGCGGTGTGACGATTTAAAATTTTCAATTTTTTATTATTAGAGAGTATACTCTGAAAATTGTAGACCAAAATGCAAAGTATTTACGAAGTTATAGCACATAGTAGAGATCGAGATATAATTTTAACACGTTGTTCTACACACTCATAGTTATCGAATTATCTAAAATTATGTATTTTTATTAATAATTTCTTATGTTTTTCTTGATTTTCAACGAAAAAAACACGATTTTTTCAAAAGTCTGCCATTTTGTTTTTTTATTAATATAAATGTCTGATTCTAGATAATACGATAGAGACTAGTATATTAAATGAAAATATATTTGATTTTTTTGTTTCAAATCACTATAAGTGCTTTCCACCACCCACCCATAATTTTTTCGAGGAGTCTACTTTGACCTTAAAAAACACAAAGTATAATAAAATTTACAAAACAAATGTTTTTTTGTATAATTTAAGATGCAAATAAAAACATATAAAAAAACTGAAAAGATTATATTTTATTTTGTTCGAAAAAAAGCTTAAAATTTTAAGCGCTACACCGCAATACTGCCTTAAAGGACCCCGTACAAAACCAAGGGTATAGTCAAATTGGCTAAAACTGAAGTATGATGTCGCTCGTAACTTACTGATTAAAAGTTTTCATCGACACAAGGTTCGAAAACGATCAGTTTTTTAGTTTATTTACTATAGGCCTACCACTGTAATATTAGTTAAAACAGCATAGGCACTTAACAAACGCTAGAGTAACATAATAACGATGTTATATTGAAGGTAATAATTACCATCTTGGTTCTATCCCATACGTTGGGACGACGTCATTTTCTGGTTGTTTATGACTCTCTTAGCGTCACTTTACATTCGCCTTCATGATGAGGATGTAATTTTTCTTTTTTTAAATACTAATATTTTACACGTAAAGTGTCTAGGCGGATGTACGAGGAAATTCTTACAGGAATATTTCATGAGATGGGGACGGTATATTGAAGGCCATTTTTTCAGTACGGTCATTAGTTTTTTTATTGTTTAACTCCGCGAGTGTATTCATCAAACGTGTTCCAACTGATTGCATGTATTTATCAAAGTAGAATTTTATAAAAGCGCTGTATTAATTCAAAATATTATTGATATGTGAAATAAATTAAAATTTCTAGAACTCACTATTTTAATTCACTTTATGTATTGGAAAATAAAACATGAAAATGCCAAACCATGCTTATAGGAATTCAATTTCAATGATTGAAATGGTGGAGTAATATAAAGTAGCAGGTCCGGCTATATACAAAAATATTAGGGCCCGTTACTTTCTTAGTTTTTTTTCCTCAATGTAGTTGTATAAAATCTTTTTATTTTTTCCCCATATTTTTTGTGCCTGAAAATGTCTATGTACGGCCTTCACGTTTGATATATTTTACAATAGAATGTGTAGAATTATACTAAATGTAGATATCACAATTCCCTTAAAAATAAAATAGTTAAATAGCTCATAATTAATGTTTTTTTGTATATAACAGTTTACTTTTTGTATAAGAACAAAAATATGAAATGTAATTTTGTACTCAAATCCCAAAAGTGTAATTTTATACACATAAAATATAGTGTCGGTATAATAAGCAAAGAATTATAATTTTTTATAGGCATCGCCCAACAAACACTTCTAACCTAATTATGGTTGTTTTAAAAACACTTATTTAAGGTAGAATCCCTGGTTAAAAAACATTTTTTTCGATTTTTTTTTATAAATGGGTCATTCTTAGTCAACTCTATCAGAGAAAAACGCTACTTTTAAGGATTTTCATAATATTCACATATGTTGTTAAACTTGTTCAAAAAATATAAGTTTCATTCATCATTTCGCAAAATTTTACGTTTTTTGAAAACTACACGTATTTTAATTTTTGAAGAGATGACGCATATGCATTTAAATAATAATTTTTATCTCCGGATGTATTTATCGTAGCGAAATAATTTTTTTTTAGTTTTGTTCACAAAAGAACGGCCTTTTTGGACATTTTGTCTGTTTTTAAGTAGAACAAAAATTTAAATTATTTTTTGTAAAATTAATTTTTTTTTTTTTAATTTGAAGATGTGGTCAGGTGTTTAAAAATCTGAAAAAAATCGGAAATATTGCTTATAGTATTCTCTATCATCCCTGCAATTTTTAACGTGGACATATTTATAACGACTTCAAAATTTTTTTTTTAAGATTGCTATATAGAGGTCACGCGCACTATATATTGATATACCGTAATGAATTCGGATGTAAATGTTAAAATTATTGTTGTTTGTGTGTAATCTATAGAATTAGTAAATAGATTTAGAAATAAAGTAATCATACAGTGGGTTTCAAATTGTTTGTTTCACATATCCACAAACGTATACATGTATACATATATAAACACATTTCTACTGATTTTTATTTCTGTTTCTTTTCAGAATATTATAATTCTGGTGTAATTTCTCAAAAATAAAATCTAAAAAGTTGTCTATCATATACATATCGCATGATTGTCACTTTAAAAACAACTCATATAATTAATTTTAATTAAAAAATGCGAATAAACCAAAAAAATAAAATTAAATTTAGGAGTTTGGATGGATTTTTAAAAATTTTAAGTAAATATTATTTACTTAAAAGTTTTTCTATTAACCCTCAACGTAACATATTGATCACGTTAAAATCAGTGATAAGAAATGTTTTTTTTTTTTTTTAAAACAATTAGAATACACGAATCATTAATATAAAAAGTGGATATTGGTGGATAATTCAATAATATTGCTGTTTTGTCCCTGAATATTAAATAGATCAAATTAGTTTTAATTGAAATGAAGGGTTTTATGCGTATTTTTTGGTTAACAATAATTGAAACAGCTTTTAAAGTGACCACATGTAATTTTCAGAGATAATAACCTACACTATAGACGATATAATTAATTTTAAAGGTTTTTTTTAATACGATAACATTCCTAATTTTAAGAATTTACATACATTCTGAATTTAAATACCTTATTAGATATGTGAAACAAACAGTTTGAAACCCACTGTATGATTACTTTATTTCTAAATCTATTTACTAATTCTATAGATTACACACAAACAACAATAATTTTAACATTTACATCCGAATTCATTACGGTATATCAATATATAGTGCGCGTGACCTCTATATAGCAATCTTAAAAAAAAAATTTTGAAGTCGTTATAAATATGTCCACCTTAAAAATTGCAGGGATGATAGAGAATACTATAAGCAATATTTCCGATTTTTTTCAGATTTTTAAACACCTGACCACATCTTCAAATTTCAAAAAAAAAATTAATTTTACAAAAAATAATTTAAATTTTTGTTCTACTTAAAAACAGACAAAATGTCCAAAAAGGCCGTTCTTTTGTGAACAAAACTAAAAAAAAATTATTTCGCTACGATAAGTACATCCGGAGATAAAAATTATTATTTAAATGCATATGCGTCATCTCTTCAAAAATTAAAATACGTGTAGTTTTCAAAAAACGTAAAATTTTGCGAAATGATGAATGAAACTTATATTTTTTGAACAAGTTTAACAACATATGTGAATATTATGAAAATCCTTAAAAGTAGCGTTTTTCTCTGATAGAGTTGACTAAGAATGACCCAAATGTCTAAATATCATCAAAAATCATCTCCTAAAAGAATTTTTCGAAATTATTAAAATAAAAAATGTTTACTATAGAAAATATCTTTTTTACTATTTAAAATTTATATTCGTTACACATTCTTCTAGTGTAGATAACACAAGGACTGTTGTTTACACTAGTAATAGTTTTTTTTTTTTATTATTAATTTAAAAAAAAAATTAAAGTCTGGCGAAAAAATATTCCAGTCGAATATTTTTTAACAAAACTGCAATTATTTTTCCCTACTCTGTGTATTATAATCTGATTCGCCCTTTTTAAAAATAACAATCCGAGTTCTTATAATTTTTATTTTCATATATTTTTTATTCATACATAATATTGCACATTATTTTTTGATGAACAAAAATTAATTTATCCATTCATTATTGTGCACATAAGGCATGGAGAAATGTTTTGTAAACAAAAAACCCAGCGTAGTTTAGATTCTGTACTTTTTACATCTTCTACCCGTTGCATTGTTTGTTTCAATGTTGAATACAAACAAGCTAGCTATAAAATTAACCTTTTATTTTATAACATACAATATTACAGAGCTTACAAATTCATAAAGAGATAAAAATCATTTCGGTTTTTTAATATATATTTTTTAATTAACTTTATAAAACACAATGTATTATATATACAGGATGACAGTGGTGAAGCGACCATGGAAGCAGGGGAAGCAGTTCCCTTTCTTTATGGGTAAGTTAATACAAATCTGTGTTTTCAGTTAATAAATAATTTAAAAATTAGAATATTTGTCTTTATGCGCAACCCAAACATTTTAACCAAAAGTTAAAAATAGCATTTAATATTAATTTATACGTTCAATTATAAAACTATAATACCTCTATGTCTTATTTTCTTGTATTTTAGTTTGTATGACGATTTGAAGTTCACTGCAGGAAATTTCACTAAAATTTTTTGAATTTTTGATTTCGTTAAAAGTAAAAATCTTGTATAGAAAATGACGTGAAAAATTGAAAATTTGAAATTTGAATTTTGAAATTGAAAATTTTTCAAACCGTAGGTCTGTATCTCAAACCGTTCTAGAGATATAGCCTCTCAAAGTTTCAGTTTTTTCAAAATTTTAAAGAAAAATGGCCGTAACTTTTGAACGGATGATCGGAATTGATTTTAGTTGACGGATTTGGAATCAGCGTGTCTATATAATAACATGTATAATACCTTAAAACTCGAAATAAAAATTTCGCGAAAAATCGAAAAAATATCGATTTTTGACCAAAATTTTTTTGTCGGATTTTAAAGTATTATGTCATTATACAAATTTTAAAAGTTATGGCCTTTTTTCTCCAAAAATTTTAAAAAACTAAAACTTTTAGAGGCTATATCTCTATATCTCTATATCTACAGTTTGAGATACAGACCTGCGGTTTGAATATTTCAACTTTTCACATCATTTTCTATACAATAAACATACTTTTAAATTAAAAAAAAATTTGTGAAATTCCCTGCAATGACATCTTCAGGGCTCTTCTGCACTTTTAGAAGAGCCCTGAAGATGTCATTGCAGGGAATTTCACAAATTTTTTTATATCTCTATATCTACAGTTTGAGATACAGACCTGCGGTTTGAATATTTCAACTTTTCACATCATTTTCTATACAATAAACATACTTTTAAATTAAAAAAAAATTTGTGAAATTCCCTGCAATGACATCTTCAGGGCTCTTCTAAAAGTGCAGAAGAGCCCTGAAGATGTCCACTGCAATGTGTGACGAAACGTTGACCGATAACACGACCAAACCGACGCGGCTTACACCCAGAAGCCAAGATCCACAACAATCATAATCAAATTCGATATTTTACCTTTTATGGAAGTAAAATGTTTCTCTATATTTTAATTTTCAATCAATATAGGTATTTCTAAATATTTAATAAATAATGTTCATTTATGTGCGAGTCAAAATATATTTTCAAAGTATATATATATACTATAGTTTGACATGAAATATTAAATGTACCTATTTCAACAAATTTAATTTTAAACCACGACATAGAAATACGGTACAATACATTTACACACACAAATGTTTTTCACTGTTAAAAAATTCCCGTACACATGCAAAGAATACAAAACTCACTACAGGTTTTGATCCAATATGATACGTTTATCACAATCTTGCCTCGCTCTATAAATAATCCATGACAATTCCCGAAAATCGCAACCGCCACAAAAGAAATCCTTCATTCTAGTTTACGAGGACACTTTTTTCCTTTCGTATTTCCACGGTCTCCAGACACACATTCGTTGGCTACGGTTATCCCGTGGGATCCTCGACTCGTAATTCGGATTGAATGATATTGACCCTGTTTCAAAAACATAATACAATACTTTATTTATGCGTTGTCAAAATGGAATCACGCACTTCGGAAAATTGATTTATTTGTACAGATAATCTCAACTTTATTTGTATATTGGGATTTATTTTCCCTAGATATCTATATTTTTTATTGTATTTATTGTTAAGGAGGTAATCTCTTTTTAAGGTCTAAAAAATATTGCTAAATATAAGAATTGTTACTAACGAAACTATTGATTTAATTAAACTGTTTTAATGTATCATTAAAAATTGGCATATCTGTAATATTCCACGTTATTTTACCTAAAAAATTCATAGAAACGTAGGTAGTAGGTATCTATCGTTTGATGAACGAAAATTGCAAAAAAATGATTGAGGAAATAGAAGTAATAAACAGAATTTATCCATTCGTCTGTTCGTTACAGTCTAACGCAGTTCAAATGCTATATCTACTGTCCAATGATTGATTTGGGGTGTCCAAATCTACAGTAATTAATAATTTATTTGATTTAATCGAAAAATCAATTTTTAAAACTGCGATCTTTGATTTTTTTTAATCGATTTTTCTAAATTGGCCCATATTAAACACCCCTGGTGACACTCGTCTCGTTTGCTAATAAAATAAAGTCTATTTACCTCCTTTTCTGGTTATTTAAAGCTTCCAAGGGGTAAAATGTCTAATAAATTGAATTCATTGACTTTTTTTGGTCATGGAAAGTCAATTAGGGGTGATAATCATCCATTTTATAAAAAAAATAGAGCCCTTTGATATATTTTCTGACTTAATCCGGTACTGGTCTAACGTGTGAATTTCAAGATTAAAGACAGTGCACTTTTTCTACATTAAATAAGTCCCGAATGATTTCTTCAAATTGTGTAAACAATTAGATGTAACTTTAGATCAAACAGAAAAAATCAAGTCACATTTTCGAGCTGTTGGAGCGATATGCCTGATAATGATGTAATATTACGTATTATGCGATATACTAGGTAATAGAAAGAGAGAGAATGTGTTTTTTGGTTCGTTTACGGTTTTGAATGCATTCCACTTCTATTTTCAACGACGCCATTGTTGGTTGTAAACATTTCTAAGTTAAAAGCCATTGAGCTATATTGGAGTTACAATCGAGTTTAAGGAATTACAGCTGATCTTGCTATTACGTGTGCTGCCAAATAAACTAAAATAACATTACAGAAAAATGTAAACTGTACAATGTTAGAACATAAGTATTATGAGCTTCTGGATTTTTAGATTTTTTGTAAGAAAAATTGGTATTTGTACATAGGTATCTACTTATTGTTAGAATTTATTTTTTCTATTACCACAAATAAAATAAAAATATATATGTAGTATCAAATACAAATCCCCTAACCATAAAAATTGTAAGAGTTTAGACTTATACGTGTTTCAATAGCAATGCTATCATCATCGGAGTCCTAAATATTAAATAACTTACAGTTCTTGGAGTGGAATGAATTTAATATTAAAATTACAAATGTTTTAGACAGTGTCTTTAGGACTTCGATGATGATAGCATTGCTATTGAAACACGCCGTGTAAGTCTAAACTCTTACAATTTTTATGGTCAGGGGATTTGTATTTGATAAGTCATAACCATAGTTTTTGTCTGTTGTTTGTTATAAAAAAAATATAGTGTTAGCCTTATAACATAAAAGTATATATATACATTTTACAAATTTAATTTAATTTTTATATTAAGTATGATAATTAGCATAATATTATTTAAAAAAAAAACAATTATTTATAAACTATAATGAGAAGTAACATATTAATTGTACGTTTTATGTATTTAATAAAATCTAAGTTTTCTCATACATACGCAATTTTATTTAAAAAAAGAAAAGTACATTACATTATTTTCTTTGAAAAATTATCAAAACAAACTTAATTTTATATTATTCTTTTTATTTTTTATTATTATCTTAGATAAGTGACATTTATTTTTTATTATGTATGTTAATTTGTAATTTTAAAGTCGATTTAATCAAACGAAAAAGATTATTCCTTATTGTTATCACTTAAATCTTTTCCATAATAACATGTTATTATCTCCCACTTATCTACAATATGGTTTATTAAACTGTGTCTTTCTTTATCCTCTTCTCAAATTCTGAGAAAGCTAAACATAATGTATTTTCGTAATAATTTCCTGTCTTAATAAAAATAAAACATGTTACAAAATAATAATGTATTGATTTTGTATCTAAGAGTATGTTGTACACAACACAATAAGGACTGATATGAACATATTGATGTACTTTGACATATGTTTATTGTTTATATTTTTTACTTATTATTACAAAAATTAAAAAAATGTATTTGTTGCAAGTACATTTGATAAATAGGTAATTTAGGTAATAAGTGAAAAACGAAACATTACAATTTAAGAGCTTGTCACAACCTCTAAATATTTTTTTATATATTCTACACAACGGAAAATTATTATTTTTATTTCAAAATAACTATTCAAGGGGGTAGGGGGCTTATGAAAAAAATAGGGTTGTGTACTTATCTACACGCATTAGAAGTTATACTTCTTTGGTCTTATTGAAAAACAACTAAGAAAAATTAACCTAAAATATTTTAAATACAATTTTTATTACCCTCGATAAGTAGGGTCGAGCGGGGTAAATATGAAACACTAAAAAAATGGGATAAAATTGAAACAAGCTAACTTCACAACAAAAACGAATATTTCTGAGTGTTAGATAGAGTATTATAAAGGAGCTAGCAAATTTGCTAGTTAGCAAGCACTTTTAAATGGGGTATTTATTCTGTGATAGAGCAGTGATGCTTCAACTTATTGTGACACAATTGGCGACTCTGCCCGTACAAAATAATTTTCATAATATCGCCACTGTTTTAATACCGTTGGTGTTTACATACCACGCCTGCGCGAAAATTGTCAAACACTTTAAGAACTGTCAGATAGGTTTGAAACCTTATTTAGAAGTGCTTGTTAGCTCCTTTATAATACCGGACATAAATTTAAAAATGTTTTGGACCAGTCTAATATTTAGGTATATTTTTAATATCAAATACGAAAAAAATGCCTCATTTATCCAAAACCAGCTAACAATACGTATTGTAAACTTAACGACGTATACTTTAGATAAAATCTCATTTTTATCAGGAAATATAAATTTCAACTACAAACAAGAGCATATTTTTTAATACTTTTACGGCAATAATATCTCATGTTATGATTGCACTAAAGGGAGTAAAGAAACACGAGTGCAAATTGGTAATTACAACATAAACTTGCAAGAACCAACTGAAATATATTAAATATATATTTACGCCTGGTTTCACGTAGATGGCATTAATCTTACGTGAAAAAAGTGCGCGCGTAATTTATTTTAAAGAAGATGTAGATAGTGGTGGGCCATGGAAACTTTCACGCTTCGATACGAATTACGTGGATTCGATTTGCGGAGTATTGAAGGGATGGGGAAGAGAGTAAGACCCGGTGCTTTGCATGCTTTTAGCGCTAATGGTACTGTTTGTAAAACACACAGCCGCAAAAAAACAATACGCAAGCGGTTATGTCGGTTACAGTGTCAGTAGTCGGAAACTAATGGTTTCGAACCGAGTTCAAGACACTACTACTGAAATATTTATACTTTTGTTCTCAAAGTTTTATTATACTTATAATGAATTGCTTAGGAAATTTTATTCGTAATAGGTATACGACATACGTTCCCTTATTTTTAATAATGTCTCCATACTCCACATAATACAGTTTCATGATATTTTTATCCTTTTTTAACTTCCCAACAAGATTGTAATCGGTCCGAAAATAAAAACAAAACAATTTTATGTTTCAAGGTCACTATAGTATATTTACACTATTTTCAGAACGATGTATGTGTGTGTCATTTTTTACGTGTACGAAATCTTGCAAATAAAAAATGATATTGACTTCGTTGGTGTGCCAATCGAAGCGTCTTAACGTGAATATGATTTGAAAGAAAGGATTTTTCGAAATTCAACCCCTACGTGGTTAAAAAAGGATGTAAAAGTTTGTGTGGATAAAAATATTTTTTTGGATGGTTTTACTTGAAACTTAGCATGAATATAAATATTCTACAATACGAATAATGAAACATGTATTTCAGTTTTTTTTTGTTATACTTGCCTAAAAACAGTCATTGAAAGGCTGAAAACCATCCTCAAAATTTGAATTTTAAATACTTATAAATACGTCCACTAATTCATGTTGCTTGGAAAACAAATGCAATCAAATTTTTCCTACTTCCAAAATTAAATTAAAGATAAAATATCCAATTTTGCAAACCTGTATAATAAGAACAAGATATAAATTGTTAAAAAAATATAAAAAGATGAATAAATCAATAAACATTTTTTATTTTATATTCCCATTATTGACGACCACTGGTTGCTATTGTGACATTTTCGTGCAGGTGTGTTTGCATTTTCACCTCCATCTTTTCTAATACTTAGAGTATATTAATGTAGAACATAGTTTCTGTTTTTATTTATGCTTTTTTGAAATGTAAGATTAGTTGTATATAAAAAAATATATTATACGTGTGCAAAATAAATAATTTACCATTAAAAGCTTTCAGTTTTGTAAACAGCTTTCATAACAGAAATATTTTTCCATTATAGACAAGAAAATGAAATATGGTAATTCTTATTTCATAGTTAAAAAATAATTGTAACCGGGAATGTTTTCTAACCAAAGTTGATGTTAAACTGATCTAAAACTTGTAGACAAGACGATAAATGTCACTGAAAAGTGTTCACAAAGGACAAGCTATTAATCTACTATACCCCCACTTCACTTCTCCAACTGTCGAGTTACGCTTAATCATTGGAAGACTTGCAAATAGACGTCTGAAAGTACAGTGTTGTATATCGCGTATTTAACAGAGCGCCATCTATAGATGCTGTCTTCCATCACAGCTCTACTTTGTAATTAGATCGGAAATTAATACGTAAAAACTTCCGCTAGCAAGGATTTCTTTTTCTGATTAATGTGAAAATTGCATCCAAAGATTATTTTTCATAGCAATAAGAATCTAATATGGAGTAATTGCGTACTTACAGTTCTACGTTTTCAAAGCTCAAGTAAACTTTTTTTGTTTGTTCAAAAGTAAAAATGTCAAATTTATTTTATCCCAAAAAAATCATCAGTTCAAAAAAAAAAAGTTTTTAAATTTCATCGTTAATAAGTGAAAATCCTTAACACCTCAATTTAATGAACGTCTCTCGTGATCAAGAAGCTGTAATCGTTGTAGTTTTTGAGCTTCTGTCTCGGGTTAGTTTTAATTTTAGGGATTACGCTTGAACTCACTTTATTTTGTAGGGTAATTTAAATAAATATTTTTCCTTCCTTCCTATTAGGTACCATATATTTCTTAACTAAACACGGTAAAATTGATGATAATACGGGGTGATTACATTATTAATTAAATTCTGCATGCTTTCTTTTGCGTCGATATTTCTCATATACGGTTTATCCTCTATGATAAATGATCAAAGTATATTTTTGTCTATTTTGTGTCATATAATCTTATATAAATGCCCAACTCAGGAAAAAGTTAAAGAACAAAAATATAGGATCCATACTGCCCTCTAAATTATAATTGATTAATACTGGAAATCGAAAACACTTATTAATATTAAACCAGTAAATAAATTTCATAACCGTATATGTTCTTAAAATATTAAAATAAAAACTTATTTTGGGTAAAATCTTTGGAGGACTGTTACTCCCTCACAAAAAGTTTCCGGACACATGTTTATATGAAGTTTTTTAATTAAAATATTTTTCTCATTTTACTGTTCAAGATTAACACGACAGTGCTGAATCATCCTTAATATTGGCGTGGCAATCAAACATAAATTATTTATGAACACAAGATATTCATAACATTTCTATAATAATTCAGTTTAATTTAATGAGTAATTGTTTACTTCCAGACCTATTATTATTCATATACTATACATATAACGTTATTCAACAAATAACTATGCCACTTGTGATAGATTATCAAAAACTATTTGTATCAAATTCAAATGTCATGTGTCGGAATTGTATCCACAATAATGAACTTAATATTCAATGTCATTAAAATAGGTTTAACCAGTGGCATGGCAATTTGTAAGCGAAGGAACTGTAATATATTTTAAACTATTGTGATTGACATTAAATCTAATTATTATTATTAATAATCTAAAAACGAATAAATTTACGTGAAATTTAGGTTAAAAAAACACATAATTAATAGCTTAAAAGTCGCTGGTGGAAATAAATATTTATTTCATTAATAAAGCAAGTGGTTTTAAAAAGTCGTATAGTCGAATCAGCTGAAACTAAAATATGTTGTAGATCAAGATAAAAAGTTCCAATGGGCACAACGTTTGAAAATAGTTAGGTTTTTTTTTAAATTATTCAGGGTCAAAGGTTGGGAATTCAAATATCTGAAAAAATGAGGGTGCAGTCAAATTGGATGAAACTGATCAAAAGTACCTATGGCTAGTTTTTTTAGTTAAATTATTAAACGTTATAAATTTTTGCTTGATTATTTTCACTAAAACGAAGAAATAAATAAATAAATAAAATATTTATACGAGTATTTTTAATTATTTAACATTCAAAAATAAATAAAGATTTTTAGTACATAACAGTCAAAGTGTCGTAAGCAGCAATTTTTTAGGGGGTTTCGTAGAAGGGTCAGTCGTGAGTGTAACACTGAGTTATTGGGAATGTGAACGGTGCCTCTTTGGTGCAATTTTGAAAATAAGGATGCAATTAGTTTTTTTGTAATCTTTGTAACTGTGACCCTGCTATAAAATTTGTAAAGAGCATTTTTTTTAGGTACATATATCGATTCTATGTAACTGTTATTAGTAACTTCTTGGCGTTTCATTTATAATAAAAAAGTTATGCGCAAGAAACCGAAAACTCAGTGTTAGACTCACGACCGACTTCCCTACGAAATCGCTGCCTACTCAAAATGATGTTGGACTGTTCTATTTGTTTCTCATTTAATAATAAACCATTTACCTAAACAAATTGTATTATGAAACAATCCACCCTCTCCATATTTGTCTAGTAGCTGCCATTGTTTTTATATGTCATCAGTCACGTAGTATAACATGTACTATAGAGTTACAATTTCTTTGATGTTTGCTTCAATGTTGAGAGAATTCGATATTCAATTCGTTGCTATTAGATACAATTACTATGATACCATGTATCTATTTTCATACATAATAACGTTAATTATTAATAATAATCAATCCGTTGACACACACAGACTAAAGTGAATGTACAGGGTAATTTAATAATGAATCTATATTAATACATATATACAGAGTGCGAAAATGAATCGGGCGATTTTGCAACAGTTTTTGAGAAGTTGGAATAACGCGACTACCGCTTACTTACAGCCCCTATTTTACTGTGTGTTTTTATGGAGTCGTGGAGCGAAGAGCAACGAATATTCGCCGTAGAATCTTATTACAAAAACAATTATTATTACGTGTCCGCGCAGCATGCATTTTGGAATCATTTTCTTATACAACTTAATGATCTGGTACTTTCAGCCTATGCCATCAAGATATGGATAAAAAACTTTGAAATAGTGGATGATATTAAAACAGAACGTTGGGGATAGTGAGGTAGTAAAGGGTCGATTACATTGAGCGAGTTTTCAAGCTAACAAGTCAGCTTTTTTACAAGCTGGCTTGTTAGCTAGTGAACATGATTACACTGAGCGAGTTTACAAGCAGCTTGTAAAAAAGCTGACTTGTTAGCTTGTAAACTCGCTCAATGTAATCGATGCTTTACGAACACCTAAGAGAAAAATCAAATAAATTAATTTTTGGATGTACTTTGATCAATGGTACACTTATCATGTGCCCATAAATTGTATGTACATTACCCAGTCTTCATCAAGAGGATCTTGATATTTTTTATTACAATAACAAAAATAGTTATTTTCTTTATCAACAACTTCTTATTCTTCTTTTTGACTTCGTCTTCCTCATTTAAAATTACTGCAATTCCTCGCACTCTTTCTAGTTTTAGCTTTCATCAGTCTTTTTTTTACAACGTTCGGAATTGTCTCATTTGATTCAGCGTATCGGAACGGAATGTTTTGTCACTTGCCATTTTTTATGGAGGAATATATAAAGATTTTTTTAAGTTGGAGTGGTTGAGATAAAGGGAATTTAAAGATGCGTTACTTATTGCATCAATCAATAATTTCGAATGATTTTGAATATATTTTTAACTCTAATATCTTATCTTACCATATGTAGTTCTACTCTAAAGTACATTTTAACGTCCTTGGATTATTAAAATCTGTGAAAGTGAGGTCCAAAACTGATTTTGGTGATACATGTTACGTCATATACATATGTATTTTAAATTATCCGAAATTGACTTATTGGTCACCCTGTTGTAGAGTAGCTCCTTTTAGCTATTTATTTGCATGAAACAAAGCAGTTCCACTGGACTATAAATACATACAAATATGTACGTCCACAAAGAATATCTGAGCGGTAATGGAAACTGTAATTTTACACGGAGCAATGGAAATAGAAATACTTTTCAGTAAAGCAATCTGATGTACAATAGAATAGTTATTTCCACATACTGTGTACTGTGTACAGTTTTTTTAGTTAATAAATATATACTGTATGATAGTGAATAACATTTATTTTCTTGACGTTTTTATATCGAGTGTAACTAGTCATACATATATAAGGCTGTCAACTGTAAGTAATTTGAAACAGAGTACTGTTATGTATTTTTTTAAGAAAAAAATGTACTAAAGTAGTGGACATTATTTGTATATTTTCTAGAGGAGTATTTTATAATTTGTTAAATATTTTTGGTATCGAGAATTTATGACAAAAATATATTATATTATAATATTATATATTTTCTATAATAAATAGGTGATAATAGACGTAGTTCTGTTATTACTTGCGGCACCTTGAACTCCTTGGGCTCTTAATATTTTGTTGTGTATATATATATCAGGGTGTTTTTTTTTTCGGTCCCGCAGGCCTATGTTTTAGCTTTGGATCAAAAGTTAATTGTCCCAAAATTTCAGACTCATAGATCAAACCTGTGGACGGCACAAACCGAGTCTTTTTCCCATTTGATTAACATGGGAAAAATTACTTTTTTACTTACGCGTGAATATCTCGTAGAAAACATTTTTTTTTTGAATTTCTCAAGGGAATATTTTGTAGAGAATTAAGTGCTCAATTCATAAATCCAATAAATTTTAAGAAATGTTTGTTTAAAAATTATCATAATAATTGGATTTTACTTTTTATGATAATGTTTAAACGAACATATCTTTAAAAATATTCAATCTATGAATTGAGCACTTGGTATCTTTTTTGTAAGAAATTTAATTCTCTATAATATGCTGCTGTAAGAAATTAAAATAAATAAATTTTTCAACGAGATATCACGCATAAGTAAAAAAGTAATTTTTCCCATGTTAATCAAATTGGAAAAAGACTCGGTTTACACCGTCCACAGGTTTGATCTATGAATCTGAAATTTTGGGACAATAAACTTTTGATCCAAAGCTAAAACATAGGCTTGTGGGACCGAAAAAAAAACACCCTAATATATATACACAAAAATCAATGATCCTTTTCTAGACATTTAGAAATACGTGATTAACGTGATTACATAAATCAAGAATAATTGATTGCACAACAGATAAAATTTACATAGTAGCTGACGTTTTGTAACTCCTTGACGAAAACGCTGTGGAAGTAGCGAGGAAGGAAAACCCCCACAGAGTCACTCAATTATCCGGCACGACGACGACGACGACTTTAAAATGAAAACGAACTTCCTATACGCCGTGCAGCCGGTAACAAAGGACTCGTAATTAGTAGCGAATCGCCGACGGCTCGGTCTGTCTGTCTCCATGCAAATGTTCACCGGGTTAAATACAAGGAATGTAATATATTCTTTGTTCTACTGTTAAACTCAAGTATGTGCATACACGTGTGTGTGTATTCAGTAGCGTAGCTACCGTGATTTACAAACTTATGGCGAATGTGGTCTATAACTATCGGACTCCTGATGAAGACTTCTTGTGACGTCGAAACACGTGTCGAGTGAAACTGCAATTTAGAATCGAGTGATCATTATTAACTTTGTTTTGGAGCTAGAAGATCGATTAAATTGACAAAGCATCAGTATTTTTTCCGGGATGAATTGGCGATTAAAAAAAAAAAACAATTGAATGTCGAATTTTAGAAATGTATTGAAAAATAATATTTTTTTAAATGGAATTATTGCTAAGAATGTTCTCTTTATAAAAGTTTATACATGTATGGTTGTAAAACTGTTATAAAATAATAGAATTAATAGAAAATATAAAAAAGTAGTGTACTCTGCAAATTTAATAAAATAAAATAAATGATTAAAAATTTAAAAACAATAATTTCAGGTAATTTGCCAAGATTTTTAACGTTTTTGAATTTTATTGATAAAGAAAAATATTATTATAGTTAATTATAATTTTTTATTAATAATACTCAGAAATATTAAAATCTGCGAAATAAGCCATAAATACCTTAATTATTGTTTTAAAAATTTTAATCAGTTGTTTGTATACTATTTTTCGATATTTTCTATTCATTTTATACTTTTTATAACTTGTTTTCTATCCATTTTACCACCATGCATGTAATACACTTTTATAAAATATAAAATTAATAATATATATTTTATAATATAATTCATATACATATATTCCATTTAAGAAAAAAGTTATATATCAAGATATCTCTGAAATTCGACATTCAATTGTCTTTTTAATCCTGGAAAAAATACTGATACTTTACCCATTTAACCGATCTTCTATAGCTTCAATAATAACAAAGTTAGCAATGATAAAGGGTCGATTACATTTAGCGAGTTTACAAGCTAACAAGCCAGCTTTTTTACAAGCTAGCTTATTAGCTAGTGAACATGATTACACTGAGCGAGTTTACAAGCAGCTTGTAAAAAATCTGGCTTGTAGCTTGTAAACTCGCTCAATGTAATCGACGCTTAACTTGATTCTGGCGAACACCCTGTATATTTATTTTAAGAGGATAAGATACAACAGTTTCTCCTTTTTCCAGTAGTTTTCTAAATATCATTAATACTTATCAAAATTAATTAAGCTAAAAATAATCGCATTTATATGTATATATATAAAAACTGTCGTTATATTGTAGGATTTCTGCAAAATAAGTTACACCGGAATATCAGTTTTTTCGTAATGTTCGTTAAGTATGCCTCCCACCGTCCCACAAGAAAATTTAAAATTAATTAGACTATAGGTATGCCAATTATTGCAATGTTTTTACGAGATACATGTATTTTTAGGTGTTATTAAATTATGCAGATACTATAAAACGTAGGGAAATAAAATATATAATTAATCGTTTTAATTTATTAACTGATATGCGCCTCGCTTGCCTTTATTTTAACATACTGCATATCGTAAAACTTTATACTATGATATATAAAGACTTTATATGAAGAATCATAAAGTAAAGTCTCGGTATACGACAGGTAAGTGTCGTATGGTCCGCTCAGGTGAGGCAATTAATTAAAATTAAATTCATTTTAATAATAATATATTATGATATGTTAAGTCACTGTCACTGTTGTGTATAAAATTCAATATTAAAATATTTTCTTTCGTTTTGTTTTTTATATTATCTTTTTACCCCCCCCCACCAATTTCTTTAATTTCCTTGTAATTTTCGTCTTTCCAACTTACAATTAGTTCGGAACTCATCTTGAGATTTTCAAAGCATGAACTGTCTGTTTTTTTGTTCATGCCCGACCCACACCAATCGTTTTTTTAGGTTGTCTACGATTATCTTTACGATGTACATAATATGTAATTTGGGTACTCATTTATTTTTTGCCAGCACCTTTTGTATGGTTTTGCTTATAATATTTTATTTTGTAAAAATTTAAAGTATAAATGAATATATTGAATGTATAACATTGCTTCTATTTTTGTTTTGTTACTATTAAATTGCTTCAATTTTTATGATAATATATTTATTTATATTTGAATGATGTGCACATAAATTTTAAATGTCATTTTTAATTTAATTTTAGAGGAAGCAAATATGAAATTTTGTTTTTAATTGAAAATATAACAAATAATTATATACATATTTTTGCTTCCTTGCCATATCGAAGATACGAAAAGCTTTGTGATCTTTTTAAAATGAGAGAAAAAAGATTTCAAATTTTTTACTTGATCTTTCCGTTTCAGATCAATGAAAACACTTTTCGTTCCGTGTCTGTCTGTCTCCTGAATCCTTGTCCCACGCATAACTCGTGAACCACTGAATCAATTTTAATGAAACTTGGTTGATTTGTTGGGTTTGGAAAGGGTGGTCTCATTTCAAAAAAAATCATGTGCGCGACATCCAAAAATATTTATTTTTTGAAGATATCTCAAGAACGGCACATGTTACATGAAAATTTTATAGAATCTTTTTTGTAGAGCATTCAATTTCCTATAACTTATGTCTACAACGTTTGTTGCAAAATATTCTTTTACAAAGATTTATCTCAATTTGCTTTAAATTAAATGTCATTTTGAATTGAAATTGTCAAAAATTAAAAAAATATACGAAAAAATATTCAGGCGCATATTAACAAAATGTCAAATAAATAATAATAATATTTAAATAAAATTGTAAAGAAATTAAATAGTTAACCAATGGTAGTTCATAATTCATATGAATACTTTATCGCTGTTTAATTAAATTGTTTAATAATTAGTTAACCACATTTGGTGCATTAAGCACGAGGAAGCTCTGTAGATGTTTTTATACAATAATGGAATAATATATTTTTCTTCTAATGGATGTAAAATGTCCACGAAAATTACTTTTTAAATTAAAAGAAGATATCACGCAAGTAGTTGAACATGAAATGGTAGCAATAGTGTGTTTAATTAGAACCAGTTACATGATATGAGACATATCTACAGAGCTACGCTACTGTTTGTTTGCTAAATGTTAGTTCAGAGAGTAGACAAAAGGCCCACACAGAACTAATTGTTGTCATGCATGTTTTTTTAGCTTTCCCAGTCTTCTCCTAGTGTTGTACTCCGTTGTTTGTACTCATCTAAATATTAATTATGTGAAAAGGGGAGATGCAGTATCATTGCTTGATAACTAAAACAAACGTTTACCCTTTACAGAGTTTTTCGTATATGCATGTACATAATTATTATTTAAAGCAACGTATATCAAGTTAGAGACGTAATCTTTGAGACTTTTGAACGTAAGTTTTTTTTAAGTCGTGTGTGTTTGTGACAGAAAATAGAATTGTTTACCTCTTTGAAATGCAGCGTTTTTGAATGAAAGTACATACATAATACATATAGTTTATTTTTATTTTGTTAGTAAAATACAATTTATGCTACAGTCATTGACTTTTGGTATTTCTTATGAAAATTATTTGTTGTGTTTTAGGTAAGAGAATAGAAACAAAAATATTACATAAATACACATTTTGGTGAAACAATCAAGTACAAAAATATTGGTATGGAGAACCAAACATGACTTCCGTGTTCTTTAATATCTTTTTAAATAATTTTTAATATATTAAAAAATTCAATGGAATTTATAAGAAATAAAACTCACCTTTGTATTATAAATATTAGTTTTCTAATATCCTAATGTCAAAAACATAATACACATTAATTTGTAGAATAACTAATTTGACAATTTGAATTTAGTTGAATTTGTTTCAAGGCAACATGAATTAGTGACGTATTAATTAGTATTTAAAATTCAAATTTTGAGCTTGGTTTTCACCGCTTCAGTAGTTATTTAGGCACGTACAAATAATAAATGTCCCTTAGGTTCAACAATGTACCAAGTCTTATCAAAATTAGTGAGATAATACACGCAACGTTCACTTTTTAGACGATAAAAGTTACAAAATTTCGAATATTTTCAAAACCCCTAACCCGATTAGCACCAAAATCAATAGATCTGGAGTACTCACCGAGAAAAACATTTTCTCAAAAAATAATTCAAATCGGTGCATTTTTACAGTAGTTATCGTGAAAGAAAGAAAATTCTACATCCAGACACACGCACAGCCACCATGCGGAAATCAACTTTTCTTTACGTTTTAAGTTAGTACAATCAGAATCTGCTTTTATCTCGGACACCATTTTTCGACGGTATTACAATACTTCCATTTCTTTCAGAACATGGAAGTAAAACATCTGCCAAGTGATTGCACAGTGCTTACTCGTACTAAATTCACTGAAAAATTAATTTTTATACAATTTTGTTAAAAAATATTAATTCGAAATTTTTCAGCAAAATGAGATAAAAAAATTCAATGATTTTTATATGAGTCCATCTAATATCCAGATCAATCCAAAATTTTAGGGGTAATTGTTAGTAATATAATAAATTAATAATTAAAAAATTTCAACCATTTTTCATTAGTAAAATTTGAAGAAAAAAATACGCACAATACAAGTAAACTTACGGAACTTCCGTAGTTATTAGAATTGAAAGTTGATTGTTGTTGGATTAACTCTGAAAGCATGTCTTAATTAATATTTCCCCCACAAGATGGAGCCACTACCGTGTACAAGTGTCTTGGCATATTCATCTCCAGTTTACAAATACGGGAATTTCTGTTATTCGTTCGCGGATGCCAGTGTCTCCATCTTCATCCATTATTCATGTGAATGTAAACCCAAGTTTCCTGCCAACAAATACTTGCAATAACATCATTGCCACATTGTGCAAACATTGCCGCCATATTAATTTGTTTGACGAATTTATAGCTGATGTTTCTGTTGTTGACAATGTTGAATTCAGTTTGAAATGTTTCCTTCAAAAAAATTGAGTTTAAAAAATTATTTGTGTATGTGTAAGGTTTAAAATAAACAAAGCAAATTTTCGACATAGACATACATTGTACTTTTACGTATTAAAATTAACGTGCAGTGAGATTGCTCTAATTAATTTTATTTGACTTTTTTCTTATAAGTTGAACTTGTCAGTAATATTTTTAATAACATGTCCTGACTGACTGATTCATCATAGCCGAATCGAAACCCCTGGACCTAGAAACGTGAAATTTCAGGGGTGTCTTCCTTTTATGATGTAAGCATCCACTAAGAAAGGATTTTTCGAAATTCTACCCCTACGGGGCTAAGAGTGGGTGTAAAAGTGTGTATGGGAAAAATTATTTTTTTGGTTGGAATCATTTAAAACTTAAAATAAATACTCTACAATACAAATGACATTTTTGAAATTTCAACCCCTAAGGGATGGGGAGGAGGAAATTTTTAAAAATTTCGATATATCTATTTATAGTCATAACTGTTTATGATATTAGGGTAAATTCGGACAAAATAATATTCAATTGAAATAAAAATGTCGACATTCAACCCCTAATAGCGCAATAGGGGGACGAGGGTGAGTTTTTGAGATGTTTATCTGCATATCTGCTTTAGTTATAAAGGTAAATTCGGGCTAAATAGTATTTTATTAAAATTAAAATAATAATGGCGGGGCTAGACAGAGGCTGGGTTCTTGCAATTTTTACTAAGATCCGAGATATTTACGATTTTGTATAGGTAATGAATAAAAAGCAAATAGAAATAAAAATTTAATATTTTATAAAAAAAATTTATACAACGCGCACGAATAGTCCGTGATATCTTCATATTATTAAACGTAAAATTAAATATAAAATTATAAATTAATATACCTACACATATTGAAACTATACATAAATTTTAAAATTTATGTATAGTTTCTTTATTAAAAAATTCATAAAACAAATGTAAATGTGGCTATCAGCATAAAATTTTATGCTGTAACATAATATACATTAAATAAATCAACAGAGTAACTGTAAAGCAGTGTTAACTTTATTACACGACTATAAAACTAGTAGAAATAATTGCTTTTTGCAAGTCAGATTCTCTAATTTAATTGCAAATGAAGGTTTTATGTTTTTCATTGTCTATAATGTAAATTTACATAATTACAGAAATTGTAATCAATATTAAACAAAATAAACGCGGATTACTGGACATTATCAAGGGCTGATTAGACATAATATTTAAAATATATTTTAACAAAAGTTTGAGTATATTGACTATACCAGTGGTTCTCAAAGTGTGTTCCGCAGCGCCCTAAAAATCCATGGAAACTTTACATGGGTGCCGGGGAATATTGTAACATATGTACATATATTGTTTTTTTCTCATAAATCCCATTCATTTAATAAATAAATATTAAATGAAAGAATTTGTTCAATAATGCAGTTAATTTACTTGTTCATTATATGCTCATTACAATTTTTCTGGTGTTATAACGTGTTTTATTTATTTTTCTCTCTTATGATTAGTCATGCTTTGACTTAGGGAAAGGTGCCATGGAAAAACCTAGAGTCACTCATACTAATTGTAAAAGTTTAGACAGCACAAGTTTCACTCACAGCTGTATTTTTTGATTTTATTAATCAATATCATTAGGTGCGTTTAGCGAACGTCAGCGGCTGAGATGCTGACCAAATCGGTTTTGCTAAACGGGCCGCTGCGCAAACGCTGACTTCCAACTGTTGAGTAAACAGGTCAGAGCAAAAAATTAACACTGCGTCGGTCAGCTATTAGCTGGCTTTGACTTGTTCATATTAAGACGTCATAACTTTTTGGTTAGATAAATTATTTTTGAGTTTTCTGAGTAGTTCTTGTCGAAAAAAATAAACAAACCAATTTTTTAAAAGGATTTCGTTATTATAAACAACAGGCTCGTTCGTAGAAATTTTAATGGTAATATTTATGTTTTTTGTGATACTATGACTGTAAGCTCACGGTTTAGAGAATTTGAAGCAGTTGACTGTCAGCATACTCAGCATAGTTGACTGCTGACTTTCAACCGTTGAGCTCGCTAAACTTCATATTATTATATAATATACACATTAATGGCATTTTTTATACTTGCAAGAAATAATACATAAATGATTTTTTAATAAATCGCGTCACATTTGGCTAAAACGGCGACGAAATAAACTTTTACTACTTATTGAAAACATGTTAGCTAACAAAATGATTTCCATTTGAAATAAAGAGTTATAAACATAGTTGATACTTCATTTAACTATGTCGTTACTTTTCTCTTATTATTCTATTTAGTCTTTAATAATACTTAATTAAATTAAAGATCTCATGGAAAATTTATAGCTTCTATAATTTTATGCCTCTGTAATTATTCTCTTAGAACTGGAGATAATGAAATTATACTGTATACGTGGAGTGTTTACAAAGTTCTAGTCGTCTTGATAACTGTCAATCTAAATCAAAATCAGCACAATTATCAGTTACTGTTTATTAATTTCTATATTTTGTAGATTAAACGAAAAGATGAAAAATAATAAATTCGGACTAAAAAACTTTTTGCAGAAATGTTTTATTTAATGTATCTTTTTCTGATGTTAACTTTATTTTGGTTAAGTGACTTTTTGTCTGAAGAGAAATATCAATTTCGATAATGTAATACTATACCAGACAATATTTTTTTGTCTAGCATAAAAACAACGATAATACTTTTATAAAATTTCTTTGATCGACAAACGCACGTTCCACTCAGTTCACAAATAAAGTCCTTGGAAACTAACGATCAAATATAATTAAATAAAAAATATTGGACGTATGCATTGGCGTTTCCTAAATTTTGAAATTTATAAAAATCCCAAGATTAAAATCAATATAACCTCTGTAACAATAATTCTATTTTTTACTTGAATGGAAATCTTTTGGAAGGAAAAGCATTTTGGTTTAATGAGATTTTTGCCTGTGCTTTTTGATTGATTCTTGCAATATTTGATGTCAGGAATTGATTTATTATATGTCGTATTCATATAAGATGTAAATCTATGAGCACATCTTTAAAACAGCAGTATTCAACATATAGAATAATTCTAATAACTATTTGTAAGAAATGTTTGGATATTCGTTATTTATTATAATTTGTCTTCATATTGAGTTCTTTATTCAACAAGTTGTTATTCGACTGGAATATACTATTTTATATATGTATATATTATTGGCGAGGGAGTTAAAAGGCAGTAACGTAACTAGGAAACTGAGACCCCGCCTAGCACCTGTAGAATAAATTCATAAGTTAAGTTCGTAAAATTACTCGACTTTAGGCAAAACTGTGAGTTGATTTACTAGGTTCGTAATATGCCTCACTTTGAGTAGAATATCTTTCATATTGATATCAGATTTGTAAAATGCCTCAAGATTTCATTCAATTTATGAATATTAGATTAGAATGTCAAATTTTATTGTTATTATTGTAAAATGTTAGAATAATTAGAAAAACAATATAAAAAACGCTTATTTTAATATCTTTTTTAGGATTTTTATCTTCGTTATAGTATGTATTAGTTTGTAATACTATTTATTTAGAAAAAAATTTTAATTCAAAATACATTTTACCAACTGGTTATTGACTATAATTTCTAAAAACGGTGTATAAGTAACCTATTTTCTGTTGAGAAATTGGAAAACCACAACATATTTTCCAAAACCTAAATTTGTCATCAAACAATACGTGCAAGAAACAATTTTCTACCTATATATTTACAAACAAAGTACCACAAGTAAAGAAAATCTGAAACAAGATTGTATGACATTGTATGAATCAAAAACAGAGCTTAATATTGTATAATAATTTATATTATAATTATCGTGTAACAAACCACGATAACAAAAAACCTAAACGTGAACCCCAAACACGACAGCTGCTTGGATTAAATTCAATATTGCATAATGAACGCATTTCGAAAATATTAAAATGATCTTATGCCGTGTTTAGACCGAAAAAACAAAACAGCAACATCGTGTCTTTTTGACGAAAAGTCTAATAAACTCTATGCATTTTTAAATACGATGTGTTATCAAATTTTTTTGTTTTCTTTGGTCTAAACACAGCATTAGATTAGTCAGATTTCAAAATTTTAAATTGATCTTTCTGTTTCAAGTAAAAACAAACACTTTTCGTTCCGTGTCTGTCTGTTTGTCTGTCCTCTAAATCCTTGTCACACGCATAACTCATGAGCCACTGAACCAATATTAATGAAATTTTGTTGGATGGTTGGGTCTGACTTGAGGACGGTTTCATTTCAAAATCGTGTGTAAGGGGAAAGGGTGATATCCCAAAAAATTGTTTTTCAAGATATCTCAAGAACGAATCTTTTTTGTAAAGCATTCAATTTCCTATAATATAGGTTGGTCAATTTGCTTTAAAAAAAACGTCTTTTGTTTTTTTAAATTGATATTTACTTTGATATAGGTATAACTCGTAAATGTCATTTTGACGTTTGCAAAATTTTAGACTTAGATTGAAATTGTTAAAAAATTAAAAATATACGAAAAAATAATCAGGTGCGTTTTAAGCTAGGCAAATTATCTGAACACTTAATCGGTTTTTATTTAAATTGTTCAATAATAAACTACCTTTGGTAAATTTAGCACGAGGAAGCACTGTGCATTTACTTGGCAGATGTTTTTAAGTAAACTTCTGGTGAATATTACCTTTATGTGAATTTTTATTTTTCAAAATTGATATGTGGGTGATTCTTAGTTTTTTACTAGTAATCCCCATATTTTAAATAAAACCGATCATTAGTATATGGATTATCCTAAATAAGGTCCTGCCCATACGGATATACATGGATATGTAAGGGAGTTAGTGCGTAGAAATGGAAGGAGCAATAAGGAATGAGTTGATGTGAATGGTAGAAGAGAAGGGGGGCTATCGATTGAGCAGTCGGTAAATACGCATACCTCTCTACTAGCACATTAGTGTCTGATAGCAGCGTGGTTTTCAGGAACGATTTTGCTGTATCTACCCCATCCTACTGTTCTCTACCTAACAACCCCTTTCTTCTCATTCCCATACTCTCTACAGTTAACTTAATTAACCTTTATTAGTCAGATTCACAGTCTATTTTTTATTATTAACACGTTCTGTTTCAGATTTGGCTGTTGGTGGATTTATTTTTGCACTTGCTCGTTTGTTGATTTTTGTTTTGTATTTTTCGCGGATTGCATTGGGCTTGGTTTAAATTAATCTCCAGAATGTTTTGATATGTGAGATTTCATTTGTTACAAAATGTATTAATTCGTGTAATATAAAATATCCAATAAAAAAATTTACACCTCTGCATTTAAAGCTGTTATTTAAATACATATTGTAAAATAATAAAATAAAATGATTTCATTCAATTTATGAATGTTAGGTTAGAATATCCAATTTTATTGTAATTATTGTAAAATGCTAGAATAATTAGGAAAACAATTTAAAAAACGCTTATTTTAATATCTTTTTTTGGATTTTTATCTTCGTTATAGTATGTATTAGTTTGTAATACTATTTATTTAGAAAATTAGTTTTAATTCAAAATACACTTTACCAACTGGTTATTGACTATAATTTCTAAAAACGGTATATAAGTAACCTATTTTCTGTTGAGAAATTGGAAAACCACAAAATATTTTCTAAAACCTAAATCTGTCATCAAACAACACGTGCAAGAAACCATTTTCTACCTACATATTTACAAAGTACCACAAGTAAAAAAATTTTTTTAGGAAAATAAAAAAATATAAATAGAAACTAGGAGAGTGCAGAGCTACATGAAAGCACCCCTATCCCCTGAGTTAGTAGACATAAACAAAACTTTAGCAACTTAAAGTTACTATACTTTATTACCCTGTATTATCAACCAATTTAATACTTCTTTAGCGCTAAATGCTCCTTTAAAATAGATTTGGTGTATTACTAACGTGATTTGAATCAATATTTTGACTCTTAATGAAAAATGTACACCATATGCGTTGTAAAAAATGAGCAGAAAATTAAAATACCTTTCATTTATTATGCTTGATTCTATATCGAGACACCCCGGGACATTTCCACTCTTTTACTGTCTCGAGTCCCGGGAATTTTTTGTTAAAAGTCCCGGGACTCGAGACTTTCTAATTTAAAATTTGTGTCATACAGTGTACACGTTATTTTTGAAATTAGGGACATACAAATTTTAATAAAATAATGAAACTTTTTGTGATAATAAAATTCTTATGGTTGAGAACCAGAAAATGTATCTATTTAAAAAAAAAACTAAATGAGTTTCAGATTTTCCAATCAACCGGAGAACGGACGCAAAAATTAAGCAATATTTAGAAATAGATTATCTAATTCGGCTTTGAATTCATTGGTATTTCTAAAAAGTTTCAAAAAAATTGAATGAATAATAATTAAGTTGATAATACGACAGTTAGTTAAAGGAGCATTTAGTTAAACTTGGTAATACCGAGCGTATAACTTTTATTTTGCAATCTTTGTCAATCTTGTAATATACAATTACGCTCAAATAATAATCATGCTTATTAATCTAATCGCTTTGTAAACAAGTGAACGATATTAGTCTCTGCTACCAATAAACAACAATATAACAACCAAGAACTGGAGATTATCCATGCATAAAACAAATCACGTCGCAAACGAGCTCAATGTTTTGAACATTAATAGTCTAGACGCGGGATCAACTTCACGTTTTCTAAACGACATCGTACGGTCAGGACGAACAAGATGTATACATTAGGGTGGAGTGAAAAAATGTTTTTTTGGAATCTTCGAAACGCTATATGCGGAAAATGTGCATTTGTATATCCTTAAAACACCTACCGAAGGAATTTGTAATTGGATATCATCCTGAGGTTCCTAAATGATTTTCTTTATTAGAAAAAAACATAAATTTTTGGGCATTATGTCTCGGTAACGGGGTAAGATATTTGAATGCGCAATAGTTTAAATTAAAGAGACATTCAGTACCTTTAAAATGATATATAACAGTCAAACATTTATTATAGTTAATCGTTTGAAAAATGCTCTCAAAATAAGATTATTTTTATTAAAAAACCAAAAAATAAACTTCATTTAAAAAACAATGATTAACTATAAAAAAAAATTACAGTTACATATTATTTTAAAGACACTGGATTGCTCTTTAATTTAAATTATTGCGCATTCAAATATCTTTCCCCGTTACCGAGATATAACACCTTAATTTCATTAAATTAACAGAATTTAGAGTATAATATCTCGGTAACGGGGAAAGATATTTGAATGCGCAATAATTTAAATTAAAGAGCAATCCAGTGTCTTTAAAATAATATGTAACTGTAATTTTTTTTATAGTTAATCATTGTTTTTTAAATGAAGTTTATTTTTTGGTTTTTTAATAAAAATAATCTTATTTTGAGAGCATTTTTCAAACGATTAACTATAATAAATGTTTGACTGTTATATATCATTTTAAAGGTACTGAATGTCTCTTTAATTTAAACTATTGCGCATTCAAATATCTTACCCCGTTACCGAGACATAATGCCCAAAAATTTATGTTTTTTTCTAATAAAGAAAATCATTTAGGAACCTCAGGATGATATCCAATTACAAATTCCTTCGGTAGGTGTTTTAAGGATATACAAATGCACATTTTCCGCATATAGCGTTTCGAAGATTCCAAAAAAACATTTTTTCACTCCACCCTAGTATACATGAAAGACAATTAGATTTTCTTCTGACTGCAACGTATTAATTTGTTCTAGTAGTTCTAGCAATTGGTCTTTGACTGTTTCAGAATCAAATAAATATGTGGAATAGTGGTTATATCATTGGAATTAATGTAACTTAATGAATAGTAGAATTAGTGGTGATCGAGACTAAACACGGTTAGTAAACGGACAATTAATCGTGATTTATATTGCTTTGTGTAACCCCAAGGTATATAAAGACAAGGTAGTCTCATCAGCTCCTTGACCAATCAGCGACCGCGCGGGAATTGACGTCACTTGGGGGATGTATTCAAATGCTATAAATAAATAAATCCTTTATTTACTTTTGTTTTCGTATTTTTTAATATTTTAACAGCAGATACAATCAAATAAGTACAAATTCGACATTGTGTCATTTTTACTATTCTTAAGTTGGCAATACATTCTTTGCAAAATCAACTTGTATATTTGATAATGCGATAACAATAACATTTAAAATATTATGCTGATACAAATTTAAAAATAATATTATTTTGTAGTACCACAGACCATTAAAAATAAAATGTATGTGGGTACTTCTGATAGGTTAGGTTATCATGTTCAATATTATTATATTCTGTTAAAAATAATATAATTTTGATATTTGTTTGAACGATATAAAAACAAATGATTATAAAGATTAATCAAAGTCAGCTTAATCGCTGTTGGCAAACAATTTTCACTTTAAAGCATGTTATTATTTCAATTGAAATTGTTAATTTGAATTTCTAACGTCTAACTTCGATATCAATTCAAATGTCGATGACGGAGATACTTGGTACAGATCTTACTGAGGAATGAGAGGATGTCTGGAGCGTGGTTAGATCTTGGGAAATCAGCATGATTCATTTCCAGTTCAGAGGATGTATTATATAAACCAAGATTCAAATCGTGTAGGTACGTGAGCTTACATACAGTGGCGGCTCGTGGATAAAATAAAAATAAAATTGCTATAAACATTTTTACGAATTAGTTTAATGTTTGATATTTCGTATATATTGACGACGTTAAATATACTATGTTAGTAAAGTGCAAATTATAAGTTTTTAAATGTTTGCAATTTTAGTCTTGAAATAAAATAAAAATTCTACCGCCTGTAGTAGTCCATTTAATTGTCAAATAGGTCAGATTTGATGTTTAAATTGATTTAAAAAGTCGTAAATTTTTTTTTTAAAAAAGCCTCTACATTTGGCACTTAAATAAAGTTCTCGCCGCGCGCCCCGCGTCTTTAAAAACCGTAAAAATAATTGGGAGCATTCACGTCTGACCAAAAAACGGAACAACGAGATTTGATTGATTGATTCATGAAATTTCTGGTGGAATGTAACAGAAATTAAAAGAATGTCATTTTTTAAGCGTGCAAGGAAGTGAGAAAGAAGTAACTAGAAAGAGATAGAAACTAGTGACCAGGCTAACCAAAGAACTTTTATGTTTCTGCCAGAACACTAGTTTCTATCTCTTTCTGGTTACTTCTTTCTCACTTCCTTACACACTAAAAAAATGACAATCTTTTAATTTCTGATACATTCCACCAGAATTCCATGAATCAACCAATCAAAGCTCGCTGTTCACTGTTTTGGGTCAGTCGTGAACGTGACCATTGTTCCCACTAATGCAATAATGTAAATACCTACTGTTTGATACCCATATAAAGTGGGAGTAATGATTTTTACAATTGTCATTTAGAATTTTGTATACTTAATTAACATGTAAATTAACACAAACCTACAAATCTATTTATACAATGTAGGTACAATTTACATACTATATTTAATATGTAGAAATAAAAGCATATTTTATAATATAACCATGCATGTTCTCGTATATGTGTATGTATGCGTGTAATGTGCAGATATGTGGGAACATTAACATGCAGAACAAGTTGAACGATAGTTGTGGTTTGCACCAATGTTATTGATGTAGCTTAACATGTTGTTGTTAATTTGTTTAACTTTGGTGGTATCAGAATGCAGTTATATTTCGTGTGTCAATATTGTGTTGTTTTTGTGATTGATTTAATTGAATTAATAAAATTAGGTTGTTTATCATTTTCGTGTTTCAAATTATTTTATGATTTTATGATGTATTTTTTTTTTCATTTACAAAAAGACACTTATTATTAACATCTTTATAGCATTAAATTTTAGACAAACCTTGTAAAATTCTACACTGAAAGAACCATAAATTTATAGTAATAATGAAGAAATACTTCATATTTAGGTAAAAATTCATTAAAAGTAAAAAAGTAATGAATTTTTACTTTAATATAAAGTATTTCTTCATTATTACTATGAATTCATGGTTGTTGAATGTGTTTCATAATATTAATGAACGATATTTCTTTCAATGTATTTGTATTCTTTTTGTATTTCCTCTTGAAGTTTTCTGTTAGCTACAGACCAAGTTGAAAATGATTTCTCAGATATTAATTTATTCTTTAATTAATTAATAACATTATATTATACTTTGTACCTATATGTATATGATTATAAATTTATATTGTATGCTGGTAAATTTTTTAGATTGGAAAATAATATTTATTTAATTATCATCAATTGTTTAGAACGTAGTTATTTTGTTAATAAACATCATTTACATATCTGTCTTGTAAAATGTAATTTTCAAACATAACATATTTGAATTTGTAAATATTTTATTATTTACAAATCACAACACAGAAAATATATTTGCATTTAAAATCAAATACCATATAATTACATAACACAGGCAAATATTTATAGACGTGAATATTATTTCTATTAATTTATATATGTTGAGGTTAATTTGCATTATTATTTTGGTCTTCACTGAATCCAAAGGGTAGGAGGAAAATATTTTTTATTTATGAATATTCAATTTCATACAATATCATACTGTAATATAAATGTGTAGTATATTTATATAGATTTATATCCGCATTTACTCTTTGTTTTTATAAATACGATTCTTGCTGAACCGATTTTCGTTTTTTTTTTTGTTATGTAGCCTTATCCTTCTTCTAACTTTCATTTCTTAGCTATGAAAAGTCTCTGAGCTGTGATTTTTTTTGAGCCACTACATGTTTTTTCGAAAAAACTGAATTTTGTTGTAAAATCATGACCTACCTCACACCAGCGCTAGACAGAGACAGTCGCCACGCGCTGGAAAGAAATAGAAATACACTGTATTGTAAATTTTATTACCGATAATTATGCTATAAATATCAGGGTTGGGGTGCAAAACACCTAATAGCAGACCCCCTAGTTTGTTTTATAATAAAATACACGTATCTCTCAAGATTATGATAAATGTTTTTTAAAAGATAATCGAATTGTTGGTTACAAACAATTTCTCTTTTACGTGTCCATCTAAGGACGTTTTCAAGTTCCCAAGTCAGGCATTATTCTGAAATAATAAATAATCTGAATATTTTATATTTTGATCAAAAAAGAAATGTTATAAAGTCACATAAAATGTAATAATATTAATAACATGTAGGTATGTATGTATGTATATTGTTTACCTTTAAAATAAAATTACTCGGTAGCGTCATTTATCAAAGCAGTATCTTCACATAATCACACGTATAAAGTATGAAAATAGAAGAATTAAATTTGAAACAAAATATTGTTTTTATTTTCCGTCTGACACATTGTGATGGGAACACATCATATGGCGTGTATCGCATGTCAGTGGAAAATAAAAATGTTCAAATGTCGAGACCGTGCATTCATCCTTTATAACTAAACGTATTGAAAGTCGATAGATGTTTGTTTTTATAATATTGATGTACAAAATAAAAACTGTGCTAACGAACAAGAGTCGTATCGGTAGATATCACACAACAAATTTTATTTCTAATATTATGCATTGTTTGAATATTTGAAATTATTATTCAATAATAATTAATAACCGATTGTTATTTCGTTTCTTTGTCATATTTTTAAAGACGTTCTTTTTGCTTTCTTATCTTATCCAAAGGATAAGGGAAGCTATGTGATTATTTCCCAAAGCAGAAATAATTGTATTCTCCGATTTCCATTTTCATTTCAGGTCAAGACAAACATTTTTCTTTGTCTGTGTATGTGTCTATTTGGCTGTCTGTCTGCCCCATGAATATTTGGTTAGATATGATACCAGATGACTTATCGATGACATTTTGCAAAGTGTATTCAAATTAAGTAATATGGGCTACAACAGTCCATTGTGTCGCATTCAAATAGCCCAACAAATTTGTATAGAAACATATATTACAAAATCTCAGAAAAAGCATTAATTTTTTTGCAAAAAAAATATAATAAGATCAGCTAAGAAGATGGTGGCATTTATATAGATTTAAAAAAGATACTATACATTTTTTAAGTTGAATGATTTGAAAAATTTTGGTCAGGGAAAAGTTTTTATTTTCTTCAGAGCTATTTAAAATTTTATGTTAAAAGCTTCATTATTTGCATTTGATTTGCTTCTACTTATAATTATCAGAGTGTTCTTAAAAAATAAATAGTTCATAAATACTCACTGCTAATAGAAACTACGTAGGGGAAAGTGGGGTAATCACGAACGCAGGATAATTGCGAATTCATTAGTTTCAGTGTGTTAGAAGAGGAGACAAAGTAAAAAAGAAGAATACACGAAGATGTTGATAAAGAAAATAACTATTTTTGTTTATTGTAATGAAAAATATCAAGATTCTCCTGTTGAAGACTGGGTAATGTGCGACAAGTGCAATTTATGGGCACATGATAAGTGTACCAGTCAGTACCGGCTTTAAACAAGAAAAATCGATTATTTGATAGCTGCTAACTAACAAATCCTTATTCAGCAACTCAGAAAACCTTTAATAAGGTATTAGCTGAGATATTAACTAATCAACTTATTTGTTAATTTATCAATTTTAATTTGTTCATAATAGGGGAAGGAGGTCTCGACGGTCTTAGGGCATTTGATAGTCTTAAAGTTAATGATGTAAGCTATATTTTTTTTAAAAGTTTGAGTCTGTAGGATCGCGCCAAGCTGAGATATGAATTATTCAACTTATTTATTAATTTATCAATTTTAATTTGTTCATAATAGGGGAAGGAGGTCTCGACGTTCTTAGGGCATTTGATAGTCTTAAAATTAATGATGTAAGCTATATTTTAAAAAAAAGTTTGAGTCTGTAGGATCGCGCCAAGCTGAGATATGAATTATTCAACTTATTTGTTAAATCAATTTTAATTGACATTTTCGGTGATTTTTTTAACATTTTTTTAGGGGGAGAGTGGGCGGAAAAATAAATCTTGCCCAGGGCGCCAGGCTTGCTAAGGCCGACTCTGGTACCAATGGCATTAATTATTCCATTGTTCGTGACTAGCCCATACCAATCGAGTAATCGCGAACACCTATAGTTTTTTTTAATGTTAATTGTGTTCTTATACTTTATTAAAATTGGTGTTGAAAATTTATAACTAATGGGTTATATAATAATAAACAATACATCTATTGGTTTTTTATTGAGGTTTTAATTTATTTGAATTTTCTCTTACGTGTTCGTAACTACCCCACTCTCCCCTACACGCTAGCAAAGCTGCAGTGAAAGAATTATAAATACGTTTACAGTATACAACAACTAACGTATTGTATAATGGATGCAATTAGTTAAATGTTCAACAATTTTTACACTTCCGCAATTCTTCACTGAGACGTTATGATACTTTAAAACTTAAATGAAGGCATTTAAAGTATTTCGTATCTTTTCACTCCATTTCTTCGCAGTTTCCAACTGCTAAATATCGTTGCTCGTATCACTAGTTTTGAAAGGGTTAAATCACACGTGAACCTGCGAAAACGCTACTGCATATGGGGCAACTCATTTTCTTATATAATTGAATATCCTGTCTTCCATTTCATTACAATTCTCCCTCAGAAGTGGTGGCTGAATCTCCAGGTAGGACGGGAACAGCGAAAGCGTGCATCATCACCTATTATTAATCTTGTTCGTGCAGATAAATGACTAAATATTCACTGTGACGTAAAGGTGTGTGAAATACATTTGTGTATATGTATACAGGGGTGCGAAGTGTGGGTAAAAAGTATATTAGTATAGGTGGGATACGGAATTTACGAATAGGAGACGATGTAATTTGATAATTTCTTTATTTTGAATTCTTTCTTGTACTAAAGCCCAAAGGGTTTTAATTTGTATACTATTGGTATTAGATCGTTCACATTATTAACTATGCATAAATGTAATAGAAATAATTAATTTAATTATATTTATTTATAAATATTGCATATAAAAATAAGAGTTAATGATAAAAAACACAACTACAATATTATCACAGATATGTGAAATTACACTAGTAATTTTTTTAAACGGGAACTGGATTCAAGAAATAATATAATAATCAGCAAGTTAGAAAATAGATTAGGGGTAGAATCTATTTGTTTGGCCATATACTCTATTTATTTAAATTGTAACGATGACATACTTAATTTATTATTAAGGGATTTTTCAGTCGATCAAAAAAAAATTACTAAAATATTTGCCTAAAAATGGTAGGAATTCTGATATTTCCTCTCTATTTCACGGTGACAAATTTTATTAAAAATTATTAACTTATTTTTAATATTATCGTTCCCTGAATATTAATATTGGATATACCCTTGTAAGAAAAAATGTGTGAATAGCTCGTTGAAAAAAAAATTTTTGAAAATTTCTCAGAGCAATATTTTATAGAGAAATAAGTTCTCAATTCATAAATCCAGTAATTTTTAAGATATGTTTTGTTTAAAAATTATCATAAAAATTGGATTTTACTTTTTATGATAATGTTTAAACGAATATATCTTTAAAAATACTGGATCTATGAATTGAGCACTTGGAATCTTTTTTATAGGAAATTTAATTCTCTATAATATGATTCTATAAGAAATTAAAATAAATAAATGTTTCAACGAGCTATTCACGCATAAGTAAAAAATTAATTTTCCCCATGTTAATCAAATGGGAAAAAGACTCAGTTTACGCCGTTCACTGGTTTGAAATTTTGGGACAATTGATCAAAAAAATAAATAAAATAAAAATAAATTTTAAAAACACTCTAAATTGTATACGTGTATGGATTAATTGAGTTATTAATACAAATGATAAAATTTGTATACGACCCTGTTTATGTCAACCAGTATGTTATATGACTATGCTTAAAGGAACTTCAGAGAATGTCATGCATGCTAAATTTAATGTACCTGAAATGTATACGGGTTTAATAACTAGCAATTTCACATAGGTGTCATTCATATATAGTACCTATATACTTCAGGTATACTATATGTAAGTATTATATGCATTTGCAAATGGTACGAGTTGCAAACTTTTATTAAACTTAGAGTCAGTGGCAAGGCGTGACAGTTTAACCAATGAATGTAGAACAATTTAATATATTACTTTGTTGTTATGTACCTACTCTTATTATAATGGCTGATTCAGACATATTATGTATTAAAAAAAGAGCAACTGAGCTGCAATAAATAACATAGAATCTGGCAACGTTGTATAGTTTCCATACATAAAATGAACTTAATATTCTTACAATGCGGACTATATAAATATATTAGAAAAAATATTTTGTAAAAATAAAAATTTTGATAAAGTAATTATGCCCACTCAACATGGCCACAAGGGTATTTTTCACCTCTTCAATGGCTGTTGTTTAGGCACGTACAAATAATAAATGTCCCTTAGCTTCAATTGTACCAAAATGCACCAAGTCTTATCAAAATTAGTGAGATAATACTCGCAACGTTCGCTTTTTAGATGAAAAAAGTTACAAAATTTCGAATATTTCCAAAACTCCTAATCCGATTAGCACCAAAATCAATAGGTCTGGACTACTCACTGAGACAAATATTTTCCTCAAAATTAATTCAGATCGGTGCATTTTTACAGTAGTTATCGTGAACGAAAGAAAATTCTACATCCAGACACTGCCGCCATGCGGAAATTAACTTTTCTTTAAGTTTTGAAGTTAGTACTATCAGAATCTGTCATTATCTTGGTCACGATTTTTCGATGGTATTACAATACTTCCATTTCTTTCAGAACATCGAAGTAAAAAACAATCCGTTGAAAATATCTGAGGCATAAAAATCAAAAGTATGTTAAAAATAAACACTCACTCAAACTCTATTTATTCGGCACATAACGACATAAAATTCCTTGCGCGATTCAATTTAAGTGAAGGTGTTCTCGACTTGAGTGCGGCGAACAGGAAGGGGCTGAAGGTGTATAGGTAGCGGATATCCGGTGGTCGCATATTGGTGCCGGAAGGGCGCGCTAATGGTGACCCATAACAGTTAGAGTCCGGTGACAATATGCCGCACTGGACATAAAACTCCAAGCTACGACCTTTGCGGCGACATGGACCCCATCTAGAATGTTTCACCCACTGTACCCCTCCCACTTTATGTCGTGCGGTATATGTATGTATGTGTGATTGCACGAATTGTAATTTTGGCGAGTGTGTGCCTGTAGATCGTAAAAAGGATGGTTGGTTATTTCTCCTGATTTTGGTTCGCTAGGAGGCGTGTATTTATGTGAATTAAAATTACTTCTTTTTTGAATTAGTTATCAAGTTTGAGTTGTCAGATAAAGAGGTTTTTAAACTAGTGAAGAATATTTCGGTTAGAATTTATATATTTTTAATGTTATACTACTTTTTGTAAATATGAAAGAATATTTTATTTTTATTTATTGAAAGTTTTAGTATCTTGTTTTACCTAAAATACTTAAAAATCACACATTTTATTGTTAGAGGAGCAACAAAAAAAAACTGGATAAATCGATTTTTGCAAATTTTACAGGAGAGATCAAAATGTAACTACCCAATTTGAATATTTATATATATTTTTCAATACCCAAATTTTGAACTAGCGTCTTTACACAAGTTGGAAGATGGATAACTTTAAAAAATTAGGTATACGGTTTTGTTCCACTACAAGTTGGATTTATCCACATTTGAACTACAGATGTGATGGAAAAAAGTTATAAGTGAAAGAAAACAATAATAACACTAGTCGACAAATTCCAAAAAGTTTTTTGCACATGAAATCGGACCTATATATTATGATAGAGGAGAGTTCAGAGATTTCAGAACCGCTTTTGGATACTCTCCATCACGTCAGGTTTTTTTTTAAACTGAATTTTTGAAAAAAAGTAATTTTGACTATTCAAGTGCTCATACCTTTCCTTACAGAAACCGTTCCTGAATTGATATTTTTGTTTTCCAAACTGCGTTGAAAAGAAGAAGGATATAGCTTTCCAACGCGCCATATAGCAGTCAAATCGATCCATTCGTTCTCGTCCTATGCTTCCAACTATGTGCAATTTTATCGAAAAAAATGTGTTTTTTTCACATTTCAACCATTCATTTGTTTTATGAAAAAATATTTATCACATAAAAATGTCAATTTTTATTCATGGATCTCATAGAGGAGTCTTCCTAGAGTATTCCTGTTTAAATATCCCCTTGTGCGATAAATAGAACCAAAGATATGGCAATTAACGTGAGGCAACCGATTTTTGGGTTTTTTCATTTCAATGCATTGTATTAAGTATTATCAAAAAATTTGTTATAATTACATGTGTAATGTTGTTTTGTGAATATTAATATATTATATTCCAATTGTTTTTCCATTTCAAGCCTTGATAGCTGTTAAGTAACGATTTAAAAGTGTTTTTTCGGCCCTTTTCTTTTGTGTAATGCATGAGTGTCTCGGAGCAGTAACCAACAAAACTCTCCAAGCATTTTGGATACATACAGCCCATTGAAGCGGTATATCTTGGTGGAAACGTTCACCGTGCTCGTCTGAAAAATCATCCAAATTATCTGGGAAAAAATCAATGTGCGATTTGAGAAAATGCATTTTAAGCATCAAGTTGGATCCAATTGTGTGGCAATTTTTCAACATTGTTTCCACTAGTTGTTTGTAGTTTGGGCTTCTAACATTTACATTATATGAAAAATACAATTTGCAAATAGTCGCAAATTTGAAGATAATAGCCGTATTAATGGGCTTACAGAGCGGTCTTACCAAGCATAACTGATTTTCATGCCTCTACGACAGTAAAGCACATAACGAGCATTGGACCAGAGAAACATGGCCCTATAGAAGTATACGTAAGGTGTTTTCAGTGTCAAATCCAGACTATTTGTTCCCAAAGATAAAATAATTTTACCACCATTACACATTAAATTGGGCTGATGACCCAATTCGTCAAAGCAGTTGGCAACACAAACACCACTGCCATCGACTTCTTGGACGGCATGTTTCCTCGCTTCAATAGATTCAAAGTAGAAGAGGGTCCTCAAATAAGAACAGCTTTACATTCAGAAGAATTTCTTTCTTTTAACTGCCAAACAACAAATCGCATGGGCTTCTTTCGAGGCTGTTATTCACGGTTTTTTGGGTAATGTTAGAAGCCCAAACTACGTCTGAAAAATCACCCAAATTATCTGGGAAAAAATCAATGTGCGATTTGAGAAAATGCATTTTAAGCATCAAGTTGGATCCAATTGTGTGGCAATTTTTCAACATTGTTTCCACTAGTTGTTTGTAGTTTGGGCTTCTAACATTACCCAAAAAACCGTGAATAACAGCCTCGAAAGAAGCCCATGCGATTTGTTGTTTGGCAGTTAAAAGAAAGAAATTCTTCTGAATGTAAAGCTGTTCTTATTTGAGGACCCTCTTCTACTTTGAATCTATTGAAGCGAGGAAACATGCCGTCCAAGAAGTCGATGGCAGTGGTGTTTGTGTTGCCAACTGCTTTGACGAATTGGGTCATCAGCCCAATTTAATGTGTAATGGTGGTAAAATTATTTTATCTTTGGGAACAAATAGTCTGGATTTGACACTGAAAACACCTTACGTATACTTCTATAGGGCCATGTTTCTCTGGTCCAATGCTCGTTATGTGCTTTACTGTCGTAGAGGCATGAAAATCAGTTATGCTTGGTAAGACCGCTCTGTAAGCCCATTAATACGGCTATTATCTTCAAATTTGCGACTATTTGCAAATTGTATTTTTCATATAATGTAAATGTTAGAAGCCCAAACTACAAACAACTAGTGGAAACAATGTTGAAAAATTGCCACACAATTGGATCCAACTTGATGCTTAAAATGCATTTTCTCAAATCGCACATTGATTTTTTCCCAGATAATTTGGATGATTTTTCAGACGAGCACGGTGAACGTTTCCACCAAGATATACCGCTTCAATGGGCTGTATGTATCCAAAATGCTTGGAGAGTTTTGTTGGTTACTGCTCCGAGACACTCATGCATTACACAAAAGAAAAGGGCCGAAAAAACACTTTTAAATCGTTACTTAACAGCTATCAAGGCTTGAAATGGAAAAACAATTGGAATATAATATATTAATATTCACAAAACAACATTACACATGTAATTATAACAAATTTTTTGATAATACTTAATACAATGCATTGAAATGAAAAAACCCAAAAATCGGTTGCCTCACGTTAATTGCCATATCTTTGGTTCTATTTATCGCACAAGGGGATATTTAAACAGGAATACTCTAGGAAGACTCCTCTATGAGATCCATGAATAAAAATTGACATTTTTATGTGATAAATATTTTTTCATAAAACAAATGAATGGTTGAAATGTGAAAAAAACACATTTTTTTCGATAAAATTGCACATAGTTAGAAGCATAGGACGAGAACGAATGGATCGATTTGACTGCTATATGGCGCGTTGGAAAGCTATATCCTTCTTCTTTTCAACGCAGTTTGGAAAACAAAAATATCAATTCAGGAACGGTTTCTGTAAGGAAAGGTATGAGCACTTGAATAGTCAAAATTACTTTTTTTCAAAAATTCAGTTTAAAAAAAAACCTGACGTGATGGAGAGTATCCAAAAGCGGTTCTGAAATCTCTGAACTCTCCTCTATCATAATATATAGGTCCGATTTCATGTGCAAAACCTCTGTCGACTAGTGTAATTAAACATTTTAATCAATAAGGCACATTTTGGCAAATAAATTTTAACGTTATAATTGCACACAGACTTTTTCTGTCTTTTTATATTGGATTTGTTAGCTTTTGTTCAGAGAAATGTTTTTAAACCCATTTTTAAAGGTGTTTTAGCAATATTTGATCCGTGCTCTTTGGTCAGTGGTGATGGTTGAAAATGACGAATCGAAATAAAAGTCACCTCGGTTCAAAGTGGATTTATCAAGTTTTGTTCTACTGCTCCTCATTAATAAAATGCTTATAAGACCAGTTTTAAAACTCTCTACTTTTAAAAAAATAAATCAATATGTTTATTAATAATTATTTTTAAATAAAATCTAGAAATCTTGTTTGGGAAAAATATACGCCAAGAAATATTGACAGACATAAACCTGAAAATAATTCAAAATGGGAGGTCCCAAAACGTGAACTTCTGGTGAAAATTAACAAAAAAAATTAATTCCATAACATTATTATTTACAATAACTTTCTTTCTCTTCGAACGGGACTTGTCGCATATTCATTAAAATAACTGTATTGTGTACAAATTTTAATCGAATATATTTTATGCACTTAAAAAACACACATAATCCGATAAACCAATCATTCTGTTTAGATTCATACTATCCAAACCATTTTTATACAACATCAATCTTCAAAACTGTTTAATCAATCTTATCAAATCAAATTTTATTCAGTAAATCCGATATAACCAATTTATAATAATGTTATTTTTGTATTGTCAGTATGAAAATAAAACAAACGTATGATTTTTCATATGAAATTCTATGGGCATTTATTAAAACTGTAATTCCATATGACTGAACATCATACAGCAGTGGCGGCCAAAGCTTTCTCTGTCTGGTATTTGAAAGTATAAATACTTTTAATAATAAGTATTTAAATATTTTTTTACATATTTTCACATACCCATGTTTAAATACTTTTATTTTTTATATTTTATAATAAAATAATTATTGAGTATACATATAATTTAACATTTCTAATATCGAAAAAATATTCGGTTTTATAGTTCAAAGATATAAATCTGGATACTATCAATATACCTACTATACTTGTCGGTTGTTTGTTTTTTATACTATTTTGTGTAACAAAGATAGTATACAGTTAAGGTATATAAAGACAAAGTAGTCTCATCAGCTTCTTGACCAATTAGCGTTGGCGCGGGAATTGACGTCACCACGAAGACATATTCAAATTTTATAAATGTATAATAGAATATCAATTACAAAAAAGTCCTTTATTTATTCTTGTTTTCGTATTTTTGGATATTTTAACAACACATACAATCAAAAAAGTACAAATTCGACACTGCAAAATCATAAAAAGCTGTCAGAATCATAGAACGTATTACCAACTTAAGGATAATAAAAATGACACTTCCCGAATAGACCAAATTGTCTGTGATAGCTTTTTCATAATTTTGCAAAGTCGAATTTGCATTTCTTTGATTATATGTGTTGTTAAAATATTGAAAAATACGAAAACAAGTAATTGATTTTCTATTATACATTTCTAACATTTGAATATGTCTTCGTGGTAACGTCAAAATCCCGCTCAAACGCTGATTGGTCAAGGAGTTGATGAGACTACCTTTTCTTTCTATTCCTTGGTATACAGTAAAATATAAATAATTAAATTCTTTTCTATATTGTATCATTCTGTAATTAGAGTACAATATCTTTCAAAAAATGTACACTTATTAAAATGAAAATAACAAACATTAAATAATAACGTTTACTACAACTTTGATTTAAAACTTGTTATGTCAAAAACAAAATTAAATTGTACAGACAACCTGCAGGTTAGTTTTGATAAGGGTCTATTTATCTGCTATATTATACAGAATGCCCACCACTGCATAAAGTCTGCTAACTTTCGGTGTAGTGCATATTTCCTGTATCGAGTTTTTATTTTATTTTTCTGGTCCAGTTTACCCGCATAATATTTGATGCGCATGCTATTGAACATGATGCACGATTATTAAACAACAGGAAGTATTCACTGTGCGATTCTGATTGCAAAAACTGTCGTAAAACCGGGTAGGCTAGCTGCCTTGCTATAAAAAATAATAATATATGAAGAATTTTGTACTGCTGTTGCAAGTATAATAACTTATATTATCCAGTGCGTCATACAAATATAAATTTAGTATATTTTTAGTTTTCCCTACCGAAATTGGAAAAAGGGACAATAGGCATGATGCCTAATTTTAAAAAAACTATTTTATGATGATCTTATGTGTCTCTTATTTCTAAAAAAATGCTTATTTCTGCAGAAAATAAGGTTTAATCACAATTTTGAATTTGACGCCGAAACGTCGCAGATGTCATGGCGCATTTTTGATGTCACGCCTATGTAAACACTCCTTGTCAACTATAAAAATCCTTGTTCCATCGCTAATGTTTCTCGGTTTTACTTTTGGTAACACAAAACTGAGCAAATTGATAATTTAAAACCACAAAATAATTTATAAACAGTGCAGATATTAATGAAACAAAAATTACGTTTACGTAGCCGTTACGTCATCCACTCTGACTGGTGTTTTATCAAACATGGCGGATTGCTGTATTTTGCGTTTTTATTTTAACAAAAATCATATTAATCTCGCTTTTAATATAAAAATAAATACATTTTTTAGAATCTTTTTAACTTATTTCATTATTTAAAATCATAATTTCAGTGATACTTTGTTACTGGCATCATGCTTATTGTGGACTCAACACTGTCTATCTGTCTGTCACAACCTTCTATAATAGCTACTAAACCATTGGACCTGAGATGAGTTTAAAAAAAAGATTAGGTTTCTAGCGTTTTTTGTCGTTTTTTTTTTAAATTTATTTGTTAAAATGAACGTCTAATAAGGTCTCACAACTAAACTATTGTTTAAAAAAAAAAAAAGTTAAATGTTAATTTTATGAGAAATTTTATTCTCTATAAAAATGGTCGAAATATAGGTACATATAATAAAAAGTGTAAATGCAATGAGTTGAAACTTATAAGCGTTTTAAATATTTTTTTTACAGAAATAAGTTGTTTAACGTCAATATTCTATAAATATCAATTAAATATATAACCCTACTACTGAGCTATCGGAAAAATAATATCCCAGCCGACAACTGGCATTATTAGAAAATAATTTTATTCTCTACAAAATGACGTCCTTACATTTTTTTATCAGTTATCATGAATCAGTAATACCAACTTTGGTAGTAAAGAATAATTTTTCAATGTTATTTAAATGAGAAACGAGACCCCCTTTACGGCACCTCTTAAAATTGAACTACATACTCTTTTACATAAATTAGTACCTCATGGAAAGGCAGATAATATAAATAAATTTTGTTTATAAACTTTTCTATTAAAATAACTTATAATATTACAACCAAAAGTTTCAATTCTGCAGTTAGTATTACGTATATACATATGTATAATTGAATTTAAACTCATGGTAGGACTCTAATATGCAAGCGCCGTCTCCTTTCTTAAGCCGCACTTAAATAAACAAAGTAATAAACGCATTTGTCTCTTCTATAGGATTATCTAGACAACATAAACCACCGTACACAATTATCAGTACGTACCTATACCGCACACACGCGGTGATGACAATTTCGAAAACTACGTTGCAACATTAAATACCTCATCTTGTGTCTCATTTCCTACAATAAAAATTATTAAATAAAGCAAACAGTTTCTCAGGAGTTTCCAGTGCTTTTATTTGTAACATATGTTGTCTAGCACGTTCTAATCGAGCTTCACAATTTCCAGTTGACTCATTTTTGTTGCTTTCCTCATCTTCCTCATTTTCATTTGCTTGTTTTTTATGATATTTCTGGGGTACCTTCTCCAACCGTCTATTTCTCTTTTTAGAGGTTCTTTTTTTTAAACGTTTTATTTAATACATGTGTGGAATAATACCGGTCGATCCCCTCCCCGATATACAAAAAAAAAATATTAAAGGGGAAGTCATTGTGATGGTTAAAAAAATTGTCAATGTTTGGGATATTTTTTACAGTTATAACTACTTATTTTAGGATGGGCTGAAGGACATTTTATTAAATTAATATTTAACTTATTTAATATTAATTTTTATTGAAAAATATTAAAAAATTTAAAAGTTATGAGCCTCGATGTGACGACCAAAATAATAAATTGCTCTGCATAGTCCCATCGAAACTTTGATGAAGGGTTATCGAAATTAAAAAAAAAATTATCAGTATCTACGAATATATGAATGTAGTATCGTTGTGCTTAGCTGTTATTTTTTTATTTTATTTTTTCACAAAATGGCGATGGTTTGATTTTTTAAGACCTTTTTTTATTCAAGCGGTCATAACTGGCTTCACTAAATTGACTGTTTAGTCATTTTCGGAATTTTAACTGTTTTTTACATATTTTTGAATATGTATACCTACTTTAAAAAATGCAACAAAAAAACGAATTTTTTAACCATCACAGTGGGTCTCACCAATAAAAATCGCGATATATATTTGAAATTTTTCAACAAACAGTAAACTAATAATACTGATCGACTCCTGATGAGCGTTTTTTGCAAAGTCGAAACACGTGACATTAATTTATTGTCATTAAGGTATAATAGTTTAATTTTATACATTTTATATAATTTATATTTTTATAAAGATCGAAAGTTTTTTCTTATTCATTGGCTACGATTTCTTAGAAAAATTAAATAAAAAAAAAGTGAAAAAAGTGTTTGCTTCTAATTTAAAATGTTGAAATTGTGGTGGAACCGCTTTGCGAACTATTGTTATAGAAGACATTTCGTCTAATAATATTTTAGACGTTAATGTACTTTCTTCATTTAAAAAGGATAAATCGGGTGAAGTAGTGTTGTTAGGCGGAATTACAAAACAAGGATCTAGTAACGGATTAGCATTCGTATTAAGTTGAAGGAAATGGCGTATATAACGTAGGTTCGTTTTTCAAATTGTTTAGGTAACAGGAGAAGGAAATCCGTTTGTAAATAAAATATTTGTTGATTTTGTATTTTTAAAGAGATAGATTCTTTAATGAAAACCTACATATTTTACAGTACATTTTAAAGATTTTTTAAATATGAATTATAGTAGTAATCAGATATAGATTACAAATTAACCCTTTTTTAGGTTTCCGTAGAAAACTAGGAAACCTTATAGTTTCGCCATGTCCGTCCTCAAAAATTTTAAACCGATTAAGATGAAATTTGGTATACAGACGAAGACTGATAACGCAAAAACATAAATGATAATATTTTTGAAAAAAAATTTTTTTGGACCCCCTTTCCATAGACTGAAAAGTATTTTCAAAAAAAATTTTTCACTTAATTCATTAAGTGGGGAGTCTTTAGATAGGTCTCCTAAAATGCAATAAAAAATGTAATATGACATTTTGATTTTAACCCTTCAGTTACGATATATTTGCGTTCAAAGTCGTGATAAAAGCATCCCCCCCACCCTAATTTCTAAACTATCAATTTAAAAAAATCTGAAAAAATTCATGAATGTAGACTTTAATTAGTACTTCCACTGAAATTTATAACGAACACTGTCAAAATTATTTTGGACCCCCCTCCCATAGACTGAAAAATGAACTCACAATTTTTTTTTCACATATCCCATTGAATGTGATGTCATTGGATAGGTCTCCTAAAGTGCAACAAAAAATGTTAAATGATCTTTTGATTTTAACCCTTCAGTCACGATATATTTGCATTTAAATGTCGTTATCAGAGCGTCCCCCCCCCCCACCCTAATTTCTAAACTATCTATTCAAAAAATCGGAAAAAAATTCAGAATGTAGCTTTGAATTAGTACTTTCACTGAAAGTTATAACGAACACTGTCAAAATTATTTTGGACCCCCTCCCATAGACTGAAAATTATTCTCAATTTTTTTTTCACTTACTCCATTGAGTGGGGTATCTTTAGATAGGTCTCCTAAAATGCAACAAAAAATGTTATATGACCTTTTGATTTTAACCCTTCAGTCACGATATATTTGCATTTAAATGTCGTTATCAGAGCGTCCGTTGAAATAATTCTTGTTTATAAATCGTAATGACTACGGAAACCTATCATGTGCGTGCCCAACACGCACTTGGCCGTTTTATTTAACTCATAAGCTTCAGGGTTTTTGCAGTACTCTTGAAATAAATCTTGGCTTATGGTTATAGTTGCATCGATTTGGTCATTCTATTGTTCAACATTTCGTCGAACGTTCCAATGAATAAAAAGCTAATTTTCGTAATTTATCATTAAAAAAATTAATAAAATGACAACACTAACCAGTGAAGCATTATCCTTTGGCAATAATTGTAAGTCGTGAGTGATCGTGAGCAAAAATTACTCACACTACAAAAAGCAGAAAAAAATTAATTTAATTGTATTTGTTTCTGACAATAAGACAACATGCAGTTAATTTAGTATTTAAAAAGAGAGAATATGCGCCTATTGTCCACCATTTTGGGTTTCCATGTTTTCATATATCCAGTGCCACTCTAGGGATTAAGATGAATCGTTTGACATTTATTTAATTTAAATCGGTCCAGTCGTTTAGGCTCTAGAATGGCGCGAAGGAAGACATACATACATATATAGTCCTAATAGATTACCCTTTTACATTGTACACTGTACAGTCAGGTAAAGACAAATAAATAAATTAATATGTCTGCTATCAAATACACTGCAATTATAAACTTTTACATGTGAAAGTGCATATACTTAAGACTTGAAAACCTAATATCGACTTAAATATAACTCTATTTATAGTATTTTATGAATGGAAACATTGTTTGTGTGGAAACGCAGGATCATTATTCATTAAACTCAAACTTTCACTTTTCAGTATCTCTCCATCATAAATGTGTATCATAAATCAATCAACGTGTATAAGAAAAAGCCTCATTTATTTTATCCTTTTGCATTGCTATCAATTTTCTTTTTATTGATTTTAAATTTCTTGGGACATTTAAGAATTGTATCGATTATTATAACATAGAGTGATATATTTCCCTAGAGAAAATATGGAATACTAGCTGTTACCCGCGACTTCGTTTGCGTGGAAATTAGGTTAGTGAAAGCAGTACTATAAAGTTAGGTTAGGTGAAAAATATAGATCAGCTCCTTGACCAATCAGCGTTGGCGCGGGAATTGACGTCACCACGAAGACATATTGAAATGTTAGAAATGTATAATAGAATATCAATTACAAAAAATTCCTTAGTTATTCTTGTTTTCGTATTTTTTGATATTTTAACAACACATGCAATCAAAGAAGTACAAATTCGTTATTGCAAAATCATACAAATCTGTCAGAATCACAGAACGTATTGCCAACATAAGAATACTAAAAATGACACTTCCCGAATAGACCAAATTATCTGTGATAGCATTTTTATGATTTTGTAATATCGAATTTGTACTTCTTTGATTGCATGTATTGTTAAAATATCCAAAAATACGTATACAAGAATATATAAAAGATTGATATTCTATTATACATTTATAACATTTGAATATGTCTTCGTGGTGACGTCAATTCCCGCGCCAACGCTGATTGGTCAAGGAGCTGATGAGACTACCTTGTCTTTATATACATTGGATAATACAGATTTATATATAGTAGTTAAATAATAATAATTTTTTTAGGATAATATATGCTAGCTATCTCCCTACATATTTTCATTAAATTCGGTTCAGTGATTTAAGCGTGGAAAGGTAACAAACAGACGGACAGACAGACACACTTTCACATTTATAATATTAGTACGGATAGTATGGATGTATTTTGGCAGGGAGGAGGGGTAGAAAAACTAAAACCTTCTATTTTGTTAAAAGGGGAACTCGTATAAAAAACACCCCATATGTGAGAGACAAGGGAACTCACGTTTATCAAGCATCCCGAAGGGAACATAAAACTACTACGTCCAAGCTAAAAGTAGATTAGAATAAAAAATGTATTTTAAAAATCCAAGGGAAGCTCTTATCTTTATAGTATGTGAAAGTTAATATTGAATTAAAAATCCAGCAAACATTATAATGACTATTTCGATGTATATGTACATTTTCATTAAAAAAATTATAAATGATATTATTTTATACAAATGCAGCCATCTATTATGGTATGAAATAATAATATAACTGATTGGTTAGGTAATTTTCGACTAATTAAAAAATGAATAAGTAGAAGGCATTATTTATATATTATTAAAATGAATTACTTGTAACAAATTATATTAAAAACAATACATTAAACATAAAACCGTCGTAAAGACAAGTTAAAACAGAACTCAAATTATTTCCTCCTACATACAGATAATAAATCTTTATTTAAACGTCAGATATACAGATGTTAGCAATTTTTTTAGTCAGTATAAAAATATATATATAGTATATCTATATTTTCTGAGATATCTCCGACAATAACTTAACAATTAAGACATAAAAAAGAAATTCAGTATATTCATATTCATATATATATTCATATTTTGTGATTAAATGGCTTCTTTTTTGTAATTCTCATAAAATCATGTTACTAGTAAAATAAGTAACTCTTTATTTAATCAATTTAATTACCAAATTCTGCAAAGATAGTTTATTTTTTAAATAATATTAATTTTTTATTTTGTTTATGTTTTTTCTCCAGTAATGGATAAAGTAAAACCAGTAATGAGCACGCAGTGATGAACACTTGTTAATGATTACAAAATGATAAGTACTACGACACAAACTATATAAAAAAAAGAATCGTCAAATTTGAAATTATATAAAGCAGTTTCTGTGATAATATAATAATTAATAAATAAATCATACTAATAATTACTTTAAATGTCCACCATTTTGACACCTATTCGCCGATTGTCATCAAATCACGCTGTAAGACAGTTAAATGTATATAGATTAATATTCAAAAATGGTAGTAATCAAATATCAACAAATATTTCTAATTCAGTACATTTAACTAAAAAATAACCATTACTAGGGTCATATTCAAGACTACCTTATAACGTTAATATTTTTTTAAAGAAAATGTGATTTATATTTTTTTCTGAAGACGTATAAAATTGTGTATGCCAAAAGAAATGCATAACGAGAACAATTAATTCAAGCATTTATTAATCCCTACTCTTGTTTAATAATAATTGTAAAAAATTATTTCTATATAGAATGAATAGAATGATAGCTGTTAAGAAGATTATCCCTTCTTCCCTTTGGAGAAAGTATTTAAAAAGATTACATTCGGTGAGTGTGCTCTGAAATGCGCAAATCTTTCTCGATGTGAAATACAGTTACCAAGCTTTTCATATTAGTTCACTTTCGTTTAGTAAAGTCTCTTTGGTTCTGGTCTTTTAAAAGTCTTCCGAGTCATATTGTTAATCTTTAAGATATTATAAGATAAGGAAGTTATTATTAGGTTTTAACCCTTTGTGCTTTGAAGCATAATAATACCTACATATATAGGTATTTCATTATTACTGTTATTATATGTACAGTATACAGAGGTGGACTAAGGTAATCTGGTACTACATGCCCCATCCTCAATTGCAAGTGAATGAGCTTTTTTAATGTTCCATAGAAAACTAAGAACCCTTATAGTATCGCTCTGTCCGTCCGTCTGTCTGTATGACACAGCCCTTGCATTCTCTCATTTATTTTAAATGCCTATTAAGATGGAATTTGGTATATAGGTGTAGATTGATGACCCAAAAATAGAAATTATGTGTTTTTTGAAAAAATATTTTTTTAATAATTGTCACACGAACACATACACTTTAATGCCCGGTATTATAAAGGACCTAACAAAATTTGTTAGCTAGCAATTACATTCAAATGGGGTATTAATACTGTACTAGTATCTATGGATTAGTTATGGAATTTAGAGCAGTGACACTTCAACTAATTGTAACACAGTTGGCATCTTTGACCGTACAAAATAATTTTCATAACATCACCACTGTTTTAATACCGTTGGTATTTACCTTCAACGCGTGCGCGAAACTTGTCAAAGTCATCAACAAAGTCCAAAAGAACTGTCATATAAGTTTGATATCTCAGTTGAAAGTGTTTGTTAGCTAACAAATTTGTTAGGTCCTTTATGATACCGGACATTATAGTAATTATTACATCTTTCGTCAACAAGAAATAGCTCTTGATACATATTATTAAGTAGAGAATGTTAGTGAAAATGGCTACGGAACCCTATCAAGTGCGTGCCCAACACGCACTTGGTTGTTTTATTTTTTCGTTGTCAGGTCAAATTTGGCACCCCCTAAAATTGCCTTTGCGCCCTTTTGCAGTTTGCTTCTTTGTTAGGGTTCCGTAGAAAATTAGGAAACCTCACAGTTTCGCTCTGTCCGTCCATCCGTCCGTCCGACCGTCTATATAAACTTTATAACGATTAAGGGCATAGATTGATGACACAAAAACAGAAACATTGAGTTTTTTGAAAAAAATAAATAGTTTTTTGGACCCCCTTCTCATAGGCTGAAAAGTAAATTTAAAAAAAAATTCACTTATCCCATTTAGATAGTTCTCCTAAAATGCAACAAAAAATGTTAAATGACATTTTGATTTTAACTCTTCCCTCTATTTTCTAAACTATGGATTCAAAAAAAAAATGTAGCTTTTAATTAGTAATTTTAATGAAAATTATAACGAACACTGTAGCAAGAATAATTAAATTTTGACATAACTCTTTTTTATAAATTTTAGTGAGAATGACTACGGAACCCTATCATTGGCCGTTTTATTTTATTCCTCGCATCACTTTTCAGAAAGCTCTCTACTTCATTTTGACACAGAAATAAAATAAAAATAAATTGTTAATTAAACATTTTTAATTTGGTACGAAATTCCTTTTCATGTTTAAATAATATACATATAAAAACAATCTTGTAGAAGGTCCCCAACCCCTAATTTAAACTTTCAAACGTCCATAAAATAAAAAAATACTTTCATCTATATTCTATAAAATACGTAACTAAATAAAGTTGTTTGAACACTTGAAAAACCACTTTAAAATTTGTAATCTTAATTTCATTATTACAAGTCAGTCTTTTGGCTCTAAACGGCACATTAAGTTATTAAATTCAGTTAATTTGTCACCAAACCCAAGGACACTCGATTTATAAGTGAGACACGTTCATGTTGCGATTAAAATCAACTGCGATATCTTTTAGTGGTGTTTCTGTGGAGATAGGGTAGATTCTTAATTAAAGGTCTCAAAGGAAACTTGCCGGTTTGTCTAAAAAATTAACTAATTATTAGATTCCTTTATAGTTGAAATGTTATTTTATAATGGAAAATTACACGTTTCTTTAAACTTGACAAACGTATTTTGAATTTTAGATGAATATTTTTTTTGTATAAAACGGACAACATTCAAAGCTTATTAATTTTAATAAAAAGGTTTATTACTTTGTTATTATTTTATGCCTATAGAAATTCCAGTTTTTATATAAAATTAAATACACGGGGTGTTTTTTCCGATTTGAATATTTTTAAAACTATTTTTCTCTAAATTGGTGGTTTCTGAGTAAAAAATTTCTGAAAATCCAAAAATGAAGTCGTTAAAAAATTTAAAACAAAAGTTTTTTTTTATAGTGTAAAAATACAACAAACAACTTTTATTTGATTTTTTTAAAAGCTTAGTTTAAAAAAATATTCAGGTGGTAAGTTTGAAAATGAAAATTTCTTTTTATATATAAAAAGGAGTTATTGTTAGTAAATTATCATTATAAAAACATAGTAATTTTTAATGTGAAAAACGTCTAGAGTTTCAGGCCAGGTACTGGGTGGACGTTTCAGAAACTTGATGTAACGCGCACAGATTAGTTTTGTGCGCCAGCGTAAATTTAAAATCTCAACACTCAGAGCAACTACCACGCGGACTATAGTCTCAAATTATAGATCTCGATTAGATCTACGAGGTACAAGTAAAATTCAAAAAATTTAACTAGTTTTAATGAGTGATAAATTTAATATTATAAAAAATTGTATTATTGCGATTGTAGATATCAATTAATTGGGATGAAAAAAAATAACAGTATATTAGAAAATATTCTCTATGGAATATAAAGAGTTTTTTAAATTGAATAAAAAAATAAAAAGTAAATTTCGTATTTTCATAAATTCGCTTGTAAATATTAATAAATTGAATTTAAAAAAAAATCAGTATATTAGAATATATTCTATACGCAGTAACGTTTTTAATTTTTTGATTAAAGTTTTCTAAATTAAATTAAAAAATAAAAATTAAATTTCTTATTTTCACAACTGCTTATTCACGTCATTCCCTCGACTGTGCATCCCGACACAGTCACACTCATATTTTTCTATAAAACTTTTATTAACCATTTATGACTTAAAATATTATATAATATATTTTATCGAACAACATTTCATTACAATATATTATCATGAAAATCTATGTACCTACATACAATTACGTATATAGTTACGGACAATTAAACATAATTATTATCCTCCCTCTTCCTTCTGCGCCATCGTTCTCGTGTAGGCTTTGAACAACCTAATAATCTTGTACATAACCTAAGCTGGAGCCTATTGTACATGTCAGATTGTTAGCAGTACAAACGAACAAGTCTTACAACAACGTTGTGAAGAAGGGAGATTTAAGATGAAATAAGGCGATGCCTGGATGAATAATTTCAGCAAACAATTCAGTTATAGGGGAATTGAGTGTATCAAGTTCCAATAATTAAATCCGATGATGGTGACAATGTTACCGAGATGAACGTTTATGATTATGTTCAAATTAACGTCGCGGATAAGTTGTATGTTTTCTTGTTTCGTTAATTTGAATTGTTATAATCTAAATTGATACTAGAATTTTATGGTATTACTGCGTAAACTGCGTATATAAATGAAACCTTGTTTTTGCGAACGGAAAATTATATTATGATTTAAATGATGTATAGTAATACAAAATTAAACATTTTGGAAGAACGAATGTAGTTGACAGGGATTATTTTAAAAAATAAAAATTTTCTTAAAATGCTTTACATTTTGTAGATTTCTCTCTTTATTTTTGCTCTACACTTACACTTTTTTATATTTTTCATTCTACTTGCAAGAAACAAGCTACAACTACACACTAAAATAACCTCTGGTAGGTGAAATTTTAGAAATTTCTAAAATTTCACTTACCAGAGTTTATTTAAATTAAAAAAAAAAATTGATAATCGACTATCAGATAATGTGTATAGTACTGTATCAAATATAACAATACCATTCATAAATTATTATTAATAATTCAGTATATAAATTTAAAAAAAGTATCCTAACGTAACAAGGGATAAATTAAATCAAACTCCGTACAACCGTACAGTGGTCCCATTTCGATTCTGATCGGACAAAAGTATTTAAATGAATAAATGGCCTAAGATTTTATGAAAATCAACTCAAATGGGTAGCTGAAAAAATATGAAATGCATTCCACTTAAATAGAATCATAATATATCAGAACCTGAAATTTGCTTTAGGGTGTTTTTCCACACACCGGCAAAACCGGTACCGATGACGGTGCCGGTTGCAATGTAATCAAATCAGAGCTTTTCCACGTAGACCGGCCCGGCTAATTTGCCGGTGACTACACCGGCACCGTCAAATGCTGCCGGCGTTGAACTCGCCAATCGGATAAGTACCTTACAGTCAACAGAAGATGTACCCAATACTACCTTTTTTATATTTATGATTTATATATTTCCTTCTGAGGTATAATAACCCAAGAAGGTAACGCTTATTGAACACTACAGACATGTTTCTATCACCACAGCTAGAACTCAACTGCACCGGCACTAAGAATGCCGGTGTGTGGAAAAAGAGCCATGGCCGGTGCCGTTGCCAGTGTGTGGAAAAACGACCTAAAAACTCGTCATTCATGAAAATTTTTAAATTTATAAGAAATTATACAAGAAATTGCGACCTTATGTTTAGCTAGATAATTAAATGGGGCCACTGTAAAACGTTATAATATTTAAATCAAAGCAAACGAGCTATAATACTTCAAGCTTGAATGAAGCAGCACCACATCTAAAGATTATAAAGTAAATTAACCCGAAAATAACTCCGTATTAAAGTTCTCTGTGGTTTTTCTTAAACACTTTATCAAATATTTTTATGCTCACGCGGACCTTCTGGGGAAATATCACAGTTCAAATGAAGCGATCAAATTTAATAAAACTTTTTTACTTTAAACAAACATCTGGTGAGTTTGATGATTTTGAATCAACGTCAGGAAATTAGACGACGGTTATTTCACCCAAATTAAAAAACTTTACCGTTGAATTTAAATATACATAAAAAAATTAATTTAACTTTGAAAAAAGTTTAATGGTATTAGCAATTTATAAACCAAAGGTCAACATTATCAGTGCCTTTATAAGTATTATTAATCTTTTAAACTTTGAGCATGATGCATACATTATTAATTAATAAAAAAATACTTGACAGATTTAATAAATGAATAAACTCTACATGCTGTAGTACATTGCGTTTCATATACACAAAAATTAATAAACATATATACAATAATGGTAAAAGGTAACTTAGTTAGGCTTTACTGGATATTCATAAAAAAAATATGTCGGGATTTGACATATCGTTTATGAATATTGCTTCCTCGCCATATCAAAGATACAAGAAGTTTGTGATCATTTTTAAATGAGAAAAATAGTTCTCTGATTTTAATTTTTTACTTGATCTTTCCCCTGAATTGCCCCACGCATAACTCATGAACTATTGAACCGATATTAATGAAACTTTGGGTCTGGCTTGAGAACGGTTCCATTTAAAAATCATTAAAATCGTGTGTAAGGAGGGAGGGGTGACATCTCAAAACAGTTATTTTTTAAAGATATATGTATATCTCAAGAAGGACACATGTAACATGAAAATTTTATTGTACTTTTTGTAAAGCATTCAATTTTCTCTCATTTTGACATTTGCATAGCAGAAAAATTTTGATTTAGATTGAAATTGTAAAATAATTAAAAATACACGGGAAAAAACAGGCGCGTATTAAGAAAAATTTCGAATTATTTTTTTTTAAATTACATAAAAAATAAAAAGGTTAACCATACTTTATTGGTGTTTATTAAAAATAATTTTTATTAATTTGATAAATTTAGTACGAGGAAGCACTGTGCATTTACTTGGCAGACATTTTTTTGTTTTTTTTTTTGTTACGGTTTCCGGTATGGTTTCGGAATTAGTTTCTTTTTGTTTTCTCACAATATAAAAACATTTAGGTCTTCAAAATGTTTTTTTCTTGTTTCAGGTAAAAAAATAAATTTTGATATAAATATAATAAAATTAATTTTGTTAGGTTTGAAAAATCATCAAACTCAGTATCCCAAAATTCTTATTTTTATAAACTCAAGAACAACGAATGCCACCTGATAATTACATAGAAAGTTTTTTACAGAGCATTATGTTTAAAAAAAAACGTAATTACAACTTTAGTAGTAAAATATTTCTTTACAAAGATATAATTCCCTTTGCAGAATCCAGTAAGAGAAAACATGTAATTAGTTTTTCAAACATATATGAAAACTGGATGAAAAAAATGTAGAAGGTAAACAATTGAGTTTTATTAAACATTACTACTTATTGTTTATTTTATACTCTGATTATTATGAAATGGAGACTGAACCAAACAAAAAAACGAACTGAATTTAAACCATTCATTTAACTCTGCCATGAAAAATATAAACTACACAAATTATAATGTCTCTTGCAAATATTCTTTCATAACGTGACCTAATAATCAACAATACATTCGGAGTTTTGTAATTGACATTCGTTAAAATTAATTAGCTTTCTGTGGCAAACACGTAGGCAGCTTTTGTTTTGATTGATTAAATTTTCACCGAACAAAAAATTTGGTTATACAAATACGGTGGAAAAGATTTTCCTCTACTAAAGTTGATCTAGACGGCTAATTAAAATTGTCGTTTGGTAATGAGTATGATTTAATCATTTTACATAGAAGAATTTTCTTGTAGTTGTTGTTTGATTATCTATTGTTTTGGTTTGGGTTGATGGATAATAATTTAAAGTTAATTGGATTAGTGTTTCTCAAACATTTTAAAAGGGAAAGCCATAAAATTGTCAATGTTTAAGAATTTTATTTACAGGTATAACTTATTCTTTTAGGATCGGGTAAAGGACATTTTGTTAAATATATATTAAACTTATTCAATAATAATTTTTATTAAAAAATATTAAAAAACTTACAAAATTACAAGCCTTGATGTGACGACCAAAAAGTTTCGAAATTTTAACATACATATTTTTTAATAATACTTTTTAAAAAAAATGAATTTTCACAGTGGCTTGCTCTCCTAAATGTATCCGACTTTTATTTTTCGTCACGTTAGAATTGTAAAAGTCATTTTAATACGGAAAATGATCAAATCAGCCATTATTATTTTTGCACCGACAAATTTTCTCAATTTGTGCAAAAAATGTAAAAAGTAGAATAATGTCAAGATTCAAATTCACTTATAAAATAACGAAATAGTATAAAGCTAAACATAATAATGTATCATAGGTTGTGGAGAATTAAATAAAAAATGTATAAGTTGACAAGCACTGATTTAGAGCTATATTGATATTGATGGCAGTCTTGGGAATTTGAGACCGGATTTATCGGCGACCGTGTTTTTATTGCGACTTTTTACTCGATTTATCAAATGTGTGAAAATTGTCTGATAAAATATTTAATGTTTTAAAGAACATTTAGATGACATTGCATTATATTAATACACATGACATACATGTGTTTTAATGTAATGTTTAATGTTTTCTATCAATACTTATTACCTATCAATCAATTATTAATAATTAATCATTTTACTAAAGCACGAAACATTTTTTTTGCATAGCACTATTTAATGTTCTATGCTTTGATAAAATTGTTACATTCGCTAGTCGTAACTATATCAGTTTTTTCATAAAACTATTTATTGATATACTAATTACAATCAGCGAATGTTAACTTTCCCCGATTGATGAATTTGAGTTTGAAGGATTTATTAAAAAAATAACTTCTGATAAATTAAATAATGTATCTATATATATTATAAAACGCAACATCTCTCTGTCTGTCTGTCTGTCTGTTAGTGCGCTCATCACTAGAAAACCACATATCCGATTTGTGTGTGTTTTTTTTAATTCATAGATATATGTTCTTTGCCCACGTTAGGTAACATAAGGATAAGCAGTGATGATAATTAATAGTAAATCAAGTAAGAAAAAAGTTTGCTGCCAGCGCGCTCTTTTGCAATACGCTGCCTAAACTTTTAAATATTGAACAATATAATATAGTTATACAACTATATTTTTCAAAAATCCTAAAGAATAATTCCCTAGTCCACGTGAGCAAATCTGCGGGCACTGAGGCACAGCTAGGATATGTATAATACTAGAGGCCTGGACAACTTTATTTATATGGGCAGTAAATTAAATGTGAACATTATAAAACATGATTTTTACCGGTTCAAAACAAAAACAAAATGGAGATCATTCTATTTTTTTCTACCAAGCAGTATTTTTTCATGGGAATAAGATTATGCCAGTCTGTCAAAAAATTTTAAAAAAACACTATGCAAATATATTACCTTTTTTATCGAAAAAATGAATGCAGAATAATGGGGTACTATGTCCAACAGAAGAAGTTTCTTTTAAATTTTTAAAATTTTTATTGCAGTTATATTTGTATGTTTAATATTAGGGAAAAAATTGAGAGGGGGGGTAGCGGTATGACCCATTAAAACAAAAAAAAAGGTTTTAAACTTCCAAGTATCACTAAAATACTTATTAATAAATGTAATTATTTAGATCATGATCTCAAAGTGTAGGTGTTACGCCCAAACAGCCACAGAATGTATTCAAAACTTTATACTTTACGCCTCTCGCGCATCCTTTCCCGATGGTATGAGACGTTGAGTGGGGAGGGTAGAGTAGGGAATACGAGCTACGCTTGATTGGACCCCCCACACATACACGGAAATGATTTGTCGCTATGGCACGCGACCGAATCATGCGTTTAAACAGATTTTTGACACAATCGCATTAAATAATAGTCACTAATTTTTGATTTATCCATTTCGATTTTGTGATACAGTCAAAAATGCTATGATTGATTATATTTTGCTTATTTTCCATTGTACGTGCATATATGTATCAACTATTTATTGACCAATAATCAGAATATATTCGATTCAATAAAATTGTGTATAATTTATTATGTTGATTGAAAATTTGTGTAACATTTGCAATTCAAAAAATGTACAAATTATCCAACTCGCATTGCGGTTTTTATCAAAATATTATAAAAACGCAAATTGTTAGGAAAGTATTAGATTTATTGACTATTGATTTATTTATTTGAAAAAAGTACAAGCACTGTTAGGCTAGCTCCCGGAGCTATAAAATGTATTAGAAAAGGCACACATATGTACGATTTTTCACGTTTTGTGCTTTATCTGTGACCCTATCGCGAAAACCTCTAAAACTGTAAGTACTTTTTTGTTCTCTATAAAATTACAAAGAAAATAAAAATAAACTCGCTATATTTATTTGTTTAAGAGATATGGCCAATCAATCATTTTAGTTTTGATCTGTTAAATTACGACCTATGAAATTCTCACATAAACTTATGATGCTCAGAGACGCAATTTCATGACGACATATAGCGGTTCTATTAGTGGTAGAGAGTTCAATTTTGACTGGCTCTGAAATTATCACTCTAGAAGTAATATATTTCTATAGTATGGATAAATATATTAATATATCGATGGTGTCTAGGTCGAAAAAATGGAGTATAGTTTTTTAAATTTTTTTATTTCGATTTGTCTCAAACCCTTACATCGTCAAGCCAAATGGCAAAAATATTCAAAAATTTAAAAATAATAAATACTTATCTTTGGCTCATAACGTTTTTGTCCATTTAATTTTTTTCATCTTCTTCGGCAGTACTAGGGAGATCTTTAGGAGCAGGAATACAACAAAATATGTCACACTTTGAAAGCTTTTATACTTATCTTCACCCAGTAGCTTATTTTAATTAATTTACTATTTTATTGGAAGAGCTATAGTTAATTTATGATCCAGTTAAGACAATGTTGTGATTTCACTGATAAATAAGTTTTAAGAATGATTTTTGGATGTCCTGAACAATATGAGTTTTGAATAAATGAAAAAAAACTGCAGTTTCCTATTGCTCGGAATAGATCTTCAACCCTGTTTATACTCCTTTAGAATAGAACTTTTCTGTTTGCAGTTTAGTCGTATTTATTGTGAATATAACTCCACTAAAGTACAGTTGTATTACAATTTTTTTCACACTTCGAAGTGTAAAAAAATACTTATTATCTTGTGAATCGTCAACTGTAAAAGAACTTTTAATAGAATACAAAGGAATAAAAGAGTCATACAAAAACATGATTATTTATTCAACATTCAATTACATAATGTTAGTAAATATGTATAATAACTAATTATATGTATTTAAATTAAAAATATATTGCCTGATATGTAAACAATTATTTTTTTCGTTTTTTCAATTTTAATTTATTACAATTTTTAAATGCAAATAATATATTAACTATTTACATTAAATGCTATTTAACGTATCCATTAACACTTATATTATCTAAAAAATCGAAACAATTATAAATTATGTACACGATTAAAAATAGTGTTTTCTAATTATTAAAAATAAAGTATAAAAAGATCGTACATATGTATTTTAGAATTAAATATTTTTAAATGAATGAATTTATTCATATTAATAACCAAGTATGTATATGGCACCAATAAATTGATTATTTTAATTTTTTTAAATTATTTCGTATTCATAAGACCTAAATCATAAAAAATGAATTTTCTATAAATATAAAATAATGTATTTTCCATTTACGTTGTATGTTTATATATATATAAACAGCCAAATAAGGGACATGTCCCCCATAAGAGGAGGGGGTGACAGGGCTCTAGCTTGGGGGGCGGCGAGTCATCGAAGGTTTCTTTTTTTGGTCGTTAAATTAGTTATTATAATAATTAACCTCAAAAAAAAATTTTTTTTTCATTTGAATAAGTTCAGTAAAATGATTCTTTCAGCTACTATTGAGTTGAACTGAATTTAAAAATAAGATGGTAAATTCGTATAAGAAATACTATATACGAAAATTGATAATAAAATAATGTGTTATAATATAATTATCTCCAACCTTCTTTTAAATATATATAAGTTTTTTTACAATACGACCAAATCAAAATTTGCACTTATTATAAAAAAGGGTACTGGGAAGAAACAATTTGTGGATTTTATAAATAATTTTAATGCCTTTTGAACGCCATTTATATGCATACATACATATATTGTACTTGTTAACTAAATTAAATAATGTTAAATCAAAACAAACAGTGTAAGATCTTGACGTCAAACAGAGAAACGAGGCGAGTATTTAAAGACTTTAAACTCTCCAGTTCGTATCTCAACTCATACAAAAGTTCTGCTTCTTTCACTATTCATATTTACTTTGTGAGAATATCAATTTTATATTTTGTACGCTATATTAAAGTTAAAACATTTTTGATAATGTACTTCATTTGCGTCGTAAGCTAAAAGTTTTTCAATTTGTGAGTTGAAAATAAAATTACCCCCATCGATGTCACTCTGACAACTTGCCGCAAATTTTCTGATTAGCGTAACTTCTACATCATTATTTCACACTAATCAGATTATAAACTTCGTTTCCTAATTGCTAGAGTTCGGTTTTTATTAAAATTATGTAAGCATAATAGAAATAAAAAAGCCTTATTTATTTGATAGTGACTGAATTTTGTTGAAATAATTAATTTTATTATAATTTATATGGATTTCATGGATTGCAATCAATAAAAATATATTTGGATGTTAGTAATAAGCATTTTAATCCACAACATTCGGCTATCTAGCAAATACCTTTCTCTGAACAGATCGAACACGCTGAACATTTTCCAAAGCTTGTCGGTAAACCGTATTTGATCAAAAAAATAATTTGCTCGCTGTATTTTATTGGACAGTGACGGACTAAGGAAGATTAAAGCCCGAAATATAATGTTAGTTATGGGCCCCTTCCATAAATAAACCCTTTTTTGGTCATCAAGCAATTTTTGTGACTTTTTCCTTCACACTAAAAAACTGTGGAATAATATCAGAAATAAATAAAAAATTGCATGGTAAAACAGATTCCTTTACCAAACTTCCCTTTTATTTTTTTAAATGTCATGTCAATTTATATATGTAATACTGAAAAGCAGCTGTTGCGCACATCTAACGAACGTTTGTTCGGAGTGTTCGCCGAATATTGTTCGGTTCATTCGGAATAAAATGCTCAAGTCAAGACACACCCTTATAAATAATCATTTCACGTATTATTCTTGTTTTATGGCTTACATATTTATAATTTATCGAGTATTTAAATTCTTTAATGAGATGGTTGTAATGGGCCGATCGTCAAAGAAAAGTTTATGCATGATATGAAATAAAAATAACGTAGCTAATTCTTACAGAAATACTTTTAATATTAAACTGATATTATATTAAAATATAACATATCGTAACCGTCTAATTATATAAGTAATTAATTATTTTCCACTTTTTGTACAATTTTAGTCAGATTAAACACTATGTTAATTAAAAACATAATTATCAAATCGAATTGTGTGTATTAAATAATTTAAATAAGCCAACATTTCAATTTTGTAATGGACATTTGTACAAAAAGTGTAAAATGTTTGTATATCTCAAACGTTAAAAAAATACCACAAAGTGTCTGTTCAGCTGAATCACTATCAGTGACCTCAAACAAATATAAAGGAGGCACCTTCATCGGCACTACACGTTTTAGAACTGCAGTGTGATTTGTTGTCAATAGGCTTCGTGGATAATCGGTCAACGTCGGCTTCGTTTTCTCCTTCAGTAGTCGTGACAATGTCGCTGCTATCCTCTAACCGTAACCACTTTCCGTGACAGTGAGGGGCTGGTAGAGCGCTCCAGCGGGTGCTACGCCCAACTACGCCGTGGCCCTCGCAACGCCAGCCTAGGTTCTTTCTGAATGCTTGTATCTCACATCGTACACATACTCGGTTTCCTGTAATTAGAAATTAAACAAATATTAGATTTAAAAAAAAAAATTCGTGGCGAAAAAGTGGTCCTTATTTTGCTGCAGGGTAGACAACAACTTTTCCAGGGTAATTTGGACATGCTGAATCCAAAAATGACCATCATTTTGCTCAATCAGCTCTTGTTTTCGCGATATTGCAAACAAAACTTTTTTCGATATGCAAACATTCAAATTCGTTTTTTATAAATCATAAACTTAAATTATACACATTCATAAAGTGTTCCTTTGAAAATCAAGTTTAAAACGAACAAAAATCGATTTTTTTTAAATTCGGCAAATTTTAAAGTGCTGTAACACAAACAATTTTTCTCCAATTTTAATACAATTTACTAAATTTGTAGCTTTATGTATCTTCTTTATTTTGGTAAGATTTTAACGTAATCAAATGAAAATTGGCGAAATGGTACGAAAATCAACTGCGCGTGTAATTTCCGTTCCTAGTGTATGTATGATTCTGTGAACATACATAGTTCAAGAGCTGATGACATATTTTTCTGCCCAATCTGAGCACTAGACAGACTTACGGAAATCGTTTATTCATGTGTTGTACATCATGGGAAAAATAGTCCCAACCCCTACACCCGGGGAAAAAGGGGCATTAAAATTGGACAAAAATTGTTTATATAACAGCATTTTGAATTTTTAAAATTGTCGAATTTTGGCTCAAAAATCGCTTTTTGTTCGTTTAAATAGTGTAAAGCATAATATAATTGTATAATTCTAGGTTTTTTAATTCAATTAGGACAGATGTTACATTACGAATGATCTTTAGTTTAAATATTTGATTTAACAAATATAAAAACAGTTGTTATATACCCTGCAGCAAACAGAAATATTTTTTGTCGGTGTTATCGGTTTACATAGAACAGTTTACTTTTGTTTATGAATTGCTTTGTTTGATATGATATGGCAAAAATAATTTTAGAACAGTTTTGCATCCTATTAAATATTTCCTCTTCGTTTGCAATATAAAGAAATGTAAATGCATAAACGCAATTATACAGAGCTTTGGAACGAAGCAGAAGCACAGAAAATTGTATTTACTCCTCTGCTCTAGTTTAAATATACATATGATATTACTATGATATTATATTATGCATATTTCATGTCAATATAGTCACCCATAATTAAATATGTAAATAGGTTTTCAATCAATTAAAATTGAATTATATCGAAAGGATGTCTATTTTCTCGTTTTGAAATTTCTTATTGAACCTAAGATCAGAGTTCGATAACTGAATTGCATTTTGCAACGAGATGAACAAACAACAATTGTACGTATTCCTCTATTATTAAAACGAGCCATTTATATGTTTCTACAATTTGCTTTTTACTTTTTATAAAAAATAATAACGTCTTTAGTTATTAAAAATTATATATGAAAATAAAAATAATGAAGACTTCTTCGCAAAAACAAGTCGAGTGAAAATAATTATTATTCGGTACTGAATCTATTGATATAAAATTATTTACAATATAACATTTATTAAGTTTTGTCAAATAAGATAGCTCTTTATCGTCGCTGCATCATCGAGAATTTAGACCATGTTTCATTCATTTGAATTCTTGAGATCGGCGTTACAGCGCTGTCTTATTTGCCAAAGCTTTATTCTATAATATAAATTACATTACTAATGAACTATACCATGAAAACAATACAGGATAGGGGAAAGTATGGTATATTGGACCCAGAGCCGGCCTTTGCGATTCTGGCGCCCCAGGCGAGATTTTTTTTGACGCCCCCCCCCCTTCCACCGCCACAGTGACGATCATTAAAAATTATCCGCACAAAAAAAAAAAAGCGTGAGAAAATTATCTTGTTATTAATTCATTAGTGTAATATAATAATATAATATAACATATCATTGATAAATAATATATAATATAACTAAAATTATATAAAAGATTTCTTCCTGGCTTTCATATCTGCAAAATTATCGATTGCTGTCTCAAAATTGAGGTTTGCTACAACCTTATTTTCAATTGAAAGAATAGCCAAATTATTCAACCTATCTTCTATCATAGCCGATTGCAAATAAGTTTTTATGAATTATTTTAATTTACTAAAACTTCTTTCACCACTAGCTACACTAACCGGAATTGTTACAAGAATTAGCAAAGCCACCCACAGATTTGGCACTGTGCTTTTCAAGTTTTGTAAAAAAATGTTTAATAAATAATTTATTTTTGATATTAAACATTTTATTAAGTAAAATGAATTATTTTGCAGAAAAAATCAAAACTATTATTCAAAAAATATAAATAGCTTAAATTTGGCGCCCTAGAACAGAACATAGAAAAAAAGTTTTAAATAATTGGCGCCCCCACGAAATTAGCGCTTCAGGCTGTCGCCTGGGTCGCCTGGCCGTTCGGCCGGCCCTGTTTTTTACTTATCCAAGTATTAAACCAATCTATAGATTCTAATAAATTGAAAATTTATCAATAATGATGAACGGATGGCATATTAAAAAAAATATATTGTTACATTCATCAGAGTAACCGTTTTTTTAAATTAGAGCGAATTGTCGCTGAAGAAGTATCGTCTAATTTTTATAATACGCGTGATTTTGCTAATTAACTTTTTGTATAGTGTTTACCAGGTATGTACATTGTGATTCATATTATTTATTTGATTTTTTTGTTTCGATTCTGATATTTATGTAATGGTTTTTATTTGTTAACGTATGTTTACATCATGCACTTGTCGAAAGAGCAATAAAACTAAGTTTTGTTAACGAATGTACATATCCTCATTGTTTATAGTTAATAATAATTATATAATTTATAAAAATATAATTTTAATAATAAAAAAAGGTAATATTATTCTCTCCATTATATAACAAGTGATTTTTTTTAACGTAATAACTGAAATCAGATGTTTACTCTTGTAAATTTTTGAATTTTCGAATTAATTTTGAAATAAGAAAAAATGTTTTAGATAAAAAATGTCGAGTATGTTATTATCTATAATTTATTCCCTATACATTTTTTTCCAACATTTATAATTTAGCCAGAAAGAATTTTTTTATGTAATTATTTAGATTCACCTACACTGTTCACTATCAGTATTACGTATAAGAAAGTCCCATGGTACCTATGGCAAACAAGCACACTGTTTAATCTCTGTACTACGTATAAGAAAGTCCCATGACACTCATGGCAGATATTTCTCCTCTGTTATGAACCATTTGAATTATAATAAAATTACATGACGTTAACATTTGTTTACAAAGTCAAAAAAATGAAATAAACTTTTATTTTCAAAAAAAGATTTTTTTTACTATTTTTCCCTTAAATCTAGCCTACTTCTGCTTCAAAAAATTAATATTTCGTTAATATAAAAAAAATCATGCAATTAAGGGTTAAAGATAATAGTGTAAGCTACATTTAAAAAAAAAACTGGAGTCTCTTCGATCGCGCCAAGCTGAGATATTAACTATTCAATTTACTTCTTTGTTAGCGTATGAGTTTTAATTTGTTTTTTTAGTTTTAACTTGTTTTTAAAAAGGGAAGGAGCATGCGAAGGTCTTTAAGTGCGTGATGCTCTTAAAGATAATAGTGTAAGCTACATTTTAAAAAAAACTGGAGTCTCTTCGATCGCGCCAAGCTGAGATATTAACTATTCAATTTACTTCTTTGTTAGCGTATGAGTTTTAATTTGTTTTTTTAGTTTTAACTTGTTTTTAAAAAGGGAAGGAGCACGCGAAGGTCTTTAAGTGCGTGATGCTCTTAAAGATAATAGTGTAAGCTACATTTTAAAAAAAAACTGGAGTCTCTTCGATCGCGCCAAGCTGAGATATTAACTATTCAATTTACTTCTTTGTTAGCGTATGAGTTTTAATTTGTTTTTTTTAGTTTTAACTTGTTTTTAAAAAGGGAAGGAGCACGCGAAGGTCTTTAAGTGCGTGATGCTCTTAAAGATAATAGTGTAAGCTACATTTTAAAAAAAAACTGGAGTCTCTTCGATCGCGCCAAGCTGAGATATTAACTATTCAATTTACTTCTTTGTTAGCGTATGAGTTTTAATTTGTTTTTTTAGTTTTAACTTGTTTTTAAAAAGGGAAGGAGCACGCGAAGGTCTTTAAGTGCGTGATGCTCTTAAAGATAATAGTGTAAGCTACATTTTAAGAAAACTGGAGTCTCTTCGATCGCGCCAAGCTGAGATATTAACTATTCAATTTACTTCTTTGTTAGCGTATGAGTTTTAATTTGTTTTTTTAGTTTTAACTTGTTTTTAAAAAGGGAAGGAGCACGCGAAGGTCTTTAAGTGCGTGATGCTCTTAAAGATAATAGTGTAAGCTACATTTTAAAAAAAAACTGGAGTCTCTTCGATCGCGCCAAGCTGAGATTTTAACTATTCAATTTACTTCTTTGTTAGCGTATGAGTTTTAATTTGTTTTTTTAGTTTTAACTTGTTTTTAAAAAGGGAAGGAGCACGCGAAGGTCTTTAAGTGCGTGATGCTCTTAAAGATAATAGTGTAAGCTATATTTTAAAAAAAAACTGGAGTCTCTTCGATTGCGCCAAGCTGAGATATTAACTATTCAATTTACTTCTTTGTTAGCGTATGAGTTTTAATTTGTTTTTTTAGTTTTAACTTGTTTTTAAAAAGGGAAGGAGCACGCGAAGGTCTTTAAGTGCGTGATGCTCTTAAAGATAATAGTGTAAGCTACATTTTAAAAAAAAACTGGAGTCTCTTCGATCGCGCCAAGCTGAGATATTAACTATTCAATTTACTTCTTTGTTAGCGTATGAGTTTTAATTTGTTTTTTTAGTTTTAACTTGTTTTTAAAAAGGGAAGGAGCACGCGAAGGTCTTTAAGTGCGTGATGCTCTTAAAGATAATAGTGTAAGCTACATTTTTAAAAAAAACTGGAGTCTCTTCGATCGCGCCAAGCTGTGATATTAACTATTCAATTTACTTCTTTGTTAGCGTATGAGTTTTAATTTGTTTTTTTAGTTTTAACTTGTTTTTAAAAAGGGAAGGAGCACGCGAAGGTCTTTAAGTGTGTGATGCTCTTAAAGATAATAGTGTAAGCTACATTTTAAAAAAAAACTGGAGTCTCTTCGATCGCGCCAAGCTGAGATATTAACTATTCAATTTACTTCTTTGTTAGCGTATGAGTTTTAATTTGTTTTTTTAGTTTTAACTTGTTTTTAAAAAGGGAAGGAGCACGCGAAGGTCTTTAAGTGCGTGATGCTCTTAAAGATAATAGTGTAAGCTACATTTAAAAAAAAAACTGGAGTCTCTTCGATCGCGCCAAGCTGAGATATTAACTATTCAATTTACTTCTTTGTTAGCGTATGAGTTTTAATTTGTTTTTTTAGTTTTAACTTGTTTTTAAAAAGGGAAGGAGCACGCGAAGGTCTTTAAGTGCGTGATGCTCTTAAAGATAATAGTGTAAGCTACATTTAAAAAAAAAACTGGAGTCTCTTCGATCGCGCCAAGCTGAGATATTAACTATTCAATTTACTTCTTTGTTAGCGTATGAGTTTTAATTTGTTTTTTTAGTTTTAACTTGTTTTTAAAAAGGGAAGGAGCACGCGAAGGTCTTTAAGTGCGTGATGCTCTTAAAGATAATAGTGTAAGCTACATTTTAAAAAAAAAACTGGAGTCTCTTCGATCGCGCCAAGCTGAGATATTAACTATTCAATTTACTTCTTTGTTAGCGTATGAGTTTTAATTTGTTTTTTTAGTTTTAACTTGTTTTTAAAAAGGGAAGGAGCACGCGAAGGTCTTTAAGTGCGTGATGCTCTTAAAGATAATAGTGTAAGCTACATTTTAAAAAAAACTGGAGTCTCTTCGATCGCGCCAAGCTGAGATATTAACTATTCAATTTACTTCTTTGTTAGCGTATGAGTTTTAATTTGTTTTTTTAGTTTTAACTTGTTTTTAAAAAGGGAAGGAGCACGCGAAGGTCTTTAAGTGCGTAATGCTCTTAAAGATAATAGTGTAAGCTACATTTAAAAAAAAAACTGGAGTCTCCTCGATCGCACCAAGCTGAGATATTAACTATTCAATTTACTTCTTTGTTAGCGTATGAGTTTTAATTTGTTTTTTTAGTTTTAACTTGTTTTTAAAAAGGGAAGGAGCACGCGAAGGTCTTTAAGTGCGTGATGCTCTTAAAGATAATAGTGTAAGCTACATTTAAAAAAAAAACTGGAGTCTCTTCGATCGCGCCAAGTTGAGATATTAACTATTCAATTTACTTCTTTGTTAGCGTATGAGTTTTAATTTGTTTTTTTAGTTTTAACTTGTTTTTCAAAAGGGAAGGAGCACGCGAAGGTCTTTAAGTGCGTGATGCTCTTAAAGATAATAGTGTAAGCTACATTTTAAAAAAAAACTGGAGTCTCTTCGATCGCGCCAAGCTGAGATATTAACTATTCAATTTACTTCTTTGTTAGCGTATGAGTTTTAATTTGTTTTTTTAGTTTTAACTTGTTTTTAAAAAAGGAAGGAGCACGCGAAGGTCTTTAAGTGCGTGATGCTCTTAAAGATAATAATGTAAGCTACATTTTAAAAAAAAACTGGAGTCTCTTCGATCGCGCCAAGCTGAGATATTAACTATTCAATTTACTTCTTTGTTAGCGTATGAGTTTTAATTTGTTTTTTTAGTTTTAACTTGTTTTTAAAAAGGGAAGGAGCACGCGAAGGTCTTTAAGTGCGTGATGCTCTTAAAGATAATAGTGTAAGCTACATTTTAAAAAAAACTGGAGTCTCTTCGATCGCGCCAAGCTGAGATATTAACTATTCAATTTACTTCTTTGTTAGCGTATGAGTTTTAATTTGTTTTTTTAGTTTTAACTTGTTTTTAAAAAGGGAAGGAGCACGCGAAGGTCTTTAAGTGCGTGATGCTCTTAAAGATAATAGTGTAAGCTACATTTTAAAAAAAAACTGGAGTCTCTTCGATCGCGCCAAGCTGAGATATTAACTATTCAATTTACTTCTTTGTTAGCGTATGAGTTTTAATTTGTTTTTTTTTAGTTTTAACTTGTTTTTAAAAAGGGAAGGAGCACGCGAAGGTCTTTAAGTGCGTGATGCTCTTAAAGATAATAGTGTAAGCTACATTTAAAAAAAAAAACTGGAGTCTCTTCGATCGCGTCAAGCTGAGATATTAACTATTCAATTTACTTCTTTGTTAGCGTATGAGTTTTAATTTGTTTTTTTAGTTTTAACTTGTTTTTAAAAAGGGAAGGAGCACGCGAAGGTCTTTAAGTGTGTGATGCTCTTAAAGATAATAGTGTAAGCTACATTTTAAAAAAAAACTGGAGTCTCTTCGATCGCGCCAAGCTGAGATATTAACTATTCAATTTACTTCTTTGTTAGCGTATGAGTTTTAATTTGTTTTTTTAGTTTTAACTTGTTTTTAAAAAGGGAAGGAGCACGCGAAGGTCTTTAAGTGCGTGATGCTCTTAAAGATAATAGTGTAAGCTACATTTTAAAAAAAAACTGGAGTCTCTTCGATCGCGCCAAGCTGAGATATTAACTATTCAATTTACTTCTTTGTTAGCGTATGAGTTTTAATTTGTTTTTTTAGTTTCAACTTGTTTTTAAAAAGGGAAGGAGCACGCGAAGGTCTTTAAGTGCGTGATGCTCTTAAAGATAATAGTGTAAGCTATATTTTAAAAAAAAACTGGAGTCTCTTCGATTGCGCCAAGCTGAGATATTAACTATTCAATTTACTTCTTTGTTAGCGTATGAGTTTTAATTTGTTTTTTTAGTTTTAACTTGTTTTTAAAAAGGGAAGGAGCACGCGAAGGTCTTTAAGTGCGTGATGCTCTTAAAGATAATAGTGTAAGCTACATTTTAAAAAAAAACTGGAGTCTCTTCGATCGCGCCAAGCTGAGATATTAACTATTCAATTTACTTCTTTGTTAGCGTATGAGTTTTAATTTGTTTTTTTAGTTTTAACTTGTTTTTAAAAAGGGAAGGAGCACGCGAAGGTCTTTAAGTGCGTGATGCTCTTAAAGATAATAGTGTAAGCTACATTTTAAAAAAAAACTGGAGTCTCTTCGATCGCGCCAAGCTGAGATATTAACTATTCAATTTACTTCTTTGTTAGCGTATGAGTTTTAATTTGTTTTTTTAGTTTTAACTTGTTTTTAAAAAGGGAAGGAGCACGCGAAGGTCTTTAAGTGCGTGATGCTCTTAAAGATAATAGTGTAAGCTACATTTAAAAAAAAAACTGGAGTCTCTTCGATCGCGCCAAGCTGAGATATTAACTATTCAATTTACTTCTTTGTTAGCGTATGAGTTTTAATTTGTTTTTTTAGTTTTAACTTGTTTTTAAAAAGGGAAGGAGCACGCGAAGGTCTTTAAGTGCGAGATGCTCTTAAAGATAATAGTGTAAGCTACATTTAAAAAAAAACTGGAGTCTCCTCGATCGCACCAAGCTGAGATATTAACTATTCAATTTACTTCTTTGTTAGCGTATGAGTTTTAATTTGTTTTTTTAGTTTTAACTTGTTTTTAAAAAAGGAAGGAGCACGCGAAGGTCTTTAAGTGTGTGATGCTCTTAAAGATAATAGTGTAAGCTACATTTTAAAAAAAAACTGGAGTCTCTTCGATCGCGCCAAGCTGAGATATTAACTATTCAATTTACTTCTTTGTTAGCGTATGAGTTTTAATTTGTTTTTTTAGTTTTAACTTGTTTTTAAAAAGGGAAGGAGCACGCGAAGGTCTTTAAGTGCGTGATGCTCTTAAAGATAATAGTGTAAGCTACATTTAAAAAAAAAACTGGAGTCTCTTCGATCGCGCCAAGCTGAGATATTAACTATTCAATTTACTTCTTTGTTAGCGTATGAGTTTTAATTTGTTTTTTTAGTTTCAACTTGTTTTTAAAAAGGGAAGGAGCACGCGAAGGTCTTTAAGTGCGTGATGCTCTTAAAGATAATAGTGTAAGCTACATTTTAAAAAAAAACTGGAGTCTCTTCGATCGCGCCAAGCTGAGATATTAACTATTCAATTTACTTCTTTGTTAGCGTATGAGTTTTAATTTGTTTTTTTAGTTTTAACTTGTTTTTAAAAAGGGAAGGAGCACGCGAAGGTCTTTAAGTGCGTGATGCTCTTAAAGATAATAGTGTAAGCTACATTTTAAAAAAAAACTGGAGTCTCTTCGATCGCGCCAAGCTGAGATATTAACTATTCAATTTACTTCTTTGTTAGCGTATGAGTTTTAATTTGTTTTTTTAGTTTTAACTTGTTTTTAAAAAGGGAAGGAGCACGCGAAAGTCTTTAAGTGCGTGATGCTCTTAAAGATAATAGTGTAAGCTACATTTTAAAAAAAAACTGGAGTCTCTTCGATCGCGCCAAGCTGAGATATTAACTATTCAATTTACTTCTTTGTTAGCGTATGAGTTTTAATTTGTTTTTTTAGTTTTAACTTGTTTTTAAAAAGGGAAGGAGCACGCGAAGGTCTTTAAGTGCGTGATGCTCTTAAAGATAATAGTGTAAGCTACATTTTAAAAAAAAACTGGAGTCTCTTCGATCGCGCCAAGCTGAGATATTAACTATTCAATTTACTTCTTTGTTAGCGTATGAGTTTTAATTTGTTTTTTTAGTTTTAACTTGTTTTTAAAAAGGGAAGGAGCACGCGAAGGTCTTTAAGTGCGTAATGCTCTTAAAGATAATAGTGTAAGCTACATTTAAAAAAAAAACTGGAGTCTCCTCGATCGCACCAAGCTGAGATATTAACTATTCAATTTACTTCTTTGTTAGCGTATGAGTTTTAATTTGTTTTTTTAGTTTTAACTTGTTTTTAAAAAGGGAAGGAGCACGCGAAGGTCTTTAAGTGCGTGATGCTCTTAAAGATAATAGTGTAAGCTACATTTAAAAAAAAAAACTGGAGTCTCTTCGATCGCGCCAAGTTGAGATATTAACTATTCAATTTACTTCTTTGTTAGCGTATGAGTTTTAATTTGTTTTTTTAGTTTTAACTTGTTTTTCAAAAGGGAAGGAGCACGCGAAGGTCTTTAAGTGCGTGATGCTCTTAAAGATAATAGTGTAAGCTACATTTTAAAAAAAAACTGGAGTCTCTTCGATCGCGCCAAGCTGAGATATTAACTATTCAATTTACTTCTTTGTTAGCGTATGAGTTTTAATTTGTTTTTTTAGTTTTAACTTGTTTTTAAAAAAGGAAGGAGCACGCGAAGGTCTTTAAGTGCGTGATGCTCTTAAAGATAATAATGTAAGCTACATTTTAAAAAAAAACTGGAGTCTCTTCGATCGCGCCAAGCTGAGATATTAACTATTCAATTTACTTCTTTGTTAGCGTATGAGTTTTAATTTGTTTTTTTAGTTTTAACTTGTTTTTAAAAAGGGAAGGAGCACGCGAAGGTCTTTAAGTGCGTGATGCTCTTAAAGATAATAGTGTAAGCTACATTTTAAAAAAAAACTGGAGTCTCTTCGATCGCGCTAAGTTAAAATATTAACTATTCAATTTACTTCTTTGTTAGCGTATGAGTTTTAATTTGTTTTTTTAGTTTTAACTTGTTTTTAAAAAGGGAAGGAGCACGCGAAGGTCTTTAAGTGCGTGATGCTCTTAAAGATAATAGTGTAAGCTACATTTTAAAAAAAAACTGGAGTCTCTTCGATCGCGCCAAGCTGAGATATTAACTATTCAATTTACTTCTTTGTTAGCGTATGAGTTTTAATTTGTTTTTTTTTAGTTTTAACTTGTTTTTAAAAAGGAAAGGAGCACGCGAAGGTCTTTAAGTGTGTGATGCTCTTAAAGATAATAGTGTAAGCTACATTTTAAAAAAAAACTGGAGTCTCTTCGATCGCGCCAAGCTGAGATATTAACTATTCAATTTACTTCTTTGTTAGCGTATGAGTTTTAATTTGTTTTTTTAGTTTTAACTTGTTTTTAAAAAGGGAAGGAGCACGCGAAGGTCTTTAAGTGCGTGATGCTCTTAAAGATAATAGTGTAAGCTACATTTAAAAAAAAAACTGGAGTCTCTTCGATCGCGCCAAGCTGAGATATTAACTATTCAATTTACTTCTTTGTTAGCGTATGAGTTTTAATTTGTTTTTTTAGTTTCAACTTGTTTTTAAAAAGGGAAGGAGCACGCGAAGGTCTTTAAGTGCGTGATGCTCTTAAAGATAATAGTGTAAGCTACTTTTTAAAAAAAAACTGGAGTCTCTTCGATCGCGCCAAGCTGAGATATTAACTATTCAATTTACTTCTTTGTTAGCGTATGAGTTTTAATTTGTTTTTTTAGTTTTAACTTGTTTTTAAAAAGGGAAGGAGCACGCGAAGGTCTTTAAGTGCGTGATGCTCTTAAAGATAATAGTGTAAGCTACATTTTAAAAAAAAACTGGAGTCTCTTCGATCGCGCCAAGCTGAGATATTAACTATTCAATTTACTTCTTTGTTAGCGTATGAGTTTTAATTTGTTTTTTTAGTTTTAACTTGTTTTTAAAAAGGGAAGGAGCACGCGAAGGTCTTTAAGTGCGTAATGCTCTTAAAGATAATAGTGTAAGCTACATTTTAAAAAAAAACTGGAGTCTCCTCGATCGCACCAAGCTGAGATATTAACTATTCAATTTACTTCTTTGTTAGCGTATGAGTTTTAATTTGTTTTTTTAGTTTTAACTTGTTTTTAAAAAGGGAAGGAGCACGCGAAGGTCTTTAAGTGCGTGATGCTCTTAAAGATAATAGTGTAAGCTACATTTTAAAAAAAACTGGAGTCTCTTCGATCGCGCCAAGTTGAGATATTAACTATTCAATTTACTTCTTTGTTAGCGTATGAGTTTTAATTTGTTTTTTTAGTTTTAACTTATTTTTAAAAAGGGAAGGAGCACGCGAAGGTCTTTAAGTGCGTGATGCTCTTAAAGATAATAATGTAAGCTACATTTTAAAAAAAAACTGGAGTCTCTTCGATCGCGCCAAGCTGAGATATTAACTATTCAATTTACTTCTTTGTTAGCGTATGAGTTTTAATTTGTTTTTTTAGTTTTAACTTGTTTTTAAAAAGGGAAGGAGCACGCGAAGGTCTTTAAGTGCGTGATGCTCTTAAAGATAATAGTGTAAGCTACATTTTAAAAAAAAACTGGAGTCTCTTCGATCGCGCTAAGTTGAGATATTAACTATTCAATTTACTTCTTTGTTAGCGTATGAGTTTTAATTTGTTTTTTTAGTTTTAACTTGTTTTTAAAAAGGGAAGGAGCACGCGAAGGTCTTTAAGTGCGTGATGCTCTTAAAGATAATAGTGTAAGCTACATTTTTAAAAAAAACTGGAGTCTCTTCGATCGCGCCAAGCTGAGATATTAACTATTCAATTTACTTCTTTGTTAGCGTATGAGTTTTAATTTGTTTTTTTTTAGTTTTAACTTGTTTTTAAAAAGGAAAGGAGCACGCGAAGGTCTTTAAGTGCGTGATGCTCTTAAAGATAATAGTGTAAGCTACATTTAAAAAAAAAACTGGAGTCTCCTCGATCGCACCAAGCTGAGATATTAACTATTCAATTTACTTCTTTGTTAGCGTATGAGTTTTTATTTGTTTTTTTAGTTTTAACTTGTTTTTAAAAAGGGAAGTAGCACGCGAAGGTCTTTAAGTGCGTGATGCTCTTAACCCTTAATTGCATCTTGTTAACATTCGTGAACAATGTTTTCAGAGGTATCTATTAGCAAAAATGTACAATATTTTTTACCAGAGCCGGGCTTTGCGATTCTGGCGCCCCAGGCGAGATTTTTTTTGACGCCTCCCCCCTTTCCACCGCCACAGTGACGTCATTAAAAATTATCCGCACAAAAAAAAAAAAAGCGTGATTAATTCATTAGTGTAATATAATAATATAATATAACATATAATTGATAAATAATATATAATATAACTAAAATTATATAAACTATTTCTTCCTGGCTTTCATATTTGCAAAATTATCGATTGCTGTCTCAAAATTGAGGTTTGCTACAACCTTATTTTCAATTGAAAGAATAGCCAAATTATTCAACCTATCTTCAATCATAGCCGATTGCAAATAAGTTTTTATGAATTATTTTAATTTACTAAAACTTCTTTCACCACTAGCTACACTAACCGGAATTGTTACAAGAATTAGCAAAGCCACCCACAGATTTGGCACTGTGCTTTTCAAGTTTTGTAAAAAAATGTTTAATAAATAATTTATTTTTGATTTTAAGCATTTTATTAAGTAAAATGAATTATTTTGCAGAAAAAATCAAAACTATTATTCAAAAAATATATATAGCTTAAATTTGGCGCCCTAGAACAGAACATAGAAAAAAAGTTTAAAATAATTGGCGCCCCCACGAAATTAGCGCCCCAGGCTGTCGCCTGGGTAGCCTGGCCGTTCGGCCGGCCCTGATTGGACCACTCGGTAAATTGGACCACCCTTATATCTCGAGAAGTAGTTTTCTGATTTCTTAAATTACAACACCGTGCGATAGGCGACTAACTTCATTGCATAACGGCTATATTGTTTTCCTTGACAAGTTAAATGATGTTGTTTTGTTTCCGTAAATGTAAATAAGTGATTATTGATGTAATTTTGAGTGCTTCGTGTTAAGGGTGTAGTTAGTACAAAGGTAAGCATACAGCGTTTTTAATTTATAGTTTTCAGCAGCAATTTATCAACAATTAACTGTCATGGATTGATTGGCGGCTTTGATAGGTTATGTTTTTGTTAGATTTTTTTTCTCACTTCTCACACTGTTGGTTAAAATGGACCGCACGTAGTTGCCATAACTGGAATCATGAAAGTTGTATCAATAATCCTGACATATGTGATGATTGTCTTTCTTGAATAATTTAATTGAAATAATGTAACGAGACTGATTTCTTATAGTTTTTTGTTTTGATACTTATTATAAATAATTGTTTGATAGTCTGTAATTCATATACATAACTTTTTGTTTACATATATATTTTAGTTAAGATTCTCGTGGTCGAATTTACAGTACCGGTTGGCTAAATTGAAACAAAGCTCCGACCACATAGTTTATTGATGTTTGTGGAGTTTATGATAATTATGTTGATGAATACTTAATAGAAACAAAATCTATAAACTGCTGTTTCATTTCATAAAACTAATATACTAAATACCGTAATTTAAAAAAATGGTCCGAATTACCCGACTTTCCCCTATAATTAAAAAGAGTTTAACATCAAAACAGTCTAAAAAGTCGAAGGGTAACATAACTAAATGATTTTTTTTATATTACATACTGAACCACTTATATTTTAAATGATTTTATTTTTCAACTAGCAGAATACATACATGAGTTAAGTGAATGTGTTAAATCATTAATACAGAAATACCCTCAATTTCAATGTGCACTCTATTTCCAGTTTAATTTATGTAAATAACATGAAACATAGGTGGATTACGTAGATACTTGCTTTGCATCGCACAGACTGGAATATGTCACTATTTTAATTAAAATTATCTTTTTAAATTGAAACATGGACGTTATTTTATAGTAGGTAACATATAATTATACAGGCGATCCTGAAGGTTCTTTGCGTGCTGAAACTGAATCTTTGAATCTTTTGCGCAAATTGCTCTATTATTCTTAAATTTTAAAGTTTTCGTTTACCTACGGTTACAAAAGATTTTTACAATTTTTTGAAAATTTGCTGAACGAAAACTCAAAAACCATACGTAAAATATAACAAAAAACAGACAAAAACTATGGTTATGACTTATCAAATACAAATCCCCTAACCATAAAAATTGTAAGAGTTTAGACTTACACGTGTTTCAATAGCAATGCTATCATCATCGGAGTCCTAAAGACACTAACTTATATCTAAATAATTACGACAGAACTTATCCTGGAACGGTAAACGTTGACCATGTTGGTCTGAGTCATTACTTTAATAAGGTGAAAAAGTTGGACCATAGGGGTCCATTGTCGGAATTAATACTTTACCCTTATTTTTGAAAATCTCCATACTTTCATAGCAATCTAAATCTTTACTGTTAGAAACCACTTTCAATAGATTAAGATCCTGAATTCTGTAGTGATTTTCAAACATATGAGTAGCTACACTGGACTTATTTAATCTTAAATGTTTTACATCGGCTATATGTTCTTTAAGTCTTACATTGATGGCTCTTCTACTCTGGCCAATGTAATATTTATCACAATCTTTAAAAATGTATTTTGTAGATTCCTGATTTGTCCGTAGGTTCACCCTTGTCTTTAGGGTTGCCTAATAATTTTTTGATGCTATTATTAGAACTATAGACTATTTTAAAGTCCATCTCACTTTAGTGTATCTAGAAAAATAAGGAATTTTTACATATACGTAAAATATATGAGTTATCCATAAATAACATAAAAATTTTAGACTTTTAACAATACATTGCTCTAATGATTAAATAACCTTAATTCCAAAATAAATCCATAGATAATAACAAAAAATTAATACCCCGTTGAAAGTGCTTCTTAGCTCTTATAATACCGGACATAGTGTTTTTTTTCGAATTCGGTACGGAGCACTCAAAATTACGATATTGAAAGCATACACGTGAATATCAAACTATATGAAACAACACTTTTAAACCCCTGATATATATATTCTAACTCCTATCCCTCTTTCTCCCGATTTATAGCACGTTCACACACACGTGCAAAAGCCTGTTGAACGTACATATCAGAATCAGCAAAGAGAGAGAACATGTTTGAACATGCCCGTGCTGTATCCCCCGGAAATCAAAACGTCAGCGCTCGAATCTGACTCAGTGATTTTCGGATAGGAAGGGAGTTTTTTAATAGATTTTCCACCACGTCAGCCGGATTGAGTTTTTCAATATTTCAAGCTCGACACCTGTCAACATTGAGCGCAAATACGTGTGCTTGTACTCGTTATGAAAACTCATGTGTATTTATTTATTCCTTAAAGACAATTGTATATAAAACATTTTATTAAAATTAAATTGCTTTCCAATAAAAAATAAACTGCTCTGGTCCGCACAAGATTTTTTTATACATCATGATACAGAAGAAATTATATAAGTTGACACTTTCTGCTATGAAATTGAATATAAACTAGATTATATTAATTGCTGTTTTTGGAATAAATTTTAATAATATTTTATTTCAAACGTTTTTATTATAAATCGTTATAATTTTTCTGTTTGAAAAAATGTTGTTTTGTGAATGGCTTCTTAATTGTTTCAGTTTAACAAGTTTTAGATATTATTATTTCTATACATCTAAATTAGATTATTAATATTATTAAAATTATTTTAAAAAAACAACTAAAATTATTGTTTTTTGGTCAATTTATAAAAGATATAATAAAAAAAATAGGGCATATTGGAAATAAATTTTTTATAATCATTATTTCTTGAACCAAACTTTTGCAACAAAAATATATCACAGCTTACCTCCGGATCTAATAATTTTAGAGTAATAACTAAAACGTCAATAGACAGCTTGTATGATAATTATCCCTCAATTTTTAAATACAGCAACATAAAAAACGTGAGCTAATTTTCATATAATTTTGTTCATACCGCGGACCTAATTAATCACTTTTTTTAATAAAAAGAGACAATAGACGTACTTCTGCGTTTTTTTTTTATTATTAATTATTATGTAATAACTTTTTTTATTTGTTTAAAAATCTCATCTTATAAAAAGATGCTATTTTAAATTTAATTAATTTTAGAGTTTCATTAAAAACAACCATAGTATATAATATTTTTTCATTATGTACATCATCAACAAGTGAAGCAGTGATAAAACAAAAATCATATAAAAACAATTAACTCAATATCGGACATGCCTTGAAGCAAAAACACATATGTTTTTTTTTTGTACATTTATCTGAAGGCTATTTACAAAAAGCTATAATATCATTGCTTTGCCCGCATACATTTACCAAGTTATTATTAAATCGTATTCATATTTAAAATACTACGTATTGTACATATCTAATATTACATAGTTTAAATGTTTAATATAGAAAAATCAATAAAATATGTACATACATTCGATTGTTAATATCGGTATATAGGTATATTATCCTTTTTTATAATTTACTAATCGAAAAAAAATATAGGGTTAAAAATACTTTCTATTTAATCATTCATGATCAATTAGTTATTTAATAAGTACCTTTTCATTATATTTTTACATTCAGTTCTTATTAAAAAATACTTTTTATAATATAATTGAATGGCTTTATGCAGAACTGACATTTTGGCAAAATTAAGTTACCTATATACAGGGTGATTCAGTGCTGTCGTGCCAAATTTGAACAGTAAATTAAGAGACATATTTTAAGCAAAAAAAATTATATGAACATGTGTCCGGAAATTTTTCGTAAGGGGGCTACAGCCCTCCAAAGATTTTATTCAAAATTAGTTTTTATTTAATATCTGGAGACCCCATTGTGCTAAAGTTATGAAATTTGATACGGGGTTTAGTATTAATAAGTGTTATCGATTTCCAGTATTGAACAATTATAATTTAGATCAGGGCTGTATGGGACCAGTGGGCCCATCGATTTTTATCTAGTATTTTTTTGTTCTTTAATTTTTTCCTGAATTTGACATTTGAATAAGATTGTATGGCACAAAATACACAAAAATATACTTTGCTCATTTATCATAGGATAAACCGTTTACAAGAAATATGGACGCAAAAGAAAGGATGCAGAATTTTACTTAATACGGATGCTTCAAATTACAAAAAATATTTTTATATTCTTGTTCTATGATAAAAAATAAGATAAAAAGATAATAAAAATATACCTCCAAAAATTCATCCTTACCAACAAATAGCCATTTTAAGTATCGCTTTCTAGTTATGTTAGTAAATTACTTGCAACATTAATAGAACTGGCTATAGGTCTAATAGGACACGTATTGGTGATATATGTACATAAACTTTTTTCTTACTTTTAATCAAAGAACAGAAATATAAATTTATTTTGTTTAATTTGAAGCATCCGTATTAAGTAAAATTCTGCATGCTTTCTTTTGCATCGTTATTGCTCGTAAACGGTTTATCCTATGATAAATGAGCAAAGTATATTTTTGTGTATTTTGTCTCATACAGTCTTATTCAAATTTTTAACTCAGGAAAAAATTGAAGAACAAAAAATACTGAATAAAAATCGACGGGCCTCCTGGGCGCATACAACCCTGGTCAAAATTACTAATGGTTGTTGCTGGATATATATAACACTTATTAATACTAAGCCCTGTATCAAATTTCATAACTATGGTACTATAGGTTCTCAAGATATTAAATAAAAACTAATTTTGAGTAAAATCTTTAGAGGGCTGTAGCCCCCTCATGACAAATTTCCGGACACATGTTTATATAATGTTTTTTGCTTAAAATATTTTTCTCTATGTACCGTTCAAGTTTGGCACGACAGTGCTGATTCACCCTGTATATATATTTTCTTATAGCAGCGGTTCTTAAACTTTTGCCGGGATCCGTGAAACATGTTTGCCATAAATTAAAGTACTTTTACGTTACTATTCACCAGTGTATTAGTATCTAATGACCTTCTTTGTTTTCTGTCTGGGAAGGGGGTCCCTAGACTACATAAGTTTAAGAACCGCTGTCTTATAGTTTCGATCAAGCCCGATCGTTTGATGTATAAAGGAAGGTTCTATCGTTCAAAATAGTCTATTACAAATGCACGTTTCAACGTTTTAAAACGTTGATATTTAAATCAAAATTAAGGAAATATTTTACCCGCGGTTTGCAAAGAAACAACAAAATCCCGTATAAATGAATTATATTTGTGTTTCGAGATAATCGATTTAAACTCGATTATCTCAAAACACAAATTTTGCCGTATTCCTTTCTGCACTTAGCCATTCTTTATGTAATATGTATAAATTTAATATTAAATGAAAAATTGTTGGTACAAAATTATACAAATACAAAAATCTCTTATGGGCTTTGAAGTGACACCAAGTACTATATGAAAAATACTCTCAAAAAAGCCGAGCTGTGAAGAAAAAAGATATGACAAGCTTTGTTAAACGCAGATTTTTTATGTATTTCTTTCCTCGCATTTATACGTGTGATGTAGATGTCTATAAAGTTTTTAGCATCATCAAACTATACAGAAATACTCCGCAGTGTCCATTTCCAGATTTTTGGTACAAAAATAAATAAATAATACCTATAATATAATATAACATAATATAATATAATAAAATAAAACGGCTAAGTGCGAGTTTGGCACGCAAATGATAGGGTTTCATAGTCACTCTCACAACGATTTATAAAAAAAACTTACTTCAAAAATTTTCATAAATTATTTTTGCTAGTGTTCGTTATAATTAATATTGAAAGTACTAATTAAAAGCTACATTCAGGATATTTTTTAGATTTTTTGAATTGATAGTTTAGAAATTAGAGAGCGGGTGGGATTCTCTGATAATGACATTTAAAAGCAAATACATATATCGTGACTGAAGTGTTCAAATCATTGCATTTTAGGAGACCTACATATGTATCTAAAGACTCAATGAGGTAAAAAAAGTGAGTTCACTTTTTCAGTCTATGAGAGGGCAGGGTTAGAAATTAAATTTTTTGACAGTGTTCGTTATAATTTTCGTTGAAAGTACTAATTAAAAGCTATTATGCGTCGATAATTATGGGAAGAAAAATAATGCAAGTTATGAGAGAGATGTCACTTTACCTGTTTGGTGTATTTTTTTTTTATTTCTAGTTTTTTTATTTGGGTTGTGTATTATTATATATTTTGAAAAAATAAAATAAATCGTTTTATTCAATTCCAAACCTGAAACTTTATTGTAATTCTAACAAAAATGGTCGCGTCCCTCCGCATTTTACCCAACACAAAATTAAAGGTTTGTTATTATTCTTATTACCAACTAAACTTTTCAACAAAATGAAAAAATATGAAACGTATTTTTGTATACAATACCTTCTCTCATTCCGCTGAATTGGGGTTCTCTTTTACATGCTTTGGATGCTTTTAACACTTCAAATTCAACGCAGTATCTGAAACAAAAAGAAACAACGTTTATTGTTTACGTGTATAAATTTAGTAAAACCCAGTTTGGCGTTTATATGCAAATATAAAACAATTTTGTGGTTTCGGGATAAAAGTATAAATCTGGATAAGGTTTAGATCGGTTTGTGTTGTTTGAGAAATAATCAAGGTTTTCTTGTATTACAAAATTCGATATGAATAAACGTTACATTCGATTCAAATATATTATGCGATATTGGCATACTTACCTTGGGTTGCACAAAGCAAAATTAATCAAAATTAGTTAATCAGTTGTTTTAAAACCATTATTACGTCAATTCTTAAAAATAATCACGATTATGATATATGTATTTTATAAGGTAAAAAATTATCATATTTAGTGAATTTTTCATTTACAAATTGAGATTAAGTTTAGAATTAACATTAATTATGATTAACTAATTGTGGTTAATTTGCTTTATGCAACCAGAGGTTAGACAGAAATACAGCTGTTACAATTCTTGAGTTAGCTTTTTTTTCTTATAATATCTAGATTATACAAAATATTTGTCAAGTGTGAACCGAGCCTCGCGTACGTGTGTCCCGTACCGTAGTTTTCAATTCGTTCTATTGTTTTATATCGAAATGCTCTTGTGAACTATTTACATTTGAAACCTTTAAATCACTTGTAAGTACCAATTAAAAACTGTATATCAAATATCAGCTGTCTAAATCATACGCTTCAGTATTAGTTAAAAAGGCTGTGACAGACAGACACAATACATAAGTATTCATTATTTCTGATTTCAGTACGGAACACTGAAAACAAACAAAAAAAAACTCATAATATGGAAAACGCTATCTTAGGATTTTTAATTAAAAAAATATTAAATTATGTCATCGGAAATTATGATTAAAACGCAGATTTTTTTAAGTATAAATTGTGAAAAAATACTTCATATATATGCATTATTAATATTACCTTATAAAGGAATTGCAAGTTAAAGGTGTTTCTTTTTTAATAAAATTAAAAGTTAATATTGTTTAACAATTGTAAATTAAAAATAGCTTTTCCATACAACTTCTGCTCGACAAAGTTATAAAAGCATTTATTCATATTTACTCCCATACAAATAAACGAAACGCAATTTTACCGGATATACATTAAAATAAAATTATTAAAGTTACATTTTGTACGTAATCCCGTTCGCTATCATCTGGATAAGGAGATATGTCAGAGCACAAATTAATTTAATTTTAGTATGTAAGATGAATTTTCTACGTTTCATGTCAAATTACATGTCTGTAACTTCGAAAAGGTAATTTATTATGAAATTAATCCGCCATTCGTTGCTTTATATACGAAAACACACACACACAAACTTACATGGATATATTAATTCTATTTGTGCAATTCATAAGATTATAATGTACACTATTATTAGAGCTTCCACAGTAGATATAACATTAAGCTTTGGCAAATAAGACAGTGCTTTAACCACCGTCTTAACGCAAAGGTGGTTAAAGTGTCATTTATTAACATTGTTTATACACTCGAGAATGAATGGACGACTGTCTTATTTTCCAGGTTTCGATAAATTTTATAAAATTAATTTAACCTCAGAAAGCCTTGCACCCACTGCAACCCTCCTATGGTCGGCCCTGCGAGCGAATCCCTAATTAAACTTTACCTAACTAACAATAATTCATATCAGCTCTAATCGTTTTTCCATACGATTTAATGGAGTGTTATAATATTTATTATTTATTACTGTATTTATATTATTGGAAGAAAATTATTGTTACAAACGAATATACAGGCTAAATAAAAAATATATAATATTGCTCATATTTTCTTAAGTATTCTTTAATTAAAAAATTGTTTAAGTACTCGTAAAAGTATTTAGAAAAAAAATTGGTGCTATCAGTTACGTTACTATGGTATCCAACTCTATTATTTTAATGAGAACATTTATTTTTTATAGACTCTATAAATAGATCTTAATTCTTTGCATAAGTTAACAAATGATGTTCAAACACATCTGATTTTTTTTCTAAAAGAAACTTACATTTTGTAATGTATAATCAATTTTCGTAAGTTTCACCCATTTTTCAAGGCATACTTGGTTAAGTTGCAGTTAATGTGATCTGAAATTATAAAAGTTAATTTTTCGTATGCAATATCTTTAAAATTGTACAGGGTTATATGCAAAAAATTAGGATCTATTCATAGAATCAACATAAAAGATGTGATGTAATAAAAATGATCCTCTTTATATTACAAGTTATAAAAAAAATAATTATTAAACCATAATCGGATATAAAAAAAAGATGAAACGGAAATTTCAAATTTGCAAATTTTAATAAACCGCATATGTAAAAAAATCAAATATGATACAGATTTATATCTCTTTAATTTTAAACATCGTTTCTAGGAAAACGCATTGATTGAAATACAATTTTATAAAATTTTCCGAGAACTAAGTGCAAAAATATTCGTATGATCGCTCAATCACGTTCAAAACGTTTCAAAATATGTTATAATATTTTCATACAGATAATAAAATTGCTAAATTTGTAACGGAAAAAATAAATCGTGTGAGATAATGAAAAAAGTTTGAAATTTCAATATCTGTCTCAGCTTGTGAGTATGTTCCACACACATATGTTTTATATGAAATAAAAATACAGCGATTCTAAAACACATTTACTGAAATTGTACTGAAAATAAAATTTAGGGTCAACCAATCTTTCATGTTTTTTGACAGTTAACGATACAAATTCATATTTTTATTTTATCTACTAGATGCGCTTATGCAGTGGCGTAGCAAGCATAATTGGCCCCCGGGGCACGATGTCTTTTTGGCGCCCCCAAAAATAATTAAAAAAATAATAATAATAATTTTTCTAATAAATTTGAATTGAAGTTGGCGTGACTAAAAAAAAAAAAAAGGTTTTCAGTTTTTAATCTTATTTATTAAATACATTCTACATTTTCACGACTAAAAAAAAAAAAGGTCTTCAGTTGCATATTCTGAAATTGTGTTTATGCTATGCGGTTCAAAAGGTTCAGAACCGTTTGGCGCCCTTCTATAAGTAGCACCCGGGGCATGATAACCCCCCCCTTGCCCCCCCCCCCCCCCTTCGCTACGCCACTGCGCTTATGAATAACCATTTTAAATCTTACGTCATTTGAACTGTACGATACAACACGGACATTAAAAATGAACAAAGTGTGTTTAATTTTTAACCTCTAATTTGGGAAAAAGGGAAACAGGACTCTAATGGAAAATATTTCTCGAAAAATTAAAAGAAAAGCTGCAAAGGCAACTTTGATTTATCTTCTTTGTGGCATATCAATGTGAAATTGTAACTTTAATTAATATGTGAGCTATACAGAAAGTTATGTGCAAAGAATTGAAATTTAATTCACACTTTTTGACATCGACTAACAGGGAAATCTGTAGGGGTGACACATCACTTATTTGGCAATTCATATTTTCAGGTCGCTTTAACAAACCTTTAATGATGATGTCAGTTTTTATAATTCTCCTATAAATAAATTAGTTTTTTAGTTGCAAGCTTGTTTCACTTTTACCCCATTATTTTGATGTTTCATATTTACCCCGCTCGACCCTATATAATATGTACGTCAACACGTTAATGACCTCAACAAAGATTGGATCAGTTTTGGTGTAGAGAATATGTAAAAAAAATACCCACTAATCTTCCTTAATATATATGTATAAAGCTCAACGTCTCTCTGTCTGTCTATCTGTCTGTCTGTCCGTTAGTTACCTTATCACTCGAGAACCACTTATCCGATTTACTTTTTGTATTTTTTAATTCATAGGTACGTTCTCTGGCCAGGTTATAGGCTATATTTTTTTACGTTAGGTAACATAACAACAAAGCAGTGACAATAATAGTAAATCAAGTCGGAAAAATTTTTGCCGTCGGCGCGCTGTTTTGTAATACGCTGCCTAAACCGTTCAATATAGAACAAAATAATGTAATAAAGAATTGTGTAGAATCAAATGTTCTTCAATTAAGTCCGTGACACCATATGTCTAACTTTTATATTTTAGCCACAATGACTGCTTTTATGTTACAAAGAAAACATAAAATATTTGGGTTCTGTTTACATGGACTTATGACCTGCAAAACATTAATCCTTATCGAAATAAATGATTTCATCGTCATAAGTACTTAATGTAGATATAGTTTGCCATTTACAGCATCCAATTTGGTCGTATAGTTTAGAAAATATCTTAAAATATATTTATAAAGATAATATCTTAAATGTATGGTGTCGTGCCGCATCGAAGCGAGTACATCAGACTGGATTCGCGTACGCTCGGTAGATATTCGGAGTCCCTCGGCTGATCGTTTGTGTTTATTTTGTTTTCAATAATTAACATTTAAATTTAAACAGAACACAAATTATTTGTACTTTTTTCTTCTGATTCGTTTTTGTTAGGTAATTTAGGTATTGATAAATTATTATTACAATAATAACTAATCGTGTTTGTACTTAATTAATTAAACTATATTTTTCAAAAATCCTAAACAATAATTCCATAGTCTACGCGAGCGAAGCCGCGTGGGCCCAGCTAGTAATTTAATAAAATGCAGTTTATATAAATAATAAATATATTTTTTAAACATTTTCTTTCACTAACCATCATTTATTGATTGTTTACTTAAAATATTATACTGATTCCAGATAATTGACACTAAACTGTATATAGGTATTTGATTTAATGAAGAAATAATACCCCTCATTACAATAGACTAGTTTTGTAAACATTGTTTTCAATGATTGATTTCATTATTGATTAATTGAATACGGTTAATTAATTATTAATATTTGTAACGGATTTGATTAATGTATGGTGCTTTTTGAATGCATTTGAGTGATTTGGATTAGTCCTTATCATTTTAAATTGATCATAACGATATTAATATCATGTTTAGTAAAGTGTTATTTTAATTGATAATAAATTATTTAATTAATTAGAGTAATTTCCAAACGATATAAACCAAAAAACAATTACAAATTAATATATTGATGTTGATATTAATATCGAAATGAATATATATGGTTAAAATTTGATGTAGAACAATTAAATGATAATCTAGTTTTTATACTATATTGCTTCCTCGCAATATCGAAGATACGAGAAGCTATGTGATCGTTTCAGATTGAGACAAAAAAAAAGTTCTCCAATTTCAAAATTTTAAATTGATTTATCCGTTTCACGTCAAGACAAACACTTTTCGTTCCGTGTCTGTCTGTCTGTCCGTCCGTCTGTCCCCTGAATCCTTGTCACACGCATAACTCATGAACCACTGAACCGATATTATTAAAACTTGGTCGGATGGTTGGGTTTGGTTTGAGGACAGTCCCATTTCAAAAAATCGTGTGTAAGGGAGAGGGGTGACACCCCAAAATATTTCTTTTTTCAAGATATCTCAAGAACGACACATTTTATGAGAAAATTTTATAGAATATTTTTTGTAGAGCATTAAATTTCCTATAATATGGGTCTAATAATAATAAGTTGAATAGTTAATATGTCAGCTTGGCGCGATCAAGGAGACTCCAGTTTTTTTTTTAAATATAGCTTACACCATTAGCTTTAAGACTATCTAATGCCCGAAGACCTTCGAGTGCGCCTTCGGCTATTATTAAGAAATTTTAATTGAAAATTTAACAAATAAGTTGAATAGTTAATATGTCAGCTTGGCGCGATCGAGTAGACTCCAGTTTTTTTTTTAAATATAGCTTACACCATTAGCTTTAAGACTATCTAATGCCCGAAGACCTTCGAGTGCGCCTTCGGCTATTATTAAGAAATTTTAATTGAAAATTTAACAAATAAGTTGAATAGTTAATATGTCAGCTTGGCGCGATCGAGTAGACTCCAGTTTTTTTTTTTAAATATAGCTTACACCATTATCTTTAAGACTATTTAATGCCCGAAGACCTTCGAGTGCGCCTTCGGCTATTATTAAGAAATTTAAATTGAAAATTTAACAAATAAGTTGAATAGTTAATATGTCAGCTTGGCGCGATCGAGGAGACTCGTTTTTTTTTAAATATAGCTTACACCATTATCTGTAAGACTATTTAATGCCCGAAGACCTTCGAGTGCGCCTTCGGCTATTATTAAATGAATTGAAAATTTAACAAATATGTTGAATTGTTAATATGTCAGCTTGGCGCGATCGAGGAGACTCCAGTTTTTTTTTTAAATATAGCTTACACCATTAGCTTTAAGACTATCTAATGCCCGAAGACCTTCGAGACCGCCTTCGGCTATTATTAAGAAATTTAAATTGAAAATTTAACAAATAAGTTGAATAGTTAATATGTCAGCTTGGCGCGATCGAGGAGACTCCAGTTTTTTTTTTAAATATAGCTTACACCATTATCTTTAAGACTATCTAATGCCCGAAGACCTTCGAGTGCGCCTTCGGATATTATTAAGAAATTTAAATTGAAAATTTAACAAATAACTTGAATAGTTAATATGTCAGCTTGGCGCGATCGAGGAGACTCCAGTTTTTTTTTTAAATATAGCTCCTATCCTAGTCCCATTTCAAAATCGTGTGTAAGGGAGAGGGGTGACATGCCAAAATATTTATTGTTTCAAGATATCTCAAGAACGACACATTACGTGAAAATTTTATAGCATATTTTTTGTAGAGCATTAAATTTCCTATAATATGGGTCTACAACGTTTGTTGTAAAATATTCCCTTACAAAGATTTATCTCAATTTATTTTAAAAATTCGTGTTTTGTTTTTCTTAATTGATATTGCTTGGATATATAGTATTAAATGTCATTTTGACGTTTTAAATGTCATTTTGACATTTGCATAAATTTAGATTTAGATTGAAATTTCCAAAAAATTAAAAATTATGAAAAAAATAATCAGGTGCGTTTTAAGAAAAATTTCGAACTAATATTTTTTAGTAAAATTGTATAAAAATTAAATGGTTAACCAATTCCAGGCAATTTATATAAACACTATCGGTTTTTTTAAATTATTGAATAATTAACTACCTTTGGTGAATTTAGCACGAGGAAGCACTGTGCATTTACTTGGCAGATGTTTTATATACAGTGTATTCCAAGTTGATTAAGACATAGGAAATTTAACATGGGGGTAATTAGAAGTATTGTAGTAACCTTTGGTTAAATTTAACAATGTGTAATTGGTGCATTTTGAAATGCCGCAACAAAATTTAATAAAATAGTCATTAGTATTTTGTTTTCAAATTTATATCTGCCAAAAAATATTATTATTATTTTATCTAGGATGCTTACTTTAATTTCATTAATGTATGTTATTCTTTATTAAAGTTGAAAACAAAATACTGTTGTTAATTTAAAATTTATCAGTTAGTTTCGAGGCGGTATTTCAAAATGCACCAATCACACATCGTTAAATTTGACGAAAGGTTACTACTTCATTTCTAATTGTCCCCATGTTAAATTTCCTATGTCTTAAACATTGTATATTATATACAGTCTGCCAAGTAAGAGCATGTATGGCTTAATTTGTTTAAAAAATATTTTGATTTTTTTTCTCATGCATCAATACATTGTTCATGATTTGGACCAAAATACAATTTCATTAATACTAGAGTCAATTATGGCCCGGAACCTCAGACCAGGTTTTCAGCGTACTCACGCGGCAGACACCTCCAAATGCGACGATAGCTGCTTCAAATCAAAGACTTTTCTTCCGCGAAGCTTGTGTTTGATGTACACCGTCACATTCTCAGGTGACTGCAAGGGCCAATAAAGCGTAATGATACCAGACTGCTCTTTTTTACCCGGTGTGCACAGCTTGCCGCGATGTTTGGGATCGTTGTCCTTCTGAAGGATCCAGTCCTTGTTTTTATCGATGTACAAAAGCTTGGCAGTCGGTAATAAAGCTTTTTTTATATCTCCCAACATTTTCTGTGCATTTAGATTGCAAATTCTCGAGTTTTGGGGACACTTTGCCTATAGCGCCACGATTTGTAAAATCATTGATATTTTTGGTCGATTTAGTCACTTTTAAATGCTGAACCCACTTAAAAACATTTTTTTTAGATTTTCCATGTATTTAACAGCAACTTTACAGGACATTTTTTGGATCTTTCTGGTGCGTATAGAGGAACGAGGTTGTGTTCCTCTGTAAAAAAAAACAACAACTCATTTCGCGTTATGTGGAACTGGGGGAAAATTTTGGTGCCAGAAAAAGACTCCTTCTACAATCTACTATAAAAGATTTCTTTTACCGACTGCAAGTTAGGCCGTTCACGTTCTTACTTGGCAGACTGTAAATAACTATATAGTTATCTTTTCATTTTTAATTTTACTTGAATTTTTTTTAAAGAGGAAGTAAACAAAAATAATTGATTTAATTAATAAATTTTATATTAAAATTTTATAACGTTATAAAATGATTTTCGTAAACATACCCTAATCGACTTAATTTTCTCTTAAATAAATTTAAAAAATTTCTTGAAGTGGAAAACTTAAGAAATATTTCCTATCTCTTTCTCTCTACTTTATGTAATTAATGATAAAGTAAACAAAACACTATTGAAATCGTAATTAAAATTTATAAAATGCTTCACCATTTCTTTTAAATAAATGACGAACTTGTATTCGCTGTCTTTCGTAACTCTTTGTTAATTATCGGTTCTTTAAATTCTTCTCATTTATATTAAAAGGTAAACGTTTTATGTCGGTTTCATTTGAATATTACAAACATCAAATGTACTTTTTTATTTAAATTAAACAAAAAATATACATTGGTTCGATATAAATGTTACTACTAAAGAATAGGGCTTTAAACCCGGTTTTACATATACAATTTACGATAGCTGTTTATACTCATATAAAGAGGCATAGCTATAGGTCGCTTAGTGCTGACTCTTGCGCCACCTGGAGTTAGTGAAGATTTTTTTTCGAAAATTTTTTTTACTTCTCATAAAGCTCTTCTACCAAATTTTGTCGCCTCCTGAAAACACCAACCTCTAGTTACACCATTGTTTTGAAACTGCTGTATTCTAGTTTTATACAAGCTTTATGAATCTATACTCTATTTCATTTAAGAATGCAGTAGTTACCGTGGTTTTTGACGGTATAATGCACGATTCGTACAGTCAAAACTTCGGCAACCACTGCATTCTTAAATGAAAGAGAGTATAGTGTCAGAATTTGTACATAACACGAACACAGCACTTTTAACAAACAATTATTGTATGTACTATGGGTTTCATAAGTCAGAATCGCTTACAACAGATTCAAAAATATTAAGACAAATATCATCGGTTATCTTTTTCTAGGACGGAGCTTATATAGTTAGGTACATCATTTTTCAATAAAAACATAAATATACGTCCATTCATTAATTAATTTTTTTTTCAAGTTAAAAATATTTAAATATTAATATTCGAACTATCAAATATTTATTGCCACAAAATTTACTTATACAATTTTCAATAGATTCACATGAGTACATGGAGAAACGATTTAAATATTATAATAATTAAATATGTAATAATTTAATAATGTTCACAAAAATATATTAATATCTGATAGAATTATACCTACTGTCGTTTTAATTAATTTGTATTGTTATGTTTTTTATAAAATTAAAAAAAGCTTTGTAATAACTTTTTTTCGAAAAATGACAAGCAAAATATGAACATTGTTAGAGTTCATTAATTTTATTTTTCTTGATAAAAGTACCACTCAATACCGTATTCGATTGCAGTCTGGTCGATCAAAGTCAAACAAATAATGAATTTTATTTTGCATGTTGTATTATACTAACGATCCAATTTTTATTTTAATAAAAAAATATTTTGCCTTAAATAGATACATCCAATAAACAGTGAAGGGAAAAAAATCCCATAGAATCTAAAATAAAGGATTTTACATTAAATTTTAGCTAAACATTTTCTCAATAAATTTATTTAAAATTTTACCTGTTTGATTATTTAAATGAAAACGGTTAAAATTTTATTCAATTAGATATAATAAGAATTAGAGAATAATTAAAGTAAAAATAATTATAACATAAAATCAAGAATGTTGTTACATAAACGCAAAAACAAGTTCATAACCGTCATGGCCAACTGTTACGAAACAGAGTATTAATTAGATAATATAACGAACGCGTGTCAAAAACGCAAGAAAATATCAATTTAGATAAAAATGAGCTCTCTTAAATGGAAGAAAAACAAGATAAAATACGGAGAGTGATAAATAACGTGGCACCTCACGAAAAAAAAACTGTGAAGAGATAAATAAATAAATAAATACCGCTAGGGAACTGAGAAGGATGAAAAAAATCTTTAGAGAAAAATTGCTTAAAATAGCAAAAACGTGACTGCGTAGCTTAATTGGTATCATTATTTTTATTTATGACGTTAGACTTTCAGTGTTTTACAGCTAGAGATACATTATTTAGTGGAAATTATTCTTATAAATAGTTGATGCTTAGAAATAAAGTGAAACAATCAATAAAAACTAGATGGACGTAAATTATATACCCGGTCTAATATTATCCATTAAAATTTCATATTATTTCAATTCATTATTTAAAGCTCACACAGTGTAATTACGAAAATCACTTGATTTCATTCTAATAGTAGGTACAATAATAATATTATGTTGATACAGGTGATAAAGAACATTTGAGCATATAATATAATAAACATTGCACAAATTGTTTAAACAAATTTAAAATATTGTTAGTTACAAAAATAACATCATTTGACCTTTTGCTCATGCTTACGATACGTAAACTATAAACAAGATACTGTAAAGTAAAATTGTAAAAATGTAAAATTCACCTCTAAATTAGGATGATAAGGACAAATTTGAACTTTTTTAAATAAACTTTAATTTTGGGTAAATACGTAGAACAAGAAAGTGAAAATTTATAACATAAATTTTATATTTCGTTTAAATATAAATGAAATATAAAATTTGAAATAACTAATTGATAAATGCTTCGAATTAGGTAAATATAAAAATATAATTATAATAATTATAAAAAAAAATATATTTCCATCAAACTAATGTTTTTGGTATACTTTATATTAAAAGAGCTGTAATTACTTAACGAAATTTGACGATTTTAAGTTTAAATACACAATACTAGACTATATAACGAATCTTTTAAGAGCATGTCGTTATTAAACAATTTAGAAATTCAAAAGCTAGAACAAACTTTCAATCCTTGTTATAAAGTGACAAATTTAGTATTTATTATAAACTGAATAATGTATTAGTTAACTATAAGAGATATTATCATGAATTTCTCATTACCACGCATTATTTATTTAAATTTATATTATAAAATTAAATTTGTTGTCTATTTTTTAAATATTTACAAAAAAATGCGTGGCTACAATAATCTAAAATTGATCTTTTTATTTTCATATAAGTATTAACAGTTCCCCTCTATATATTCAAAATCGGTAGATATATAATTAATATCTGAGCTATATAGAAAGTTATGTGCAAAGAATTGAAATTTATTTCACACGTTTTGACATCGACTAACAGGGAAATCTGTAGGGGTGAAACATCACTTATTAGGCAATTCATATTTTCAGATCGCTTTAACAAACCTTTAATGATAATGTCAGTTTTTATAATTCCCCTATAAATAAATTAGTTTTTTAGTTGCAAGCTAGTTTCAGTTTTACCCCATTTTTTTGGTGTTTCATATTTACCACGCTCGACCCTATATCTAATTTGCAAGAAATAAATAAATTTAATGAAATCTGTATTTCGCATTAACTTTTCACTACTACATTTCCCCAAGGAAAATATTTGGTACATTTGTTATCCGAGGAAGAAAAACTAGAGCACAACACCCCGACCAAGGGTGTATTTTTGCATACAACTGTAGTATGTTATCAGTACATTCATTCTCTCAAGGGTTGCTCGGCGTTGTTGTTTAGGCTATTTGTAAAATTAATTCGATCTCAACCCCTTTAATTACCCATGCCCATTGTTCCTCTCTGTTTATTTCCGGATTAGAAACCCCATTTCCGGACTTTATAGACAAAAGTTATATCCACCGTGGGCTAATGAGAAAAATGTACCTCGTTTACAATTTCCGCAATAGGTTGATATAAATTTATATTTATTTTGTATTATGGTATGTTACAAGCTCTTGTATTAATGTTAGAACCTTTCTATAAGGTTTAGTAGTAAATATTAGTTAGTATTAAATAATTAGATTAAATATAAGGATTACTGAAATTTTTATTTTTAATTATGTACATGGGGTGGCGGGGGAACGTCAATTTTTCTCATAAATTCAATTTTATAATAACCGAAGTAATACTATATTTAGTACCTACATTTTCGAATTAAATATTTCAAAATGATATAAAGAATTTGGTCTGGACAAAAACCTAACCAAACGCTTTCTACAGGGTATCTAATCGTTATTAATGTACACCAATGACCACTGCTTTTATACCGCTGATTTCTACCTAGCATACGTGTGATTCCCACACTGTATTAATATATTTATTTATATAAAAACATTTCTTTTCCCTATATAAAATCAATAATTAATTATAAAATAAAATAACCAAAACAATTTTAAAAGGTCGATTGAATACGATCTAATTACTTTAAAAAGAATCCCTAAAAAGTTAATTAAATGTCAAAAACATCAACAGGTCAAAGAATGTTTTAACTTTTAGTATTGTTATAACATACGTTAATTTGTAAATATAAATTCATATATGCATTATCAATTTTAATCGATATTTTAAATTATTTATGCGACACAAAAAGCATTTTTAAATACATGAGCCAATCAAAACCCAAGACGATTCATTTCACCTTTTCACTTTTTACTTGTACAATAAAAAAAACTCAAGATTTTGATGGAATTTTGAGGGACCCAGAATTGAATAGATCTATGATACCAATGACGTCTGTGTGTCTGTCTGTCGGTCTGTGAATGCTCTATAACCATAACCGATTAGTAATTTGAACAAAACAAAATTTTTAAATAAGTTGTATAGAATATTATTATCATAAATATAATATAGTGACGTTAAATATATTAAATAAAAACAAATTAATTGTTTAAACGTCAAATTTATTAGAGCAATAAGTATTCGCGTAAGCTTTCGATTCACAGAATCATCGTCAGGCTAAAATATAATAAATAACAATTAAATACAATTAATATAATGAAAAATATTGATATTTTGAAATAAAAATTCAGAAATATACCTATTAATAAAAATCAAAATGTGAGAACGATGTCGTTATCTCAATTATTGAATTTTATAATCTAATTATTTTATGTAGATATTCCTTTCTGTATAATAATGTATAAGAAAGTCTTTTGGTGGCAACAACAGTTTATTTTTTTTTATTTTGGTATTAGAAAATATAATTAATTTTTTTATAAAAAAAACTACTTATACTTTAGATCTTATGAACATTTAATATTAATACATATATTTTCTACATTCATTTTGTACGTAGGTAATACAATTATATCTGACAGTTATTTTAAAGAAAAAATTCATTCTCGGATTGTCGTATAGACGAAAATAACATTTCATTTTCAAGCTAAACTTAAAAAGAATGGACTTACAAAAGAACTTCCACGAATTTTCTTTTCGCTGAATTTAAATTGTAAGAATTTAGTAAACATAATGAATCTTAATATCTTCTGAATTGCTAACTTGACAAAAAAACTAAACAAATTTGAATTGCAAAGGTATAAAATAAAAGAAATAAAAATACTTTGAAATGATTCCACGAATTTTTTTTACATTAAACACTTAAAAATATAATGAATTCATGTTTCTATAGTTTTATTTATACACATAAAATGATGAATAGAATTAATAACAAATGTTACATCACATTTCATATGTATATGTACATATTATTATATACCTACATAAAAATAAGAGAGAATAAAAAAATGTTTTATAAGAGTAATATTTAACATTTAATATTTAGTTTTTCACCGGAATCTGAAAAATGGAACACGTATGGAATCAAAACTAAGTCTGTCACTATGCCACAGCCTTCTAGCTACTAAACTGCTGAGCTTTGGCATTTTATAGTTCTAAATAGACCTAAGTTATAAAAATAAAATTTTATGTTTTTGGCACTTGTTAAGGGGGCAAATGGGTTACCACAAAATCTGAGTGAGCTTTCAAATGAAAACTGACAATTCATAGAATTTAATTATGTAAACGTTCGTTTAACAAATTTTCAAAAAAAATCATAAAAATATTTTGCTTCCTCGCAATATCGAATATACGAGAAGCTTTGTGATCGTTTTAAAATGAGACAAAAAAATTGTTCTCCGATTTCAAAATTGTAAATTGATCTTTCCGTTTCAGATCAAATCAAACACCGTTCCGTGTTTGTCTATCTGTCGTATGTGTGTCTTTCTATCTGTCCCCTGAATCCTTGCCACAGCATAACTTATGAACCACTGAACCGATATTAATGAAACTTGGTTGGATGGTTGGGTCTGACTTGAGGACGATCCCATTTCAAAATCATCAAAATCGTTTGTAAGAGGGAGGGGTGACATTATTTTTTAAGATATCTCAAGAACGACACATGTTACGTGAAAATTTTATAAAATCTTTTTTGTAGAGCATTTCAATTGTAATTATTTATCTCAATTTGCTTTAAAAAAGTGTTTTTGTTTTTTTTTAATTGATAATTTACTTTGACATATTAAATGTTATTTTGACGTTTATATAAATTTAGATTTAGAGTAAAATTGTCAAAAAATTAAAAATATAAGAACAAATAATCAGGTGCGTCTTAAGAAAAATTTCGACCTAATATTTTTTAGTAAAATTGTATAAAAATTAAATGGTTTACCAATACCCGGCAATTTATCTAAACACTTTAGCGATTTTTAATTAAATTGTTGAATAATTAACTACCTTTGGTGAATTTGGCACTAGGAAGCACTGTGCATTTACTTGGCAGATGTTTTTTTCCCTGGCCACTAGTTATTCTTAACTTTTATCAAATTAAATTTTCACTAATACAATAATGAAGACTATTGGCCTGCAAATAATTCAGAATATTTTCAGTGAAAAGTATTTTGATGTAGTGGATATCTTTAAAACTATTTCAAAACTCTTTTATTAATAATTATATACACGCCTCTATTACTAAACATTTGAAAGACAGTATTTTGGATGTCCGTTTTCGTAAAGTTACTAAATAATATTATCAAAGCCAGCGCTAACAGATTTTGATAATACCAGTTTCTAAACTTTGCTATACATAGTATGTAGATATTTTAGTAACAAAAACTTTTCGCTTTCGTTCCTTATCTCTTAATTCGCATCATTAATAATACCATCAGAAAATTTGTTAATTGTACATAGTTAAACAAAAGTAATTAGCCAACTTCTGCATTGCATGTTGGTTAATTGAATAAGTTAATTATTTAGCGATATGAACAAACAAAATCTTTGTATATGTAGTTTACAAAGTATGAATTAATAAATGATACGAGATCTAATGATTTGAATTGTTTATCAGACAATTGTCTATGTACCGAATAGAACAAAATTAAATATTAATATCAAGAAACAAAATAATAAACAATAATCACGTTCACGACTGACCAAAAACAGTGAACAACGAGCTTCGATTGGTTGATTTATGGAATTTGTGGTGGATTGTAGCAGAAATTTAAAGAATTTCATTTTTTAAGCGTGTAAGGAAGTGAGACAGAAGTAACCATAAAGAGATAGAAACTAGTGTTCTCACAGAAATGCTCAACATGAAGTGAACATAAAAGTTCTTTGGTTAACCTGGTCACTAGTTTCTATCTCTTTCTAGTTACTTCTTTCTCACTTCCTTACACGCTTAAAAAATGATATTCTTTAAATTTCTGGTATATTCCATCAGAAATTCCATGAATCAACCAATCAAAGCTCGTTGTTCACTGTTTTTAGTCAGTCGTTAACGTGACCAATATAAATAGTATGAAGTTCGAAAAGTCCATAATTTATTATTGGAAGACAATCGTAATATAAGACATGTTATCAGTTTTATTTCAATTAGTTAGAAATTAAAATCTGTTTCGAAAGGAATGTGTAGAATTGCACGGTCATGAACTTTTACTTCAGTAATATCTTTACGCCTACTATGCCTACAGCTTGTATTTTGACAATGTGAAAGAGTGAAGTATCTTGAAAAGATACAAATCACTTTGTTTTGTAGGAAGGAATCGACTGAACGCGTCAATTATCGCTGACGTATTAGTTTTTAAACATTTCACTAGATGACAGTAGGTATGTATGTACAGCGTAAATGAAAATTAACAATTGAAGTACAGGCGATAGCGGCACACATACAGATTAAGAATATTTTTTATATCAGACCACCTGGAGAGAGCAAATCTCCTGCGTCAGCGAAAAAAAATTTCATCCAACATACTGACATATTGTTAAATAAACAAGTATATAAATTATATACTCACGCTATAAAAAAAAATTATTTCAATTCTCTATACGTACCTCTTTCAGGTAAGAAAAAAAATTATTGTTACATGCAGTAGTTTTCGAGAGAGAAAAAATGAAAAAAAAAGTTAATTTTATTAACCCGAAGAAGTAGAATAGCCCCTTAACTGTAGATTAAAAAATTGTTTTTACTCCGTACCGTCAATAAGTACACAGGTAGAAAAGTGACTTGGGCCAAGAAAATCTTGTTTTATATATAACGAAAACAATATTTTCTTAATATAAGAATTTATTCTTAATCCAAGTATATTATTGTTTTCGTTCAACAATATTTCTTTAAATAGAAACAACAATTTTCTGGATTAAGAGTATATTCTTAAATTAAGAAAATATTTTTTTCGTTATATAGAAAACAAGGATTTCTTGGCCCAAATCAACCTTTCTACCAGTGTATATTATATTTTATTATTATTTATATTATTGGGTTGTAGGAAATATAGAATGTCCACCTCGTACGTAAAATGTAGTTTATAATTTAGTATGGATTGTGTCATAGCTAATTATTATTCCATTTTCCGAGCTGGAATTGATTCTATGTGGGAAAAGCAGCATCTTTGCTATAATAATATCATAAATTGTTCAATTGTTCGGCGACTAATTTAATAAAATAACACTCATGTATCAAAGCATCAACTAATTTATATATGTACATCATTTAAAAGCAGTCAGTACATTTAGATACTAATTAGAATTTTATAAATAGAAACTAATTATATAATTATTAATTATAATAATTATATATTCTGTATTCTATATAAAAATATCGGTATGGAGAACCATACATGACTTCCATGTTCTTTAATAATTTTTTTCACCCCTTCAATGTTTAGGCACAAAAAATAAATCGTTTTGATCAGTTATGTTTCGACTATAGACACGAAAACTAATATATATATCTGTATATACCGAAATGATTTTTACTATTGAAAAGTCTAAGACCCTATAATAAGTTAAGGTTGTAAAATGAATTATTCACGGAAAGCCCGTAATAAGAAAAAAATACATATATTTAATATTTTCTAATAAAAATGAAAAGGATAATCAAATGTAGAGCAGTCACAGCCAGTCGCGTGGTCATACAACAATTTAAAAATACACGCGGGTGAAGTCGCGGCGAAACTCTAGTATATGATAAAATAATATACAGTAGCAATTCGCAATAACGATTACTCGCGTAACAACGTTTCGCAATAACGGCGCTCTTAAATCTTAAAAAATTTATATTTGTATTTCTTTTTCAGTTGTAAATCATGTACCTACTGTACGTACTAAATTTATATTTAAAGGTAAACATTGTATAAATTTATCTTTCTATTATTATTTTAGTGTTATAACACTTATATAGTACGTAGTTTTGCTTGCAGGCACTCGCGAGGCCTAAATTCACTTAACGGCGAGAGTCCGGTCCCAATTACGCCGTTAGTTCGAGGTGCTACTGTAAACGTAATTAATTACTTTGCATAAATCCTGAACATAGTTACTAAGGTGTTGACACGAGGCATTCGTATCGAATCGAAACACAAAGATAAGTCCAAGTCGTAAGTAAAAGTAATAAAACCGAGAACGATATTCTGAAACTATTTCCAATGTACCTACGGTTAAAACGCCAAATTCAATAACAATCAGTTAACTTCGACATAAGAATCCATTTAGCTACGTTCGTTCGTATATCAGGCAAAGTGAATTTAAAGTTACTAACGCGAGACTCATTAGAATTCCAAATTATCCCAAGTATGCTAACGGAGGCTCTTGCGTTGAATGTACTGAAACCCTCCCTCCCACCCCTCCCCACCCCTTTCATTGACTCATGGGGTGCACTCGACATCGCCACCCCCCACCCCCACGCGACGGGTCTGCCATATCCTCGACTTTACATATTTTAACTTGAGTAGGGACGAGAATAGAGAAAATAAATTAATTTTAAAATTTAATTGTCCTGTATTACTTGAAAATTATGCCACGATGATGAAATATAGTTGTCATATTTTAGTTCATAATGTTCGTTAAGGAATGTATTTTGATCGTATAAATTATGTTAATAAATGAGTCTGAACAATTTCTCATACATGCATAATATGAGTGCGCTGATACAGTATGATTCCAATGTTTTAATACAGTAATAATTATTTATCTACAGCTAGTATATATTACTAAGTACAAAAACTTTTAAATGTGTACAGTTTGTATTGTCAAATAAAATAATTGAATAAATTGAAAAACTATACGATACGGAGCACTCATACAGGAGGCTCGACTCGCATTTGACATTTTTTTAAAAATAATGTCTATAAAATATGAACTACTTTTATTACCATTCAGTGAAATGTAAAAGAAATATCAAATATTCATAAATAAATCAGTAAACACAATTAAATTTAGTGATTTCTGAAAAGCGTCTATTAATATTTGAGTGCCACGAGGAAAAACTTATAAAATAAAGTTTACCCATAAGATTTAGTCTGCGTCAACAGAAGCAAGTGTAACACGAACTTGTTCAAATATTTTATCAAATCTCTATGGAAGTTATTCTGCGAATAGTAAACATCTTGAGAATTTATCCAGAAAGTAATACATTTCTCTGATTTCTTAAAGTTTTTTTTATGTCATATTATATAATAAAGTGTTGTTGGGGAAATATTATGTATACATTTAACAACTAGAATGTATATTTAAAATGCGATAAATCTGTATGTATCCCACAAAAGATATTTGAAAATGTATATATATTTTTTCTTTAAAAGTTTTCAAAAAAGAAAATGATTGACGTTTAAATTGTATTCCGATGAAACTGTCGATGAACTCGAATAGGGAAGAAAATAAAAACATCTGTTGACCTATAAAAAACGCAAATTTCAGAACGCTCTAGTTTTTACATGTTAAAATTTTAAACAATTTCAAGAATATTATTATTAATTACACTAATGTGGAATAATTTACTAGGCCCATGTTAGTATTGCATGAAAACTTAAATCTCCTCATACATTACATTTGCAAAAAGTAATTACTTTTTAATTAATTTAATTTTGTTTTTTTGACCTTTCTAATTTTTTGAGACACAATTTATTTAGAGATGATTATTATTGCTTTCAACAAAATGGAGCCTCCTCCCATACAGCAAACATTATTCAAGCATGGTGTATGGAGATTTTTGTTGAAGAATGAATGCGCCACCAAGCTTTCCCGATTGCAATCCTCTCGATTATTTTGTATGGTCATATATGCTGTCAAAGCTCCCAGATTACAAATTTTCAAATTTTCAGCAATTTAAGTATGTTATTCTCAAAATCTAGGACAAAATGCCAATGGAAATAGTGTGTGCCACTTGCAATGACTTTGAAAGAAGATTGAAAATAGTTATCAAAGTTAAAGGACACTTATCATAAATCAAAACATTTGTCTACTTTAAGAATTGAATAAAAACTTATCTGAAACTTTATCATTTTAATATTTTAGCGTTTTCATTTGTATCAGAATATAACTGTCACGGTGTAAATCATAATTAATTAAAATAATAGTTGTTAGTATCTAAAGCCTTGGCAAATAAGACAGCGATGTAACGTCACCACGTCGACTTAACGAATTCAAACTGCGTAAATAAATAAGCACTTATTCATTTAAATTGTCGAGGTCGACGCGGCGACGTTATTATTTGTCACTGCTTTTTTATGTAAAAATCACTCGTGGCCGTGTATTCTAATAAATTATAAAATAAAATACAGTCAAAGTCAAGTTACAAATCTAATAAAATAGTGTTTTAAAGAATATTACGAAATAACTTTATCTTTCTTTATCCTCTAGAAAGAAGAAATAAAATATATTTTATATTGTTATAAAAAATCTTATTTCATTATTCTTAGAAACTGAACTACAAAAGGATTTTATTATTTAATATAAGATACATACTCACGTTTAAATAGAAATCTAATTCGATTCGCAATAGAAAAATATATTTTATATACATTATACATATAATATTTTTTTAATAATAATAATAATAATATGTAACTGTCAATATATTTTCTAATATCACATCGACTTCTACTGAAAAATGTTACGTGTGTATGTACAAAACGTACAAAATAAAATTCTCAACTATATCAATGCATTATTTCTCGCCTCGTTGCCTACGACAGAATACGATAATGTCAAAAAAAATACAGACTCGAGACTGCTTGAGATTATTGTATCATATCTTCTTATTTTCATCTGAATTGCTTTTTTATTAACACCATTTTAGATGACTTTTATATGAATATATAAAATACGGATTCAATAAATTTCGTAGAACCTGAAATCAGAGACACCAATTCTTCTGCTCCATATTTCGACTCAAATTTATACATATTTTTTTAATTTAAAATTTTTTGTTACAGTAAAAGTTTAATATGTCCACTAATCTACTAGACACCGGTTGTCACCACGCACATGTATAACGAAACTCTGGTATTAACCAAACTATGAATTTTTGATGGAGTGTGTTTAGTCCATAACCTATTTGTATTAATTTATAGTAAACATATTTTGTAACAGTGATTAAAAATTTGTTTGATTTTGAATAAATATTAACAACTAGCGCATTGGACCTGGTGTTATCAGGGTTAATATTGACAAAATCATAGTGACCTAAGATATTCCGAAATGATGTTGACAAAATATATCTGGTCATAGTAACTAAAATTACAATTGTATGCTGTGACATCATGGAAACAAAACACGAATTGATATAGGTTTTTTTAGTCTTTTGATGTTAACACTTAGGTTTTCATAAATTGTTAATAGCCACGAACATGCACAGAAAAATAACCTAACTATTGATGAAAATCGCAATAAAATCGGTTCAGTAATTCCCTCACACAAATGAACATTCATTTTTATATACAGTGATAAGATACTATATTTTTGTGATAGTTATAAAAACTATTTTTTAAATTTTATTTTTAAAAATTGCTCATGTTTTTATGGAACCAATTAACCGTGTAAATGAAGGGGTTACTATATTATATTTAACATTTTATAGTAAAAGTTCAACACATACGCGCTATACACACCTATACAACTTAGCAAGTAATATAAAAGCAAAGAGATATGAACCATAAATCTTTAACGCTGATGAAGTTACTCTATATCTTCTTCGATCCAATAATATTATCTCCCTTTTACTCCTGTAGGAGTAGCGGGAGATTGTAGGGACAATACGTCAAGCCGAAGGCGAGGTTTCACCGTTAACGCGTTTGGCCTCAAGGTGTTCGCCATCTCATTAATGCGCACTAATTCCTAACTTATAATTAAAGACATCATAAACAAACTTTGCCGTTGATCAACCTGTATCTCAAAGTCGACAAGATTAGCATAATAGCAACGTGAAAATTAAATTGTAAAAAAATAACATAGTTTTGATGGAATCTGGTAAAAGTTTGCAAGAAAAATACTTTTTCTAGTTAAAAGATTTTATAGAAGTTGTTAAGAAAAGTTTGTAAACATACCTATAATATTTTATAGAGTAAGTATATCTTGGGTATGGTTATGTACAGGGTTCAACAAAACCGAGTTGGTTTAATAATAATATAAAATAAAATATTATAATCGCAAATAGTACTCAAAATTATGTCTATTCATCTAATTAACTACTTGTTGTATTGCTACCTCACCATATCCAAAGGTTAAGAGAATCTTTATGATCTTTTTTGAAAGCAAGATCTTGGTTTTTAAATTTGACATTGATATATTATTATGTCATTTTTGACGTACAGTAAGTATAGCAGAAAAAATTAAATTTTGATTGAAATTGTTGAAAATCTAAATACCTATAAGAAAATAATAATCAGGAACGTATAAAGGATATTTTGTAATGAAAATATATAAGTTAACCAATGGTAATTTATCAGAGAAATTTAATTTATCGATATTTATTTATTTTTCCTTTTTTTCTTTTTACGTAATGTAACTAATTTTTTGGTATGTACAATATAAAATTACATGCTTAATATTTTAGTTAAAATTAGTATATTTTAAAAAAGAGGGGGGGGGGGTAACTATGTGAAATTGACGAATTTAAATATATTTTTTTGTAAGGGAACTCGAAGAGGGGTAAAAAGGAAGGTATTTGTCTAGATTGTGTAAGAAAAGGTATACATAATAAGGGTCGCCTTGAACGATTTTCACAGGAAGACCTTGGAATTAAAAGGTTAATTTTTTAATACAAGAGTATCGTTTTTATCTGGCGAGTTCGGTTCATCGCAATTTGTCGAACCCTGGTATAGGTACACACCTATAGCTTCTGCGATGCGAGAGAGGGAAACTCCTAAGGTGCCTCTGGTGTAATTAAGGACTCACATGTTCTCGGAGAAAAGTATGTCAATGCAAGGTGTCCGTGGTAAAGTTTTATGAAGGAAGGGACAAGGGGTAGTTATCGCCACCGTGTTTATAAATATGTATATAAGTAAATGGATTTCAAGTCAATTATAAAATGTTTGTATGTTCAATATGCAAATGTATAATTTTAAATTAATATTACTTGACGCCTTACAGTATCGAACTTGTAAATAATTTAGTATTATAAATCTACACGAACCAATCTTAAATTTTGTCATCATAAAAAAATCTATAGTAAAACTAATAGAAATCAATTCATGATTCTTAAAGGATTATATCACATTTAGTCGTCGCTCCGGAATATGATACTTTTTTGTATTTTTTTTTAGAATAATAAAAAAGCAATCAAATGAAATTTGGAGGATTTATTTGTACATGTCTTTAAATATACAAAAAAAAATTGTTTTAATGAAATATAAAACAAAATAGTGACTTTAGCGTTGCTTCACTGAGTGCATTTTTTTTGTTACGTGTTTCAGTGCGGAAAACAGAACTTTCATGGATTTAGAACAAAAATAAATTCTCGTTATTTACATGAATTTTCCCATCGAAGTACAAACAGTTTTAACGATTGGTTAATAACTACGGTTTTTATAAACAATTTAAGGCCGTTTTTATCACCAAAAATGCGATTTTTGTTCAAAGTGATGCAAAATTTGCAAAAATCGATATTTTTTAATAATCGTGTGTGTTTTGATGGGAAAATTCATGTAAATAACGAGATTTTTTTTGTTCTAGATGTTGATCCATGGAAGTTCTCTTTTCCGCACTTGAGCATAAAAGTAACGCTAAAGTCGTCATTTTGTTTTATATTTCATTAAAAAAATTTTTTTGTATATTTTAAGACATGTACAATAAACCCTCCAAATTTTTTTTGATCGCTTTTTTATTATTCTAAGAAAAAAAAAGTATACTTTCCGGAGAGACTATTAGATGTAACTCCTTAAGAAGAGTTCATTAATTAAGCAGTATTTCGATGTTTGTAATTTTGGCTTGTTATCATTTTGATGCCAGCTTTATCATGTTTTTTATCGGGACTTTCAAGTTTAAAGGTTTGAAGATGTACATTTTAAAAACGATTTGATTTAAAAACAAAACGGTAAACAAAACAAAACAAAAATTTTGAAAAACAATAAAAAAATGGCTAAAAATAACATTTATTGATTTTTTCAGAATCCTGTGATGGGCCAATTCTACAGTCGGATGAAACACCTCCGATTTTACAGGTCTGTGTTAATAATTAAATTTTTGAACTATTTATTAATAAGAATTATTTTTTTTATTCTTAACAAATACTTTAAATCCGGTACTGGACATTCTCATTTCACTGATTTACATATTATAATCAAAAAAGAAACCTAATTTTCGTACTTGCTCGTACCCCCTACTCATCATACTCGCTTCAGAGATTGTACTTGTTTTATATACCGAATAAATGGGAAAATATATTGGATATGTGATTTGATAGAAGCTATAACAAAGATATGTGTGTGTGTAAAATACGCGTCTTCAAATGAATAGAGCTGGCGTACAGTAAAAATGATATGTAAATTACACTAGGTAGAGAAACGGTAATATTTTATAAAGTTATATATCTTTTATATCTTCATTTTTTTATCCCGTAAACTAGATTGAAATGTTTAAAAAACATAAAAGTAATTTTATTAGCACTAAACACGTTGTATAACATGAAATCATAATTTTTATTCTCCCCTGTTTTCGTGTTCAGATTTTGATGAAAATATGAATTTTAATCCCGCGTATGAAGTTTTTAATTTATATACACTAAATGCATTTTTTAGATTATTTGAAAATTATATAATCGAATAAGACCAATTATAATATGACAGGGGGCGGCTATATTTACAAAAAAAATGCTTAACTTTTTCATACTACTGCATTGAATTAAATATTAAAACCTATTTCATTATAAATTGGACTATATAATTCTCCTTTAATTTTTTCCGTAGTGTATATATAGATATAAATCTATTGCATTAAATCTTTCGTTCGTGTTTGATATCTTTTCTTCACTGACCTTTTACTGTTCAAAATCTAATAAAAGCAATAAAAAATAGATCTACGAAATGTTTCGGTTCTAAATTAAATAAAATGTCTGTAAGAAACGAAAACAACTTAATTTTTATAATATATACAATCACGTGTTCTTTAAACCATTCCCAAAGCTAAATACCATGTTGAATTTTAAATATCATGCAATCTATTTTTCATTTAATGCGTTTAATTATCACATAAAAGAAAATATGCTAGTGCAAATTAATTCTGTTATGCAAATTACAATTTCATATTAAAATTAAAGAGGTTTATAGAGCGATATGCATTCATTAAATATATGTTAATGATTATAATCTATATTTAAAAATACGAGCTCGTTTGTAACGTTATTTTATTATAAAAATATTAAATCAGTTTTATACGTCATAAATTTAATAAACTGAATAATGTTACGATAAATATTATTCATAATATTGGTAATTTGTGGTCTATTTAGCATATTGAAACTAAAATTTATAATTTCAAACGTAATATTTATTTTAAATAACATGCACGAGTAAATTTACAGTCATTTATTTATAAATATTAACTTTTAATTTTGATTTTAAACTCGACTACCCTAAAAGTATTAAGGCCTCTATACACCACCCAATCTGCAGGGCTGATTTGTATTGAGGTAGAGTGGGGGTAAATCAGATTTATAGTAAATAGTGTTTTTTATATACATATAATCACCCTGACTTGCCTAAACACGACCCAATCTGGAATATCTCTATCCAAAATTACTTTCATACGTGGTTTTTTGATTTAGAAAAAAGCTATCTACATACATTTACGAATTTGTTGTAATATACACAGGAAATCAAATAAGTATCTGAAATAATCAAGAGATAAAGTATAGATGTATCGGTTTTACAACATACATGTTATAATTTTTTTAAATCAACTTTTGAAGCCCTTTCATTTGATACCCATCATGATGGGTTTTCATGAATTTTTTGTTTCATCTAAAACAGTCTCACGGCTACTATTTTGAATTTTCACCAAAAATATGTAACCTATAAAACGCAGACAATCTAGATAAATCTAATGATACACCTCATTAGTTGAAATCAGTCAAGTAGTTAAGAAATAAATGAACTTACACACATACACACATACAAACATATGTACATAGGCTGCCAAAATCATAACCCTCCTTTTGGTTTTACCCGGTTACATACATATACACGTAAAACAATAAATTTGTCCAATTTCGCTGATCAGAAAAAATATAATAGGCTATAAAAAATAAATGACATTCACCATAAACCAAGTCAGATCCGATAATGAGTTATTGTAAAAGAAATATAACCTATAATAACATACCCTTACTCTCCGAAATTACGTTTTTATATCAGAAATTGATTTATATTTACTACCTATTCCAACACGTAATCATTTTTTAAACAATTTTATTTATTTTTCGCAATTTTAAATCGTTAGTTATTGTTGAAATTTTAATTAAAAATCGGAAAAAATTCATAAATGTAGCGAGACATATAAATCTTGTTTAAATAGCAAAATATGATTTGTTTTAGTTATTTTTATACACAAGAATTTCATTCATTCAAGATTTCTAGTTTTGAATACATTATTGTCCGCATCGATACTGTCCGTTTATCGTTGTTGTCCAACCCCTAACATCATTATTGTCCGATTGTTTACCACCTTCTCCTGATTTTTTTTGTCGACCAACAATAGTAATGTTGAGTTCGACTCTATACGTATACATAATTTTTTTAAATGATTATATTTGAAACTGTGCTTAAGGCGGCTATTACACTATCAAATAAATATGTCAAAGATCTTTAACAAAGATTTGATCATATTTCTTTGATTTTTACTTTTTATTACACTACATAAAATATTTGATAATATTTTCTCAATATTATCTAGGGATATTTTTCTTTTTTGGTGCCTATCAGTGCGGATGTTCGTCAATTGACGCGATCGAGGTTTGAATTTACAACCGTGTATTGTGGTTTTTATAATCAATAAGAAGATTATCATATAATACTGGATTTTGTTGATATTCATATATTAATAATTATGTAACTGTAACTGTCAGTGATAACTTGGTAGTCGCCACTTTGTTGTTGACGTCAAAAAACTTTGATCAAATATAAGAGACTGTCATTAACTATGATCATAGAAATATTGTGAAGTTAAATATTATAAAAGTTGACTTATTACACTGTCATATTTCTTTGATCAAAGAAATTTTATCATATTTCTTTAATAGTGTAATAGCCGCCTAATAGAAAAAATGTTAAAATTGTAGAAAAAAATTATCTAGAATTTATATCCAAACTATTTTACAGTTTTTTACCTTTTGACGTGAATAACGTCTAAATTTTTACTCCAGATACTGGGTAAGCATTCCAGAAACTTGATGTAACGCTCTGAGATCAGTTTGCACGCTAGTGCAAATTTATAATCACTATATCTCGACACTCAGAGAAGCTATCACGCGAGTTTTGGTCTCAAATTATAGATCTCGATTAGATCTACGGGATACAAGTACAAATCAAAACATTTAACCAGTTTTAATGAGTGAAAAACTTTATACTATAAAAAAAATCGCATTTCCAGGATTTTGCTTGTAAATATTAATTGACTGAATTGAAACAAAAAACAGCAGGTTATTAGAATAAATTCTCTTGGGAGTAACGTTTTTAGTTTTTGACTAAAGTTTTTAAATGGAATAAAAAAATAAAAAGTAAATTTAGTATTTCCACAGTTTTGTTTGTAAATATTAATTAATTGTACAAAATCATAAGAAATAACTATATTATACAATACAAGTGTGAGTTTTATTAACCCCACTGCTACGTATTCACGTCATTCCCTCGACTGTGCATTCCAACACAGTCACATCCATATATTGGTTTATAAAAAAAGTCTGATGATGGTCATCTTATTTATGCTTATAGAGATCAATTTCCTCTACAACCTTTAATTTTAGATTTTAAGTATAGCCTAAAACAAATTTAATATAAAGCGACAGTAAAGATGAATTATTTTTAGAACACAGGAAAAAATCAATTACATCGACTGGGTCAGTTTGCCAAGCAAGATTCTCAGAAACCTTTTTGAAAAGTGCTTACAATAGGATTCTAAAAAACGATTACGCATTTATTATAATGCAAATAATTTTCTACAAAATCGGCAGAAAGACATTGAATGCCCCTTTGGGATGGTTTGTATGTATACATATATGTATATGTACATATGTATAAGTGTCCCATTCGTATCCAATCCGACATCGAACTTCTGCCATCTCGAATCGTAACTTCGTTATATTTGCTCTACCACATCCCTTATAATAATTCAAATAATATACTCTATTTGAACAACGATGTTATACATTTGAATGACGTTTAAGAGATAAAGATAGGTATACATGAATTAATTTGTAATGTATACACTTCTCTCACTTGTTACAATTGATTTCATTTTTAAATATAAATCCAGTTGCTTCATCAATTCTCGTATACTATGTTCTTTAATACACAGAAAATGCGCGCCGGTTATTTTGTTGATTTTTGGAATAGAATTTAACTTCAAATAAATAATTATAGATTTTATAATAACCTATCGTTTTATTTGTGTGCTGTATCGAAGTCGACATAAACAAGCTTTGGGTTGGGGTGAGACCCTTTAGGTCCACACAATCAACTTCCCAACACAGCTAAAAATAGCACTTATTGAATCCAACACACGTACAGTAACGTACATATATAGTTACAGTACTATAATATGTGTCTTTTTTATGTAAAAACAGATAGTCCTCGACTTACGATCGACACGTTTTAAAGATAAAATTTCTATAAGAGAAAGATAGATGAATAGTATATGCGTACAAGTCACTTTACATCGGTTATGCGCAAGGTGTGTAAAGAAGAAAGTAGCCTCAGTAGCTCGGTGCGAGATGTGACCAATCATAACTAATATAGCCTTAGGGGTGCCCAAGCTGATTGGTTTAAAGCTACTGAGGCAACCTGTGTATTTACTAACCTTGGGTTATGCGTGAGAGAGAGATGCGTAAATGTCAAGTCAGTTTACATTGATGCCAAGCTACATGTTTTGTACACTGTTTTTGTGTTAAAATAATACGTTTGATTGTTAATTTAATAATCCTTTACTTTATTTATTTCATTCGCATGGTTAATGAAAACAAAAGAAGTTTCACTTCACCCGTGTGCTTATGTAGGTGGTGTGTATCCTACCTTTTCTATTTTAATTGTGCAACTCGAAAATTTCGTTAAAATAACCTTTAGAGTAACTTAAACTTTTACTAAAAACCCTATCAAAAAAATAAAAATAAACAAACAAACTGCTTAAACAATTAAGATTGTACAGGCACGTATTTACGTAAATATATATTCGTATGTAGGGATTTAATTAACCATGTTATGTACTAACGTATCAATCTACATTAATATCATTTTTGAGTTATGAATGCAGTTTTATTCAAACTAATGTTTACAATATTACAGGGGAAGTAGCTCATAGCTAGTTTTTTTTATAAAATTATAATTTTCAAATTTCTTTGTTTATGTTCATTCTTTACTACGGAATTATCTCATATCCATTATCATTAACATAAAAATAGAATACATTAAATCTTTTTTATGTCTTTTAAATAGAGAAAATATTTGTACAAACTTATACTACAAACAGATATACAAGAATAAATTTAATATAGTAGAAGTATATTTTATACTTATAAATGTTTTTATTGCATTAATTGAGATTTTTATATGCATTCACATTCAACATAGCGCCATTTATGATGTGTTTGTTTTATACTGGGTTATTCTTTCGTTACATAACGTGGTGTTATTTTTTATTATAACTGTAGACTGGAATAGCATTAGATACGTTGTATACCCTCAGGTGAAGAATGTGCATTTTAATTACTATATTATTTTAAAATTAAAATATACATAACTTTATACAGGGTATTCCAACTTCGAAACGGAATTCTGAAATAATTCTTCATGATTTCTTGCCTTGATTTTTGTCATTGTCGCATTTCTTTTCTTGACATTTCGACTCTCATGTCAGAGTCTTTATCAGAAATGTTTCAGGAACTTTTTTTGTAAAATATATGTTACTATAACTTTTGTTTAAAACTTTTTCTTGTTTTGTCTTTTATTTCTGATATATTTCTATTTATTTTTTCCGCCCTTTTTAAAGTAAATACAAACAAATTACATAATGATAATAAATAAGTAACATGAATTAATTGTTCACCCTCACAACAAATGCAGATCCTCAAATAACAAGACTATGCATACAGTTACACTTCGTCGAATCCGACATGTGTCTGCACCAGTCGCCGCTAGATGCCACCACCATCGTTGGAAAACTCGGAGCAGTTGTAAATTAGTATTCACTGATTTTAAATTAGTATTGTTTTATTTTGCATTCTGTTTTTAGTTTACCATCACGTACCTACATGAAATTTAATTTACCATTTTCATGTATGTGCATATATAAGTTCTACATAAAAATGCAGTAAACCACAGTGTGTTCATTTGAAAACTTACCAAAGGAATATTTCTAAAACTAAGCGTTTTAGAGTCGATCCAGACTATCGTGCCAGTCTCGGTCTGGTCTAGCTCCAGTCAGTACCGGCTTTAGGGGGGGGGGGGGCGAACCAGGGCAACCTCCCGGGGCGCCAGACCAGGTGCGGCGGCGCACAATGGAGCATAAGTCACTTTTTTGGTTCAAATCAGTGTACAGGCTGTAATTTTTGAGTAAACTTTTTTTTTATCTTTAAATTTTCTGTCGATCAGTTAAACCCGATTAAGCAAAAAATATAGCTAAATATAAACAATGTTAATTTGTAAAAAAAATTGATTATTTGATAGCTGCTAACTAACAAATACTTATTCAGCAACCCAGAAAACCTTTAATACGGTATTAGCTGAGATACTAACTAATCAACTTATTTGTTGATTTATCAATTTTAATTTGTTCATAATAGGGGAAGGAGGTCTCCACGGTCTTATTTATTTTCAAGGCGTACATTTTATATTTAAGATAAAACGTGCTAAGAAGTTCAATTAATAATAAAAAAAACGCGACAAAAAGTATACTTGTAATACATAAATCTATCTTATACTTCACTTTAACTCTTAGCTAGGCCATATAAAAAATATTACACTAAAAGCTACCAGAAAGAAGCTGTATCACACATAAATTCCTTTTCAATATCTGTTCTTATTGATTCCCACGAGTCGTCCGGCAAATATCGTCCTTATCCGATTTTATTGTCCTTTTTATAGCACTCGTGTCCTGTGCAGTTTTTTAACTGTGGTCTAAACGGCTGACCAATGCAATTTATTTCTATACACTCTATTGTGTTTTACTTGTATTTATGTAGTGTTAAAATTGCTTCATTGGATTTTCTAGCCAATTACATCGAAACAAAAATCTAATATAAAAACTGTATTGGATATTGTATTCGACTATATATTCGACGTTCTTTATTTTGATAATACCAGTATTGTTTTAATAGAATTCTTTTCACACTGGCCAGATAACACAGCTGTATAATCACACACTCATTTTTGTAAAATATTTGTTTTAATTATTTAAAATGTGATTAAGTTCACGGAAAAAAATATACTGTAAGAATTACAGTTTTTCCTGTCTATCTCGAATAGTAAGCGAAAACATAAAATATCTTAGTGCAGCGTTTCTCAACTTTTTAGTATTTGCGACCTAATTTTCAATCACAATTCTCATTGAGTCAAATTTCATGAGGTTCTCAAGATATTAAATAAAAACTAATTTTAGGTAAAATCTTTGGAGAGCTGTAGCTGCACCACGAAAAATTTGTGGACACATTTTTGCTTAAAATATTTTTCTATTTCTGTTAAATTTGGCACGATAAACCTGAATCATATAATTGGACAAAATATATCTGTAATAAATAGTTAATACCTATATAATAATTCCATAGTGAAACACAAGAACACAAGGAACTGTAGAATACATTATTATTTTATAGCATAACTTAATATTTATAAGATACTTTAAACCGGCTCGCTTCATTAAAACCTGGATACGCTTATCCTATCCGTATTCTAAATATCTCCACACTCTCGCCACAAAGTGAAATAATTACAAACCGACGCGAATCCGAAAACGCTCAAGTCTCTACGCGCGTTCACCTCTGAAGGTTTAATTTATTACTACCTTACACAGGAACGATTAAGTCGTACCGAATAAATGATTACGGCCGTTAATATTTTATACTGCACACAATAAATGTTCAGTATTACAGTTTTAATAATTCACGACATTTAACTGGTCGCTGTTTTTATGTTTTACATGATACAGTGCTGGTCGTACTTCATCCCCCTCCCCTCCCCTCTCCCCTCACTCCACTCATTTACATCTAACCGTCTTGCTGTAATATTATGAGTTATATGTATATATATTTACTAAAAATGTTGGTGCATATGTACCTATGTAACGTCATCGCGCCTAAACCACTGGACGTATCGATGCCATATTCACACCATTTGTTCGTTTAGTGCCCCGATAAGTGTATCTTTTTTTTGAAACCGATATATGGTGCAGAGGTCCAGATATTTCGATAAATTCTATTTATGGTCCGATTTGGCTCATATTCGGTCTATATACATAGATCTACTAAGATCTATGTAGATCAAAGAAACTAGGATGACCTACTAATTAAATTGTAGATGTACATAGTTTTTTTTGTTTTAGATTTACGTATGTAGATCTATGGAAATTAACGTAGATCTTAATTTGGAATCTAATATAAATAAATTTTTCCTGTGTAATTATTTTATTTAAAAAATTCAAAAACGAAAATACTTGCAGAAGAATGGCCAAGAATTAATATTTCTCAGAAAAAATACCGTTGGTAACGTTTGTCGAAATTATATCTACGTAGGTAATTAAATATAAAATACATATTTATATTTAATAATATATTTTAATATAACAAACAAATATTTTTATATTACTTTATTATGTTCATTTTGTTAATAAGTTGATATACAATTCTCTTTTATTCTCTTGCCAGCGGGTATTTGTCTGCTGCAGCTTCAAAACGTTTATTTTAGTTGTTTGGATGTAAATCTGAGCTCGTTTTCTTGAATTTATTTAATCAGTTGTTATTGAAAAAAAGTTTTGAAACTAACCAATATTCGATATCTGCATAATATAAATTTATGAATATTTCAATTCATCTATACCTATAATATGTATAAAAATACAATGAATAAATAAAATCATAATATGATGAATAATTGGTACCTATGTGTGTATAATAAATTATTAATAAATACTGTCATTAATAATTTAAATTCGTTACTTATTGATTGCTTTTATACTACCGATTTAATTATTTATTAAGAGGCAATTAATTTTCATAAAAACAAAAAAAGAGATATTATTGATGAGTATTTGTGAAAATAGCTATTATTTATAGAAACATTTTATAATAAATGAGTAGATATCTTATATTTTTAGATAAATAGATAGATAATAGATCACTCTACCATAAATTAAGCAAATATTGGACAAATTCGATTAATTATTATTTTGCTTTTTAAATATTCCATACATTTTTCTGTCGTGTATATGATGTATACCAGTGATCTTCAAACTATGTTTCGCGGAACCTCTCTAGGGGTTGACTTGTGTTTATTAACAAAAAAATATAAAGACATATGTATTTAGTTATTTTTGAAAATGAATGCATTCCAAGAAGTTACTAGTGTGCGTAAAATTGCTATGTGTAAGTTTTTCTGCTTAAATATTTTTCTAAGGGTGAGCAGGGGTTCGCTGAAAAAACCTTATGGGTTCCGTGAGTCAAAAAAATTTGAATACGATTAAAAAGTTCGATCTTAAAGTACATTAAAAGCATAAGGTGCAATGCAGTCATGCAGTGTTCATTGCTGACTGTATATTATTAAATTAATGCTAAATATAAAAAAATAAAATAAAGTGTTCATCGAAAAAAATTCTTTAATGTACTTACTTTTTTTTCATATTAAAATAAAAAATGCCCATAGAAGTGGAGGACATAATTGAAGTAAGCACATGAACAACAAAAATATACGACGCATCCTTGACTATAGATTTAAATATTAAACCACTCTTTTGAAAGAAGAAAACACTTATTAAATTATAGTATCTTTAATAACTGTAGAACCCAGGATTTGAGGCAGTTAGTTCAATGCAACGTTCTGTGCTGCGCGAATAGCGGTAGCGGGAGTATTATTTTTATTAGGTATAATATGAATTTAAAAAACCATATTTGTATGTTTTTTAATAAATATTTTTAATAAAAACATATAATATAATATTGTTAGAATGTATTCATCATATATGAAGCATTTCATATAACCACCCACAATATCAATTTCGACTTTAACTTTTTATTACATTTTTTATTATTCTTACCCAGAATTCCTCCATTCGAAAGACGAAAATAAGTTTATTTATTTACTTTTAAAAATATTTCGAAATGTTTAAAAAATACTAACAATAAGTAAATCTTCGTCCCACGATCAGCTGCAGTGGATTTTTTCTAAATCTTGAATTGAAAATTTAAAGAAGAAAAAACGAACTCTATTAAACTCTCGATAGGGTTTTTGCATAGATTCAAAGCAAGTTTTTTTAATTAACTACAGTTTTACTATTAACAGGATTTATTTTAAATATAGTGTAGAATAATACCCTAAGTTTGCTCCGATTTTGGTTTTTTCCCTTCATATTTTTTAATCGCGAAATTTAATTTTGTTCGGAATTTTGCTAAATAAATTAACTTGTTTATCCCCTACACTGAAAATATTGACTAAAAACACTATTTAATATACATTTTAAGGGTCGATCCAGACTATCGAGCCGGTCCCGGTCCGGTCTCGCTCCAGTCAAATATTCAGGATAGTAAATACTAAATCTGAGCGTGATTGGAACGAAACTTATAGTGTGAATGATTTCATTGTTTATTGTATATATATATTTTTGATTGGAGCGAGACCGGCTCGAGAGTCTAGATCAGGGGTGGGGAACCTTTTTATCATAGATGGCCACATTTAAATTTAAAAATAATAAGCAGACCGCATTCTTACCGTCTTTCTTGAAGTAGTCTTCGTCGTGAAATATATCCCTACTAGGATGTTCATATCAAATAATATCAATAGCCAATTTTAATTTACGTTTGATTATTGTAGATTATTTGTTCAAACATTTTTAATTTTCTCTTGGCAGAATAAAATTAAAAATAAATTGAGAAAAAAATATATATATTATAAATAATTGAAATATTTAACGGCCGCAATGTAGTATTGAAAAGGCCACATGCGGCCTTAAGGCCGCAGGATCCCCATCCCTGGTCTAGATCGACCCTAATGTTTCTTTAAGTTGATACCTGTGGAAAATAAATTTAAAAAATAAATTGGGCCTGATATCTTATATTTTATATCTTATTAACAACAACAATAAAAATATTTGTAGAAAAACTATTTTATAGATTACCAATTATTTTTTAATTTTAATGTTCGAAACAAAAGAACTTCAGTATATCTAAAAAGTGTTTTTTTTTAATTTCTTCTAATTTTATAATCCCCGCTTGATAATTACAATTCTTGAGAACAATTAATTGGCATACCTACTTAAAACAAGCAAATTAAGTATCAATGAATATAAAATACTAACAATAAATATAGCAATATCATTTATTAATAATTGATATTTTTAAAAACTTCACCATCATCATTATCTTTCCTTTTGTGTTGAAAAATTGCATCACTCTGTACAATGTTTTGCGGTTTTATTTTATATATAATATGTATGTATGTATGTATAATAATGTATATAAACACATCTTTGGGAATGATTAACTCCTTTGTGTGAAAGAACAAAGCTCAAATAACACAAAAATATGACTCAGAGTTAGATAAATGTACGTATGAATGTTGCTTCTCTGTATTTTTCTAAATATATAAAGCATGCTGTTTCTGGTTATTCATTATGGTTTTTAGTCATGCAAGATAAATGCTATTTTCATTAAACAAGATAAATAATGACTTTGTTTAACGGAATGTTGAAAACGAGGTATGTAATTGATGTAATAGAGTTATTTTTTATTATTTATGGAGTAACTGTCATTCGCTCGTTTTTTATATGCGAGACCGAGATGATACTTTATTAAAAATTTGTCAAGTGCGAGTTAAGTCACACATATAAGTGGCCCGTACCGTATAGTTTTTATTTTATTCGATTTGGTTAATTTTACTTGCACTAGTTTAAATATTGTTTAAACAATGTATATTTAAGATTGTTATGGTTTTATTCTACGGTTAACAAAAAATTAACATATAAAACAGACTACATAATAAAATAAATTCTTTTTTTAGTATAGTCCATATAATTTACATTTTAAAGTAAACCATAATTTTAAACTCGTAAGTAGCTCCCTAATAGTGTCTAGTTAAACCGTCATTTAAAAAACTGCTATTATTGATGATGAAGACATTACAAAATGTTATGTCCGATATTTTCAACCAACTTAAAGCTCCTTTAGCGCTAAATGCTCCTTTATACCGGGCGTTAGTCTTATAATTTTAACGACTCTCTATTAGTTTGAAATAGTATTAACTCCATTTAAAAATCTTATTTGACTAGACTAATAAATATTATTCTATAAACTGATCCATAGAAAACATAACTAGCAAGTATAAATATTTATAAAAATAAAATAAAAAATCTAATAGAGCATATAATCCCCATAAAAATGAAAGACGTACATATGAAAATAATAAAACATAAACAAATTTAACAAGGTTTTTACATTTGATTACACTGCGATTATTTCTATAAAAAATAAATTAAATAATAAAACGTTTTTATTACAACTGACAGCACATCTATCGCGCTTATGCTTCAGTTTTATTACATGTGAAACACAATATGAAATATATATCAGAAGCCATTTTTCGTTTTTTTAATTTCTCTAAAATATACGGTATAAAAATAGCGGCAACACTTTATAACTGACTGAAGAAATTAGATACCTCATCTCATGTTTGCAAAACCTGCCATCAAGTTTTATTTTCATCTTAACTGACAGGTCAACAACCATCGTAAAATTTTAACATCAGTGTTGTTTTTTAAAATGTTTTGTCAAGAGAAGGTGTATTTCATACTAACGAGTTATATGTTTCTTTAAAATGGTACCTATCGACTACAATACCATCTTTTTTTACAAGTATCTTTTTATAAAAAATATATGTAGATAATATTTTCATCTGAAATTAATCTGCTTCAAGTATATGAAAAATTTGCAGACAAGGAAAAATATAGGAGTCAAAAATAAATCGTTATATGATATTGAAACCAGTGCGCTCCGACATGGCATCATTCAGAATTATGAAATTAATCTATATCTACATATATTATAAAACGCAACGTCTCTCTGTCTGTCCGTTAGTTCACTTATCTTTCGAGAATCACTTATCCGATTTACGAGTTTTTTTTTTAATTCTTTGACCAGGTTTTAGTATATAAAATATACATAAGGAATAATCAGTGACAATAATAGTACATCAAATTGGATAAAGTTTGACGCCAGAACGCTGTTTTGCAATACACTGTCTAAAATATTAAAACAAAGAATTGTGTAGAATAAAAAGATCTATGTAAGTCAACTATATTTTTCAAAAATCCTAAACAATAATTCCGTTGTCCACGCGAGCGAAGCCGCGGGCATAGCTTGTTAATAATAAATATTTAATACTGTCTTTAAAAGATTTTCATTGATTGATTGATTGGAGAAACTTCAATATTATCTCTCTTAGGCCTTCCGCACATGGTGCGATTGTTTTGCAACGAGAATCACAAACCAGTTGCAGAAGCGACTATTTTACAACTGGTTTGCAATCGATTTATGTCCTCACTCCGCACACGAGAGCGAGTGAATCTTGATCAATCGACAGTTTTATGGGAATTGCCGTGAAAAAAAAACGCAATTTAAAAAAAAAAATTAACTTTTGGCAACATGTCAAGCATTCTTGAATACCTAGGAAGGTTATAATTGTATTGAACTTCATGTTTTTCCACCTCCTCGACGAATTTAATGTTTATTAACTGATCATTCATTCTGAATGAGCTAACCAAGTAGGTAATTATTAATAGGAATAATAATAATTAACTAATAATTTTAATTATAAATAAATAATAATATTATTATAATTATAAAGCTAAAATACCATGCAACCACGCAACTGAAACCGATATTCGACCTGCAAGCACAGTTGCATGAAACCAGTTGGAAACTGATTGGAAATCAGTTTTGTTTCGGTCGCATCGTGTGCCTTACAGACAAAATTCAATTGTAATTTTAAGCATAGGTACATTGTATATACCTAATGTAAATTTTTAATCGACTTCTATGAGAAATATGCATTGAAAATCACATTTGAAAAAAATTACCGCTATCGTTATCGTTTAATGCAGGGGTTATATTTTAGTGTGTAATTATTGCTTCTTTTTGCAGTTTCAAAAATGAAAACTGCAATTGTAAAAGCTAATTTGTGTAGTTGAAAAATTGCAAGTAGAAAGAAAAAAAAATATGTAATGTAAATATAGAGCAAAAAAAGGTCACAATAATTTGTAAGAGATAAACACACAAAGTGTAGAGCAAAAAAGTTAAAAATATATATATATTTTGCGATTAAAAAATTTTCTTAAAATAACCACTGGTTTAATGGATTAATATCAATACAATTAATAACAAATTTTATATTAAATATCATTCCATTATGTCCCTTATGTTAGATTTAAAACTACACTTGCCCGTGTTAAACAACCCTAAAAAATATTATCTTATGTTATATGAGTACGTTTTGAAGATGAGCGGAAAAATAAGACGTCATTATTTTTTACGTGGAAGAAAACAATTTTTGTAATGGGACATTCAAAAGTATAGTAAATGCAACGCAGACCACTTGCTGTTTCCATTCTCGTGCATGCAAAATTATTTAAAGTGCATTACTTTAATTAACACCATTGTAGCTACTTGTACATAACCTGCATATATAAAAGTGAATAGAGGGTACAAACGAATTTTCCATTCCGTTCCAACGATTAAACATATTTTACCTCAAATGATGTGTCATAAAATCGAAATTTTAAAAAAAGAATGAATTAAAATTTGTATAATGCAGGGCCGTAACCAGAGGCAGATTTAGACCGTTCGGGATCCCTGGCTCTAAGATTATGAAGAACCCTTTCCTCCCCAATGTATGAATTTTTATTAATAAAAATAAAAAGTAAATAATACATGTTGAGTTAAAATTTCAAGTTTTTATCTTATAATGCGAGATATTTTGGTGTGACCAGATTAATAGGATTTCTATGGAACCCTAAAAAAAGAAAAAACGAACGCCTGTCTTGTGTTTTTTTTTATCTTTGAAAAAAAAATCAATAAAAATTCCGTCGTGCATGCGCCAGGTTCGATACCTGTCTAACACAGGCTGTAGCGATATTTTTTTTGCACCTGATGTATCATAATACATATCATTATCAACATTAATATGTATGCATAATGTATGTGTACTGTAGCATTCAATTTATCAAAATTTAAATGTCATACACATATGTAATTCTAGAACGACGATATGTTGAACTACACATATAATATATAATGTTGTTCTATACATTCAGTTGTATAACAAAGAGTAAACATGTGTTGGAACGAACAAAAATCAGTAAAACTTTTATAACAACACTACTACTTCATCAACGTCTTATTAATTATTCATTAAACAATCTGTCACTTAAACTCACGCCTGAAGACAAAGAAATGACACTAATTGACAGATGTGATGTTAATGATGATTTATAGAAACATTAATCTGTAGGGACTTAATTTGTTATGTTATTTTCTTCAACTTTTATTAAATGTTCTTTTTGCAAGAAAAATCTGTAAATTTTAGTTTGGTATTATATATGGTAAAACTATACACAGGGGATTTTTTTTAGATTTTATAAACCAGAGATAGGAGTGCTGGATAGTATACCATAAATGTAGGATCAAATTATTCTGATAAATGCCCAGTATTATAAAGAATTTGCTTGAGTGCAAATAAGTTTCCTGCTAACGCTATCTGCTAGGTGTCAAATTGTTGTGAAATTGCTCGATATTTTAAAGCAGTGGTAATAAATGTATAATAATGAAATGCTATGCATTTTATGAGGTACACTTGGCAGCACTTATTTTAAGTCGCTGATTTTTACTTAGGTTATGGTATGTACGATTTCATTCGCTACATCTGTAAATGTGTTGTCATTTTTATTTAATACCTAGCAGATAGCGTTAGTGGAAGATAATTTGTTGTTTCGGTCTCGATATATACCTACTATTTATATCAAAAAATAATATCATAAAATGAAAAATTGTAATGAAAAAACGACCAGTATATCAAATTTAAAAAAAATCTACCATTACATATATCAAATTTCCAAAAGGAAAAAATCTACTGCTCACGTTAAATTTATAACGTCTGATTCGAAACTTTAAAATAAAACTACATTAACTTTCGTTTCGCCAACACTCAACTGTTACTAAATTGTATCTTTAAATCGATACTGTATAGTTATTTTGTTTTATTTTTGTTATACTCCGGTTGAACAAGTTTCTTTTGTTGGATTATTTTTTACAGGTCCGTAATTACTTTTTCAAAGTTATTTATAATCGAATAAAAAATCAAGATTTCAATATTAATTGAAATTTAACAACTTTGAATAAAAAATTCTTTCAGGATCTGAAAATCATATTTATTATCATTACATTAAAATACTTATAAAACTATCATATTTTTATTTAAATTATTAAACCGATTTTCATGGGACTTTCACTGTTCGAAAGCTTAAGACTCTAAAATTAAAATAGAGTATATGATTACTAAAATAGGTATGCATAGAAGAAAGTTGCGGGGGCATTTTTAGTAACAAAAAAATCTATAAATAAAGTTATATTTTTACCTTTTCTTATAACTATTAGTTTTTCCATGATTATAATAAAATGTTATGCAAAAATAAAAATAAAATATAAGTACACACTTTTACCGCCAACATAATAAAATTATGCGTCGAGAAGAATGTACCAATTATAATAATGATAGTAGACAAGCAGTATTAAGTTTAAATCACACTGTTTCCTTCTTAAACTGATAGGAGAGATGGTGTTGTTGCAATGCTGAATATAAATTTTCGTTGAGCGAACTTTTTATTCGGGATGAAGTTTTTCCATTTTACGTTATGAAGATTACGTTAATATAATGCAACATCTGCCCGCTAGAATTAAACATTTTTTAAGGAGATGTACGAAACCTAGCAGTCCCTTAAGTTAGGACTGGTATTATGATAACATAATTATTAGTTTGTAGTAGATGTTGTTTACTAATTAAAAACAATATATATTTTTTAAGTAAAGTATGAAATGATTTTTATTTAAATGTTTTTGAAGTATACTAAAAAATGTATGCTACAATTTGTAGAAAAATTCTCATACTTTCCATAACCCGAAGACAACAAAATATTGTGTAATAATTGTTGATAATGTATAGACATTTTTTTATCTACAAAAAAAACTATATCAGAAACCATATGGATTTTTTTAGTAGTATTATTTATTATTATTATAATATTACCGTTACGTAGAAAATTTGGTTCACATAATGTCCGGTATCATAAAGGACCTAACAAATTTGTTAGCTAACAAACACTTTCAACTGAGGTATCAAACATATATGACAGTTCTTTTGGAGTTTGTTGATGACTTTGACAAGTTTCGCGCACGCGTTGAAGGTAAATACAAACGGTATTAAAACAGTGGTGATGTTATGAAAATTATTTTGTACGGTCAAAGATGCCAACTGTGTTACAATTAATTGAAGTGTCACTGCTCTAAATTCCATAACTAATCCATAGATACTAGTACAGTATTAATACCCCATATGAATGTAATTGCTAGCTAACAAATTTTGTTAGGTCCTTTATAATACCGGGCATAAGTGAAAATAGATAATAGATATATTGCTTAACCAATACTCTATCTTTTTTCATTCATGTTTGGGTCTACCCAACGCACGTACTATCTCTTTCTTTTGTGATAATTCTATTTTCGAATCAGATACGCGGTCCATGCTCTATATCTATGAGTATTTCGTATTTTTTTCTATGCATAGTACATGTTAGAAAAATATACGTTGCAATTGTATAATATTTTTCATATTATCGAATTGTCCTTCATTTAACTACATTTGTATGGTAATTTTTAACTATATTTTTCCCGGTGGTAACAGGAGGCAACCTCAGGAGCACGAATGCTCAAATTTTTTACTAGATTTGTAATTTGTTAATATATAGTTAGTATATAGTTATATAGGTACTCGACTCCGGTAGAAATTAATTTCCCATTTAATAATATCCAGTCAGAACTGAATTATGGCATAGTAACAGTATGGTATATTAATTAACTGAACAACTCCTAACTTGGGCGTATAAGAAAATCTGCTAGTATATTAACATGATCAAATCAACTGAGCTTTACTATACAGGCTGATTAACAACGAATTTAAAACAAAAATCAATAGATAAAAGATGTTATTTTAAGCAAAAAACTCTTTATGAACATATGTCCAGAAATTCTTCGTGAAAGATTATTAGTTTTTATTTAATTTATGGAGAAAATATTGTGATAAAATTTTATAATCGGTTTAAAATTAATTTCATTAAATTAAATAAATACAAGTTAATATTTGAATGGCCCGGTCACTTCTTACACCCCTGAGCTAAATAATTATTGGTTGATAACGAAAATCGATAACACTTATTAATACTAAACTGCTTATAACTGTACTAAAATGGGTTCTTCAGATATTAAATAAAAACTTATCATTTTTATAAGGGTGTAGCTCCCTCGGGAAGAATTTCCGAACACATGTTCATATAAAGTTTTTTGCTTAAAATGTCATCCTCGATCCACTATTTTTTGTTGTAAATCACCCTGTATACTGTTCATGCATAATGACTATCTACACAACATAGAATATACCAAGCATATTGATTTATAATCAAAATTAGATACACCTCTGCATATATCATACATGAACATGAACAGCTACTACGATCAAAATTTACTTTGTTCGAATTATTGCAAATCGATATGGTTATATTCATATTGACCTTTTGAGAGAGTTTTTCGGCTTCTTCTTTTACTTTCTTCATGAATGTTTGAGTTGCAAAGAATCTACGAATCAAATTGTAATCCTCAAAGACGTATTTTATAAGTCATTGTACAACATATTTGCATATAATTTTATTTACATACACATCGCTGCTAGCAAAGTTCGAAATTTAAAAGTACACGGTTTTTAAACAAAACCTTTTTTGATGTTCCTATTTAACTTTCTGCCTTTTTTTGTTTTTTCTCTATACTTTTTTTTAGAACAAGTAAACTTTTGCTTCGTATCTTTTTGTGAGATTCATTGGCAAACAGACTGGTTTGTTTAATGTTATACAATTTTACATATTTTATTTTATATATTATAATAAAACAGTTTTCATTGTCAAACAATAATGTTCTATTGCATAAACTTTGAATTATTTATTTTTATTCCACGTTACACCTCAATATCACTTGACGTTTCGACCAACATCTTGTGGTATTCTTCAGAAGTGAAGTATCGAGTCCAGAAGGTGTTGACTTTTGCAAGCTATGAAACGTCAAGTAACATTAAAGTGCAACGTGAAATAAAACCCAATAATAAAAAGTTTATACAATTAAACAACCGCGAAAGTCTACGTTCAAAAATAATGTTATATACTAACAATAAAGGCCAAAATTACAGGATCACAAAATTCAATCTTTTTAGGAATTTTTAAATAGCTGCGAAAAATGGTCGTAAAACAGTTTAAAAATGAATTTTCTATTTTTTAACAAAAAAAATTTTTTTCAATACATTATTTTTCGTTCAATTTGTAGCAAAAAATAACTACAGGCGTTTTTATACAATACTCTGATAGTGACGCGTGTCAATTCTATTTTAAATACGATATAAACCACATTAAATGTATTTAAATTTAAATTAAATTAAATATTTAAATAGTAGGTATACATTTATCACAAATCATTTTAATGTGCGAAACAAAAAAGAACAGATTTTTTATTTTATTTATCTGAATTAATACATAAAATTACTAATCTATAGCATTAGGAAGTATATAAGAAATTAGTTATTAAAATGGTTCAAAGCATATCAATAAATAACTGTCAATTCAGGGAACCAATTTACGACAAACTCAAACCTCGAAATCATCTAAATAACATAAAAGTTCAATTTACCTATATAATAAAGTTACCTGTTTCTTTCTTGGCACACAATATATACCCAAGTATTAATAATTGCAAGCCTTTAGAAAGCTCACGCTTAATAAGGTCAAAGCTCAATGTAGTTTAACTTTTACTCATATACAATAAATTATAAATGTTCTCATTATAGGTTTTTCAAAGGAAAATTATGCGTGTTTTTAATTTTAAACTGGCGTTATAAAAAAGTTTATTTATTGATTATATTGAAATATATTATGAATACTTTATTTTCAATTTAAATTTTTTATTATATTCAATTCATTTATATATATACATTATACTAGCTGTGCCCGCGACTTCGCTCGCGTGGACTACGGAATTATTATTTAGGATTTTTGAAAAGTATAGTTGAATTATTTTAGATATTTTTATTCTACATAATTCTTTACTACATTATATTGTTTAAAAGAATATTTTGCAAAAGAATGCGCTGGTGGAAAACTGTTTTCCGACATGATTTACTATTATCGTCATTGTTTATTCCTTATGTTACCTAACGTAACAAAATATATACTAAAACCTGGAGAAAGAACATATATGTATATGCATTTAAAAAAAGCACGTAAATCGGATAAGTAGTTCTTGAGTGATAAGTGCACTAACGGACAGACAGACAAAGAGACATTTATAATATATATAATATACAATAGATAACGAAAACACAATTGTTGTGTTTTAAGGAAGATGGAATACAGTGGGAAACAAAAAAGGAAGAAAAGTAGCAACTATCTATTTTAATTTTTTTCATTATAAATAATGTTTTATTAAAAAATATACATATATTTTTACATTTAGGTCTGCCGTCTGCATATACTATTTAGCTAATATTTAGCTGTGAAATACGGGCTACAAAGGTTCTGGTTGCAGATATATGGAACCCTATAATAATTACAAAAACTATTAGTATAATCTGGAATTTAATTAATAATCCCAAACTGTATGCAATTTTTGTTTTTAAATGTACGAATGGTGTAATTGATAACGTTTTATTTAATTGAAATGTTTGCAAAGCGGTACAATGAAACGCCACAATAAAGAATACACCTCCCTATTTTGTATGCATTCAATCAAAAAATATACATGTGGGTATTTATACATTTCCATACAAAAATAATCAATTTACATCACTGATGAAATGTTTACAATTAAACACGAAATGCTTTAGATATAAAAAATATATTGCAATTTGTATTCTAATGTGAGTTTTGTTTTTATTTTTTAAATCAATTAAAAAATCGACATTTATATTCTTTCATCCATTCATCTGAAAATTTTAATTTCCGTCAAACCTAATATTTATAAATATATAGGTACGTATGTAATTATTTTCTGATGTCGTTTTAAGATTATAACAATATTTTGTTTTGTAAAATTACTAATTATAAACAGGCAGAGGTGTCCGTAGAAAATTTTCTAGGGGACAAAACTTAAAAAAAATCATTCATCAGGGTCTATATAACCCATTTAAGCGCCCTTTTCTTAGAAAATCAAGCGCCCTTCTCTCATTATGAAATAGTATTGGTCAATTTTTTGCATTAAAATCGTGGCAATAGCGCAAACAGCTTGGTAAATTGTTATATTGTAGCGATACACACACACATATTTTATGTTTGGAAGTTATACAACGTTGCCAGACTTCTTGGCTTGTGTATGCCTACACTTCTAAAACCATTGATTTTCTAAAGTCTTTTTATTAATAGTTTTAAAACGGTGCAGAGGAAAAATTTAGTTTTTTGCGTGATAATTCATAAAGGTTCATAGTTAAAATTTAACTTCATTATAATTGTGAATAACCTATATCTGAACTTTTGCTGGGCGTCCGTGAAATATGTTTGGCATAAATTAAAGTACTTTTACATTTCTATTTACCAGTGATTAATTACTATCTAACGATCCTCTTTGTTTTTCTATCCGGAGGAGGAAGTCCTGAAAAATAATTGTTCAAAAGGGGGTCCCTAGACCGTATTAGTTTAAGAACCACTGGCTATATGAATCGGAGATCGATCTACTATTTTGGTTTCGATAACCAACTTCCTTACGCAAAGATAGATGAAAGTTAAATACTGACATAATAAGGTACTGGCACCAGTTATGGCCGCTATAAGAGCAAGGTTTACTGTTTTTGTAATTGATGGGATTATTTTTTGTAATTCTACTAATAAAACAATTAACTCTTTATTTAATCAATTTAATTACCAAAGTCCGCAAAAATAGCTTGTTTTTTTTAATTATAGCCTTTTATTTTGTTTATGTTTTTTTCTCCGCAGTAATGGATAAAGTAAAACCAGTAATGAGCACGCAGTGATAGACACTTGCTAATGATTACAAAATGATAAGTACTACGACACAAAAGATATAAAAGAAAGAATCGTCAAATTTGAAATAATATAAAGCAGTCGCTATGAAAATAATTATACTAATAATTAGTTTAAATGTCCACCATTTTGACACCTATTGGCCGATTGTCATCAAATCACGCTGTAAGACAGTTAAATGTGTTTAGATTAATATTCAGAAATAGTGGTAATCAAATATCAACAAATATTTCTAATTCAGTATATTTCATTTAAAAATAACCATTACTGGGGTTATATCCAGGACTGGTGCCAGTACTTTATGTGCAAATGAAATAATCACATAATTGAACACAATAATGACAACATTCATACCACTCCAAAACACCAATAATAATTACACCAATAAAATTCAATTGAACGAATCAGCATGTTCACGACAATAATATATTAATAACAACAATTAGAATAATATTAATTTAGTATCGACGCCACGACGGTCGACACGAGAGTAAATGTGGCCATTGAAGAATGGGGTGAGGAGGTATTATTTACATATAGAATCATCCCTATACTACTGAAATTAAACAACGTTATACATAACGTTTTGACGTAGCCATTAGGCGTCCCCCGTAGGGCCGTAAATCATTACGTAACGGTCAAGCCCATTGTTCAAGTCCTAAATTATTATATTGTAGGTGTGTGGTGAGACTTGGTAATGTTTGTTGTATTTATTCAGTGGCAGTAAGTGTGAAAAACCACTGGGGTAGTTGTCTAATATGTTGTAAGATGTAACGTTAATTATATTCAATTTTAAATAAAAGTGTATTTTTGTCGTTCGACTTTAATTCCCTCTTACTGAAGTTGGCCACAGTCTTTAAGGGATGTTCGGTAAGAGGGGGTCGTCTATGTGATTCAATAACCAGCTAACAAATTATTTATTTTGTAAGCACTAAAATTGTGGCAACATATAATATCTCAGCTTGGCGCGATCCTACAGGCTCCAACTTTTTTTTTAAATATAGCTTACATCATTAACTTTAAGACTATCAAATGCCCTAAGACCGTCGAGACTCCTATCTTCTATTATTAAGAAATTAACATTGATAAATTAAAAAAATAATTTGAATAGTTAGTATCTGTGAGTGACGCGATCCTACAGACTCCAATTTTTTTTAAATATAGCTTACACTATTCACTTTAAGACTATCAAATACCCTAAGACCGTCGAAACCCCCTTCCTGTATTATTAAGAAATTAAAATTGATAAATTATCAAATAAATTGAATAATTAATATCTCAAAAAAAGTTACTTATGCCCCATTGTGCGTCTCCCCACCTGTCCTGGCGCCCCGGGCGGTCACCCTGGTTCCCCCCCCCCCCCCCTAAAGCCGACGCTGTGTACATACATACTTATATATTTATTAATATACTTAAATACATATCTATGTAAATGTACTGAATTATTTTCATAAATACAAATGTACTTTTAATTGTAATACCTAATAACAAACATAATTTAATTAAATATACATATATAATTATTAGAAAGTATATTGTGTTTTTACTCGTACTCGAATCATTCTTTAAATGCCAAGTATAAAGGTTCATTTGCTCCTATGCATGTACCGCCTATGTATATTTATATACATTTTATATGTAATGATATCAAATGTAATTTATTAAGCTTTTTTTATGTATTTATTTATTGTCCATTTTTTAGGATTTAAATAAGAATGGTGGACGCTTACTAGCGTGTTTTTCGAATTGAATATGAGAAATTGTTTATGGTTTTTCTATAGAAAACATAACGGGGCTTGTTTTTTATGTGCCTGTGTATTTATTTTTCTTTTTATTCCCTGATAAATGTAATAGGCTTTGGAAACAAACTAAATCTCCGGAAATTTTGAACATTATTTTTTCTTTCACAGATAAAAGAACTAAAAAAAAGTTATGATTAAAATTGCAGTAAATTTTTTTAACTTTACCAAATTAACCAGAATTTAGTGCAGTTAATCGGGCATGTAACCGGCGTGAATTTTTGGTAGGCAGTGATTTTTTGGGGGATTTCCGTGACTTGTGGTTTTCAGTTTTTCTAAAAATTATATATAAAAACTATTTAAAGCCATAAAAACTACATACCAAACCGATTTTGATAAAAATTTTAATATAAAAATGGTTAATACTCTATGATAATTGATTTACGACAGGTCCGTATCAAGAAAAATTTACAATTGATATATTTTAATAAATGTTTATAAAATTTAAAAGTATATTTTCAATTAACGCGAATGAAGCCACGGAGAATTTCTAATCAATTATAAAACTTAATTTTATGATCTCATTATATACGTACATATAAGGTTCTAAAAATCAATAGAAATACACACGCACACACAAAAAAACATAAAACAAATAAAATAAAAAAAGGCAACATAGAAACGATTTTAGAAGAAAATTCACAGTTAAATATTCAAGCGGCGTAGTTGGTTCGGCCAACGCGCGGTCAGAGAAGTTCACATCGTGTTGGTGACATCGACAAAAGCGCGCGGCTTTTAGGAGGTGCAAACGTCAGAATGTTCCGTTGGTGAGCGATTTACATAACAATTGTCGAATCGGGTTGAATGGGGTTTACAAAACACTTACGTTTACTTGAAACCGACCTGCTTTCTGTATATAATCGAACAAATCAGTGCTCTCCAACAAAAAAGCCTTCGTTTTATTGTATTAATTAGTACCAAGAAATTGATGATAAACTGAAATCGTATTAGGTGAATTTATTTTGACATCATTAATTGATTAATTTTTTTGTTAGGTACTGAAAATAGTACGACAACGGAAGACCCTTGCCGTTTATTACGAATTTTTAGTTGTCTTTTACGAAAAGATAATAGTCCAGGCTGTCTAGGCTAAAAAGTATCTAAAATAGTAATTTTTAGGTACAGGGTTTACGGTTCGGATTCAGGTTCAAGTCCCTGAATAGAACCTCCTTATTTTTTATAAATCGATTTTTCAATTTAATTAACAGTTAAAACTAAAATGAAACCAAATAATTTGCACGTTATTGAACTTGAACCGGAAATTGATTCAAAATTTATATATTGAACCGGACAGATCTTGACAGTAAACTAAATCCTAGTTTCATTGTAAGAATATGACATTTAAAATATAAAACACTTGACAAATCTTATGTCAACTGCAATATAATCACTTACACACCAAAAACAAAATGTTTTCTACTTTACATAAAAAGTTTACACAGTCCAGTTGTACGCAATTTAGATACAAAAAAATACCAAGTATATTTGAAATTAAAATTTTTTGCTGTTTGACCATTAATTCGTTGTTATTTAAATTTCTAATTGCACGTACGAATTTCTACTGTTTACTTTAGGTGAACTTTGGAAAATTCGCAATTGAATTGTAGAACAAAGCATAATATTCGGTACACAGAAAGATAATTTGTGATAATGTTCACCAACGTATTCTAATAATCTCTCGAATATATACAACAGTATAATATGTGAATCATAAATTAACATAACTTAATTGATATACCTATTTTAATTACATCTATTCAATTGAAACTTTGAAACGTTGTATATGATACGAAAAAAAAAAGTACATACTTAAAAATTAAACTATACTCTGATTCATTTAAGATTGCAGTGGTGGGCGGGGATTCGATGGTACGATTCACACAGCCACTATTATATGATTTTTTTTAATATGTATATGAAAACTTTTAATGAAATTTGTAAGAAATAAAAAAGTAAGAAAAATAAACCTTTATATTATGAATATTAGTTTTATGATATCCTAATGTCTATAGTATAAAACACAATTTTAGAATAGCTCATTTGACAATTTGAATTTAATTGCATTTGTTTCCAAGGCAACGTGATGTATTGTGTCAGTGAAAATTGTGTTATTGTGAATCTGCCTGGCGTTTTGTCCAATCAGGAGTTCGTATTATGCTTCTTATGTTAGCTACCGCTGCAATCTTAAATGAAATAGACTATAGTGTGACTTATAAAAAGAGTGTTAAAACAACTAGTAGTAGCCCAATATCAATACTGATAAAACTATTGAGAGACCCAAAAATGAAATAAAAAAATTAAATTAAAATAAATATAATTCGGATTCTGATTGTACACAAATAACCTCCAAAAAATTATTGTTTAAAGAACCCGAAATAAATGGGAAGCTTGTTTTCGTAGAAATAATAATTAAATCAATGAAAAATGGTGATAGAAGTATAAAAAGAACATAGTTTATTTATAGCTATAAAAAAGTTGTACAATTACTCATATAATTTAATTTTAAGCTCGATTTTGCTTGAGTGCAAATGCAAATTATCTCCCAGCTAACGCTATCTGCTAGGTATTAAATATAAATGACAACCACTGACAGATGTAGCCAATGAAATCGTACATATAATAGCTTTGACGCATACGTATTAAGTAGAAATCAGCGACATAAAATAAGTGATGCCAAGTGTACCTCATAAAATGCATAGTATTTACATTATTATATATTTATTAACACTGCTTTAAAATATCGAACAATTTCATAATAATTTGACTCCTGGCAGATAGCGTTAGCTTGAAGCAAAGCGTGCAAATTCTTTATAATGCCGGACATAAGAAATTTTTATTTGTAAAAAAACACCGCACTTTTTCTATGTAAAATAAGCCCCGACCGATTTTCTTTAAATATTGTGAATAAATAAATCTGAATTTTCTGAATTTTTTTCGAAAATTTCTTTTTGATAGTGTGTTTACGGAAAACGTTCAAATTTTATGTTTTACAAGAGACATACATTGTATTTTGTTCGAAACCTATTTTTGGTTTCATTAAATTCACTGTATCCTCGAAGATATATTATTCAGTTTAAACGCTCCCCTGAATAATTTTATTTTTGTCAGATAAAAGGGCCTTGATCTTCACCAGCGATATTATTTATTTACATACATAAAACACTTTAGTTATTGAACATCTGAACAAATTTGAATAACATCAAACAATCAACAGCATTTGATTCTAAAAGTTTAAGCAAGTTATAGTATAATACACATACAAGATATATCACAAACATTAATTGAGTTTACTTAGTTTTAATTACATTGCTTGTACACAACAGTCATTCAAGGCAAGAGTTATTGGGGCTAACATTCGAAGGTGTTAAGTTATAATAATAATATATATTTATATATATTCATGTTTGTTATATTATATTATAAAAATATCGGTATGGAGAACCATACATGACTTCCATGTTCTTTCTATCTTTTTAAATAATTTTTAAATATACATTTTTTAAAATATTTTATTTATATAACCTACTACTATGAATATACATATCGTAATACATTAAAAAAAACATATATACTTACAACAGTTACAGCTCTTTTTGCCATTTGTATATAAATATTAGTTTTCTAATGTCAAAAACATAATTCACATTCGTAGAAAAATTAATTTGACAATTTGAATTTAGTTGCATTTGTTTCCAAGGTAACATGAATTAATGACATACTAGTATTTAAAATTCAAATTTTAAGTGTGTTTTTCACCCCTTTAATGGCTGTTTAGGCACGTACAAATAATAAATGTCCCTTAGATTCAATTGAACTGCAAATGTACCAAATCTTATCAAAATTAGTGAGATAATACTCGCAATATTCACTTTTTAGACGAAAAAAGTTACAAAATTTCGAATATTTCCAAAACCCCTAATCCGATTAGCACCAAAATCAATAGGTCTGGAGTACTCACTGAGACAAACATTTTCCCCAAAAATAATTCAGATCGGTGCATTTTTACAGTAGTTATCGTGAACGAAAGAAAATTCTACATCCGCACAGACACACAGACACACAGACACACAGACACACGCACAGCCGCCATGCGGAAATTAACTTTTCTTTACGTTTTGAAGTTAGTACAATCAGAATTTGTCATTTTCTCGGACACGATTTTTCGATGGTATTACAATACTTCCATTTCCTTCGGAACATGGAAGTAAAAATCTAATTATTTTGGGAAAATTTAATTTCTAAATTGATAGATGAAACTTTTTTTTTAAAACAAATCATCGTTTTTTGTTTGAAAAATCGTGTCTGAGATAAGAGCAGATTCTGATTGTACTACCTTCAAAATGTAAAGAAATGTTAATTTCCGCATGGCGGCTGTGCGTGTGTCTGGATGTAGAATTTTCTTTCGTTCACGATAACTACTGTAAAAATACACCGATCTGAATTAGTTTTGGGTAAAATGTTTGTCTCAGTGAGTACTCCAGACCTATTTATTTTGGTGCTAATCGGATTAGGGGTTTTAGAAATATTATATACAATTAATTTTGATAAGACTTGGTATATTTGTAGTTCAATTGAAACTAAGGGACATTTATTATTTTTACGTGCCTAAACAGCTTGGAAACAAATGCAGCTAAATTCAAATTCTCAAATTAGTTATTCTACGAATGTGTATTATGTTTTTGACATTAGGACATTAAAAAACTAATACAAAGGTGAGTTTTATTTCTAACAAATTCCATTGAAATTTTTCATATATTAAAAATTATTTAAAAAGATATTAAAGAACATGAAAGTCATGTATGGTTCTCCATACAGATATTTTTTTTATTAAAATTATTCAAATTTGTGAATGAGGTGATTAATATACGAAATAATATTAAAAATGTATAAATTCTTGATACATAACATACAGGAAATATTATTTTTTAAACGTAGGTAGGTACCAACTTATTAAAACTAATTCTAAAAGGTAGTTAAATCTATAACAAAATGATTTATTGCATTAGTAAGTGCGTGATTAAATCCTCAATTAAATTCTGTTAATAATAGTTCCACTGATTTCATCGAGTTATTAAACTACAAACGAATATAATCCTCACTAATGACTCTCATTACCAACTACAATATCTTTCACAAATCGATTCCAACACAGATTAATAATTACTATCCATTGTTAAACATTTTACAACAATCATAATTATTAAACAAAATGGTAATGTTCTTAATCGAATACAACGAGCCCCTTAATGATTTCAAATAAATCGAAACGATTTGTAATCAACAGTCATAAATAAGATTGCCGGTAATAATTGCTCAACCGCTTCGTATATGCGGTTTAGTAATGCACCGAATGTCCATAGATAAAGCCCGCGTGTGTTATCGGGTGTTGCCAGTGACAAATTGAAACGAATCACTCGTTATCTATGGCGATGTAATGAATGACCTTTTCTCGCACGATCGAATGATACGGTTATCAAACACTATAAGTATTATTTTTTTGTTTTTACATTGATTAGTGTTGCCAGGTGTCCACTATGTGAGCGCTTTTTTCACAGTATGTTCACTATTTTTTTTCACAAAATAGTGGACATTTTTTTAATTTAAAACCTTTATGATGAAATGGTACGTAATTTAAAGCTGTACAGTTTAAGAGAATAGGAAAAAAATTTTGCTGTGTTCTAATTAAATCACCAAGTACGCGTAATACTATGTTAATCTTTAGTAATAACCATCAGTTGAATCAGTCCTCATTGTCAGTATAAAACACAAATGAATTTAGCAAATTCTACAAATTTGTGAATTTTTTGGAAGCAGACCTGGCAACCCTAACATTGATATTTTTAACTACTTACATATCGTCGAGTTAATGCCAGTGTTGAATCTAGAGGGGGGCAGATTCTCCTTATGAGGGTGCTATAGACAGAAACCTTACTAGTTTTTGGTCAACGGTGATTTTGTCCCTTTATTGTTAATTTTTTTTATAAAAAAAATATTTGAGGAAGTATAAGGGTCTAATTAAATTAAAACCAAAATGTTCAAGGCCCTATCCCACCATATTTAAAAACACGGATCACAATATTGTTCTGTTTTGAATCCTTAGTAAATTACAAAACATAAAATTAAAAATAAATATTCATATATTCGATCATTTTCGTGCTTAAGTTATTTAATTTAAAGAGATAATGCTTCTAAAATCTGGAAAAATTACAAAATATGTACTTTTTCGTTATATAAGAGGACAGGTACTCCAAAAGGTGAGTACAATTTGGAAGTAATTTCAAGAATACCCCGTCGGAATGAGGTGATTTCTGAAACTGGGTTCAATGCTCTGCTCAGAATAGAAGTTATAAATGCAATTGTATTTTATAGTTTCGGTAAAAGTATCGAATGCATTTTTTATTATCATCAATATATCAAAATCCCACACTAATATGTACGTAATCGCTAATAATTCACAGACAGGTCCAGTTGGCTGTGACTCTGTGACCCACACGTGCCTATTATGTTGTACCGCACAGCAACCCTACCGCAAAAATTTAATAAAACCGGCATAACTCACAAAGAAAACCGCATTCGTTAGCGCGCCGTTGTTTGCACCAATTAACGCGATTTGTGAACATTTATTAAACTGTTACAGCTATTTCTCGGTTTCTTTTAATGGGTTTAATGTAATTATCATTGTTGTGTTTAAACTGTATACCCCCCATCCTACGCCACTGCTGTGTTTATATCGGACAATAATATTTACATATTAATAAAAATAATTCAAGAATAATTAATAATTTTGTGTTGTTATTATCAAATACACTGCTCCAGAGAATCCTGAGTTTTTAAGGAACAATTTGGTACAGTGCACTTTCTCTTTTTATAAAACTTATTATACAAGCTGTCCAAGATAAGTGTGAAATGCATGGGGATATCCTAAACGGTAATAGATACAAATGAATTATTTGTAAGAAAGGGGTGAGTATTACTACATCAAAAAATATTAATAATTCTATGTGGTTTAGGCGGTATACCCTAAAATCTGAAAATTCGGAATTTGTTTAAATGGTTATAACTTTTTTATCAAAATAGATAGGTACTTTTTGTTTGCGGTTTCTTAAAGCACTTTTTGTGTAAAATTGATTGGAGTATTTAGAATTTTTTATATTTCCAAGTTACAAGCCATAACTTTAGTTTTTCTTATGGACCACTATGTTGACTATAGCATATTTGAAGGTTTTAAAAAAAAATCTAAATACGCCAATCAATTCTACACAAAAAGTGGTTAAGAAACTGCAAAACAAAAAGTACGTATCTACTTTGACAAAAAGTTATAGCCATTGAAAAAATTTACGAATTTTCAGATTTTTGGATATACCGCATAAACCACGTAAAATGATTAATATTTTTTGATGTTGCAATACTCACCTCTTCCTTACAAATAATTCATCTCAGGAAATCCCCATGCATTTCATGCTTATCTTGGACACCCTGTAGATTGTATAAAAAAATGTCTGCGTAAGAAAGGATACAAGATAAGATATATCTATTAAAATATATTTCTTTCTGATTTTTAATTCGAGTAACTTTATTGATTTTAAATTAAATAACAATTAAAAATGTACTCACTCTCTGTCGGTGTCGTGTTCGGGTTCTGGTGGGTAGCGCGCTCGTAAATTCCTTCTGATATCGTTTGTTTCATTCATTCGACGGCTGATAGACAAAGACGAAGGAAGTAGCATCGCTATTTCTGTAAACAAGTCAATCTATTAACTTTAGGTAAATGTCATCTCTCTGGCATTACACATAATTAATTATTAAACACTATAAATGGGAAGACAAATACAAACACGATTAGTTATTATTGTAATAAAAACCAAACAACACTTAAATTACCTACCTAACAAAAACGAATCAGAGCAAAAAGTAAAAATAATTTATGTTCTATTTAAATTTAAAAGTTAATTATTGAAAACAAAATAAACAATTGACAATCAAAAGAATACCGACCTATGATAATTCCCTCTGCCCTGCGTCTACTCGGCACGAGTTCCCATCGCGCGAATAATATGTTCCCGTATTTATATTTCACGATATTTTCTAAACTATAAGAACAAATTGGATGCTGTAAAGGTTTATATTTATATTATATTATATTATATTATATTTATATTATATTATATATTATATTATATTATATTATATTATATTATATTATATTTATATTATATTATATATTATATTTATATATTATATTATATTTACATTAAATACTAATGACGATGAAATAATTTATTTCGAGGATTAATGTTTTGCAGGTCATAAGTCCACGTAAACAAAACCCAAATATTTTTAATTTTCTTTGTAACATAATATATGGTGTACATCTTTTGATTCTATACAATTCTTTAATACATTATTTTGTTCAATATTGAACGGTTTAAGCAGCGTATTGCAAAATAGCAAACCGACGGCAAAAAATGTTCCGACTTGATTTACTATTATCGTCACTGCTTAGTTGTTATGTTACCTAACGTAACAAAATATAGCCTATAATCTGGCCAGATAATGTACCTATGAATTAAAAAAGAAACCACGTAAATCGGATAAGTGGTTCTTGAGTTATAAGCACAATAACGGACAGACAGAAACACGTTGAGCTTTATATATAGATGCACAAACTTTACCCGGCAACCGCCAATTGAATACTGCAGTTTTAGTTTATAAAAAAACAAAATACATGCATATATGTATGTATGTACCGAGGCTATATGGTATATATATATATAGATGCAAACGAATAGAACCAGCTTGTTAAATTTGATGCATGTTCGGTGATTATATTCATTTGTTGATCAGACAGAACACTCTATAGTTAATGAACATCTATTATTATGATGTATTTACGTATCATATGTTGTTTAATTGGATTTATGTAGAGCAAAGTTACATGAAATGGATTTTACACAATACTATGTGAAAATTATGTATATTATGTTTGCCTTTCGGTGCAACATTGGATTAATTGTTTTCCAGTTTCACTGTTAAATGCTCGGATTAAAAATACAATACAAATATAAACTATCTGAAGAGGACCATCAGATTGAATTTGTAAAATATTTATTTTGTATGTTTAATTTATAATATTAAAAAAAATACTTTGGGTGCCACAGGACTCTCTTATACGTAATACCGCGATACGTGTTTCTAATTATACTATACTATAGTAGGTATATACCCCACACACAATATAGCCATAAAAAAAGTTAAAAAAAAAATACAAAATAATAACCATAATAAAAATATTAATTATTTACTGTCGTATAAAATTTCCTTCGGAAAGTTCATTACCAAAGCAACAAAAGTTTAAATACTTCTGATCTATAACATCCGCCAATGAATATTTTATATAACACTTATAATAGAATGTTAGGATTTAAAATCGGTTTAACACAAACTTTTCCTAGCACAAATATGTAATTAATCCGAAAACTTTAAGATAAAATAACTCTACTTTAATTAATTCGTTAAACTAAATCCGAAACATACATGTGATATAATATATCTGAGCATACATTGGGCAACATTATATACGTAAATTCAATCTTACCCCATTCTCCGTATTTTAAGCTTTGTTCAAAACTCTGTAATTATAAGACTTTAAAGTTAATATATGTTTGCAGTTGTTGAAAAACATAATAACTTAAATGGACTGAAAACTAAATCTAAGTATTGGTACATGATTATTGAATATTTTATATTTTGTAAATATAAAGTACCATTTAATATTAAAAAATAATATGTCACCGAATTTGGGGCCTGATTGTCACATGTTTAGATAAGGTATTTTTATTACTGACTGTAACACAAAAATCAATCAAATCTTTCATGAGTACAAAGGAATGACTGAATTGATATTTTTATGACAAATTGAATTTTTATGATTGAAATTTTATTTTAAAAAGTATATTGTATCTTAATTAATAAACCATTCGTGAGATATGGTCTCCCAACGTTTTAGTTTTTTCAAAATTTTGGAGAAAAATGGCAGTAACTTATGAACCATGAAAATAAATAAAAGGTTTACAGTTTTACAGACTTCTTTTTTGAAATTCTCATAAACTCATGTTACTAATAAAACAAGTAACTATTTGCTTAATCAATTTAATTACCAAAGTCCGCAAATATAGTTTGTTTTTTAAATTATAGCCTTTTATTTTGTTTATGTTTTTTCTCCAGTAATGGATTTGTAAAACCAGTAATGAGCACGCTGTGATGTACACTTGCTAATGATTACAAAATGATAAGTACTACGATACAAAATATATAAAATAAAGAATCGTCAAATTTGAAACAATGTAAAGCAGTTGTTATGATAATATAATAATTACTAAATAAATTAAACTAATAATTAGTTTAAATGTCCACCATTTTGATACCTATTGGTTGATTATCATCAAATCACGTTGTACGACAGTTAAATGTATATATATATAGATTAATATTCAGAAATGGTAGTAATCAAATAACAACAAATATTTATAATTCAATACATGTAATTTAAAAATATCCATTACTGGGGTCTTATCCAAGACTGGTGCCAGTACCTTACTTAATTTCAATCAGATCTAAAATTTAAAATTTTGTAGTAAAAATTTATAAGCGTTAACCCTATATCAAGCCCTATATATAAAATATTGCTAATATATTATTTTTAACCACGTTTTGATTATCAAATAATTTAATTCCAATCAGTGTCAAGCGTACTTAAAACTTTTTCAATATTACATTATAAATTAATTATGAAAATTGATTTTCAATAAACTAACATCTTGCTTTTACAGCAGTAAATTAACTGTCATTTCAAATTGTGGAGAAAGAGATTACGAGGCTTATAATTTATAATTGTCATAGATTATAAAAAGTGAACCGACTTTTTTATACATCATTCTACAGAAATGAATATCTTTAAAATCGTAAAAATATTGTACTTTTAAACCAAGGTTCAAATATTAACACAGATAGTAAATATTTGCATGAATATGAAATAGCATTGAATTCCCTATGTACCGTAAAATGTTCTGAAGAAAAAATAAAATCGAAAAGCTTACACCTGATTAATAATCTAATACCCATCTTTACATTTTTTTATGTTAAATTTTGAATAATCGATATTTAAAGATTAGTTAACTGTGAATGTGTTGTACAAAAATAAGAGTGGCGCCGAAAGACAAAAGTTAAAAGATGACCACCCACGTAACGCTGGACCAGACAGCTACATAGACAGACTTGGGTTGGGCTCGTGCCTCATCTCTCTTTTTGTAGATTATCATGTGAATATTTTATTTACAACAATGGGCACTTCAGACAAGTGGGCGGTTATTCTTTAAACATTATTGCCGACAAGGATTTTTAAAATATAATCTTGAAAACGATGTACTGAGTTTACTTTTAAACTATTCAAATAACTGTTTGCAAAATGTAAAATAAAATAAAAACCTGTCGAATAAATGTACCTACAGTGTTTCCACGTGCTAAATTCACCAAATGTAGTTAATTATTGAACAATTTAAATAAAAACCGATAAAGTGTTCAGATAAATTGTCTAGCATTGGTTAATCATTTAATTTTTATACAATTTTACTAAAAAATATTAGTTTGAAAATTTTCTTAAGACGCAACTAATTATTATTATTTTTGACAGTTTCAATCTAAATCTAAATTTATACAAACGTCAAAATGACATTTAATATGTCAAAGTAAATATCAATTCAAAAAAACAAAACACGATTTTTTAATATAGGAAATTGAATGCTCTACAAAAAAGATCCTATAACATTTTTACGTAAAAAGTCAGTTTTATTTTAATACTTTTTAGTGTTCATATAATAACAATAAAAAATTAATAACAAAATAATTTTCGATAGATCTAATTTAAATATCCATTCTAGAACGTTTTTGTGAATGATTATAATTGTAAATATTTTTCTTAAATACATTTTGAGAACCCCTGCTTAAAAGTATACACACGACCTTTTTCAAGTAATTATAGTAAAGCACTTAATACATATAGCTACAACAAAAGATGTGTATAAATAAAAGGTAACCGGTATACTGTAAGGTGCAAGTGCCCATTCGCATTATCTGTTATTGGCGTTTGGCGTATGGCAATAAATAAGTTACCTGCGCCTGTCACGCCGAATAACTTATGTGAAGAGCTGCCGTGGAGTCTCGGGTCAGTGTAAATCACGCCAGGTGGCAGCACCATAGATAAATTCCGTTGTTCCGAGTTTCGAACCTCGGCACTTGTGTAATAATCCCATAATTACCTATGTCCCTTTTCACTTCGGACGTTCACAAAACTGTTGTTATTGTTGTTGCATTATCTACTATTGTGCTTAAATGTTTACCGGTCATTTTTAGAAATGTTAGTTACGTGTTGGATTGGAATGCTCTTGTTTTAAGGAAAGTATTTGCAATTATATAAGATTGAAGGATTTAGTTTTGACAAGGGTTCTAGATTAAGGAAGTACCGAGATTTGACTCGTAATACCCTGGATAGATACTCAAAGGTATACGGAAATAATCTCTATAGTATATACAGGATTTTCCAGACCACTATGTTTTACGCCCAAACTATTGAAGATAATTTTTTTATCACAAAACTCTATCTTCAATAGTTTGGGGGTAATACATAGTGGATGGATTTGTATGAGGGTAATTACTGAGCCGATTTCAATGCGGTTTTCACCAGTAGTTAGATAATTGTTCTGTGCATGTTCGTGACTATAAATATTTTATGAAAACCTAACAAAATCTTTATCACGTTGTGTTTTGTTTCCATGATATCGCAATATACAAAACATGGAACAAAGAATTCTATAATTTACGGTTTCAATATTTTAGTTTATTTTGGAATAAAAAATTATCTTATGTATATTTCATACACTGCCGTGCAAAAGTCTTTGGACACTCAACTTTTTGCGAATTAGAAGTACAAAACTGCAAAAATAATTGATAAAAAATTCTTAATTCAAAATATGTACAACATTTACAATTTTCCATGTTAAAGGTAATTTTCAAATTATATACCTGAAAGGACAGGTTTGCTCAAATTGAAAGTATTGACGCACAGTGTCTTTCAAGCTAACGAGTAATTATTTTTTTAACTTTTTTTGCTCTACTAGGAATTTTTATTGACTGAAATCTGTATATTTTAGTGAGTATAAGCATTTTATTTTCAAAATTATAAATTAACAAGATCACTCTCTCAAAAGTGAGGTAACGTTTGTTTTAAAACGCGAAATGCCTTCACACACTAGTGTAGATCGAGAAAAAAGAGCTGTCATTTGTTCATATCACTCTAATGGGCTTTCTCTACGAAACTGAAGATTCTCAAGTCAAAATCATAGGTGTCCAAAGACTTTTGTACGGCAGTGTATACATGGGTATAAAAAATAAGTAAAAATCCTCAAAAACTAAAACACCCTGTATAAAAAATTAATTTTAAAACCACTGCTCTACGTACGTAAGGATTCCATGAATAGAATGAGTAACCACTATTACAGCTTATACACAACAAACATGTTTGCACATATGGAATATTAATTACAAATTAACGTCACGTATTGTACAAATTGTTATAAAACCAACCGACACAATAATTTGTATAACACAATTGGTTCAGTGAGTGAGAGAGAGGTAACGTTTCTTGTACACAGAACTACGTGATCCATTTAAATACACTGGATATATACTAATTAACAAATTAAACGAGCTTTGATATCGATTGAAGTCTTTATACGTGAACGTGTGCGTTAATGACTAGCTTATATAATTTATATCAGAGGTCTTCTGATAATCTTGGATGTGTATACATATGTACTACTGAAAGTGGCACGGATTATAATTATAATATACTGTATAAACATGGTGTCAGTCTAGTTAATAAATCGTTCGAATTCAGTTGAGATTATAAGTATAATTACCTTTGCCAAAAATTGTACTTAAATAGTACGTAAACATAGGCTTTTTTATGGTCCCAAATCAACCTACTTTTTATTTTTCATTATTTAATCCAGTAAAAATAGACAAAATTATTAAAGATCGAAAAAAATTTGTAACAGGCTAAATTTAATTTAAACAGTATTTTTCAAATATCTTAAACAGTTATGTTTCCGGAAAAAAATATATCTTACTAAATTGTAACTGAAATAATTTGCTACCAAAACGAAACCAAAAATTTTTGTATAGAAGAAACCGTTCATGAATTATAAAGACTCGTTTATAATTCCGCACAATTTTTCACAGCATACGTATAAACCCTCGCACGACGTTTTAAACGCATTTTCCACTGATCTATTTTTGAAAATCAAAATCTATTGCAATATAATCATTTGGCAGACATCCATATAAGAACATATATGTATATACACTTTTATATGAAAAATATCATTTAAAATGAAGAAAATGTGAAACATATAAAAAAATACATCAAAGTAAAAGTTATAGAACATTATATTTCTGGAAAAAATATTATTGTACCTAGAATAATAAATTACACTTAACCGTAAAATAAAAAAATAAAAATAAAATCTCCAAACATCATCCTTTAAAAACCATTTTCTTTATTTACCCCCCCCCCACATTTTCCCGCTACTGCTAGGATATAATATGTATGTATTAAGTGAGCGATTTCAAAGTAGAAGTGTATCTCTTCAATAATTATTTAATTACCCTTTATTTTGGTATATTTATCGAATAAATACAAATACTATGAATAGAGAAAACGAAAGAATTCATTAAACTAAAAATCGGAATAAAAATTAAGACTTAATGGTACACGGCCAATTCTGAAAAGAAATGTCAAAAAATCCTTACCTTACGAACTTTCAAAGTTGTATACATACTAATAATTAGCAACTCCCAATTTATGAAACAAATATATGTATTATTTTCTTTGAAATTAAACTCAACTTACAAACATGCTATTCACAAAATTGTTTCAAAGTACACGTTACGTTCATATGTTCTACAATTCGCCTCCAGATATGAATTGTACATTATAATATATGTAATAACATAACATCAACATATTTAAACGAATGTACAAGAAACAAACCTCTTTGTGGTAGACGGTGATGTAGGGTATCGCCGCATCCTTTAGTGTCTTGACACCCTCTCGTCTGTACGAGGGGCGGACACCGGCGACCTCCGTTAGCGGGGGCACGGACTATGCTTCGCGTCCTTCTCATGCTCCCAGCTCCGCAGGTCGCGGAACAATCTCCCCAATGCTCCCAAGGTGACACCTCGCAGTCGACAACTGTAAACAATAAATTATTATTTTAAATATGCATTAGGTATATTGTATTTAACAAATTTTGAACTGTAAAATATCATCTGTAATATAGTGATATAGTAATATTTACAAGACAAATAGCATTTTCGAAAATTCAACCCCTATGGCGACAAAAGGGATGGGGAGGATAGGTGTTAGATTTTTAAAATTTTGATAATAGGTAAATTCGGACAAAATAATTTTCAGTTAAAGTAAAAATTTCCACATTCAACCCCTAATAGGGAACAAGGATGAGTTTTTGATATGTTTATTTGCATAACTGCTTTAGTTATAAAGGTAAATTCCCGCAAAATAATATATACATAATAGTGTGTTCCAAAAAAAGTCGATAATTTTTTTTTTTCGATTGCATGTGAAATTCTTGTTATATATGCTATAAAAAAAATTCTGTAAAAATTTGAGCCCTTAATATCAACTTGAAGAACTCCATCACCGAATTTGAAGATTTACCATTGATTTAACATGGAAAAATGATTTTTTAACGTTCATTTCTCCTGCAAACTATGTAGAACATTATTTTTCGGAAAAACCATGACTGATCCTTCTTCAGTATTAAATTCTGTAAAAAAAAGCTCTTAGGGTCCAGTCTCTAACGTCAACCCTCTCGTTTTTATTTGCGTTAAAAAATACAGATTTTTTGAATTTGTTGACGTTAGAGACTGGACCCTAAGAGCTTTTTTTTACAGAATTTAATACTGAAGAAGGATCAGTCATGGTTTTTCCGAAAAATAATGTTCTACATAGTTTGCAGGAGAAATGAACGCTAAAAAATCATTTTTCCATGTTAAATCAATGGTAAATCTTCAAATTCGGTGATGGAGTTCTTCAAGTTGATATTAAGGGCTCAAATTTTTACAGAATTTTTTTTATAGCATATATAACAAGAATTTCACATGCAATCGAAAAAAAAAATTATCGACTTTTTTTGGAACACCCTAAATAATTAAAATAAAAAATTGACATTCAATCCATAATGGCGGGGGTAGACAGAGGGTGCTTTTTATATGTTTATCTACATAGCAGATTAAGTTATAAAAGTGTGGGTAAAATAGTCTTCAATAAAAATAAAAAATTCGACATTTAACTTTTAATTGCGGTGGTAGACAGGGGGGTGGGTTTTTGGAATATTTAACTAAGATCTGAGCTATTTACGATTTTGTAAGAGTAATATACATATTTATTATTATTATTATTATATTTCATCTCCTGTTACGTATAAAGAGTTGTAATTAGTTTTATTCGATCCAGCGGGGAAAATACTACAACCCCCTATCTTTCATATAAGCCTAGATATTTAGTATTTTGTATAGGTATATAATGAATAAAAAGCAAATATATATATATATATATCATCCCCTGTCTTAAAATAATATTTGTGCTGCCAACATAAAAAAAATATGCAACGCGAGCGAAGCCGCGAGCAGATCCGCTAGTTTTATTATAAATGGGACTATATAAGGATCTATTGGCGTTTTATTTATTGCTCTACGATTATTAGTTCTGAAGAAATAAGCTTTCAAATGTGACACCGGATAAGACGTATTTCTACGTCAAAATAAGAAATCTTATATATAAAATCTTACGAACCCTACGAGGTGAGGGGATCGAACATTTCAAAAATCATCCTTACTTAATTAACATATATAGTGATACCTAAATAAATAAAATTGAAATATCATCGTGTCTTAAATAATCAATGACGACAAAACAATAAAAATATATGTTATATATATTTATGAGAACCTATACAAGCTAACTTCATTTGCATTGAAGAAAACATAACAACATAATAAGTAAGCAAACACAAAGAGGTGAACACAAATGATTAATTGGACTTCTTAGCATGCTTTACATATACATATGCTAACTTTACACAATAAAAATATCTAGCATCGATAAATCGACAGAAAAAACAACACGGGTCTTGTAATTAAGCGAGATATCATCCAAGGTGAATATTGTCTGGTGTTCGAATATCTAGCTTGCAATCGCCATACTGTAATTACTGTTGCTCAGTTTACTTTATTATACCAGTGGAGTCTTGAATTAATAATATTTTTCAGAAAACGGAGAAACTGTGGTTTATTAAAACTAAATATTTATACTACTATACTATAACCATAATAAAACACGTGTTTCGACTTCGCAAGAAGTTCTTATCAGGAGCATAATAATTAATACAGTCTTACTCAAAACTTATGTTAATTCTAAAAGGGCTTATCTCGCATCAATGATTCAGACTAATCCACTGTCCTAGAGTCTAGAACAGGCCTGGTCAACTCAAACTGCTCCACGGGCCGCATTGACAACCTACAATTTTTCGAGGGCCTCACATAATTTTTTTCTTCTAAAATTTATTCCATAATTTGGTAGATATCAGGTTTTTTTTAATTTTTTGAAGTAGAATTACATTTTCCCCGGCGCACGGTAACCTTGGGAGCACGAATGTAAAGAAAATATGTCACCTTTTGAAAGCTTATATCTCAAGAATTATCATAGAGCAATAAATAAAACACCAATAGATTTATAATAAGAGTTTGGAGCCTGATTTCTTCTATCTATGTTACTAGTTTGTTTGTGTTGACAGTTTGGTACACATCTGTTAAATAGCAAATGCTGGGTTATGATATTGGTCCATTTGTTAACCTTCCATCCCTCGACAATTAGCATAAAAAGTTAAACTAAATTTTATAGAATTTTTAAACCATCAATATTTCTTTTTTTTAATTAAAAAAATCTTGTAAATAAAATGAGGTACATTTTTTATCTTGGTTAAATAAGTTTATTGTTTGCTAGTCTTCGTGACAAGCGTCGAAATATAATATACAATTTACGGATCAATCCCTTTTATCTCCATATAGAAACCGTCACTGCACTGTGTCGTGTGCACCTCGTTTAAAATGTTGTCGTTTTAAATAAGCTAGCTTATCTGTAATGTTGATCAGCGCAGCAACGCTGCTAAGCTATTGATTATGGTGGACGTGTATTATATTATAAATAAAATAAAATTATTCTCATACAAAACTCGATACCATCATGCTGGTCCATGTTACAGCCTTTTGTTTAGTGAGGAATACTTCAAACAATAAAACATGCCTAAATTTAGAATCAAACGAACCGCATGGTTCAGTTGTATTATCATGAATATATCACGATTGAAAATAGCTATTGTATGTATAGATTCAAAAATATTATTTCATAAAATACTTCTCTTATAAAAATAAAGTTTGTTTGTAATCTTAGCTATTTCGATATGCCTCTAATAATTAATGTACAATAACATATTGATCCATTTTCAATTTTAGCGTCAACAATAAAGAAACTATTACTATTATTTTAGATAATAATATTTTTACTATATTTTTTTAAGCACCGATTCAAAAATAATTAGAAAAAAAATTAAAATTAACAAGTTTCAAGTTTTTGATTGTAAAGCGTTCACAGATAGACCGACAGACTCACAGACATCTTTTAAATAATGGTCGTATTAGATTCAGAGACCATTAAAACATGTAATTCCGTTGAAATCTCAAGTTCATGGTTACTGTACTTTGGTACAAGTCAAAAACTTTTCAGTTTTAAAAAGTATGACATCCCTTATCTACAGCTGTTAAAAGACCGAAACATCAAGAATATTTGCTACCACATCGGAACGGGTGAAACGCCTTAACTTTTTGTTACCCCACTTGTAAGATGAACCATAAATTTTTTTTTGCGCAAGGGTAATGGGTAGAGGAGGAATTATAGTTCATGTAATATGTATATGTATCTCGTATAATAAACAATTAAAAATAAATTATATGTGCAATAAATATGTAAATTTAAAACTTCTACATAACTGAATTATGTATGTAATAACAAAACTCAATTATCTATAGATATAAAATATCTAGTTCGAATTTTTAATCAACTATACAAATTTACAACAAATGAAGTTCAAAGCCATGTTTCATATTTATATTTGAAAAAAAAATACCTCGAACAGTTATTTCAAAATTTTATTTATGCAGCAAGAGATCTCTTTAGAGAAAAATATAAAACCTGATTTTTAGGGAAGACTTAAAACAACCTACATAATTTATTAATAATAAAGTAATTTATTAATTATCTCAAAACATATAAAAATAAAATTAAAAATACGAAAAGTTTTTTTTAGGTAAGAATTGAACTGAAAAAAATACGAAAAAGAATTCAATAGTATCATACATAAGAAAATAATAATATGTCTTAATAGAATCGCAGTTTAAAATATAAACAAATATAAGAAGTAAAATTGCAATGTTATACTTAAAACACAAGATATACCTACTTTAATTAATTTTCTATGGACATTTAGCTAATATTTTTAATATCAACTGCCTGGTATTATATTAAAACCCCGTTCAAAGAGCTTTAACAAATTTTATTCAAATTATTTATAATATAGGGCTCTTTTTACATTACAATAGACTGAAATTTATAACAATTTTCACTTAAACAACAAAGGGACTATTCAAGTATTACGTAAGTATATTTAAGGGGGTGGGGGTCAAGATTTTTTTAATTTTTCCTGACAAGGGGGCAGAAAAAGATAACTTTTTCCATTATTTTTTCCATTACTACATATATTTTAAAAAAATCTACAAATATTAAAGTGACATTCAAAATGTTTACTTATTTAACAAAATAATTCACTTATTAGAAAAAATTCTATTATTTCTCAAAATATTCTCAATAATATTCAATACGCCATATCAATAATGCCTCGCAAAATGGTAAAAAACACCATATGCCTAGATTCTTGAATGTTACAGAGACATTTTTAACAATTACATAAATTAAAAAATATTGCTATGCTGACTCTCAAATTAATAAATAAAAATATTTTTTCTGAAAGTTTTTTTTTACATATTATCCTTTAGGAGGATAGGGGGTAGACAATTTTTTTATTTTGTCTTTCAAATGGGAAAGGGGAGAGTCCAAAATCAACTAAAAATATGCTTATGTAATATTTGAATACATAGCCCCTAACTCATAAAAACAGATATCATATTCACTTGTGTACATATTTATTCCATTATACATTTTATACCTTCACTATTTGCATCCATTGTGCTCCAGACTTACATCATCTGTTCACATATCTCTTCAAACATTTCTTCTGCCCGTACAATTTCCACTCGAAATGTTTTTGTCGCAATTACTACAAACATATTCTGATTATATTATCGTTGTCATTTGCGTTTTATTGTACACATTAGCATGAATTAAAGGGCCGAAATTTAGATTATTTTGAATCTTACTTCACTTACGCCAATGTTATAAACAGGGCCGGCGATTCAATAATTACCACTTACTCAATGCCGCCCCGAAGGTAGAGAAGAGGGAGAATAATGCACACTTTAATAATAATAAATACAAATAACATGGCTTTGTCATAAAATGTACCTATATCCCTTTTTTTAATCTTAATTTTGATAGAGTTGAAATACCTATTGTAAATTAATATACAGCAAGTCATAGAAAGAGGTAGAACATGGTTGGGGATATACTTGTCCTTTTTTAAACAGGAGTATCTATTTCATTCTTATTAGATAATACCGCATCTCTTTCACTGTTACACCATTATGTTAATACAGAATACGCGGTCCATGTTTTATATCTATGCAGCAACTAAATATAAAATAAGGTTAGAATCGATAACAGAATACATTATTGTATTTTTATGTTTTGTTATTTTATTATGATTAAAGATGTAACATAATTAAATAAAACTGAAGGTAGACATTTTACAATCATTTTAAAGTCTTATCTCTATCTGTAAAATAAATAGGGTTATATTTTGATAATATTATAGATTATATGAATTCAAAAGGATTGCTGTCGTTTTATTACGTTTTGCGATCTGTAGCGTGTCTTACCGACCTAAAAGCTACCAAAATCCGACATAATGAACTTTGTTTATATTTTTATAATAGACAATTATAACCAATCGATATTAAACTAACAATAACTACATATAGAAACTAGAATATGCTCTTTCATAAAATTTAATTTTTTAAGTGGGTTGCTAAATAAATTTTAGAAATAATGCTCATTTTATCAACGTACATATGCAAAAACAAAATTATATATTTATAACCAAGTCTAACCTCGGGTTGCATAAAGCAAAATTGACCACAATTAGTTAATCAGTTGTTTTATAGAATTGATGTAATAATGGTTTTAAGGCTATTACACTATCAAATAAATATGTCAAAGATTTTTGACTAAGATTTGATCATATTTTTTTAATAAAATACGAGATTTTGTTTTATTACACTACATAAAATATTTGATAATATTTTCTCAATATTATCTAGGGATATGTTCTTCTTTTTTGGTGCCTTTTGAATATCAGTGCGTGGATGTTCGTCAATTGACGCGATCGAGGTTTGAATTTACAACCGTGTATTATGGTTTTTATAATCAAAAAGAAAATTATCATATAATACTGGATTTTGTTGATATTCATATATTAATAATTATGTAACTGTAACTGTCAGTGATAACTTGGTAGTCGCCATTTTGTTTTTGACGTCAAAAAACTTTGATCAAATATGATCATAGAAATATTATGAAGGTAAATATTATAAAAATATTATACACTGTCATATTTCTTTGATCAAAGAAATTTTATCATATTTAATTGATAGTGTAATAGCCGCCTAAAACAACTGATTAACTAATTGTGATTAATTTTGCTTTGTGCAACCCAAGGTAAGCCTACTAGTGATGTGCAATATAATGAACCCTGTGATATTTAACACAGCCTGCTATTTAAAATACTCATACATCCGACCCACAGCGACTGCGTTATGTTTATTTTTGATTCGTTGAATCAATTGTTATGGGAAAAGGGATTACAGCTGATATAGCATGATTGCGATGTAGATAAGTATAGTTTTTGGTACGGCCCGGAGCTCATTCCCGTGACAAGCCATCATTTATAATTTTTGTTATGACCGTAGGTTTGTTTTCTATTGTTTTGAACTGGATTTTGTTTTTGTTTTCGCATGTTTTGATTAAGCATTTTAATAATGTATGTATGCACGTTATTTAATCGTGTATTTTAGTCGCTTGTTTAGATAAATTCGTCGATTCGTTATATCAAGTATAATGGCGAATTTAAATATTGGTCAATAAAAATGTTGTATTTTAATTTTATAAATTTTAGTAAATTAATAACTAAATAAAATATTTAGATTTTTTGGACCCTTTCCCCCACATAACTTGATGTAGACAATAGCCGTTGACCCCCTCTGCCTAATGTTACATAACGCAGAAATATGTGTATATGAGGAGGTTAGTATCAAAAAGCAATATCTGACATAAGAAAATGTTGAGAAAATGATGAAAACTGATAACTGGTAAGATAAGTGGAGGACAGCATTCAAATTTTCACTACTGGAAGATTGGACGTCGGTAATTAATCTACTAAAACGAAAAAGAAAAAAAATAATTGGAAAATTTTTTATAAAGTTTTTGCTTTTTACTTATTGCTTTTTGAACCCAATTTTGATTATCAAAGAGTATGATTTGTATACAAGATTATTCTTTTGATTAATATAACATATTTACAAAATAAACAAATTATTACATTTTTTTAAACGTGAATTTAGTAAAATATGTAATTTTTAATATATTTATTTTGCACAGATATTGCGTTTTGAAACAAAATTAACACTTAAACTAGCTTAACTATGGAACGCATTGTATTTTAACCCATAATTATTTATCAACGTAAAAGAGGCTGCAAAGATGCATCTGATTCCACCTTTAGGTGAAAAATTAAACTTTGTGCAGATATTGCGTTTTGATACTAACCTCCTAATATGTTAGTAAGCAATAACTATTTTTTAAATTACTAACATTACAATGATTTGTATTTGTATAAAAGAATGTTACGTATAACATTTGAATATAACCCCCTATGTAACGTCATGTAAAAATAGAGCTGTACCCTCTTCCCACCTAAAAAATGTACGTAGTTTATAAAGGTTCCCTAAATCGTCTGTTTACTAACCGTGATTAAGTTTAAAAACGAATGATTACTTTTGCTTTATGCAACCCATCATTTCCCGTTTTAACTTATAATGCGAGTACGGTCCATATATTCCCCCTCTTTCAACATAAACACACTCACATATAGAGAGGTACTTACAACAAAATGTTAACCATTTACGAATGAAATTTTATTTGTGGTCATTTTGATGGCAGTTCGTAAACATGAGACAGATCAATCGAAATACGAATATGAATTAACATGTTTACAAATGACCAGTTAAGCATCGCCCAAGTGAGATGTATACGAATAACGAAAATAAACAACGGACTGGTAAATATTATCGCGAAAATTTTCATATTCTGCTCCGATTGGTTTTTGGTAAAAAGTACATATATAGGCACCACTAATTTATACTGTTTACATATATATACGTTGTATTTTTTTATTACACAGAAAAGTTATCTGATCGTTTAATATATATCTATTGGTATTTATTCAGTAAAGAAGATATTAAAATATATATGTACATATATGTACATCAAAGGTTGACATATACAGATATGCGCCAATCATGCATTGACTTGATTGTGCTACATGAAATGGCAAATATGTCATTCATGTTTGAATAATATGAATATGGTAGCTCCATGTAAATAAAGTTAGTCAAACAGTCAGCGCACGGTTCTCGTAAATATTGATAGTCTCGTATTGTAGTCGTATTGATTAGTATTACTGTGCATCTGATTCGAAAATCGAGTCTTCTTAAAAGAAGAGATAGAGTAAAAGAGCCTAACATGAGACCCATTTTGTAAAAAATAAAAAGAAAACATAAAATAAAAGTAAATACAACATGACTGAATTTATGATTATATATTTATTTAACAAAAATATTACAAAAAGAACACATATTTGCTTAAAATTTTGAATTATTAAAAAGACAAGTAAAAACGGCAAAATCAACTTTTTTAAAAAGGATGCCTAATATGAGACCTATGTATAACTACTATCTTGTTTTTATCGTTTTTTGCACGATTGACAAATTAAATTTGCCTCATCTAATCTGCAATTTTCATGGGCCCAGCGATTACACTTGGTGCACTATTGCTCGCCAGTGGCGTAAATAAAGGGGGGGGGGGGGGGATTAAGATGATCAATCACCCCCCATGAGTTTATTTAATGAGAAAATTTAAAGACATTTTTTTAAACTCGTCTAGTATGAACAAAATAGGACAAGTAAATAGGGAAAATTTGGTAAATGAAGAATAAAAAAAAAAGGTCTTCAGTTATTTTTCAATTTTTTCATGACCTTTTTTTTAATAATAAGAAGTAAACTAAATACAGTTTATATGATCAAAAAAAAAAAGATCATTCAATTCAAAATTAGAATAATATTTTTTTTTATTTCGCAGCCATCACTCATATCTCCCCCCATCGCAAAAAGCTATCTACGCCACTGTTGCTCGCCATGCTTGTCTTTCGAATAGTAGCAACCACAAAATAGGAATTGAATTACACAGGTATAAATATGACTAAGGCCATGAAAATCTTGTTTTATATACATATAACGAAAACAATATTTTTTTAATACAAGAATATATTCTTAATCTAAGTTTTCGTCTGACAATATTGTTTTGAATCATTCGGATCTTAAAATAAATATCAATGTTAGGAATTATTATTTGATATTTAATAAAAAATTGTTATGAATCTATAAACTTTCTTAATCTAAAGTCTGTATATTGAAAATATTTCGATTTTTCTGAGTTTAAACATCATTTAACAGACAATATTATTTTGCCATTTTCTTTTAATTTGTCTGTTCCTACTTTTAAAGACAACTACTAAACTGATTTTGATAAGATTTTCACTACTTAGAATTAAGTAGTTGAGACTAGTTCGTTTCTACCTTTAAAAAATACTAGTTAATATGTCGTAATCTGAAAAAAGTGGACATATCGTTTTTTTATTTATTTAATATACCAAAAATACTGAAAACAACAAATGTATGTAACATATGTATCATCATCAGAACTTAACAACAATAATTTCAAATATAGAAATATAAAATACCGAAACAAAAAGTATAGAATTAATAATTACAAAAGAAACAATAAACGTATATATACAATTTTAAAACAAAAGTAAAATATGTATTACAAATAAAACCGTTGTTTAAAATTCGGCCAAATAGACCGTAAACGGTTTTTAATTAACGAATAATAAATATACCAGTACATGACAAAATAGAATTAAATTTCAATGTTTCGGCGCTCGCTATAACTAAATTAAAAATTACTCAACTGCATATAACATTCTGTAATCACTGCATCCAAATAATCATTGTCGCTGTAGCAGTTATTTTAGTTGATCGAATTACAGGTATTCGTGCGAAAAGCGCATAGCTAGTGCATTAACACAAATATGCAATGGTTGTTTAGTTATATGTATACGAATGTTTTCAATTATTTTCTTGTTTTGTAATTTTGCATAGAGATATAACAACACATAACAAAGCGTCTATGATAGGGTAAACAAGAGAGGCAAATACGATTGATTGGGGACGTTGTACAGAAACAATATGTTCATAAATACGATTTCATTTCAACAATTTTGAATTTTAGTCCTTCGAGCCGGATGTTAGAGAGAATGTCTTTAATAAACAACTTTTTAGATAAAATCTCATACTGTCATTTAGAAGCATTTAGTATCAGATTCAAATTATTTTTTCGATTTTATTTGCAAGAGCGTAGCCATCAAGATTTTGTTTTTGGAGGTGGGGGGGATAATAATGTTCATTATCGTGAACAAATTTATTTTATATCCGGTGTTGTAATTTGTTAGTTAATTCTTTTGTTATTAATTATTATCTATACATACTTATTATTACTTATATTATTATAAAATAAGAAATAAAAAAATATTTTCATTTTCCATATAATAATAAAAATAATAATTTTTAGATTATATGTACGTATTTAAAAATTAATGGCTTAGAATTTAACCTAAGTATATAGTTACATTATACAAAGTTAATTAAAGTTCTTGATCACATAGGTACATAAAAAGTTTATTTATACATTATCAGTTAAAAGTAGTACCGGAAAACGAAACAATAAAAATAAATAATTCAGTACATTCGACTTGATGCAATCACATCAAACTATCTCGAGATTCCTTTAACTGCGAAAATAAAAAAGAATCCACTCAGTTTCAAGAAAAATAAAACTACAACATCCACTGTAACAAATTCCGTAATGAACCGATAGAGAAATAGGTACTATAGTTAAAACTTTACCATTTCACAAAAATTTCAGTTAACTATAAAGCTGAATTCACAATTTAAATCTTTTTTATTTTTAAATTATTTTTTTTCAAAATTTTTAGTTTACAAGTAAATATTATAAAGAATTTGCTCTAGAGCAAAAGCTATACTAAGAATAAATGTGGGGTATTAAATAAAAATGACAACCCACTGACAGTGATAATGAATAGTGTGGTTTATATGAATGCCCTTGATGCATGCACGTTAAGTAGAAATCAGTGATCTACAAGCAGTAGTGACAATTGTACCTCATAAAATGGTTAGAATTTGCATTACTATACATTTATGTATGTATAGTATTACCACTCACAATCAGTGCCGGATTAACCACGTAGCAGAAGTAGCAAATGCTACCGGCCTCGCGTCTCTGGGGGCCTCACGACTTTGCGGAAAAATATCTCTTATTGGACTTACCACTTCAATGGTTGATACTAGTCCTTATTTAATTCATTCATTTATTTCATTCTTATTAGAAAAAGAGATAGATGTATCCCGAAAAAAATGGTGTAACATTTCTTCAAAACAGTGAGAGAGATACTGTGGCGTTTGGGATATATCTATCTCTTTTTCTAATATGAAATAAATAGTTACTTTTGTTTAAATAAGGACAAACCATTTTCTATCTCTATCTTTTGACACGGCTCTGTTTTCGAGTTAGATGCGCGGTCTATGCTCTATGTCTTTTTAAATTTTAAAATCTGAATTTCACCCCCCTCCCCCCAGCAACGCCACTGCCAAGGGCCTCTTTATAAAATTTGTTACAGGTCCCGCGCTTGCTTAATCCGGCACTGTTACCACTGCTTTAGAATCCCAAGTAAATTAATGTTGATTTGACATCTCGCACATAACGTTAGCTTAGCTTTTGCTCTAGAGCAAATTTTATATAATAATGTTTTCCTATAAAAAGATATTTAATTTTTACGAAATAAAAAATAAAGGTTTCCATTAAAAAAACAATGTTAACCTTCACATAACCTTAAAAACGTTCACCAAATAAAAAACAAAAATAACACCGTCCAATTTCCCCTTTGAAACTAAACAACAAGAGTCCCTCATTTTCGATTTATTTGCTTGTCTAAATTTAAATGCTGCACCCTTTAGAACTTGAATGAATATGCATACACGTATATATATAAAACTTAAAACTGTTTTATTTTCCTGTTGATTCCATTTAAAGCCATTCGATTACATTTGCATGGTGTAAACGGAGCTTAAAGAAGAGCAATCCCCAACAAATACGAGAGTAACCTATAAAGTGTAAAGTAAGAGCAATAACATTTACTACTTTACGACGTTTTGTTACAGTGGTGGTTATACATATAGGTACTATTGGGTGTTTACGACAGGACCACTTTCTAAATTCTTGTACGTTTATATTTCCATGTTTATTGTTATCAACAACTCGTGTTTATGGTTAAATCGTTAGATATGTCAGTTTTATAGTGAACTGATTGTATGGAATTATGTAGTAATTGCCGGTTATTCTGGGATGGAATTAAAGTCAAGAATTTCTAGCGTTTTTATTAAATGTACATACATTTAACTATTTTAACATTATCCTAGCAGGGCCGGATTTACTTTTAAAATTGTCACATTTGGTTTGGGGACTCAAAACGTGCACATCTGGTCATGGGGAGGAGGGAAAGGGGCAATTTAAATTAAATAAAACATACACTCATCAACAGAAATAAAGAATTTTTTCCTTAAATTTATTTTGAAGTTTTTGGAAAAATAAAATTATTCAAACAGCTATTACTTTGGTAAAAATGATCACAATGAAATTTTGCAAAAAATAAATTAAATCTTAAAATTTCTACTTTATGTTGTACATTTTAAAAAGTTACAGATCAATTAATGGTTGTTATACAATTAAAGCAGCTGCACCAAATGTGTAAAAAAAAGAAGATAATGCATTTGAAGCTTATAATGCTTCTTTGAATTTTTTTTCATTGAGTTATTGAAGTCTCCAGCTAAAACCGTCGTTTTCACTTCATAAACATTACATATTGAAGAAAAGCATTTTAAAGATTCAAGTGTCTATAATTTGCCAATTTTTGGAGGCAATTGAAGATTGGTTGATTTTCAGCGAAGCTTTTACCCTCCCCCCCCTCCTCCTATGATACCACCCTAAATCCAACACTGGTTATGAAAATCACGGCTCTATGATTAAAATCACAGTAATAATTTCCTTTCTCGGCAAACGAGAAAATAAAAATAAAAATTATCTATTACCGGAAACAATTTTTGTTCCAGATTATCGAAAAATATATTCATGGAATTAAATCGAATATTTCTAAATGAAATTATACAAACATATTATTATATTTAATCTATAATAGAATATTACGTGAACAAGTTAATTTGTATTCAAGATTAATAAAAATTAATATCGGTCTATTAATATATCGCTCGTAAATTATAATATATTCCTTATCAACAAACTGTATCTATTGATCCAAACCCTATGAGACCAGTGTCCCGTATAATCTTATTAATATTTTTTATTTCATAAAATCCCTTCTACCGTATTTAGTGATATTTAACATCAATTTATGTCCAACCTTTTATACGTCTCACTTACTATCAAATTTAAAATAAATTCAAATATCTTTTTTAAATATTTTGATACTTTTTAGAATTTATGTGATGGGTCCTGTATTTTAAGATCAATATAACTTTTTTTTCTGAGATAATTTGAAAATAAAGATAATAGTAGTTATAATAGCGAAATTTTATTTTAATAATGAAGTGAAAAAAGTAGCATATTTTTAAATTAATTATTATAGGCATCACAGAATTGATTGGTGTGTTTAGAATTTTTATATCACTTTTAGTTTCCGAGTTACAAGCCCTAACTTCAGTTTTTCTTATGGGCCACTAAGTTGTCTATAACACGTGTTTTTTACTCTATTTTACCACAATAACAACAATTAAAATAACAAATGAATATTTGAAAACAAAAAACAAATGTTCATACTTTTGTTCGAAAATAAATATGGCAAGTTACACATCGTTGTAAAGTAGAGTAAAAAAGACGTGCAAATATGCTATAGCCAATCTAGTGGTCCATAAAAAACTAAAGTTAGGGCTTGTAACTCGGAAACTAAAAGTGATATAAAATTCTAAATACGCCAATCAATTCTACACAAAAAGTGCTTTAAGAAACCGCAAACAAAAAGTACCTATTTACTTCGACAAAAAAGTTATAGCCATTTAAAGAATTTCCAAATTTTCAGCTTATGTCCGGTATTATCAAGGAGCTAACAAAATTTGCTAGCTAGCAATTACTTTCAAATGGGGTATTAATTCTGTACTAGTATCTATGGATTAGTTATGAAATTTAGAGCAGTGACACTTCAACTAATTGTAACACGATTGGCATCTTTCACCGTACAAAATAATTTTCATAATATCACCACTGTTTTAATACCGTTGGTATTTACCTACAACGCAGGCGCGAAACTTTTAAAGTCTTCAACAAACTCCAAAAGAACTGTCATATACGAGTATAACCGAAACTGTATCTCTTACCGTTTAGGATATCCCCGGGCATTTCACGCTTATTTTGGACATCCTGTCAGGGCCGGATTAACAACGTAGCGAGAGTAGCAAATGCTACGGGCCCCGCGTCTCTGGGGGCCCCGCGACTTTGTGGAAAAATATCTTTTATTGGACTTACCATTTACCGTCCAATCTACAATAATTAATAATTTAAATTTAGGGTTTCCGATCTCGATTCGATTTAATAAAAAAAAAACGATTTTTGAATCTCCGATCTTTGGTTTTTTTAATCGATTTTTCTAAATTTGCTCAAATCAAATCAAGAAAATTTTGTTTGTAAAAGTGGTGTTTTATTATACACACCTCAAAAAAATTAAGGGATAATTAAAAAAAAAGCAAAACAAAAAATTCAAATTTTCAGTTATATTTCCGCGAAAATTCATTTAATTTGCGTGTTCCAAAGCACATTTAAAATTTTTGAATAAATTTTTATATACTATTTACCCATAGACATAGAGCATAGACCGCGCATCTGATTCGAAAACAGAGCCGTGTCAAAAGAAATAGATGGAAAATGATTTGGGATATACTTGCCCTTATTTAATAATTTATTTATTTCATTCTTATTAGAAAAAGAGATAGATGTATCCCGTAAAAATGGTGTAATATTTCTTCAAAACAGTGAGAGAGATACGATGGCGTTTGGGATATATCTATCTCTTTTTATAATAAGAAAGAAATACTTTTGTTTAAATAAGGACAACCCATTTTCTATCTCTTTCTTTTGACACGGCTCTGTTTTCGAGTTAGATGTGTGGTCCATGTCTATGGTATAAATTTACCTCTTTTTTGGTTATTTAAAGCTTCCAATGGGAAAAATGTGACACCCGCTTAATGTACAAAAAAAATCCTATTGATTTTTTTCGGGGGGAGTGGGTGAAGCTATCGATTTACTCTCCGAGTTTTACCCCCCCCCCCCCCACCGACGCCACTGCCAAGGCCCTCTTTATAACATTTGCTACGGGCCCCGCGGTTACTTAATCCGGCCCTGCATCCTGTGTATACATAATATACACGTATTCAAACAAAACTTAAATCGTGTGCAATGTGATATTAGCTTTGGTCTCGTGACAGAAGAAACGAAGTGGTCCTGTTACAAAGAGGTTACCCGCGTTCTTTTCGAGTGTTTTGTCTACGGAAGTATTCAAATATTGACGCGAGCGTGTGACTAATAACCGGCCCACAGTTGAACGTGACTCTATTTGCACTCAAGGAGCACAATATTGATTTATTTACACGTCTGGAACAGGCTACTTGATTCGGCAATAGCAAATAAATCCCACAACCGGAATTCAGTCGAACGGAGTCTATTTTTTAATAAGTGTCGAAATTAAATTCTAGTAAATGATAGTAAAACATTTCAATTTACGTTATATTATTTTTAATATAAGGTACTGGCACCAATTATTTTTGTGAATAACGGGCTTTTTTGTAATTCTCATGAACTCATGTAACTAAAAAAACAAGTAACTTAATCAATTAAAGTCCGCAAATATAGTTTATTTTTGAAATTATAACCTTTTATTTTGTTTATGTTTTTTCTCCAGTCTATAAAGTAAAACCAGTAATGAGCACTCAGTGATGGACACTTGATAAGTAATATGACACAAAAGATATTAGAAAAAAATCGTCAAATTTGAAACAATGTAAAGCAGTTGCTATTAAACTAATAATTAGTTTAAATGTCCACCATTTTGACACCTATTGGCCGATTGTCATCAAATCACGCTGTAAGGCAGTTAAATGTATATAGAATAATATTCAGAAATGGCAGTAATCAAATATCAACAAATATTTCTAATTCAGTACATTTAATATAAAAATAGTCATTACTGGGGTCATATCCAAGACTGGTGCCAGTACTTTATATAAATATTAAAAATCGGTACGGAACTATGTTGGTATGTTTTTTTATGTGAAATGTATTATCAAAATATTCTACCGTAATATTTTATCATTTTTATTTAAATATATCGATATCGTTCGCAATCATTATATCGGCGTGCTCATTAAAATAACATTTTAAATGTGTAAGATGTTCAAAGGTGATGTTATCAATACGTGATTTCAGAGCAAAACATCTAATTATGTCATAGCATATACATCAAAGATCACTAGTGAAATCATTTGTAGAATTTCGTGATTTTTATTGATTAGATTAATAATACATTCCTAAAATCGGACGTTGAAAATAATATAATGGCACCAGTACAAAAAAATGTATAAAATAAATTATATAAAACAGATATTTTTCACATTCAATAGATATTTATATTTGATTTTTTTCTGTTTAAAAAATATGCAAAAATCAATTTTTAAAATTACATAATTTTATAAAATTAAATATTATTAAAAAACACATTAATTAATATAATATTATGATTAATAATGAAATAGAAGTTTTTTTATAATTTTCAGATAAACGAAATATTTTCATTTGAACTCTGTTATTTCAGAAACTCATGTAACCTTTCTAGCTAATAATAATCATAGAGAATAATATTATTTTATCATCAGGTAATATTAATTATAACTTTATAAATAACATTTTCATTATTGTTAATGGAAGAATTTGTTCTACATTGTTGATTAAAGCTCTTAATTATAATAAAGGTTATTAAAAATTAACACAGCGAAGAAAATTCCTCATAATCTAAGAATATCCGTGTTTAATTTTAATTGTTAATTTATTTAATGTTATTACGTTAAAATTCTTGAGCACCTACCTTTTGTTATTTTAATAATGAATTGTATTTAATTTGAGAAAATAAACATTACCAAGTCTCTTGTGTAAAGTAAATAAACATTTCGAAACAATATCAACTCAAGATCATGTAGACTTGTTTAATATGTATTTATAAATATGTAACCCACATTTAAAATAAGTATATATGTAGGTACTACATGTGGAGAATTTTAGAATACATAGAGATTTCAATATTATTTCAGACAAAACTGAAATATGAAGTATTATTATATGAAGTATATGTATATAATATATATAATATTATATACATACATTAGTATGTTCATAACATACTGATCAAAAGCTAATTAATTAAAATGCTAAAAAAATGTATTTTTATGTTTGTCGTAATATGAATTAGTTAATTATGTCTAAAATAACATTTAAATCCCTATATACCGTAGTTAAATTCTACGGTATAAATATTCAATTTTATATTGAATAATTTGAATAATTTTCAGGAAAACTTTGATTATACCCAGTGCCGGCCTTAGCAAATCTGGCACCCTGGCCGAGATTTATTTTCCCGCCCTCTCTCCCCCTAAAAAAATGTTAAAAAATCACCGAAAATGTAAATTAACAAATAAGTTGAATAATTAATATCTCAGCTTGGCGCGATCCTACAGACTCAAACTTTTTTTTTAATATAGCTTACATCATTAACTTATGCTCTATTGTACGCCGCCTCACCTGGCCTGGCGCCACGTGCAGTCGCCCTGCCCCCCCCCCCCCCCCCCTAAAGCCGGTACTGATTATACCTAGGTAGATATTTCAATAATATTATTTAGTACTACGAACAATAAAGTTGAATATATTTAGTATTCAAGAAATGAAAGTACAATTAAATTATCTGACGAAACTAAATTTGAACAGTAGTGTTAAGTCACGCCATCTGTAGTTAAATAGAATAATATAAACTTACAATTAAGTTACTGGATAATGTTGATATAACATTCTGTCCATCTGAAATTTGCGAAACTTTCATTTAGCCCGAAATAACATTAGGTTGTTTGATGACACGTAAAGTTTGCAAATAAATCAATGTGCTGAGAACAATGAATGAAATAGTAATACGAGAGAACGCGTTAAAATCTGGTTACTTTCCTAGAAAAAGTGTCTGAAACAAGAAATGTTTTATCCCACTATACATACATATATTTATTTATTATACATTTTTTCTGATTTTTATTTTAATTTGGGATTTTGATGGAAATGTCCATTTTAACCTTTGCTATCCATTCTGACAATTTTCATTAGCTGTCTGTCTGTCTCAGGCGCGGATCTGATTTTCAATTTGGGGGGGTCATGGACTGTGACATGGACAAAACGACAATACAGAAGGATGAATTTTTTTATTTGGGATCCATTTTCTTCAAGGAAGAAAACTTAGTATTTTTTAAAACGATCTTATCTGACACAATTTGATTTAATTAAGTTTTAAAAATTTTATTACTTTTTTATTTATTTTATGTTGAGATCAATAATTTAAGTTATTTTGCAAATAATTCATCTATATAGAGTAAAATAGATTGTTCATAACGAAAACTTTTAAATATTTGTTTTTGAAGTAATATTAACATTGTATCTACATAAAAAAAAATCTATTAAAAATGTTATCAAATTTTAATTAGTTTACTGTGTTTTATATTTAATTTTTTTAGTTTTTCTTGATAATTTTTGATTCATAATTATAAAATACATAAAATTAACTTTTAATTTTTGTTTAGTTGAAGTTTCCAGAAACAGAACACAAACATAAAAACACTGCGTAGGTGTCCCTAGCGACACGCCGCCCGGAGCAACTGCCTTGTTTTTAATCAATACTAAAGCATCGATTAAGTGGGTCTAATTTTTTGTATTGTGTGTTTCATATAAGTAAAAATTACCTTTCTATCAAAATCATAAATTATTACATATTTATTATTAATACGTACTAATACAAGCTTTCAGGCTAATGATCTCATATAGATCTTGGCTTCTGAGTATAAACCGCTTCAATTTAGTCGTTCTATCAGCCAACGTTTCGTTGCACATTGAAGTAGATATTTTCAGTGCACTTTTAATAAAGCTCTGAAGATGTTCACTGCAATGTGCGACGAAATGTTTCTACTCAGAAGCCAAGATCCATTACATATACTTTTTTACAATATAAAATCGTTCAAAAGTTAAGGCCATTTTTCTTCAAAATTTAAAAAAAAACTGAAACTTATTAGTAGTTATATCTCGAAAACGGTTTGAGATACAAACCTGCGGTTTGAAAATTCCAACTTTTCACGTCATTTTCTATACAATAAACATATTTTTAACGAAATCGAAAATTCGAAATTTTTTAATGAAATTTCCTGCAGTGAACTTCAACTCGTCATACAAATATCGACTAAAATACAAGCAAATAAGACGTAGAATCATTTAGTTACTATATAAATTTATTTAAAAAAGTAAAATCTTGAACTTAATGTGTTTCATAACTAGTTTTTTTTGTTAATAGGAAGGGGAGGATTGACAAAATATGCTTCCCTTATTAAAAATTTCACGCCTCGCCATTGACGAAAGGTATTGTATATAGATTTTATAAATTATAAAAATATTCTTAAACAAATACAACGCGGTCGAAGCCGCGTACAAGGCGCTAGTGTAATATAAACATATGAACATATGTATATCTTAAAGTGAACTCCAAGCCAGTCCTAAATGTTGACTTTTCATATACCCACCTTCCGGGCAAGAAACCTCTTAAGCTGTTAAACGTCAACATGGCAGCTAATATGATAAACTGTTAATGTGGTAAACAAGTTTATTGTTAGATATTCTGTCGCACATTGTTCCATATGCATTTATCAACATGTTGACGAGCTGATGAATAATGTGCTTTTATTACTCACATACATTCGTTTCCATTAAGTACTGTAACGATATCACAGTGGCGGTCAGTGGTGAAAAATCGTGAGGTTTATAAAAGTTTTTTCTCATTCACTCTCATCAACGCAAGGCCTAAAACCCTGGACATAGAAACGTGAAATTTTAGGGATGGTTTCCTTTTATGATGTAAACACCCACTACGAAAAGATTTTACTAAATTCAACCCATACGGGGAGGAATATTGTGTTAAATATTTTTATTTATTTTGATACTGTTTAGGTAAATTTCAGGCGAAATACTCTTCCAGACGATTTTATAGGTTGTTCACTAGGAACACTAGCAGCTGGAGGTGATAAAAGTTTCCGTACAACATTATATAATTTTTCGTACTTAGAATTTTGCTTCCACCATAACAGTGGAGCTTCATTAATATTATTATTTATTTTTAGTCGTTCAATCAAGCTTTATGTACTGCAGATTGGTTAAATAGTTAATGTTAATGAGATATATATTTTTATATCAATTGTCACAAATTATTTGACTTGATCTAACTGCAACTCTTTTTTAGGATTTTTTTTTGGCCACGCATTCAAATAATTAATAACAAATGTTTTTCCACATTAAAGATATGTATTTACAGAAAACATTGTAATTTTTTTATGGCAAAATATTAAAAAATAAGTGGGATACAGCAAATTTGGGAGGGGTCAAAAAAAAGTGTTTTGCCGTGAACACTGCTGCTCGTTACTATATATATAGATCATCTGAAATAAAAATAAAACAAAAGGGACCATTAGCTAATGACATAATGCTCCGGATGAACGAAGGGATTTGAAAAATTTTGAATTTTCACAAAATGGCGGATATTGAAAGTCAAAGTTCTTTATTCGACTAAAATTTTACTCGCATTTTCGGCTATAAAAAAAAATAATAATCGTCCAAAAAAAATCCTTCGTTCATCCGGAGGACAATTATGTATAAAATAAGTGAGAAAAATTTCAAACCGATCAACAAAGCCGTTCTTATGTTACAGTGATCACCGACTTCGAAAACATTGTTTCGAGAAAAACGCGTTTAAAGTTTTGAGTACGATTTAGATGCAGATAAAAAATTTGTTTTGGAACTTACACTGAATCGTCTATGGACAGGACATTTGTTTGAAATTTTCAGAGAATACTTTTGAAATATTCTACTTTGATAAAATGCAAAAAAAATGGATTTTTCAAAATTCTTGCCCCGTTAAAGGTAACTGTCATATAGATTTGATACCTCATTTGAAAGTGCTTTTTATTTAGCTAACAATTTTTTTTACTTTTTGGTTTTTTGATTAATTTTACCGTTAAATTGAAACAATGCAGTATTAACAAATTAAACGTTTTTTTTTAAATCACCAAGTAATCCCTACGTTTAGTTTGTGTCGTTTGCCACTGGCCACCATTTGTGTTCGCTCGTTTATATTAGATTATATATTGGTAACAAATCCGTTTGTCTTTATGAACACTGTAATGGATATGTGCGTTGTGGAAACTGGATTTATTGTCCACCGTGTCTTAATTGAGTTACTGGTCAGTTTCCCGTATGCTTTGTTTCGTTGTTGTTTTGTAATTAAGGATAAAAAAATGCTAAAATGAAAAATGTTTTACTTTTTATAGTTGTTGTATTGGTATAACAAAACAAAACGTTAAATAGAACTGACGTGCGTCCATTTATTTAGTTATTGTTTTACATTGATGTGAAGCAGAGGCGTAACATGAAATTTTAGCTTGTCTCAAAATCGAATTGATTATATTTCTAGAAACAAGATAACAATATTAAAAGGCTGTACAGTTATGATAACTGTAACTTAATGAGTTTAATTTTTGTTTGCCCCTTACCCCTTCCCTTCCCCCACTCACATCTGAGACTATATTGCAATATTTGCTAGATAAAACTAAAATCATTATAAAATAAAGATAATATAAGTTAGATAAAAATAACCAAATTAAAAATTACCCCCTTTCAACACGACTTTCCTTCGAAACAAATATTCCAAGTTAAACGGAGATTAATGATATGTTATTATATATTTTCCTAGTACAAATATTTGCCGTATAAATTTCATACTTCAAGTACAATAAATCGATATTATTTGCTTTCGCTTGATTTTCACAAATCGCGTTTCTCGGAGCAAAGAAAACTCTCTATTTACCAATGACAAGAAATGAATTGAAAAGTATAAATTCTCGATGAAACATATACAGGGTGGATAAGTTAAAACGTCTCGTATTTGGCGACATGATACTAAGGAACTATAAATCACACTTTTGTTAAAACATTGTCTTGTTTAATTATTATTTATTTATAATTATTATTTATTACACTTACGTATAGACTTTTAAGTAAAGTCCATCAAAATCACTTAATATTTCAATTATTTAAGTTATGTCAAATAAGACAACGCTGTAACGTCACTTTAGCCTCAAAAATATTTTTTTGAAAAAAAAAATAATAACAAAAATTTATTATTATTCGAATAGGGTTGAACCCCAAACGGACTTTTTTTGTCATATTTAATACAGCCGTGTTGATTCGGGGATACGCTGTATATTAAACTAGACTGTATAACGGACATTTTAAGACCATTCCGAAGTTTGTGTGTTTTACAATTTCAGAGTACTATGTTGCAAAATAGGAAACGTTTTTTAATCCACCCGTTATACAGAGACACATATGTATAACAAGTCCGAGCACTGGAAGTTTTTTTTTCTTCTCTTAAGGATTCGAGTGGTCTTTGAGCCGCCACAGCCTCTTACGAAGGAAATATAATTCTTCAATACGAAATTCTTTGATCCCAACGCGAGATCACAAACGACAAATAAAAAGCGATTGTTGAACTACGAAAACGACGCACGATTATATAGACAGTGGCGCCGGTTTAATTTAAAAAAAATATCTTATTTACATAACCTATATAACTACTAAATAGATATTTTTTACGAATAAAAATCTAAAATAATTTATTTTTATTTCCTGAACTAATAATCACAGAGTAATAAATAAAACGTCAATTGATAGCTTAATATTCCAGTTCATAATAAAACAGTACCTACATACATTAATAATGGATTGTATAAAGCAAAAATTATCAGTTAGCAAGACATCCGTTTTCTAACCATAATCTATATATTAATACGTGAACATCGAAAATTGTCGTACGTTTTTTTTAGTATTTATTATAAAAGGAAGCGAATGAAACTTATATCACACGAAAGGTACTGTGCCATAGATGTGCACAAAAAATCATGTGTGTATGTTATTGTCGTTAAGGCAGGTAAAGTAAAGTAAGTATACACACATGATTTCCTCTCTTGCTGTTTGTTTATTTCCCCTCGCATTGTTCAACAGCATTGGGCACCAAAAGGTAAAAATAAATAGTTTTGGATCTCTGTCAAACGCAGAAAATGCGTATAGATATTTCAATTCGCGTTCAATTGCAATGTTTTTATTTGGACATTTTTGTTATAAAAGTAGGTAGGTTTGGTTTGTTTTGGTACTGTGCCATAGATGCACAAAAGAAATCATATATGTATGTTGCCGTTAAGGCAGGTAAAATATTGGTCGAATTTCGACGATAGGCGATACTAGTTAACATTAACACTTAACTTAACTATGGTTATTAAACGGACAAACTACTAACTGTGTTTTTTTTTTTGCTTTATCCAATACATCGGTCATTTTTTCTTAATAAATATAATTTTTGAGATAATTTGGCTAACGTCGTTTCGTTGTAAACACTTTTAATACGTAACTAAATGCTTATTAGCTAACAATTTTTTTATTTTTATCTTTTTTTTATTAATTTTGCCGTTAAATTGAAACAATGCAGTATTAACAAATTAAACTTTTTTTCAATTTTTTGCCATATATACAAATATTTTTTTCATAAATATTTTTTTTATCTTTACTATTCCCTAGTAACTACGCCTCTGAGCATATATATATATATATGTATGTTTCCGTACCTACGTAAATCTTTAAATGAAACCATCTTTTGTACAAATTGATTGTGATATTTTTTATCTGCAGTAGCAATAAAGTTTTCTCCCCATTGTCTGAAAGCAACAACCCGATACTATGAGATCAAAGAGATGCAATATTTTATAAATTTGGAGATTCATTACGTTTAGCGAATTTCATTGAATTAAGATATTTCTGTCCTCTTATTGAATGTTCAATCAGATTACTATAACAATCGTTAAACATAAATTAGATTGAAACATGTTTGTGTTATTAAAAAATAAGATTATTTTTAAATCAGAAAAATGATACACAGTCTGTCTGTCTATTACAGCCTTTTAACTACTGAGCTGTTTGGTCTAAAAAGTTGAGATTTGATTTAATTATGAGTTTCTAAAAAAATTATTTTCGCCAAACAAATTTTCAAAAATTTTGATTTTCAAAATACTTATAAAGGTATAATTATTTTAATGAATTCTTAACTAATTCTGTAACGTTTGTATTATCTAATGCCATTGCTAGTATTCACACGTGCAATAAAAAAATTATACGGTACGGGATACTAATACGCGAGGCTCGACTCGCACTTGACATTTTACCTTTTTTTAGGTAACGTAACATAAACTTTTACAGTACGAGCGATATATTTTTTGATTGGTTTCAGCAAACTATACGGTACGGGACACTAATACACGAGGCTCGACTCGCACTTGACATTTTATTTTTTTTAAGTAACTAAAGTAAACTTTTAAAGGTTATAGTATTTGTTATTATTATATAACCGTAATTAACAACAACATAGCAGTACTAGCGATATATTTTTTGATTGGTTTCAGCAAATCCGTGCCGGTCGATGCCAGTCGACATTTCGACTGTCTCCATAACCTCAATAATATACCCAGTCACGACATGTTATTGTATAATGGCGTCTAGCACGCGACACGTCCGATGTACGTACACAAGTCTATTCGATACAACAATAATACAACCCCCTACCCCCCTATTCCACTCCGATAAGTTCTATCTGATACTTACAGATGTAAACGACGTAGGGAATAATGTTCCAGTTTATTTTACTACGTATCATTTTATACAGCGAAATGTCGTAGAGTTTGGTAAATTTAACTTCTTATACCGAAATCAATTCTTTATCAACTAAAGAACAAAGACTGTATCGAAATATTCACATCAATAAATAATTATACTTAAGTGTATTCAACTGAAATAAAATACTCACATTGGGTGCGTTTAGCGAGCTCAGCGGTTGAAAGTCAGCAGTCAATTATGCTGAGTATGCTGACAGTCAACTGCTTCAAATTCTCTAAACCGTGAGCTTACAGTCATAGTATCACAAAAAACATAAACATTACCATTAACATTTCTACGAACGAGCCTGTTGTTTATAATAACGAAATCCTTTAAAAAAATTGGTTAGTTCATTTTTTTCGACAAGAACGACTCAGCTAATAGCTGACCAACGCAGCGTTAATTTTTTGCGCTGACCTGTTTACGCAACAGTTGGAAGTCAGCGTTTGCGCAGCGGCCCGTTTAGCGAAACCGATTTGGTCAGCATCTCAACCGCTGACGTTCGCTAAACGCATCCATTGTTTTGCCTTCTTGGGATCTCGGTACTTTTTCTACATCCTGTATTTAAATTAAAATAGGGTAACATAATACGTACGTATTAATTTAATTATAACAAATAAAATGTATTTTTCATTTATAAGTTTTCAAGGCATATGCATAGTACATAGTACATATAAAGGTATGTATACATATAATATACAGTATAAATATATACATATATAAAATCACGTTTTGCATATTCATAACAATGGTTTTAAAAGCGATTTTTTGTTATTGTTATAAAGTTTTTAAACGTATTTGACATTGTACAAAAAATTCCCAGCTTTATACATTCAAGAGATTTAAAATCGATTTCGGTCTGTAAACTTTCGCTTTTATTCATTTTTATTTCAGTATTTCCCACTACGAATAAAGAAGTCAACTATATTCATAAAAAATAAATGTACGTGTTTAAATACATTTTTTATTTAATATGAACCCAAATATTTCCACTAAGTTTCACTTTTCAATCAATTTTCATCTGTCTAACTAATCTAACATAATATACGTAATATAAAACAATTAAGATACTGGCACCAGTCTTGGATATGACCCCAGTAATGGCTATTTTTTAATTAAATTTACTGAATTAGAAATATTTGTTGATATTTATTTACTACCATTTCTGAATATTAGTACATAGATACATTTAACTGTCTTACAGTGTGATTTGATGACAATCGGCCAATAGGTCTCAAAATGGTGGACATTTAAATTAATTATTAGTATAATTATTTATTATCATAGGAACTGCTTTACATTGTTTCAAATTAGACGATTCTTTCTTTTATATCTTTTGTGTCGTATTACTTATCATTTTGTAATCATTACTGGTTTTACTTTATCCATTACTGGAGAAAAAAACATAAACAAAATAAAAGGGTATAATTTAAAAAACAAACTAGGTATATTTGCGGACTTTGGTAATTAAATTGATTAAATAACGAGTTACTTGTTTTATAAGTAACATAAGTTCATGAGAATTGCAAAAAAAGCCTCTTACAGTGGCCATAACTAGTGCCAGTACCTTACTTGAATAAATAAATAAGAGACATGTATTTTAGAAATGAAAAACAAACAAAATGTAGATTTTACTTTATTGAACATAAAATAAAATGTAAACATCGTTACAATATACATTTGTATATCAACAAACATGTACTACTGTTTTGTGTACAGGAACTTTAAATGTATACGAGCTGCACTTCCCGAGAAATTCCAAAGAATTGTCGATAAACATTTTTCAGAGCATTGTCTATCGATTTTAAATAAATTGTAAAATAATTCACTACACGTTTCAGGGAATGAGAACTTTCAACATGAAAAATTAACTTATTTTGCAATAACGTGTTGTTCTACGTGATTTATTAAATATAGTATACATGGTACATTCATGTTTACATATACTTGCAAGTAGAGGGAGAAATTAAGCAAACAAAGTCTTATTTTAAATCATACATGTGTTTATGTGAATAAATTTACTATACAAAGTTTAAAAAAATATTGCTTCCTCGCAATATCGAAGAAGCTTTGTGATCGTTTTGAAATGAAACAAAAAAATTGTTCTCCGATTTCAAAATTTTAAATTGATTTTCCGTTTCAGGTCAAGACGAACACTTTTCGTTTCGTGTCTGTTTGACTATCCCCTGAATCCTTGTCACACGCATAACTCATGAACCACTGAACCGATATTAATGAAACTTGGTTGGATGGTTGGGTCTGGCCTGAGGACGGTCCTATTTCAAAATCATCAAAATCGTATGCAAAGGGGAAGGGTGACATCCCAAGTTATTTATATATTTATTTGATATCTCAATAACGACACATGTTACGTGAAAATTTTAAAGAATATATTGTAGAGCATTCAATTTCCTATAATATAGGTCTACAACGTTTGTTGTAAAATATTCCCTTACAAAGATTTATCTCAATTTGCTCTTTAATGTTTTTTTAAATTGACATATTAAATGTCATTTTGACGTTTGCATATGGCATTTAGATTTAGATTGAAATTGTAAAAAAATAAAAAATATAAAAAAAATAATCAAGTGCGTCTTAAGAAAAATTTCGAACTAATATTTTTTTTAGTCAATTTATCTTAACACTATCGGTTTTTATTTAAATTGTTCAATTATAATTAACTACCTTTGGTGAATTTAGCACGAGAAAACACTGTGCATTTACTTAGCAGATGTTTTTTGTTTATATACGAATAATGACCATCTATAAAATTTAATACTTTTTTTTATTGAAACCCGAAAAATAACGATACACGTGTACCTTTTTAATTTTAATATATAAATACTAAGAATCACCTTCATAATATAAACAGTTAAATGTACTAAGGGTGTACTGACAAAAAAAAATCAGCTCGATATTTTATTATAATATGAATTTTAAATATTTTAATTCCTACCGCTCGGTATAGAAAATACACGTTGTGGGAAGGGAATTTTCCACAAGATTTTGAAACAGCTATACATACATCATACATATATGTATCGATGAATAAGGAAACACTTGACGTATACAAAAGAACCAGGAGACGAAGCAAGCAGCGATGGTAGTGGTGGGATTATGTACAAAGCCAGACACTTGTGCGGTTTGAAGGAGCCGTTCTTCTACAAGCGCTTCTCTCTCACTCTACACCGCTGAAGTCACCGCAGAATCAGCAAGATAAACGTGCAAGACAACAGAGTATAGGGGTCGTCTTAAAGCCGAGAAAATGATTCAGGAAATTGATAAAATTCAGTGTAATATATTATAGTACCATGTATGAGGGAATATAGTCATGGAGTGAACAAAGTTACTGAAAATGAATATAAATAAACTTATCACAAACTCGGCAATTTTATGTTAGGTTATAAATCACATATACAAATCTCATGTATTGAATTTTGGAGTTATTGAAGTTGTTATTAATTACAAAATTTACATATAACAAGTATACTTATATGTACATTAAATCTTTTAAACAATGTATATGTAGACTTAATAACTTACGGAAGTCCAAAAAAAATGTTAAAAAGACATCGCGCTAAAAATAAGAAGAGGCATTATTGCCTAAACTCTAAATGAGCTAATGTTTTTATTTATTATGGCACATTTATTAAAGGATAAGTTTTACACCAAGTTTGAAGTCATTTGGAAAATTATTTAAATTATTAATTCATTAAAATAAAAAAATAGAAGAAAAAAACATTTTTTTTCTTAAGGTAGTTTTCGTGCTACAGTACTATCAAAAAGTTACGCTCATAATACCATGGTAAAATATCGAAAATAATTGCGTTGCTACAGAGAATTTTTGATCAAGTCTATACCTAAAGCCCTCTATTGTTGTATTAGTACGTATAAGAGCAGTTTTCTTTATTTTTCTGATTAAACGCTTCGACAGATTTTGATAAAAAACTACCAAAAAATTCAAAATGATTGACCGTTTTGTTTTTGAAATACAATTGTATTTCAAATACGAAACGGTCAATCATTTTGTTTTTGAAATACAAGGTTTGTTTCAAAAACAAAACGGTCAATCATTTGAAATTTTTTATCACATATCAGAATTATAAGACTTTACTGTTTGATAGTTTTTTTTATTAAAATCTGTCGAAGTTTTTAGTCATGAGAATGGACATAATACGAACTTGATATAGTGGATACGTACAAAAGTGGCAAACTTTGATGACAATTATTTCGAGTTTAAAACGGTCGATCACTTTAAAATTTCACGTTTGGATAGATATCATTCTATTCTTTTTATACCCTGAATTTTTTTTTAAATTCTATCAAAATGACGTTTGCACGAGAACTACCTTAATGGCTTGATAGAATTGGATGAAATTTTAAAATCCAAATTGTCGTTATCTACAGTGATTGTCTATCTGGAATGAGAAAAACTAAGAAATGTAATAATAACTTCTTACATTATAATTTTTAATATTTCCTACACTTTTAAAATTTAACACTGCATAATAATCAAAGCAAATTAAATCTGACCAAATTAGCTCATGTTATAAGACTGTTTAAAAATTCATTTTTTTAAATTACACGTAATTTAAATATGAAAATAAAACTTCAGATGTTTTCTTTTCTTTTACAATTTAAAAAAAATTGTTTAATTATGTTAATACTTGTTCACGTCATTCTTCAAGAAAAATGCAAATCAACATTTTGACAAATTCTATTTGACGTTTGCTGTCAACGTAAAAACTTTTGAATGTAGAACAAAAGATTTTTAATTCATTATTCATTTCTTCTTAATGAATCTGAACTGTTTATGCTGCTGTACTTTTACAGTATAAAATATAATTTCAATAACAAAAAAAAATTCAAAAATCAGCATATTTTTTCAATATTAAATTTGTATGAAAAGAGATAACTTTGAGTATCATCACTGATATTTAATATTAACAATACTCGTTTTGTGATAAAAAATACTGTCTTTTATAATAGTCACCAATTAAAGTTAAATTTTTGCGTAGAACATCGTATTTGATTGTTTCATTTTTAGGAAGAGCGACCCCAGATTTTAGTTTTTGTAAAACATGTAAATGAAAACTCTCTTTTTAATTTTATTTTATCATTTTTATTTTTATTTTAAAATTAATCGTCACTTTTGTGCCCCTTACTAACTTTTTCTTTTATTTCAAAACCCCGTCTTCCATCCCTCAACCCTTTAATAGGATTTTTTTTAAATATTAGTATTACATATTTTCTTTAAAAAAAAAAACTTAAATGGGACGTAGTTTATCTCATGTATTAAAATTTAATTTATCCATATGTACTAATACTATAATATTATAAATGTAAAAGTGTCTTTTGTATGTCTCTCTGTCTGTGTGTTTGTTACCTTTTCACAGCTAAATCGCTAAACCGATCTTGATGAAATTTGGCAGGAAGATACATATCTTGCATTCTGAGATAAGACATAGGATACTTTGTATCCCGAAAATTTATTAAATGAAAAATGGGTGCACGCAGACAAAGTCGCGGATAACAACTACCTTACAGAAAGCAAAATTAACCACGATTAGTTACTCGGTTGTTTTCAAACCATATTAATGTTAATTCTTAACTTAATCTCAATTTGTGAATGAACAATTCACTAAATATAATAATTTTTTACCTTATAAAATTTATCATAACCGTTATTGTTTTTTAGAATCGACGTAATTATGGTTTGAAAACAACTGATTAACTAATCATGATTAATTTTGCTTTATGCAACCCAAGGCTAGTGTTTAAATATTATAAAGATTTAAAAAAACAGAAACTATCTACGTAAACATATAAGTTAAAAATTCTTTCAACGTGAAATGTTCTATCACGCATCATTTGCATAGGAAGAGAGAGAAAATCTTCAAACACAAGGAATTTTCCAAAACGTCTATCTTTCGCATTTTCGCATTAAACGGTAGTAAGATAAGTTTTTTGGCAAACATACAAATTTGGTTTTAATAGAAAATTCCATAAAGTGCGACATGTTTAAAAAAATTTAGCGGAAGAACAGATACTGTTTTTTTTTTTATATCGTAACGTAGAAGCGAATGCATACACATGAGTTGTCCGGATAAAAAATCGATTAACTATATAGTTTGTTATTGACATATTAATTTATTTTCTAATCAATTGTAAAACTTTATAATACTTTGAAAAAAACGGAATTAACATAGTGAATATGTAGTTACGGATATAACATATCAGATCCGTATTTATACGGATATTTTTTCTTGGTTTCGAATTCGAGTACGGATATGAAATTATTTCGGATATGGATTCAGATACAGGCAATCCGAATTAATAATTTCGATACGATTTCGAATTCAGAAGTCATAAATGTACGGTCAGAAAAGCATCAACTGTGTTTTAGTAAATTCAAAGACACTATTCTAAATTTCAAAACAAATATCACAGAGTTATTAAGGTACTGGCACCAGTTATGGCCGCTATAAGAGCAAGGTTTACTGTTTTTGTGATTGACGGGTCTTATTTTTGTAATTCTCATGAACTCAAGTAACTCTATTTAATCAATTTAATTACCAAAGTCCGCAAATATAGTTTATTTTTGAAATTATAGCCTTTTATTTTGTTTATGTTTTTTCTCCAGTAATGGATAAAGTAAAACCAGTAATGAGCACGCAGTGATGGACACTTGCTAATGATTACAAAATGATAAGTACTACGACACAAAAGATATAAAAGAAAGAATCGTCATATTTGAAACAATGTAAAACAGTTGCTGTGATAATATAATAATTAATAAATAAATTATACTAATAATTAGTTTAAATGTCCACCATTTTGATACCTATTGCCCGATTTTCATCAAATCACGCTGTAAGACAGTTAAATGTATATAGATTTATATTCAGAAATGGTAGTAATCAAATATCAACACTGGGGTCATATCTAAGACTGGTGCCAGTACTTTACCTCGTTTTTAAAGTACATGCAAGTTTACAAAATATTCTATTCAATTTCTTTATAATACCGCCAGTTTAAATAAGAAAGAAACCACAAAATGTAAATCATCCTATACTCTTTTCACATATCAGCGTTACCCGTCATTTTAAAACGTATCCAAGTTTGGTTTCCGAACTCATCTGAATGTAAAACACGAGATATTATGATTTTATACATGAATTTTATGATAAGCTTGTATTGACGTACTGCCATAGATAAAAAATAACATCACCGCTTTCCCATTGTTAGTGGTATTGTTTACAGTCAATGATTTTAATTGGAAAATATTAATTTGTATGGATGTACAGTACATATACATTCTAGTACTTATGTTTAATGTAACATTGTTTTATTCAATATGGAGATTTGTTTGATAATAATTTAATTTCTATATTATATGCGTTGCAACAGTTTTCCATTATGGTAGATATGTTTTCAATTTGTGTTGATAATTAATTTGTATGTATTGTAGGTATAATGTAACTAATTTTACTTCATTATAATGATAAATTAAATCATAATTTTTAAAAATTACCAGTAATCATATTCATATAAATAATATAGGTACAGAGATACATATATACCCTAGGGCCGTTTTACCACACACCGGAAAAACCGGCACCGGCCATGGCTCTTTTTCCACACACCGGCATTCTCAGTGCCGGTGCAGTTGAGTTCTAGCTGTGGTGATAGAAACATGTCTGCAGTGTTCAATAAGCGTTACCTTCTTGGGTTATTATACCTCAGAAAGAAGTATATAAATCATAAATATAAAAAAGGCAGTATTGGGTGCATCCTCTGTTGACTGTAAGGTACTTATCCGATTATCGAGTTCAACGCCGGCAGCATTTGACGGTGCCGGTGTAGTAGACAAATTAGCCGGCTGGTCTACGTGGAAAAGCTCTGATTTGATTACATTGTAACCGGCGCGGGCGCCGTCACCGGCACCGGCACCGGCACTGGTTTTGCCGGTGTGTGGAAAAACGCCCTAACCCAACTATCAGTTATTTAGCCCTAGAAGACTAATCATATTTTATCTATGCACGCTTTAAATTAGTCAATTCGACTAACATCAGTATTTATTAATTAATAAGGTTTATTATTTGATTTGTTTTTGCATTTTTTGTAACTACATTACCTATTTTAGAGAAATATATATGAAAAACACAGTTTTTGTAAAAAAAAATTATTAAAAGTTACAAAAATCAATCTGAGATCCTAATGACCGGTTTTTGAAATCTTAAAAATTTATATTCTTTTTTTACTAAATATACTTACTTTACCGATTCTAACTTAATTTTATGTATATTATATATTTTAATATCATATTTAATCGTAAAAAATTGAAAATTCTATTAATATATTAAAAGATGTTTGAAGAGGTGCATTTTGTTCAATCAATGTTATTATAAAATATTCTTAACTAAATACTAATTATTAGTTTATACATTGTAATGTTTATTAATTAATTTGTCGTTTGTGTGTACATTTATGTTTACAACCTACTTAATAATATAATAATTACAAAGAACTTACTTTTTAAAATAGGAGCTATAATAATCTTGCTAATTTTAAATGGTAATAAAATTATATACAGTATACCTTTTCTCTCGTTCAAAAGCACCGAAAAGTCATAAAATAAAACGGTATACAAGTAATAAATTTTAAAAATAAAAATACCCCTTTTCCTTTACAAGTCATTATACCGTGCATGTTTTATCTTTTATGCTAAAAGTACTTTTAATGGATACTTTTTCATGCCAAATGAACATATTCGTATGGTTGTATTTATAAAAATATTTACAGATAGGTATACTTCAGAGATATAGATAAGTACATGTTATGTAAGTAGTGTTATTCAAGTTAGATTGATGTTCTCTTTACAAATATATCTCCTAATTGAGTCCTTATCATTTTAGCGTATCCATTTAAAAATATAACATTACGAATTTTTATTTACATAGCTCAATCAAATAAATAAAAATTATGTCTGGTATTATAAAGAACTAGTATCGCCTATCGACCAATATTTTGCCTACCTTAACGGCAACATGCACAGTACCTAATCTAACCTAACCTGACCTGCTTTTACAACAAAAATTTCCAAATAAAAACACTGCAATTGAACGTGAATTGAAATCTCTATTTAACAGAAACCCAAAACTATTTATTTTTGCCGCTTGATGGTGCTAGGAATATTGCTATGCTATAATTGCCTATAATCATGTGTATATGTTAACTTTATTTTACATGCCTTAACGTCAACATACACACATGCTTTTTTTACACATCTACCTTCGAATAATATAGGTATCATTTTATAATAAATACTAAAAAAAATTGAATTTTCGATGTTCACGTATTAATATATAGATTTACTCTGGAGCGAAAGCTCTGACAGTTCTAATGAACGGTATGGTTTATATGAATGACCTTGACGCATGCGGGTTAAGTAGAAATCAGTTATTAAATGCATAACTTTATAACGATTTGACACCTCACAGATAGCGTTAATTTAGTTTTTCTCTAGACTTTAGAGCAATTTTCTTATAATGCCCGACATTAGAATGGCCGAAACCTAAAAAAAATGGATAGCTTGGATGTTTATTTACTACAGTATAGAAAAAAAGTGCTCTCATGTTTTATTTGTAAATTATTAAAATCTTTTAAACAAGGCCTCGATTATTTTGCGGCTCAGACCTCAGATTGTATAAGTACACCTCTGCAAAAAAAACGTACATTTATATATAATACCCCACTTACTCTTACGAAAAGATCTCTGCAATGTAGATGTCTCTACATCCGCGCACAGAATGTTTCCTATTTTAACACATTTAATGAGAAAGCTGTAGATGAAGAACAAAGAGAAAGACTCGATTCGACCACGCTGTTTCATTTTTCCTGATGTTTCGTTACACTAGAGTGCACTCTACGACGTAAAATTAAATTTATATCAGGGATTCTTTTCCATTATGTATGTTTCATATTGATGGAAGTGCGAATACGTGGAGGAAGCTAGCGAAATATAATTCAACAAGAAACGCAGAGGTCAGATGAACATGTACTTTTCATTTACCATGCGAATTAAATAAATAAAGTAAATGATCATTCATTAAGTTAATAATCTTATACATTACTCATCTCTCTCTCGCGCATAACCGACGTTAAGTGACTTGTATGTATACGCTATTCATCTACCTTTCTCTTATACATCTACTCACGCAGAGTCACGCATATGCACATTCTCCTTAGCGTTACATCTTTAAAATGTGTCGAGGTCATTCCAATTCACTAGTCTCACAAAAGAAGTTTCACTTCAAAAAATGACTAAATAATTTTGAAGTAATTTTTTTTTTCAAAATGCATACACCTATCAAAATATTTTGTTGTGCGAACTTAAAACGAACATCCTGTATATAAATTTAAAATTTGTATATTTGTTAAAATAATTTTGTATTAACATGTCCCACATCCATAAATTTCAAAAAACGAAACCATAATGTATACAGATTGACAACACGATAAAGTTAATATAGTTTAAATTCTATATTTTTCAAAGGTTAAATCTCGTCACCAGTAATTTGGTGGTTCACTTTTACCACCTACAAACTAGGGTAGTGGAGTATAGGGATGACGATACCGCCCCCTAATTGCGGTTCTTTTGTGGCGTCCATTAGCCCCTCGCAAGTCGAAGTTTGGAAGTAAGTTCTTACGATACAACTCGAGACTGTAATAGGGGTAAATAAGGGTAACTATATTGATAATTCCCGTAGTGAAGAGCATCTGTAAACAGCGCGCCTTGATACAGGATTACAATTGAGGATTATTGAACAAAACGTGCCGGATAACCGTGCGTTTAAAGTTATTTGTCGGTTTCTGGCAATGTAATATTAATGAGATTCGGTCAACTAATTGTTTTACTTTAATAATTATTGGTGTCTTATCATTCACACGAATAAATAGAATAAATTAAAATATATACAGGGAGTGGCATTATTATAGAAATGTATAGTTCCTATTTTTGACATCAACATTTTTTTTCTTAGAGCACTAACATTGACGCCTATTACATACATCCTTAATCCTTAATATATATAAAGCTCAATGTCTGTCTGTCTGTCCGTTTGTGCCCTTATCACTTGAGAACCACTTATCCGATTTACGTGGTTTCTTTTTAATTCATAGGTATATTCTCTGGCCAGGTTATAGGCTATATTTTGTTACGTTAGGTAGCATAACATCTAAGCAGTGACGATAATAGTAAATCAAGTTGGAAAAAAATTTGTCGTCGGCGCACTATTTTGCAATACGCTGCCTAAACCGTTCAATATTGAACAAAATAATGTAGTAAAGAATTGTGTAGAATCAAAAGATCTACAATAAAGTCAGCGACACTATATGTCTAACTTTTATATTTAAACCACAGTGACTGCTTTTATATTACAAAGAAAATTAAAAATATTATTCGCGCGTAGAGAACCCGTGTCGCGGCGTGCGGAAAAGAGGGAGCGTACCGTGTAACCGCGGGGCAGAGGGAATGTTCACAGGCCGGTATTCTTTTGATTGTCAATTGTTTATTTTGTTTTCAATAATTAACTTTTTAATTTAAATAGAACAAAAATGATTTTTACTTTTTGTTCTGATTCGTTTTTGTTAGATAGGTAATTTAAGTTTTGTTTGGTTTTTATTACAACAATAACTAATCGTGTTTGTACTTAATTCAACTATATATTTTTTTTAAATCCTAAACAATAATTCCGTAGTCCAAATAATCGTAAAAATAATTCAAACCAATTAATATGATTTTTTTCGAAAACAAGTCATAACTGTTAAGAAGCGATCATTTTTTCCTTTTATTTTTTTGTAAAATTGTTTCAAAACACTTCCATAACGTTTTGTACAAAAAGTCTGTTTTGACAAATAAAGTCTGAATTTCATCACTCGTTGAAGCGTACATACTTAAATATCGCCAAGAGGTTTCATATTTCAATAAAAACAACTTATATACACATTTAATAAATATGCTGTATACAATTTACAAAATCCGAATGTGTTATTGTTTCACTTCAGCCCAAAACAATTACGTTACTACCAATACTACCATAGACATAGAAACATGGACTACGCATTCTGTATTGACATACTCTATCTTTTTTACACTCATATTTAACAGATGTGTATGGTTCCTACAAAACAAAATATAATTTTTATTATAATAAGGAAAACTCGACTATTATTAAAAAAATTAAATACCTACAAAAAATCTACAAAATAATTAATAATTTAAACAAACCATAAAAATACTTTCGTGCTTTTTTATAATAAATATTTTTTAATGAAAATATCTCATGTGAAACACCAATTAAAAATAAGGGAGTATGCCTATGATGAATACACACTCGACTTATCTCCGAAACTAAATTATAACATAACAAAAACAATATTATAAGATTCAAAAACTTTCATAAGATTTCATGAGTACACCTACACGTCCTCAACTGCACGCCTACACTTCCAAAATGACACGTTTTCCATTCAAAACTCTTTATTTGTTTATTATAAATAAAAATATATACTACACCCATCACATTATTTTCTTATACGTATCCAAGGTACATATATAAAGACAAGGTAGTCTCAACAATTCCTTGACCAATCAGCGTTGGCGCGGGAATTGACGTCATCTGGAGGATGTATTCAAATGCTATAAATGTACAATAGAATGTCATTTACAAAAAATTCCTTAATTTATTCTTGTTTTCGTATATAGCTGTCACAGAGAATTTGGTCTATTCGTGATAATAGTAACAGAACTAATTTTGAAAATTCGAAAAATTACGAGAATGATAGCCAGTTGAAAAAAAGTTCAAATTGTTCAAAACTCATTTGCTATCATTCTTGTAATTTTTTTAATTTTCATAATTAACTTCGACAACGGATAGCTTGTATCATACTTAACCCTTTTATTCCCAGTGGTTTCGCCAATAAACCATCTTTTTAATAATTTATTTCATGAGACCTACGTATTTTATGAAGTTATTTGAAAATATTATTTTATTTATTATATTTTAAAATTAATTTTGATAATAAAAAAAATATATTACCTCAAAATTTTAGGGTACTTATTAATAATAAAAAACAATTTTTTGATTTCAGAAATAGTGTATCTAGTATCTACCTACAGTGCACATTGTACAACCTCTACGACTTTCAGAAGTAAGTTACTACCTCATTTTCAAAGTATCAAACAGATGTACCTCTTAAGTTACTTTCTTTCTTGAGTCCATTTTACATCATTACAATACCTCTTGTACAAACTACGTATAAGAAAATAAAAGGAAACAAACCGAAACATGTAGTATTGTAAACTTTCTCGACACAGAGTTTATCTAGACGTCAAGGGAACTGCTCGTGCATGTTTAATGTGTACCCCAGTGTGACAAACCGCTTGAATTATTGAGCACGGTGTTCTCAAATTCAATATCATGTCAGATTAACGCCCCCCGTGTCACGCAGGATTGTCTTTATTAGCCCATCATTCACTTAGTTGATATATGTAAGATGATGGGCAAGTGTTTTATTGGTTTCAGTGTTGTATTAAAAAACACATTTTTTTCGAAAAGGGGTTTGAAATTGTAGGATGGGGGAGAGAGGAACACAGGTCTGATATCTATTTTTTAATATTTCAATCATAATTATAATCAATGACAAAAAACTGTTGCATTTCAGGTGTGCAACATTACAATGATGAGTTTTCCCATCGAAGTACACACGATTATTAAAAAATATCGACTTTTGATTAAAATTTCAAGTCGATCGGATGGAAAATGGCCAAAATACATTTTCCGCAGCTTTTAAAAACGTCATTTCGATAAAGTTTGAAAACTGTTTTACTACATGCGAACGTCGACGTTATTTCTGATTTTTTTTCGAGACTATGTCGGTTTAGCGGTTTTCGGTTGCTTATTTTGCTTCTGTTTTGACTTGAGACCGAATTACGGTTCCCTTTTTACATTACCATATACTTATTATCACTCATTTTTTACCACTTTCTCACCATCTAGGTTGTTCGTTCGTTCAGAGACACTTTGGAAAGTAAGTTCTAAAAATTAAAAAAAAAAATCGCTTTTAATTCCTTTTGAATATCATTTTTAAGATGTTTATACATCATTTAAGCTAATAAAAAAATGTCCAAAATTAGTTAATACATTAGATGTAACCCCTTAACATCGTAAATATGAAAAATATAATTATAAATATTATAAAATTATAAATATAATAGTCGAATAAAAACAAATCTCAATAACACAAAAACCATAACAATACACCCCTGCGCATTGTTATACGACAACAGGACCGGCATTAAAAATGTATATACAATTCCCGCGACATCTCGACAAACTCCACACGTAGGAGCTAAGGGCGGTGTGGAGGGGGTGGAGAGGGTTACGTGCCCGGAAACTTTATCAATGATTTTTTAATGAAATCCATTGTTCGGTTCGCCAGTCCTGTCGGATTATATTAAATTAAAGTAATGTTTGTGGGATCATGCACTCCGAGGTATAATTTTACGTAATGAAGTATATTATTACTCTCTTAGGAGTTTATGTTTGGAACTTACAGTGTGTAACCGGAAATAAAAATTAATATGGTTTTATTTTTGTTGTAAACAACTCACGGAAGGGTACTAAAAATAAGTTTTAATATCGTAAGTGTATTGTTATAGCATTTGAATTATATATAGTCCTTGGGAGTTGTCAGATAAATCTAAAAAATTTACGGTACGTACATCTTATAATAATAATAATGTCTGATAGAAATTTTATATTTCTTTAGCAATTCCCATGGCTTTATCTACGTTTTCAAACAAATTTTTATTAGGAAATATCAATTGCATTTTTTTAATACATAAACCTATATGTTAATTTTTGGTTTGCATTTTTATATATTTTTATTACAAATATCAATTACTTATACATTTTTTTTGTGCATCTTCTTTCGAAGACAGCGAAATCTCAAAAATTTCTCAAAATCGGTTCAGTAGTTTTCATATCAAACTAGACAGATCAAATTTTTAAAAACTATTACCTAAAATGACTTGTAAACTAAAAAAATCCAAATAATTGTATTTGTACAGAGAGAGCCTACAGATGTTGGTGTAGTATTAGAATAAAAATAAATAATCTAAAATTTAATTAGAGTTTATTATTTCAATTAGCTAAAACAAAAGTAGACATATTTATTTTCCATGTAGTATGTTAATTCATGAAAATAAACGTAATCTGAAAGAATAATGAAAATAGACAAACAAATTTTTTTTTTATTATAAAAATAAAAGTAGAACTATAAGTACTAATAGGAAAGTTTAATAAGAGCAAAGTTTTTGTTAATACGTCCACAAACATTGTTAAATTCTATTTAAACACTTAAAATAATCCATTTAAAATGTTTACATTCCGTAATAACAAACATTGTAATTTCATAGGTTTTTAAATCTAAAAAGAAAAATGTTTGTTTATGACTAATTTATTTGCTCAAATACTCTTAAAAAGAGTATAAATACCACACACATTTAAACGTGAATACGTACATATAATATATACGTCTATGGTCTTAAAAACGTGAAATTTTAAGGGCGTCTTCCTGTTATGTCATAAAGGGATTTTCTGAAATTCAACCCCTAAAGAAGATAAAATAGTGTTAAATTTGTTTTTTTATTTTAATACGTTTATATTATAAAGATTAACTTCAGGCAAAATAATCTTCAATTAAAATTAAAATGCACGTGTATTGCGATTTTTCAAAGTTCACCCCTAATAAAGGTAAACAACTGTTTTTTTAATTTTGGGTACTTACAATTAAACTAAAAGCATTAATTTTTCCGTTTTTTTTTTAGTAGGTAACTATCAACTTTATCAAAAAATATGTCAGAAAAAAAAGTTTTTAAATTTTCTTCTTCACAAGTTAAGATCCCTAACGCCTCAATTTAATAGACGCATCTCGAGATACGGATAAAAGCTCACTTCAGCCTACTATAATAGCAAATTAAGTGATAAAATAAATTATTCTATCTTAAAGCTATATTACCAAAACTTATTTTAAATCCAGAAAATCTGCATTACTATCACCATTTTCAGAATCTACGAAGGAGAGGGTGATAAGAAGAGCGAGACAGAAGGGAGAAAGAGGATGACGTGTGACATGTGGGTTTCATTATAAATTCACACCGTATATCCAGAGTACGTATGTATGTATGAACAAACATTGCAGACACGTATGTGTGTTTGTGTAAATATTAGATGGTTTTGCGCAAAACTGACGACTCTAGGAATTTCTTCTTTGCAGATTGACGTGTCTAAGAGATGCGACAGATCGTCATGTGGAGCGGCACGCACGCCGCCACCATCTGCCTGCGAATGTTTGACGTAATGAAATGATAGAGGTGATGTTTTTTATAAAATAATTTTATTATTGCAAAATCTTATTTTGTATGTTTCTATAGAAAATTTTCCGGATTTTACGGGAAAAACGGAGAAACTGTGGTTTTTTAGTAACTTAAACTAAATATATTACCTTAACCACAATAAAACACGTGTTTCGACTTCACAAGAAGTCCTCATCAGGAGCCTAACAGTGTTCTATTGTGGTTAAGGTGTATATTTTTAGTTTAAGTTACGATATATTGTAAAATTTTAAAATATTTGTCAAATCTGAGTCCAGCCTCGCACACTAGTGTCCCGTACCGTATAGTTTTTCAATTTTACAACAATGACACTACATAACACAAAATAAACCCAAATTCTATTGATTTCAAACTTTTCAAGTACAGCAAAGTGAAAAGTTAAATTTGATAGTTTCTCTATTAGAAAACAAATGGCTCTCCAAATGTACTATAATTTTTTTTTAAGTTAAAATTTTAATAACAATAAAACGTTCATATATGTAAATTCTATGAATTTTCAACTTTTAATTGATATTCTGCTCACTGGGATTGAATACAAAAAAAATGTGTAAATCTATTTACCCCCCCCCCCCTCAAAAAGCGTAAAAAACTTAAATTTAATTTTTATAACTCAAGTCAATTATTGCTCCACAAATTAAGCCAAACTTCAGCTTTCTAGGCTGTACGGAATACTTAAAACACTTGCTTTCAAAGAAGAAGTGAACGACGAATTCAGTAGGTTTCTTGGAGTTCCAGGAATCGTTTCCGGTTCGACAGTTTATAATTTTATTCGTTCCAAAAGTTATTAACATATTCATAAAATTCTATGTAAGAAATGAAATTAGTATTAAAGATAACATAAGTTTTCTATTAAGTAAAACCACACTTTTCTCAAGTATAAAATGCAAAAATCAAGATACTCACAAGTCTACAAAGTCATCAAGTAGTGAAATAAAGCACGAAGCTTTTAATTTAATAAATGAGTTTTAATTTTGTTCCAAATGTTCAAACTTAATAACATTAAATATTCAGGTAAAAAGTTAAACTCTGTACGACTTCTGAATCGTAATTCATATCGTCTTCTCTCTTACACTTACTGTCATAACAATTTTCTTTTGTACGTTTAATTATTGATATTCTGTATACGAAACTGGGACGAACGAAAAGTGCAAATTCTGATAAACGATTTTAATTATTTAAGAAATGCTTCTGATAGGAAGTCAACGAAGAACAGGAAATAACTACATTAAATCGATATATTTATATAGAATATTTTAGTATATTTTAAAACGGTGTTCAATTATACAAAATAATATCTAAAATAAAATATTAAATACTGCCTAATACCGGCCAGGGCCGTAGGAGAGATTTTGCGGTCCTTATAATTAAATATTGTTTATTAAGTACTTATATTATATATATTTTGAAATTTATTTTGAGTTTTGTTTCATTTCTTTAATCAAGATGGAAGGTATGTTTGCATTTTTAAAACATAAAAATACAATAATGTATTTTGTAACCAATTCTAACCTAATTTTATGTTTGTTAGCTCTATATGAATACTATCTACAACCAAGGTTTGTAAATACACTGGTTGCCTCAGTAGCTTTTGACCAATTAGCTTGGGCACCCCAGATGACGTATTTTCCTCTTCTCGCATCGAGTTACAAGGCTATATTTATTATTATTGGACACATCATTCCCCCTCTCCACATTTGGGCACCTTAGTTGACGTATTTTCCTCTCTCGCGCCGAACTCCTGAGGCTACCTTGTACTTTACATATCTTGTCTATAACAATCTGCAGGTATAACACATATTTTAATTTTTAGTACCATTAAAAATGTTAAAGGGATGTGTATTTAGTGGCCAAACTATACTATTTTCAAATGCTTCTGCTGAAATGTGATTATCATTCAATGGTAAATAAAGCAAGTTAGCTTTATTATGATTTGTTTTAAGTAAGCTTATATTAAGTATTTTTTTAAGCTTATATGATTTTCTTTCCAAAAATGTAAAAAATGTAGGATATTCTATTTACAAAACTAAATAGCAGAAAATTAAAAAAAATACGGTATCTTCTTTAATTTAATCTTAAATCTCCAGAAATGAAAAAGATGGTGGAAATATTAAATGTATTATATTTAAAAGTATTACCTACTCGAAAAGAAAATAAACGTGTAGAAGAATAAGAAACACTGCACAGCACATACATATTATATTGTTAAGATTGATATATTATCATTGTACAAGGAAGACAACAATATCTAACAATAAGTTTCTCAGAAATACAACACACCATATAAATAAAAACCGTGTGTCTTTTTAAAGGAAATTTGTAAGGAATTATATACCGCTTTTCCCTGAAGCTTACCAATTCACAACGTAGCTGCTTACCCACACATGCACACACACATAGAGGCGCTATGTCGACACGTACTTCGTACATACTTTCACTGCTGATTTATTAGTGTTATAAAATACCCAGACAACAATCGATGCTGGTGGGCTGGCGGTGGAAGCACAAAGCTCCAAAAGCTCCCCGACGAATGGTGCCTTGGAGAGACTTGAACAAGTTCAAAGCCGGAATCACACGATACATTTTTTATATAAAGCACCACAGTGCCATTCATCGTTTTGCCATTTTTTAAAGGTTTTAATGTTTGTTTACATAGGTATGCATGTATACAAAGTGGTACTTGGACTGGATTTATATGTATTGTGCTATGGTGAAAATTTATACTCTAAGTACCCCCAATGTTCTTTTGGCGTGTGTTTAAATATAAGACCTATTCAAGTCAACTACGTGCATTGTTTAGAATAATTTAAATAGGTACTTAGTTCGTTAAATTAATGTATTACAGTATTTCATTTGTACAAAAGGTAATTGATTCAATATAATACAAGTAAATAACATAAAGTTTTGGTGAATATTTTTGTGCTGATAATACTGACAATGAGTAACAAAAAAAATGTTTTACTGCTACCCAGGGATGCTTTCCTGGGGGTTCGCAGGGGTTCGTGCGAACCCTTTGATGTGAATGCTATGGTTCGTGCAAACCCCCTGTTAATCAAAAAAAAATTACTTTCGTTTTTTGTGATTATCGGTGATTTTCTACTACTCTTTCGATTTTTAACTGTTTCTTTCAAATATCAATTACATTTCGTCATTTATGGCGCCAATATTCAAATTAACGATAAATTGTTTTTTTTTCTGATAGTTTAATATTCATCAGCTAGTGTGCTACTCTGCCAAATAATATTTCAATGGGAATATTAATATTAAAAAAAAAATGTTAGAAAATATTCACTGCGAATGCGAACCCCGTGGTAAAATTTTGGGAAAGCATCACTGCTGCTACCTGAAGGTTTTAGGCATGCTGAAACCGAATCCGTCCCCCAAATAACTCAATTCGCTCAGGTTCTCCAGATATGCTAACCTAAAAGTGCCAAATATGATGATTTTGAAAATGTTTATGAATTTATTACCAAGCAAACATTTTTATAGTTTTCAATCACGGTAACAAATAGTACCTACACGGAGAGAAAAATCTTAGAAAAATTACTGTGCTCTGCACTATAAACGATGTGCGAAAGTCGAATATGGTCAATTTTATACGGTAAAATAAGAAAAATTAAAATTCATAATATAAAAAGTAAAGGACACAATAGTATTTTTTAAAATACAGGCCAGCGAAATTTATAAAACAGCACAGTAAAAAGTTCCTATCTCGACAAATTTGTATTTTTTAATTGTTTTTCTTAAAAAAAATGCTATTTAAGTTGATGTAAATTATTAGGCGGTCTGATAAATTTTACAATACTGACTTATAAAATTCAATGATATTTCAAAGATATCTGGCAAAAGCAGAAAGAAAGAAAAAGACAGAAGATACCAATTATGTTGAAAACACAAAAACTAAAAATGTGATATCTCATTAACTGTTTATCGTGGAGATGTATGTATGGTTTTATTTTGTTTGTAAAACGATTCTCTAAAAATCATACGCATCATGTCTAGATCTCAGATTTATGGTTTTCGATATATCTTAATAGAAAGTTAGGATATAAAGCAAATTTTACTATCAGCATAAACAAGGTAGTAAGGTTCGAGTACAGTCGGCTATTTTCGATCTTCCGACGGCCTATAAGCTGACAGTTACATACATATTTAGAATGTATATTTGTTTTAAAAGTACATATTGTAATTGTGTAGTGTTTTCTATTTTAAATATATTTTTCTATGTTATCGTGATTTTAAAGTATTATATTTTAATTTATATTCAAAATTGTTTTTAGTGTGAATAATATTTAAAGCGGGACGTGTAGCATATTGAGATTTAAAATGGCTATGATTGTTTTTATTTTATTAAAATTATTGTTTTGTGCGAATTTTAAATGAATGTGGGTGATAAATGTTTTACAATAATGTTTTGTTCGGTTTTAATGTGTTATTTTTAGAAGTTTTATTTGTAAAATAAGTTTTGACAGATATAGGTTAGTTTAGATTTTAGATATTGAAAATACGTTATTTTATATTTAATTTGTTCTGTGAATCGGTCTCTTTGCACATGTATTGGTTGTCATATCTTTATGTAAATTGTTCTACAACTATATTTGTAAACTATTATTAGTTGTAAAATTCAAAACAATGTATATTATATAAATAAATCGATAACTTTCTTAAAATGAAATTGCTTTTTATTGTTTTTACCTTTCTGTTTGAAAAAAAAAATAATAAGCTATAGAAATTTTACTGAATCGGTAAGGCCGGTAAGGCAGTTTTCTGATACAGCGTTCCAAATATTACCATGCTAGCACCGTAATTTCTACCGTGATAAAAAAGCAATTTATATAATGTAAGCACTGATAATTTTTATATGGACGTATAAATATTTTTTACTTGTATCGTCGATTGCGCACGCATTATAAGAGAGCACAGTAATTTTTCTAAGATTTTCTGTATAAAAATTATCATGACTTTTCTCTCTGTGTACTATCTCCCTCCTTTAGAATTAACTTCCACTATACGATTTTTTCACCGAGATATACTAGATAGAGAATATGTAACCTAACGTATAGGAATGTAAGCTAACATAATTATTTAGCACTATTTTCTAAAATATTTGACAAAATTACCTTTGATTTGTCATCCGACGAAACTTATATTAAGAAATATATTATTTGATAAGAAAGGGTGATATTTTATATTTAAGATTAATTTTTGGCTGGGAAGAAAACGTCCTATTTTTGAAAACGATCTTTCAACCGGATACGGATGTTTACCTACGTCGATTTTTTAATTTTTCGAATTACTCTGAAACAGTGCAAAATAGAGAAAAATGGTCAAGTTAAAAAATGTAGGTAATATCTACATATATCTATAATTGATGTTCTATTAATTTTTTTTGTAAAAACGAATTTTTGAAGAAAAAAATTATTATAATTCAAATGGTTCATAACAGAGAAAAAAATGTACGGGAAATAAATTATAGATAATAACATACTCGACATTTTTTATCTAAAACATTTTTTTCTTATTTCAAAAATAATTCAAAAATCCAAAAATTTACAAGACTAAACATTCGTTTTCAGTTATTACGTTAAAAAAAATCACTTGTTATATAAATATAAAATTATTCATTTTGTTCTTTCTTGTTAGTTTGTTAGAAATGTTTTAATAAACAAAGAATCACGTATACAATTCACTGTTAGGTTAGGTTAGGTTGGGTATAAGAAAGTCCCGTGGTTCCCAAGGCAGATATTTTTGTGTAGTCTCAATTTTCGAATCAGATGCTAACCTAATCTCTTGGAAATTTTACCCCCCCCCCCCCCCCCCTGAAAAATTTTCTATGAACGCTCCAGCAAGTAAATATTTACTTATATGAAAACCTTCATGTTCATAAAGGTATTCAATATAAATCACAAATATAAATATAATAATGCTGCATTATACGTGATATATCTGAAACACAAATACCGTGGCAAAGGTGAATGTCCTTTTACAAAAGAAAGCAATAATATTTAAAAATATATGTCATTATTCATAAGACATGACTTCCTTCTGAATTACAGACACCAAGTCAATATAAACAGCATTTATGATACGTTGTTCATTTCAACAATAAAAATATTTTCGAGTGGTGTTTGTAATGATTTCAATTTTCTGCTTGAATAGCTACTTCACAGCACAAAAGTATCACAAAGATAAACTTCAAGTTTCATGTTTTCGTGAGTGGCACTTATTTTTTAAAGCACAGTAAATTATTGTCTGATGGGTCATACGAATTCGATTAAAGTTTTCACGTTCACTTTTCCGGTCTCGCGTACTTTTCAACGATTCAGTGGAGAAAAATATGTAGGGTTGACGGTTTTACGAAAGGATTTTCAACTTTGTTTAAATCAGAGCTTTCCGAGGATTCTTCCTCGAGAAAAAAATTTAAGACTTAAAAAAAAATCTGTCTCTCTATCTTTGTGTGTGCGTGTCTGTCCCCCTGAATCCTTGTCATACGCATAACTCATGAACCACTGAACTGATATTAATGAAATTTGGTTGGATGGTTGGGTCTGACTTGAGGACGGTTCCATTTCAAAATTATCAAAATCGTGTGTAAAGGGGAGGGGTGACATCCTAAAATATTTATTTATTCAAAATAAATCAAGAACAACACATGTTACGTGAAAGTTTAATAGAATCATTCAATTTCCTATAATATAGATCTACAACGTTTGATGTAAAATATTACCTTACAAAGATTTATCTCAGTTTGCTTTAAAATTCGTGTTTTGTTTTTTTTTAAATTGATATTTACGTTGACATATTAAATATCATTTTGACGTTTTAAATATCATTTTGATGCTTGCATAAATTTATCAATTTTAATTTGTTAATAATAATAGGGAACGGGATCTCGACGGTCTTAGGGCATTTGATAGTCTTAATGTTAATGGTGTAAGCTATTTAGATTGAAATTATCAAAAAATTAAAAATATACGAAAAAATAATCAGATGCGTCTTAAAAGAACTAATATTTTTCAGTAAAAATTCGATTACCCCCTCAAACCAAAGATTTTTTAGTTTAAACATTTTTTTTTCAAATATTCGATGGTTCTGTAACACTTTAAATGCCCCACTCTGTATAAAAATAAATTTCTTTGTTGAAATATTGTATTCCGCGGGCTAATGTAGATGCTGGTGAAAAATTCCTGGTAGCTCCGCGTTCTGCGTTGTCTTTTTGACGACGTTTCGGTCGAATCCTATCGGCCATCTTCAGGTCTGGTCTGAACTTAGTTCTTTAAACTTCGTTTGACTAGTGACTCACTTCAAAGAAAGAAAGAACTAAAGAATGAAAGAACTAGTTCAGACCTGACCTGAAGATAGCTGATAGGATTCGACAGATACGTCGTCAAAAAGACAACGCAGAAAGCGGAGCTACCCGGAATTTTTCACCAGCATAAATTTCTAATAAATATAAAAAATATTTTGTAGACAAAAATTTACGAGACAAAAACTTTTCTCGGTTTCATCACGTGTACGAGATGAGACTTACCTAACTCGCGTCTCTTGTTATTTTTAGAAACAAAAGTTAACTATTTTTCAAAATATTTGCAAATTATTATTATTTTTATTTTTTTTTAAAACGCATCAGTTTTTTGATTATTTTTTTTATATTTTTTAATTTCACGCGCACGTACGCTTATCCCACCACTGGGCGCGCTGCGGTCGTTATGTTGTGACATTATTGACTGATGCGTCAATCTTTTATTCGGCCGAAGCGGCAGCATTCTTGAGATTCTGTTTGAAATAACATCTTTGTGGAGTTGTTTCAGAGGTAAACTTTGCCATAAAGTCTATTTTATCACAGCGACAGTGTTATTACAAGTTGTAAAGTATGTTAACTCTTCATCCACGCTACAATAAGTGTGGATAGAACAAAAGTAACAACCTTGTGGGTAGTTTTCCATTTTATGTCGTTCCAACGCAACTTTATGTATTACTGCCTATAAAATATTTATTTCTAGGATTCCTGATGACTTATTTATAGATATATACAATATACATATATTCTACATTCTATCTATACCGTCGTAAATAATTGGTGGTACTATAGTGGAAAACTAAATGAGTTGTTTTAATTATTACTATAGGGGTGTACCGAAAAAGAAAGGAAAAGAAATTCATAAATAATATACGTTATTTTTGTTTAAAAAAATCAAACTTAAAATTTTAATTGTTCAATTATACAGGATGAGTCCTATCAGGTGAAACAAACGTGAACAGTTGATCTAGAAAAATATTCAAGAAAAATAAACATGTGTCTGGAAAATTAGTTTTTATTTAATATTTTGAGAACCCATTTTATGAAATTTTATAATCAGTTTAGTATTAATATGTGTTTAATACTAAACCGATAGTGAAAGTTTTGAAATTGGAGAACAATTTTTCTTTAAAAAAATGATCGTAAAGCTTTTCGTATTTTCGATAATAAAACAACTCATAACAAAGATACAACGTATTTTATTCATAATTAAATAAAAATCACAATTGCCATGGAAAACTAAAATATGTTTGTTAGCGAGGCGTCAGTCAAAACTACAACAATCACTCGAGTGCAATATTAAATTTAAGTCAAGTAAGCTTTGGAAAAAAGAAGGGTTGATGTTTAAAATTTTTATATTTATTAAATTTCGTTGTTTATTTTGTTAATGTATAACAGAAATGCTGGCTTTAGGGAGGGAGGCTAAGCGACCGCTCGGGGTGCCAATTCAGAAAGGGCGTCGGACGGCCAGTGGGCCCTTTGAGTTATACCTAGTTTTTTTTGTTCTTAATGTTTAAAATAATACCATAACCCTACATGTTTTCTTCAAAAACATTTCCTGCCTCCGAGAATAAACCCCTAGATATTGCACGATTTTTTTAGGAATTTTGAAAATCTCGTCTGTCCGGGTAAAATGAAAACCGGCGCCTATGCTGTGATTGTTTCTAAAAACCATGAAGATTATTAAAATTTGTTGGGAACTTTCCTATATTTCTGTTGACCTAAATTTAGATAAATAGAATAAAATATTATGGAATTATTTATTTATATTTATTTTGGAATAGAAAGTTTTTTTTCAATTCTTAAAATTGCCACTTTATATTTTTCATCACTCAAGGGTTGCACGGACGAAGTTGTAACTCTTTGAACTTTGAAACAAAGCCACATTAATGAATTCTCAGAATTTTCAAATTAATAACACAATTTTTACCACAACTCTGTTACATTGAAAAAGTGTCATTCAATTAGGTATGTGAAAAAAAAATTGTATGTATTCATAATTTAAAAAGGTATATTTTCGATTCCATTCATATATTTGAATGTCGGTATCAAAAAAGGGTTAGTTTTACAAGTCAAAAATTTATGTACGTACATACTACATAAAAATATTATACGATAAAAATTTATTTTGAAGATATTTTATAAAGATCTGTAACTGTCTGCAAAAAAGATATCGGGTTAAGATGAAATGTGAAATAAAACAGTTTCGATTCATCTTCTTTTCACGCTATTTCCCGGCCGACTACTTACTTTTAGCTCGTATCCTCGGGCGTTACATTTTTACCAATTTTCATCAATACGGAATTGTTTAATACATTATAAAGTGTTTCAAACGTTTTAACTTCAGGATCATTTATATATATTTATACACCTACATCTTTCTCTTTTTATTTCCGATTCTTTGTTGTTTCTTGATGTTCAGATTTCTCACTTTTTTATTCTAGAGTTTTAATGTTTCAATGATTAAAAGTTGTTTTGAACATGTCTATAGTAGCGGAAATGATTCTTTTTGATGATGAATGATCAAATGTATTTTTGTGTAGCTTTAGGTATTTAATTGCTTTAAATTAATTAAAGTATCAATAGAATTTATATTCAATTTAGTTTGTATCTTTTCACTTTAAAAGATAAAAGTACATTTCAAAAAAAATTAAGCGAGTAAGTACACTTAATGCCAACGAAACACGTGTATTTTGCAATAATGGAAAATTTCATTAGAAAATAAAAAACAGATTGGATAAAGAGCTTTACTCAACGAAATTGAATATTCAACATCAATTCGGCGTTTTTTAAACATATTTTTAATGTCGTATATAATATATGTCGTATAATATTAATTTCGAATATTCATACGTACAAAACATAATATGTGATTGAATTTTCTATGTGGTAAATTCTTGAAAGAAGGGAATATCTTCAGAAGGGAATATTTTACTACAAAAATTATAATGACCTTTTTTATAGAAAATGTAATACTTACAATTTTCATGTAACATGAGTAATTTTTGAGATATTTTGAATTAAAAAAAAAAAGTAAAGTTATTTCTTCCCTGCTCAATTCAGCTTTACATATTTTCAAACTTTTTACTTCTTAAATTAGTAACTGTTCAGTTTTAACTCAATTCAACCCTGTTACGTCGAACGATAAATAGGCAAACATGTTTTTCATTATACCTTCATGTAAAAAGTAAATACATACTTAATACCTCGGGTTTTTTCTGTATTAAAAATAAAATAACAAGCAAATTGAATTTGTGTTTGTTTCTCAAAGAGTAAATTGGATGGATAAAAGAGAATCATAACATGTACAATATGTTGTCCCAATATTCTCTAACTCCGACGCTTAGACCATGTTGGGTTGTTTTGTTTATAAACCGAATGAAAATCTTCAACTAAAGAGTTTTCTATGTATTTCTCGCCCACTTTATCTGTTTGTATATCTTTTTCTGTGAATGTTTTCTGCAAGAACATATTGTGTTTTCAGTACTTTTAATCTAGATTTTATTTACCTTTAATACTTTTGTATTATCATCAAAAAAATTTGTAAAAAATCACATTTTGAGAGCCTAATAAATGACTATTGTAAATCAGATTTTTCTTTTTGATTTGCCTTTTTTGTATCACTGTACGATCATTTATTATAGCAAAAACCACACTTTTAACTTTCAAAAAAAATCCAAGAGAAAATTTGGAAAGATAATAGTCTTTTATTCATAACTCGATAAAAATGGTCATACAAGTGATACAAAAAAAGCAAAATAAAGAGAAAAGTCTGATCTACAAGAGTCATCCATTAGATTTGATCCAAAAAATTATCATTGTTTTTCAATTTTTAATTTTTTTAAAATAGCAAAAAAATTGTTTTTTTTGTGGAGCTGTGTAATTAACAGCTTTACTTTACATTAAAATTCCAGTTCTGATTAATATTTACTGAAAATATCACTTATTATTTCGTTATATCATTATATCTAAAGTGATTTATACATAACTAGCGCATTGGACCCGGTGTTACCTGGGGATATTAATTCAATTAAACATAAAGTAATCATACCCACCCGACATGCCCACCCAACATGCCCACAACACACGATTCACCGCGAATTGTTTTTTCCCCAACTTTATGAAATTTAATAAATAATTTATTAAATTACCTATCCATTAGTGAAAACCGGAATAAAATCCGTTCAGTAGTTATTGAGAAAATCGTGTAAAATTATATTTTCAAACTCCTAGAAAATACCAGGACTTATGTAATAGCCACGATACTGCTTAGAAAAATTATCTAACTATTCGTGAAAACCGCATTGAAATCAGTTGAGTAATTCCCGAGTCTATAAGCCTCAACAAACGAACATTCATTTTGATACAAAGAGATATATATATACTTTTTACGTATCTATTCTCCTCATCAAAGTTAGTTCTAATGAATAGTCGAATCGGCTTTGTATAAATTCAAAGATCTTCCGGGTTAAAATCTACATTACCAATTAAAATTTGAAACAGAACCCGAATATTCATTAGTAATCGGTTTTGCGAATGACATCTTCAATTGAAATAGTTGATATGACAATAGTTCTCAAGCATTCATTGTTTCTCAATGAAGTCTAAATGAATGTATACAATAATGTACGTGTACGACCAACGCAATGCTTTGTGCACCCAACTTGCCTAATTGCTACCATTAAACTTTGTATTGTAAACCTAACCCAAAGCTCTAACTTATTATTAAACTTGTTATACATACTAGTTATTGTTATTCAATCAATGGAATTATTTTAAGAAAATCATTTTGCAGTTTCAGTTATAAATGACAAGTATGAATAATAATTTATTTGATTGAATAAACTCCCTTGTTGAAAATCAGAAATAATTCTCACTGAATATTGTTGTTGTCACTAAGAAATCCTGAAATTTCTCCCCTTCAAAGAGGTTGATATCACTCCCTACGGTATGAGAGGAAGGGACAAAAATCAATTTTTACCGATTTTTCGGCATTATTTTAACTTTACGGCAAATATAGTTAAACAAAATTTAAGCTTATTGAAGTCTCTCTACAAATAAAATGGTCAAGTGCGTGTTGGGCACGCACATGATAAGGTTCCATAGTTATATGATTTATAAAAAACAGTGTTTGTTATAATTTTCATTGAAAGTACTAATTAAAAGCTACATTCTGGAATTTTTTCAGATTTTTTGCATTGATAGTTTAGAAATTAGAGCGATGGGGGGGGGGCTCTGAAAAGCAAATATATCGTGACTGAAGGATTAAAATCCAAGGTCATTTGACATTTTTTGTTGTATTTTAGGAGACGTATCTAAAAACACCCCACTCAATGGGAAAAGTAAAAAATATTGAAATAATTTTCAGTTTATTATTATATTTATATATATTTATTTATAACATTTATATAGACAGACAGGCCGATGGACAGAGCGAAACTATAAGGGTTTCCAGTTTTCTACTAAACCCTGAAGATTCAAATTCGTACTTCACCGAATAATGAACGGTCATTCGGTCATAGTCATATATTTGTTTATAACGGGTTCGCTGTTCAACTTTTTTAAATCCGGAATTGGAATGAAATAATTCAAAAAATATCATTATAAAGATTTAAATGAGATGGAAGATAAAAAATAAAATAAAAATCTGAAAACCACAGTTTTAACTTAAGTTCATTAAAATACGATTTGCACACATTTCTGCATATATATAAAATATCCACTTCTTGCTTCCGTTAATACCAGATACATAGAAAACACATGAGCACTTGTAACAAAGCAGACCGCAGACAGTTTAATTTAATCACATTACGACAAACAAATTCGCTAGAATTGGAAACAAATTAATACACAACTCGGTTTAATGTCGAGATATGAATCAGGCGAGTCTGGTAGCGTTGACGTTAATTTCTGTTGAGAGGCGGGCAGCGTTGATGGATAGAGCCCGCTACTGGCTGACACATGCTTGCGGTCATATTTATAACAACACACCAATCTCACTGTTCTTTAGCTTACGAGTATTACGGATCGTCTTAGTGATGCGATGGCGTTAGAACGCTGTACTTATTTTTATTATCAACTATTCATTACACTTAATTGCATCCAATATTTTTGCTCCGACTTAACAAGTACAGACACCAGGGTTTCCACTGGTTTTTGGAAATAAAATTCCCTGGCTTTCTCTGACAACAGATTCAAAATTCCCTGACTCGGGAGGCCCCGGAGCAATAATGTGCAGAAATAATATTTGAAGACCTTTTTTTTTGGTCATAACTTGAAAATTTTACACTTTCAATTCAATTACCTTTTTCTTTTTTTCCCTGACTTTCTAAAAAAAAATTAATAAATTTCCTGACTTTCCCTGACCACTTTAGGCTTCCCTGACTTTACAGAAAGTGGACACCCTGCTGAGTCAGACATTCTGAATTTGTAGCTATCGATACCCGTGTAGAAAATTCCAGCTTGGCTTAGATTGCCAGTGTTGCTTTTTCGATATTGGTCCCAATCTAGACCAACCATCAGATACCGATCTTTGGTCATCTATTCTACCTTCAAATATCGAACTTGGTGTCACCTATACTTAAAAAAACAAAACAGTCCTTGAATTATCAGCTTTCATTTGATACCCCACTATCCAGGGTTGAATAAAAAATATACAACCAATCCCCCCCTCAAAAAACTCTAAAAACTTTTTTTAATTTGTTAATGATCCACCATCTCTACCTCTATAAAAAAAAGTTATATTTTTCTATGTTACAGGTAAACTCGAAAACTACTGAACCGATTTTAATGCGGTTGTCACCGATAGTTAGATAATTTTTTGCGAATGTTCTTAGCTATTAATATTTTATGAAAACCTAAGATCAGACCATTCACTAGCGATTTTGGTACCAAAGAGTAAGAACTACGTAGAGCTTAATATATATATTAAGCTTAGTACTAAGAGTTCATATAGATATTTTAGTCTGTAAAAATCCTTTAAAAAAAATTAAATCGACGTTATAAGTGAATACATATGTATATATATTAAATGCAAATCATAATTATCTTTCGTTATGACTAAACTCTAAATAAACATAAAATTTAATAATTTCACGGTCTGGATGATTTTAACCTTTTTCAATTCTCTAGTCAAATATTTACAAAACTCAAGCTTCTCTCCATATTAATAATCTTATAATCCCAACAGCTAACAATGCAAAAACATCCCCTCTTTAAATACAGGTATAGAAAAAAGACTTAACGTTTTTCCAGAATACCGAAGATCGAAACAAAAAAACTAGATCGACATTTACATACAATCAACAGAAAACAATAAAATTTAATCCGGCTAAAAAATAATACCAGTGCCACAAAATACAAATAGATTTTTTTTTCAGATTATGCTAACGATCTATTGAATTATTCAAAGGGAAAATAACGCCACAAAATAGTACACTATTAGTAACAGTGGCATCGGCAGGAAAAAAAACTGGTTCCATTAAAAGATGACAGATTAAGAAATAGAACAATCAAATCATTATTTTTTGAAAGGTTAATATGACATGATGAGCTGGTTTGAAAAGACATTATAAATATTTTCTTAATTAGTGTTTCTTTGTTAAATACAACACTTGTATAATGTTTGTGTATCTTTTAAATATATAAAATTAATTTTATAAGGAAATTCTTATTCAAACGAAACTTGCATGACCTTTTATTTAGCAAACTAGCTTTCAACAGCAAAAATAAAGTTTCAAAAGCTTTTGACTGAAAAGGAACCTTCACATTGATAAAGTACTCTTAATCCACTTTTATCTACTTATTTCTGTTGACATTTTTATTGCGTAATGAAATATTTTATTTCGAGGTCTATTTATCTCAGGAAGATCCTAATCTACACACTGTGTCTGTTATAATACTATAAATAACAATGTGAAATATTTAATACACATATCTCTATCATAATTCTGTATGAACCACGTAATTATGCGCGTATTGCGTATGTCTATCTGTCTATCTGTCTGTCACAACTTTCTAATTGAATTGTTTGATCAATAAAGCTAAGATTTAGCATAATTATAATAAACGGTGTACAAAAAATAATAGACCTGAGTCTCAGAAATAAAAATTTTAATTTATGGTATTTAAAAAAAAATATTTTGTCCCCTGCCCATTTCTCCGAAAGTAACACTGAAAGAAATCTGAAAAAAATTGAGAATTTTTAAAATAATGTCGAGATCATAAGAATTTATTAAATAATTCTATTTTTTTATATATCATAATAAAAAAATTCTATAATATTTGAACTAATTGTATTCTATGTTTAAACAGATCTGTAACTTTGATTTTTTTTGTAAATTTTCAATTGAAAAATTAAAGATACGGTGTGCAACACTAATACGCGAATCTCAACTCGCACATGACAATTTTTTAAATGGATTATTCACTAAGTAGGTACTCTATAGTATTAAAATCAACAATAAGTGGTCTTAAGCTTCGTTGACATCAGTCGTTACTTAAATGCAAGCGACTTCTTGAAATACGTACATTTGTGTTTTATTTAATTATAAAATAATATTTACAAACCTCCGCAAGCCGTCTTGAAATCCTCGCAGCAATCGGCCAACTTCAAGCACGCGTGATCACAGTAACACGGCTTGTCACTCAGATCCTCGACGATGGCGTTCGGCGGCGTTTTCTGCACGACACAAGACGAATCGCGACCGGCACAACACAGTCTCGCCTCGCGGCAACTCCCGGCGCTCAGCACACCCCGCGACACGCACGCCACTGTCCACAACAATGTAGCAATAACAATACCACGCGACATCTTATTGTCGTTTACACTCAAAAGTTTCGATTGTTGTAACTGAAAAAAAGTTAAATGTACTAACAATAAATTTCGAAGAAATATCGGGGTACTTGCTCCTTATATTCCCCCAAATTAACATAGACTATAGACACCAAGCCCGGCGTCAAGGGTACCTATACGCATTGTCAGTATACCTTACAATTTAAAAACAGTTCATTGCGGCGGAGATTGAGTCTCCATTTTAAACTATTCTCTTTACCACAGAAAATTGGGTCCACAGAGATTGGCCTTACCAAGTCAGTTATATTAATAATATTAGTGCGAATATACACTTATATATAGTCTATACTTATTTGCGGGGGTATAATTAACAAGTATCGGTACTATTTAATTAAATAAATATCATCAGTGCCCAGATTGAAAAATTTAGAATATTCTACTCTATCTTTTCGTTTTAAGATTTTCTCGAGAAAATTACAATTTCTGAATTTATTTTTTATATATTATGGTAGTATAGAACTAATAATATGTACAGTCACCTGCATTAATGGTCTTGCAGTTTGTACTCATTTTCGTTTATCACAAACTTAGTAGGCTCCTCCCATTTGATTATTATAATATTTAAATCATTTCTCCATGTATCAAACAAAGACAGATATTTTGAAATTCATTTGCTAAATAAAGAACTACTCTTCGTTTATAGTACTCATATATATTTGTGCAATTAAATTATTATGTAATCTATTGAAAATTGTATACGTAAATTTTGTGGCAATAAATATTTGATATTCCGAATTTTAGTTTTTAAATATATTAAACTTGATAGAAAAAAATAACCAATGATGTTTGCCAGACGAGTTCTACAGGCGACTGTACATATTATGAACATACGCATAAAAATTCTTCAGGCTGAATTAGATAAAACAGAGGTTTTTATTTCAAAACATAATTATATATCTTCAAAATAAATTAATAATGTAGGTATTATTTATCAAAATATGGTAAATGCCATATTCCACTTTCATTTTGACAGTTACTTTTTATCTTTATATTAAATGGTTGAAAATCTTGTATTCTATAGAAACAAATGCTCACTTTTATAGCTTTTAATACAATTCTTACAATTATACAGAATGAGTCATATCAAGTGAAACAAAGAGTTTATATGAACTTGTGTCCGGAAATTCTTCGTGAAGAAGTTACAGCTACATTATTTGGAGAACAAATTGCAATACAGTTATAAAATTTAATAATCAACGTACTATTAATAGATAGATACAATTATTTTATTTCTATATTTATTAATTTATTTCTAAATATAATTTTTCTTTTTTTTTAAATAAAACATTAAATTTTCAACAATCTTTTATAAATTAAGTTTCTTGAAAAATTTTAGTTTAAATTTCCCTTCTCAGAAGTGTCGAAAAAATACCTTTCAAATAATATGAAAATTGTTCTATTATCAAAAAATCAACATTATATGTATTATGTATGCATGCTGTTTAATTAAATAAAACTAACGCACGCCACTGTCTATGACAAGCAGCAACAATGTGAAACGTACGACATGCTGTTATCTATGACACACTCACTGTCTATGGCACGCGTAATTGTTGTGGCTCGGGAATGAATTATTGCGTTCGTTATATTTAATTTGTGTTTTGTGTTTGTTATGAATTTTGTTCTAATTTAATTCCATAAAATTCTGTATGAAAAATGAATGTGTGATTAACTCATTTGAAAATAAATTGTTTTAATTTTATGGAAAATAATTTAATATTAACATGATATATAACGATTATTAAATTCGTATCTAAATTTAAGGGTGGTTCTGAATTTGAACCGGAAATAAACTGAAACCTGAAAAATGTATATATTTTGTGTAATATATGAACCTGTTGTCGGTCGTTGCTTTGTTTTAAAAGTGAACCTGAACCTAAACAAAAGCGATCGTCATTTTTTTTACAGATTCTAAAAATTAATATTTTGATCTTTTTTTTTATTTTATGAAAATCACGTTTAATAATTTAATAAAAGAATCATTGGATAATGAATATGTGTTTTTTTTTTTTAATTGACTATTAACTACTTTCAACAAAGATTGATAAAAAAAATAACAATTGGGAAATTCTATGGAATGATCAGTTTTTATTTTTGACTTATTTCTTACACAAAAAAATCATATTTCCAAATTCGAGATTTTGATGAAAATGCTCATTTCGACCTTCCCTGAATCCATGTATGTGCGTCTGTCTGTCTGTAGACGCTGTAACTTTTTTTTATTTGGGATTAATTTTTAACTGTTGTGAGAAAAAAAGCTATTATTTTTGAAAACGGATGTTTATTATTGTCGAAACAGAGCAATTTGGAAAAAATATTTTTATTTTTTTCTACATTTAATCAATCAGCCAAAAATATTCGTTTTTAATATCAATAAAATCCGTAGAGACTATTTTCAGTATTACGTATAAGAAAGTCCCGTAGTTCCCATAGCAGTTTTTATAGATATTCATAAAATAAAATAAACTAGGATTTTTATATTTCAAATTCAAACCCTAAACTAAACATGATTCTTGAACCCACATTGTTGAACCCGAACCTGAAACCGAAACGTTTTAATAAATTCAACAAATGCATACAAACCCTTGCTTTAGAGTATTAAATAACTAATTCAACTAAAATACTTGAAACAGTAAGTATATTACTTAACAAGAATAAGCTACACTGTATTATTTTCACGTTGAAATATATGTATAATTCAGTACATAAAGTTAAAATTACAAATGAAAATACAAAGCATAAAATTTCCATCCGTACTGTTATAATTTTGGTAGCTTATATAATTGACCCACGGAGGTATAAAAGACTCGAGATAACTTTGAACTCATGTGTGGGTGAGTAAAATGTACCCCGAGGTGACATAAACTCATGTTTTTGTTGCTTGTAGAAACTGATGGCATTTATATATATGTATATAAAGTATAATATTTTACATTTATATCTCCACATAAGTAAATAATGACTGTGATTTAGTTAAAATATTATATTAACTAAAAGAGTTAAAAATTTATAAAATGAATTACTTATTAACTAAAAGAGTTAAAATTTTATAAAATGATTTATTTAAGTAATATTCATTACTCATTATTTAGGTATATACCTTCACAAAATTGATAAATTTATATATATTTACATACATACAAAAGTATAAAAAAATATTGGGGATTCTATACAGAACAAAAAATGTCCTTATGAACAATGTAATTAAATATCCTATTAAAACCGCAATTTCAAAATTTATATGATCAAAAATTGTTTAATATTGCGAAATTCTATGTAAATTTTTTTATATCGTCCGCTCTAGCCCTTGAGCGCCTCATCATTTTTTAAGTAGTTATGTAACTGGACGAAATACAGGTAATTTTTAACAACATTTATAAGATTATTAATTTTTTAGTAATGAAACTAATAATAATTTTGATCATGCTTTTTATTAGGTATAATAATAATCAAGGACTTAAACCTAAACCCGAACCGTAAACCTGAAAAAAATCCGTATTTTTCATTAATCTGAACCCGAACCGAACCGCTATATATCAAAGTCAACGAACCAGAATCTGAATCAAAACTTTTTCATGGGTAGCCGGTACCCATATATTTTTATAATAAATTATTTTTTATATTTTAATGTCTTTCTCTAATAATTTTTAAGGAAATCTGTTATAATTTTATGGTATAATGTGACTTATCAAGTCTTTACTTTCTTTTTTAATTCTATAAATGAAATACATTTCAATTTGCAAAAAAATCTGAAAAATAGAGATTACAAACTTTAAAATATAATTTTATTTTTTGTCCTTTTTTCTAGCAATATTTTAATGGCTATTAATGTTTGAACCTGAACCCTTAAAAAATAACGGTTTTTGAACCCAAATAGTTTGCAACATGTTGAACCCAAACCCGAACCATAAATAAATTTCGGTTCAAGTCCCTTTTTTATTAAAATAATTAAAGTATAATTGAATTATAATAATAATTACCTCGATATCTATAGTATACCACAACAATCGAATCAACACAAAATTAAATTTCTACTATTATTTTCCACACAAATATTGATTAAAAACAAATAAATAATTGATTTTAAATAAACTCGTACACTCACGACACAACAATCGATGGTTTGAATAATCGCGCGCGTGACTGTTTTACCGGAAATAAGGGCTGCAGTGGCGAGTGCTGCAACCTGTCGCACGGTCGGAGATCGAATGCACGTTTTGTATCCGTGAACCACCTTTCCTATATAACTCTCTTGCCTCCCGCTGATCCCAACGCATGCGTGTGTCCAAAACTGGTCAGGATACGCAACGTGCATATATACAAGAAAATCACATGAAATTCTTCCTTCATGATTTAGTGTGTGTCATTTATCTTAATCCGCAAAAAATCGAAAAGCCTATGTTTCATATAATAACAATTAAGTATGGAATGGATCTAGTGCCGGATTAAGCCAGCGCGGGGCCTGTAGCAAATGTTATAAAGAGGCCCTTGGCAGTGGCGTCACTAGGAGGTGGGGGGGAGTGACACCCGGGGTGGAAGTCGATAGTGTTACCCCCTCAAAAATTAGAAACTGCAAGCTTTTAAATGAGCTTTGATTCATGCAAATATAATAATTTTTCGCGGAGATATAACTGTTTGAAAATTTGAATTTTTTTTTGCTTTTTTTTAATTATCCCTTAATTTTTTTGAGGAATATATAATAAAACACCACTTTTACAGACAAACTTTTCTCAATTTAATGTGGGAAATTTAGAAAAATCGATTCAAAAAATTAAAGATCCGAGCTTTAAAAATCAATTTTTCGATAAAATCGAATTGAGTTAAATTAATTATTAATTACTGTAGATTTGGACACCCCGTATCAACTATTGGACGGTAAATCCAATAAGAGATATTTTTTTGCTAAGCCGCGGGGCCCGTAGCATTTGCTACTTCTGTTATATAGCTAATCGGGTACTGGATGTATCTCAAAATGCTACCAAATACATGAAAATTAGTGAATGTTCTCATTAGCATTCTAATGCAATAAACAAAATATTAAATTGATTCACTAAGCCAGCGTTTCTCAACCTTTTAGTATTTGCGACCCAATTTTCAATCACAATTCTCATAGCCCCCCCTCCCCCTCACCAACAATAAATTATAATAATTTTATTAAACATTCTTTCGAAAAACTTTGCTCTGCAAGACAGGCCCAAGGAAATCACTAATAATTATTAATCTTGTTTTTAATTTAATATTGATAAGTTAATTATTAAATACATTGTATTTTATTTTTTATTATGTCAGAATGTATTTTATTGCTTTTCTTTCAATAAATTAAATAAATTTAATAATATTTTTTCTCATTTTTTCTCGATATGCTCGTGCCCTTCATTTAATTTTATCACGTCTCCCTAGGGGGGCGCGCTCTACAGGTTGAGAATCGCTGTACTAAGCCGTTTAGGAAATATATTGATTTAAATTTAGCATGTGTTCTTATTGGAAACTGATATTTTTCGACATTATTTAGATAAAACACATTGATAAAAAGGTACAGGTTTTTTAATTTTTGGTAGGAGTATAGTATTAATATAAGTAGTCACTAAATAGTTTCCGATAAATTAATTATAATACAACAAAATTTTTAATTTCCCGCTCTACGACGTGAAAAAAGTACTTATTTTTTGAAAAAAAAATATTATAAAAGAATAGAGTATATTGTGACAGGTTAAGTACCAGCAAAAATTGATATTAAAAAAAATTATATAAATGTGAATAGGGTACATCATAGACATACTCTAGTGTACATCGTAGGCCCGCTTAACAAGTCGGTACCTGCTTGAGGGTATTGAATGAAAATATTATAGGTATACAAAAGCTAAAAACTATATAATTACTTTATTCTTCTTCTTCCTCTGTTGGCGTTCTTTTCTTAGTAATACAGCCAAGAATTTTCTTCAAATCTTGATCGTCTTATAATTACTTTGTTTGAATCCATTTACATGAGATTGATAGTAATTACAATATTTCAGCATACTTTTTGTTGAAATTTCAAAAAGTTTCAGCTCGACCTGTAGGATAGTAATGCCTGTTTGGTCCACGACTCCGTATTCAGTATATTAGGAGTGACCCCTTGTTCCCAGAAAATAATGATTGAAACAAAATCAAATGTACCTATAATTGACTTATTTCTTATACAAAAATATAATATTTTAAATTCCAGATTTTTATGGAAATGCTCATTTCAACCTTTCCCGAATCCATGTATGTGCGTCTGTCTGTTTGTAGACGCTGTAACTCAAAAACGACTAAACAGAATTAATTTTTAACTGAGAAAAAAAACTATTATTTTTGAAAACGGATGTTTATTATTATCAATTTTTAAATTTTTTTAAATAATGATTGAAACAAAATCAAATGTACCTATTTATTATATTATTAATTAATATTATTGTGTTTATTCTTTATAACGAATGAACAGAAATAATATTGCCAAAAACTCTAAGGTGTATTTCTGTTAACAAGGGGCTTCCCCTATCGGCCAACCGGGGGACGCGCCGTATACGCGGTTTCAGGCTTCCGCGCACGGCCCGGACGAGACAACACAAACACATAACAAAACCCAAAACATAAAACATAAAAATGCATGCAAAAAAACATAAAACATAATAAAGCATGCAAAAAATATAAAACATAATAATGCATGCAAAAAAACAGCTGGAATTTCGGTTCTCGGTGCGCTGTAACTCAATTTAAAACATGCAATACATAACATAAACATAACTTAACATAACATAAACCAAACAATCTGAAATATAAGGGGCCCCCTTAGAAATATTTTAGTTTTAATGAAATAATTATCTGAAACATAAAAATCAATGGTTAATTTCTTCTTATACAGATATTTTAAAATCAGATGTGTACATTTTTTGTCCTTATTGAATTCCATTTTTCCTTTTTTGATAACTTCAGAACTAATTTTGTAACAATAAAGGAATATAAATAAATATCAAATCTTGACATCCAGCCCATAATCTGAAAATAGAGAAAATTGATAATAATAAAAAATAGTGATAATAATCTCTACCCGATGCAAAATTGAAACTAGCATCTTTTTGTGATTTTTTTTGTAACTCACGCAGATTTTTTACTAATTGTAAGTATTTTAAAATCCAATGTAAGACTATCATTCCTTCATTATTTATTAACGAAATGCAAGCTTGAGATACGTCCGTAATCTGAAAATAGAGAAAATTTATATTTATAAAAAATATGTGAATAATCATTACACAGGGTTGCATTGATTGTCAACAGATTAATAATCAATAAAACCCTGTGTTATCGCGATGCAAATTAAAGCTAAGCAATTCTTCATGTATTTTTAATATCCTTTTCTTCAATTTCAATTTTGTTAGAAAAAAGAAAAATACTCTTGCGATACGGTCGAAAATCTGAAAACAGAAAATTATATTATTAAAAAATATGTGAATAATCATTACACAGGGTTGCATTGATTGTCAACAGATTAAAAATCAATACAACCCTGTGTTATCGCGATGCAAATTAAAGCTAAGTAATTCTTCTTGTATTTTTTGTATCCTTTTCTTGATAACTTCAATTTTGTTAGAAGAAAAATACTCTTGTGGTACGGTCGAAATCTGAAAACAGAGAAAATTTATATTAATAAAAAATATGTGAATAATCATTACACAGGGTTGTATTGATTGTCAATTGATTAAAAATCAATACAACCCTGTGTTATCGCGATGCAAATTCAAGCTAAGCAATTCTTCTTGTATTTTTTGTATCCTTCTCTTGATAACTTCAATTTTGTTAGAAGAAAAATACTCTTGCGATACGGTCGAAAATCTGAAAACAGAGAAAATTAAATTAATAAAAAATTAATAAATCGCAAAATATATAATCTATACAGTGTTTCTCTTGTCAATAATTTACATTTTTCAAATTCAGAATAAATTGTAGATATTCTGTTTATAATGTTTGTTTTATTCTTGTTTAATAACGGTATTTTATTTTCATATTGTTAAAAAAGTTGAGAAACACTGATTTGATTATATATTTTTTTTTGCAAATAGGCACTTTTCAAACACTAATTTTTTTCACAAACTTTTCCTGAAATAAAAAATACTCTCTTCCTAGAAATGACTAGAAAATGAAAACTCAGTAATCTTTAGAAAAATATTTAGATCTTAAAATTGCAAATAGATAATAAAAAATTTACTAACGAGATTAAAATAAAACAAGATTACTGAGTTTTATTTTCCCTTTCATTAACATAACAGATATTATAAATAATGTATAAGGGATAGGAGATTACTTATAAAAACCTGAAAAGAAAAAAAGATGATTAGTACTTATAAACTAAATAAATACACATTTATAGTCCATAGGAAGAGAGCAACTCCGCATTAACCTAAGTGTGCTATTCAGTATCTGTTCTGGAGGACAAAGTTACGCGATATTCTAATTTTCTCATCAAACTGACTATTGAAGTAACTAATTAATTTAAAAAAAAAAACACTAAAAAATGTATTTTAAAAAGAATCAACAAACAAAAATCCCTCGATGCCGCCGTGTCTGGAAAACGACACAGCAGTCCAAATCCTGAAATAAATATACATATATACATACATTGTGTGAGGTGGATGAGGTTTACAATATAGGGTGTTGGTTGTGTAGTCAGTGTCTCTACTTGTGCCGCCCAAAACGCACCCGCTCAAGGCAGACATCGCCTAGACTTTCTCCAGCAAATTCAAGCAGATAACGGTCTTTTCGCTAGTTTCTTCCAGCGTCTAATCACTATATATCATCTTTGAGTGAGATGTCGCTTAAGAAATCCTAGACAAGATTACTTATCGCTTGTTTTACTTAAAGTCCATTGACGTACAAAATATCAACCAAGTCTACCTCTCACGTCCCTACCTAAGACATTCCAAATGGGCAGCGGGCCACGGTTCGTTGTACGTTGTTCAAATATTCCGCCCTCCCACCCTAAGAGAACCCAACGACTAACACTGTCCGATAACGGATCTTCTAGATCCAAACAGACAGGACTCTTCGCTAGATCGGAAACAAATGAAATCGGAAGAACAGCTAAATTATATACTACAAAATTATATAAATTCGTAAGTCGCAAAACAGATCAATGTATCTGTTTAGTGAAATACGATACAATAATAAAGTGATTGGTAAGCGGAGGGCCTATTGATCAAGCCCTACGACCGCTTGGGGAAGGGGTGAAACGTTGGACCAAATACCTACTAAGCACACTGTTAATATTTAAAACTCAAACCTTTACGATACTCTTACTCCTTGAAAAATTGGGGTGACTTCTTTGGTGAACACACACTTAACAAACACAATATTTTATACATGCACTTCACTTTTTTAAAATTGCCCATTTCACTTAATTTTAAATACACTTTTTTCACTATTAATATTTAATACTAATGCCTCGGACACACATCACGATGATATTCGCGTGACAACGGCCCAAATGTTCTTAACATTTTCCTAATGAAGACAAACTAACACGAATATTTATACCGATTACTACTCGGCATTCAACCATATTCGACAAACACTTGACGATGTGTTCCAGGCATAAAAGCTTTTTTAAATACACTTTTTTCACGAATAATATTTTTCTTCATTCTTTAAGAATATACACGTGAACCAAAAAAAGAAATATCAGCTTAAGATCCGCCCGTGATCTGAAAATAGAGATCATTTATATTAATAAAAAATATGTGAATAATCATTACACAGGGTTGCATTGATTGTCAACAGATTAAAAATCAATCCAACCCTGTATTATCGCGATGTAAATTAAAGCTAAGCAGTTCTTCTTGTATTTTTTGATTCCTTTTCTTGATAACTTCAATTTTGGGGTATTAATTCTGCGATAGTATCTATGGATTAGCTATGGAATTTAGAGCAGTGATACTTCAAATCATTGTAACACAGTTGGCGGTACTGACCATACAAAATAATTTTCATAATATCGCCACTGTTTTAATACCGTTGGTGTTTACATACCACGCGTACCAAATCATTGTAACACAGTTGGCGACACTGACCATACAAAATAATTTTCATAATATCGCCACTGTTTTAATACCGTTGGTGTTTACATACCACGCGTACGCGAAAATTGTCAAACATTTCATGAAACTGCAAGTGAACTGTCAGATAGATTTGAAACCTCATTTGGAAGTGCTTGATAGCTAGTAAATTAAAACCAAAAAAATAAATATCAGCTAAAGATCCGCCCGTGATCTGAAAACAGAAATCATTTATATTAATAAAAAATATGTGAATAATCATTATACAGGGTTGCATTGATTGTCAACAGATTAAAAATCAATCCAACCCTGTATTATCGCGATGCAAATTCAAACTAAGCAATTTTTCTTGTATTTTTTTATTTCTTTTCTTGATAGCTTCTATTTTGTGTTAGAAAAAAGAAAAATACTCTTGCGGAACGGTCGAAAATCTGAAAACAGAAAATTATATTAATAAAAAATATGTGAATAATCATTACACAGGATTGCATTGATTGTCAACAGATTAAAAATCAATTCAACCCTGTATTATCGCGATGCAAACTAAAGCTAAGTAGTTCTTGTATCCTTTTCTTGATAACTTCAATTTTGTCAGAAAAAAGAAAAATACTCTTGCGGAACGGTTGAAAATCTGAAAACAGAGAAAATTATATTAATAAAAAATTATTAAATCGCAAAATATATAATCTATACAGTGTTTCTCGTGTCAATAATTTACATTTTTCAGATTCAAAATAAATTGTAGATATTCTGTTTATGTTTGTTTTATTCTTGTTTAATAATGGTATTTTATTTTCATGTTGTTAAAAAAATTGAGAAACACTGATTTGATTATATATTTTTTTTTGCAAATAGGCACTTTTCAAACACTAATTTTTTTCACAAACTTTTCCTGAAATAAAAAATACTCTCTTCCTAGAAATGACTAGAAAATGCAAACTCAGTAATCTTTAGAGAAATATTTAGATCTTCTTAAAATTGCAAATAGATAATAAAAAATTTACTAACGAGATTAAAATAAAACAAGATTACTAGTTTTATTTTCCCTTTCATTAACATAACAGATATTATAAATAATGTATAAGGGATAGGAGATTACTTATAAAAACCTGAAAAGAAAAAAAGATGATTAGTACTTATAAACTAAATAAATAGTCCATAGGAAGAGAGCAACTTCGCATTAACCTAAGTGTGCTATTCAGTATCTGTTCTGGAGGACAAAGTTACGCGATATTCTAATTTTCTCATCAAACTGACTATTAAATTTACTAATTAAAAAAAAAAAAAAAAAAAACACTAAAAAATGAATTTTAAAAAGAATCAACAAACAAAAATCCCTCGATGCCGCCGTGTCTGGAAAACGACACAGCAGTCCAAATCCTGAAATAAATATACATATATACCAACATTGTGTGAGGTGGATGAGGTTTACAATATAGGGTGTTGGTTGTGTAGTCAGTGTCTCTACTTGTGCCGCCCAAAACGCACCCGCTCAAGGCAGACATCGCCTAGACTTTCTCCAGCAAATTCAAGCAGATAACGGTCTTTTCGCTAGTTTCTTCCAGCGTCTAACCACTATATATCATCTTTGAGTGAGATATCGCTTAAGAAATTCTAGACAAGATTACTTATCGCTTGTTTTACTTAAAGTCCATTGACGTACAAAATATCAACCAAGTCTACCTCTCACGTCCCTACCTAAGACATTCCAAATGGGCAGCGGGCCACGGTTCGTTGTACGTTGTTCAAATATTCCGCCCTCCCACCCTAAGAGAACCCAACGACTAACACTGTCCGATAACGGATGTTCTAGATCCAAACAGACAGGGTTCTTCGCTAGATCGGAAAGCAATGAAATCGGAAGAACAGCTAAATTATATACTACAAAATAATATAAATTCGCAAGTCGCAAAACAGATTAATATATCTGTTTGGTGAAATACGATATAATAATAAAGTGAATTGTAAGCGGAGGGCCTATTGATCAAGCCCTACGACCGCTTGGGAAGGGGTGAAACGTTGGACCAAATACCTACTAAGCACACTGTTAATATTTAAAACTCAAACCTTTACGAAACTCTTACTCCTTGAAAAATTGGGGTGACTTCTTTGGTGAACACACACTTAACAAACACAATATTTTATACATGCACTTCACTTTTTTAAAATTGCCCATTTCACTTAATTTTAAATACACTTTTTTCACTGTTAACATTTCCAACACATTTACTCCTCGAATTTTCTTTGAACCAGAAAAAATGTAAGCTTGAGATCCATTCAATGATCTGAAAATAAAGAAAATTAATATTAATAATAAAAGGTATTTACGCTTTGTGTATTATATCCCCAGCATTTGCAGATGTGCAAGTCTCATGTATTATATGATTTAATAATAAGCGCCAATGTGAGTAAAATGTACTATTAGTTTAAATAATTATTATTTCATATGCGATTATCAGTGGTGCCGGAACCAATTTTTTTCTGCCCCCCGCAGTACGAACCTCAAAAATTAATTTTTTTTAAATTAATAATTGACTTCAATTTTTTAAGTATATAATAAAAAATATAAATAATTAAAAATACAGTAGAACCTCGTTAGTACATTTTTAAAGGGACTGGAGGAAAACACGTACTAAAGAGAAAAACGTACTAACGAAATATTTTAACATAGGTTCTTATGGAAGAATGCTGGGACCTAAAAAAAACGTACTCAAGCAAGCAAGCGGGACCCCCGAACCTTTGTTTACGGCCCTGCGAAGATTTATTCTTTTTGTTATTGTTTAAAATTATAAAACGCAACTACAAAAAATTTATTATAACCTCAAATTAAATTATATGTTGTATTTCAACAATTGATGCAATTTGATTAATAATAACTAGATAATAATATTTATATAAGTTAAAATTAACTCAACCTTAAAAAACCGCAAATAAAATTATAAGATATCAAAATAATGTAAACGTGATGTAAACTATAATGAATATAGCAAAGAGTGAATAAAACCGCCAAATCGAATTGCAACAATGTTCATACCGAAGGCACTTAACGAACTTCTAATATTTTTAACAATCAAAATTTGAAAAAAAAATCAATTATTGAATTTTGATTAATGCCTAATATTATAAAAGAGCTATCAAAATTTGATAGCACTTTCAAATGGGGTATTAAATTTTGTCTTATTATCTATTGAAAAACATATTTAAGTAAAGACATATTTAATTTTTATTTTACATTCACGGTAATGTACACAATTTTATTTTGTAATAAAGTTATTAAATAATATAACGTACTTTACATATAGATGTACTAATACGGATTCATCATTGTACCTTTTCAAATATAAACTAAACTAATACTCACAATTTCGTACACAATATGTTGTTATTTATAATTACAATAATTCCGCACTTCGTAGAGAAACTTTTGCATATATATTTAGATTTGTAAAACAAATAAAACCACCAAAATTTAATTAAAATAATCACATGAATACTGCACAAAAAAAACCGCCATCTGAACTATGCATGTGTGTAACTGTGTAAGTGCATATGTACGTGTAATTTGAAAAGATGGCAGGCAACAGTATAAAAAAAATTATATTGTTTTAAAAATTACAATTACTGGAAGGATTAACAAACTTAATGTAATTTTGTAAAATAAATTAATAAATAAAATGTTCATACGATATAACTAACATAATAGATACGAAAGATGCATAAGTACTTACATAGGTACATATGTGTATAGGCACGCCATTGTTAGGTATTTCAATTATAAATTACACTAATATGTTAAATTTCGTACACGATACGTTGAAATTCAAAATGACAATATTTCCGCACTTTGTATAAAAACTTTTGCGCATATATTTAGATTTGTAAAACGAAAAATACTTAGAATATGACTTGAATTACCATAAGCACAAAAAGACCGCCAACAAATTGTCACTACGTCACAAGGACTGTGTGTGTGTGGGGGGGGGGGGGGGGGTTGAATGCATAGGTATGTGTAATTTGAAAAAAAATGGCAGGTCACACTATAAAATACATAATACTTTTTAATTACATACTACTTTTTACATTTTATAATAGACGATCTTCTATTAAAATAAACATTACTAGAAGAATTAGCACACTCAAAATAATTATGCAAAAAAAATAATTAATAAAAATGACAAGAGATATATTAATTAACGTTGTAGATATGCAAACGTAACAATACGCCAGTGTAAGTAGTTCAAAATCCAAATATAAATCTTTATAAATGAAACTTACCTAATTCGCTAGCATTGTTATTAAATGTAACAATAGTTCTGCACTTTGTAGAGAAACTTTTACACATATATTTATATTTGTAAAACAAAAAAAAAACATTAAAAATATTAATTATTGTTAAACAATAATTACAAGAACACCGCCTAAACTGTCAACTAAAGTGTGTGTAAATATGTACCATCGGCATCATAATTTGTCTGAAACCTTAAAGCTCATATTCGCTTAGTTTTTTTAAATTATTTTATTTTTATAGTTATCCCCTCTAAATACGTTTTATTATTTTTAACAATTATTGTTTAAAATAATAAAAGCGAATTTATAAAAATAAATATGATAAATGTTTAAACTACTAGTACACACTTGACTCACATTGGCGCTGATCAAATGTTATAATGCATAAGACAGTGGCGTCTCTAGGGGGGTAACTCCGTGGGCAGAAATAAAGAATGTGTATAGTTAATATATTATTATTATTTTTTTTTGATAATTCAAAATTATTTAATTATAGTATATTTATAGCCATCTGTTTTCTTACAGACGAACTATTACATAAAACTAATGGTTCTTAACTTTGCTAAAATTAAATTAAATTAAAATAATTGATTTAAAAAACTATACAAACGTGGGGCTCAACTTGCACTCGACATTTTTTTTATTTAAAAAATGCGAAAAAGTGAAATGTAATGTTCAATTTTTTTACTGTTATTTCCTGAAATTCAGTCTTAATATGAATACATTAGGAAAATAAAATAATAAGAAAAATACTCAAATATATTTATTGACAAATCATAATATCAGTTTAAACAAAACTATAGGTAATATTCTATAATATAAGCATAATAACATACATAGAGTTAAAACTTACAATGAAAATAACAATTTAAAATAAACACAGAAAATTAATTCAAATTACAATTCAGTTCTAGCTTACAATATATAAAAATTTAGTCAATATTATTATTTGACTTTCTTACATCAAAGTTTCAAGATATCACATTTCTTAAGTCCTACCAAATAAAAACATATTCATGAACAGTTTGGTGTTGAATCATAACGACTCTGACTACATCACAAAATATAAAATACAAACGATTCCAACCTAACTAATTACACTTAACCCTTATTCTGCAGAACGCAATAATTGTCATGTTTAGAAACAGTCGTAAATTAATAGATTCTTCATCATGCTCAGTTTAAGAATTAAGCAATAAACTGATTCCAATTTTAAACAAAATATTATATTTTTAAATACAATACAACCTTTATAAAATGCGGCTAAAAATAAACAAGAATTATATTTAGTAACACCCTGTTACTAAAAAATAATGGTGCTTTAAAGTGTCACTAAAATATGTACAGATCTTTTTTTGTTGAGAATTTAGTTAGCTTTCATTATGTATACAACTATTTTCATCGTAAAATAAAAATAAAAAATAAACTAAAAGATGATCTCTCAATAATGAATTTCATTAATTTTTCCAACTTGTGTGATATTTTTTTATTCTTAATATCACCCCCAAACAAGGGTTCCTGTTTTTTTTTAACCGTAATTATAAATTAATACAAGCAATACATTAAATAATATTATTTAAATATTACAAAAACAATATCATTAAGATACCGATGATATTTTATTTACATATTTTACAATATTTAATACATTTTGATCTTAGATTCGGAAGCACCCAAATATTACACATAAAACAAAAACTCGAAAAAAATATCAACAATTCACAACCTTAGCAGGTCATACAGACATTCTTTTGGTTGCCTCACAGATTCCGGGAAAAAACACATCAAATCTTCGAACAGTTTTGTTCGAATTTTATAAGCTTTATCCTTGACTGTATCGTTCTCTTCAGTCATCGATTTAAAACTTCCCGAATTGTTAACAAACAGTTCCCATGAGAGCATCTGTAACTCTTTTGTCTGAATTGGATCGCTGTGATCTATAACTTCTGATAGTGTTGACTGCAAATACTCAAGAGCTGCCATCACATCGGTCAGTACCAATTGTTTGAAATTGCTTTTTCGGATCATTAAACGACAGTTTTGTAAAATTTGCGATTCGTTCGGTTTTACCAAACGAAGTTGCCAGAAGTCATCAAGACGTAGCTGTGGTGAAATGATTCGACCGGGATTCCCACCGAATAAATAATGAATCTGTAACAACACACATGTTACGATAATGAATATGTTCCAGATGTCAAAATATATTATAACTGTGGTTGAAAAGTCAAAATTAAAAAAATGAAAGAATCAAATGATTTTATTTTTTTACTTTTTCAATATCCCTTATTAAATAATGTTTAATTTGATTTGTTAGTGGAGAAATATTAGCAAAAATGAAATTTTGTATGCTAAAACCTATAGTTTTGATAAAAAAAAATTATTAACAATTAGATTTTTTCATTTTTGTACACAGACTTTTTAAACCACATATATTTTAATACGTTTTGGCATTTATTTGAATTAAGAATAATACCAACCATAAAAAAAACAAGTGTTAAAAATAATATAGAATAATTTAAGACTCTACGATAGATAATCTAAATATGATCAAACAATAATTTTGGGTTTACAAATATTTGTAAAGAAACATATAAAAATAACAACAGAATAATTTCTAAAAACGTAACAATATATAATAACATAATGTATTAGATAAAACTTGTCTAATCTAACATACTTAATACTAAAATAAAATTGAATATTTAAATAAAATGACCTCTTAAAAATTATTACAAAAACATTAATTATTGCAACTATAATTTATTATCAGAATGTTCCAAGATAAGATAAAATAATTACAACAGATAAAATATTAGTAACAATAGATTATAACTTGTATTCAAGGATTACTATTACTTTTTTTAACACTTTCATATACGGACTAGCATTGGTTGTTATGTATCCATAGTCTTTCCTAATCTAAGAATTAAATTAACTGTTTCATTTAGACCAAACATAGGAACAATGTAAATATTCAGATGTGTCAATTTAGAGATATGCCTAATAACATGAGAAACAAGAAACGACTATATTAGTTTAATTTAAATTTCAAAATTACTTATAAAAATAACAATACCTTTTTGATGTGATCATAAACAAGCTGATGAGCAAATCTAGGACAAGGTTCTATATTCTGCATTTTTTTCCAATAGTTTTCTCCTGTGTTTTCATTTCGATAAACACATCTCCATTTCTGCTCTTTGATACTGTACACCCAAAATGAGTTCTGGATATTTTCATCACGTTTTTCTTTCTCTTTACTTAAGCCCTACAATTAAAAATTATAAATGAAAATAATAGTAAATCTGTTTAGTAAGTTCTTCTTAAAATAATTTGAAATTTAGACCGATATAGTTGTAAAATATTATATAATCGCAATATATAATTATTATAACTAGGAAGTTAAAAAACAGAACAAACTAAAGGAGTTTCAATTCTATTGTGCAATATTCTATACATATACTGTATTTCAAACTTTTGCTGTAGCAATCTCCTTGAAATATATATTTTACTTACCGATAACACGTATATTTCATCTAAATCAGTATCAATAGTGGCTCTTTGCGTAAAACCAGATGGTGGAATATTTGCAGGGGAATCGGCACCAACACCTTCATGAGTGATCTCTCTTGTTTCAATATTATATGTAAAAAAGTCATTCAGATATTCTTTGCATCGTTGTCCACCAAAAATATATAATTTTCCCGTCCGCTGTAAATTAAATTATTTAAAAAAATTACCTACAATAAGGTACAGGCACCAGTTATGGCCGCTATAAGAGCAAGTTTTACTATTTTTGTGATTGACGTGCTTTTTTTTGTAATTCTTATGAATTCATGTTATTAATAAAATAAGTAACTCTTTATTTAATCAATTTAATTACCAAAGTTTGCAAATATAGTTTGTTTTTTAAATTATAGACTTTTATTTTGTTTATGTTCTTTCTCCAGTAATGGATAAAGTAAAACCAGTAATGAGCATGCAGTGATGGACACTTGCTAATGATTACAAAATGATAAGTACTACGACACAAAATATATAAAAGAAAAAATCGTCAAATTTGAAACAATGCAACGCATTTGCTATAATAATGTAATAATTAATTAATAAATTATACTAATAATTAGTTTAAATGTCCAATATCAACAATGTCAAATATCAACAAATATTTCTAATTCAGTACATTTAATTAAAAAATAGCCATTACTGGGGTCATATCCAAGACTGGTGCCAGTACCTTATATATATATATATTGTACTTAGCATTAAAAATATAATATTACTTCAATATTTTCTTATTGTTTATATCTAGTTGCCATCACAAACATACCGAATGAAATAACATTGAATGTCCAACTCTAGATCGTATCGTGGGTATTTCAGGTTGTGAATAACAGTTACAATCAACCAAAAGTCGAGTCCAAGTGTTTGTCGATACTTCGTAAGAAAATAACCCAGAAAAATCTGCAATTTCAAGGCCTTGAATATTTGATGAATCGCTAAAATAGTATTTATCATTAGACATAATTAATTAAAATCAAGTTTAACATTTTATTACATAGGAGGTGTCAAAGCTCGACCTCCGAATACATAAAGTATTCTTTTGTCAATATCAATACACATCTGGTGATCATATATTAAATGTGGGCCTCCCATCGCTGCTGTGTCAGATGTAATTTTTGTCCAATACTCACTTTCTATATCATACATATAAAAATCACTCTGGAACAATAAACTTCATTACTCGGTATACTCAATTTTCTACCGAAAAACAGAGAAAAAAATATATATCTACACCTTAACCGCAATAAAGAAATGTCACTCGACACTTGTTATGCTTCTGATGAGGACTTCTTGTAAAGTCCAAACACATGTTGAGTGTCATTGTTTTATTATGGTTAAGGTGTATATATTTAGTTTTAAATATTTCAATTTTGATATTTATTTAGTAGGGTAACTAGTATTAAGCATGATTAAGTGATGCTCAAGGGTATATAAATTTAAACTACCTTGACAGTGCTAGATGATCTATTCTGCATATCCAAATATCTTCCTAAAGTAAAAATTTGTTTCCGTTTTGTATCAATACACATTTTATGGCAGGATCTCGGTGTCGGGCCGCCACGTAACTCAGAATCTCGGCAAAGTAAGGTCCACATTTGCGTAAGAACTGAATAAACCCAAAGATCGCTTAAATCCTGATTGCCGTCCCAGCCTCCAAACAAGTATATCATTTCAGAATAAGGATCGACACACATTTGATGCCCACCACGCATTCCAGGTCTATTTTCAGATTCAAAAGAAAACGAACTCATGGATGAGTTTGAATATATTGTAGATAATACATTTGATTCTGAAGAACTGAATGTCAGATCTTCATTTGTCTGAGGACAAACGGCTTGCCAGTGAGCTTGGTACTCTTGTTGTGTTAGATACTCATCAAATCGACCAGCTGAAACAAAATGAAAAAAATAAAAATACACATAAAAATTATTTATATCAAACTTATTTACCATTAACCGATTGTTCTATATATGTTTCAGCTCCGATAAAATCAGATTGTTCTACTAGCATATTATAAAGTCTTGAAATGTAAGGATCCTCTAAATGAATCCCTGTCTGTTGCTCTAAAGCTCTCAATGGTTCTATATAGTTCTGTTGTCGGAAATGTTTCAAACATAATCTAATGATTAATTTTTCTCTGTACTGAAAAATAAAACCAACCTATTAATTTTATTTATTAACAATATATAAATAAGTGAAAACTACACTTTAGGTGTCCAGATGTCTCACTTTTGATACTCCCTACAGCTAATATTAATGGATAAAATAATAGTTGATTTGATACATACATCATTAAAATCTTGAAGAGCTTGTTCTACTGTTTGTGGATCAGAATCTCCAAACAATTCGACAAACCAAATACTGAAATTAAAACTGGAACCCCAAGAGAGTAAAGGCATAATTTGTACATATTTTATTGGAAACATTCTTGAACCAATCTTATGTTTTAAAGTAAAGGTTTCAGAAATGCTGTCATTTTTTAAACCACTGAAAATAAAAGATGTACTGATTATTTTATGTTGAAAATTGGTAACACAATTAAACATACGCTTCTAATAACTCAATCATATTTGTATCTTCTAAACCACCTAATATTTTGAATTTTTTTAAATTACAAACATGGGGCTGCTCATATTTTCCAAAAGTTATAGACTCCACAATAGCTGGTTGTTGAAGCTTCAATGTTAAATACTGTGGAGGATTATTACTGTCCGAAGTCCATCTAGATGACTGATCATTACTTTTGTTCTCTTTTATGTTACTAAAATATCAAATTTATATTATTATAAAAATAATAAATATATTTACGTTCAACTTACTCTGGTTCATATGTAGGTGAGAAGCTAGAACTTTTATGAATATTATATTCCAATTTTTTAAACTTTCTTATATTATATGTATCCATTTATAAAATTTATTGTATAATCTTGTAATTGACTAGATTTCAAATAATCACAGAGTGAACGAGAAATTTGGTTATAACTTGTAAACACGATCTTCAACCATAGAGAAGAACGAATAGCTGTCAAAGATTTTTCTCAAGAATGATACTGACGAATTTCACTTCATACATATATTCATAGATGTTACTGATAACACCTCAAGTTAAATATATTATATAATAGTATTTATCTACATTTATTTATGTTGATAAATATTTAATATGAACTATGTGATTTAAACAAGAAATAAGATACTGTGAATTCGCAGACATATGTGCACAAACATTACATATAAAGAACATATTGAAATTTATTAAATATCCCGCTCATCCCGCTTTAATTATAGCGACACCTATTGATATATTAAAATAGCTTCCAGGAGGACAAAGCGGCGTGCTGTTCTACTAGCGAGGCCGCCGCAGCTGCCGTTTAGCAGCCCTCAGCGCTATTCATGTTAACTATTTTGTATGTGTATATGGCTCTGTAGAACTTCTATTATATTGAGTTGTAATTTATGAACTTGTGAAATTAGTGTAGAATTATTAGTGACAATTCATTGTATCAATAACGATGTGTGATATTAATTTTATCGTGACTTTTCATCAAATTTGTCATTAAGTAGGGTATCATTGTAAGTATGTCTTTTAAATTCATGTTAATGAAAGTCAGTATAATATCCCTTTAATTATTATTTCAAATCAAGTAGTTGAATAAAGATAATGTGTTTTGATTATTATCATCTTATAAGTTAAAATAAATTAAAGACAAACATATTTTTTCTTATAGAACATATAAAAAATACTCTTTTATTTTACTGTGTTCTATTTTTAATGAAATTATCTTTATTTGCATTTTTAATGTCAGTTTGTAGTTAAATAATCACATATCTAATGCATTTTAAGGAAAATACATTAAATAAGTTATATTTATTACATTTATCGTGTAAACAAGGCTTTTGCTACATAAGAAAAAAAATCTGTTTTGACAGTCCTGATCGTCCTGATGCTTTCGTACAATGTTTTTTAGATGATTATCCTTTTGGACGTCTTTCAAATACGATTCTACAAATTTATAATATCATAACATGTAGTTGTATCCTGTTAAGATTAACTGTGCATTCACTGGAAGTCGTGCTGTTAAGGTTAATGAAATTGCCAAAATTTACTATTATTTTTACTGTAATGCTGTTTAAAACAGTATTAAATGTTAAAAGTGGCAAATTTCTATAGGTTTATGGGTATATGCTTGAGTTGTCGTAAATCAAAACAAGCCAGCCTTAAAGGTAGGTAGTATTTATCAACGCCATCGTGATTGCATGTAACTAATTAAAAAACTGTCAATTGATAGAACTAACACAGTGCGTTTTTATTATACTTGATTGTGAAAGTGAATGTCTACCAAAATCTGTTCTCATACCAATTTTTATAAAAGTATGTTAATAATTGGTATGATTACAGAGTAACTTAACAGCAGTGCGTAGTAAATTGTTGGATTTGAATTTTTTATAATTTTACATTATTTATTTACACCAAATTCATATACAACAATATTTTAAATGAAGCAGAATGCATATTTTGATTACTACTTCATTTCAAACGCTGATTGTTGGTTTTTTATTTTAAAGTGTTCCATGTTTATAAAACGTGTTACTTTATAATATGGTTTCTGATTGCCAGGTAAAAGTGTATGCTTAACTACATCACGAGTTCCACTAAATGTGGTAGCAGAAGAAAGCGGCGGCAGTGCGGGGACCTTGAAAGTACAGGTGTGGCCTGGTGGCGACCCCGGCTGCCACGTTATCATGGCCAACACCATTTCCAATATGAAAATGACGAACCCAATAAAGGGACTCGTAAGCAAAAGCAGGCGAAGATACAAAGCAGATGGTTTCAACCTTGATTTAACATGTATCCTTTTTTCATTAACAAAAAGTTAACAAACAACTATCATTACAAATAAAATATTTTCTTTAACTTTTTTTTAAAGATATTCAAAATAATTTAATAGCTATGGGATATCCAGCAGAAAAATGGGAAAGCATGTACAGAAATCATATAGATGATGTAGTTAAGTTTTTAGAATCAAAGCACAAAGATCATTATAAAATATACAACTTGTGTTCGGAAAGATCATATAATACGGAGAAGTTTCAGCAACGTGTAGCGACATACGCATTCGATGACCACAACCCACCTAAAATGGAGCTGATACAACCGTTTTGTGCAGACGTGCAAGAATGGCTTAACGCCAACAGTGATAACGTTGCAGTTGTTCATTGCAAAGCAGGGAAAGGTCGTACTGGTACGATGGTGTGCTGCTACATGTTGCACAGTGGCTTATTTCCGACGGCAGATGAAGCGCTCAACCACTATGGCCAGAAGCGTACTCATGATCGTAAAGGTGTTACCATACCGAGTCAGAGACGGTATGTCAACTACTACGCCATGCTTGTCCAGCAGAATCTACAGTACAAGCCGGTATCGCTTTACATTCGAGAGATTCATATCGAGCCTCTGCCGATCTTCAACGGGGGACAGGGTAGTCTGCAGTTTGTGATATCTAAATCGAGCGCTAAAGTATTTACCAGTTGTGTACACGAGATCAAAAAAGGTTCGCCGAGCATTACGATTAGCTTGGACGGATGCATTCCTTTAGTCGGTGATATAAAATTAGAATTTTTTAATAAACCGAAAATGATGCGGAAAGAGAAGTTATTTCATTTTTGGTTTAATACGTTTTTCGTCGCAAGGAACGAGCAGATGGACAATGGAAATCTGAGGAACGTGGAACATATTGATCATAGGCAACGTGACAGTGTCGTTTGTTATGATTCAGAATTGAGGACATTTTCTTTAACTTTAAATAAATGGGAGTTAGATGATGCCCATAAAGATAAACAAAATAAATATTACTCAGCTGATTTTAAGGTGAATTTAATACAAATAATAGTGGAGTAATATTAGCGAAAATTTATATTTATTATAATTAGTATTTTTTTTATAAATACGATGTCTAGGATATATTAATAAAAAAAATTGCTCTTCCAGTTCAAATTTTTGCCAATATTATTTCACTATAAAAACATTATTTCGAGTTGCGATAATTAATGCAGTATTATTTCTGCAGATAAGTTTACTAATGCAAAAGGTTCCAAATAATATGGTCCCACCATACGATTGGCAGAAAGCGCAGGCGCCAGCTTTAAATTGTGCAGAAGCGACGAACGCTGAGCTTCAACCTCCGCCAAGCACGGCGTCGGAAAGCTCAGAAGCTGATTCAATCAACATGAGTAGCAGTGCTGAAGAAGAAGATAGCAATGAAGATGGATGGGAAAGTGGTAAGTTTTTATGATACTAATAATGTGTATTGAAAATAAACGTTTCTCAGAAAAATTAAAGTAAAACCGTTGTATGTTTGTGATAATAAATGCATAATATGCTGTGACGGATTTGTCAAATTTGTGGTACTAACAATAGTATTGTTTTATGTAGTATTCGAGTATTAACAAACTAATTATATTGGGTAGATGTAATAAATTATGTTCATTATTTTATATAATCTGATTCGAATTATCAGCATTCGTGACATAAAAATGAATGACCATTTCTGTAATGTTAGGAAAAACAAAAAATCTGTGTACGTTAGTTGCATGTTGTATTATTAAGTGTTTTTTTAAATTTACTAAGATTGTTAATTATTTTCATTGTTTATAAAAGCCAGTGCCATGCAAATTATTAGATAAATGGGTGTATACTGGCTTAAACTTAATAATTAAACTAAAATACTCAAAAATCACCAAAAATGCCATTTTTTTTTACCTCATAACTTTCTTTTTAAAACCCATGGGACTTGATTTAGCTAGACTATATAACAAACAAAATGAGTCCAAATTGAACTCTCTATCACTAGGTGATCATAACGTGAAAAATTGTAACTAGTCACAAAATAAAATGCATCAAATTTAAGCCAAATTGAACCCATTTCTCCAACAATTTGTGTTGTATAAATTAATGCATTTTTATTTTGCTCTGCGGACTGGCCTAATAGTATTTTTTTATTTAATTATTCAAAATATTCTAGAAAGTTAGTTAAGGGGAACTCCACTGTGACTGATTTAGGTTTACTGCCATCCTAGAGAGAACATTTCCTTTTTTAATCATTAAAATACAATAAGTTGTTGAAGGGATACAAGAAAATAAGAAAACTAACCCAAGACAATGTATATTTCTAATTTTTTTTATGTTTTTCTAATTGTTGAATTATAATACTATTATTGTAAAATTTGTATTGATTGACCAATGTATGTATGTAGTTTAAGAAAAAATTTTGTGTTTTCTCTATATGGACAAAAATTTTCAATGAATATTTATATAATTCGTTTTTTTTTTAATAAAAATTTGTGTAAATATAGTTCCAAGTATATGTGTAATAACATACCCCTCCCATAGGCCTTATTTTGAACCATTAGTCATGGTGGCGTTCCTCCTTAAAAGTGTAGTGAAAAAAAATAGATAAAATATCGAACCTTTTTAAATCAAATATTAAATTAGTCAAGATGACTATATGAGGGTAACGGGTGTTTTAATTTTTGAATGTTTTGAAAGTATGTACGTATGTAGAGACTGTTCGTAAGATTTGGTTACGTACACATGTACGTACTCTACTAACTTGCTTCACTTGTTTAATGCTGCTCAGTGGACTCTCCCGTCGGCCGCTACCGTCTGCTGTCGGAAGGGGAGTTAACAGTGACGGACGGCCCCGGCCTTGTCCCAGCGTGAGTCTTATCAACATGCTTCTCTTCGGCTCAAGGTTATAATGCTTTATGGAAACATTGCTTTTTGTTTTATGTTTGTTTTGCTGTAGTTACTAACAATTTTACAATCATTTTATTAGTTAATGGAATCTCATTTAACAATACATTTTTTTTTTTGAAATGTAAATGAAGTTGTCAAATTATTTGTGTATTTCTATTTATTTATTTATAACTTCAATGCTTCAAATGCCACAGTAACTATAGGAAATTAATTTTAGTTCTTATTTCAATTAACGATTTAATATTATTTGAATTATTTTTTAATATTACCTTTTAGTCAATTAAAACATACTTTTTTCTATGTTATTATGTTCTTTGCTTATTTGATCACTTAAGAATTGATTTATTTAAAAATTTTAAACCAAAAAAAATCAATTATTACTAGTTGCATATCGACAATGGAAGGTTAAAACCAAATAAACAACTTTTTTTGCCAATATTGAAATCAATATTTAAAGATCTATACAACACAGCTCCACAATGGACAATACGCTGCTAGTAATACAGTAAAATCATTCATTTGGACTAAACTGAAAGAAACATGTACAATTAGCGACGTTGCATATTACAACAGACATTATTTCATTAAATAAAGCTCAAAAAAATTTAAAATGCTACCAAAAAACTATTATTTGGTACATGTCATTTATTTAGTTTCAGCTTCCCATGATCGATATGATAAATATAACTTGCTACACATTTTTTTCATTTAATTGGGTGTGGTATATTTTAGAGGAAGTATCACAAAACCCAGTTTTATGTCAGAATGTAGAAAATTTAATTCCACATAAAATAAGATTGCCCATATAAATCACAAAGATCTTGACAATTCAAATCATGTACATATATGAATGAGACTGGGATTTTAACCTAAAGTGCCAAGTTTTGAATTATCAAAGTCGGCGTAACAACATTTCAAAGCTGTATTATTTGCCAGGGCGATTATTTAATTAGATCAATTAAATATAATTTTTCTAATATCTATTTTATAAACGTAAGTGCTTTTTTTATGTTTTTTCTACATTTAATACAAAATATACCAAGGAGTCTCTTTTTTGGTGACAACTATAAATCATAAAAATTTTAATGTTGAAAGACTAATTGGAAATTTCTATAATTTATGGTGTTATGTCACGAAACAAGGGATTTTCTTATATCCACTCAGATATAGTCCGATCAAAAATACATCTTTAAATTTATATAGTGGCCATACAAGATATAAATATTTAAGTACTAATGTACTTTTAAATATATTACTTAAAAATCAATTTTTGATCCTACTGTATAATATATTATAACACTATCTTCATTTTGCTGCATTGAACATTTCTTCTATTCATGGCATTTGTCATAGCTATTATGTATAATATATTATGTTCAGTATATTATATTTAAAAAGTCTATGAGTCTTTTACAATTGTAATTTCAAAATATATATTTTATGAGAAACAATTATTAAATTCTGTATGCTTTTTTTTTCATTTACATTTCAATGAAAATTATTTACATTTTTATGTTATAAATTTTGCATATTTATTATTTTTCAGGGTTTTAATTTAATCATTTATTAATTCTTTCAATATTTTTTAACTTTTTGTTTGTAATGTTTTTAAATTATTCAATAATAATATATTTCTGAAACATTTTATTTTATTATTTCTTTCTTTTTTTCTTACACAAGTGTTTTATTATATTTTAGAAACACTTTTTTAAATTAAAGTATATTTATAAGAGAAATAAATAATAATTGTCTAGTAAAATTCATAATCAATCAGTCATTTTCATTTATTAATATTTGCATTTGTAAATATCATTTTTTGTTCTATAATGGAACATATTTAATGAGGATTATATCATATATTAATCAAATTTGATTAATGTCTCATTGCAGTCATACACCAAAGTTTCATCAGCCTCCAGTAATTTGAAAATGTCTATTAGTCGAAATAAAAAGACACAGCGCTTAAGCAAGCACCGCAAATTCAGGGAATTGTGGTAATTGAAAATGTAAAAAGCGATGTAAGTCAAAGAGCCGTAACTCGGTGTATGACTGTATTTGTAAATATCAGATGCATATCCATAGAGGTATAATTTTTTTTAAAACCATGTACTCTCAGTACAAATTTATCCTAATTTTAATTTTAATGGGTTAATTTGTATGTTATTTTTGACAACTTTAGTAATGACATTAACAAGCAAATTTTCTTTTTGTCTCTAGAGGCTATTGTGTCTTCGTGTATGACATGGGCTAGAAATCTACGACCTGTGAGACTAAAGTGGCTCACAAATTTCTAATTAAAGACTATTTAGTTTATATTTTATATCATAAAGTGATAGAATTTGTGAGTGATTCCAAAAAATACTGGACCGATTTAGATTAATCTTTCAGTTAGAAATAATATGCATCTAGTCAATGTATGTATAAAATATTATATCAATAGGACATGCAGATCATTACAATCGCACATCTATCTAAACTATAAGAGATATATCAAAATTATATAGGGTCCAAATACTTTTACGCAAAAGTCCGTGACAGCAGAGTTAAAGAAATGAAATCACATTAATAAAAAATTTTACCGTTTGATAATAATTGAAATTGTGGAAATGCATCTGAAATTGATAATATAAAGAAATCGCTTAATACGCTAAGATTTAACAGCCATTATGTTGGCATGGTATCTGACTTGGTGGTGCTTATTTGCAGGGGAGTCCACGTATTTATGAGATGCGCGCACTGTCAACTCCCTTGATCCTGCCGCTTGTTACCACCCTCACACGCATTACTCGTGCATGAGTGTAAATGTTCCATGTCGCACTACTGTCACCTGTCATGTCGTATGCCTCGACCAGTGATTATTCAGCCTGTCGGTCAACGAGACTTGGGAAATCCACTAAGCTATATTTAGTTAAATATTTAATAGACATTGTTTGTCTAGAAAATTTCACACAACAGTAAAATTTGAAATGTTGTGACTAACTTGTTTTTAAAAGTTAAAAGTATCGATAGAAGTTATAAATATTTTAATTCTTGACAAGTATACACTGTTATAATATTTATAATGAGGTAATCATTTTCAATGGTTTGAATATTGGAATATTTCTACATTATAGAAAAATCATTTTTAAGTTCAACTCGTCCGTTACCATTTTTATAATATGTAAAAATGTTTTATTTTAACCCCTTCTTTGTAAATAAAATATATAAATTTATATTAAGAAGTGATAAGTGATATTATAGATATATAAAATAGTAAAAAAAATTTTTTCAAACTTTCAATTTTGATGTGTCTTTGAACACTAGAAAAAAAAGAAACAATGTGTAATAATTTTTGAAAATGATTGCATGAGAAACGATACGCTTGGTGGATTTCTCAGCTCAAAGAAAGTGTTCTAAAGATGTTATAATTGATAGTTTGATATTGTTTAAAGTACAAAATATATAGGCTACTTACGGCAGAGTGCCAAGTGTGATAACTCTCATATTCATCTTTGTTTCAGCGTATGTATATGCATCAGTGGATTATTAATTTATAATTACAGCATATTATGATATATATTTACATTATTTTAATTATCATATCATACAATAAAAAAATATAAATAATGTATCACAGCTTTTAAAAATTGAATACATAATTTTAAATTGAAATGCATCACAAGAGATTTGAAATAAGTACATACTTGAAATAACTTATTCCCATGGGTGGTTGGTGTGCCAACTTCAGAGGAAGTTCAGTTTATATCAGTACTATTATTACCAGTGTGAAAAATCTAAATATTATCGATTTTAAGCAACTTCCTTTGAAGTTAAACTTCCAATTATGTACTAGATTTTATTTCTAATACTAAATCTCCACATTTTTGTACTATGTATAATAGAAAGGCCATAAGAGTATTCAGTGTGCTGTAATTTTTAAATTTATTATATCCAACTGATATGTATAATAATTAGATTAAGTGTTTTCATATAATATTAATATGAAAAATTATATGCGGCCACACTAATATTTGTATATATATACATTTTCATTTTTCTGTACAGTTAACGTCATTTTATATTGATTTGTGTGTATATAATTTGTTTATCTTTTGAAAAATACAAAATTCTATGTTCCTTGTATATTAGTTATTATTATTATTATTATTATTATTAATTAATTTTTGGCAAAAAAATTATTATATTAATAGTTATACATCCCATGCCAAAAAACTGTAGTTTGATGGAAAAATAAATTAATTTTAAATAATAAATCTCAGTTTATTACTAATCTAATAAAAAATCTTTCATTATTTATTTAAAAAAAATGTATTCATTAGTATCGTTAGTGTATATACATATATATGCATTCAAAAAATATATCTGGCCAATATAATGCAGTTCACTTTTAAATAACTCGTACAATTACAAAATAGATTTATGTATTAAAAACAGTGAACTTTTTTCATATTAATATGACCCATTCATAATTATATATATATATAATAGTTTATAAGTGGCAATTCATTTTATTACATATATAAAAATATTTTATTTATTCTGTTGCTCGTACAAGTTTTTCATTGATTTTTTATTAGAAAATAATTATATGATAATGTTAGTCTTTTTTGACTGGACATATCAATATATTCATGGTTTGAAATGTGTCATTAAAAATTAAAAACACACAGTACTCCCTAAATGTATAAACTTCTTTTATACTGAATTACAATTCTCCGTTAAAATTCTGTTTTTCTATTGCTTCCCTTAAAAATACTCAGTCGGTTACGAATGGTTAATTAAGGTCTTACAAATTTGTTAAATACAGCGAGTGTTGAACAACTGTTGGTATTTTGACACATACAGGATTTTATACTTGTCTGCTCTTAAAGTAAAGAAAAAGGCAGTTGTTTTATGTTTCTCATATTATTGGGCATATATTGTACCTCACTCTCTTCATCTACTCATCTTATTTACAATTTTGCCAAGTTTTACTTCAGTTGAAATGAAACATTTTCCATAGTTTGAGCTTATGTATATTATAAGTAAAACTAATTTATCTTCAAATAATTTAATTTGACATAGAATCAGTTTTTATCAAGTATGTGGGAGTAGAGGGGGGGATATACTTTTATAGAGGGTTGACAGATCCCAAGTGTATTGTATACATAGACTAAGTGAGTCATAGCATTTTATGTAAGTCAGCGTCAATCATAAATAATAAGAGAAAGAAAATATTGAATATCTACGTGACCTGGACTGTCGTTTCTGGAGTATCTTTATTCTGTGATCCACAATCTTGTTCTTTCTCTTTCTACCGAGAGTTATCATTTTCGGCTGTCTCACTGTCTCTATGTATACAATCTCTTTGATTGTATATGTTTAGGGAGGTTGTACTGTACATTAAGATTTGTTTCCTTTACATGCAATACTTGTTTTAAAGCTACAGATTATGACAATTATCAATCAATGCTTAATGATCTGAATTGTTTAAAATATAATAATAATCGTTATGATTTGATACAGAAGAGAAAACTTATGAAAATATTGATAATTGAGTGTTGATGTAAATATATGTTTTAACTGCTGTGTTATAGATATTAAAGAACAACTGTATATATCGATACTATGATATGTTTCCTTAATAATATAATTAAGTATTTTTAATTTATGTATTCTAAATTCAATATTTTTCTTAAATATTGATAATCAGCATGTAGTGCTTGTACTAAATTATATAAATACAATGACACTATGTAATTATTTTTTGGTCATTCATTTTTTATCAGGTATGTTAGGCACGTTAATATTTTTTTTAAAAACATGATCAAATATGAACATAATATGTAATTAAGAATAAATATCAACAACTTATTAAACAGAATACTTGATGCTTTACAGAGCTGTATAAACGTAAATGCTCCTTTTTTGATTGTTTAACTATTAAATGCAATTTTTTATTTTTTTGTTTGTTCTTTAGATTTTATTACAGCTCTGAATATATAGGTAGCGGTAAAATTTAATTTCTGATTGTAATTTATTGTAGCGTATAAACAGTCTGCATCGTGATTTACTTGACAAGTCTGCTCGACTCAAGAACATGTTGTTTCGAACATGAGAATATTTATCTACATAAGTTACAATGGAAGTCAGTTCTGCTACTGGTTTGTTATTTAAAAAAATATTCTATTCTTTTGCAAAGAACGATTCAAAGATATATCTTTCTGGTCTTTAAATATAAAGAGAATAGTATTTTAAAAATTAGGAAAACACATCTAACAAAGTATGTACTATGTATACATATATTACAAATATTTATATACTGTTAAAGTTACTTTTACTCTGGAACTATAAATAATTATTCTAGAAAATATAATTGGTTTTTACATTAAAAACAACAAATTTAACTATATTCATGTGTACAGATCATGCATTAAGGAATTATTAAAAATACATCATTCACTGTTTGTTAAAAACATTAAAAGACTATAGATTTATTTTATTCAAAAGAAGAACATTTTACTTCATCATCTATTAGTGGCGTAATGAGGAATTTGAGTCCTTTAAGCAAAACATGTAAAAGGACCCCCAAGTAAACGTGATATTTTTATAAAGCCTTGGACAATTAAAACACTAGTTCAGCGGCCGTGCAAAAATTCCTAGGCATGGGTTCTTAAGCGTCACTATCTGCACTTATTACTTAATTATGCTACAGTCTTCTATGTTTATTTACTATTATAACTAAACCACAAGATAAATTATAAAACAACTCGATTGTGACTTTCAAGTGACTGACTGTCGTTATAATACAGACATAATCTACAATAACCAGTATACAAAACTTCATGTAACTTAAATTTGTCTGTTAAATCAATTACTGTATTGAAATTTGAGGCATGATTATAAAACAAATATTTTAAAGATTATTCCAAAGTTTATATAATTTATAGTTCCGGAGTGCTATGTTACAAAACCGATGACTTTTTATCCACCCAGTACATGTATATAAAAATTGATAGATGTTTCAATGAAGCTAATTTAAATAAATTATTCCCTTTTGCTGGACAGAATTTTAAGCAAACTATTATATTTAATTCCGACATAATTTGTTCAAATTCCGAAATTGGTATTTATAAATGTATTATTTTTTAATCTGAATAAATTACCTTAATATCTGTACAGCAAAATATAAAATCACATGTATTTAATTTATTAAAATCTTTCTTGTGAATCGTTTTGGATTATATATAAATTTTATAATATTCAGAACATTATAAGCGAGTTTTATTATCTTTAAAAGATAATAATAATTAACTGGTTTTTCCATACAGTGTATCCCAAAGTCTGGAAAGTTAAATAATTCAAAAGAAGTGTATTTAAAAAAAATATTAAATAAAAAAATAATAAACTGTAAATTTATCTATTATTTGATCGAGTCCAAATCAAAATTTTCAATAAGGCTCAAATTAATATTTTGTATTGATCATTCTTCGTTTACACTGGATTGAGGGTCTGAGGACCTTACAGGGGCCTAATGGGCCTAAAGAAAATTGATTTTAAATTTGGAAAACCTATTTTGGGACACCTGTATATATTTTTTTATAGAAATAAAATTCAATATTTCAATAAATTACCTAATTTTATTTGAAAATGTCCAACGCGATTTTAAATAAAAATTATAATTATACCTGAGACATTCAAAATATTCTAGAATTTTTTAGCAATTACTTCATACAACAAAAATTCAAAGAACTTTTTGAATGGCTCCCATATATTCATGTATAAAAAAAAACCTATTTGTAGAAAGGCAAGATATTTGTCAACAAATCATTTGATAGTGTTCAGTCTATCAACCTTAGAGTACAAAAGTTGTTAAATGTTGATTTGATCTCATAGTTGTTTTTTTTTCTTTTTTTTTTTTTTTTTGCTTGCCAATAACATACCTTAATATAAATATTTTATTATAATCATAAAAAAAAAATGATCATCATGGATAAACCATAATTACAACCATTGTTAATGTATAAAATTAATTAATATATTTTAGATAATTTAACTGGAAAGATATAAAGAATTACAAAAAAAAATTTCATGTATGGTCCCAGACAAGATATTTTTTTACATATTTAAAAAAAGGCCTCTATGATACCATTTTGATTCTTTTACTGGTTTGTGAATTTCTATTCTTCTAAATATGCCAACTAATTATTTAATTAAAGCGATTTAAGGCTAATGTAATAATAATTTATTTGCACTTGGACCAATTAAAACGTAATGTACATCAAAAGTTTAATAAATACTGTGCAGTACCATTTACTAGTGAATTATATTCAAAAGCATTAGGCCTAGGGGTAATAGAAATAAAATTCAGATATGAACTGGTTAGTAGGTAGTAAATAAAGTATTTAAAGCTTAGATTATATAGAAAAAATAATAGACCGCTATTACTTTTACCTTGGTATTACATTTACTCCACTTCATGGAAAAATGAAAATTATCATAGTTCTCAATACGTTTCATATAAATCATAGAAGATAGTGTTAATTTTATTATGTTAATGCAATGTTTTTCCAAAGCACCAATGTAAAATTTTCCAAAGCTTAGTAAGTAGTAATTTTTGAAATCATGCTTATTCTAAATGTGTTCAAATTCACGATTGTATCAAATTATTACTATTCACAAAAATATATATATATGTACCCACAGTCCCACTGTATATAAGTAAACTTTGTTAATATTGTACTACTTTTATTTGGTAAATCGTAATATAATTTTATATTTAAGATAAATTATTTTTGATATGAAGAAAATATGTATTTAAAGATGATCTACCGAGTGTATAGTTGTGTGGTTATCAGTATTTATGTAAATATATATGATAAATACTTAGTCTTTATATTTTAACTAATGTTACTGCCACTTATTCGATATTTGCATTAACATAATTAATTAATATTCAAAAGATTGTCAGAAAGATGACATAAAAACAGACCTCTTTATGGTGCCATTGCCCATTCTGAATTTTTTTACTATTTGGGATTTATTTTGCAATTAAAACGTTTGATACCCAGTGTTATATAAATTGTAGCATTTTTATTTTAAATATGTAATTTAAATAGAAAGTTATTTAAGACAATTCAGAATATTTAGTTTTTATTTAACGATGCAATAAGTTTATGCTAATGGTTAATTACAATTATCTGGAAATTATTGTGAGTTTCAAGTAGAATGCATTTAATTAAAATAAATAAATAATTTACTGTTTTGTGATTATTTTGAATTGTCTGTAACTCAAATTCTTATAATTTTTATTGTATTAAGATTTATGCACTAAGAATGGTTTAGGTTTATCACATTTGATCAATATGAAATACAGGTTTCGTGACTGCGGTTAGAATCTCACGTAACTTGTATTGAAATGCACTTTTGTGTTTAGTCTATGTACTTACGGTGCCACATGTTTTATTATATGATATATTTTTTTTACTTATATATAAGCATGTATCTATGAAGAATCAAAGATTGTAAGACTAAATTGGTGCTTTGCTGAAATATTAATATAATTTAAAATGACTTTCTTTAGCTGATATACGAGAGTAGGCTGAAAAGTTCATAAATCAGATGTAATGAGTTGATTTTTATCGTATATAGTTGCGCAACTAGTGACTCATAGCATGAGCAATTACAATATCCTGCTGTGAAGTTTTCAGTCTTTCCTCTTGGTACTTGTATTGTTATGAGTTTGCTTCTGATATTTATTTAGGGTATGTTTTTAGTTGGAATGTGCAATTATATGTATAGAAACCAAAAATATAAATGTATTTAATAAGATGACGAGATGTTAGTATTGTAAACACCTAATTCTGCTAATCGTTTTGATTAACGGATATGTTCCTATCGACAGAAATATGTATATTGGAAGTAAACTTATCGTAGTGTTTGAAAAGTACAACAAAAGAGTTAATTTGTATTTAAATCGAATCTCATTTATGTATATGTTGATTCTTTATAGATAAGTTATGCGACCAGAGTCTTTAATATTTATTGATATAAGTGATTTTCATAAGTAGATATAAGTATAATTTAACAAATCAATTGATTCTGGATATGTAGTAGTGTATGAACTTATTTACTCTTTTTTTCACAAAAAGTTAGTTAATTATACTATAGGCCAGGTGAAAATTATTTTGGAGCAGAATTTTTTCATTTTCTCTTCCGATGAATTTCAGCTTTCTTTCAATTTTACGGAAAAAATAGTTACATATATAATTAAACCTAATTAAATTCTCTACAAAAATGATTATATACATATTTTTGCCAGATTTGTATTTCACCGAATAATGAATTTGTTAAAATTATTGTCTTCATTGAATTACTCTTTCAGTTTTAATAAATTCAGATGGACATTATTCGTGAAGTACAAATCTGGCCAAATATATGTATAGAAACTTTTTTTTAGAGAATTTAATTAGGTTTAATTTTCTATATATCTATTTTTGCAATAGTTAAAAGAAAGATGAGAAATCGGCAAAAACTGATTTTTGACTGTTCCCTGACGCCGATTTTGTTAGAGGATTTCTTAATGACACTTTAAAGAACTATTGTATAGGGAAAAATCTTCTACTCCAAAATACTTAATGTCTGACCCATTATTATAGTTTGTAGGAAATATTCTTTATTTATGATAACTATAATAAATGTTGTTTAATATTATGCGTTTACAATTAGTTACTTTATTTTGTTACAAGTCACAATTTCCATTTATGATAATTTGTATGTAATTTTTAATGATAAACATTAATGAAATAGTGAGATTTATTATTTATATAAGCATTAAAACATAGTACTTTTTTGCTTTTCAGATATTTTATTAGAATATAATTTATAAATCAATATCTACAATGATAAACATTTGGAAAGTATATTAAAAAAACAAACTTTTTATAGCAATTATGTTTCTTCTATAAAAGTTACAATTTTGTCTAGCTTATGTGTAATGTATTTGAAACTTAACAAAATAAATCTGATTTTTTATAAAAATCAATACAAGTGATGAAAATAATTGTATTATTTTATTTATTAAAAACATTATCGTCCACGACCTCTTCCTCGATTAAAACCTCCTCTTCCTCTGTTTCCTACTGCCCCTTTACCCTTCGGTGGGGGACTTTTGGGTCTTAACGTTTCTATCCTTTCAGTGCAACCAGTGGTTAATGTTGATGGAGTAAAATAACCTGCATATAAGTCTGCATTAAAATTTGTATTGGTCAACTCGGGACCCACAGTAAGCCATCCAGGCCGAATAGTAGAATCACGACCAAACACGTGAAGCCGTCTTCTGCCTAAACAAAAGTGTTCTATGATATGAAATATTTCTACAGGTTTTTCAAGACTGCCGTATTCTGGTTCTTCGGATATGATTAAATCGATATCAACATTGGCGTGTATGAAGTCACCATCGGTAGATCTTCTGACAGTGCCTTTGATACCCATCAGACAATGTTCTTTGGTTCTTTGAAAGACGGCTTTTTGTTCAAGGTTTTTAGAATGACCGGGGTTATTTATATTTGTCCGAATCCAACAGATATCTTCACATCTTCTAAAACCCCATTTACGTAAACAGAATCTACCCATATCGAGTCCTTCTGAACTACCGCACCATAAAAATATAAAACTTCTTTGTGCAGCTACTTCACCAATATCTAAATTTATAATTTGATCCCATGACCAGAACTGCATATTTGTAGCACCCATCGTACGTTGATATTCTTCAAGTGGAGGTTCTACCAAAATTACATCAAATTTTGTTTTTAGTTCTTTCAGATCGAAATTCTGCAGATCGCATTTTAGATACATTGGTGGAGTAGCTGTTGCAGCTATTTGATCATCTTTAAGTTTGATTAGCTCTCGAAGTTTTGGATATTCTTCAAAACGATCTGCTAACCCTACATCTCTAATAAAATTCTGCGGTCTTTGACCGGTGTCTACAAAATGTTGACAGTAATCATTATGAGGATTTGACGACTGTGTCCCCTAAAAGTACACAATCATATAAATATAAAAATAACTAGTAGTATAATCATAAATCTAAAATGCAATTTTTATTTAGATTATTTTTCTGTGGGTTAATCTAAACTTACTTTTAAAAACGTTGATGAATCGGTATAAACAAGTTCATCAGCAGTCAGCTTATTTTTCCCAGGGACATCAAGAACAATAGGTTTAACTTTTCTTTCTTCTTTATTTTGTTTTTTTGTTGATGATTCGACTGTTGTACCTAAGGCTTGTCTTAATTCATCCACGCCCGATACACCTAACTGAAAAAAATTCATGTGAGGTTAGACGATATTTTATATTTTTTAAATAAAAATTTCTCACAGTTTGGGCTAACAACTTTTTACGTTTACGAGATCTTTCTCTTAATTCTTTTAACATATCACACATCTTAAATTTTCTTAATATGTATTAAAATCAGATTAAAATAACAAACTTCAACCTTCTATTTGACAACACAATTGACAGCCAAAGTGACAAGCATAGATAACATAATAGCATAGATGCAAAAAGAAATAAATATAGTGACAAAATGGTGACAAACATAAAATACCTGAAGGAACTATTATTCATGGTGGAAAAATATAAAAATTCAAAAATTCTTACGAGACAGTAAAAATGTTCTTATCATTTATATTTGCCTTATACATATCCTATTCTTATAGACACCAATTGGGGTGTCAAACACTAGTACAGGCGTCACCGACCTTTTTCAGAAAAGAGCACATAAAATTTTGAAATATATGGCGGGCTGGAGATAAAAAAAAAACAATGCTTTGGTTTACAATACTATCATTCAAGTATTCAAGCAGTAAAATATAAAAAAAAATATCGGTATGGAGAACCATACATGACTTCCATGTTCTATCTACCTATCTTTTTAAATAATTTTTAAATATACATTTTTTAATTTTAAATATTTTATTTATATAACCTACTACTATGAATATACATATCGTAATACATTAAAAAAACATATATACTTACAACGGTTACAGCTCTTTTTGCCATTTGTATATAAATATTAGTTTTCTAATGTCAAAAACATAATTCACATTCGTAGAAAAACTAATTTGACAATTTGAATTTAGTTGCATTTGTTTCCAAGGCAACATGAATTAATGACATATTAGTATTTAAAATTCAAATTTTAAGTGTGTTTTTCATCCCTTTAATGGCTGTTTAGGCACGTACAAATAATAAATGTCCCTTAGATTCAATTGAACTGCAAATGTACCAAATCTTATCAAAATTAGTGAGATAATACTCTCAATATTCATTTTTTTGACAAAAAAAGTTACAAAATTTCGAATATTTCCAAAACCCCTTATCCGATTAGCACCAAAATCAATAGGTCTGGAGTACTCACTGAGACAAATATTTTTCCCAAAAATAATTCAGATCGGTGCATTTTTACAGTAGTTATCGTGAACGAAAAAAAAATCTACATCCTGACAGACAGACACACAGACACACAGGCACACAGACACACAGACACACGCACAGCCGCCATGCGGAAATTAACTTTGAAGTTAGTACAATCAGAATTTATCATTTTCTCGGACACGATTTTTCGATGGTATTACAATACTTCCATTTCCTTCGGAACATGGAAGTAATACAGGAAAATTCAGAAAAATTTTTAAAATGTATTTTTTTATTATTTATAAGTATTATTTAAATCAATAAATTGATTGTTATACGAATAACCAGTAAACAATTTTAATAGTTCATTACATTTACAGATCATTTATTATTACTAACGATAAAAACTGCCAAATGTGTTTTATTACAAGCAATTTTACTTTTTTTGATATTTTCTGCATAATCCATTGCAAAATTATATTTATATGTATAGTATTACCGTCTTCCCGTCGAACATTTTTGTATTCTGCGAGCTTTAAAATTTTTTAAGCTGAAATGAACTACATATATTTATTATTAATTACAAAAATGTTTACCAATAAATAAATACAAATTTAATTTAATTTTGTAAATTTATAACCATTAAGAATTATGGTTTAAAATAAATTCAGAACTAACAAATTTAACAAATTACGCCCCTGTTAATGTTTAAATAAAATAAATGTTCTTCATAAAGTTATTCCACTACCAAATCAATTAAAGAATTATATAATTTCTTTAATAAAATGCACGCATTTGTTTCAACTCGAAAATAAAACTCACAGTCAGATCTGATATTTGAAATTGAACTGGTCACCTCGTTGTAGCCGATCCACCAGGCTATTTTACTTCAAAATAAACTAGAAACCGAATTTGATGACGAGGTGACGGTAATCCGTAAAAAGGACGGATTACAAATCAAATAAAAAATATCTTATCTTTGAAATCATTTTATATAAATTTGCCAAAATTAAGTTAAAGTGTGCAATGTCGTGTAACCTTTTAAATATGAAAGCAGCGCTTCGGGAATCGGGTACTAGCCTGTCCGAAGCGTCCAGTTTGTCTGAACGTGAACGGGGATTTCTAAGCGATTCAAAGGAAGAGTTGAGGGACCTCGTAGCAATACTGGGTCTTGCAGGAGTCGAAGATCTTCACCAGGATAGATTCAGGATCGATAGGAAGAAACTTGAGCATATGATTCTTGGTATGTACGCAATTACAAACTAAATTATATAAACGCAAAAAATATACCATAATTAATAAATTTTATTTTGTGCAAAAATAAAGATTTTCCAAAGTTTGGAAATCAACAAGTTTTTGCTTGGTGGAAACTAGAATACTCTTGTTACTGATAAAATGCATTATATATAATGTGGTTTATAATTTTTCGTAATTTAATATTATTAAAAATGCATATATTATTTTTTGAATATTTTTGTAAAAATAAAATAATTTTTATACAGGTGATGACGAAGCACCTGAACCAGCCGATACGTTCTTTCATAAGGTAGGTACTTATTTTAAAATAAATATAAGACATATCATATGCAAAATTAATAGAAGTTTTTCAAGTCATGTCTATGGGTCGACCAAAGTAATTTAGATTTATAGTAGCCAACTGCGTAGAGCACCGAGGTAAAATGGGGCCCTAGCTGACAAAGTGAAGAGCAAATTAAATCAAATTTTATTGAAATTTCCCGGTATTGATTATATTTTTGGTATAAAAGTTTTTGCGATTTTTAAAATCTACAAATTGTTTTATAGGCAATAAAATCCATTTTGATAGTTTAAAAAAATTGTTTATCGTCTGTCAGTCTATCTGCTTATTTATTCGAAATTAATAACTGAACCGATTATGATGGGATTTTCACTAATCAAAAATTTAAGGCTCTAGAATTATTTTAGGCTACATGATAATTGATTTACAGGGATGTATTTTGAATTGATATTTTCTAGTAAAAATATATAAAAAATTAACAATTTATTTTGAATAATTAGACCAGGCACGTGTTAAGAAAAATGTATGATTATTATTGATATTTTTTAATAAAAATGTATTAGAAAATTATTATATTTCGAAATAATAATAAATAAATAATTTGAAATTGTGTTATTTTAGTTCATATTTACAAATTTTTCTTTCACATTTCTGTTTAAACGTCTTTTGTCGAAGTTGTTAAAAAAAATATTTACGCAACTGATTATTGCCAATTGAATAAATTATAATATTTTATAAATGGTAGTACCCCTAAACTATAAAATTCCGATCACATTGATTTGAATTTATTAATATTATTTAACACAAGTAAAAAAATTAGGTCAAATTTTTATTCTTCCTTTTGAACTAATTGTTATTTATTTTTTAATAAATAAATATTCACCAATTACACAGATTATGGAAGAAACTAACACTGTTATTACTTGGCCAGCTAGATTGAAAATTGGAGCAAGATCTAAAAAAGGTAATTACATTTTAATACAAACATTATTCTTAATTAAATATTTGAACTATTTACCATCGACAATTACCTAGTTACTAGAATATACGTATGAGCCTGGGGAAACGAAACATTGTGGGGATTAAAATCAGAGGCATAGCAAGAGGTCGCTCTTCTACCCTATTCCCCCTCCCAAATTCCCTCCCCTCCCCCTGGGCTAAAATTAGGGTTCAAAATGACTAAAATTCCAAAATAAACTTAAAATATTTTGCAAATAAAAGCTTAGTAAGTAGAGGAATTGGTGTAGTTTTACCCCACCAAATAATAGGGTGCCGTTTCATGGAGCGCAAAAATGAAATAAAATTTGTATAATTGTGAAATTATTAAAATATGAAAGTAATTAAACAATTTTCGAATACAGACACGAGATGAGAATTGGGTTATTCTCGTCTCCTCTCGGTTTTTGGAATTAAAGTCTCATCTCGGTCTCGTTTTTAAAAACTGATAGTCTCGTCTCGTAAAATTCAATCCGTTTCGTTTTGGTCTCGTCTCGTCCTAGTTTAAGGTACTCTCGTCTCGGTCTCGTTTTCGTTTCGAGACCGAGAAAAATATATCGTCGTCTACAGACATGACGTCAAAATAACCGAAATATAGGCGCCTATTCGAATAGGATCAATAATAAAATTAGGATAATTTAAATCATACCCCCACCTTATGTATTACATTAAATAGACCGAAGTTTAACTATAAAACTGTATAAACCAATAAAATTACTTCAATTTATAAAAATAATTCTTGCACCTAGACAGAGCATTGTTTAACCGTAATGCCGGCGCCAAGAAATTCGGTACATTTTCTATAACACTCAAATAATTTATTCTTTATAATCACGTTGAAGAGTGAAGACATATTTTATACATTTTTATCATCCGTACTTTTTTTATACAAAAATAACTATGAATCATCAGGACAAAGTAAAATTAATGGAATTATTATTAATTATACACTCTGACAAGGATCGAAGAACAAATGGTTGGATAATTTAAAAAGTTTTTGTAGTGTTTAACTTTTTATTTTAATTATGTTTTTAATATTAATAATTCAAAAATACGGTTTCAAATAAAAATGGTTATTGTGGGGTACAGTTTTTTTTTACTTACATAAAAAAAAATTAACAATACACACAGACTCCACGTTACGTCGGGATTGCGGTCTCGAAAAATGCGACGCGAAAAGGGTTTAGTTTAAAAATTTGAAAATAACGCAAAAAGGGGTCTGGACTACGTACATATGTAATTTATAATTTTTTAATAAAAAAATGTTTGATAATTTAATTTATATCACGAACCGTATTTTTAATGATAATGTAATTTAAAATATGATTAATTTATAATTGATATTAATATTTATTTTCTGTTAGATAAGGAACAAATTATTTTCATCTTCCTACGCTGGAGGAGTCACGGTGTTTGTAACTATCGCACTGTTGTAATATTTAATTTAAAACCTCACGCTTTTACCTTTTACTTCCTACCACATCCCTCATTGTTATAATCATGTTTTTATTGTGTATCGCAGTGAGTATGCTAGAATAAGATAATTATCTTGGTAACGATGATTAATTAGTTCAAATATAATTCAATATGCATTTATTTATATATTATAATACACCAAATAACAAATACTAATATTTTATTATATATTTTTTAGATCCGCATATAAGAGTTGTTGGACTACCCGAAGATGTGAAAGTAGCAAAAGACAAGATTCTTGTACATTTAGATTCAAGAGTAAGAATTATAATTTATTAAATATTAATTCAGATTTACGTAGATTTAAATTTTGAAACAGGTCTTTAAATATTAAATTAGTGTTACTTATTATAAATTATACTGATTTTTAGAGTAATCGTGTGACTATGAAGATGGACGTAAGCTACACCGATCATTCACATATTATTGGAAAAGGAGGACTTCGCATTAAACATGTTATGAATGAAACCCACTGCCATATTCATTTCCCTGATTCAAACCGTTCTAATCCAACTGAGAAATCAAATCAAGTGTCTATCGCCGGTGATATTTTTGGTGTTGAAAATGCTCGAGCCCGTATTAGAGTAAGTTATTTAAAATATAATACAATTAGTTTTTGTTTTAATGTGTTTCCTTTTTCAGAAATTGAGTCCATTGATCTTCAGTTTTGAATTGCCTATTATGGGTTGTTCGCAAACTCCTCCAGACGTAAACTCTCCGTATGTAGTACGCGTTTCTCAACAGTACAACGTTGAAGTCATGTTTCGCACTCGACCTAAACTGCATGCTACACTTGTTCTTGTTAAAGGCGCTGAACGTGAAGTAGATCAAGTTAAAGAAGCTACAATGTTACTTATTAATCATATGTGTGATGCAGTTGCGGTAAGAAAATTATAAATTTATTGAAGACTTTATTTAACATTGTAATTGCATTTTCAGAGTCAAATTCTTGTACAAATGACAATGGAAATTTCACCTATTCATCATCCCATTGTTGTTGGTAAAGTAGGATCCTATTTAAAAACAATAATGCAAAGAACGTCGACTCAAATTATGTTTCCTGAAGCAAGTGATCCTAATATCCCAACGATTAAAAAAAGTAATGTAACGATTACAGGTGTGATCAATGATGTCTATGCAGCACGTCAATTACTTATGGTAAATAAAACTTTGTAGTGAATAGAGTTCCAAAGAAACCCTATTAATCTCGCTTTGTTGTCCGAAATTTGGAGGGGCCTTATAGTGTTAATTTTTTATTTTCATACTTTGGCATATGAGATATCAAAATATAGATCTCAATTATTAGAGTTTGACCCTATTTTTTTATTCAACTCAAAAATGGCAGTCTACATTCTTAGTAGGCATACATCTGTGTACATTTTGACCGATTTTTAATATTTTAGGGTTCATTGCCATTAGTTTTGATGTTTGATCTTCCTGAAAACATAGGCAACATCAGTACTGAACGAATAACTGAAACCATGTCAAAATTTGATGTATTTATAAACATTCGTCAAAAACCTAAACAAAATACTTTAGGAGTTATTATCAAAGGAATCGAACGAAATGCAAGTATGTATTAAGTGATCATTAAAATAACTTTTTTCATTAATTGAAATAAAATTTAATTTTAGCTAACATATACGATGCAAGATATCATTTGCTCGGTCTGAATGAAACTCGTATCATCGCAGAAATTCCGGACTCTTATCATTTTTCAAGCATTAATTCTGCATCAAACCAATCAAGTACTTTATCATCTTTTCAATCTGAATCAAATTCCAATACAAACTTTTTATCTTCACGTTGGGTTCCTTTATCTACAACAGTGCCTTCATTATCATACACTCATACAAAACCATATCCGTTCACTAATCAGAGCAGCAATTCTGTACTGCAACCATTCCACACTCCAGGTTATTTGGGAGTATTTCCAAGTATGTCTGTGCATAGCGAGGATACGGCTAAAGATAGTGCTTATTCATCTGCAAATAATTCTTTAAGTCCTGCCAGCAGTCCTCGCCGTTTATATAGTCCTGTGGTGGCACCACCTGACACAAGCACTAACATAGGTAATGTAGTAATTATAATTATTGAATACTGCACTGTGTAAACCACACAATGGACTAAAAATCGTTTGTCTAAAATCAAACATATTTCAGATTTAGCAACTATGTTTTCCAATATGAGGTTCAATGAAATTGGATTATTTGGTACTGGTACCAGCTTAGCTAATTTGGATCAAAATGAAAGACGTTTAGCGGCAGCTCAAGCAATGCAAAATTCTGCAAATGGATACCGTGTACCAAACTCAACTTGGGCAGGTTATGGTCTCAGTGCGACTTCCCCAACGTTGCTTGAAAATGACAAAACAAAAGATATACCTCATAGTACTGTAAGCGAGCAGGTAAGAATGTCAAACTATAAAAAAAACTACAATTTGTTCAATGATAAATAAAAATAAGAGCACAGAGACATTCATTCTTTACATAAGTAAATAGAGTTGTAAATACTTATATATTTTATATTAAATAGGATGATGATGTGTGGCAACCAACAACTAATCATGTTTTACCTTCGACTTCTAATTTAAATACAAGCAACTTTATGGAACACTCTCCGACGCATACCATGAATCGCCTCACATCGAATCGCTGGAAAGATTTACCTTCACTGCTCATTTCTCTAAACCTTGAGAAATACATCCGAGTCTTTACTTCTCACGAAATAGATTTGACAACTTTCTCGACACTCACTGATAAAGATCTGATAGAAATAGGCATCTCAGCTTTTGGAGCTCGTCGTAAGATTCTTCTAGCTGTCTCAGGTAACTATCTAGTTATTATAGAGATGTTGAAATTACTATTATTAAAATGTTACGTTTGTTTTAAGAATTAAAGAAAAGGACGACACTGTTTTCTGGTTCAGCTGCACCAGGTGCAGAACGTAAAAGTTCACCTTCGACACCGAGCAGTTGTCGTTCTACTAGTAAGGGCTGGTAATAAATATATTTGTTGAAACTCTGGTGAAACCAAACAAAAAAAATTAGTTTGTATTTAGATTTATTTTTGTTAATTAATGATATAATGCATGTATAATATAAAAGATAAAATAATTATTTGGTTAAACCAAGAGTTTACGTTTAAGAAAAATATTCTTTGTCCGTACTTTAAAAGACGTAGATCTATTGTGAAATATTATTTTTAAAATGTCTGTTGATTTCAAGTTTAAATTTTCATAAAATGTATTTGATTTAATTTAAAAAATTCCACATGGGAAGGCACCAATTAAAGATATTTAATTTATATAAATTACTTATTTTTAATTGGCCCATATGGAATAAGTTTGTTATGATTGTCTTGCATGTGGTGGATTTTACTTTGATATTTATTTATTTTTAATAATATAGCTAACTTTTATTCCAAGTACTTTTTAAAAGCGAGGCTGCAATCATAAGTACTGCTTGAACATACAGTACATACGTTAGGCTGTTCCAAAAAAAAAAAAAATTTTTAGTTCAAAAATTACCTTATTTGGTAACAAGAGTGAATGTTATATTTTTTTGGAACATGCATTCAGATCTAACGGGTTGCCGCACAAGTAATATTACGTGCATTTTACAAGCAGTATAATACTGTGTGCTTGAGTAGTATGTGTGGCTGCAGCCTAACACTACGTGATACAATATAGTGATAGTTTTTGCATTTAAACTGGGCCAGCTTTACAAATTTGTAAGCATGTTTTTTATATCGATTGAAAATTAATTAGAAAATGTTTTAGTGATTATAAAAATAATTTCAACTCTTTTTTACTGTTACTGTGTGCGGGGCCGCACTTGTTATGAGCTGGCGCTATATCTAATTGTTAAATACATTACAGAGGTATCATTACCTTTTCAAATTTCGATGACTAGATATCATTGTTTTAAATTGATACACGAATTCTAATTGTTAGAGTTTGTTATATAAAATACTGACTATAACGTTTTTTTCAAAATTTTATAAATTATATTTGGCTAATATTATATTATATTGTAATGATATCTCTTAAAATTATCATGTTGATCATTTATATTAATATACAAGGTTTTTGTTACTTAAATGTTCCTGGGAAAAAATAATTTAGATCTACCTTTAAATATCATGGTTTATTACTCATCTTCGTACTAATTTAATCAACTCTAACTAACAGTGTAGTTTTATTTTTTATTACATAGTAAGAAGTTAAAGCTACACTGTTAGTGAGAGTTAAGCTACAGTATTTTACCATGGTCTACTTAAATCTATTATATATAAGTAATTACATAGATTTATTTTTTCCTGAGTTATATGTAGTAATAATTATATTCATAGTATTTAATATTAAGTATTTATTTGTGTATTTATATTAACTTTACATAATGTAACGTACATATACAATATTTTTTTTATTATTTATTTAAAATATCTAGTATATGAAAAAATGTTGTATTTATACAAATTGATTTATAAAATTGAATACAGTGCTCAAAATGGACAAAGCCATTATTTTTTTCTTGCTTTGACAAATAACACAGCGTTGAAAAATCATCACGTCTACCTTGAAAATTAAAACTGTAAATAAATGAGCCTGGCACTTAAGTTTTCTATCTTGAGCACTGATTGAATGTAATGTACAAAGAGCATTTCTTGAATACAATTTACATTTTATTGGTACATAATGATTGATATTATTAGTTTGTAAAATCAGGTAACTAATATTATATGTATTTATTTTATTTAACGTTGATTACAATTAAATATTTCTTCAATTAATTAAGTCTGTTTCTTTTAATTTTATTGTTAACTATGTTTTTATTTATCTATTTTTTATTTTAACTATAATTCAAGGAATGCTCGGTTGAGAACTGATTTCCATTTAGTAAATTTATTAATGGTATATTTATATATATTTGAAAATATTTTAAACTATTTTATGTATTTATTTATTTTAATATTTTATGTTGAATATCATTAATTTAATATTTGAATGTAAGTTAAACATTCGAAAACATTTTGCATACAATAATTATTAAATTCTCACATAGTTAGAAACTAATTGAGGGAAAATATAACATTTAATCATTTATTTTATCTCACGTCAATCAATTCTGATTGGATCTGATCTCTAATGGAAATATTGTAATGCTAATTAATGAATATCTGAATATTTTTTTCACAAGGAACACCTGGAACTCGCACTGGACCTATCAATCAAAAGTATTAAGTTACTCTGACTGGATATAATTTTATCGAATTTGATTTGGCCAGCGGTGTCCAAACAGATATGATTAGATCCGATTAGATATAAAATCAGATCCAATATTTCATCCAGAATGTAGATAAAAAATTGAAACTGCTCGGATCCATTTGGATCAGATCTGTTAAATTTTTCCTGGGTTCGGGGGGAGGGGTTCTCTTTTAAAACTGATCTTAAATATTATATATCTTTGGTGGAATTTAATAATTATTATATGTAAGATGTGATATTAATTAATACAATATAGTTTATTTTGATACAAAATTTTTTTAAACACATTTTTGGATGAAACAATGTGCTTAAGTATGTTTTATAATATGTAATGTATTAGACATTTATTTATTTTTTTATATAAATGAGTATTAAGTTAATTAATAATAAATATTAAAAACAAAGTATATTTCAAATTCAAATTTATTATGTATATAATCATATTTAAGCACACTGTTAATAAATATCGAAAAAGAAATATTTTATGGAAATAATATGTATGTAGTTCGATATTTTCACATTGTTATTTTTGAAACCATTAAAAAACATTTAAAAAATTGTTTTTTTTTTAAACCATGTCTTTATTTTTTCAATAAAAAATATTGTAAAATGTTAATTGACATTTATCAAAAATGTGTGTCATAAATTTGTAATAAAAGATTTGTAAAACAAGAAATAATTTATTATTTTATTATTTTTATAAATGAAACCAATATTCAAACCGTTAGGATATAGAACTATAGTATAAATAAACAACCAACAGATGGCGACATGTACAGTTGTCATTACACGAGCAGTGCACTGACGTCTCCCATATTCATTACTCAAAAGTCGGTGTTGGTTGCTATCGAGCAGTGATGTGAGCTGTGAGAAATTTCATGTTTTTGTGATTAATTGTACTTTTATTAGTGTTGTTGAACGTAAAAGTGAAAGACTCTGATCCAATCTTGCAGTTTATTTTAATGTAAGTTTATTTATATACATATTTATCGTGTATTCGGCCAAAGACGGCGGGTTAGGTTGGCGACAACGGGCCTTCATCGATTAGATTTTGACATAATGTACGTTTTTGCTAAAACAGTGAATTATTTTGATTTGTTTTAGTTTTTTTAATAAATATATATGTGAAACGAACTTTGGCATTGCGGTAAAATTTAAAATGCATACATTGCAATTCAATTCACTGAATTTATTTGAATGGATGAAATTTTGTACTTGGCGTGTTCTGATACATCTGTTTAATTGAAATTTGTGTTTTCTAAACTTAATTAGTTCAGTATAATAAATTATTTTTATATTTCAGGAATATTTAAAGAACTACACGAAAATGAAATCCATATATTAGACTGGCCCATATAATAAGTATGGGGTAGTGGATTTAATGTATAATTTATTATTAGTAAATATTACTTTTTATTAAATTTAAATGTAATTTACCTTAGTAATTACTTGAATCATTGATTTAAGATATGTATGTCTATAATTTTATCTTGCAATTTTTCTGTAAAAATGTATTTCTAAAAACATGTATGCATCTATTTAATTTTTGGTTTCATACATTTGCAAAGAACCAACTTATTTTCATAAAATATACATATTTTAAAATAAAATATGCATAATACCCAGAGGGTATCCCCTGTTAATGGGGGTTACAAAGACTATCGGAATTCAATCTATATTCATGTCATAGTGAAATAAATAGTTTAGGTAGAATTTATTTGGCATGATTGTAAAATATTCGAAAAATGGTCACTTTCAGAAAATCAAATTTATTATAAAATATGTATAAATTAATTTAATTAAAAAATATTCGTTTTTCTTAATTATTTTAGGTATCTAAAGGAAGTAGTGTTGAAGTATGTTATCTTATTGTCACGCATTAAAGATATAATAATTTTAATAAAACAATTTAATCATTTTTATAGTATCTGGTTTATTTTTTGTAATTGTTTTGTAGGTACTTATAGAAATATTTTCATTTTTCAAAAACGTCAAGATTAATAAATTTGATGAAACTTGTTAAATAAAATTATTTAATTATATCAATTATGCATTTTAAATTTTATCATACCTTTTTTTCAAGGTTTGTCCGATACTGCACGATTAAAAATTTTGTATCACTACGGTACATAGGGATTTCAATCAGGGACTTGAACCGGAATTTACTTATGGTTCAGGTTTGGTTCGGGTTCAAATATAAATTGCATGGTGCAAATTATTTGGGTTCAAAAACAATTATTTTTTCAGGGTTCGGGTTCAGGTTCGTGTTCAAGTTTGTAATTGAAAGAAATTAATTTTGTTAAAAAAAATTATAATTAGTACCTAAATAAAACATTTTCTGAAGAAGAAAAAACATTAATAGCCTATAAAATATGGCTAGAAAAAGGGAAAAAAATAAAATTACATTTTAAAACAACATAAAATTACATTTAAAAAAGAAAGTAAAAAAGATGTAAATTTTAGTACTTACAATAGTGGACTTGATAACTTACATTATACCATAAAATTCATTTTATAACCCCCTTTAAAAATCATTTAAAAAATATATAAGTTACCGGTTATCCATGAAGAGGTTTGAATTCAACTTCAGGGTTCAGGTTAATGAAAAATACGGGTGCCAGGTTCAAGTCCCTGATTTCAATATTATATTAATATTGCGAAATACATTTTTTTGTGAATTTCATAATTTTTATGAAATCTAAATTTGGCACACAAATTACAAGAATAATTTGTCGCAATATTAAATAGCAAATATTTGAATGTATTTGAAATCACATTGAAATCTCAATGTACAGTAGTGAATTTTAACACCTGACATTATAGGGCCATAGTTAGATATTTTGAGACCCGAAGGGCAAAAAAGGTCACGTTTTATTTTTATTTTTTTTGCAAATTAAATAAGTTTCATTTTTTACATATTAATTTAATTTAGAAACAGAGTATAATTAAAGGTAATTTTTTTTTTCAATAAAATAGTCAAAACTGTATAACACAGGCGCAACTTTTTGTTCAAGTTCTCGCGCTTTGAGGTAAACACGGGGGCAGTAATCCCGCCCACTGTAATAAATGTTAATAAATATTTAATTTATTAAATCGCCCACTAATAACGATGTAGTATGTACCGATTGCACTCTATGCACACTTTTAACTGTTAGTTGTGCGCAGTTTTCAGGTGGTGGTGAGCGTGCCATTCACTAATAAAAGATCGAGTTGGCAGCTGATGTTTGCTTAGCCCACTGCGGTGAATTCAAATAAATTATTGACATTCACGTGTTTGTCGCAATTCGAGTATAAGTTATACTTTTCATTGATTTGTCGTCGTTGTATTACGTTATTATAATATTGCAGATAGTTTATGAGTGATTATTTGTCTTTTGATTTATTTAATTATATAGTATATTTTTAGGGTCTTGAAAATTATTGGGTAAATCCATCAAAATGATGGATGACATTATTATTTCAAGAAAATGAATTATTTATATGAACACAGCATTATTAAGGGATATGTATATTGTATATTGATTAAAACAAATTCGTTATATATTTTGCTTCCTCGCAATATCGAAGATACGAGAAGCTTTGTGATCATTTCAGATTGAGACAAAAAAAATGTTCACCGAATTCAAAATTTTAAATTGATCTATCCGTTTCACGTCAAGACAAACAGTTTTCGTTCCGTGTCTGTCTGTCCGTCTGTCCCCCGAATCCTTGTCACACGCATAACTCATGAACCACTGAACCGATATTAATGAAACTTGGTTGGATGGTTGGGTCTGTCTTGAGGACGGTCCCATTTCAAAATCGTGTGTAAGGGGGAGGGGTGACATCCCAAAATATTTATTTTTTCAAGATATCTCAAGAACAACACATTTTACGTAAAAATTTTAGAATTATTTATATTATTATTTTATAATTAGGATATTGGAAACTTCATGGGTGGTAATAGAGAAATTTCGTAATTTTTTTTGGTAAAAAAAAGTTCGGACATTTTTTACTTATTTAAGGATCTTTTAACAAGATGATCCCAAATTATTTTCTTCATAGAGCCCCTAACGGTCATAACGCGCCACTGTTGGTTTTGGAGTTATTTATATTTTTGTAGGTAGCGGTATGTATTTTTTTTTCAAATAGGTAATAAATCTACATAAATGTAAATATTTTATTTTTATTGTGTTAATATAAAAAAATAATACAAAATGGTTGTATTAAAAATATGTCTCATAAAAAATCTAAAAGATTAAATAAATTTCATAGTTAAATTTTTGATCAAAAACATTTTCAGTTGCATTTACACATTGGGGAATTCGTTCTCCAATAAGTGTCATTGCAAGAGTAAATAAACAAATAAAAAGCATCTACTGATAGCGATTGGGAACAAAAGGCTCATCCAGAACTTGATCAAGTGGCTTGGTAAACGCCGTGCAACGTTTGAACCCGTTGTTTTGCCGTTGACCGTTCCCACGTCCCGGCGTCAGAAACAATTGTTGCCAGCGAGTCGCGGGGGCCGAGGCGTACAGAGGGTACTTCTCACAGAGCGCTTCGATCTCTTCGGAATCTTCGCCGCCAATTTCTTCCTCTCGACTGTAATAAAAATAAAAATTTACTACTTGTACATAAATCGTAAAATGGGTATGCGATTCGGACGGTATTAAGTTGTCTTGAAAGTTTATTTTAAATTGATCCCTATTTTCTCTCTCATGTAAGGGGAATTTAACGATTTACCTAGGTTTGAATGTTTTCTAAATTACGGATAGATACTTGGTTTTTGTGTAGGTATATAAATCCAAACTATTTCACTCGAGTCGAAAATTTAAACTTCATTGAAAAAGTAGGGCTGAAAAAGTTCAAATGAGATATAGATACAGAGCTGTACTTATGAACAGGAGCATGGGGTGCTACCTGATAGACGTGTTTTACTCCTGATTTTAAGAAAAGCAATTATAAAAAGATGAAAAAACCCTAAATTATTGGTGCTATTATTAAATTTTCACACTCTACTAGTGTAACTAAAAATTTTAGGCCCCATGACATTTTGAAAAAAAAATATTTTCGAAATTTTTTAGCAGTGATCCTAACGAAAAGTTCAATGGATACCTACTGCGGGACCCCTGGTTTTTTGTCAGGCTTACCACCATACAATTACACCACTGCTAGTATAAAAAAAGACAGAATACAAAAAATAAAAATCTGACTAGTTCAACTCTGTTCAAATCGATAACACCTTCAATACTTGTATACATCGCTTTAGCATTCATTCATCAGTGTATTATGGACTTAAATAATAAATATTAATAATAAAGATTAAACTCGCTATTAAGATATACTCTTTGCAAAATTAATTAAATTAATTTACTCTATCGAACGCACATACATAGAATGAGTCGAATTTAGTTCATAACTTTAAAAGCATACTTGCCCGATGTTATATATATCTAGTTAAATTAATTTTATGAGAAATAAAATTAACAACGTTTCATGAGCTATTTAAAATGTTAACACCAGTTACCTAATGGCTCTTAGTTACTAAGCTCGCGTGTTTACGCAAACTATAAAATTAGTAATTAGCTGTGGAATAGTTTAATGGTATCATCTCAGTTTTCTGCAATGACGTAGATATTAATACTGGATCTTATGTAACGTATTTTTAAAAGCATTATCCGGACTCGGTTTATACATTAATTAAATTATTTTAATATAAGTACAGCCACACCCCGATCATTGACTTACGTCGCTTTGCATTTTACATGATGCACTCTTTTTATAAAGACCTTGGCAAATAAGACAGCGCTGTAACGTCGCCGTATCGACGAATTCAAATCGTGAAATGAATTAGACTGGCACTTTAGCACTGGCTAAAACGGTAGCCTTATTCATTTATAGCGCTGTCTTATTTGTCAAGATTTAATACACCGAATTGTCTGTCTGTCTGTCCGTCCGTCCGCGTGTCTGTTCCCTGAATCCTTGTCACACGCATAACTCATGAACCACTGAACCGTTATTGTTGAAACTTGGTCGGATGGTTGGGTCTGGCTTGAGGACGGTCCCATTTGAAAATCGTGTGTAAGGAGGGGTAAAATCCCAAAATATTTATTTTTTCAAGATATTTTAAGAATGACACATGTTACGTGAAAATTTTATAGAATAATTTTTGTAAAACATTAAATTTCCTATAATATGGGTCTACAACGTTTGTTGTAAAATATTCCCTTCCAAAGATTTATCTCAATTTATTTTAAAAATTCGTGTTGTATTTTTCTAAATTGATATTTGCTTGGACATATTAAATGTCATTTTGGCGTTTTAAGTGTCATTTTGACGTTTGCATAAATTTAGATTGAAATTGTCAAAAAATTAAAAATATACGAAAAAATAATCAGGTGCGTTTTAAGCAAAATTTCGAACCAATATTTTCTAGTAAAATTGTATAAAAATTAAATGGTTAACCAATTCCAGGCAATTTATCTAAACACTATCGGGTTTTATTTAAATTGTTCAATAATTAACTACCTTTGGTGAATTTAGCACATGTACATTTACTTGGCAGCAGCAGTTTTTTTCACAAAATTTAGCCATAATTTTTTTTCCGAGAAATACCGTGAAACGTATAAACGCAAAACTCACCTGTAATTTCCGTCGTATTCACTACAGTACGGTTCTACTGGCGGAGGTTGCGACCGTTCCTCCATCACTTCCTGCTGGGCTTGTCGCCACAGCCTGTCTACAAGCTGGGCACGGCGCGCGCCTAGCGGCATCTCACACTTCCCGCGCGGCACGTACGCCGCCTTCGTCTCGGACCCGTTGGTCTCGGTCGTCCTTCCGTCTTGCAGAAGCCACGGCTTGCTGTCGCCACGATACTTTTCCTCCCAGCATCTCACCGCGAACTCATCGTCCATTGTCATCTGCGAAATTATTTTTATACCAGAAGTTATTTAAAAAAAATTTTACTACACATTTTCATTTTTTTTTTGCTTTGTACTTGTAATTTTTCAACTGGATGCTTTTTTTACTTTCTTATACCATGTATATGAAATATACATTAGTATAAGTAAGTATAGTGAAGCCGATTTTTTTCGAACTCCGGATTTTGACGGAATTATCTATTTTGACCTTCCCTGAATCCATTCTGACTATTTTCGCCATGATGTCTGTGTGTCCGTCTGTCTGTCTGTCTGTAAGCGCTGTAACTCAAATACGACAAATCGTAGAAGGCTGATATTTTATATTTAAGATTAATTTTTGGCTGGGAAGAAAACGTCCTATTTTTGAAAACGATCTTTCAACCGGATACGGATGTTTACCTACGTCGATTTTTTAATTTTTCAAATTACTCTAAAACAGTGCGAAATAGAGAAAAATGGTCAAGTTAAAAAATGTAGGTAATATCTATAATTTATGTTCTATTCATTTTTTTGTAAAAACGAATTTTTGAAAAAAAAATTTATTATAATTCAAATGGTTCATAACAGAGAAAAAAATGTATGGCGAATAAATTATAGATAATAACATACTCGACATTTTTTATCTAAAACATTTTTTTCTTATTTCAAAAATAATTCAAAAATCCAAAAATTTACAAGAGTAAACATCCGTTTTCAGTTATTACGTTAAAAAAAATCACTTGTTATATAAATATAAAATTATTAATTTTGTTCTTTCTTGTTAGTTTGTTAGAAATGTTTTAATAAACAAAGAATCACGTATACAATTCACTGTTAGGTTAGGTTAGGTATAAGAAAGTCCCGTGGTTCCCAAGGCAGATATTTTAGTGTATGTGTGTAATGACCTTTTTTTGCTTTTCAACTGTATTTATCTATAATGCCTTCTTTGTTGTATGTATTTCCAATTACAATGAACTTTTTTGTTTTCTGCTTGTACTTTTTCAACGAGATGTATATTTTTGTAGTATATTTATGTTCTATTGGTTTTAATGACTTTTACAACTGCAGTTTTCATTTTTAGAACTGCAGAAACAAGCTACAACTACACACTAAAATAACCCCTGTTTTATACTATACATTTTTGAAAATAATCCCGTTGATACGAGAAACTGATTTACCTTCTACCTACTTACAATGCTACCGACAGAACCAGATACGAGCTCCAACATCGCTCCAGATAAAAAAATAATGACCCTGTCTTTATAAAATCTAGTCTGAATTAATTGTTTAGTATGCCAATAACATAATTTTATCAAATATATTTAAGATGGAAAAAAATGTTATATAAGTTTTTTTTTTTTCAATAAAAAATGCCAGTGAATTGTATACTTTACACTAGGCGATCCCCTCTTGCCGCTCACCTCTTAAAGACAGAAAATGCAATGTTTCCAACAAATCATTGCGTGTCGTATTACGAATATTTGTCGCAAGAAAAATATATTGTGTAAGTTAAAAAACATTTATTGACTTTCTATAATTAGAAAATATACCTCCCAAAATTGTGATACGTTAAAATTGATTTACAAAATAAATATGCTACGTAATTCCATCGTTTTAAAGCAAAGCAAGGATAAAAATGTTTTATCCCAAACTCAATAAAATTCCAATTTTCCAAATTAATTTATTTTTAGAACGTTTTCTAATTTTAGTAACATTTACTGTTCGATATCAATGCACGTATATCCGTAAACCCTTTTTTTGCTGTCGATGTATATCTATATTTAGATTTTATATTGAGAGAGTAAACAAATATCTCACTTTTTAACCAATTTACATGTTTTAACATTTGGGAACAGAATTAGATTTTTTTTACGTAGTTATAAGATTATAAAGCAAAAAAATTTTTGTAAAATTTTCTAAAAACTTTTTTAGGCAATCTCTCCAATATTTGATCTCCGATTTTTTTCCACCGAGATATTTGATATTAAATAAGAAATAAGGTACTGACACCAGTTATGTCCGCTATAAGAGCAAGGTTTACTGTTTTTGTGATTGCCGGGCTTTTTTTTTGTAATTATCATTAACTCATATTACTAATAAAACAAGTAACTCGTTATTTAATCAATTTAATTACCAAAGTCCGTAAATATAGTAAAACCAGTAATGAGCACGCAGTTATGGACAAGTGCTAATGATTACAAAATGATAAATACTACGGCACAAAAGATATAAATGAAAGAATCGTCAAATTTGAAACAATAATTAATAAATAAATTATACTACTAATTAGTTAAAATGTCCATCATTTTGACACCTATTGGCCGATTGTCATCAAATCACGCTGTAAGGCAGTTAAATGTATATAGACTAATATTCAGAAATGGTAGTAATAAAACAACAAATATTTTTAATTCAGTATATTTAATTTAAAAAAATAGTCATTATTGGGGTCATATCTAAGACTGGTGCCAGTACCTTATATAAAAACAAATCACTCGCGTTTGCCAAAAGAAAAAAAAGAAAATATCGTATTTCAAATAACTTAAGAAATATCGGTGAATATTTTTCATTAAATATAAAATCCGTTAATGTTTACTGTATTATATTTTCTTTCACATCGATGTTATTAAGTTATAAATGCTACTACCACCTGTTCGTAATAAATTGAGTTCTGGAACATCATATTATATCGGCGAAAAATATACTACCCATTCCGTCAATAGACAACAGAGAGAAGACGGGTATAGAATGTAGATGGAGAATTAACTTCGGCTTGTTGAGTTTGTAATCGAAGCGTTAAATATGTATTTCATTAATGAAATGGTTTAACATCGCATCAAGTTTGTAATTATCTATGTATGTAAGACAGGACGCGGTGATATTCACTCAGAAGCTATTTTCTTTCTACTTGCCGCTTGTAGTTAGTCATGCCACATTGATATTATATGTAGTTTTTGATTTATTTTATGCTTTATTATTTTTTGGTTTTGTTGTATAGATCTTTTGAATTCTATGTTTCTTTGATGCAGTTTGGTTGGTATAATGTCACTTCGTAATGCATGAAATTATGTAGGAGCTCTTTTTATGTGAGGAGGTGAGTTCCAAAATTCGTTCATTCGATTTAAAAAAAATAATCGATATGTTGAAAGAATTTTTAATATTATTTTAAATAGTAATGGCAATTTTGATATAATGTCACTTCGTAATGCATGAAATTATGTAGGAGGTGAGTTCCAAAACTCGTTCGTTCGATTAAAAAAAAATCGAGATGTTAGTGTATTTTGAAAGAATGTTTTACATTATTTGTTATGTTATAGCAGTTTTCAGCAAAACTCGCTCAATCATATTATGATTAAGATATATCTTCGTAAGGGAATATTTTACTAGAAAAGTTGTAATTACTTTTCTTATAGGAAATTTAACATGTAACACGCGATATTCTTGAGAAATTTTGAATGAAATAACAATTTTAGGATACTACACTGACCCAATTAATAAATCAAATTTCATTAATATCAATTCAGTGGTTTATGCATTATGTGTGTGGTGAAGTTTCGTGAGACAGACAGACACGGAAATTAAAATGTTTGTCTTGACTTGAAACTGAAAGATAAAGTGGAAATTTTGAAATCGGAGAACATTTTTAATCCTATGTTCTGAAAGAAAAGGAAGTATTGTAATACCGTCGAAAAAACATCTCCGAGATAAGAGAATATGATAAGAGATATGTGTGTCTGTGTGTCTGGATGTAAAATTTTCTTTCATTCACGATAACTACTGTAAAAATGCACCGATCTGAATTATTTTTGGCGAAAATGTTTATCTCAGTGAGTCTCCAGACCTATTGATTTTGTATTAGGGGTTTTGGAAATATTCGAAATTTTGTAACTTTTATTGTCTAAAAAGTGAACGTTGCGAGTATTATCTCACTAATTTTGATAAAAATAAAAAATAATGAAATTGTGTTGCTCAAATACAATATTAACTAATTTTACAACGAAATATTGTGTAAAAGTATTCCGTGCAAAAATATAACAATGGGTGTGCGTCATGCATGTTTCATTTGACAAGAACTTTACAACCCGAATGAAATGTAATGGTTGAGGGAACGCATTTAATTTTAAAGACATCCACAAGCGAGGGTTAATTGTAGCAGACATTCGATCCGATAAATTACTGCACGGATGGGGAGGAGAGAACACATTCAGTAGTAGTAAATTCAGCGATGCTTTTCTACAATCGAGACTTTAATATACCTATAAATTATCTACATGTGTATAGGTATTGAGCTGGATTTGTACTTACGTGTGTGTTGTTGTAATGATTGCTGTCCCAGATCGTTCGCGAGCCTGCTTCTTTTCGTTAATTCCACCCAGTGTTTTGCAGATATGACGTTTACTATCCGCGTTGTTGTTAGACTGTTGACAAAATAATTACCGTAGCAACACGTGTTGCTTAGGGAGACAGACGATTATGTGTTACAGTAGTACCCAAAAGTTTCAAAAGATAATAAATAAATTAAAAAGTCATTTTTAAAAAGACTTCAAAAAGGAGGACGTTCTCAATTCAATCAATGTATATATATTTTATCTATGTTCAGACATAATTCGGACAAATATGCACCGATTTTGAGTATATCGGACCATGGGCTTCATTAAATAAAGGAGGGGGTCTTCAATTCGGCAGTATTTATATTTTTATTTATTTTCGGACATAACTCCGACAAAAATGTACCTATCAGGTTGATTTTTGTGTGTTTGAAAGAGTATACTTCCGAGGTGATCCCATATAAATTTTATCAGAATATGACCATGGACTTCTTAGATACGCCCCTCGAAAGCGAAAAAATAAAAAACTTAAAAAATAAAATAAAACCGACTTATGAAATAACCCGAAAAACAATGAAACGTAATATAATAAATAAATTTAACAGTTTTTTAAGTTGGTGCCAAGCCAATAAAAAACTTTTTAAGAAAAAAAAACAAAGAAAACTGACTTCAAAAACTGTTAAATATAATTATCGTATACTTTCCGGTATTTGTAAGATTTTTTTACGTTAGTTTAATTTTTGAATAATTTGTCTTGACAGATCCAACTAAAAAGTAAAATCAGTTTTACTTAGGTTCTCTTGTATATATATTAAATAGGTACGTGTTCGCTCTCACCAACGAAGTATATCTATTATTGACAGGTAATATAAATGAAGTACATGCAAGTAAGCAATAAATAAAAATTTAACGCGATGTGCTGACTAAAGTATCAATATAATATATCAACATTAAGGTTAGGTTAGGTTATGTGACATTCCGACATCCATCAAAGCTTTGCTAATTTGTAATTATTTTTGAACAAAATCTAAGTTTGTGGTTTTATAAAAAATATCAGTTAATTGTAAGTGATGTTCAACATCAGCTCTTAAAGTTTTTTACACAAATCAGTAGAACATAAATTAGAATAGAAAATTGCTGAAGTGGTTGTTTTCTTTTGAATAGGAAAATTAAACTCATTAGTGTAATTACTTGAGATATTTTGAGAATAGTTTTTTGCTGTATTATATAATAGTTTTTATTATTTTATTTATAATACTTGTTCTAAATATTTGTAATAGGCATGATGCCTAATTTTTAAAAACTATTTTATGATAATCTTACGTGTCTCTTGTTTCCAAAAAAATGCTTATTTCTGCAGAAAATAAAGGTTTAATCACAAAAATTAACCCTTTTAAAACAATTTTGAATTTGACGCCAAAACGCTCGCAGGTGTCATGGCGCATTTTTGACGTCGCACCTATGTAAACACTCCTTGTCAACTATAATAAATCCTTGTTCCATCGCTAATGTTTTTCGGTTTTACTTTTGATAACACAAAACTGAGCAAATTGATAATTTAAAACCACAAAATAATTTATAAACAGTGCAGATATTAATGAAACAAAAATGACGTTTACGTAGCCGTGACGTCATCCACTCTGACTGGTGTTTTATCAAACATGGCGGATTGCTGTATTTTGCGTTTTTATTTAAAAAAAAAAATCATATTAATCTCACTATTAATATAAAAATAAATACATTTTTTAGAATCTTTTAAACTTATTTCATTATTTAAAATCATAATTTCAGTGATACTTTGTTACTGGCATTATATTATTTTCTTAAGTATTTACACAGAAATATTATATTTCACGTATTCATAAATTATATAGATACAGGATGTCTTGAAAGCTTTGAAAAATACATTACAGCATTTGATAAAGTATTATCTGCGAAAGTCAAAGAAACATGGTCGTAACTGCTTAGTCTAGATTCATCCGGAGATCATTACAAAAACCCGAAAGAGATAAATGTTGTAACATTTTTTGTGTACGACCATACCGTTTCAGCTGTACATATTTTACTGTAAAAGACCCTATCGTGTTCACGTGTCAGCTTTGTCTTGTGGTGTGGGCTGAATTCTCGGCGTGATCGATTATATCAAAGATTTAGCCAACTTCACCAAGCTGGTGGCGGCGATGGTGGAGGTTCGAAATCCTTGGTGTAGAAAATGCAGCTAAAGATATACGACTATGTGTGCATTGCTCCAATCCTTTGTCGTGTTACATACATTCACGTATATCTCTTTTATTGCGGTCGTTCACGGGTGATGAGGGTTTGTTTAATAACGTCTGTAGTCAAAATTTTATCAGTTTCTAGGTTATGTATGCCTGCCTACTGCCTATATGAAACTCTGCGATTTAACACCGCGTGTGCGGGTCGTGATAAGTTATAAAGGTGATTTTGAAATTGTTATTATCGATATCGACGAGGAAAGAGATAGGACTCATAACACGATATTTTCAGGGAAAAAAAATATCGAAATTGATTATGATTGTTGCCAACATATTTTTGCTTCCTCGCAATATCGAAGATACGAGAAGCTATGTGATCGTTTCAGATTGAGACAAAAAAAAAGTTCTCCAATTTCAAAATTTTAAATTTATTTATCCGTTTCACGTCAAGACAAACACTTTTCGTTCCGTGTCTGTCTGTCTGTCCGTCCGTGTGTCCGTGTATCCGTGTGTCCGTCTGTCCCCTGAATCCTTGTCACACGCATAACTCATGAACCACTGAACCGATATTATTGAAACTTGGTCGGATGGTTGGGTTTGGTTTGAGGACGATCCCATTTCAAAATCATCAAAATCGTGTGTAAGGGGGAGGGGTGACACCCCAAAATATTTATTTTTTCAAGATATCTCAAGAACGACACATGTTACGAGAAAATTTTATAGAATATTTTTTGTAGAGAATTAAATTTCCTATAATATGGGTCTACTACGTTTGTTGTAAAATATTCCCTTACAAAGATTTATCTCAATTTATTTTAAAAATTCGTGTTTTGTTTTTCTAAATTGATATTTGATTGGATATATTAAGTGTCGTTTTGACGTTTTAAATGTCACTTTGGCGTTTTAAATGTCACTTTGACGTTTTAAATGTCATTTTGACATTTGCATAAATTTAGATTTAGATTGAAATTGTCAAAAAATTAAAAATATATGAAAAAATATTCAAGTGCGTTTTAAGAAAAAATTCGAACTAAGATTTTTTAGTAAAATTTGTATAAAAATTAAATAGTTAACCAATGCCAGGCAATTTATCTGAACACAATCGGTTTTAGTGAATTTAGCACGAGGAAGCACTGTGCATTTACTTGGCAGATGTTTTTATTTCATACAAATTCTAAAAGGGGATCTGGTGTTTCCTGCATGGGAGCTTGAAAATATAATTTTACATGTGTAAATTCGAAAAAAAAAAACAATTTGCGGTGAACCGTGTGTTGTGGAAATGTTGGGTGGGCATGTTAAATATTTTAGGTCACTATGATTTTGTTTATATTAACTCGGGTAACACCGGGTCCAATGTGCTAGTATATTATAAAACGCAACGTCTCTCTGTTTATCTGGCTGTCCGTTAGTGCGCTTATAATTCGGAAACCAATATACGTGTTTTTTTAAAATTCATTGATATGTCCTTTGCCCAAGTTTAAGTATATATTTTGTTACGTTTGGTAAATTAAGGTATAAGCAGTGACGATAATAGTAAATCAAGTCGGAAAAAAATTTGCTACCAGTGCGCTCTTTGCAATACGCCGCCTAAACTGTTAAATATTGAACAATATAATGTAGTAAAGAATTGTGTAGAGTAAAAATATTTAAAATAATACAACGTTTATTATTTATAACTAATAGAAATATATGATTTAAAAAAAAAAAAATTATATTCATTACACTCATGGGAGTAAGTCGAGGGAAAGGGGGAGGTGTATTGGGACAAAGTAAGATCTGTAAATTCTTTAAATTCAGTAATTTCTTCTTAGAAAAGGTAATGAAGCCATTAAAAAGCTTATTTTATAACAAAATTTAAAAAAAAGTATGAAAACTTGAAATCATTTGTTGTGTTAAAGAGGTATTAAGAAAATAATTTTAACAACTTCTTGGAAATATGTTCGCAATTTATATTTAAAGTTTGGGATAATAGAAACTCGCAATTTTTAAGAAAACATTTTTTGTATCATTTTTCAAGATAGGTATTCTTTATTATATTCTTTGGATGTATCTTAACATAACAATTTTATTTTGAATAAGTGAATTTATTATAAAATTGTAATTTATTTTATAAGAAATATTAGATAGTTAAAAATATTTTGTAAAATATTTATTGTTTTTATTTACCGTAAACATATAATAAATTGTATAACCGTAAATATTGTAATTTAATTAGAAAGATTATATAAAAAAATCCTCGTTTCTTTAAATTGAAAATCTAAATCTTCAATTTAATTTAAAAACACGAAAGATTACTTTTCCTTTATTTATACCATGTTAGACAAAGAATAAAAATAACAGATGTGTTAATTTTCTGTTTTGCGAAAATGTATTTTTCAATGCCTTATGAAATTTACATTTCAGATACCAATGAAAATTGAACGTGAAGAATACACAGTCCAAAATACATTTTAACAGCCTGCTAGATATTATATTAATACGTTGGTTTATAAAACAACTGGTTCTTATAATAATTCAACATAAAAGTATAGGAACATGTTTAAATTTTAAATAATAAATTCAAACATCATTTTACCTCTGAACAATTGAAGAATAAAAGTACAAGATATTAGAATGAAATACACGGTTAATATTATCTGAACACGGTTGTCATGGCATCGGCGAATCCTTTTGCAGATTATCATGTTTGCTTAGTTAAAGAAATGTTTGTTTAGTTTTTGATTTATTTGTGTTTGAGATTCAGGTTCGGAAATTTGTTGGATCTGTATGATGGGCATACAAATAGTTTACCACGAAAGATGGTGGGGGGGGGATAAAGTCATAGAATGTAAAGAATCAAAATCCTCCTCCCACTTTCGTAAAGAATGTTGTTATTGTATTTATCATTTATAATAGGTAATTGATATTTTTCGACAGAAAAAAATGTTTCTTTATTCTTGATAACAATTGAAGTGTAAAATATACGTTAGATATACGAGAAATACATCAATACGCAGTGGCGTACTAATTTTTATTAAAGTAAAGTTATGCATACAAAAAAAATTATTATACTTGATCCACAAAATTACTTTTATTATTATAAGAAAAATACATTTACAAGTACAACCAAAATTACTCTTTAAAACATTTTTTATACTTATAAAATGAGATTAAAAATTTGCAGATTTTTTATGCACATACCTACTTCTAATGTTAAAGTTACAATTAAGCAATTTAGATTCCAGAATTTAAATTCAGCAAATGTGTAAAGTTTATAACATATGTAAAGTAACTTGACCTGCATATCAGAGTTTATCCACATTATAAGAACTATCTCTATGGATTATAATTAAATTTATACATTTCAAAAAGTTCACTCAACGCCTATAGTGGCGTTTAATCTAATAGACAATCGCTGTACAATGGCAATATCGCTGCTACGTCCTCAAAGCGTGTACCCTGGAATAGAGTAGGGAACCCTTCCTAAGTGGTGCCATGCAATCCCGTGGGATACCGGCAAAGCCGTCGGTCGATAAACCACGTGTTAAATTCGCCACGGTGCTGTATGTATGCATGTATCTCTATCTGATGTTATTGTTGTCTCATTCGCACTGACTTTATGTTCTCTCACCTAGCCAGGCTTGGTCTGCATGTCGCCCACTAGTTTGTCTTGGAGACCGATGTATAAATATTGGCGGTATTGTGGTATATAGATTTAGAGGTTGAGGGAAAATATTAATTAGTTAAGTAGGGTCGAGCGGGGTAAATATGAAACACGAAAAAAATGGGGTAAAAGTGAAACAAGCTTGCAAGAGAACTAATATACTTACGTGTTTTTTAAATTCATTGATATGACCTTTGCCCAAGTTTTAGTATATATTTTGTTACGTTAGGTAAATTACGGAATAAGCAGTGACGATAATAGTAAATCAAGTCGGAAAAAAGTTTGCTGCCAGTGCGCTCTTTGCAATACGCCGCCTAAACCGTTAAATATTGAACAATATAATGTAGTAAATGTTATTGTTGTCTCATTCGCACTGACTTTATGTTCTCTCACCTAGCCAGGCTTGGTCTGCATGTCGCCCACTAGTTTGTCTTGGAGACCGATGTATAAATATTGGTGGTATTGTGGTAATAGATTTAGGGGTTGAGAGAAAATATTAATTAGTTAAGTAGGGTCGAGCGGGGTAAATATGAAACACCAAAAAAATGGGGTAAAAGTGAAACAAGCTTGCAACTAAAAAACTAATTTGTTTATAGGAGAATTATAAAAACTCACATCATTGAAGGTTTTTTAAAGCGACCTGAAAATATGAATCGCCTAATAAGTGATGTGTCACCCCTACAGATTTCCCTGTTAGTCGATGTCATAACTTTCGTTTCGATTGCACATAACTTTTTGTATAGCTTAGATATTAATTAAAGTTATAATTTCACATTGATATGCCACAAAGAAGATAAATCAAAGTTGCCGTTGTAACTTTTCTTTTAATTTTTCAAGAAATATTTTCCATTATAGGTCTGTTTCACTTTTTCCGTTACCTGTTTCACTTTTTCCCAAATTAGAGGTTAAAAATGAAACATTATATTTAATAAAATAATTAGAGATTTCTGAACCTACAAGAATTTTTTACTCGGAAACTATTGACTTGAGAGAAATCATATCTTTATCAAATTAAACAACTTTTTTTCGCTTGGAAAAATTCTGAAATAATTTCCCAAGTTTTATTAGATCAAAATAAATTTTGTTATTTGCACTTTTTCTCATCAGATTGACTGTTCGAGTAAATAATTGATTGATATTTTGTTTTCTACACAAAACTAAACAAATTTCCTTTGGCAAATTTTTTTCGAAAATGCATACCTTTCAAAATATTACAAAAATTGGTTGACCTTCAAAACCCCCTTCAAACCTAAAACTAATAACGCCATTTTGTTAATAAAATAAGATAAAATAGATAAAATAAAGCGTAATAAATGTTCAGTTAATAAAAGCAATCCTACTAATTCGATTATTTATAATAATTACACCAAAGATCCATTTATATTTAGATAAATATCAAATATCGAAAATGTTTACACATATTAATCTGTATTCCTCTAAATAATCTCTGTATTTATAGAATTAATCCTCTTTATTATAAGCACACATCTAATGATAATATATTTGATGTAATTTAACCTATAATGTATTACAAACATATCGATTTAAGCTGCTTTTGCTTTCACAATATTATATATACACCAACCTTTTTAATTTCTGCAATTAAAATCTTATTTAAAAAAGTACACAAATTGATTGTATTTGATGTTTTATAACCCAAATTAAATCTAACATTTGTTTGACAATTTAAAAAGGTATGTTCAAATACTTCTTTTTGTGTGAAGGATCAAAAGGTAAACTTTTTTTTGTTTAAATCGCCAACCTTTCATCTGGATAATGTGAAAATGTAAAACAAGGATAATCTTTGAAACAGAAATCTGTTTGTACAGTACGAGTATCTTTTTAATACCTACCTTCATGTTTTATCATAAAATAATATGAAATTTTAAAGTTTTAAAGATATCTTTGTTAGGAATTCTTATAAATTTAGATTTCTGGAATTCCTTTTTTTTGTGTAATTTAATTTACAGTACAAGTACTTTTAAATTATGTCGAAAAAGTATGTAATTTAAAAATGTATATATACATTTCTTGTATATTGGAGGATATAATAATATATGTTTTTTGGTTAGTCTTTAAAAATGTTAACACAAACAAAAATAATGTATGATGTTTTTTGGTAATTCTATACTTATTTCAAACAAAGTGATAAAAAAGTATTTGCGTTACTATTTTTAAAATTCGGTCGGCTGTATATGCCGACTTCTCCAATAAAACATAATTTTTAAAATACTTTATTAATTTTTTAGAAATTTATCAATATCTTTTTGTATTTTTTCGTTTTAGCCTAATTTAATCATAAGTGTATTCAATCGAGGAACCAAAAACTGCTTTTATATGTATCTTGAGTTTTTTGATTCTAATAGAAATACTAAAAATTGAAAAAATACAATTCTCAAAATTTCTGAAAATATTTGAAATTAATTTTGATGTACTGATTTTTATCAAATTCTATCCAGACACTCAAAAATTATTAAATTTTAAAATAGAGAAGTTACTTTATAACCACCACATACTACAAGGATGGAAGCAAATGCACTTTGAGTGCATCTCAAGCTTACCTTTGTGATGCTAAAATTCTATTAACCGCCTCGCACATCGACGCAAATTCCCCTATCTTCTTCGGAAGAAAATAAATTAAATAGTACCTGCTTCTGTTTTTTTTTTAAATTATAATATTAAATTTAAAAATGTAATATACTTACTATTTAAACAATTTATAATTTTAGTATTTTATGAACCAGCTTACGAACTAAAATTATTTTAGCAACTGTCTTTATTGCTTTTAATTTTTTAAATAAAAGATATTAATTAAAAACTGTAGAACGTGGAAAAAAAACCATTTGTGTAAACTAGATTTTAAATCAAAATGCAATACATAAAAACTAGGTTAAAGTGTACCTATTTAAGCAAATTGATATTTTAAATTTTCATTTTAATTTATACTTTTTATCACAAAATAAATATCTGGAGTTATAAAAAAGCAGCCTTTAAACATTTCTTTGCGTCTCACAAACTTCAAAAGGACTGTTTCTATTAGATGTCTTTGTGGAAACCTCCCATGCTATCTCGTGTGTGTTTTCTCACACATATTTTTATATGAAAGGCGAATCGGGGTAGATGTTTGTATTAAAAAAATATATTTTCTTTGCGAATGTATTTTTTCACTAAGTTGTTCTGAAAACTGCTTTATTTAATGCATTTTTTTTATTTCGCCATTTGTAGATTTTTTATTGATGTGAGATTGTTTTTTTTTTGTTCTGAAAATGGTAGATATTTTTAGTCCACACAAATTAGAAATTTCCTATAGGTGACAAATGAAATTAATATTCGATTATTTTAGCGCCAATCGATCGCTAATGATGCCCTTAATAAAATATCAAAAATGCAAAGATGTAGGTCGCCGAGAAATAAACAAAAAAAAATTGAGTGCCGGTTATGCTTAATTAAATTGTCGATGCAGTGAAAACAAAAATGAGTAAATTTTACAGATAAGAAAATTTCCTATACGAATGGTATCCGGTTTATACCTAAAACTAATAGTTCAGAAGTGAGTCATTCAAAACTCGAGTTCAAAATGTAGTTTTTTGAAAATGTCGCAATTTGCCTCGGTTTTCTATAAAATTTAATAATTCAACAGTTAATAAAAATTTCTAAAAAATTCACGGTTTAACTAGACATATATTAAAAATAATAAAATTTATTTCTTAAATTGTAGCTATAGGGGCTGTATTAAGAAATTATTTATTGTATTTTATTATAATCTATTACCCCCCGAATAAAACAAAAATATTTGTTTTAAAGATAATTTAATCCTCTACCAATTCAATCTCTTGATATTACATCGTAACTGCAATCGTTTGCTTGCAATTTTTAAATAAAAACAAAATGGCACCTTTGAGCAAATTAAAAATATATTAACATAAATATAGTATTTTAAATTGTGTAAATTGCGAATATTAATTCCAGTTCAAAAACTATGGCTTTTGATTTTCAAAATCAATGTAGTAAAAATAGAAAACGAAAAATTGGAACATATTTTTTACATTTTTGTCTAATACAAATCGAAACATGCATAAAAAAGCTTTTAACTAACGTAAAATAAATTCAGTATGCGATTTAGATAATAGACGAATTTTTGGTGAATATTTAAATTGTTTATTTCAGTTCTTATCTATTTCTTGAGCCACACGAATTGGGTACTCGAGCGTCTCTCACGTCCAAACTAGAAAAGTTAAACATACACTGTCGCAGACTTTTTTGTAGAGAATTTCGTGTTCTACAAAAAAGGTTCTGAGACATTTATCGTATCTTTCTTATTTTTCGCTGGCGATGAAAGATAAAAAAAATTCCGTAAATTTTTATAGTAAAAAAATAACAATTTTCCCGATATTATTTATTTAATTTTAAACAATTAACCAAATGATGTATATTAATATTCCAATTAAACGAATATGTAAAACGTAGAAATTAAACGTGCTTGACATGTAGTTATTAAAATGTAACGAGAATTCGTAGCAGTAATTAAAACGTCGCTATGTATTTGGAATCCATAAGTTATTTCCATAACAATAGCTTTTGTCTGTGTGTGGGTGTGCATGAACGTGTACATGCGTGGGTGTATGCGTTAGACTTCATTAGTGGTGGGGATTAATATAATTAAATTATTAAACAAGGTGTGTACGTTTTGAAATTCAGCGTTATTAATCTTGTTCATTATATCTACGTGTGCCAAGTACCATTGTACATTATGTAACTACACATAACATAGTATGTATAGATTTGTACAGAAGGTTTGATGCATATCAGGGCCGTAACTAGAGGCTCTGGGGCCCCAGAGAGCAATTGATCGAGAGGTAGGGTGACCAGATTTTAGTTTTTGTAAACCCTGACATGTAAATGAAGACCTCTTTTTTATTTAATTTATTTTAATTTTATTCTTTTTCATAAAATTTATTACTTAATCGCCCCCTGCGCAAAAGTGCAGATTAAACCCGGAGAAATTGCACCGAAATCCTGAGCCCGGAGATTCAGTATGTAAGACTCCGGTCAAAACCTGAGACCTGGTGATCCTATCGAGAGGCCTCTTATAAAAATTTTGTTGAATAATTTTTATGTATGTGACTATTTTCAAGTTTTTCAAAAAAAATGTGAAGACTTTCAAATTTTAGTTATTTATATTTTTTATAAACTATTAAAACTACACCTGTAAATAAATTAAAAAAAAGAAAAAGCGATGAGGCTGTTTTTAAATTTTGTCGATTTCATTAAAAAAATGAAAACAAAACTATCTTTGTTAAATTTCAAATTTTTACGTCGAATAGTTTCAGAGAAAATTGCCTATGACAGACGGACGGACACCAAAGTGATTCCATTAGTGTTTCGTTTTCACGGAACACTAAAAATGCATTTTTTTCGTTATGAATTTCCTTATAAAACTAAATATTTAAAAATCTTATAATTTTATTACATAACCTAAGAAAAATGAAAACCAAAACCATTAGTATTTTTTTTTATAACGACCATGTAAATGAATTTTAATAAAATTTTAGGAAAATGTATTCCTTATGATTATAAATATGTAAATGAGCCAAGTTCCAATTCTAAATTTTATTCAAAACGGCTAAATTAAAAATAAAAATCGTTGATAACTTGTGAGCAACATATGGTAGAGGGGCATTCTTTTTTTGTAGATTTATGTACTTTGCGATAGCGTTGGCAATTACGGTCCTGATGCGTATATCGTTTTGTCAAAAGGAATGCTTTATAAGTAATGTGACGTTTTCAATTATCGTCTAGCTTTTGCTTTCTAGCCATATTCGTTCTTTATCTGTCTACACGTCCCCTGAATCCTTTTTACACGCATAATTCACGAACCACTACACCGTTTTTGATTAAACTTGGTTTCTTAGTTAGATCCCATATAAAAATCATGTTGGCATCTCAAAATTTTAATTTTTTTCAAGTTATCTCAAGAATGGTGCATGTTACGTGAAAATTTTATAGAATCTTTTTTGTAGAGAATTCATTTTTCTATAAAAAAGGTCATTAAAATTTTTGTAGTAAAATATTCTCTTACGAAGATATTAAATATCACATTTTGCTTCCTAAAACTAAATCATAATTTCTGTTCAAGAATTGTTTTCTGGTTGGTACTCACCTTAAGATTAGCACGTTAGAGAATATCTGCAGTGAACCGCAACTTGTTTTCTCAGATATGCATATTTAACTACTGTATTCCAAAGTACGATTTGTGCGGAGCTGTATAATAGGTGTGTGCTTTGCAGATTATAATTTATGATGAGCTTTAATATCGTCGTTTATAATTTAAAACTTTTTATACACCGGTAATTTAATTTTATCTCGCAACCTCCATAACCTATAAAAATTGTGGAATATTTAATATGTTATTACTATTTTTAACTGTCACACGAAATTGGAAAAAGAAATAGATTTATAGAGGAATCAACAATGTGTCTGTCTGTCTGTCACAGCCTTACCGTTTGACGTAGAAAGCTGAGATTTGGTACCTAATTTATAGTATATTGTGTACTAATAATAGACTTGAGTTATACAAATAATTTTTGGCGCTTTTTAAGGAGGACAAATGGGTTACAAATAATTTTTTATTCGATCACGGCGAGTAGGGTATGAAATGAAAGTTGACAATTAAGGAAAGTTATAAATGGCAAAGTTATGCGGTATTTTTAAATTTCTATACGGTACGGGACACTAGTACGCGAAGTTTGACAATGTGTCTGTCTGTCTGTCACAGTCTTACCGTTTGACATAGAAAGCTGAGATTTGGCATTAATATAGTAAATTGTGTACCAATAGTAGACCTGAGTTATACAAATATTTTATTTTTATTTTTGACGCTTTTTAAGGAGTAGAAATGGGTTACAAATAATTTTTTATTCGATCACGGCGAGTAGGGTATGAAATGAAAGTTAACAATTTCAGGAAGTTGTAAATGGCAAAGTTATGCGGTATTATTATTAAATTTCTATACGGTACGGGACACTAGTACGCGAAGTTTGACTCGTACTTGTGACACATTCTTATTTTATTTGAACAAATTTTGATTCTGAAAAACTCGTTTAAAATTTCGATGTATATAAAATTTTACCACCAAAATTATATGCTGGTGACCTAACTTCAGTTAGATCATTACTATATATTATTCTTGTATAAGATAATCAATATGTGGAAAAACTGAAAGATATATTTCATATTTGAAGAATATACAGATCATATAAAACAATATAAAAGGGTTACATATGATATGATTATATTACGAGTCATTTAGTATTTACAGATAACACTATTTCCGCAAAATATACCTACCCAATATCGCAAGAGTTATATAACACATTAGATGACGTCATAACTTTTAGCTCGATCGATGGTTCTCATCGTGAAGCTGTCTTTGTCTTAACACAGGCGGTCGTAGTATGCGCCATCTTCTTCCCACTCATAAGAACAAGTGGTACAATAGGAAGTTGTGAAAATCGTTATGAAACAGCATAAGTCAAATGTTGTAGTGCCCTTCGCAGTTCTTGACTCGAATAAATCATATTTTAGTCCTTAATGCACTGATTTTTAAGTCACTGACCTGAAATAAGCGAAGATATAAATAATATTGTGATTTAGTTCGCGTTTTCACGAAACGATTACAGGAGAACCTCGATATAACGGAATTATTCGAGTGAGATAAAAAAATGCAGTTTTTCCGAACGCATATCTATATTCTAGGTGATGTTGTAGCCTTAGACAGAATAAATATTTGGGCCCCTCCATTTTTTGTCTAATAAAAAAATTCAAAAATGTGTACCAACATTTAAAAAAAAACATTTCACAATACTTGAAGACATTTTATTTTTTAGAGCAAAATAAAAAAGTTTAAAATTACTAATAAAACAAGTATCTCTTTATTAAATCAATTTAATTACCAAAATCCGCAAATATAGTTTGTTTATTTTTTTTTCTCCAGTAATGGATAAAGTAAAACCAGTAATGGTTACCCAGTGATGGACACTTGCTAATGATTACAAAATGATAAGTACTACGACACAAAAGTTATAAAATAAAGAATCGTAAAATTTGAAACAATGTAAAGCAGATGTTATGATAATATAATAATTAATAAATAAATTATACTAATAACAATTAGTTTAAATGTTCACCATATTGACACCTATTGGCCGATTGTAATCAAATTACGCTATTTTACAGTCAAATGTCTATATTATTCAGTAATGGCAGTAATTAAATATAAATAAATATTTCTAATTTAGTACATTTAATTAAACAAGTATCCAACACTGTGTTATGATCCAAGACTGGTGCCAGTACATTATTGGGCTCTGAAACTATAATTTTAAATTAAAGTAATTTAAAAAACGGAGATTACATACAATTTTTTACTTATTTCCTAAGCTTAGAAATCCCCCCCCCCCCCCTTTTTACCGTTAAGTGCCTATTGTATGACGTTGTTTATAAAATTTTATGTTTGTTTAATAAAAAGTCAATCCACTCCATTAGAAAAGAAAGCTATGTAGCAAAAATTAGAATAAGTAGATTTATCAATATTTGTTATAATGCTTGTATTTCCCCCACTTGACCCTATTTATTAAAAATTTCACACCGGAAACATAAGATTCATACAAACATTATCATCCCGGGAAAAAATTTCAGATCTGAAGTGATCTCGGTTGATCTTCATTTTGGAACAAATCAGATCTTTGTAAATAAATAAACTTTTGTCTACCTTAAATAACAAATCCATATATACTACCTATATAGAAACCTTGTTTATAATTTAATCAATTAAAAAAAATTGTACAGAAACGTATTGAATGATATTTGAGGCCCGTGTATTAAATTAATAAATAAATTCACAACTCACCCCCTGTCACAGATGAAGGGTTGTAATTGGTCTCATTCGATCCAGCGGGAAAAATACTTCGGGATACTGGGAGTGTGGGGGGGCAAAACAACCCTCTATCTAGCACAGGAGTCGAGATATTTACGATTTTCTATAATGAATACCATAAGTAGCGAAACAGAGAAAAATTCACCTAGTATCCCGAAGTATTTTTCCCGCTGGATCGAATGAGACCAATTACAACCCTTCATCTGTGACAGGGGGTGTGTTGTGAATTTATTTATTACTTTAATACACGGGCCTCAAATATCATTCAATACGTTTCTGTACAATTTTTTTTTAATTGATTAAATTATAAACAAGGTTTCTATATAGTATATGTGTATTAATTTGTTATTTAAGGTAGACAAAAGTTTATTTATCTACAAAGATCTGATTTGTTCCAAAATGAAAATCAACCGAGATCACTTCAGATCTGAAATTTTTTCCCAGGATGTATATAACTTTCAAAACAGTTCTATCAAAATGTTAAATTACATTGTCGTAATGCACAGAATTTACCAAGCTCAAATGACAGAGCATCATTTTTGCTTCCTACAGTTCTCTGTACATTAATTTATTGTACATCTCTGTTGGACTTTTGTAATTTATTAATTTATGTTCATTCTAAATGAGAAATTCGTTTCGAGAGTTAAAACAAACATTATTAATATTATTGCTACCCATCTCATTAATTTTGGGTTGTTTGTGCTACCCCTTGCCTAAATAAATTAAACTGGATTTTGTGAATTTATTAAATACAATGAAATTATGATTAAATACATGCGCCGACACAAAAATGATATATACATATAAACAAACACGGTAATTACAATTATTTTTAAGTGTAAATATAAATGTATTTAATTAACTGCATTATTATTTAATATATACATAATTACTCATATCAGTCATTTCATGAAATAGGATTTTTATTAAAATGTCTGATATGAGTAAATATCATAAAAATTAATTAAAATTAATGTGCATTGAAGGCTTCAGAAGTCGTCTACCACCCTAAAGGCTAGAATCGCTTACAACAGATTCAAAAATATTAAGACAAACATCATCGGTTAAGGGCGAAGCTTATATAGTTACATCATTTTAACACAAATATACGTCTATTTTATTATTTAATTTTAAATCAAGTTTAACATATGTATTTAAATACTAAAATTCGGAATATCAAATATTTATTGCCATAAAATTTACTATAACAATTTTTAATTGTTTACATAATAATTTAATCGCACAAATATAATATATGAGAACTATAAAACGAAGAGTACTTCTTTATCTAGCAAATGAGTTTCAAAATATCTGTCTTTGTTTGGTACATGGAGAAATACATACTTAGTTTGTGATAAGCGATTTTCAATGAAAACTGGTCGACCACTTCTGCATGCAACTTTATACAGAAAATTTTAAATCAATCGGTTCAGAAGATCTTGAGATATTATAGCAGCCATTTTTAAAACATAATTTCAAAAATAAACGTATTTTTGTTATAACGTCGCCAATTTTGGAAAATGAAGTATAGGATTTTAGACACATATTTTTGAAACCCTACATTTGTTAATAAAATTTAAAAAATCGATGTTTTCAAATTTCTAGACTAAAATACCCTTTTAAACCAAAATCGATTATTGTATTTGGAATGAATTTAAAACATGTTGGTATCAAAAATAACTTACACGTATTTAATCAATAACTAATGTTAAAAAAGTTTCAATGTAAAGATTTCTTTTATTTTCAATTAATGTTAGGTTAGAGAAATAATAAAACGAATCACTAATCGATTTAAACAAAAAATGGATTGAATTGCAATTGTATTTGCTGTCAAAATTATATTGGTAAAAATAAAATATTAAATGGTTTATCAAAATTGTATTAAATTTTAATTCGTGAAAGTAGACTATATAGGGAATATTTTAAGAATTTTCCGACGTTTCTGCGATTCACCCAATGCCATGTTATAATTTTAATTTTGTATTCTAAAACAATATATTATTTAAATAATAATAAAAAATGATTATAATAATATATTTATGATTCTGGCAGGTGCCGATGTAATAAAAAATGAAAACTTTTATACAAAACTAAAACAGATATTTATTATACGAAAATTAATTTTTAATTAAAAAATGTATACCTTTTTAATATGTTATCACAGATTTACAAAAGTTTTTTATGTCACTTATTTTACGATATAAATTCGTTAATATCTTAATCTATATGGAGCACCTTTTTGCGGACCACATTATTATATATATTTTATCTATACACGAGCTATAAATTCATATAACACAATAATGATATCCTGTAAAAAAAATTTTGTTTGTTTTTACTTGTGAGAAAATTATTTGGTGACTTTACCACGAGGAAGCACTGTGCATTATTTAGTTGGCAGATGTTTTTACTTCCATGTTCTGAAAGAAATGGAAGTATTGTTATACCATTGAAAAATCGTGTCCGAGAAAATGACAAATTCTGATTGTACTAACTTCAAAACGTAAAGAAAAGTTAATTTCCGCATGGCGGCTGTGCGTGTGTCTGTGTGTCAGGATGTAGATTTTTTTTTCGTTCACGATAACTACCGTAAAAATGCACCGATCTGAATTATTTTTGGGGAAAATGTTTGCCTCAGTGAGTACTCCAGACCTATTGATTTTGGTGCTAATCGGATTAGGGGTTTTGGAAATATTCGAAATTTTGTAACTTATTTCGTCTAAAAAGTGAATATTGCGAGTATTATCTCACTAATTTTGATAAGATTTGGTACATATGCAGTTCAATTGAATCTAAGGGACATTTATTATTTGTACGTGCCTAAAAAGCCATTAAAGGGGTGAAAAACACACTTAAAATTTGAATTTTAAATACCAATATGTCATTAATTCATGTTGCCTTGGAAACAAATGCAATTAAATTCAAATTGTCAAATTAGTTTTTCTACGAATGTGAATTATGTTTTTTGACATTAGAAAACTAATATTTATATACAAATAGCAAAAAGAGCTGTAATCGTTGTAAGTATATATGTTTTTTTAATGTATTACGATATGTATATTCATGGTAGTAGGTCAGAGTTGGGCATCAGACGATTAATTTTTTTAGTCGATTGAAAAATTGACGAATAACGAATAAACCGCACATTATTCGCAACTAACGAATAAAAATATAGTTATTCGTAATCACGAGTACTCACGAATAACGATTGATTAGTTTTTATTCGTAAGATCTTCGAATAACGAATAATCATTCGTTAGTTTCAGATTATTCTAACTAAAAAATTACGAATAAACTATTACTACCTGTACTTTGGCGTAATAATATAATTATGATGCATGATGGGGGTTATTGTCACTTCTTGAATTAATTTTTTTTTAAGTCCAGACACGTATTTAGTGATATTTAAGACCCCCGTGTATTAAATTAATTAATAAACTCACAACTCGCCCCCTGTCACAGATGAAGGGTTGCAACTGGTTCCATTCGATCCGGCGGGAAAAATACTTCGGGATTCTAGGGGATTGGGGGGCAAAACAACCCTCTATCTAGCACAGGAGTCGAGATATTTACGATTTTCTGTAATGAATACCATAAGTAGCGAAACAGAAAATTTCAATATTTACAATAAATACAGCATAGAAACATAAGATATTATTATTAAATTTAATAAAATGAAAAAAAAGTACAGACACGTATTTAGTGATATTTTAGGCCCGTATTGTTAAAATAACAAATACACATATACTAAATAGAATATAATAGAATATGTCGTCTGTTGCTTGATGTTGGTAGGAACCTGATGTAGCCTATTTATTGTCGGCTAATACTATAATTATAAAACTTATTTATTATACTTACTTATTATTATAGTTAAGTAGAATAATTAAGGATTGGATGGTAAATGGGTAATGATGAGGGACCGAAGGTTGTATTATAATTAAACAAATATAAATACTAAATCAACGTTTATTCAAGGTAGTTTAGTGATTCAATGATACACATTACAAATTTTTTTGTAGTCTTATCTTCGAATAGTTAAGATTGCATTTCAACACAACTCTTTTTTCAAACATTTGATCGGATAATTTATTATTTTTTGGCAAATTCGTCATTGTCGCAAATGAAAACAGTCTTTCTACTGCTGCTGATGCCGGTAAAGGTGTATTATATTTAATGAAAACATTTTTTATTTCGGGGTACCTATTCAGTAGGTTTACTTCATTACTTTCTTCGCCAAAGAAGTGTAACATTGATAATTCAGCCTTTGTAAGGGGGGTATTTTTAACTATTGTAGACACTAAATAATTATTGTCGTCTGAGTCTGAATCTGAATCCATTTCAAAAAATATGTTTTCTTTATTTATTTTTTTTGTTAAAATTTCCTGTGGTTCTTTAATTTCATTCGAAATTGCAGTCTTAAAAAGAATCCCGAAGTATTTTTCCCGCCGGATCGAATGAAACCAGTTGCAACTCTTCATCTGTGACAGGGGGCGAGTTGTGAGTTTATTAATTAATTTAATGCACGGGCCTCAAATATCACTCAATACGCTTCTGTACAATTTTTTTTAAATTAATTAAATTATAAGCAAGGTTTCTATTTAGTATATGTGTATTTGTTATTTTAACAATACGGGCCTAAAATATCACTAAATACGTGTCTGTACTTTTTTTTCATTTTATTAAATTTAATAATAATATCTTATGTTTCTATGCTGTATTTATTGTAAATATTGAAATTTTCTGTTTCGCTACTTATGGTATTCATTACAGAAAATCGTAAATATCTCGACTCCTGTGCTAGATAGAGGGTTGTTTTGCCCCCCAATCCCCTAGAATCCCGAAGTATTTTTCCCGCCGGATCGAATGGAACCAGTTGCAACCCTTCATCTGTGACAGAGGGCGAGTTGTGAGTTTATTAATTAATTTAATACACGGGGGTCTTAAATATCACTAAATACGTGTCTGGACTTAAAAAAAAAATTAATTCAAGAAGTGACAATAACCCCCATCATGCATCATAATTATATTATTACGCCAAAGTACAGGTAGTAATAGTTTATTCGTAATTTTTTAGTTAGAATAATCTGAAACTAACGAATGATTATTCGTTATTCGAAGATCTTACGAATAAAAACTAATCAATCGTTATTCGTGAGTACTCGTGATTACGAATAACTATATTTTTATTCGTTAGTTGCGAATAAGAACTGCGATTTATTCGTAAATTTTTATTCGCAATCACGATTGAATTTTGCCCAACTCTGTAGTAGGTTATATAAATAAAATATTTAAAAAAATGTATATTTAAAAATTATTTAAAAAGATAGAAAGAACATGGAAGTCATGTATGGTTCTCCATACCGATATTTTTAAATGAATTCGAGCAATTACAAATATTTTAAGCTTGGTGCTTTAAAGTCTATTATCTAAATACTTGTTAGTACGTTTTGGTTGTTAATTTAGAAAATAACCACCGAGCGGTATCGTTAAATATTAAATAGCTCTGTGAAACGAATTCACATTCAAGTAAGTACCTAAAACTTTTAGTAAAAAAAACTGCGAAGAGAAAAAACAACAACGAAATTACCCGTGTAGATTACTCGAACGTAGCAACTAGCGAACGAAAACAGAAATAGTCGGACATTTCACCGCATTAGCTTGAAAAATGTTGCAGTAGAAGAAAAAAACTACGCATGTATGTGGGGACACATGTAAGCAGGGTGGGTGCCTAGGATTTTTCATGATAAATTATATTTGAGACGTATTATATTGATTTATAGATTCAATACTTTTATTGAATCATATGTAATCTTGTAAATATAATCTTTTTTATTATTTAAAGTCAGGGTATTTAAAAAAATCGTATCTCGGGATAGAAAAATATTTTCAGGGTGTTTTAAGGGTAAAATAAGGCATCTTTTCCCAAAATTTGATGCAGTTTGATAATGTCAGAAAAAAGTTACAGATATGTTAATATGAGTATGTTTACATAGCGTTGTTATTCCGGTTTTACTGTAAACGATGTAGTTAAAGCGTTGCTATTTACACATACGAGAATAAGTAACGCCAGCTGGAATTATAATTCTATAAATTCCAACAAGAAATCCCCAAAAAAACGTCCCACGAATCAGGCTTTCTTTTGTTTTCCATCTCTTTGTCTCAGATGTTTTAACAATGTTTTAACTGACGACGCTTTTTCAAATGTTAATGCGAAGTACATGTAATGTGCCATCTGCACGCTATTTTAAACCCGATTTTACTACACCGGTTACAGTAAAACCGGAATATTAGCGCTGTGTAAACGTACTCTATGACGTTTTTATTTCCAAAAATAAAAAACTAGATAAAAAACGAAACGAAAAAAACAACAGATTTGATGGAAATTTTAAAATTGACTATTAAAAAAATCTAGCATTATATTTCATATACATATGAGTATAAGAAAGTAAAAATTGGTGACACGATTAGATTTATGTACTTTTCAGTTACCATGTTCAGTATGAAGACTTAAATTATTTTGAACAAATTGTATTAATCCACCTCTGTCACACAAATGTCTTACGACAGAACAGTTTTTGTATTTGATGATAGTTGCAACGTTAGTAGTTGTAGCAGGGCGATTGAGATGAACGTGGGAATAGAGGTGGTGGGGGGTCTGAAAGGAGGGGGAGGGATTCTTTCTGTTGTTCACATCAATTACGAGCAGACATCAGTTCGGACGACAGATACTGGACGACTTTGTGACGATCTCTAGGGATTCCCGAAACCGATCTCTACATCGAGAGTTGCGCAGGATTCGTGTGGGCGCGCGTACGTGCTTGTGGTTATAAGGTGTACTGTTTAAAAATATAAATTGTAATGTTTGACTGCTTATATTAATTTAATTGAAATTTATTTCTGGATTGGCATTTGACGCTATTGTTCACGTCAAGTTTTGTATGTTGCATGGTACATAATACTTCTAGAAAATCGAATTAGTTCTATTTCTGGTATCCTTTATTCAATATTTGTTGTCGTTCGTATCCTTCAATTAGGGGAAGTCTGGGGATACGTAACGTTTAACATTTTTTGAAATTGTTACTTAAACTTCATAGCGGTTGTATTTTTCAAATGTCATTTCCAGCAAAGTTTTTTAATTTTCTTTCAAATATGAGAATATTTTTAAACATTGTTTTTACTTTTTTTTTTTAAGAAAATGAATTGTTTAGCTTATGGTTATGACAATCTAAATAATGAAAAGCAAGCAAATTTTTTCTTTTAGAGCTGATTAATATAAAATATATATTGTATTTACATATATGTCGATATTATAATCAGTAAATTTCGATGTATTATATATAACCATCGAAATTTTCTTCGGTCGTGTTTTCCCATATATTGTTGGGTCAGTTCTATTCTGAATTGTTTAATATTTTTTAATAAATTCTTTTATTTCGAATTTCTTGATATTTCTTTGTTCGAAACAATACCTTTTAGGTATTCTCTTTGTTCTTAACGTATGGCTTAGGTCGAAGACGTTGAAATGTTCTTGGTACTTTCAAAATGTTCTGTCACATAAACTGAAAGGTTTCTGATGAAATCTTCACGCACTACAAAAAAGTACCATTCAATCAACCGATATTGATCTGGTATCAGCATTTATTTATAGAGGGTATATCAAATATATGTAAAATTTAACTCCATAGGAGTGTCAAAGATAAAAAAGTCATTATAATCTTGCAATGAAATATTATCTTATAAAGATATATGTCCCTTTGTAGAATTTAATATGACTTTAAACTAAATAATGATAGATTAAACCCATAGTTTTTTTTATTAATTTAATAATTTTATCGAAATCTAATTTAATAAAGGTTATTATTGTTGTTATTTTAATTTCATAAACAAATTTTTATAATACATTCGATTATGTATCTGGGAACACAGCAGTTTTTAATTACAAAAATGATTTTGATAATCTATTTTTGTGTTTTTACACGCAATTTCAAATTATCTGATATAAAATCCAATATTCATAAATCCTAAATTAATTACAAAGGGATTGCCACAGCGATAAACACGTGTTTTCCCAACTCTTCTGTTGTTTTTCGGGATTAGTGTATTTTAAAATAGATACAAACAAACACAGTGTTCAGATTGTATCATAAAATGAACGGGAAAAATATACTGTAAATATTTTATATAGAAAATATATCAGTTATCAAAAAGTTTACTTATTTTAACTTGAACGTTGCGGAATATTATAATTTAAACAACTTCGTTCCTGGCCCAATATACCTTGACGCTCACTGGCTAGCGGCATCTCCACCAAAACTGGTGAAACATATTCTTGAGGTGGTTCATCACTTTTGGTAATTAATTAACTGTACATATTTAATGTGATATTTATTAAATCAATGAAAATTGTGTTTTTTTTAATTTGTTTTAATTTTTTTTCAAATTCAAAGTTCTTTTATCAAAATTTAAAACACGCTGGTAATTTTTTTTGTAATTTATATTAATTAATTATTCATTTGTTGTCCAATATCGTTTATAAATGTTGTTTTAATTACTTTGTTAAAATCAATCAGTAACACTTGCGCTTGTATTAATTTTGTAGTCGAATATTTGATGTACGTTAACCACAAAAAGCCCTGAATATGCGATCCCGAAGGTTTTTAGCGTGCTAAAACCGAATCTTTTGCTCAAATTGCTTAATTTTTTGAGTTATCATAACTTAAAAATATCGTACAATAAAAAGAAATATTAATTTTATGGCCAAAACAGCCATTTCTGCACTTGTAGGTTGGAATATCTCGTGAATCTGACTTGATGGAGCAATTTGGGTAACAATTTCGGATTCAGTATGCCAAAAAACTATAAATTCATTGTAATAAATTTTTTTGTGTGTAAATTTTATACATACATCATTGTGAAATTTACTTAATACGTGACTGGCCTAGTATTCAATACGAATGGTTTCCTTGCATCAATATATATCACAGTTACCTTTGATTTTTTATTTTCATTTAAGCATACATAAAACCCTATATAAAATTAACTGCACACCCCTGGTGTATATTTTTTTTCAAAATTAACTGTGATATGTCCGTCGATGTGCACATAACATGCATACATACAACATACCTACATGAGTTAAAATTAACACCCTCCTGTATACGCCTCGGTTTAAATGAGTGCCGTTATGAACACACGCCGCAATATCTAGAGAGGGCGCCCGCGTCGTGGAAGCCATGCACACCCTCCAGTCATATCTGAAATTGTAAATTGCCCCTTAAATCTATGCGCTCTAGCTACTCTTACACTACTAGACAACTAGCGTATGCAAAAGTGTAGCAGCCCTCCATGTTGCATGGATTATCCACGATACGTTAGAGCCTCCTAGTGGCAATCTTGCGTGCAGTAGTGACATCTATAGTTTCCGAATTGAACTGTACCAGTGGCGTGCTTTGTGGTAGTATTTTATAAAAATATTGATTTTTTTAAAAAGTAGACTTATTTATTCCAAAAAGACGATTTAGGGCGAGATGTAAAACCACTAAGTAACATAATACTCTAATTAAGCCCTTTTAATATAAATATTAGGTGTTTGACCAAGACTGTATCAGTTTGGAACTGTTAGGCTTCTGATGAGGACTTCTTATGAAGTCGAAACACGTGTCGAGTGACATTGTTTTATTGTCGTTAAGGTGTATATTTTTAGTTTAAGTGACTAAGAAACCACAGTTTCTCCGTTCATCCAGTAATAATACTCAATGTAGACGGCATTTGCACCATAGAGTAGGTGTGCCATAGCACTTCATGTAAGTGGAAGCAACGTTTATCAAGTGGTTGTCTTTGTCTTTCGAACACATTTGCAGTAAGTATTCTGCGCATGTGACATTTAACGAAGATGTAGATTCACTCACTTTTAGAATCCCTCGCATTCTTTTTTCTCTTTCTATCAAATATTTACTTTTTCGGCTGCCATCCCTTAAGTACGTATAATATATTTATGATTTGCACTCAAGTGAAGATGATACAGAGATTCCAGTATAATATAACTGGGCTTATCGTGGCCGAATATTGGCCACTAGGAAACCCAGATTTGAATTAAATTTCAAATTGTGGTCAGAACTTCAAAATATAGTTTACAGAAGATAAAAACTGAACGCCGGTATCATAAAGGAACTAGCAAAATTTGTTAGCTAGCAAGCACTCAAATGGGGTATCAAACTTATATGACAGTTTTCTTAGAGTTTTTAGCGGTTAGTTCATGCATATGAAGTAAAAACAAAGGTATATAAAGTATATTTACTAACCTAGAGTAAAAACCAACTTACTCCGCATGCAAATATCTGATAAAAACTCAAAGAGAGCTGTCATATAATTTTGATACCTCATTTGAGAGTGCGTGCTAGTTAGCAAATTTGCTAGCTCCTTTATGGACATGAGACATTTAAATGCGATTTAGTGAAAGTGGTGGACTATTTTTCATTAGATGTAATTCGTGCTACGATGTTTGAAGGATTTTTATTATTTGTTACTTTAAAATACATATTTTTTATGTTCTGTCAATCGAGAAAAAGCAGTTTTCATGTTATTATATAAAATATCGTTTATTACATTTTGTGTTTATATACTGAATCTATTGAAAGATAACTAATTAAAACGCCTATTCAATTCTAACCTATATTTTGAAATGAGTACATACAGACAAGATGTATTGTTATGTAGAACTTCAATTATGCAATACAAATTGCTCTAGTCTGTTAGTTCATGTTGTTTATGGCAATGACAATACAAACAATAACTAATTGAAGAGGCCCTCGGCATACGTACTGTTCATATAATAATCATATTCTTATTCAAATTATTTCTAACTGGTTTTCAGCTATTTTATCTTCATTGCAATTTTTACTTTCTTATATTCATGTATATGGAATATATGTATGTATATAATATATAGGAACAAAATATTTCTTCAATTTTTTTGAAACGAAGATTTTTATAATTGCAATACGTTTACATATTTAAATTCTTTGAATCGCCAGCTTTTATTTGATACCTCACTCGCCGAAATTGACTACATTTTTTTGGTAACCTTATCCCCCCTCCCTTAAAAGTGCTGAAAATAAAAAAAACTGAGGTATATTATTCGTCCACCATTTACTATAACTACACCAAATCTTAAGATTTTTAGGTTTAACTGTTGTTCAGTAAGTATAAGAATGTGACAGATAGACAGACAGACACAATGTTGATTCAATAAGTGTTCCATTTTTCTGATTTCGGTAACCTTTTAAAATCTATATAAATAAAATTAATATCGTCTCGTCCGAATTCAAGATTGGAATTAAATATTGCTTTAGGTATTGGTAATTAATTTTGAGTTGTTACCATTACCAATGTCAAATTGCTAATTTATATTAGTGTAAATATTTAAAAAAGGATTTTGCTTTTATGTAGGTTTTTATTACCTTTCGAAAATATACCCTTATATTTATTATTCAAAATAATTTTGTGTAGATCGAAATACGTTGCGTCTAAATGTAAATATGGTTGGTAAAACTTGAAAATACAAAATTTCCTTGATCATGGAACGAAGTGTCATTGGAAAATAACAGTTTGTCTGTCACAAAGTTTTCCTCAGGTTACTGACATTTGAAATTATATTTAAATTGATTTCAAAGTTGTATTCTACGTCGAACTTTTCAAATCACGAAAGGTATGTCTGACGTTGGTTAAGAGGTTACTTTTTTCTTGTTATTTTCGTTTTACTTTGAATATGCTTCCCATACCACAGTTCTATTAACTGCATTTGAAATTTAAATCCTAGAACTATAGTTGTACTATAAAGTTCTATTAAATTTAAATAAAGCGGTGCTTTAAGTTTATTCACCCAATATGTGTTTTTGATATCAACACAATTTCATCGTGGAACATAAATATAAGGAATATGAAAATTATGATTTTTGCTAAAAAAAACATTTTTTGGACGTGAATAACTAAATGTTTCAGGCCAGATACTGGGTGGGCATTTCAAGAACTTATTTTAACGCACAGATATCAGTTTTGTGCGCTAGCGTAAATGTAAAATCAGTATATCTCGACACTCAGAGCTACTACCACGAGGGTTTCGGCCTCTAATTATAGATTTCGATTAGATCTACGAGATACAATTAAAAATAAAAAAAATTAACCTGCTTTATGAGGGATAAATTTAATATCATAAAAAAAACAATAAAAAATTAAATTATGTATTTCCACAATTGCGCTTGTAAATATTAATTAATTATTTTATTAAAAAAAAAAAAAAAACAATATATAATTAATTTTTTGATTAGTTTTTTAAATTGAATAAAAAAATAATAAATAAATTTCGTATTTCCACGATTTTGCTTGTAAATATTAATTGAATTAAAAAAAAAATAACAGTATATTAGATTCTTTACGCAGTAACGTTTTTAATTTTTTGATTAAAATTTTTTAAATTGAATTTAAAAATTAAAAAGTAATATGTATCATACCAACCACCGGCAAACAGCGTTTAATATATGTTTCGTCGCTCTATATGATCCTTACCCTCTAATTTATAATGCTTATTTGATATGAGAAATAAATATGATCTATTAACTTAATGCTTGCATTATATAAAACAACATCTAATATTAAAGTACATACAAAAGGTCAAGTGCCATTGTTACCGTAGGCCAATTCTCCAGAGCACACGTGACTTATCTTACATTCGTTCAGATCTTCAGCTTCGCTCAATCTTTTCTCTCCTTTCTTAATACAACGTCCCCTTCCGCTCCCTGCTTTCACCATAAAACCCACGCCACCAAGTTCTTTTATCCAAGCTGTCTTGAATTGATTAATAGATTATAATTCGAGGGAATTGTGGGTATTATATATGTGCTAAAAAGTCCTTACGTATTTATGAACATTTTTAACTTTTTCGGTTCTGAACAAATAATTAAACTGTTTGGATAAAACCCTTCAATTGTGGCAGGGGACGAAATACAGTCGGGACTCGTTTTTTCTCCTCCTTCACCTCCCACCATTCTCGAGTCATGACGTAAACGAACATATTTTTGAAATTTTTGTAGAATTAATTAGAGACACTTATCACAGTCGTCACTCGTCACTTTGCTCATATTCGAAATTAAAAGTAAAGTAAAATTATTTCACTATCACGATTAACTATTAACGATAAATATTAATTACCAAGGTATATAAAGACATTTACATATACATAGTCTCTATAGCTCTTTGACCAATCAGCATTGGTGCGGGAATTGAAGTCACCACGAAGACATATTCAAATGTTATAAATGTATAATAGAATATCAATTACAAAAAATTCCTTCATTTATTCTTGTTTTCGTATTTTTTGATATTTTAACAACACATACAATCCAAGAAGTACAAATTCGACATTGCAAAATTATAGAAATCTGTCAAAATTACAGAACGTATTGCCAACTTAAAATATCAAAAAATACGAAGGCAAGAATACATAAAGGATTGATATTCTATTATACATTTATAACATTTGAATACATCTTCGTGGTGACTTCAATTCCCGCGCCAACGCTGGTTGGTCAAGCAGCTATACATAACTTGGGAGCCCCTCTCGACTTCGAATAAACGCGACTTCCTCGTGACAAAAGGATTCAGAAGACTTAGAATAAACGAGTCCCGACTGTAGTTAAATTCGGCTATATGAAAATTAGCTAAAATTTTATACGTTACCGAGTTAATGAATGGAGGGTTAAAACTTATTTTTTATTAATTGGACTATGTAAGCTATCTATCGGTGTTTTATTTTTTTACTCTACGGTTATTTGTTCCGGAGATATAAGCTTTCAAAAGATGCATCTTGTACCGCTGGCGTGGAAGACGTAGTTCTACGTCAAAATATGCACTTCATAGATAATCTTCTTATAATGTATGAAAACTTGTAAACCACTGAAGAATCACGTTGTAACAAGGTGTTAAAAATATATTAATCTCATTTAAATATGTGAATAAATATACTTTTTGTTCCCAGTGGATTAATTTTATAATTATTTTATATGTGTACTGTCTTCTAGGTTAATTTTTTTATACGATTATTAATACAATAATAGTTTAATTTTATTTAGAGTGGGTTTATGTAGAAAAACATTGTTTTTTTTTAGAATATAATGGTAGTAGTAATTGTAAATTATCGCGTAGAATAATTAACATTAATTATAAAAGTTTTAATTGATATTAATGTCTTTATTTAATATTTAAAAAATATAACCCTAAAACATTTTCCTAGAAATAATAAAAATTTATATCGTTATAAATTAACATATTAAATGCAGCAAAACGGTAATTTAATTATTTTTTTAAGTATGACGTCTACTTTGCATAGTGTAAAACAGTGCGTGGGCAAAAGGGGCGCCCGCCCCGGGCGGCATATTAAAAAAAATTATAAATATAAAAAAGGTCATCAAAACTAGTATGAATTGAGGGCGGCAAATTTGAGGTAGCAACGATAAAAAATGTCTTCAATTTTCATATTTAACATCTGCCCCGGATGACAGAAACGTACGGTACGCCACTGCAGTTTGTATTTATGGTTTTTGAATACAATCTCTACAATTAGTTATGAATTCAGCACACTGTAAGCGAGATACCGCACATGATGGTATAGGCAAACATGCATGTGTGTAACATGTACATATCTTGGGGGAGGAAGTGTCAATTAGTTCATGATCTGCAACCCCCATGTTTGCTGAGTGTGATAATAATGAACACGGTGCAAGTCTGTGTGCAATTCGAAATCCTTCTCTGTGTTGGAAATCAATGTCGCTATAAATCCCTAAACCGCAAAGTTCGAATTAGCGTTCGCTTTTCTCTAGAGACGTTCGTATTCGTGGTATAAATAAGGAGAGTTTTCGTTGGTTTGATTGATGAATGCTTATTTTTGTTCTTGGTAAAGCCGGATTAGTAAGAACGTAGATATATGTATGTATACAGTTGAAATTTGCACTGCTAAATTGTTTGTTTATTTTAGTACAAATCACATCCTTATCTTGGTTTTATGGATCAGTGTTTTGAAGTTAAAGTTAAAGTAAGTGAATATCTTACTACAAAAAATGTAATGGCCTTTCTTATCGGTTTAATTATCTATTAAAAAGGTTATATTTTAACGTAACGCGTTGTTCTTAAAAATTTTTGAAAAAAATCATTCCCTCTACATGATTTTGAAAGAAAACGACCTTAAATTGTTTGTTAAAATCGCACTAATCGTAAAATCGTGTGTATTTCGATGTAAAATCTATCTAAGAAGTTACAGTTAAAATTTCAAGTCGATCGGATGAAAAATGGCCAAGTTACATTTTCTACAGTTTTTAAAAACGTGGTTTCGATAAAAATGATTTCAAAGTGTGAAAACACTTTTACTAAATGCAAACGTCGATGTTAGTTCAACTTTTTTCGAGACTATATCGGTTTTGCGGTTTTCGGTTGCTTCTGTTTTGGCTTGAGACCGAATTACAGTGCCCTTTTACATTACCATATACTGATTATCACTAATTTTTCATCACTTCGGCATTTCAGATAAAACGAGACTTAGAATAAACGAGTCCCGACTGTATTTCGTCTCCTGCCACAGATGAAGGGTTTTATCCAAACAGTTTAATTATTTGTTCAGAACCGAAAAAGTTAAAAATGTTCATAAATACGTAAGGACTTTTCAGCACATATATATTAAAAATAAAAAAATAAATTATTATTCTTACAATCCTTTTGAATACAAAATGAAATAATACATTCAATTTAACCCCTTAATATCAGTACAATGATTCATGACCTGAAGTAGAGTGAAAATTTTAAAATTAGATAACAATTTTTCCCTCTTTCAAAAATGATCACATCTTTTTGACATTGCAAGAATTCATTAATTAGTAATATTTAATGTCTTTTCGAATTTTGAAGTTAAAATAATTATCACTATAATTTAAAAAAAAATGGAGGAGATTTTGTTAAGAATACTAAACCCGAATAAATAAATAAATAAAAAAACTAATGAAAATATAACATTTCCATAAGTCAATTCCTTCGCACAAAGTAGAAGTTTCAATATTAAATTTTCTCATAGAGAATGTTTGTGTAAAGTATATTTTCTAAATAAGATGTGTACGTTTCATCTCAACACATTTATATTTATTGAAAAGAAAATTACATGTCTTATATAAGGAAACTATTGAATTGTCATATCTCTAGAGTAGTCAGTATAAATCCTAATGGATTTCTTTTATACATCCAATTTATGTGTAGACAGAATCTAGTTTTTTTCTTGTACGAAAACATTTTCTCTTTGATATATTTAACATTTATAGAGACAGAGATAAATGTAAATAAGAAAGAATTAATTTTAAGATAAGACAAAATCACATCAGTTATTTTATACTGAAAATATGTATATAACAATCAAATTAACTCAATAAAAAAAGTTTTCCCGAGATCAAAACTAATAATATAAATTATTAGCGCATTGGACCCGGTGTTATCCGGGTATATACATTTAATCTGTAATAAATTTATTTAATGTACACAAAATATCCACAAATTATACATCTAAACCTTCTTGAAAAAAACATTCTATCCATTAGTAAAAACCGAAATAAAATCCGTTCAGTAGTAATTGAGAAAATCGTGCACTGACAGATAGACTCGGTGAGGGACTTTGTTTTATGTTATGTATAGATTAACGTGTTTTAAAAAAAATCTCGATTCCATTAGCCTATGTTTTAGCTTTGCATCAAAAGTTAATTGTACCAAAATTTCAGACTTGTAGATCAAACCTGTGGACGGCACAAATCGAGTCTTTTTCCCTTTTGATTAATATGGGAAAAATAACTTTTTTACTTACGCGTGAAAGCAGCAACATTTTGTAGAAAATTTAGTGCTCAATTAAAAAATCCAGTAATTTTTAAGATAATAATTGGATTTTACTTTTTATGATAATGTTGAAACGAACATATCTTTCAAAATACTGGATCTATGAATTGAGCACTTGGGATATTTTTTGTAGGAAATTTAACTTTCTATAAAATGCTGCTGTGGGAAATTAAAATAAATACATTTTTCAACGAGCTATTCATTTTTTAATCAAATGGGAAAAAGACTTCGTTTGCGCCGTTCACAGGTTTGATCTATGAGTCTGAAATTTTAGGACAATGAATATTTGACTATGTGTAAAACTAAAACATAGGCTAATGGGATCGAAAAAAAAACCTAGTATAGATATATATTTTGGTAAATTAAGGTATATTAAATACGAACCTCGTCATAGCATTGTCATTATGCGGTACCCAGATAGCGCTTCCTGGCTTCTTCCTATAAGTAATGTAAAATAAGAAATTTTGAATGTATAAAAGTCAGCCTATATATTGTACAATATACCTACCAACGTACTTTCTTATATTTGATTTGTAAATCGATACATTTCGCATTACACAATACAATGTACGTTGCTATATGTACTATCTAAACAATTTATTTTGACTCTGAACATTGTATATTGAAAACTTGAATTGACTTTATAACCACTGACAATTTTATACACCGGATCGATCCTTTTTTCTGTTTTTCTTCTTTATAATACATTTTCTATGCCTCCACCATCCAATAACTTGAGGTTGTGTGGGTATACCAAATTATATTTTGTTAAAAATACTTTACATTTTTGTTTATCGGTTTCACTTTTCACAGCGTAGGTGTTTTTCTTGGATATTGTGTTTTCCAAAGTAATTTATTTATTAAAAGTTAATTTTGAACTTTCGTATGATATTTAAATTTATTTGATTTTTTTTTTTATGATTAATTTTGTTTCATTTTTAGTATACTATGAGGTTAATTTTCTTTCCGTTTATTTTTCCAACATTATTTGTGCTACCGTGACCTGAATAGACGACCCCGAAGGTTTTTGGCGTGTTTAAACCGAATCAGTTCCCCAAATTGCTCAATTAATTAAGGTTTTTGAGATATTCTTACCTAAAAATGCCGAAAATGACAATTCTGGTGATATTTATGAAAATCGTAGTCAAACATGAAAAAGAGGGAAGAGAACTTTAGAAATCTTGCTTATATATTCAAAATTAATTTGACATTAATTTTGACACTTTTAGAATGGGGTATGGGTTCGGTTTCAGGACGCCAAAAACCTTTAGGATCATATTTGGCTCAAAAACAGAGACATGTCAAAAGAAAGAGTTTGGGATATACTTGTCTTTTTTTAAACAGAAGTGTCTATTTCATTCTTATTAGAAAAAGAGATGGATATATCCCAAACCTACCTTATATGTATCTCTCACTGTTTATGTTAATACAGAATGCGCGGTCCATGCTCTATGTCTATGTTCGGGATCGCCTATTCTGGTCTCGGCAACAAAAATAATGTTGACCTATGCAATCGGACACTGTATATGGGATTTATTATTCCTTGCCAAGCCAATTCTAGTTTCTGGAACACAAAATCAAAATGCATTAAATTCGTATCTCTTTGTTTTTTATGCTCGACTATATTTCAATATCAATGTACAAACTATACAAATTTACGAATCAATGGAAACCTTTTCCTCTTTGTTCAACTAACCCATATCAAGTAGATTATGGACGTGGATTACAGAGATAGACAGACGGACGGAAGGAAGGAAGGAATGTACGTATTATATGCAATGAAGGTTTCCGCAACAAGCAATTATTTCTTATGAAATATCGTTTGAAAATTTACATATTTCTGAAGTGTTGTCATGAAATGAGAGCGATCTGAATATGCAGACTGGGGGCGACGCGACGTTCACAACATGAAGTCTTCCTATTCTTTGTGCTGGTGATGTTGACAGGGGTGTAACTACCGGCAAACATATTTTTGAACGCAGTGAAGCTGTTGATTTTTAATTATTGCGTCTCGTGTTATTATTGTAGTGGTGTCTTTCATCGTGAGAAATTAGTCTATTAAAAATATATTTGTAATATCGTAAATATTATAATATTCATTACAAAAAATATATTTTTTAATATTTATATAAGGTACTGAAACTAGTTATGGCCGCTATAAGAGCAAAGGTTTTTGTGATTGACGGGTTTATTTTTTGTAATTCTCATGAACTCATGTTACTAATAAAACAAGTAACTCTTCATTTAATCAATTTAATTTACAAAGTCCGCAAATATAGTTTGTTTTTTAAATTATAGCTTTTCATTTTGTTTATGTTTTTTCTCCAGTAATGGATAAAGTAAAACTAGTAATGAGCACGCAGTGATGGACACTTGCTAATGATTACAAAATGATAACACAAAAGATATAAAAGAAATAATCGTCAAATTTGAAACAATGTAAAGCAGTTTCTATGATAATATAATAATAAATAAATAAATTCTACTAATAATTAGTTAAATGTCCACCATTTTGACACATATTGACCGATTGTCATCAAATCACATTGTAAGACAGTTAAATGTATATAGATTAATATTCAGTAATGGTAATAATCAAATATCAACAAATATTTCTAATTCAGTACATTTAATTCAAAAATAGCCATTACTGGGGTCATATCCAAGACTAATATTAATATTAATATTTTTCAGTTGATATTTTTTATTAAAAAAATAAACTTGAATATTCATAAAAAAATCTTTTATACTATTTTTTCGAATAACAAAGATTTCATACAAATAAGAAAATGTTATTTTTCCTTTTTACCGAGTATTGTAAGGATTCCTTCGTTTTTGTGTCTTGTGAATTATTTTTAATCATAACCATTATATTGCGGTTCGTGTACCAAAATTTTCCGCAATAAATTTATATATAAATAAGAAAACATAAACAAGTTGTATAGCCGCATATCATAAATTAATTTTATGAATACTGTGGGTATTGTAGATCATATGTTCTTGTATATTCTAGTACCCCATTCCTTTCTACTACGAGTATATCTGCGTTGCGACTAACACGAAGTGGCAAGAAAGTTTCTGCTATATCAGTAATTTTCGATCGGCTTTCTCGTATCTTACATTGAATTAACAATTTTAAAGTTAAGAAAATATATAGAGAGTGAATTGTAATCTAAGGTTTTTAGGGTTCAGAAAGCTATTAATCTCACTTTGTCGGTTGTCCATCCGTCGCGGTCGCAGCAAAATATCTCGTAAATTTTATAAGATAGTAACTTTAAATTTTAACTAAACTTGCAAAGTTATAACTCTTGAAAATAGGGATCAAAAAAATGTTCGGCGTTTTTATTGTACTCAATAATTATTAATTAAAATTATCCGTATTTTCAAAACTTACGTTCTTATAAATGTATTTCTGAAATATATTATAACATAGAGATTAATTTTCTTTTTGCTTCCGCGCAATATCGAAGATACGAGAAGCTTGTGATCGTTTCAGATTGAAACAAAAAAAATGTGCTCCGATTTAAAAATTTTAAATTGATATTTCCGTTTCACGTCAAGACAAACACTTTTCGTTCCGTGTCTGTCTGTTTGTCCGTGTATCCGTCTGTCCCCTGAATCCTTGTCATACACATAACTCATGAACAACTGAACTGATATTGTTGAAACTTGGTCGGATGGTTGGGTCTGGTTTGAGGACGGTCCCATTTCAAAATATCTCAAGAACGACACATGTTACGTGAAAATTTTATAGAATATTTTTTGTAGAGCATTAAATTTCCTATAAAATGGGTCTACAACATTTGTTGTAAAATATTACCTTACAAAGATTGATCTCAATTTATTTTCAAAATTAGTGTTTTGTTTTTTTAAATTGATATTTGCTTGGACTATTAAATGTCATTTTGACGTTTTAAATGTTATTTTGACGTTTTAAATGTCATTTTGACGTTTGCATAAATTTAGATTTAGATTGAAATTGTCAAAAAATTAAAAATATACGAAAACATAATCAGATGCGTTTTAAGAAAAATTTCGAACTAATATTTTTTAGTAAAATTCTATAAAAATTAAATATATCTAAACACTAACGGTTTTTATTTAAATTGTTCAATAATTAACTACCTTTGGTGAATTTAGCACGAGAAAGCTCTGTGCATTTACTTAGCAGATGTTTTTCTATACTTAACAATAGATAATTTTCTATAGTATAACTGAACGATGGTTTTCTACTTTATTTCATCAGGTTCTAAACTATAGACGACAATAGCGAAGTAATTTGTTGATAATGTCTTTGATTCATGTTGTATTTAATTAATTAAAATATCAAAAACAGAACATCTGTCAGAAAGCCGATCGTATTTATAGCACGGTAGGTGAGAGAAAAATATTTCTAATTAGTGTGAATCAAAATTCCTTTGACAGAAAATTTTGTATGTATTTTTGAATTTCAGTATAACTGTGGTTTTTAATTTGTGAAAATTACATTCCGTTTGACCTTTTTACTGCGGAATAGATTCATTTTCATTTGTTTTGATATAAACCTTTTGTTGTTAGTGTAGCACTGAAATTTTTAATTTGATATATTTCATATTTATTTGATCGTATTTTGTACAAAATAATTGGCCGATATATATCCACATATTTTAAAAGAGTATATTTGTTGTAATTTAAAAAAATATTTTGAGTCTGTATTACTTTTTATGAATTAAATTAAGCCGATTTTGATGAATACTTCACTAAATATTCCTTGGAACCCTGGAAGTAACATAGGCAGTAAACAAAAATACTAATTACAGTCTAACTATGCGCTCCAATTAATTTTACTACAAAAATTACGACAGCATATGTACATATATGTATATCATTTTTATAAAGCAGGTCTGACCAACACAAATTACTTCACGGACCGCATTGATTACCTAAAATTGTTCAAGGGCCACACATGAATTCCCCCCCCCCCCCCCCTATTTCGTATAGGAGCCCTGATATTTACGATTTTTTATAATAAATAAATAACGAAAAAAAATATTTCGTTTTCTGTCACAGATTAATTAGTCTCATTCAATAAAAAATTTAAGTTACATAAATATAACAATATTTTAAATGTTATATTAAGTTTCAGATATTTTGAAATACCCGATACTAAAACATAATTTGTTCGTATGTGACCGCGGGCCTCAGGTTGGCCAACCCTGTATTAAAGATAACTCGCTACATATTTTTTTTATATATAATACGTTGGCGACGTCGCATTTTGTAATTTAGAACTTCGATTTTTTACTCTCATCAACGATATGTCGTATAAACAATAAAGAAAAATGTGATGAAGCCTTCCTTTAATCAAATGCCATTAAAAATGCCACCCTTCTGTTATTTAGTCAAGAACTGCATATTGTCTCTATTCAGTTATGCTTCTTTGGCAAAGAACCCACTCGTAGCTAGTTGTAAATTATTCCAAGTGTCTGAGGAATTCTGATTCATGATGTATGTATGTTCCCGCGTGCGTGTGTATGTCCGTGTGAAGCTTAATGCGACAACTGAGATTTTGTTCAGAAGGATGTGTGTTTATTACGATCTCATGAATTTTGCATTAAAGTTCTTGTGTGTGAAATAACGTTGGGCTACCAAAAGAAGAATGTTACGTCCCAATCCTGGAAGCAATGTTTATCTAATCATTCAAATTGGTATCGTGGGTTTGGGAGGTTTTGCTTCTTCGTATTTTTTGTTTACATTGTTTGTTGTACAGTCGCCTGCATTAATGGTCTTGCAGTAGGCTCCTCCCATTTGATTATTATAATATTTAAATCATTTCTCCATGTATCAAACAAATACAGATATTTTGAAATTCATTTGATAAATAAAGAAGTACTCTTCGTTTATAATACTCATATATATTTGTGCAATTAAATTATTATGTAATCTATTGAAAATTGTATATGTACGTAAATGTGGCAATAAATATTTGATATTCCGAATTTGAGTATTAAAATATATTGATAGAAAAAGATAACCGATGATGTTTGTCTTTGAATTTGAAATCTGTTGTAAGCGATTCTAGCCTTTAGGGTGCCAGACGAGTTCTGCAGGCTACTGTACATAGCAAAGCTGTAAGAAGGAAAGCCAAAAATCGATTTTTTGCATTTTTTTAAATATGTATATTCAAAAATATGTATAAAAAAATTAAGTTAAAATTTCGAAAATTGATTGAGTTACAATCAATTATTGAGACCTGGTAGTTATGACCATCAGACATATTAACCAGGGGTTATTTTAAGAAAAATTTTAATGCAAATACCTTTTTTTACTTTTTTTCTCTACACTTTGTATATTTTTCTCTTATAAATTATAGTGACCTTTTTTTTGATCTTTACTTATATCCGGTATTATAGCTAGCAAGCACTGTTAAATGGGGTATTAATTATGTGATAGTATCTATTGATTAGTTATGGAATTTAGAGCAGTGATATTTAAAAAATATTATAATACGGTTAGCGTACAAAATAATTTTCATAATATTGCAACTGTTTTAATACCGTCGGTGTTTGGTGTTTACATACCATGCGTGCGCGAAAATTGTCAAACACTTCATGAAACTACAAGAGAACTGTCAGATAGGTTATTTAGAAGTGCTTGCTAGATAGCAAATTTTACCAACTCGTTTATAATACCGGACATTACACTTTTTTATATTTTTCTTTCTACTTGCAATTTTGTCAACTACACAAATTAGCTTTTACAACTGCAGTTTTCATTTTTGTTACTGCAGAAACAAACTACAACTACACACTAAAATAACCTGGCTTAAACATAGGTCAGGACTTAAGCTCGTAAAAATTATAAAAGGAGAATTTATAATGGACGTTATTATGGCTTGATGCAAAATCAAATTTAACATGCAAAATTTGTAATAACCTGAAAATCTTTATTTTCTGACTTACGTTCGTCTGGTTCTGAGGTATAGATATGAAGATATTGATAATTTTTGATTTTTTCACCAAAATTTCGAAGGAACAATGGAGATGAATTTTTTTCGTCGTCACATCGAGGCTCATAACTTTGTAATTTTTTAATATTTTTCAGTAAAAATTGTTATTGAATAAGTTGAATACATGATACAGTGGCGTTCCCCCTTAAATACTTTTTTTAAATAAAAAAAGGACTTTTTATTTGTATTTAAAGAGGTTGACTACCGAAATTAAAATAGTTAAGTCGATCAAATTTATATAGGACATTTTCCAACTCCTAGTTAGTTATTCAATTTGTATAATGTGTTTAAATAGGGTTTCTATTCTGATAATGGACGGAGTGAATTCAAAAGCATTGCTGTTGATTTATTACGTTTTGCAATCTGTAATGGGTTTCACCGACCTAAAAGCACTCAAAATTAGACATAATGAAATTTTGTGTATATTTTTATAATAGAAAATTACATTTTATAAAAAAATGTGTTATTTGCGAATATTACAAATAGTATGGCTTTGTAGCATTTTTATTTTTATTTAAATAATTTCTGTCAAATAAATGTATTCGCCCACATAGCATTTTTTTCAACCTTTTAACATTTGTGTTTACATGAGATTTTCATAGATGTTTGTGAACATACATATATCTGGAAAACTTTTACCAACTTTGGAGTATATGTGCCTTTAAAGATTCTATTTTTGGAACTGGTGGTTTGTACTTTGTACATGTGTACATATATTTATTTTTAGAATCAATCATTTTTGTATTCATGATGTGTTATACAAATATAACAGTTGATATTTACTTACATACATATCAATAATATTCTCGGTGTTTTATTTTTTACGTTTTGTGTTATGTTTTATAAGGATATGGGTCTTGGCTTCTGGGTGTAAGCCGCGTCGGTTTGGTCGTGTTATCGGCCAATGTTTCGTCACATATTGCAGTGCACTTTTAGAAGAGCCCTGAAGATGTCCACTGCAATGTGTGACGAAACGTTGACCGATAACACGACTTAAACGACGCGGCTTACACCCAGAAGCCAAGATCCATATCAAGATCACCGCAGAAGCATCAAGACTTATATGTTTTATAATATAAAATAAATAAAACCTTGAATAAAATCTATTGTTTAAGTTTTTGTTTTGTTTGATTTATAACGTATGAAATAAAAACTTCACCATTCTCATGTTTTATATTAATTAGATGTCATGTTATAAAATAAAAAAAAACTATAATCTCATCTTAAGCTCCAAGTGTATCTATGCCAATACTTACAAAACAAACAAAAATATTTTCTACCTACACATTACTGTCATTATACATTGTTCAATGGCGTATCCAGCGGGAGGAAATGAGGGGTTTCTCCCCCCCCCCCTTCTAATATACACGTATATTCGCGTGTTAATAACTCCCTTCCATAGATCTTTGTGGGGGGGGGGGGATTGTAATTTTTAGTTAAATGCGAAAATTTATAAAAAAATAACTGTGCTCTTCCCCCTATCCATCAAACTTTTTCTGGTTACATCATTATCACTTAAGTAGCCCTTAAGTAATCATTCAAAAAAAAAACCACACTTTTTTATGAATGATTGGGTCCAAAATGGGACTAAAAGTTGATATTATGGTGCATAGTGTGGGTCAAGAAATAAAAGAAATTCATAAAGAAAATATAATAAAAAAAGGGGGATACCTCGTTTGAATCATCCCAGCTGTCTTTTGTCTCGCGTCCACATACCAAAAATCGTATTTATTTTCACCCGAGTATATTTGGGAGTGGTATTTTCTGCTGTTTAAGTTTGCCCGAGTTAATTCGGGTGTGGGAATTTTCGCACATAATAGCTGCCCGAGTATACTCGGGCGTGGTCCTTAAGCTGTTAATAATAAATAGAAATAAGAACATTTTTCTTGAAGTATAGAAAACTCTAACCACTGAATGTATTTTTATCTTCATATTTATGTTGGATATGATATCTTGTAATGCAAACAAAACGTATTAAAGGAAACTTTTTGCTATATTAATAATTTATCACTTGTCTTGACATGTTTGAAAACAAAACTGACGTTTTAGCGTTTAGGTAAACGTTACAATGTGGTATAAATATTTTGTGTGAAATATTACTACGTTGTTTTTATATCGCTGTCATTAAACATCACAAAAAGCTAAGATGCTGTGTTTAAAGTAGATTGCCTGAAAGCTGTTCCAATAATGGAAGCTCATTGTTGTTGTTTAAATATGTTCATAAAAATAACTGCTTGTTCAAAAGATGTGGACCTTTTTATCTTTATACGTTTCTTCTCTAGAGATTTTCATGTAATCTAAGTTTGATAAAATATTATTTGTAATCATTTTATTCCCATAAGATTTTGGATTTTAAGACGAAAAATATTGGATATTCGAAATGAATCGAAAGGATCGATTTTAAGAGAAAAATGTTAAGTGTAAAAGGTTTACTGTGTCAGTCAGAAAAATTCATAAATAAAATAAGTAGTTTAAACTGTATTACACACTTTATATGTATTACATCCTTTCTCCTACCCCATAAGCAATTATTTTCTGGGCTACGACGGATTTAACAAAATCGACTTTCGGTTAACTTTTTAGTGCAATATACATTAAAAATGATGTAATTTATACTATTTTTATGTACAGAAAAATTCAGTAAAGTCGTATTAAAAATGCATGTAAATAAAATGAAATTAAAAATTTGCCACGTCCTATTTTTAAAACCAAATCAAACTTTTAAATGAATAAACTGTAGTGCATATCAAATATTAATGAAATGTGTATCGCTACCGTGCGCAGGCTGTTAATTTTACTTTTTACATAGTTTTGTACCTAATTTATACGAGAATACATTATAACATAATCGCTATAATAAACCGTAGTAAACACCATTACCTATGCTTTGCAATTTTATTTTTATAGACATGAGGTTAATTTTAACCACTTTGTCTATACCCTTTTTAGTTTTTTGTACAATATAATAAAGATCATAATCGTATTTTTGTTTATTTGAGCGATTGTTATGTCTTTATTTTATAGTATATATCAGGTGTTGGTATCTTTTTAAATGGCGGGACAAATGACAAACAATTTTTAGACAGTACAGTTTTTAATTTTTTTACTTTAAAATGGAATAAAATCATTATCAATGTTGAATTTAATTGTACTTATAACGAAAAAATGGATCTCAATTTTTACACACACTTTTATTAATCGTTTTGCTACATTATATGCAAAAAGTCACCTTCGATATCATGTTCGCTTTGAAAATTGTTTTTTCGCGGATATCTCACTTCCTATTGGTTAGACAATAAAATGAACATAATGAAAATTGTCGATTGGACAATTCTTTACAAAAAAAGTAAATATATTTTTCACCTACGAGAAACAATTTTGTAAATAACGGACTGCTTAACTTTAAAAGACGTATACAATTTTCATTAGTAAGGGATGTCCATCTTACATGCCAAATTTTTTTGGAGCCGATTTCAACACCTTAAGAAAAATGGCTATATTTTTTTTCTTATCACAGTATTCAATAAGTTTCTCCAGCAAAGTTATAGCTATTAGGGTGTCCATCTTACAAACCTTTCCCCTATAACATTGCACTTTTTGAATCAAATCCGGACATTGTAAACAATAAAAAAATATTTTACTTTGAATCTGTATTCGACAAAAAAACAATACAAGTATAATTAACCAATTACCCAACAGAAAGAATCAGAGATTAATTAATTATTGTGAACGAGAACTGGCAGTTTTTATCGTTAAACCAATATAACCTATACTTGTCTCTGATTGTATATAATCTTTTTCCATCATTTATTGCAATCATTGACTTATTAACAGGAAACCAACCGTATGGGGCAAATAGAGATTGGGAAATATAACAGATGAAAGTCAATCTGGAACGCGGTTTTGTTCCTTACGTTTTTTATTAGGGATTATATTAATCGCAGATGCTTGGTATTTCGAATCCTCAGAGAAATCAGCAATGAAAATAATATCTCAATCTCATCATATAAAGTTACATGGACTGAAATGTTTATTTTCTCTTCATATTTTAAGACATTACAGTTTTTCGATTTTTCTACCATCAATCTTAAGAATTTAATGTATTTTCATATACTTGTATGTATATGGTTTCTTGTCAGGTAGTTTTGATTCTTTTTTGACAGCTCCTTCATGTTAAATAATCTACCTAATATATTTTTGCTGCTAGAATTATTATTGTTTTTATTTAAAGGTTATGTTCTTGGAATCGAATACTTCCTTTAGAATTTTAGACAGTTAAATGCAGGGCTGTGGAGTCGGAGTCGAGGAGTCGGAGTCGGAGTTTTAGTAATTTTGAGTGGAGTTGGAGTCGGAGTCGGTAAAAAGGTACCTTGTACATTTGTAGTTCAAGGGATATTTATTATTTATATGTGCCTAAACAGCTATTGAAAGGGTAAAAACCACCCTCAAAATTTGAATTTTAAATACAAATTTATATGTTATTAATTCATGTTACCTTGGATACAAATGCAACTAAATTCAAAAGTTTTATTTCTGAAAAATCCCATTGCAATTTTTCATATACATATTAAAAATTATTTAAAAAGATATTAAAGAACATGGAAGTCATGTATGGTTCTCCGTACCGATATTTTAAATTGTATGCGATTTTCTTAAGAATTAAAAAAAAAATGTAATTATTTATTATTATTTGCAAATTTACTTTAATAGAATTTTAGGAAAATTTCTTTTCCATAAATTTCAAATGTTCAATTAATATAAGTAAATTAAAAATTCACGTAATGGCGACGAAATACTTTGTGCTAGCTTTTTGTACCATAAACAGTCGGAGTCGGAGTTGGAGTCGGAGTCGGACAGTAAAAAAATAAAGGAGTCGGAGTCGGAGTCGTAGGTTTTTGTACCGACTCCACAGCCCTGGTTAAATGATAAAAATAATATTTGTGAATTTTTAATTTACCTATATAATGTGGAATTTAAAAAATCTTGGTAGTACAGCGTTTTACGTTTTGTTTCTATTTATTTGTGGTGTTAATTAACTGTTTCAATAAGTATAAACTATAAATGGCAGTTTCTTTTCAATGAAAATATTTTGCTTCCTCGCAATATCGAAGATACGAGAAGCTATAAAAATTAAATGGTTAATCAATGCCAGGCAATTTATTTGAATACAATATACATACGGGAACATATTATTTGCGCGATGGCGACCCGTGTCGCGGCGTGCGGCAAGGAGGGAGCGTGCCAAGTAGACGCAGGGCAGAGGGAATTATCACAGGCCGGTATTCTTTTGATTGTCAATTGTTTTCAATAATAATAATTATAATAATTCAATAACTTTTAAATTTAAATAGAACAAAAATTATTTTTACTTTGTGTTCTGATTCGTTTTTGTTAGGTAGGTAATTTAAGTGTTCTTTGATTTTTATTACAATAATAACTAATCGTGTTTGTACTTAATTCAACTATATATTTTTTAAATCCTAAGCAATAATTCCGTAGCCCACGCGAGTGAAGCCGCGCGGGCCCAGTTAGTATATCAATAAAATTAAAAATATAAATTGCATCTAAATGTCACACCTTCTATACCATATCCTAACCGCGTGTGCAAATTATGTATACATATGTGTAACATAACGTATACACACACGAAACACAGTACACATACACATGTTATTAAACTCCCCCTTCCCCCCCATCGCGTTAACATTACCGTTCGAAGGTAGACTTATATTGTAGGGGACGAACGATAAGTGTGCGCGCGCGCATTTCTCACCGTGTCAAGAGGTGGGGGCGGTCTAGATACGTAGGGGTGGCTGATGTTTATTAATTAATGAAGGAGGGAGGTCGCTCGATCTAACGAGTCAAGCTGCGCCACCACAATCACCGCGAGAGCCAGCCGGGTGAAAAATTATCATAAGCTGTATAAACAGAGTTGTACTGCCAACTTCTGTTTCCTTTCTCTTTGTTTGTATTTGTTTTTTATTGTATCCGATAAGAGGGCTGTGTGTTTGAAAATTAATTATATTTTACTCTGTTGAATTGATCGAATTAATCGAAAGGGTGTTAGGTTGAACAAAAATATTTATTTAAAATTAACTCGTAGTAGGTATAAATCAAAATATTTTTTTAAGGTTGTAAATTTTTAGTACGCAAATTTTAAGGATTCATTTTGATATGACTATTGGCTTCTCTCTCTTTCCGCCAACGTTTCGTATTTATTATGTATGTATACTAGGGTGTGTAAAAAAAATCGATATTTTTTTCCTCGTTCACGTTGCGAAATAAGGTAGATTATGACCCAAAATAAATCCCCTCACAAAGATTACCCTCTAGTTCAATTTTAAAAGGAGTCTTGTTTCCCATTTAAATAACAAGGAAAATTTATTATTTAGTATTAAATTTGGTATTACTAATTCATAATAATTGAAAAAAATATTTAAGGACGTCATTTTGTAGAGAATAAAATTATGTTCTAATAATGCTATAGTTATCGGCTCGGTTATTCTTTTTCCGACAGCTCAGTAGTCGGGTAATATATTGCTATTTAATTGACGTTAAAATGTTGATTTTTGTAAAAAAATAAATATTTAAAAGTTTAAGTTTTAACTCATTGCATTTACACCTATAGCTCTCTGGATTATTTTTATAGAGAATTAAATTTCCTACAACTTATTTTTATAGAAACAATAGTTTAGCCGTGAGAGCCTTTTAGACGTACAATTTAACAAATAAATCACTTTGAATGTCTGTAACTTTTGATACGTTGAATTGAGAGACATAGCTTTATAGACACATTTGTAGAAAATTTTATCCTTAAAAAATGTTCATCAGTTATCATAAATCAGTAATACCAACTTTAGTAATAAAGAATCATTTTCCCGTGTTATTTAAATAAGAAACGGGACTCCCCTTGCGACACCTTTTCAAATTAAACTACGGGGTAATCCTTCGGCGAAGATTTATTTTAGGTTATTTTAAGTACATGTATATGAATTTACATTATTTTATTTGTATTTGCTTATTAACTATATGTAAAAAGAGTGAATAGTGTCAGCATAGGTTTGAAAACATTAAAAAGTATAATAAATGGATAAAAACGTTAATTTTTTTATGATGTCAAAATATAACATATGTATTTCTTCCATGTTTTACAAAAAAAATTATATGTAACATGTACATTATTGTACATGTATGTGGAATGTGGAATCACAATAAGAACATTTAAAATTCATTTTTAAATATGTTCATATTGTACATATGTACCTATGGACATAATAAATATACATTACCTGGTTTTTAATGTTCTTCATAATGTATGAGTGTTTTATTGTTGTTTTTATTTAGACTGTTTCTACTTCGTTTATGCTTTGTTAAATAAGTTGCGTTGTTTTTACTTTCTTTTATGGTAATTTGTATGAAATACATACATATAGTGTAAGTATTGTTTTTTTTATTCGAGATTTTGATGGAAATATACATTTTGGCCTTCTATGAATCCATTCTGACTATTTTCACTATGCCATATGTCTGTATGTAGGCGCTGTAACCCAAAGACAATAAAAAAACAGAAGGAGAAATTTTATATTTAAAATTAATTTACGTGTCGAAAGAAAAGCTTCTATTTTTGAAAGCGATCTTACAACCGAAAATGGCCAATTTTATAATTTTTTTAATGATTGCTTCCTTGCAATATCGAAGATACGATAAGTTTTGTGATCGTTTTAGAATGAGACAAAAAAATGTATCTTTCAGTTTCAGATCAAGACAAAACTTTTCGTTCCGTGTCTGTCTGTCTGTCCCCTGAATCCTTGTCACACGCATAACTCAACCACTGAACGGATATTAATTAAAGTTGGTTTTATGGTTAGGTCTAGCTTGAGGACGATCCCGTTTCAAAATCGTGTGTAAGTGGGAGGGGTGACATCCCAAAATATTTATGTTTTCAGCATGTCTCAAGAACGGCACATGTTACGTGAAATTTTTATAGAATCACATTTTATACACTGTAGGTACACTACTGTACAGTATATTTAGTAAGTGTGCAAGAAAGTCCCATGACACCCATGGCAGCTTTTTAAAAATTATATTGCTAACTCTTTCAGTTTTTTGTAAGAAGCGTAGATGGAAGCTATATTTATTTTTCCCGCTGTATTTTCCTTCTTATTTAAACAAGACTCAACGAAAAGCAGTCTGTATAATATCTACATAATATAGAAATAGATCTTATTACGTTTTAATTAAATTTTTAATAAAAATGAAATGTTCCTCGAATATGATATACACTCGTCAAAAAAAGATTTTTTTTTTAATTCAAATCAATTCACGCCTTAATTAGAATAGTCGCAGAATGATCATTAAAACAGCATCTTGGAACTTATAATTTGACTTTTTAATATTTTTCACTTAATTTAAATTCAATTGATTTTCTAAAATCTGGGTAACAATGAATCGGAAAAGGATATACATATATATATTTTAACTTTGTCAAACTCCCACACGACGATTGCGTGTTAAAGCTTTAAATTTTGTTGTTTTTTTTTTGCTTTATTCAAATTTAAAACGAAATGTACTGTGTAATACGATAATGCTGAATACAAAAAACGACATAACGTCTGCTTTGTTGAAAAATATTTTTTATGTATTTTTTACAGATGTATTTCTGATTTAATAAAACGTGATAACCCGGGAAAAAATTTCAGATCTGAAGTGATCTCGGTTGATCTTCATTTTGGAACAAATCGGATCTTTTTAGATCTTTGTAGATCGTTGTAGGTCTTTGCAGATAGTTGTAGGTCTCTGTAGATCTTTGTAGATCGTGATCTTTGCAGATCGTTGTAGATCGTTGTAGGTCTTTGCAGATAGTTGTAGATATTTGCAGATCGTTATAGATCTTTGCAGATCGTGATCTTAATAGATCGTTGTAGATCTTTGCAGATAGTTGTAGGTCGTTGTAGGTCGTTGCAGATCTTTGTAGATCGCTATTGATCTTTGTAGATCGTTGCAAATCTTTGCAGATCGTGATCTTTATAGATCGTTGTAGATCTTTGCAGATCGTTGTAAATCTTTACAGATCGTTGTTGATCTTTGTAGATCGTTGTACATCTTTGCAGATCGTCGTAGATCGTGAGATTGAAACGTATTGTTTGTATTTTAATCAATTTAAAAAAAATATGTGTATTTGTTATTTTAACAATACGGGCCTAAAATATCACTTAATACGTGTCTGGACTTTTTTTTCATTTTATTAAATTTAATAATAATATCTTATGTTTCTATGCTGTATTAACAGTAAATATTGAATTTTTCTCTGTTTCGCTACTTATGGTATTCATTATAGATAATCGTAAATATCTCGACTCCTGTGCTAGATAGAGGGTTGTTTTGCCCCCCACACCCCTAGTATCCCGAAGTATTTTTCCCGCTGGATCGAATGAGACCAATTACAACCCTTCATCTGTGACAGAGGGTGAGTTGTGAATTTATTTATTAATTTAATACACGCGGGCCTCAAATATCATTCAATACGTTTCTGTACAATTTTTTTTTAATTGATTAAATTATAAACAAGGTTTCTATATAGTATATGTGTATTTGTTATTTAAGGTAGACAAAAGTTTATTTATGAATAAGTACATATTATTATTTATCTATATTATATGAATATCGCAACATAGCTCTCGCCAACACAGTATTTTCACTTTCATTCGTATATATAAGCCAAGTCGAATCAGTTAGTAATAAGGTAATACAATACATCTATGGTGTTTCTCTTCTCCAGGATTGCTCTTCGAACCCAGTTACTGCGGGAAGTCAAGCTGTGTGTGTGTACAAAAACATAATCAAATCCTCGATCTACGCAGATCTGTGTTGATCTGTTTTGATCTGTGTTGATCTACGCAGATCAACACAGATCTGTGTTGATCTGCGTTGATATGTTCCAAAATGGAGATCAAAACAGATCTGTAAAAATGCAGATCTGATTTGATCACTTTAGATCTGAAATTTTTTCCCGGGAATATATGAATTGGATAATAATTGCAAGATATTTTCTATGGATTTGAAATTTGGAACAAAAAATTTAGATGCTTTTACTTAAATTTAGTGACTCTGATTGTCTCTGACCGTATTTTTTATTGAATTATTTTTATAGAAATTTCATATATACATATATTGCATAAATGTAATTCTACGTTAAAAAATTGCTTTTAATTTTTATGTGATGGTATTAATAAATTTTTTTATATTAATATTAAAATATGATATTTTATTTTAAAAAATGTATGTTAATTAGTTATGTTTAAGATCTACAAAGAACAATAACTGTTCAACTCAAAATCTACCGGCTTATTTATAAATACATAAAACGAACGTTTGTAATTCTGTTAATTGAGTAAAAACGATCTCTTTTGTGAATTATTACTACCCTTTTGTAATCACTACGTAATTAAAAGGTTTTATCATTTCAGTTGTGTGTTTGTTATACATATAATATTTATTAATTAAATTTACAATAAATCATGAATCTTAAAAGTTAACAAAAATAAATCGTGTTATTTTCACTGAAACTATTTATTATTAAAAGGCGTCATGCGGGATTATACCAGCTTAGATTTTGACGAGACAAGACCAAGAACAGATCGGCTTAAATTTTAACAAGACGAAATCGTGATGGGAGCTTAGGTTTTAAATAATAATAATTAGTTTTTAACATGACTCGAGGTTTGTTGATGATTTTAAAATGTAAAAAATGAGTTTTTTGTTAAAAAAATAATTCCCACGTTTAAGAGATCGACCAAGATGGATTATAATTAGTGGTGTACCGGAACTGGAACTTTCAGTTTCAGCCGGAACCAGAATCACCGGAATTCACACAAAAAAATTATATTTTAATTAATAATAATAATTAAAACAATATATATATGTATGCTTTCTATATAGTTTATTATCTTAAATTAATATACCATTATTTTATATGGTATTTCTTAAATAGTTAATTTAAATTCAAACTGCCCCCCAAGGGGGGGCTTTAAAGGGGCTGAAAATATTTTCCTGAAAGTCTTTAGAGTCGATATATACAGTGCGTTCACGATGAAAGGAACAAATTCAGGTAATTATTTTGTGCAAAAACGCTCGGACCCGTCGATTAGTATTTTTAATTGCGGATTTTTTGACATAAGAAAATTATATACAGGGTGTCTCAGGAAAAACATATGCAGTCATTATTGATTTTTTTAATTGGAACACCCTATATATTATACCATTTTTGAATTGTACGGTGTATTCTGAATACTTTTTGTATAACATATTATAACTCTAAAATCAGCGGTTTTCGGAATAATGACGTTTGAAAATTGACATTTTGAAATACACACAAGTCAAATAAAATGTTTAAATTGAAAAAATACACCTTGAACATTTTTTTAAAAGCCAACAAAAACATCCTGGTATGGCAAAAAGAAAAAACATTGAACTTTTTTTTTCTTATTTTCCTTTTTTTTATTCTTTTTTTCTTTTTTTTGCAATACCAGGATGTTTTTTTTGGCTTTTAAAAAAATGTTCAAAGTTTATTTTTTCAATTTAAACATTTTATTTGACTTGTGTGTATTTCAAAATGTCAATTTTCAAACGTCATTATTCCAAAAACCCCTGATTTTAGAGATATGATATGCTGTACAAAAAGTGTTCAGAATTTATCGCACAATTCAAAAATGGTATAATATATAGGGTGTTCCATTTAAAAAAATCAATGATGACTGCATATGTTTTTCCTGAGACACCCTGTATACAATTTTCTTATGTCAAAAAATCCACAACTAAAAATACTAATCGACGGGTCCGAGCGTTTTTCCACAAAATAATTACCTAAATTTTAAACGAATTTGTTCCTTTCATCGTGAACGCACTGTATAGTAAAACTTACAGTAACGGTCATGAAAATGTTGCCAGTTATAAATTTTCAAATAAATGCTATTAATTCTATTAATACGCCTAGTATTTGGGAATTTTTATGCAAAAAACATGTATATAGTATTTATAAAACAATCTTTTTAATATTCATTGGATATAACAAGGATTAAAAGGATTAAGTGTCTAGAATCGTTAAGGTTGTTATTGATTAAAATATTGATACGTTTTGAAAATATATATTTTTACAAAACATAATAACCGATATTAATATTTAGTAGTCCCGCCTTTATTCTTCAGGACAGCTTTAATACGGGCCGGCATTGAATTTATAAGTTTCCTTAAATACTCTTCTGTTAGGTCTTCATTCCAAACCTTTTCAATCACTGCCTTCAATTGGTCAGTAGTTGTTGGCTTCTTTTCATTAATTTTCTGACTCATTATATGCCAAAGGTTTTCAATTGGGTTCATATCAGGACTATTACCTGGCCAATCCAAGGTTGAAATACCGCGTTCAGATATAAATAATTTTACCTGGAAGATAAGATAATATAAATGTAAGGTATTGTCTTTTAATATTGTTGACAGTAATATTTTGAATAGAAAAAAAAATATACTCACAGATTTTGCCCGATGACATGGTGCAGAGTCGTCTTGAAATATGCACATAGAAATATCATGATACAGCGTTTCAATGGAAGGGAGTAAATATTGCTCTAAAATTTTTATATATTTTTCAGCGTTTATATTACCATTTACAAACGCCATACGACCTACCCCATGATATGAAAAACATCCCCATATCATCTGGCCAGCAGGATGCTTAACCGTTGGTTTTAGGCATTCTTCCTTAAGACGTTCTCCAGGTCTACGTCGAACGTACTGAATTCCGTCCGACCCGAAGAGGTTAAATTTACTCTCATCAGAGAATATAACTTTCTGCCAGTCGATTTCACTCCAGTTTTTATATTTTTTGGCCCATTTTAACCGCTGTTCTTTCATTTTTTTAGTTAATAGTGGTTTTTTTGCTGGTCTTCTTGCGATAAAACCACTTTCACGAAGCCTACGACGAATTGTCTCTACACTAACTTCACTTCCACCGGCTTCAATAAACTCTGTTCTAATGTCCACAGCAGTTTTGAAGCGATTCCTCAAACAAAAACGTTTTAAAAGTCTATCTTCTGCTTTTGTTGTTTTCCGCGAAGGACCCGATCCTTTTTTCCTTTCAACAGTCCCAGTCGTTTTATATTTTTTAATAAAATTATTTACACATGTTTTGCTACACCCAACCTGAGCAGCAATTGTTCGCGAACTTAGTTTTTGCCGCATTAGAGTCAATATTTCAGTTTTTTTAATAGTTGTTAATTTCTGCACCTTCGCCATATTTTAAATTAAAATTCACTGTTTGTCACTCCCTAACTCAAAGGACCACAACAAAGTGACTAATGGTAGTTAAACACATTACTTGTTTATAAAATAAATCCTAAATGTAGTGGGGAAGTAGTACTGGGAAAATTTAACTTAAATTAATCCTTTTATATACCTGGCAACATTTCTATGACCGTTACTGTAGTTAGGAACACCCGGTATAAAAATTTTAAACATCAACCATTCTTTTTTCCAAAGCTTACTTGACATAAAGTTAATATTGCACTCGAGTGATTGTTGTCGACTCACAAACATATTTTAGTTTTCCATGGCAATTATGATTTTTATTCAGTAATGAATAAAATGCGTTGTATCTTTGTTATGAGTTGTTTTATTATCTAAAATACGAAAAACTGTTCTCCGATTTCAAAAAAATTATATTGAGAATAATATTACATTACAGTCTAAAATTATATCTGCAGTTTCAGAGATAAAATATTATATGTTTTCACTTACTATCCGGGATAGACAGGAAAAACTGTAACTCTTACAGTATATTATTTCCGTGCATGTACAATATCTTGTAAGAAAAATTCTCGATACTCTGCTATTACAATGTTTTATCTACACACCTGTATCTAAAAGTAAATAATATCACATCGGGGCAAACTTCAGCAAAGTAAAAATGATGCCTTTATAAAATTTATGGAATGTCTTGAAACCGAATTCGGAAAAGTGTTTTGTCATACTTATACAAAATGTGTTATTTATGTAGAATGACGGCGCATCGAGCGAAAACCAATTCTGTTTTGCATGAAAGTTGGCTCGCTTTGATATCTGAACTGGACACGAGGTCGGTCACCGTTGACAGATTGGGTGGAAAAATCCAGTTCATCAGTTTTGCTAACAGTGTCAAAGAGTTTGTGAACTATACTAACGCGTTGCTGCACCGATATTCTCTACGTTATTTTCTAGTTATGCATTCTTATCGGACGTGTAATGGACACGGTGCTTTTCTAAATTACTTTTTAATGATGCGTAATCTTGAATTTATTGCAGTTGCTGTATGTACCTATGTAAGATAGCATCTGATATATTCTTTCATGAAAAATATTAGTTTGTAGTTTGTATAAATTCAGTCTTTGAGGGGCGAGCGGTAAGAGGGGATTGCTTTTGTTAAAGTATGTGATTCAGTAACCATTACCAACTGTTTATTGAAAAAAAACAACAATCAACAATGGCATCGTATGAAAATGTTATTTTCCATTCAATTATTTTTTTCTATATTTTCTTACTAACACAGCCACATAAAAAAGTGTGCGATACCAAAAAAGCGACCTATAAGGTACTGGTACCAATTATAGCCGCTATAAGAGCAAGGTTTTTGTGATTGACGGGCTTCTTTTTTGTAATTCTCATGAACTCATGTTACTAATAAAACAAGTAACTTTTTATTTAATCAATTTAATTACCAAAGGCCGCAAATATAGTTTTTTTTTAATTATAGCCTTTTGTTTTGTTTGTTTTTTCCCCAGTAATGGATACTTGCTAATGATTACAAAATGATAAGTACTACGACACAAAAGATATAAAAGAAATAATCGTCAAATTTGAAACAATGTAAAACAGTTGCTATGATAATATAATAATTAATTAATTAATTATACTTATAATTAGTTTAAATGTCCACCATTTTGACATCTATTGGCCGATTGTCATCAAATCACGCTGTAAGACAGTTAAATGTATATAGATTAATATTCAAGAACGGTAATAATCAAATATCAACAAATATTTCAGTACATTTAATTAAAAAATAGCCATTACTGAGGTCATATCCAAGACTAGTGCCAGTACCTTATAGCATTGTTCGAGCGTAGTCGAAATCCAATTTTTTTAATTTTCTGCTTACCAGTTTTTTTTAATTTGAGCTTGAATTTTGGTTTTAGGTTGAATTTTTCCAAGTTGGCTAAACCCAAAATTCAAGCTCAAATAAAAAAAACTTGTAACCAGAAAATTTCAAAAACTATGCTCGATCAATACTACATATATAGGTCACATTTTTTTTGTGTGGCTGTGTAATGTATGCTTCAAATTTTTAAGAAAATCTACTGTGAATAGTTTGGATGTACTATAATGCCCCGGGTGTCACTCGTAGAGGGGCGCAAAATGGTCTCCAAGACGACGATATCTATATATTATATTACTTTATGTTTTTCGGGGGCACCAAAAAAGTATCGTGCCCCGGGCTCCAATTATGCTTGCTACGCCACTGGGGATGTATCGAAAATATAGTTGAGTTCCCTATGTCCGGTAGTTGAATTCTACACATTGCGTGATCAATGTTTAACTGTATACGAATTAAATAAAAATGAATATCATTTAAAAAGAAAGAATTGTTAAAAATCAATTATTTTCACATCAATAAACACCGTGAAAGCTAAATGTTGTTAGCGTCGAATAAAGTTTAACTGCTATATATTTGCACCGATAAAAATTCAGCACCGTTTAGAATAAATCATATTTGATTGCGCACGCAAACCGGCGATTAAAACTAAAGCACATCAGCTGTTAGTTGCTAGTATGGATTTTTTTTAATGTTATCGATTTTTAACTCTGCTACGTCACGTCCCTTATTTTTACCGAACTACGGTCTTTCTAGTTAGATGTATTACGTATGTGTTTATTTATAAAATTATTATATTTCCAAAATCGAATTGAAAGAATATAAAATCAAAACTAGTTGTATTTCTTGACCTATTTAACTGCATTACCTTGATTAAATCATAACATAAAAAGTAGGGTGAAATATATATCATATAAATTACATAATATATGAAAATGTAAGCCCACAAAAAACTATTTAGGTACCTAATGGATATATATATGTACATCTCTATTCAAGGGCATTATTTGAACATACAACACTCAAATTTTTAGAAAAATTACCATACCTAAATAAACATTTACAATTCGTATTCGCTATGGTCAGTGATCTCTCTGCCACCTATCGGATAAAACATCAACCCTTCTGAAGTTCCCAAACAACGATTTGAATTCAAATTAAGATTTCTATTATTAATATTATTTACCGTTCAATGTAAATGTACTATTAAAAACGTAATTGGGAGTAAAGTGTGCACAGCAAACATAAATATTTGTATAATTAATGGAGGTTAAGTTTAAATTTTTCACCCATATTTCTTTGACAACTGCGTTTTTTAATAACAGATGAAAACTTAATGTTTTATTGGATGAATTATTGTCACAATTTGGTACAGCACAATATTATTATAGTTAATCTTTTATTCTTGATTGCATTTTAATAATTTTTACATTATATTTAAAAATTTCAAATGGCTGTTAAAAATACAATAAATTTGTAAATAATTGCTATACAGATAGTAAATTTTTATTTAGGAATTGTAATTTTTCCTAAAATAATACCATTTTTCTCCGTGCATTTATTATATTTAGCAACATATCCGTAAATCTGATGTTTTCTTATAAATAGGCCATTACCCAATTCCCAGTCGCTATGCGGAAATCACCTAATTTCTATTTAATTCAGAGAATGGAAATAAAAAGCATCCAAGAAGTAATATTACAGTATAAAAGTAATAAATATTAATGGTAATGCAGTAAAAAAATGTCAACATCAAATGAAATCTAATTTTTCACCAACAAAAAAAAAACATAGTTAATACCTGTCAACCGTATAACATAAAATTATGTGCCTATGCGAATAATGTTACCGCAGTAATTTTTCTTGACAATTTTTGTTGACCCGAGTAGAAACAAATGTCGGTACTGTTACCATTATTACACTATTTTGTTCTTCCACATAAGTTTGCAGTATATATCTATATAGCAAAATCTAATCAGAATAATAGCTACGAAAGATAAGAATGGCTGAGAATCAACAGTTTGGTTTAATAAAGTAATGAAGACGGTGTAGGACATACGAAAAAGTCTAATAAGTTTACCCCTTTGGTATTTCAAAATGTAATTATCATTTTTTTGTATTTACGAGCATATATGGTTTTTATTTTCTAAATATTTATTTTTTAAATAAAACTAATTTACTAAATATAATAGTTTAAGGGCACGTAAGCAGCCGTACCGCAACATATAATGTCACTTTACGATTAATTAGGTCGGCTATATGTACAAAATCCTATTTAAATTAGCTTAATTTATTTAAGGGTTGAAAGATGGACGGTTAAAACTCATTTTGTTAAGTTACCTATCTATTGACGTTTTATTAATTACTCGACGATTATTTATTTCGTATTTATAAGGGTTCGATCCGGACTATCGAGTTAGTCTCGGGCCGGTCTCGCTCCAATCAAATCTTATGGTATTCACATTATCGCACAAGTTTAGATCACGCTTTACCTAGAACGAGACCGGTCCGAAAGCAGATCGATAGTGTGGATCAAACCTATGAGTACAATCTATGCCAGGTTCGATTACACCAATCGATATTAAATAAATAATGTAATGTTCTCTTTTAGAAAATGTAAACTTTAAATGGGTTACTAAAGAAATTTATGATATAATGCTAATTTTATCAATGTACAGTCACCTGCAGAACTCGTCTGGCACCCTAAAGGCTAGAATCGCTTACAACAGATTCCAAATTTAAAGAAAAACATCATCGGTTATCTTTTTCTATCAAGTTTAATATATTTAAATACTAAAATTCGGAATATCAAATATTTATTGCCACAAAATTTACGTATACAATTTTCAATAGATTACATCATAATTTAACTGCACAAATATATATGAGTACTATAAACGAAGAGTACTTCTTTATCTAGCAAATGAATTTCAAAATATCTGTCTTTGTTTGATACATGGAGAAATGATTTAAATATTATAATAATCAAATGGGAGGAGCCTACTAACTTTGTGATAAACGAAAATGAATACAAACTGCAAGACCATTAATGCAGGTGACTGTACATACGCAAAAAAAAATAGCACGACAATAGAACACACATGCTTGGGTTGTGCAATATAGAAGTATTCATCAAATAATCTAATCATATCAAATGGATATTTAACATCACTTTATATCATACAAACATATTATAATAATCATTAACTTTATAGACCCTTTCTTGTGGTATCAAATTTCCCAAATAGTTTAATTAATGTCGGGGGGGTTGACTTGACAGTAGTTGGAATATAATATGAATGGAAATCAAGGGTGGTTTTTCCATGATATTAAAACATGTGAATGTGTGAGCTAGTTTTCTACGCTATCAAACAAATCTAGAACGCGTGCTGTTACCCTTTACGACGTTTATTTCTACGTTTCTTATGTCAAATGTTTGCCCTGTAAGAGATTGGCGGGGGGGAGGGGAGGAACTAGACACCACGTGTTCGGATTATATATGATTGTTTTTGATCTAACAGTTTTCATATAATATACACATTTCAGCGTGTGTTTTTTTTTTTATTAAAAGGTGGAAGAGTTTATATAAGTTAAACGAAAAAAATGTACATATATTTGGTGAAATGTTGATTTGATATTTGTATTAATTTTGATTAGTTAACATATATTTTTTAAATTTTACAAGTGCAATTGTATGATATTTAAGGGGGGTATATGAATGAAGTGAAGAAAACATGTGTTCTTTTAAGTCGACTTGAAGAATAATCAAGATCTCAAAATGTAAATCGTACAAATTATTGGTTAACGTTGGTACTAAAATATTTTTTTATTTTTTGAAGTAGAATTACGTCTTCCTCGGCATTTGTACTCCCAAAGTTACCTCTTAATCTTGTAAGCACGAATACAACGAAATATGTTACACTTTGAAAACTTATAATCGTAAAACAAAAAATAAAACACCAATAGATAGTTTGTATTGTGCAATTTATTATAAAATAACCCTTCATCTATTATATGTGTAATGTGTATAGCCGATCTGATAATCATTAATATTACACATTTTCTATAATAAAATAGTCACAATATATGTTATTAGTTGTTGTATAGTTGTTATTGTGCCTCTATTTTTATTATTATTCCTATTTTGTGCTGATGGTATTGGATATATTGCTCCTTGTCAATGGCTCAGTGATGAACCATTTATATTTTATATAATATACAAATACGCAGTTATGTTATATAAAGGTAATAGCCAAAATCAAAGAAGTCTCGATTTCATAACATCTTCAAAATAATTACTTTTACATAATATATTGAAGATGCTTTAATACCCGAATATGATTTTGTCAACGCTTCAATATTTGAATATGTAATTACACGGTAGAATTAATTTTCCAAGTCATTTCCGAAGCTGTGATATTATTAAAATGGTGATACACGTGTATATTGGAAATATTGACAATTAAATAGGTAGAGTCGTATGCAGAAGTGATCGACCAGTTTTCATTCAAATTCGCTTATCACAAACTTAGTGGGCCATTCCCATTTGTTTTTTATAATATTTAAATCATTTCTCCTTGTACCAAACAAAGACAGATATTTTGAAACTCATTTGCTAGATAAAGAAGTACTCTTCGTTTATAAATTGTACTCATATATATGTATTTGTGCGATTAATTAAATCTATTGACCTAGAAAAAGATAACCGATGATGTTTGTCTTAATATTTCGGAATCTGTTGTAAGCGATTATGACCTTTAGGGTGGCAGATGACTTCTGAAGCCCATAGTGTATCATAAGAATTAACAGATTTTTTTAAATTGATGATATCAGATTATTTCAAAAAAGATTGGTGTAGTATAATTACTTTGAAAATCAGAAAAACGGAACACTTATAAAACGAATCCTAACCTACCAAATTAAAATGTTCTATAAATTATTTAATTTGCAGTAAAAATTATATCTTTAGTCTAATTTAATGTGAAATAAGCTTTTAATAAGTATGTGGGGGGGGAGGTAGAGAGAAAATATATTTCATTTATTTGTTTAAATACAGGATGGAGCATTTAAAGTGTAACAAATTATTATATCAGAAACATAGCATATTTGAAAAAAAAATTAGGTTTTGAGGGGGGTAATCGAATAGTTTTATTTGTTATTTTAACGTGGTCTTAAAAAAAAGATGTTGACCTTCAAATAACCTTGTAGGTCACGTTAAAATAACAAATAAATATTACAATTCGATTACCCTCTCACAACCAAACATTTTTTGGTTGAAACATTTTTTTCAAATATGCCATGGTTCTGAGATAATAATCTGTAACACTTTAAACGCCCCACCCTGTACAGTAAATGTTCGTATTTCATTTGAACTTCTTGTAAGTCCATTTATATAATAAAAACTGTAATTTTGTTAACATTTCTGTGGAGTTAGTAATGTGACATATGTTTTAACTTGTTTTCGTTTTCTTGTTGCAGATGGTGTGTTGTAGATCGTGGCTAAACTTCAACATCACGCGTGTTGTGCTCCGGTAGCTTCTGCGACGCCGCACACGAAGGTTTGTACTCACACACACAATCCACCCAAAATGCTCATTACGCGCGCTTTTTAACCCGACCGGATGTGCTGGGCATAATGTCGGGTTTTCTGAACTTAACAGGTTAAATTGTACGAACTGATATGTGGTTTTAAGTGATTATGTTTTTGATATTTATTTGTAGTACAAAGAGTTTTTTAATATTATTATTGTATTGACATTATTTTAAGCGACCATTGTAATTAACTCTTTGAAAAAAATGTATCGGATAAAAGTTGTAGGATTTCCTTTGGGAGGTCACGTAACCACCAAGGTTTTTTTTCCGTAATAAATAAAGAAAAGTTGATAGTCACGTCGTGATTGTGAACTTTTAAATGGAATCCTTTAGTTTTTATTACGAGTTGAGCTCGTGGCATTTAAAAAAAAGTGGTAGTAAGGATTGCGATCAAAGAAAAAAACACACGTTTAATATTGGGCAGAATAAGATAGATAGACAGGTTAAGAGTTCAAAATATTTTTATTTTAAATTGATCTTTCCGTCTGTCTGTGTGTCTGTCCCCTGAATCCTTGTCACACGTATAACTCATGAACCACTGAACCGATATTAATGAAACTTGGTTGGGTCTGGCTTGAAGACGGTCCCATTTCAAAATCATCAAAATCGAGTGTAAGGGGGAGGGGAGACATCCCAAAATATTTAATTTTTCAAGATATCTCAAGAACGACACATGTTACTAAACATTTTTTTGTAGAACATTCCATTTTTTATAATATAAGTCTGCAACGTTTGTTGTAAAATATTCCCTTACAAAGATTTGCTTTATAATCGTCTTTTTTTAAATTAAATGTCATTTTGACGTTTGCATAAATTTAAATTTAGATTGAAACTGTCAAAAAAGTTAATATAAGTATACGAAAAAATAATCAAGTGCGTCTTAGGAAAAATTTCAAAATTTTTTAGTAAAATCGTATAAAAATTAAATGCTTAACCAATGCCAGGCAATTTATCTGAACGCTTTATCGGTTTTTATTTAAATTTTTTAATAATTAACTACCTTTGATGAATTAAGCACTAGGAAGCACTGTGTATTTTTGGAAGATTTTTTTATTTTTAGTATACTTTTAGCAAAGAGTTGTAATTTAAATACTAAGATCACAACACTTATATTAATTAATATATAGGTAGGTACATATTTACCAATCCAGTTGAAAATATTTAGAAACTTTCGTTAACTTGAGAATAAATTATAAACATATATAAATACTCCGATTCAATGCTCGTTGGAAACTTTGTGATACAGACATCAGCTAACTTTGCAAAAGTTTCAATTACTCTACTATTAAATTTCCTTTATACTAATCACGTTTCCTTTTCAATCTTGTTTGCGTGGTTTTTCATTAGTTCCATATACTCAAACATCGAAATTGAGTTATTTATTTTGAAAACAACTCACCCGTTTAGTTGGATATTTTATTATTAGGTAATATTTATCAAATCTTATAATTTTAGAACAATTTAAAATGTATGATAAAAAATATGTATACTAATCTTATTTTTAACTCAACGGCTGATAGATCAAAGAAATGAATCTAGTTCAATTATTTAAATATCTTTCAGAAGACAAAGAAAGATAAATGACAAATAACACATTGCCTAGCGTTGTTACCATATCGCTCCACGAGTCATTGTCGTATCATTCAGATTTTAAAGTAAATATAATTGTTTTTAATTATAAAATTGATTAATAATAAATGTTTTATATTGTCTTTAAAAGTATTTCAGTGATAGTTGATTAACAGAGAAACGTCTATTTGGAACTATCATCTCTCATACATACTAAATTCAATTGTAATTTAAAGCATATTTGCATATTATAAATTTTCAATTGACGCCTCTGGAATAATATGCATGGAAATGACGATTGTAACATTTAAGAAAAGATGGCCGCCGTAAAATTTTGATAACACTTTCATATACGAACTAGCATTGGTTGTTATGTATCCATAGTCTTTCCTAATCTAAGATAAATATGATCAATTAAAATAATTCGTATTAATTATAATATCATAACCGTCTTTTGTTTTTATTATATGTGCAAGGGGGAGGGGGATACACCAAAACATTTATTTTTTCAAGATATCTCAAGAAAGACTCCATGTTACGTGAAAATTGTATAGAATCTTTTTTGTAAAGAATTCAATATTCGTCAAGTGTGTTTTACAACCGTTAAATGCCATTTTGACGTTTGCATAGCAGAAAATTTTATATTTAGATTGAAATTGTCAAAAAATTAAAAATATACGAAAAAATAACAAGGTCCGTATTCAGAAAAAGGTCGAATTAATATTTTTTAATAAAATTGTATGAATCTGAATACTTTATCAGTTTTTTATTTAAATTGTTCAATAATTAACTACCTTTGATGAATTTAGCACGAGGAAGCACTGTGCATTTACTTGGCAGATGCTTTTTTATAGATTTACAATAATTTAAACCTAAAATTGCAATTAGCTGAAAATAAAAGGAACCGATATAATTATTCTATATACGTACTAATTATAGCAATAAAACGTATAGATTGGTTAAAAATCGCCGTCAAAGAAGAAAAAAGGGCCATTGGGTTCGTAATAAAGTCAATTTGGTGCGGCACTAATTATAAAGAATTATCAAGTTGTAAAATATATAAATGGTTTGGGATATCGCCCTGGAATACTAACTACTATGAATATTACATTACTAATTAATTTCATTTTTATTCAAATGACTGTGCAAGCGCTCTTTCTGTGTTTTGAAACAAATAAAATGGTGTGTTTTCTTTGATGTTGTATCTTGTATCATAAAAGTTTTAATAAAGAGTGCTCTGGGATCATTATTAATTTTTATATAAATGAAATGTATATTTAAAAATATTAAAGTAATCTTTTAATAATAGAGATACAGACCCCGAGACTTGAATTTTAATTTTTTCAAAATGACGATACGTGACTAAGAAGGGAATCTTTTCAAGTGGTATATTCGGATCGAGTTTAAATTTTGTATATAGTTAGAGGAGGTCACGGTAAGTAAGAATAAAATTATCTTAGCTGCGGTAAAACGGTTTAAGAGGGTGAAACACCCCTATGAAAATGTGCAAAATAATCATATATTAAAAATAACTAATGAAGATTTTTAAAAATCTGTAATACAAAATTTTTATGATTTTTTTATATGGCGATAGTCGAAATTCGATAAAATGATACCGTATTTCGAAAAATATTAATTTACATTTTTTTTATTACGTTAGCAATAAGAAAAGTATTGACTATAGTTGAAAAGTTACCAATTTAGACAAATATTTACATTTCAAGACCCCTAGAAATCAGTAAAGAGATTTAGTTAAAAGAAAAAAAATCTTAAATAAATAATGGGGTGGGTAATAGTTTCATTTTATCGAATTTCGACTATCACGATTCGAAAGAATATAAAAAACCATGAAAATTTTGTATTGTAGATTTCTAAAAATCTTCATTGGTTTCAAAGTTATTTGAAATATTTTATGATTATTTTGCACATTTTAATAGGGGTGTTTCATCCCCTTAAACCGTTTTACCGCACCTAAGAAAACTTTTTTCTTACTTATCGTGGCCATTTCTAATTATATACAAAATTTAAACTTGATCCGAATGACTTGAAAAGGTTCCCTTGTAAGACGAAATCAACTTTGTTATCTCAAAAAAATCGTTCAGTCGAGACAGGTTTTCTTCAATTTAAACAAAATAAATTAAAAGAAGTAAAATAAAATCTGAGCAGAAATAAATCTACTTGCAAGAAGTAAGAAATACGTAAGCTGAAGAATTCGATGAAAAATTAACAAACTTTTGTCGGAATATTAAGAACTAACTCGAGTTTTGTTACATACAAAACTTAAAATTCCTTTTTACCTGTTTTCATGAAAAATATTAAAAGTAGAAAGATTTATGTTGAAAATTTAAAATTTAATTTTTATATGAAAATGCAGGATTTTTAAATTTTAAGGATAAAAATTAAACGTGAAAAATTATTTATAATTAAATAATCTAATGAAATAATTATTTTAAGACCCCTTCAACCTGAAGACGGTTAGGGAAATTAGTTATTAACTCATCAAACAAATTCCCTAGGGCTGTAACTAGAAGTTTATTCCAATTAAGACTTTCATTTGATAGAAGAACATTTTTAGTTTTGCAATGGTTCCTAACTTTTACCATTTTAAAATCTTACTTCAAAGAAAATTTTAGTATTTAATGTAAAAATTTTTTGTTCATATCAAACAGTTTTTTTGTAAGCCAATATAATCATGTTTTTTTTCTCTTTTATTTAAATAAGTAAATTGCTTCAAGTCCAAAAAAATTTTATATCGCATCATAAAATATTGGCTATACAGAATTTTTTTTACTATCAATGTAATTTTTTTTTTGCATATATCGTTGATAAAATGAGCATTATTTCTTACACGTAAAATTTACATTTTCTGAAAAGAAAACACCTAAAATAGGAATTTTTAGGTACAGTTTTGCTACTTACAGGATTTGTTACAAATGTAGTTTAGAATAATACTTTGTTTGCTCTGATTTTGGTTGTCCGCTTTTAATTCTTTCGATTTTTTGATTTGCTAAATAGCGGTCTAAATAAGTATTATAAAAAAAAGTTTTAAATAAAACTCATTCGCTATAAAATTCCCTACAACCTCCATTTTGTTAACCTTAAACTTTATTAGTTATTACAGTTTAAAAAAAGTGTGTTGAGTTTTTTTATTAAAAAAAAAAAAAAATAGAAATAATAAATAATAATAAATAGATATAAGATATAATATACAGTGTATTCCAAGTTGATTAAGCCATAGGAAATTTAACATGGGGACAATTAGAAATGTTGTAGTAACCTTTGGTCAAATTTAACCATGTGTGATTTTGAAATGCCGCCTCAAAACCAACTGATAAATTTTAAATTAATCAACAGTATTTTGTTTTCAACTAAAAAATACATTAATGAAATGAAAGTAAGCATCCTAGATAAAATTATGATAATATTTTTTGGCAGATATAAATTTGAAAACAAAATACTACTTACTATTTTATTAAATTTTGTGGCGGCATTTCAAAATGCACCAATCACACATCGTTTTTGACCAAAGGTTACTACAACACTTATAATTGTCCCCTTGTTAAATTTTCTATGGCTTAATCAACTTGGAATACACTGTATACAAATACATACCTTCTTATTTATTCTTGCTTCGCTATATAAGTAGTATCAAATTACTGCTAATGAGTTAATTCCAAGAGTGGCTCTTTTTAAATTGGAATTTTATTTGAGTATAATTTGATACTGGATATAATTTACTCGATGCGACTGTAACTCCGTTAATTAATGTCTAGCTAGTTATTCATCATTCCATTTTACACTTGAGAGGAAGAAAGTTCCGAGTTTGTAAACTTCGTACATATCAAAATGCCCTAAAGAAAACCACAATATAAATTATTTAGCAGTCTACTAGATTTTAACGTAGCTAACCTAAAGTGATACAAATCAGTGTTGAATTCAAGGGGTGTCAAATTATAATAATTCTTACATTTCAATTCAGAATAGTTTTATCATTATAAATATTAACTTTTTTTGGTGAAATTACATTTACTCTTTAATGATTCAAAATACAATATTATTAATCCAATTAACGCGATTTGTATATACAAGATGCCCTATTTTAATTACCCCAAGCTAATACTTCAAAAACAAAGCAAGGTAGAGAAAAAAATTTCATACAATCAGATGACTCAATAAAAATTATTTTTAAGGAAGTTTTTTTATTGGGAACTCCAAATTTTTATTGTAGAATCATATTCTCATTGAAAAAAATCTTTTATCCGAAAACATTCTATAGGACCTCAATCTGTAGGGTTCCGAATAAACCCTATTAATCTCTTTTTTGTCGTCCGTCCTTCCATTTCAGTTAAAGCAAAATATCTCATAAATTATATAAGCTAGAAACTTAAAATCTTTACTGAATATGTAAAAAAAATTTCAGGGGGGAGCACTATGGAGCTAAAACTAGGCAAAAAAAAAATTATACCGAAGCATGTGGCACGTCAAAATGTTTAACCAAACCAGTGGAATTTGGCCCTCTTTCTTATTTCTTTTTAAATCAAAAATGGCGCCTGCAAGGGGCTTTAAAGCAAATTAAAAAAAATTGTATACCAAGGTGTTTGGGGTGTAAAGATGTGGAACTCATTCAGTAGAGTTTGACCCTATTTTTTTTCTAACTCAAAAATGACACCAGCAGAGAGCTCCAAGCAGTATTTTATTTTGTCCCTCCCACTCTAATTCGATAACTACTGGCTCAAAAAATCTGAAAAAAATTTAGTATCGAGACTTTGAAGGAACTACCAACAACAAATACTAAAGTCAACAGTATCAATTCAAATTTTGAAGGAATAGGGAGGGACGTCATAGAATTTTTTATTTTTATATCTTGGCAAGTGGGGTATCAAAATGTTGATCTCAATTAGTAGAATATGACACTATTTTTATATTTTTTCTAACTCAAAAATGCACCTGTAACTGACTCCAAACAATCCACGTAGTACGTAATTCGGAATCCTTGTGGCATACATCCGTGTGTCTTGACCGAATTATTGTATTTATGTGTGATCGACCTTCATTAAAAATAATTTTGATAGCGCCATTTGATACCCTTCTTTAAACTCTTTAACTTTTGTCTGAAACATTTCTCTCTGTCTTGCTTTGTTTTTGTTAATTTGGAGTGATTAGAATTGAACACTCTGTAGAGAAAACTAACATCAGTATAAGCTTGGAAAACCCACTGTTATATGTTGTAGGAATTGTTTTTATGCCTTTGAGTGGGTGGTCCATATATTATATAGATCTTGGAATTTTATATTCATCACATATACACATCGTATATTTGGGATGTTGGAAATATGATCGTTGTCATAAGAACCAAATGAAAATGGCGCCTTAATGTCGCTTTTATATCTCGACTCGAAATATATCGACAGATAATAATTGATTTTACGCATTTACATTATATATATTCCCTATAAATGTGTTTGTTTTTATTCTAGTTTTTTGTGTTTCTTTTTTAATATTTGAACTTTCAGACCTACATTTTTTAACTTTATTTTTTAAATAATATAACATGGAAGAAAACTGAAGAACGCGTTATAAAATCAATAAGTATATATACGCATTTTCTACAATGCAAATATTGTACATCGCTTTTTAGTTGTACTCTGTAATTACAAATAATATAATATCATATGTATTTCTTTCTACATATAGATAAGGTACTAGCACCAGTCTTGGTTATGACCCCAGTAATGGCCATTTTTAAATTAAATGCACTGAATTAGATATATTTGTTGATATTTGATTACTACCATTTCTGAATATTAATCTATATACATTTAACTGTCTTACAGCGTGATTTGATGACAATCGGCTAATAGGTGTCAGAATGGTGGACATTTAAACTAAATATTACTGGAGAAAAAACATAAACAAAATAAATGGCTATAATTTAAAAAATAAACCATATTTGCGGACTTTGGTATTTAAATTGATTAAATAAAGAGTTTCTTGTTTTATTAGTAACATGAGTTACAAAAAAGAATCACAAATATATAGCGGCCATAACTGGTGCCAGTACCTTATTATATTGATAGCCCAAACAGTTTTTCTTATCATTTAAAACCTAGAAACTTTACCTGCTTTGCCTTCAAGCATACAATTCTACACATTACATAGAAAATTAAAATGTAAGTAACTTTTCATGTATGTTTCCTTGCTGTAAAATACATTTTCAGCATGTTTTTTTTCTTTCATATCTATTCAGTGTGCAAATACAAGTTGTATAGTGAATGGTGTTGAAGGGATGTATGCAGCTTGTCCATACAAGCCGCGCTCGTTTGCACCCCTAAAGAAAACAGAAGTGCACACATCCGCCTCCCTAAATGCTACTCGTTCAGTGGTGGTCCGTATAAAAATTACACGGGAACTGTCCTTATACGTTTTTCAAAATTTTCAATAGTTTAAGCGGAGAGCTGATGGCACGGAATACTAATTGTGCAAGTATGTAGTTTGCACATGGTCGATTATTATGGTTCGATAGAAAACTAGGAATCCTTATAGTTTCGCTCTGTCTATCTATAAAAATGTTGTACCTATTAAAATGAAATTTGGTATATTGATGACCCAAAAACAGAAATGATGAGATTTTTGAAAATAAAAGTTGTTTGGACCCCCTTCTTATAGACTGAAATGTATTTTCAATTTTTTTTTTCACTTATCCTTAGATATCTTTATATAGATCTCCTAAAATGCAACAAAAAATGTTAAATGACCTTTTGATTTTAACTCTTCAATCACGATATATTTGCTTTTCAATGTGGTTATCAAAGCGTTCCCCCCTCTCATTTCTATGGATTCAAAAAATCTGAAAAAAATCCAGAATGTAGCTTTTAATTAGTACTTTCACTGCCAAACACCTCCATAGACCGAAAAGTGTAATCACATTTCTTTTCACTAACCTTATTGAGCGTGGTATCTTTAAATAGGTCTTCTAAAATGCAAAAAAATATCATATGACCTTTTGATTTTAACCCTTCAGTCACGATATATTTGATTTTCAATGTGGTTATTAGAACATCCCCCCTTCTAATTTCTAAACTATCGATGCAAAAAAATCTGAAAAAAATTCACTTTCAATAAAATATATAATGAACACTGTAGTAAGCAGGGTTTCGAACCTGAACTGAACCGAAAACCGGAAAACCCGTTATTTTTTGCCGGAACGAAAACCGGAACAGAACCGAAATAAAAATATCGGTTTTTACAGTTCAGTACATATTAAAATACGCGCGTTAACATGATCTTATTTCCCACTTCAGTTGTCGTTCGGGTTATTATACAAGTACCATAAAATGTTCTAAATTATGGTAAAAAAAATTTCTTTAATACAAATAATTTTTTTTAATTAATCACTCAGAGCTGAACCGAAAAAACCGGAAAAACCGTAATTTTTTGCGAAACGAAAACCTGAACCGAACCGAAATATATTTTTTTACTCGAACCGGAACGAAAACCGAAACGAAAAAAACAACGGTTCGAAGCCCTGGTAGAAAGAATAGTTTATGAAAATTTTTGAAATAACTCTTTTTTTATAAATCATAGATCACCGCAGAAGCCTCAAGATTTGTATAATCATAGTAAGAATTACTACGGAACCCCATCACGCACTTGGCCGTTTTATTTTATATTTATATCGGTCAATAAAATACCCCAATTAATCGGATTTTGTATTTTCAATATTATAATCATTCATCAGTATTGCGGTATTCTATTTGTACAGATATATATCTATGTTTTATGTCGAACCATATTCGAGGACTCCCACACACGACACCACTGTTATCCACCTACATAAACATACATGTGTGCGGGTAGTAAGTTGTTGGGTAGAGGTATGGAGGGTTGCTAGTGTTTGCGTGTGTCTGTGTGCGAGTCCTGTAAAGTTGCCCAAGGCCGGCGATGCCGGGTTTTGTCCCTTTCGCAACGCGCCGCGACGTGAGAGCGTTCCCCGTTGTCTCAGCTGCAAAGGCGACTTTATACCGATACGTGTTCTTTCCCAGAGTTGCGATAATGATTTTAAAATGCCCCGGAAGCTGTAATACGTGTTTGTGCCTTACTGAGATTCTCAAGAAGAACGTGTAAATGTGTATTTACATTTTTTTATTTACATTTTCTTTTCATTATGTCAATTTTGCATGAAATTGTATAAGGTACTGGCACCAGTTATGGCCGCTATAAGAGCAAGGTTTTTGTAATTGACGAGCTTTTTTAATGTAATTCTCATAAACTCATGTTACTAATAAAGGAAGTGTCTCGTTATTTAACCAATTTAATTACTAAAGTCCGCAAACATAGTTTTATTTTTTTTATAATCTTTTATTTTTTTTATTTTTTATAACCCGACGTGATTCGAAAAATTCATGACCTAATACAATCGATTTAATGTTATTTTTATCAGTGTAGTTAGATCTAAGTACATATGAAATAGCGTACTTTATTTTTATTGATTTTTTTTTTGTATAATTAGTTGATTAGGAAATTATGTTTTAGAAAACAATTTAATGATCTGTGTTTCATGAAGTTAATTAATTAGACTTTGGAAAGGATTACACTAACGAACGTGACTGATCTATACTTCCACAATCCACAATGGTGGTACTTCCTTTGAAGTCTGAAGTGTCAATTGCAACTGCTTTTATAATTACGTATACATTGCATTATTTGTTGCCTTGCCATTGAGTTATTAACTTTCCATTTCTAGAGGAACGAAGTTATTGTTATTACCAGGATATCGTTTTTTTTTTTAGTTTTAGTGAACCCAGAAAATTATTTTTTATATGTGAAATTTTTTTTTGTTCGACGATTTGTCATAAACAGCTATAATCTTCGATTAGTATTTATTTTAATTCAGTGACTCGTTTTAAGGTTTGAGGCTCTAGACAGAAAAATATATTTAGGCTCCATTTAAAACAAAATTATTTTTATTTCGAAATTCTTGAAAAAAAAAATTATAAGAAAAAAAATATTTTGTTTAAATATTTGAGAGAGGTCCCTCACTTGAACCCCTCTTTAGCACGGATCTTAATTAGGTTTTTAATAAGATATTCCATTTAATTAAAATAACACAACTTATAAAAATAAAGTTGTATTTTTATAGGTAGTAAAATTATTCTTTAATGAAAATTAAAAAATACGTAGATATTTTTCAAAAACGGATATATGAATAACCTAGTATTTTACTAAACAATGGCGGGAAATTAGAGAAAATAAAAGTATTAACATAGAGTTATAGCATTATATTACTCGTGCGATAATTATAAAATAATGTACCGCATGTTTGCATTGTTCCTTCAACTTTTCAATCTAAAAAATATTTCCATTGTTTCCATGTTTTTTATCGTTATAGCTTCCATGATTATGGACCGATTTAAAAACACAAGTTTTAGATTATGCTCTTTGTTTACTACATTTCATTTCATTTTTTGAAATATTCATCTTAAATTTTTTTTAATATCTGTATTTTTTAAATTTTATATCTAGGAGTTTTTTTTTAAAAACGATTACTAAACCGAAAACGAATATTTATCTACTCGTGTGAATTTATGAATTTTTATTTTTGTGATTTAGGGAAAAATATTATTATCTGTGATTTATCTCCCATTTATATTTTCTATCTCTTATATCAATTAGCCAAAAAGATGTATTTTATATAATTAGAAACACATTGCATATAAGACACAGGCACTAGTCTTGGATCTTTTAAATGGAAGGTATACTATTTTTTGGGATCAATGGGTTTATTTTTTGTAGTTTTCATGAATTCGTGTTACTAATAAAACAAATTTAAATCAATTTTATTACCAAAGTTCGTAAATATACTTTTTTTTTTTAATTATAGCCTTTTATTTTTTATGTTTTTTCTCAATTAATAGATAAAGTAAAACCAGTAATGGGTATCCAGTGATGGACACTCGCTAATGATTACAAAATGATAAGTACTACGACACAAAAGTAATAAAATAAAGAATCGTAAAATTTAAAGCAATGTAAAGCAGATGCTATGATAATATAATAATTAATAAATAAATAATTAGTTTAAATGTTCACCATTTTGACACCTATTGGCCGATTGTCATCAAATTACGCTATTTTACAATTAAGTATCTATAGGTTATGATTTAGTAATGGTAGTAATCAAATATCAACAAATATTTATAATTTAGTACATTTAATTAAACAAGAATCCAATACTGGTGTCAGTATTAGGAAGTCCCATGGCACAGTTTTTTTTAAGTATTCATACCATATAATATACTCTGACTTAACAATATCCAACAATAATACATGTATCATAGTTTCCTTAATCCTTCTCAACGAAGTGATATTTCAATTAGCATTATCATCGTCCATGTATCACGGAGAGAACAATAAGCATAAATAAAACACCGAGCAGCGCACGTGTGTCGCTCGCTGTGTTAAGGCTTGTATGGACGGACAATCAGATACAAAAGTAGCTAAATTTTGAAATATACAAATATCTGCGTTATAAATATCGTAATAGATGTTATAAATAATACAAATTATAACTAGAGTCGTTAACTTACATATATGAAGCTAATTTTTCCTCTCCAATGACTATTTTGTTAAATTTGTACAAATTCTAATAAAGATAGTTTATTATTTTGACACTGACTAATATACGGCAAATTAAACCTAACAAAAATATATTTTAAATTTAATTTACGTTATTTATAGCTGCAAATTAATAAATATAGTTTATATAATTATTAAAAATACGCAATCCTGTGTTATAAATATAACAATTATTGATATTTATCATTATTAACATAAATATTTCACATTCTAATTATCAGTTTTCACAACGCTATTGTCATTTTCAGGTTGGTAAATATTGCTGTCAAACACTAATAGAATATCTTGATATTTTATTATTTATGCACTTTTAATTGCACTATGTACTAAATTGTTCTTTAATTCTCTATAAGAAACATAATATATGACCTAATTATAAAAAACAAAGATCTTTTATAATCGTTTTTTCAAAAAATACTTTGTTTACATTGTTATCAAATTTACATGCATAACAGTCGTAGAGCGGGAAATTTAAAATTTTGTTGTATTATAATTTATTTCTCGGAAACGGTTTAGTGAAAACATATGATATTTTGCATAATTGTTCAACTAATCAAATGCTACACTCCCTCCAAAAATTAGAAAATCGGTAGCATTTTATCAATGTGTTTTACCTAAAAAATACCGAAAAATATCAGTTTCCCATAAGAGCACATGTTAAATTTAAATCAATATAATTCCTAAACGGCTTAGTGAATCAATTTAATATTTTGTCTATTGCATAAGAATGCTAATGGGAACATTCCAATCAATTTTCATGTATTTGGTAGCATTTTGAAATACATCCCATACATCCTTAACTCAGCGAGTCTCCGTTGTGGGCGCTACCGGTATCGACCCTCGCGTGGCGGGTGGGCGCGCTCCGGTCGCGTGAGAGTCCCGGAGCTAGCACGCATGCGCCGCGCCGCGCTCTCTACGTCAGCACCGCCGGTCACGTGGCCGCGAAACGTTTCAGTAGCGATAACTCAGCAAGCCTGTGCGCGATCGATACGGACAGCGTGCGATGTGCAGCGCTATTCAAAATGTTTGTTTTTAAATCATTTCGTTCGTTCGATGTGTTGTATTTATTAATTCGTGAAGTAAGGTAGGTAGTGGCACCAGTCTTGGTTATGACCCCAGTAATGGTTTGTTTTTTTTTAGTTAAATGTATTGAATTAGAAATATTAGTTGGTATTTGATTACTGCTATTTCTGAATATTAATTTGTATACATTTTTTAATGTCTTACAGCGTGATTTGATGACAATCGGCCAATAGATAATAGATATAAGTATAATTTATTAATTAATTATTATATTATCATAGCAACTGTTTTACATTGTTTCAAATTTGACGATTCTTTCTTTTATATCTTTTGTGTCGTAGTACTTATCATTTTATAATCATTAGCAATTGCCCATCACATAAGATTTAGTCGCGCTGCTGAATCGCGGGGAGTGGGTAGATTCTTCGCTCGACCTGCAATTGTTTATTTTGTTTTCAATTGTTAACTTTTAAATTTAAACAGAATAAAAATTATTTGTAATTTTTGTTTTTGTTCTTTACACACATATATCGCGCTACTAAAAGTCGCTAGTGTGTAAATGGTCTTGTACTACAAAAGTTCTTATAGAAAATTTAATTCTCTACAAAAAAGGTTCTTTAAAATGTTCACGTAGCACGCGTTATTCTTGAGATATTTTGAAAAAAAGAAATGATTTTAATATGGGACCATCTATACAAGTTTAAACCAAAACTGAATTATTAATGAGGCATAAATATACAGAGAAACAAAATCTGACCTGAAACGAAAAGAACAAGTCGAAATTTTTCCATTCTATCCTTATATAGAGGAATCAATAATTAATATAGTATCTATTGTAGATATTAATATATTAAAACGGGGATTTATTAATTAAAAACAAAAATTATAAAATATTGGCGGAGTGCGAAGTAGGTGGTGGGGGAAACGAAATCGATCGCAGCGCACGAGGTGGCCAAAAGGGAACTTGTGGCGGGCTCATTTTTTAACTAAAAATAGATTGGTCAACATGATTAACCACACTATTGTTATAAATATATTTTTACTATATTTTATTGAAATTATTTGTTTAATTACTTACTTTTCGTTTTGACAGCTATGTCAAAGCCCGCCCTAGTTGTAACCGCTAGTCGGCGCTATCATCGCGCACGCTACGAATAACTATGTGGTACCTTTCTCAGTGTTATTTGTTCTAATTATAATAATAAGTTGTGAATATTTTTAGGACCACTGTTACAACGTTTGTGTATGTATATGTGAATACATTCATGTGTTCCTGTTAGAAACTATATAACGAGTGCAATGCACTGCGGGTTTTATAGCTCCGTGTTGGTATATGTGTGTGTGTATTGTTACCGAAGGGGGGAGGGGTGAGGGGTTTGTGAAGCAAGGAGGAAGGACATGCATGCACAATAAATGAGAGGATTTATTCACTGTGTTTTGGAATGCGCCTGATATTGGCTTGATTATGCATTTCAAATAAATGTAAGTTAATATATTCGATCAAACAAATGGAGTTATATCATGTTCTGGAGCATGTGAAAGTGCCTGATTGATGGATTGCCTAAAAAAAATGCCTGTACTTCCATAGGCATCCGCAGAGAGAAGCAAATGGGGTTTTTGCAATTATTGATGTTATTATTTGTCTACAAAGCTTCCCCTCTGTATTTATTTTTGTAGACGTCCCTGCCTACTACGTATCCAATAGTAGCGGGAAAATTGTTGGGTGGTTTTTAACTTACATAATTAAATGGATCTTGGCTTCTGGGTGTAAACCGCGTCGATTTGGTCGTGTTATCGGCCAACGTTTCAGTAGAGCCCTGAAGATGTCCACTGCAATGTGTGACGAAACCAAAATCGACGCGGCTTACACCCAGAAGCCGAGATCCATATCAAGATCTCAGTGGAGGCCTTAAAACTTGTATTACATAATTAAAATTAATATTGAATTATTTAGCAAAAGTTTTTAGACGTAAAAAACACACTGTATAATACAGTTCAAGAAGAATTTGCACAATCAAATTTAGGACTACTGATTTTTGTATTGTAAAATATTAAATCTGTCTCATCTCGTCTCGGTATCGTCTCTTACATGTGACAAGTTCGAGACAGTGCGATTTAAAAGTTTCGAAGTGTATCAATTTTGTTCATGTATTATTAAATTACCATTTATTTTAACGTATTTCTCGAACGAAAAGAACGAAAGAACACACAAAACTAAATTGAAATATATGTTTATTAAAAAAAAAAATGGCAGTTATCATGTTATGACCAAAGATTGTCTTAAAGGAAGTTATTATCCTTATTAACGATGGTTAATTTTGTAATGATTCAAAAAGATAACTTTTCCTGCTGGTAGTTTGTATTAAAATATATAAATGTTGCATGTTCGCCATTTCTGCCATCTGTTCAAGAAGCTAAGGAATGTTGTTCCTTTAAGGTATAGGTTTTCGTAATGACATTCTCGACTTCACAAACCTCCCCCATCAAAGAAACTCATAAAAAATCGTAAAGGAATTTATAGTGTATTTATCACGAAATGTTCATTTTTTGGATTAAATTTCCACAAGGGAAAAATAAAAAAAGGAAAGTATTTTGATCAAAATCAATACCTTTGAGATCAATACAAACATACGATACATATATAGTGATTCGTATCTTGTTTTTTGGCTCAACAAATAATCCAGATTCGCTCCAGTCAAATCTTATGAAATTTATATTAACGAGCCGGTCTCAGTACAATGCCAGGTTCGATCACACTCGAGTAAAATATTCTTTACACTATGCTGTATCGGAGCGAGATTAGACCGAGATCTGACCGATACCTATAGTGTGAATGATTTTTATTGTTTATTGTTTATTTATATTTGATTGGAGCGAGACCGGCTCGATAATCAGGATCGACACTGAAAGTATTAAACAATTTATTTATAAAATTATTCGCTTTATCTTCGCTGTACGAGTAATATACAACAGCTAATATAATTAATGGACACTGCAAAAAGTTGATAACGAAGAAATATTTCAAGACGCAGTTTGCTCGTTTGTTGAAATCTAATTATATCTACTTTTATTATACATTTATCGTAATTATAATAAACGCTGAATACGAAACGAGAATCGAGACTAAAGTAAAATAGTCTCGGTCTCAAATTTTACAACTAAAACTTTCGTCTCGTGAGAATTGAAGCCATTTCGTCTTGTAAAATAATTAACCGGATTTGTCTCGTACACGTGACCGAGATGGGATCGAAATTTTAAAATATATCAAATCTTATAATATTTTATTTTAATTACACCCAAAATTTAAGCTCAAATAAAAAAAAAACTGGCAAGCAGAAAATTTTAAAAAAATTGTATTTCAGCTATGCTACAATGCTATATATAGGTCACTTTTTTGGTATCTCACACTTTTTTGGAAATATTCAACCTAAACCCAAAATTCAAGCTCAAATAAAAAAAAATTTAACTATGCTCAATAATAGTACAATTACAAAACGATTTTTTGGTATCTCACACTTTTTTTGTATGGCTGTGTTATTGAACATTAAAATAAAATTTCAGACGATCTTGTCTCGTTCGAATTTAAGACAATCTCGTCTCATTTCTTCGAGTCAATATAAAGATAAATCATTTGAAAATTTTACAAGACGCAATGTAGACAATATTAACTTTATTTATAAGTCTCGGATATAATAATAAATGAAAAAAAATATTTTTTTTTACAAAAAAAATCACACGAGAACGAGATATTTCTTGGTCTCGATGTTGTCTTGATCTCAGTCATGAATCAACAAGATAGTTTTAATTTTCACGAGACGAGACTTACCTAACTATCGTCTCGTGTGTAGCCTTAATTATAATTCCAAAATTAATCATAATAAACTTTTGATTTAAATATAAAAGAAGATTTTATTTTCTGAAAAAGAAAACTGTATTTAACTTAAAAATAAAATGTCTGATCGTATTAAAAATAAAATATTCTTCGTCTTGATGGTACTAGATTATTCAGTACAGGGAAATACCGGGGTCTGCAATATATATATAACTATGTTGAACAAGGATAACTATTATGACAGCGTATTTTAGAATGGGAGTTGAAATTACATTTTCGCGGGCCAACCCTTTTCTGGCTTTAGGCCAAAATATATTTTTTAAATGTTCCAACATCAAAACGAAATTGTGTTTATACAATGTAAAAGTTAAAGTGTTTGTAAAGCGAAGACATGTCTGTCATTAGTCATATTTTGTAGTTTTGTCAGATAAAAATGTATTTATTTTTACTTTATTATATTTTGCCCGGATATCATATATTATTTTTATTGATTTTTTAGGATAGCTTGTAAAATGTGATTTTATATATTTTTATTTAATAGTTTTGATACACTTAATATAAAGGACGTCTCACTTTTTCGACTGATTTTATACAAATTTTGTAAATACTTATTATTATTATATTATTTTCAACGGCTCGCAATTTTTTGTAGTTGATCTACTTAATTTTAAGAAAATAGATTGAGACCTATTTTACGTACAAAAATTCAATGTCCTTTAAAATGTATTTTATTATGAATAATATTATTAATCATTACATATTTTAATTTTTAAATTATACCAGTAAAATTAGATTTGCCCTCTTCAAAAAACGCTAAAAATTAAAAATTGTATTTTTATAACTCAGTTCTATTTTGGTCCACAATTTACTATAATTATGCGTAATCTCAGCTTTCTAGGTCAAACGGCTCAGCTAGAAGGCTGTGACAGACAAACAGACAGTGTTGATTTTATAAATCAGTGGTTTCTAATCTTTATTTTAAAAATCTAATCTTGGCCCCCCCTTCCTTTATTTTATAAAATAATAAAGACACGTTTTAAATACTTATAAAATGTATTAATACAACAAATTTAAAAAAACATAATGTGCTTGTTTATTAGCACAAACTTCATTAAATCTAGGTGTCATTGAAAGTGCTAGTCCTATCTTTTCTTCTACTACTAAACGGTCTCGATATTTGGATTTCATTGCAACTAATGCAGACAATCCCTTCGCATAAATATGATGTTACGAATGGCAGTAATACTTGCATTGCTTTGCTTGAAGTATTATATTCTTCACTTCGATTCAACCAAAATTAAACTAGGGTTTCACTATGAAATTTTTGTTTGAAGTATCGCATGATAATTCTATCTGTTTTTCCTTTTCAATAGTTGTCAGTCTGAAACTACACAGTTAATATACATATATGTATTATAAAAAAATAATGTTTTGTTACAAAAGTTTATTTATATGTACATATTTTTAATTCATAATTATACCTAAATGTTATGTTATGAAAATTACACTTCTGTTAAACTTTTTGCGCCTCCCAGTTTGGAAATCGGTGCCATAAGTGTTCCTTTTTACCGATATAAATATTATCAATATGATTTACTTTATAACAATGTTTGTATTTTTATTCTTTCACCACTAAAAGTCACTATTAATACAGCCATTTTCTTCTGCCAAGAAAATTATTTTATTACTAGTTGAAAAGATAATAATTAGACAATTATAGGCGAGATGAAAGATCGACACCGTTTTTCTTGCGTGCTATACATCCACAATTTAATAACAACAACAAAGTTTAAACGTGCCACCACTATTTATTATAATTTGCCACCGAATATTTACTGGTGACTATAAATTTCAGCTTTACTGATTGACCAACTATTTTTTGTATCACTTAAAATACCATCACGTGCTGCTAGCTGACATCTGTACTACATTTAAATAGTTTACTCTATTTCTATTATACTCATGTTTTTATAAAAGGTGTAACTATGTGCTATATTTTATTTTAAAGTGAATAGAAAATTAACGTCAATCAACGATCGATCAAAAACTGCACAGTATTCAAATCAATCAAAAAATACATTTTATACTTACTCACTAACATTAAAAAAAATTAAATATTAGCAAAATTAAGAACCATACTAAGTATACTTAATAGTTCGTCTATTATTGTATTTTTTTAATTTTGAAAAAAAAAATAATACGTAAATGTGGAGAATGTGTATATAATAAAGATTGATTCCATAAGTGGTCCTTTTTCTGATTTCGATACGGAATATTAAAAATACATGCAAGTAAATATTTATTACATTTAAATCAAAAATATTTATGTAATTTTATCAATGTAATGTTTATTTTTATTAAAAACATATAGGTATTACAAGTTATCTGATAAAAAACATGTTTACAATATGCATTAATATGTTATAAATAGAATAATATATACATACATATGTATACAAAACGAATAATCACTAGAAATTCCTAGAAGCAATACATTTAATTATAGAATAAATAATAAATGATAAGTAACATTTTATACTGTAATATATTCATTCTTGTTTCGTATCTAATTAACACAAAAATGTTTCTAGAAACATACACAAAAGTTTAATATTTTTATAAATGAGTGACCACAAGAGGAGGGGGGGACGGGGAACACTTTCTCCCTCTGGGATGTAATCTAACCAACGCAAAAATGTAAGCTAACGTGATTTTTCAAACTATTTTCTAAAAAAAATATAAGATTAACCCACCCCCCGGGGGTTGTAACCGAATGTATTGTAGCACTTACAAATTTTTAGTTTATTTAAAAATTTTTGCAAGAAAGAACTTTTTTTGATCCCATTATAAGATGAATCTTATATTGGGAAATATTTTAATTGCAAAGACCATAAAGGTATTTTACATTATTATAATAACCTAATCTTCTGACGTTTTTTTTGCACATCTTAGCTTCAATTTAACTTCCAATGTACCAAGTCGTATCAGAATTAGTGAGATAATACTCGCAACTTTCACTTTTTAGACGATAAAAGTTACAACATTTCGAATATTTCCAAAATCCCTAACCCGATTGGCACCAAAATCAATAGGTCTGGAGTATTCACTGAGACAAACATTTTCCCCAAAAATAATTCAGATCGGTGCATTTTTACAGTAGTTATCGTGAACGAAAAAAAATTTTACATCCAGACACACGCACAGCCGTCTTGCGGAAATCAACTTTTCTTTAAGTTTTGAAGGTAGTACAATCAGAATCTTCTTCTATCTCAGATACGATTTTTTGACGGTATTACAATACTTCCATTTCTTTCAGAACATGGAAGTAAAATAAATAGCTACATTCACACTCTTTGATTTTATTAGTTTTATTATTCAGAGAGGAGGCTTTGGTTTGATATAACAATCATACATTGTTGTAAAATTGCACCATTTTCGTACAGGGGAAAGCTGATATCAGTAAAAGCTTTTAAATCGACACATGTGCTTTCAGAGAGTTTTTTCTATGCCGGCTCTTTTTGATTTATCTTATAATAGAGGCTGAATTATTCTCCACGTAACACCCTTATCCCTAATATAACTAATATGAAGTTACGTGTTTGTATTTTCTATGAAGAAACAAGCATTTATATGCGAGCCGGGAATAGAAACATTTTTTCTGTTTTGCGTTGACATATAAAAGTTATATTGTTGGTTTAATTTTTTTTTGTATCTGGACTTCTAAATATGGAACTTGTCTTATTGTATCCATCCTATTATGTTATATCTATCTATGAAAAATATAATACATTTTCTATTTATTCACGTAAAAAAAAAGTTTTTTTGTTATTTTTTTTTCAAGTTGATAGATTCCGACTAAAAAATTCTTGTAAGTCAAAATATCTTCAAAATTATTTTGCACGGTCAGAGTCGCCAACTGTGTTACAATAAGTTGAAGTATCAATGCTCTAAATTCCGATAGATACTATCACAGAATCAATATTTCATTTGAAAGTGCTTGCTAGCTAGCAAATTTGCTATTTACATTATTATAATACCGAATATAAATGTAGATAAAAAAAAAGGTTACTATAATTTGTAAGAGATAAATATGCAAAGTGTAGAACACAAAAACAAAAAATAAAAAAAGGCATTTGCAGTAGAAAAATTTTCTTAAAATAACAGTTCATTTAAAAAGTCTATAGCGATTATTGAACAGTAATTTATAATTTGTCGTCACTGTGCGTTGTGAGTTCGATAAAATGATAAAAAATTCAGTTGATATTTATTAGTCACTTCTTCTACAACATCCACTGACTCACAATTCGCTGACGCATGGCCGTTGTTAGCGCTATGTTTACAAACGGTAAATTCGGTTTTTATGTAATCTTGTTTTATTTATGATATTGTTTTAACCTTTTGTTTGATAATGTTGTTCAGGAGCTATAATATTTCTAACCTGGTTAACAGATCGGAATTAACGTCGCTGTATTTATATTTATTTTTCTGTGATATTTTATGATGCATTTAAATTGTTTGTTTTTTACAGAAAGAACAATACTAAAATAAATTAATACGGTTCGTATATTTTATTTAATATACAGGATGTCCCGTAAGTCAAGACCCATAGGAAAAATTATAATCAAATTTTATTACACAATTTAAATAAAGAAATGTCTATATTATTAGACGCAATAGAGTAATTAAATTAAAACAAACAAAATGAACAAATAAATATTATGATTTTATCTTTGCCTTTATTAACATGTATACTAAATTATAAAAATAATATTGACAATAGTATATATGTCACATAGGGTGATTTATAACTGTATATGTCGAAAAAGTATATACATTTTATGTGGAAAACAAAAAAAATATCAAATAAAAAACATATTCAATTTAAATTATTTTTCAGTTACTGATTTTAGTAAATGTCAAATTTTTTTTCTATGAACTAGCAAACTACTAACTCTCCTGAAATATTAGAAAAAAATATCTGGTTTTGTCATAACACCATAAATTTATAAAAAAAAATTTTTATTTGGTTTATTATTTTTCGTACAATTAACAAAATAATTTTATATTCGTTGTCTCAAAAAACTAGATACGTTATAAAAACACTTAATTATTACATTTCTGACAAAGCAAAAATAAATATTCCTACAAGGAAATCATTTTTTTGTTTAAAAAAAATCATTTTCTTATTGATTTTATGTCAAAATTGAAATAAAATAATCACAGAAATTTATTTTGCATGCTATATATTCATTATGCATTTCTTAAAAACATGTTTTTTTTTGTAGAATTCTCATAGTTATTAAATGCATATTTTCTTCTAATGGACTTCTTATTGGCAACATATTACGTCTATAATAATTTCATATATAAATACATATATGATATGAGTATATTAATTTTAAACATATACATAGGTACTGTTCATCATCTAATATTTTTCGTATTGATAAAAACAGGTTTGTATAGTTATTATTTCAAATATTCTTAACTCGTTGTAAAAACAGATCGAGAAGAAATGATATTAATTAAACATTTAAATAAATAAAATGTTATATTTTCTTCTGCGCCTATGGTAGATTATGTATATATTCATACATAATCTAAATATAAAATAAACTAATTTAAATAAAAACATATTTTCATTTTACATTTTAAGACTTGTTACTAACACAAACAACTTTAAAACACAATATGCAAAATTTGAGGTCGTGATAAAGATGAATAAATAAGTAAAGGTACCCTGAATACATCATGTTTTTTTATACATCAATGCATAATATTCCATCGGTGAAAATTTTACAAAACTCTATAACACAGGAGCGTACTCATAATATTATGAACAGGAATTCATTTAAATAGAATTTTGTGTACCTATATTAAACATCATTATGGAAAATCATACACGACTTCCATGTTCTTTAATAATTTTTTAAATAATGTTTAATATATGAAAAATTTCAGTGGGATTTGTCGAAAATAAAAGTCACCTTTGTATTATAAATATTAGTTTTCTAATATCCTAATGTCAAAAACATAATACACATTCGTAGAATAACTAATTTGAATTTAGTTGCATTTGTTTCCAAGCAAAATGAATAAATGACGTATTAATTAGTATTTAAATTTCAAATTTTGATAGTGGTTTTCACCCTTTCAATACCTGTTTAGGCACGTACAAAAAATGTCCCTTAGATTCAATTGAACTACAAATGTACTGAGTCTTATCAAAATTAGTGAGATAATACTCGCAACATTCACTTTTTAAACGATAATTGTTACAAATTTTCCAAAACCCCTAATCCAATTAACACCAAAATCAATAGGTCTGGAGTACTCACTGAGACAAACATTTTCCCGAAAAATAATTCAAATCGGTGCATTTTTACAGTAGTTTCCGACATGCGGAAAACAATTTTTTTTACATTTTGAATTTGTCATTATTTCGGACACCATTTTTCGACGGTATTACAATACTTCCATTTCCCTCGGAACATGGAAGTAATACAATACCATAGCTATTTATTTTGAAGTAAATATAATGTACAAATGATTTATATTCTATACTATTTTCGCCATGATATCTGTATGTCGGTGTGTCTGTTTTTAAACGCTGTAACTCAAAAACTACAAAACATAGAAGAGTGAAATTTTATATTTAAAATCAATATTCGCTTAGGAAGAAAATCTCCTATTTTTGAAAACGATCTTACAACCGAAAATGGATGTTTAAGGTCTCTATACACCACACAATCTGCAGGGTCGATTTGTAGGGAGGTACAGTGGGTGTAAACGGGGTACTGTTATATTAAGTAGTGTTTTTTTTATGTACAATCGCCCCTGCAGATTGGATGTCAAATTAGGTGATGTAGAGACCTTTACGTTTGTAAATTTTTTAACAGTGTGCAGCGAAAAATCCAAAAGCTGAGACAGGATGTAACTTACCTGACTCTCGTCTCGTCTACACATAATATATAATTTTCAAAACATCATAATCTCCCCCTAGTGTATGCGAACCCGTATCAGAATCTTTCGTAGAAAGGATACTAATGGAGGGCATGCATTATTCATTATTCAATAAAATGCATATAAAATCCTTGCTGCATCCTCTCTATAGCTACTCCCATATTGCAGTCCCACACCGATATGGTAATCTGGAAAATGTGGCGGTTTGTATATATATATATATGTATACTAGTAAATACTATATTTCCGTATTATATTAAACAGGAAAAATGCGATTTTGAAAAGTGTCACACGCCATTAGTTTAATGTTGATTTACAACTCGTTGTTTTATGTTTTAGTAACGACAGTTCGCTTTATCATTTGTAATAAAAGCTTTGATGTTATATGTATTATAATAATATGCCAGCTAAATATTTTAACTGTAGGTTATGTATATATTTTATTTTGCAATTATTTCAAATTTTGAATATAAAAAATACAGGTGATTCAAAATATAATGTACAACGTCGATTTACGTGTTTTTTTTTTTAAATTCATAAATATGTTCTCTGGCCAGGTTATAGGATATATTTTATTACGTAAGATAACATAGGGAATAAGCAGTGACGATAATAGTAAATCAAGTCGGAAAAAAGTTTGCCGCAAGCGCGCTCATTTGCAATACGCTGCCTAAACCATTAAATATTGAACAAAATAATCTAGTAAAGATTATTACAATAATAACTAATCGTATTTGTACTTAAATCAACTATATTTTTCAAAAATCCTAAACAATAATTCCGTAGTCCACGCGAGCGAAGCCGCGGGCACAGCTAGCATTAAATAAATGTACATATATTTTTACCTCCTGATATTTAAGATCTCCATAATAATTTTTCTGGATAACCGTTTTCTTTTATATTATTTTTTATGTTTATTAATTTTTCGTATATTAAACCCACAATAGAAATAAAATGTGTTATTTTTAATTTCATCCACAATAGAGTAGAGACTCGAAATTCAATTATTTTCTTAAGATAATCCCTTTTCTAAATTAACGTGACAAAAATATTTATCTAAAGAGATCCTTATAAATCTGTTTTGTTACGGAATTCCAGTTCTATCTATAAATAACTAATTACAATCGACTATTGACTGCTTGTTACTGCATCTCTTTCTTTTACAATTCGGCCTGCTCCATTATTCGCAGAGGAAATCGAGTAAAATTTCTCTACGCGTATTTTATTTCTATTTTATGCAAAATATATATGCGTCTTTTTCTGTTTCCATTATATTCATGCGATTTGGTTTTTATTTTTAGTTTTATTTTCACATAGTTCATTTTGTTAGAATAATATGTATTCATAAGATTAATATTTTCTGAATTTCTTTATTCTATAGATTTTTATTCAAATAAAATATAGGTCCTAACGTATGTCGAATTTTTATGATGACAGAACTATTGTCACTTTTTTACTTTTAAAATGTTATAAATATTGTTAAGCCGATTTTTTTTTGAAATCCGGGTTTTGAAGAAATTATCCATTTTGATTGTCCCTGAATCCATTCTGATTATATTTTACTTGATGCGTGCGTCTGTCGGTCTGTAAGCGCTGTAACTCAAATACGACAAATCGTATAGGTGTGAAATTTTATATTAAAGATTAATTTTTGTCTGGGAAAAAAACTGCCTATTTTTGAAAACGATCTTTCAACCGAATACAGAGATACAAACTTTCACAGTGTGACATACTTATAATTAACTTATATTTTAAATTATACTTATATTACAGTTACTCTTCCTATGTACAAAATTTCAAGTACTTAAATTCATTAAAAAGTTATTAAATATATCAATGTTTTTAAGTACACGCATAGCTTCATAAAAATCTTTTCAGAATCATGAAACCATTATCAAAGACAGAAAAAGATACTTCTATGATTTCTTCCGCAGTCAAAGGAATATAAAAATATGAAACCAGAGAAAACAAAAATAAAAAATACACCACAAAAGACCGACAGAAATTATACCACCGCTTTAGCATATTCCGTAAGGAGAATGTTTCGAGTGCGTCGTGGCGAGGTTCCGGCGAATAAAGCGTTATAAAGAGATAAGAAACAAACTATATTATTCGTTAAACATCACGCGCGCACACTCGTACCCACTCACACACACGCACACATGAAAGCTCTCTTTGTAAATATATATATATATGTTTATTATCTTATCAGTTTTATAATTATTATGTACGAACGTGTTACTACAATGTGTAAATACTTTAAAATCTCGCGAGTTTCTTTGAAACTTTCTATGTAGGTATACCGAGTGGTCTATTTAAATTGAGACAAAGAAATATAAGATAGTCTTGGATGTCCCAGTAATAGCAGTGGCGAGGCGTAAAATTTTTAATAAGGGAAACATATTTTGTCAAAATGTTTTATAAAAATAAATAAGTAGATAATAACCTTTTTAACAATGGGCTTATCGAATCCTCCCAATCCTATTAACAAAACAAAAAACGCTTCGCCACTATACCTTTTCAACTTCAAATTGAGACTAATCAATTTCAAATTGGGAATAATCAATTTCAAATTGAGACTAAACAATTTCAAATTGGGAATAATCAATTTCAAAATGAAGTTAATTGTTCCCAATTTGAAAATGTTTAGTCTCAATTTGAAATTGATTATTCCCAATATGAAATTGTTTAGTCTCAATTTGAAATTGATTATTCCCAATATGAAATTGTTTAGTCTCAATTTGAAATTGATTATTCCCAATTTGAAATTGATTAGTCTCAATTTGAAGTTAAAAAGGTATAGTTGTATCTACAATTACATAGTCTTTATTACTGTTTATATAGTAAATTAATGATTCTACGTCTTATTTTCTTGTATTTTAGTCGTTATACTATGATGAGTTGAAGTTCACTGCAGGAAATTTCGAATTTTTGATTTCGTTAAAAGTATGTTTATTGTATAGAAAATGACGTAAAAAGTTGACATTTTCAAACCACAGGTCTGTATCTCAAACCGTTCTCGAGATATAGCTTAGACGTAGAGGTATTATAGTTTTATAATTGAACGTGTTAATTAATATTAAATGTTTTTTTTGATTTTTAAATATTAAGTTTTGTATTAATTTACCCATAAAGTAAGGAATGCACTGCTTCCCCTGCTTCCATGGACACTTCGCCACTGAGTAATAGCTATTAATTAATTAGAAATATTTATTGGTATTTGATTACTACCATTTCTGAATATAAATCTATATACATTTAACTGTCTTACAGCGTAATTTGATGACAATCGGCCAATAGGTGTTAAAATGGTGGACGTTTAAACTAATTATTATTAGTATAATTTATTTATTAATGCTTTACATTGTTTCAAATTTGACGATTCTTTCTTTTATATCTTTTGTGCCGTAGTACTTCTCATTTTGTAATCATTAGCAAGTGTCCATCACTGCGTACTCATTACTGGTTTTACTTTATCCATTACTGGCGAAAAAACAAACAACCAAACCTTGCTCTTATAGCGGCCATAACTTGTGCCAGCATAAAATTTCTTGGCATTCTTCTTTACAAAATCAGCCATCTAAAAAATGAATCATCCATTAATATTTTTTATAATAAAAAAGTGGCAATATATTGTGTGTAGTTCTACGTAATTATTAAATATTAATTCTAACCTACTCCAAACTTTTGGCCGGTATTGTACATTACACATGTGCACATATACAATCTTATTTGTGTAGAAATTTAATAAAACAGGTGATTTAATTTTTCAATCAGAATTTCATATATGCCTAGTTTTTCTCGTTCGATCCCGCTGTTTCCCCTAAGTTTTCTCGGGATATATTTTCAATTACGCACCTCCCGGTTACACTTTCTATGAAATTCATGTAGCATGAAAATGTTAATTTGGAATATGCGCAAAGTGGAAAATTAGGGGGGCTTTCGGTGGTGATGTCTTGGGTGCGTGTTTTTATTTTGTTCTGTTTTTGAAAGATAAGAAACAATATGTCTTGTTGCATTACGGCTGTCGTGTTTAAATTAAAATGTTGTTATTTATGTAATATGATAAATCTTAGAAACGTATGTCGTGTTCAAAATTAAAATATTATTTATACGTATACCTTGTTTTCAACTGAAATACAATAAATGGTATTTTAAATTTCATTCATTCATTTATTAATAAATTTTTAGTGTTTCGTATTGAATCGGAAAAAGAAACACATATGTGTTTGTCTGGCTGTCATACATTCGTCAAGTCTTAATTACTTTCTTATACCCATACGTATAATGAAATACGTATATAGTATACATTATTATTATGTCGATTATTTCAAATTTCGGTTTTTATAGAATTATCCATTGTGTGTGTCTGTTTGTAGATGCTTTAACTCAGACGAAAAATCGTAGAAGGATAAAATTTTATATTTACAAAATACAAAACACGATTTTTTAAAGCAAATTGAGATAAATCTTTTTAAAGGAATATTTTACAATAAACGTTGTAGATCTATTTTATAGGAAATTGAATGCTCTACAAAAAAGATTCTAAAAAATTTCACGTAACATGTGTCGTTCTTGAGATATCTTGAAAAAATAAATATTTTGGGATATCATCCCCTTTGAACACGATTTTGAGATTTTGAAATGGGACCGTCCTCAAGCCAGACCCAACAATCCAACCAAGTTTCATTAATATCAGTTCAGTGGTTCATGAGTTATGTGTGTCGACAGACAGACAGACACATAGAGAGACAGACACGGAACGAAAAGTATTTGTCTTGATCTGAAACGGAAAGATCAATTTAAAATTTTGAAATCGGAGAACAATTTTTTGTTTCATTCTAAAACGATCACAAAGCTTCTCGTATCTTCGATATGAGGAGGAAGCAATAAAACATACGTGTAAATGTTATCAAACTTATTTTTAGTTCGTGTTTCGATTTTCCACGAAATGTTGTTGTTTAAAAAAAAACCTTTTGATCTTAGATTCGAGACAGGTCTTAAACTTGTTGATAAAAATACAAACAAAACAGTTTTCAAAAAAGTTAGTGATTTTACTAACACAAGTTAGAGTTTTATATTTTTTTGACAGTTTGTATTTTGTTGTTTAGCAGAAAACCCACCTTTATTCATTACATTCAGTACGTGATATGCTTTACTCTATAAAAAGTAATTTAAAAATAATTTTCTCACCATTTTCATTTTCACAAAATCAATACGCGTTTTTGTTATATCCATTATCTCATGGAAATATTATCGTATGGACATTTTAATGACAGGTTTATATTTAGCGTGTCAATGTATAAGGAGGGGTAATTTATTATTGACAATTTCCTTCGGTAGTTGGTTGGAAATATATATCCAACTTCTACCATATATGAGATTTATCTCTTATATGTTTATTTTTTTCATACTTTTGACGAATGATATCGATTTTAATACATATTTCAGTACAGATATAAAAATAAACTTTTTCAGTCACTTTTGACATTTCTATCAATCTTCATTTTATTGTTACCTAAACACTACAGTGGCAGGATTTTGACGACTATTTTTTATTTTACGGTGAATTTTTTTAATTTTCTATATTTTAAGAAACCCCTTAAAAATTTTTAAGACATCGCTCACGAATTTCAAAAATCGTAAAATTATAAGTAATTCAATTTTTCACTTTCTGATTTTTTTTATAATTGATTATAATAAATATTGATATTTAGAAGTCACCCATTTTTTTAATTAGAAAACAAAATACAGCGACCATACTTTTTTTTAAAATAATTTTACTATTTTTTAAATTTTTGAGCAACCTCTTAAATTTTTTTAATCGTTCTAAAATTATAAGGGGTTTCAAAATCCTGCCATTTAATCACACTAATGTACAAATATGAATATAATTATAATGTAATTAATATTTATCTTTTATTTTTTAGGTAACCCAACATTTCCTGTGAAAAATTCATGCAGTCATTGTAAGTTTTTCTTTGAATTTTTATTCTTAACAAAAGGATTACTGTACTTCCTTTAAAACTTTATATATTATTAAACGAGTTTCCTTCTTCCTAAAATTCATGAACTCATTTTTTAATTTAATTTCAAATTTATTCAGTAGAAAAAAATTGCTTCCAAAAATAGCTTTCGTCTTATTAAATAACTAGCTGCTACCCGCGACTTCGCTCGCGTGGATTTCGAAACCCTTCATATGTGACAGGGGGTAAAATATTAAATTTATCTTATTTTTAGTTTTCTTTAATTATACAAAATCGTAAATGTGTCGGCTCCTATGCGAGATAGAGGGGTTTTTCCGCCCTAAAACCCCCACCCCCGTGGTATTTTTCCCGCTGGATCGAATAAAACCACTTACAACCCTTCATATGTAACGGGTAAAATATTAATTACTAAAAAAAATTTAAAATTTTCCTCCCCCTTGCAATTCCTTAGGGGTTGAATTTTCGAGATATGAAATAGCCTTAATCCGTCCTTGGGATGTAAGCCATCTCACTGCCAAATTTCATCAAAATCGGTAAAGCAGTTTAGTCGTGAACAGGTAACAAATAGACAGACTGAGAGATACACTTTCGCATTTATAATATAAGTCGCGACTCCTATGTAAGATAAGGGGTTGTTTTGTCCCCCTAATAATCCCTCTTCCATAGAATTTTTGCCCGCCAGATCGAATGTAATCAATTACAACTCTTCATATGTGACAGGGGGTAAAATATTAAATTTTTCTTATTTTTAGTTTTCTTTCATTATACAAAATCGTAAATATCTCGGCTCCTATGCGAGATAGAGGGTTGTTTTGCCCCCTAAAACCTACGCCCCCGTGGTATTTTTCCCGCCGGATCGAATAAAACCACTTACAACCCTTCATATGTATCGGGGGGTAAAATAATAATTACTAAAAAAAATTAAAAAATTTCCACCCCCTTGCAATTTCTTAGGGGTTGAATTTTTAAGATACGAAATAGCCTATGTCCGTCCTCGGGATGCAAGCTATCTCACTGCCAAATTTCATCAAAATCGGTAAAGCGGTTTAGCCGTGAAAAGGTAACAAACAGAAAACAGACAGACAAACACACTTTCGCATTTATAATATTAGTATGGATATCGTAAAATGTCCAAATATTACTTTACTTAATATTTTATTAACTAATTAAAAGTTGAACAATAAAACTTAAATTTTTCGAAAAATTGTTCATTCGAAGAATTTTGATTTGAAAAATTGTGATTCGAAAAATTGTGTTTCGAAAAATTTACACCAAACCTAATAATTAATTTCGATATTTTACCTTTCATAGAAGTGAAATGTTTCTTCATATTTAAATTTTCAATCAATATAGGCATTTCAAAATATTTAATTGTTAATATGTGTCAAAAATCATTTAATTGTTCGACAAAATATTTTAAAGAGACATAATCATAGTAACCTAAATTAATAAAATAAAATATTGAAACCGTAAATTATAAAATTCCGTATTCCATGGCTAGGTACTATGTTTTTATATACCTAAATTATAACATACCTGGTTAAATTATTTCTATATCGTCCCCTCCAAGGCAAAGTATCGTAAGATACACTTTTTGCGAAATTGAGTTATCGATTCTAAAAATCTCATATATAAGCGACAAAATTTTCTTTTCCGCTAAAAAATCTGTTAAAACTTTTATCGTATTCCTCCAGACAATGTATTCTAAGCACCGATATCTGTTTTATGAAATATCGTAACCAACAATAATATAGTATCGTAACCAGTGACGTAGCTAGCCCTGAGTGGATCCTGACTGGCCTATATGGTAGGTACTTTCCCGCGACGGAATAATATAGTGCTGTGACGGAGTGCTTTCTTATTTATTCATTAGAGCTGGGCTTTTATCAATTTTAATTTTATTAATTTTAAGATATTTTAGAAAAATCGTACCTGTTAAAACTTTATTGCACAAACTAAATATGGTTTCTCTATGAGGTTTTTTCAATATATTTTTTACCCTCAATAACTCAATTTGGTTGATATTGAAGTATGATGTAGAACAGTGCTTCCTAAACTTTTCCTACGACAGAACACTTCACAAATCCTGAAATTTTAATGGAACGTCTTGGTTATTTTGTAAGTAATATATAAAATAAGGAAAAAAGTAAATTTAAATCAGTCAAGCATGTTTGAACTTCTCGCAGCATTTAAAAACATTGAATATTAACTTTGATATTTTTTACGCTTAAACTGATAAGACATACGTTATATATCGTAGTACAGGTATTCCTCGACTTACAACCGAGATAGGTTTCTAAATATCGATCGTAAATAGAATAAGTTGTAAGTTAACACGTACAATATGTACATATTTTTGCTTTGGACGTTTTCCTTGATGTGAAGCGAATCGCATTTTCTATACATAACAAACAGTTGCGGGTTCCCAAAAATATCTACATAAATAATAATAAATTACATTTTTGGGAAATTCCCGGAACTGTTTGTTTCATTTATGTAATATGTGCATGTAAGAAAGAGACAAAGACAATTATAAGTCGAGGATTACCTGTATATTTGTTTACGATGCGTTTTCAACTCTTGTCGTATGAAAATATATTGCATACTAAATACATATTATGACATTTGTTTCTGATATGACAACGACAAAAAATTATTTTATGACTTCTGGTACATGTATTGTATTACATCATGTACTTACATGATTTGAACATTTTATGAATATTAAAAATAATTTCATTTTTGGTTTTTCTGCTCGTGTCTCAAAAATTCATCAATGTGTCTATATAAATACATTATTAGCTCTTGTAGATACTCGTACACCCTTTGTACAATTAATTAATTAATTACAATCAAATATAGGTCTTGTCAATTGAATGAAGCTTTCGTAACAATTTGCAATAAATCAACATCTTGTTTTAATTTTGTAAATGTACATTTTAGGTTAGTACATTGGGTAAAGATGACAGATATACAGTTTCAAACAACAATTAAAATAATATCATTTAAAATTACAATGTTAATTTGAAATTATATAAATTCTTCTGATATTTATGATTACAAATAAATATAATAAAATACCTATACCTATGAAAGTAAAAATATTGATAATTCAATGACTTAAGATTTAAAAAATGTCATTATATACCTACTTAATTTTTATTTGTACCGGGAACACATATCTATCGCCGAATGTTGGTCGAATTGTGTCCGAATGCTGTAATTGTTTGTCTTCAATTTTTTTGTCAAATTTATTTATGAAAATTTAAATTATTTATTACATTAGAGTTGTGCATATTTTTTCGTTCGTTATGCTCTTTATATTTCTTTTTTATTATATTTTATTGTTCACTTCAAAATTTTAAATGGCCACTGACATTTAAAATTTTTAAAAATAATCAATAAAATATAATGTATCCATAGTTACGACATTTGCAATTAATTTAGTAAATGCTTAAAGCGCATTATATGTAAACGTATTTTGTTTATTTTCTCCTCTTTAACATATCTTTTTAAAAAATCAGACACGGGTTTATGGTTGTCAATTAACCAAAGTATTTGAAAAAAATTAAAAAAATCTAATATCGGTTTTCGTTTTGATACTTTTTTACATCAAAACTTTTTTTTTCCTTTTTTTTTCTTTTTTTTTAAATCTGAAATTTGAACCTTACATTATATCGCCCAAGGAATATAAAAAAAATAATAAAAAAATTCTAACTTTTTTTTTGAAAAATTGGGGGCCCCTTGTCACCCCATTTATGAACTTTTTCAAAAAAGGCCCACTAGTTGTTATTTTTTACCCCCATGGAATGTATATACCAAATTTCAAGTTTCTCCGATGAGTGGAAATGGTCAAAAAAATGATTATCAGTCAGTCAGTCAGTCAGGGCACTTCGTTATATATAGTAGATGAAATTGTAAATGATAAAAATACATTCATTCCAATTTCAGCGTTGAGCGTTTTCAATTTCGCTCAAGAAGACAAACGAAAAAAAAATACATGTGAATATAAAAGCATTTTAACGATAGAATGGAGCTTTATTGTCAAGTCTAAGTGAAAGCTGACTGAACACGCTAATTTGAAAAGCTGTTATTAGATTAATGTAGTGAGTTTCTATTTGTTTTAAAAATATGTCATTTAAGCATATCCAAACCAAATAACAATATCTTAGAATGCGTCGGGAATGCATTCTTGAATAATATGACGCAAAGTTTGGTCTGGGTGGGCTTGAAAATAAAAACGTTTTCGTGGTACTTTTCGTAACCTATATATATATATTTTTTAAATATTGGAAATCAGTGGTTTCATACCCTTGGGGTAAGACCCTAGAATGCTGTCCGTGACCCAAAGCTTGTTGTTGATTTTATTAAAATTATAAAATGGAATTTTAAAAAGTCAATTTTTAATACACTGCAAATTATACCGGGTGTTCCAGACTATGTTTACACCTAACTATTGAAGAAAAATTTACTATATATATCGACCCTAAAGAATTTCAAGAAAATATATTCAACCCCCTAAAACTCACCCTTAGGGGGCAGTTTGAGGGGTACATGACCGTTTCTCAGCAAAATCAAATGGAACGGTATGTCCAAAAGTAGATAATTTTAAAGATCATAAAAAAGTAAGAAACTTTTGTAAAAAAAGAAATTGATTAGTCTCAATTTGAAGTTAAAAAGGTATAGATTTGTTCTGTTCCTAAAGGTTAATATTTTTTATAAATTTCTATTACATTTTGACATTGTCACGTTGGATTAACCAGTGAGGAGGAGTCTGCCCCCCCCCCCCCCCCTGCAGTGTTGTAACCAGTACACCACTGCAAGTAAATACATACCCATATAAATTTTAAACTTAAAACCAGAGATCGATATTTAACCTCACAAAAAACATATATCTTATGAAAATCATTAACACAACAATGTAAAGAAATATCTTGGCATTCGTCGACAAAAACTACGGAAATTTCATTCATAAATATATTTCCACACAAAACGCGTGAGACGTCGCCGTTTAGGAGGCGAAGAACGCCGGGGCCGAGGTCGACCCGCCTCCGTGACACACGTCGCTGGCCAAGATTTATATTGCTGAAGGAGGGGTGGGGGAGGTCGGTCGGTGTCGCTGACGCTGTACTGGCAGCTGTGTGTCTCGGGAACTTTTCAAATTAGATCTCAAGCAACAATTTACATGCAAATCAGACACCTTCAACGAGAAATTGGTGTTGAAAAATTAATAAATGAATACCCGGCATCTTTGTTTATTAATTTACTAGCGCATTGGACCCGGTGTTACCCGGGCTAATATTCAACTTGCCCACAACACACGATTCTCTACGAATTATTTATTCCCGACTTCGTAAAATTTACACAAAATATCCACAAATTATAAGTATACTTAAACCTATCCTATCCATTAGTGAAAAGCGGGATAAAATCCGTTCAGTAGTTACTAAGAAGATTGTATAAAATTATATTTTCAAACTCACAGGAAACACCAGATCTTATTTCACAATTTGTATGAAAATCAAAAAATTTAAATAAATAGGTTAGCAACAATCATAATCAATTTCGATATTTTACCTTTCATGAAAGTGTTTCTTTGTATTTCAATTTTCAATCAATAAATATTTAGTTGTTAACATGTATCAAAATTCATCCAATTGTTCGACAAAATATTTGAAAGAGACGTGATCATAGTGACCTAAATTAAATAAAATAAACTTTTAAATAATTTAACAAAATATTGATATTTATTTTTTAACAATGCCCTCATGCAGTCGAACAGTTACAATATGTTAAGAATATTTTCATTTCTACGCATCTTATACCTTTTAAATTATTTTTTCTGTTATTATCAAACTTTTTTATTTTTTGTTCAGCTATAACAACATTTAATTGCAAATCATGTTTTTCAATATATAATTTCACAATGAAATTACTCATTTGAAAAGTAATTTAAAAGTTTTGTTCGTCCTACATTTTTCTTTTTTCTGTTTGAACAAGAATTATAGCCACTTTATTATATTTAATGATTTCGTTACATAAAATTTGAGTGGCTGTAAAGAATATTGAAGGTTTAATATTCGATAATAAAAAATGTTGATTTTAGTTTTTACTACTGTTTTTTTTTTAGAATGTTTATCATTAATGAAAAATACCACAAAGATGCAATTGTTTTAGGCGTCATTATAAAAAATCGTACAGGAAAAATTTCGAATTTTTACGCATCTACAATTTTTTTATTGAGTGAGAGTCGAAGAAATAAAAATTAAAAACTAGAGATTATAAATTCCAAAATGACTAGATTTTTTTTCGTATCGCATTTACACCTCTCCCCTCGTATAGTTAGTAAGGTTTTACGGATCCCACCTCGTAAATTAAGAAGGCAGACCCAGTTATCAGTTTGAAATTTTTCTCACTTATTCTATACATAATTGTCCTCCGGATGAACGAAGGATTTTTTTTGGACGATTATTATTTTTTTATAGCCGAAAATACGAGTGGAATTTTAGTCGAATAAAGAACTTTGACTTTCAATATCCGCCATTTTGTGAAAATTCAAAATTTTTCAAATCCCTTCGTTCATCCGGAGCATTATGTCATTAGCTAATGATCCCTTTTGTTTTGTTTTTTTTTATTTCAGATGATCTAGTGACGAGCAGCAGTGATCACGGCAAAACACTTTTTTTTTGGACCCCTCCCCAATTTGCTGTATCCCACTTATTTTTTAATATTTTGCCATAAAAAAATTACAATATTTTCTGAAAATACATATCTTTCATTTGGAAAAATATTTGTTATTAATTATTTTAATGCGTGGCCAAAAAAAAATCCTAAAAAAGAGCTTTTTTTGGAAGTACTAACTGGGTCTGCCTCCTTAATGGACGCTCCTAATAGCAATTAAACTATAATCTAGGAATAATTTAAATAAATAAATACAAGCGTTCCGATACCTATTATACTTGATTAGAGTTATAATTCAGTGATTAATTTTAACCGCATTTAATAGTGCATTTACTAAACTGGCAATTAATATCGTCATTTTCACCCGATGGTTGATACCAATCCACCATTAATAATAATAATTGAAAATAATTATTACACGCCAGAAGCATATCAGTCAATCTATTCGACTCCGCGTATATAGGTATCCCCTTGACAGCGTTTGATGCTGGGATAATGCGGAAAGCGTTCCCGTATTGGCTGCACTTCAATCAAACTCAATGCTTATTACAAACTCCAGTGTGAGATTATTTGAATATTGAGAGATGTGGAAATTATCAGTTGTGAAGTAGTTAGTGTGTGTTGGAATTGATTGTCGAGATTTTAATTATAGTTGATAAAATTTACGATGAATTTCGTAATTCAGAGACTTGATTTTTATTTTATTTATATAATGGTTCTTTAGGGTGTCATTAATAAATCATAAAGTTCGGCGTTATCTCCTTCGGAATGTGGGAAGGAACAAAAATCAGTATTTCACAAAAAATGTTTCTAGTCTTCGATTTCAAAATTTAGTGTTAACAACTAAACGGATTTTAATAAAACTTGATTTGTTAGTTGAGTCTGTCAGTCTGGCTAGTAAATGATCCCATAATCAAAGTCAGATGTAGATGGGAATGGTAACTTCAAATTCTCAAGAACAATAAAAAATGTAAAGAACATTTTTTGTAAAACATTAGATTTTCTATGTAAGAAGGTCGTTATAACTTTTCTAGTTTCTTTGAAAATCATCTTCCTTTGAAGAATTTAACACAAGGATTACTTCCGTTAAACGACCTTTTTGTAATTATAAAAGAAGTAATTTGATCATTCAAAAGTAGTGAGGTGAGGAAAATGAATATGTCGAGTTTTATAGATAAATTTCCTATTAACAAAAAACTTTAAAATGATATTTATTTATTTTTGTTATAAAAATAACGTTCTAAAATACATTCTTAAACCTACTAGATAGTTGTAAATTATTTCGTCATAAATTCTATTGATCTTAAAATTTTACTTGTAGAGCTTGTTGACGAAATAATTCGTAAAAACTTCTTATTATAAACTTTATCGTATTGTATAGACCAAGCTCCCATAACTACTCTGTGAAACTCGGCTTGATTATAGCAAATATACCCGGTAATAACAATCCATTTACGTTAATTAATATTGTTAATTAATTTTTAAAGTCACTCAAAAAAGGGGTCATTTACCCTGCATGACTACTCGCTGAAATTTCGTAATATAATCAAAAATGATTTATAATTTAAGAAAATTTTTGTCTGCCTCATATCCGTCGTTATTAAGTACCTGGCAGACCTAATTCAATTAATTAATTATCATGTTACTGACCTCATATGACTACTCGTCCATTTTTTTTCCAGTGAAAGATTACATTTACTACTAGCTACTTTCTAGCAGCCCACCCCCGGAGTACCTAACAAAAAAGGTCCTGACCATTTTTCTCATATCATCAACAGTTCGCGAATTATTTACGTAAATATTAACGCAATCTTGCCCGATATAGCGAAAATCTCATAAATGTTATATTTTGACTGGACTCACTGTGTATTAACGATTTTTTTACTGACTCAAATTAAAACAGTAGAATTGTGTATTTATTTATTTGAATATTTGACATTAAGAAATCAAACCTGAAATAAATGTTGTAGAAGACGAAATGACAAACCATCATTTATCCTGATCCAGTAGACAAACAAGAAGGGGGGAATAAGTACACATCACTGTTGTTTATCCGCGGGTGTATCTGGAGGATATTTTATAAAAGGCTGTAAAAGTTTAATGACCCGACATTAAGCTTTTTCCGTGCTTGTTAATATACTATACCTATGTATATATACAGAGTAGCGTCACCAGTTATTGCCACAACCGTAGGTACTAATAGCTGTTTAAATTGTACAAAAACTTGTAGCCAAGCTGTGTCTGTGCCTAATGGACGCCAGGACAAAACCTATTTGTGTTGTTAATGTTTTGTTGGAGAGTTTTGTTAATTGTGTTGGTATTGGATTCAAACAAAAAGAAACGAATTAAGAAAAAAATAGACCGCTAGTGAAACATTTCGATGCTCTCCATACAAAAATGTTAAGGTAAATAACTTTTATAAAATCTAAACTGTACAGGGTGTTCGCCAGAATCGAGTGATTATTGATAACTTTGTTATTAATGGAGCTAGAAGGTTGGTTAAATGGGCAAAGTATCAGTATTTTTTCCGAGATGAATAATACAATTGAATATCGAATTTCAGAGATATATTGAAAATTAACGGTTTTTTTTTAAATGGAAAACCTTGAATATTATTATTGGGTTTTATACCTAAAAATTTATCTTTATAAAAGTCTGGTGGTGGTAAAATTGTTATAAAATAAGATATAACATGTAATAAATTAATAGAAAATAACAAAAAATAGTGTACCATGCAAATTTAATTAAGTAAAACAAATGATTAAAAATTTTAATATAATTATTTCAGGTATTTTTGTCGTATTTTTTAACGTTTTTGAGTATTATTGATAAAGAAAAATTTTATTATCATAATGAATTATAATTTTTTATCAATAATACTCAAAAACATGAAAAATCGAAAAAATGGCAAAAATACCTGAAAGTATTGTCGAAAAAACTGGAGCCTTCAAACCATTAAAATTGTACGCCTGGTTAAACTATAAGAGATATGTATATAGGTAAAAATCATGAACGGGACACTCCCCCCTCTGCCTTCTCACGGATTCTACGCTTATGTAAGTTAACGTAATTGTTTCGATTTTTTTATTATTTTTGACAACATTATTCCCTTTTTTGTAAAGGAGATCTTTTTTGGTCATGTCGTGTGATGATTTTTATATTAGTTATTGGCAAATATTATTTTCCAAGACCAAAAAAAGCTTTTACTTGATTACAATCCCCCCCACCCTCCTCTAGAGGATACTCACGGCTACTGTATCTATATTTAATTAATAACTTGTTTCAGATATATTTATATACCTATAAAAAATACATAACATATTTGGGGTCTCATTTATCAATTTCTTGTTAGCTCTCACCAACTGGTGGGTAATAGAAACATAAGACAGAATTACATTATAAGGTACTGGCACCAGTTATGGCCGCTATCAGAACAAGGTTTACTGTTTTTGTGATTGGCGAGCTTCTTTTTTGTAATTCTCATGAACTCATGTTACTAATAAAACAAGTAACTCTTTAATCAATTTAATTACCAAAGTCCACAAATATAGTTTGTTTTTTAAATTATAGCCTTTTATTTTGTTTGTTTTTTCTCCAGTAATGGATAAAGTAAAACTAGTAATGTGCACGCAGTGATGGACACTTGCCAATGATTACAAAATGATAAGTACTACGACACAAAAGATATAAAAGAAAGAATCGTCTTTGAAACAATTTAAAGCAGTTGCTATGATAATATAATAATTAATAAATAAATTATACTAATAATTAGTTTAAATGTCCACCATTTTGATACCTATTGGCCGAATTTCATCAAATCACGCTGTAAGACAGTTAAATGTATATATATTAATATTCAGAAATGGTAGTAATGGTAGTAAATATTCAAGACTGGTGCCAGTACCATATACATTTTACATACAAATATATGTTTATAAACATTATTTATCGTTTAGGTATAAAACATGTTTTGCATAAAACATACCATTCTGTAGGCAGTGATAAAACATAATTTTTCTTTGTGGAATAACATCAAATGCTAATCAGAGGGTCGCAACACAAAAACAGCAAATTCATTCTGGTAAAAAAGTATAATAAATTGTGCGGCAAACGTACACCGAACAAAAAGAACAATAGACCCGCTAATTGACATATCAAGAATATCACATTCCCCATCTGAAAGTCATCATCGGGAATAAGGGGGAAGTCACTTCACCCTCAAGTAACGGAGATCGCATTGAACTTTAACGTGTCAGGGTCGGCTTAACACATTATACATTGTGTTAAATGTTCAGTAAGAAATGAACACTAGACCAGCGCCTCTTAAACTTTGGTAATCTACGGACCTCCCAGAACGCAAATTTTATTTTAATGCTCTTCATGTATT